>CM035172.1:78081632-79535625 GCA_020205615.1 Panax quinquefolius | reverse complement strand
TATTTGGGTTATTGTTGATAGATTAACCAAGTTCCGCTTCATTTTCTTGCCGACACGGAGACTTATTCCTTGAACGTCTTGCTAGTATGTACGTGAATGAGATTGTGAGGTTGCATGGCATGCCTGTATCCATAGTTTTAGATCGTGACCCAAGATTCACTTCAAGATTTTGGGTTAGCTTGCAAAAAGCTATGGGCACGGATTTGCGTTTTAGTTCGGCATACCATCCCCAAACGGACGGACAATCAGAGAGGACTATTCAAACTCTTGAAGATTTATTAAGACTCTGTGTCCTAGACTTCAAGGGCAGTTGGGATAAGTATTTACCATTGGTGGAATTCTCCTACAACAACGATTATCGTGCAAGTATAGGTGTGGCTCCATTTGAAGCATTATATGGATTTAAAATGTCGTTCTCCAATATGTTGGGATGAGGTGGGTGAAGCAACATTGTTGGGACCCGAGTTAGTACGTATGACCACCGAAAAGATCCAAATGATTAGACAACGTATACAAGCGGCACAAGATCGACAAAAGAGTTATGCGGATCTTCATCGAAAGGACGTGGAATTTAATGTGAGGGGATCATGTATTGTTGCGAGTTGCTCCATGGAAGGGAGTTACAAGATTTGGGAAGAGAGGAAAGCTCAATCCACGATTTATCTGGTCCATTTCAAATTCTTGACCGAGTAGGAAATGTAGCCTATAGACTTACGTTACCTCCGAGTATGTCTCGTGTTCATAATGTGTTTCACATATCCGTATTTCGTAAATATGTGAAAGACCCGAACCACGTTATCGAGTTAGAACCCAGACGAGATAGCCAAGACTTAACGTATGAGGAGGTACCACAAGATTTTGGATAGGAAGGAGCATGTCCCTACAGCCTTGAAAGGTCATACCACAAGTTAAAGTTTTGTGGAGGAATCATGCTATAGAGGAAATGACCGGAGTTGGAAAGCGGAAATGAAAGCGAGGTATCCTCACCTTTTCAAAACACTGTGCGTCGACGTCCAATTTCGAGGACGAAATTTCATAAGGAGGGGAGGTTGTAAGACCCTAAATTTTAAATAAAAGGAATTTCCTTTATTTATTATTTTGAAATAGTAAGGGTTGATTTGATTAATGTGGATAGTTAAGGGTTAAATATGCAAATATTTCAAATTAAGCAAGTGGTTATAAAATATTCATTATCGCTTGGGAATATTAGTTTGGTCGTGGAATATTCGTCTGCTTCTCGGGAATATTCGTATTTACCAAAAGACCATGTGTGGGCCCCATAACGGAAAGCGATTGGATGAAGAAAACGATAAATATAAGTTGTTTTAAATAACGCATGTAGTTGTTACCATTATCTTCGTTGGAATACCCGGTGGTTAAAACACACTAATACGCGTTGTTGAATAGTAGCACGGTACCAGATTGCACCAATTATTGATTCTTACGTAAGAAGGCACTACTCAATAATGGTTACGATAATTGCTCAAAGATTTTTATTGAGTTAATAATTCTTTGCGTTGATATTTTATATTGATGTTGTTTCAATAATTGTCATTACATAGTATTTTTCATTATCGAAGCAATAATTCATATTATCCTAATATTATTAGATAACATTATTGGCAATGTCTAGAAAGTTACATCTAAGGAGAGGTTTGGTCATCTAATTGCGGCACCAAGAAGAAGAAATTCTTATTGAAAGCCCCTCTTTCTAGAACCGCACGGTTGTCAATATTGTGATTCTGTAATATTATTTGTGAATAATTAATTATTGATTTATACGATGAGGAAAATATTGATTTTATGTGGATATAGATGGAGAAAATTTTTAAATGACAATTGTTGAAAATTAATATTTTATCTTTTACGATAAAATAATTCATTTAAATATATTATTTTAATAATATATTAACTATGATATTTTTACAATGAATATGGGATATATGAGTATATGAGGAGGAAGAGTATTTTTGTGGCATTAAATGTTTAACACATGTTTTGTGTGTTGGTGGACACAATTATTAATAGAAATTTGATTATAAATTGTAAAATCACCCGTTTGTGGATTTCTTTCCAATTTCTATTTGGAATTTGGAAAACTTTCTTACGCAAGTTGTAGAGAATTGAATTTCCTATAAAAATTTGCGAGATTCAATTTTCTGATGAAAGGGCTATTTATTATGAATTATTGAAGTTTCAAGTTCAAATAATTGATTTTGGGAGTTTAAATTATTTTTGTTAAGAAAAACATTTTTGTATTTTTTTTTCTACATCATTAACATGTGTGGCTGGTGTTTTGACCAAAAGGTGGGCTAAGGAAAATTTGTATAATTATATTAATATTATATTAAATTTTACGCTTTGGTGTTCTAAGCAATTTCCTATAAATAGGTGCTTAGGTTAGAATTGAAAATCACACCTGAAACTGAAGTTTTCTCTATTTCTCTCGATATTTTGAGCGTATTCTTGTGAGTATTTTGAGTATACTTTGAGTATTGATATACGGTGCAAGTTCATTCAAATATTATTCCATTCGTAAGTAATCGCTCTTTTGAGGTAAGGATATTATTTTTTTTCAGTAATGATATTATTTCTTCAATATCATTATAATTGAAATGTTGATCAAGTTTTTATCAAATTTGGAACTTTTTCATGTCGGGGTTACTATTCATGGGTTACTATTCATGAGTTACTATTCATGAGTTACTATTCACGAGTTACTATTCACGAGTACTATTCATGAAGCGTGAAGATGTTTTTGTGGAATTTCTATCTTTTGGTGTCTGAGTTACTATTCACGATATCGACACTATTCACGATACTGCACTATTCACGATATCTTAAGACTATTCAATAGAAAATAAAATTTTTTCTTTTTGTCCAAAATATCTATTCTGGATACTAACTCTGATTGTATCCATGTTTTGATCATTCTTGAATTTTACACCACTATGATTATTTTTTTGAGGTATTTTTGGACATGGATAAAACCAAGTACGAATCCTTAATCCTTAATCCTTGTCATTTTGTTTCACTGGATTCGTTTCTTTAAAAAAAATATTTTTCATCATCCTCAGTCTTAAATGATGATATTATGGAATATCTTTGGCCTGTAGTGCAAAGATGAATGATTTCTTAAGAATATCTTTGGCCTGTAGTGCAAAGATGAATGATTTCAAAGAATATCTTTGGCTCAGAGTGCAAAGATGAACAGTGTTTAAATGAACATGACCAATCGATGAATATCTTTGGCACCCGTAGTGCAAAGATGAATATTTGATTCGAGATGTATATTGATTGATGTTACAGGATAAAAGATAGAGCGATGAACTTTTAAATTCATACATAGAAGATAGTAGTTTGCATTCTCTACTTAACTCTTCTAATGAATTATTATTTCATTGCATGAATATTGATTTAAAATTTGTTGTCTATTGTATTCTATTATATTTTTCCTGTGTTGAAGACTAACGATAATTTGTTGTATATTATCTTAGTTATAATATTCTTTACCGAGCTAGTTGAGCTCACCCTTTTCCTTTTGTTCCATTTTTTCTCGTGGAGGCGAGAATATAAGCGAGTACGAAGTCGGGGTATGGAATGAAGGTTTTAGAAAGGATTGTTTAGTAGTCCTCACCATTTTTGTAAATTAATGTATCAATAAATGTGATGAGGATTTATTTGAGTATAGATATTGTCTAGAAGATAATATTTGTATTCAAACTCACAGTTTTACTGTTGTAATAATAAAGTTGTAGTTGTTTCTGTACCATGTATTGACAACTCAGAATAGGTGATGTATACCTATTTTGGGGGCGTCACAAAAGACTTCTCCAAGATAACTAAACCATTATGTAGTTTATCAAAGGCTTGCATGTCGGCATTTGAGCATCTGAAAGGGAAATTAACATCAGCCCCAATTATTACTGCTCTAGATTGGGAATTGCCATTTGAGCTGATGTGTGACGCCTGTGATTACGCCGTAGGAGCTATTTTGAGACAAAGGAAAGAGAAGATGTTTCATGTGATTTACTATGCCAGCAAGACCCTTACAGACGCACAGTTGAACTACACCACCATGGAGAAAGAATTATTAGAAGTAGTGTACGCCTTTGATAAATTTTGAGCTTATTTGATCGGCACCAAGGTGATAGTGTATACGGATCATGCTGCTATTCGACATTTAGTAGAGAAAAAGGATGCAAATGATGATCATATGAATTTTAGTACTACAGGAATTTGATTTGGAAATCAAGGACAGGAAGAGCACTGAAAACCAAGTGGCGGACCACTTATCTCGACTTGAGAATTCGGAAAGGGAAACAAATGACAAGGTGTTAATTAATGAATCTTTTCTAGATGAACAGTTATTTGTGGTGAAAGGGGAAGTGCCATGGTTTGCAGATTATCCAAACTATTTGGTAAGTAAAATGCTACCTTCCGATTTGGTGGGCTATCAAAAGAAGAAATTTCTGCATGATGTCAAATGGTACATATGGGATGAACCGTATTTGTTCAAATAATGCTCTGATCAAGTTATACGAAGGTGTATTCCATATAGCGAGACTGAAGGGATTTTGCAAGATTGTCACTCTACTGTGTATGGTGGACACTATGGTGGTGAAAGAACAACAACGAGAATACTACAAGCGGGATTTTATTGGTCGACAATTTTCAAGGATGCGTACAATTTTGTCCAGCGATGTGATAGATGTCAATGAGTGGGGAACATTTCTAAAAGAAATGAAATGCCATTGAATACAATCTTGGAAGTCAAAATTTTTGATGTATGGGGAATTGATTTCATGGGGCCATTCATTTCTTCTTGCAGAAATCTCTACATTCTACTTGTTGTCGACTATGTCTCGAAATGGGTAGAAGTGGCAGCTCTTCCGAAAAATGATGCCAATGTTGTCCTCAGACTTTTACATAGCAGTATCTTCACGAGATTTGGGACTCCACGAGCTATCATCAGTGACGAGGGCAGTCACTTTTGCAAGAGGCAGTTTACAGCTTTGTTGGCTAAATATGGTGTGAATCATGGCATTGCTACAGCATATCACCCACAAACGAATGGCCAAGCTGAAGTGTCAAATCGAGAAGTCAAGAGAATTCTGGAGAAACTTGTGAATCCAACAAGGAAGGACTGGTCCTTGAAGTTAGATGATGCAGTATGGGCTTATAGGACAAGTATAAAACACCATTAGGTATGTCACCTTTTCAGCTCGTATATGGAAAAGCTTGCCACCTTCCCATGGAGCTAGAGCATAAAGCATACTAGGCCATTCAAAAGCTAAATTTTGATGTGACAGCTATTGGGGAGAAATGCCTATACCAACTCAATGAGTTGGATGAATTTAGACTGCAGGCATACGAGAATTCGAAGCTTTATAAGGAGATAGTGAAGAAATGGCATGATCAAAAAATCATTGAGAGAGCATTCGAACCAGGACAAAGGGTTTTGCTTTATAACTCTAGACTAAAACTTTTTCCTGGAAAGCTAAAATCGAGGTGGTCAGGACCATTCACAGTGAAAACTATTTTTTCGCATGGTGCGATCAAAATATTTGATACGTCGCCCGACAAGCCTTTTAAGGTGAATGGACAGTGCTTAAAACATTACTTCGGTGGAGACGTAGATAGATAGACAGTCGCCTCAATTCTTTCTTCAACATGAGTAATAGAGACAGTCAAGCTAATTAACTATGACTTAGCGCTGGATGGGAGGCAACCCATTATTTTTCTTCTCTAAAATCTCTCTTTCATTCTTTTTTTATTTCGTTGAGTTATTTCTTCCTAAGTTAACACAATCACATAATAGCTGATAGTATAGGGGAGCTGTATCTGTATTGCATAAAATGATATATGTGGTAAACTCTATTTTGATGATGTCTATTGATGAATTGCAGGTGCAATGGATATCACACATTTCTCTCTTGCTGCACCTACAATTGAATACAGTAGTGCAAAACACAAGATCGCGCGGCCGCGCGATGTATACAACATACGATGACCATTGCTACCGTTACCTGCATGCGCGCACCATTATAGCCACTTCGCACACACTACCATGTAATCCATTATCGTCGCCGCTACCGCTGCATTCTCGCAGACGTGGAAAAAGTTTTTATGTCAAAAATCCGAGTTACTGTCTGATTGGGTTTTTCTTCCAATATAAAAGCAGCAGCTTATTCTATCTCCTATATTTAGACGGTTAATCAACTCTCATCAAAGTTCATACCCACACATCACGTTCTTGGCATAATTTTAGGGTTCTACTTGGGGTGTGTAGCAATAAGTCTGAGAAAAATAATCAACAAGTCCTTCCCATTGTCTTTATCATCCCCACATGGGCCCAAAACGAGCACGTGCAATCTCACTCTCCTCTTCATCTGAATTTTCTTCCGATGACCACGAAGAGGAGGTCTTGGACGAGAGTAGATTTGTCAGTTTGGAAGCGCAACAAGACTATTATTAGAGTATGACCAAATCTCTTATGAAGGAACGAGGACTTCAACCTGCAAAACAGGATGGCCAACTTTGGCAAATGATACGCGAATGAGAATGGGTTGGCTTAACTGCATCTCCTATGCCCATCCCCGTGGGGATTGTTAGAGAATTTTATACTAATGCCACGGAGTTGCTAACAAGAGGCATAACGATTGTTCGAGCAGAACAGGTGAACTATCTCCCTTACGCGATCACAGAAGTATTCAACATATATGATGCACAACCCACCGGGTTTGACAATTTGTTAGAAGGAGAATACTTGGAGATAGATCTCGCAGTTGTGATTACTGGTCTGTATATCCCGGGCACCAAATGGAAGTATAAAACAGGAACATCAGAACCAAAATCGTTTCCGTCGTCAGCATTGAATCGATATGCCCAGGCCTGGAACCTGTTTATTTGTGCCAAGCTCGTTCCGTCAGCTCATTACAATGCCATAACTACCGAGCGGGCGATTATTTTGTGGGGAATCATCAAAGGGAAGTACATCGATATCGGCCTTTTAATCCACAGAAACATGCTGAGTTATATGCGTGGGAATAGAAATGGGACTATTCCACATGCATCGGTAGTAGCCATGCTCTGTACTCAACAAGTAGTCCAATGACATAATGAGCCACTGCAGTACTCACACCATGCAATCACTCATGCTACTATTGCAAATTTCAAGGAGTGGACAGGTGGTGTACCGCACCCACGCGGACTAGGATTCATCCTTCAGCCTATTTTTCCAGAGCCACCACAAAAACCCCGCAAACAGACGAGGTGGGTCCATCTACGCACGCACGTGCCACTAATGGCGATCGCCAGCTCCGAAGGTTGGAGCGCAAGGTCGATGCCATGTATGATAATTTGGGCACATTTGCGACGGGACTCACAAGGGCTTTAGCCAAAGTATTTCTTGTGACAAGGAACAACACAAGAATGGCCTCGCTTTGGGCTAAAAGACCATATCCACCACCGGATTCACCACCCGGAAAGGGTGGCACCGCCGATAATTAGGGGAGTTTTCGTACCCTTTACCTCCATTCAATTGGGACATTGAATATTTTAAGTTTGGGGGTATTGGGTAGTAGTTAGTATTTTTAGTTTTGCATATAGTTTTGCATGATTCATATAGTTTTGCATGATTAGTTTAATTTTTATGTGCATGTTTAGATTACATTTTAGCATATAGTTGCATGTTTAAAATTGCATACCTCACAGTTCTTATCGTATAGAAAAATTTTGTCTAGCCAATGATGAGAGTGAAGTTTTTAAATGATTTCTGAATATTTTGGATAACATGAGCTGAGATGTAACGTTTTATACAATGAAATTCAAAATGCTGTTTAAATGCTTTCGGTTTGCACAAATGTGTTCACAAGCACTTGTAGGTAAAAGAAGTACGTTGTGCCTTGCGCGATAAAAAAACGTAGTCTTAAAAAGAGAAATATATGAAAAGTGACTTTTGGATTGTATAAAACATCAATTTTTAAACTTTGGGAAAACATGGGTATATGTGTATAAGGAAAGAAAGAATGAAAGAAAAGTAGAAATAGCATGACTAGTCTTATTTCGGGGCCCTGGCTACTTGAGTAAGTACGCTCGAGGGGATTGTCTCTACACCTAGCGCCCTAAGGTCTTTCATGGTCTGGAGTCGTTGGTCGAAAGCTCGCTAAGGGGTAGCAGTGTGCCTAATGGAGTAAGACATTGCACAATCATGAAGAAAAAGAAAGAATAGAAAAGAAAAATAGCAATAAACACAGCGAGAAAGTGCGAGATTCGCACTCGTGAGTAGAATAAAGTAGTTAAACCCATTGTTGAACCTTAGTTTATTTTAAGATATTGAAATAGTCTGAATCGCATATATATACATAAGTCTTGATTTAAGCTATAATGTTTCTAGTTTTAGCAAGATAACATGAGCATTCTACACCGAAAGCAAGTATTGGGCGAACACAACACACACATACATCATCTGTATAGCATTTTTGAATTATATGAGTATATGACATTATGCCTACAGTTTGGTTTGAATCTGTATTCTCGAATCTAGAAAAAATTCGCTGAGGCAAATTATACTGAATTTTTATGATGGTTGGGACAATGTGAGAATTAGTTGCATAATAATGTAGTTGCATTTTTATTGTTCATTAGTATGCATTGCTTGAGGGCAAGCAATGGTTCAAGTTTGAGGGTATTTGATAAGTAGGATTTACACCTACTTATGGAGTACCAATTCACGCGAACTATGCCCATCTCAAGTACATTTTAGTCTGTTTTTGCTGCATTTTATGTTAAATTGCATTTCGCATACTTAAAACTCCTTTTGGTGAATAAGTGCAGGAATTGGCCTAATTTTGTGGTGATATCAGGCACGAGGCTAATGAAAGCGTAAGGCGAGGCAAAAGATAGGATGTGCATGGGATTGAGTGGAGCATGGATGGACAAGCATGGATATACATAGGATATGTTAGCAGCAACAACAACATTGCAGAACCAAGCTAAAGAGCAGAATCAGAAGACAGAAAATTGCAAGCCGCGCGGCCGCGGGACAAAGATAGCTTGGAAGCACGCGCCCGCGTGAGTTCCCAAATAAACAAGGACAACCTCTCTCGCAAGTTATACCGCCCATGAGAAGGATAAGCCTAGGGAGCCTTGGCACAAGACGCGAGACCGGCGAAACATACAAACCTATTGCAAGTCTCGCGGCCGCGAGAATATCAAGGTGAAGGAGCGCGCGGCCGCGTGCGAGGCCTGAAGCTGCTGTTTTATTTTATTTTATTTCCAAATTTTAAAGGTTGTAATTGATTTAAAAATGATTCATGACTGGTGTCAGGGGTATCACTTGATATTTTATTAGTTTTTACGTATCTTTACATCGTAATTAGGGTTTTACTCTCTGGGAGAGATTCCAACGTAGAAGGAGGCCACAACTCTACTTTTCCACTCCTTCTTGGGATTTTCTACCAGAGTGGATTATTATTATTAGTTTTTACTGGAATCTTATGAGGATTAAATATTGATGTGTATTCAGTAATTGGGTTTGATAGTTTCATCTTTCATCTTTCAATTGTCGTTTATTGATCATGTTTAGATTTGATCCCATAATGGCTTTTGGTTCAGTCACGAACTAAACTCCATTATGGGATTCTAACGGATTTTAATATGTAGTTTGATTGCATGTTTAAATGCTGGATTGTTTTTCATATCATATGGGATGTCTATCATGATTGTTTTGCATGTATGAATGCTTGATCACCATTCGTTTCAGTATTTGTATGGAATTGGCAATGAACATGCAAATATGGACTGTTATCATGATAGTATACATATATAGGGATGTGTTATATGGCTTATGTATTTCGTGAACCAGATAGACATATACTATTTCACCGTATAAGTTAGAATAAGGGCTTGAACTTAAAATCAATATAATTGCAATTTCACATAGACATATAGTGATGTTGATTATATTGATGATTACATAGAGTGTATCATCTGTGGATGTTGTGTAAGTAGGTCTTAGTGCATTGAAAAATGGCTAATACTCTTTTAGTGCTCTTGGCTACTTTCCTGTGATATGTGAGCAAGTCATGCATGATAGTGGCGATTGAATGAAGTATTAAATGAAGTTAGAATCCCATTAGTTCCAATATTATTTATTCTATCGTTATTATTATTGTTTTAGTTGTTATTTGCAATTCGAGAACGAACCAAGTTTAATCATTAGTTTGAGCATATAAATATAGGGATTTAATTAATGAACAGTAGTTTAAGTTAAACAACTTCCTCTGTGGGATCGATACTTTACTTGCTTTGTATTACTTGTTGACGCATGTATACTTGCATGAGTTAGAGCTCTTTTGTTAGTCGTAAAAAAGAGGCAACAAAGGCATAGAAGCTTGTCACACACAATAGGCTCTTCGTCTATCTTCTCTTTCTCGTCCCACCATGGATTCAAAATTTTTTACTCGCTCTTATGTCATCAAGAGCTTCGCCGACGACATGACTACCAAGTGGGCATGCCTTTGCAAATCTGACTGACTCTTTGATCTTTGGTGGATACCCATTTAGATCTTCATCGACCTCTATTTCATTATCCCCAATTGTCTCCACATTTTTGATATCTTGTGGCTCATCCTGTCACATTTTTGGTTCGGGTTCTCCGTCAATTTCGTCATCCATGGCATAAAGCCAAGTGTTTGGAGGAAGGTTTCTTACGGGTTTGGTCATTTTCTCTATCTGATCCGTAAGATTTTGAATTGACCTCACTTGATTACTCATCTTCTCCTCATTTGCTTGTACGAACTTGGACAACAATTCCTCCAACCTTGAATTATCTGTCTCTTGTGACACTGGAGGTGGACATGAAAATTTCGGTGTGTATGATGGATTTAGAGCGTAATGTTGGTCATCATAATTATAGCCCCATGAAAAATCCGGGTGATACCCCTAATCTTGGTGATAGTTAGGATCAACATAGTTATTGAGGTAATCACCACTATATTGTACCACTTCAAAACTGATGGTGCATTGCTGACTTTGATGGTTGCCAGCACAATTGTCACACGTAATTGCCATCCTTCGACTCCGTTGGGCTGTGATAACCTCCAACGTCTTCGACTTTGCTTCAATTTGTATTGGCTCTGCGGAAATTGTATTAAGTCCATCAATCTCTGTTTCCCTTGGTTGAGTCATGTTTGTGTATGACCATTGATACGCAAAGTCATCCATGGTACTTGAAAAGAGAGAAATATAGGAAGAGAATTAAAAATAAAAATAAAAAATTTAAATTAAGACTAATTTGATTGAAATTAATATTGGTAAATAATTATTAAATTAATTCCCCAGCAGCGGCGCCAAAAACTTGTTGGGTAAAATATAGTTACGCATAACACGCAAGTATACGTGGTTAACAAGTAATAAAGTGAAAGTAGAGTATCGTTCCCACGAGGAATTGCTTAATAAAAATCACCAAGTACTAACCCGTAACCAACTCAATCTTATTTAAACGAATGAATTTCAAATTATATAAATTAAACTACTATTAAATTCCACTAGTTGAATTAAGATTACGGAGATTTAAGATCACAACTTCACTTATTGCTTCATTTATGTTAACACACTTCTCATCAATTATTCTCTATCCTGAATTGTTAATCAAGAACACTAAAGCAGATAAAACCACCATCTGGATGCATAATACCCATATTAACGTCAATCCACAATTAAGATAGAAATCCATTAAAGCAGATCACCAAGATATTTAATGTCTTGGGATGCTCCGAGGAGCAAAAGGTTCCATTTGCCGCCTTTATGTTGCGCGGAGAGGCAGATTACTGGTGGGAATCGGTAAAACATACTCAACCTGCCGTATTGAAGATGTCTTGGGAGAAGTTCCAAGAGCTGTTCAATGACAAATACTTTCCTGAAAGTATTCGTCATATGAGGGAGGTGGAGTTTATCAAATTGGAGCAAAACAATATGACCGTGTCGCAATACGAGGCAAAATTTGCGGAGTTATCCCGGTTTATGTCCCACTTGGTGGATAATGAAGAGAGAATGGCACGAATGTTTTTAAGAGGTTTGAAGCCGGAGATACGTCAACATCTTATTTCTCATAAACTGTGCTTGTATTCAGATGTTGTAAATAAGGCTCAGTTGGTGGAGCGCGATAACGAGTCAACGCAACCAAAAGAGAGCAGCCGACAAAATGATAATACCAATGAGAGCAGTCATCGAAGCATTGACAACAAGCGTGGAGGGAATCAACAGGCCAGAAATGGTAACCACTTCGGTGGTAATCAGGGCCAAAACAATAAGAATGGACATTTCAAGAAGAGGAGATTCAATAATGATGGAAAGACGTTAGCACCAGCACCCGTTGTTAAGGAAGGAGAAAGACCACCTGTCATATGCTTCAAATGCGGAGGGAGGGACACATCATCAAATTAGCGATCTTGCCGTCCAAAGCATGTTATAATTGTGGAAGAGAAGGTCACTTAGCCCGATTTTATCGTTCATCAAAGATAAATTCAGCTAGGATGGAGGCACCAAAGGTTGTCCCAGAAAAGTCAAAGCCGGTAGTGCAAGGGAGAGCGTTTGTTGTGACCTCCCAGAAACCAAGGAACCCGAATGAGGTCATCACGGGTAAGCTTATCATAAACTCTAGCGAAGTCTATACTTTATTTGATACCAGTTCTACCCATTCCTTTATTTCTCCTACTTGCGCTCAACGATTAAATTTGACTCCGGAGAAATTAGATTTTAACTTATCTGTGGAAATTCCATTGGGAGAAACCTTCATTACATCCACTGTTTATAAGTCTTGTTTGGTTCAAATCGGTACCCTCATATTACCTGTCGATCTTATTTCATTGAAAATACTTGCATTTGACGTGATTCTAGGGATTGATTGGTTAACTACTTATCATGCAAAAATTGATTATTTTCGTAAGGTTGTTAGCTTTTATATTCCTAATCAACCTATTATGCGAATTCAAGCGACCAAACCATTAAAATCAATCACGGTCATCTCAAGCCATAAAGCTATTCGTTTATTAAAAAACGGATGTCAAGCTTTCTTAGCTCATGTCAGATCTAAACAAAATACGCCGACTTTGAATGATATTTACATTAATAAATTTCCGACATATTCCTTGAAGAACTTCCTGGCCTACCCCCAGAGCGTGAAATTGAATTTTGTATCGACCTTGAACTCGGTACAAAACCCATTTCCAAAGCCTCATATCGAATGGCTCCTATTGAACTTTAGGAGTTAAAGACCCAACTGCAGGAATTGTTAGACATTGGCTTTATTCGTCCTAGTACATCTCCTTGGGGTGCTCCTGTTCTATTCGTGAAGAAGAAAGATGGGAGTATGCGACTTTGTATTGATTATCGGGAGTTAAATCATGTCACCATTAAAAATAGGTACCCATTGCCACGTATTGATGAACTGTTTGACCAGTTGCAAGGAGCCAAATTCTTTTCAAAGATTGATCTTCGTTCCGGATATCACCAATTGAAGATTAGAACAAATGACATTCCAAAGATGGCTTTCAGAACTTGGTACGGGCATTATGAATTCCTAGTCATGTCCTTTGGATTGACTAATGCTCCTGCTGCCTTCATGGATATGATGAACCGAGTATTCAAGGAATATTTGGATCACTTTGTGGTCATCTTTATTGATGATATCCTTATTTATTCCAAAAGCCGTGAAGATCATGAACAATACTTGAGGCTGACACTCCAAAAGCTTCGTGAATATAAGCTTTATGCCAAGTTGAAGAAATGCGAGTTTTTGTTTGAGGAAGTAGCATTCCTTGGGCACGTGGTATCAAGTCATGGAATATCTGTTGACCCAGCAAAGATTGAAGCTATTCAAAGTTGGGAGCAACCTAAATCAGTGACCGAAGTACGTAGTTTTCTCGGTTCAGCTGGTTATTATCGGAGATTCGTGGAAGGATTTTCTCGAATCGCTACTCCATTAACTTAGCTGACTCGGAAAGATATAAAGTTCGATTGGAGCGAAGAATGTGAGAAGAGTTTTCAAGAACTCAAGAGGAGACTCATTTCAAAGACCTGTTCGGACAATACCATCCGCTCGGAGGATTTGTCATCTACATGATGCTTCGGCAAAGGGTTGCACTACAAGAAAATCGAAGTTATAGCGACGGTCCGTGATCGTCGCTATAGATAAAAAAGATCGTCGCTATAGGATATAGCGACGGTCGTAACGACCGTCATTATAGAAGCCGTCATCGAAACCTATAGCGACGGTCTTTTTTTCTTATAGCGACGGTCGGATCGTCGCTAGAAAACTCCACAAAACGCGCAAGGTTTTTACCGACGGCCGAAGTGGATATACCGACGCGGCGATGACCGTCGCTATAGAAGATTTGTCGTGAGCTATTGCACGACTGCGTAGGTGGCCGGTATGAGGTGAGATTGGCTATGAGCTATTATCGTGGGTCGCCGGCCGTCGCTATTGATATGAGCTATATAGCGACGATCAATACCCGTAGCTATAGTGAATTTGGTCATGTGATCATTGCGACGGTCGCCATAGGTGAGATTTGCTATAGGTGAGTATTTTGGTCGTACGCCGACGATCGTCGCTATAGGTGAGATTTGGTTGTGAGCTATCGCGACTATTACCGTGGCCGCCGCTATATCTTCCCAAATTTTTAAAGAAAATCTTTGTTTTCTATACAATAATTTTATTTATTTTTACCGTTAAAAAACATAACCACATTCAACCATCCAATCTGAATATAACATTTACAACTAAAAGAATAAAACAAATAAAGTCTATTAATATATAATATCATCTAAATATACATAACCATCCAAAATACTGTTACTATGTATCAAAACAGTACATAACCAACAGCACATTTAACATATTTTTAGTATCACATCTAACAAATTTTCATCAAAATAGTAGTGTTACATATAACAAATTTCCAAAGAAGACGTGACATGTCACAGTCCTCTATAGGATTATTTGATCCGCTAATATCACCATTATCTCCTTCACGTATCGATCCTACAAATTAATTATCAAGTGAACTTGTTAATCCATAAAAACATAATGATAGCCCCAAAATTTAAGTATAAGTGAAGTGAGAGAGCAACACCGATTGTTGGATTGAGCATTTGGGCTCGATGAATTCTTCATAAATTCTGTAATAATTGATAATAGTTCATCCACTTTCCTTGCAGTATCATCTCCTTTTTCCCGCACCTTTTTCAACTCAGCTTTCAATTCTTGATTCTCACGTTGTACCTCATTATTTGTGTCACGAGGCCCCCAAGTGTTTGTAGTTGTGGCACCAACTCCACCTTGTCGAAGTCTACCATGTCGCTCTGGTCCAAGAACTTGTGCAAGTATATCATTCCGTCCTGTACTACCGCTTTCACCAATCGATTCCTGAGTCTTCTTTAACTCAATAATTTTTTCCTGTGAAAATATATAAGGCAAATTATACACAACTTAAATATACAAGGCAACTTAAATATACAAGGCAATTCAACATAACTTAAAGAAGAGTAGCAAATAATGGCAGTTGATACTGAAATTTAGTAAAAATGTTTAAAATCGAGAATGAAAATTATAAATAAAACGACACTAGAACCAAGAGTGTTTAATAGTTAGATGATACTTGCAATGTTGAATGATTACTAGGTAATTTTTAAAACATGAACAATCAAATCTAAACGCTAATAAAAAAACTATTTGATGTTCATTAAATGAAGTTTGTACATTAAAATACTAATTGAAAGATGTAATATGCTAATAAAAGACTAAACCGACACAAATAAGTTGTTAATTAACACGGATCAAGCGAGTAATCAAAGAAAAACGAGAAAATTACCTCGGAGTGATGCTACCAAAGGGTTCTCTGGAGGCTACCACTACGACACTAGAGGAATGCTCAAACTGTATGTGCAAAAAGAACTTGATGCATTTTTATTTTTAACAAGTAATGTATATAGCTTCATCTCGATAGTATTTTAGTGCCTCTCATAGCAAATTGGTTTTTAGTTGATAAAGTTAGCCAACTATTTCATTCATACGTAAGACTCAAGTTTCCATGTCCACCACCACCACCCGAAATTGGTTGTCAAACAATATTTTTACATGTAGGGTCATTTATAAGAGTCCTGTTTGGACCGAACAACGTTAGTCTTCACACAAAGGAAAGATTTTACGCAGTGTAGGTTACCAAATGTGCGGATTTTTTCATGAGAAAGCGAGATAGGCCCTACAATACCAAATGTTTGTTGAATTGTTGTTGGAAGTATGTGAATTAATTGGAGTAGATGTGTCCAATCCATGATTATTTCTTTAAGAGAACAAATAGAGTAGAACAAAACATCATTATATAACTACAGGATAACCGCCTATTGAACTTCTTAGGATAATCACTTTGCAACAACAACAGATCTTGTAAGATAGAGGAAATCGCGCGGGATGCTACTGAGCTTTGCCGAGTCCTTAAACATTTCCTTTTCATTCAAGGTAGTCTTTGTTTGAGACATGAAAGATATCAAGGAAGAACCATTCGATATAAAAGCGGTGAAGCCGTGGTCATGTACTCTCCAACAGCTCGACAACAATGATCTCAAGGCTCGATATCGTGGAAACTCTAATGAGAGTAATACTGAAGTTTCAAGCCATCCATCATGGTGGTCATCGAAGTAAGCAAACCATAACTCACCTTCATTTGTAAAACGCCTTCATAGAGGCGCTTTTCTTCTCAAAGGCATGGTTTGATTGCTTGGAAGATTGCATGGAACGAAACAATCGGCATAGGATGATACTTGAAAGAAATCATTTGGGCAAAGGGATCCGAACATTGTTGCAACGGAGGGAGAGGAAAGGGTTACTAGAAGTGTGAAGATCAATGTATGGAGAGCATTCTTTGCAAGGTTTAAAATGGAGGAAATCGAAGTGAGCACGTCATCATTGTATCGAGCTAACTTGGTTCTTGAAAGCGACAGATTTTTTGTGGGGGTTCCTGCACCCTTGATAATAATGGGAATGTCTAATTGTTGGATGGAAGAGAACCCCAATTCATTCTATCCTAACATCCATTGTTACCTTTATTTATTTATTTATTCACCGTAATATTAAATAGAGTCATATGTCTTGTTAATTCTTCTTTATATAACTACACATTAAATGCATACCATCTTTATCAATCATGTCAAGTAACAACATTTGAGATAGACATGCCGGTTTGGACATGGCCAATTGATCTCAAATTGCTTTCTATCTATCTATATATACACACTCACACAAATATACATACACATATATATATCACTTTTACGTTTGTCCCAAAATGATAGTACACCATAATAAATAGAACTATTCCATTTGTGTATTTCTGCTATCTTCGATCGCAATTATCGCCACATCAAGACAAGGAATGCGACTTCTATTGACATATAATGACATACAAGGTCCCCACAAGTGTCGTGAAGTAACTTCACGCTAACCTTTTATCCTCGAGCTAAACACAATTGATTAAACAACATCTACACTTTTCTTCCCACCATTTGCTAGTAGAAAAAGTAAGAAACTACTAATTCCAAGGATTTCCTTCTCCGTGACATGAAGTGATGAATCTTAATGGTTTTACAAGATGGCAATGACATGCCGATAATTAATCGCCTATAATGACATGCTAGAGACTCAAATTGGTGTTACTCCCAACAAATATAGTGTGGCATTTGATACTCTAGTATTTGCCAAAAACAAAGTATACTTTAATATATGTGATTTCTCTATGCAAGTATATCATGTATCAAAAGAGTTTATCAAAAAGAATTTTGGTGTTCAAGTTATCAAATGCCACACTATATTTCTTGGTGCCTCCATAATGTGACTTAACTATATTCTTGTAGGGATCACGATTTAGTATCCGAAAAGGCCAGTTTAAATTCATGTAAATGAATGCTCTAAAACAAACTCACACACACATACAGGGATAAAGAGTTAAAAAAACCCATTGTTTGAGGATTGATAAATACGTACCACATTCGAGGATGCTCCCGGTAAAATTGAGTTATCACTTGAGTGTGGGATCAGATATACATATCTCTGCTTTCGATCAATCTCTTTTTTATTTATTTGGTACTACAAATAAAACAAAAAATAGTTCATAATTAATAATAATACTCTATTTATAAAAGTCTAATACATGATTAACGATAAAAAATATTGAAATAACATCAAATATTACCAATTCACGCTTTTTTTTGGAATTGATTTAGTGCCCAATGTATGACCTACCAACAATTTTTTCCGATTTTCACAATTTTTTGTTGCTATATCACGCATTGTATGTATTTATAAATTAATAATAATATATAACAATAAGTAAGAATTGATAATACATAAATTAGAATAAACACAACTCATGCATTATCGGTTAGCCAATAATCAACCAACGCAAATTCATTGATTAGGATTTACTCGATCATTGTTGATAGTATTCGCTATCGATTTGGCACGGTCACCGTGCACACAAAATTATTACTCTTTAAGTTAGACTTCCAATCTCTCCACCTATTGTTCATGATAGTCATCGCTTTCTCTTAGCATTGGGGTGATCTGTGGTAAATCGTTTCTACAACAAACAAATTTACACATATATTAGTTTGTTTCAATGTGCTTAATGTCAAATTCTATAAAATGGTATGATTAATAACCTGAATTTCATCCCAAGCCCTTGTCATGTTAGCCTCTCGTCATATTGGACCATGTTGGAGTACTTATTGGAAAAATTCTCCATTCATGAGCAAGACACCCGAGAAAAGTGGTTAACTTATTGGCCTCTCCCCAACAGTCGACCATTTGCATCATAAATTACTTTTTTGGGTGCATCGCTATTTGACCATAATTTTGCTCCCATCGTTGGTCCACGCTTCCTCTTAGGTCGAGAACCTAAAAGAGAGAAAGAATCAAGAACTATGTATTGAACAAAAGATGAATTGAACATATAGAATATCTTTATTATGAATTAAAAACAAATATATAATATCTTTATTATTCAATATAAAAATCAATAATATGACGAGTCCCCCCCCCTTCCTACACATTTCAGAGGATTACCAGGTTAAAGTCCAGGGAGTCCCACATACATTTATTCCCTTGGGGTTCAAAGACTTCCACTTACAAAATTTTTTAATCTACAAGTTATATAAGCACATTATTAGCTCACTAGATGAAGGATGAAGTATGAACTAAGCTGGATAGCAAGATTTTAAAACCATGAAGTAAAATATACATAATACAACTTTATATAGATGCTCAAACTATAAAAACTTACGAGTCAGCAAGGACATTTAATCAAATTAAGGTTCTGAAAGAAAGCACAACACCAAGTTAATTCTCATGACAATGCAAGTATAAGTGTAGATATATGCATGGTACCTTCAACATTCTCATGAATACTTTCCTCCTCTACATGTGGTTCATCTACATGGATCTCATTATCATTAATTTCCGCCATTGGAGCAGCTTAGCACGAGATCTAGACGTTCTATTAGAAGCCATTAAAGCAACCCGAGAAACAAAAATATGAATGTGACACTCGTAAGAAAAGTTATTAGTTAAATCTAATGAACAAGAGAGCTTTCACAGCTTATTAGTTAAATCAAAACTAAGTCCCCAAAATTAACAAATACATCCAAATGAAATACATCCGAAAATAAGTTGGCTAGCTAATACAGAAAATTGTAGACACCAAGGTGGGGCGGGGAGGGCGCGGTAGTCCATTTAATTTCAGCTTAGTCTAATTTGATCTTCAAATCTACTTACATTGAAATGTTGACAAAGAAGTGTGTTTAAAACACTAATAAGATGATGTAGAAAACAAAGTAAAAGCTAATAAACACAAGGAGCACCAAGATATAATATCAAAACGGATCTATCAAAGTGTAACGGTTTTCTTTTGGAGAAAATGGACAAAGTGTAAAAAACAGATCTATCAATTGTGATGTTTATCCTCTTCATTCTTCGTCATCTTCATTTTCCTCACTATCACCCTCCTCTTCATCTTCGGGACCCTCATCTTCTCCTTCATCTTCGTCTTCGTCTTCGCTCTTCGCTCTCCATTCTCATCTTCATTTTCATCAACAATATGTTCAATCATTCGCCTTTTTGAAACGAGATGTATCAATTTGAGATCCTAGTTTTCGCTTACTTTCCTGGGTCTTTTTCGTCCATTTTCAACTAATTCAAAGATCAACGCTATTCCTAACCCAATTTATGTTTTCAATATCAACTTCTGAATCGGAGTGATGAATTCTTCATTGGTATTGGGTAAATCGTCACTATCGTAATCTACTTGATCTTCACATAAATCTCTCTTGGCTTTGTTCAGATAACCACATGCCAATTGTTATCCCTTTGATCATCAACATAAAATATTTGTTGAACTGAAAGCGTATTACAAAGGGCTCATCGGTTGAACCAAACTTTTGATGATTTACAAGCGTGAAGCCATAGTCATCGGTTTTGACCCTCTATCACGTGCTAAACCATCATACCACTTACATTTGAATAGAACAACTTTGCGGATCCATAATAATCTAATTCAACAACATCTTCCAAAATACCAAAGTATTCAACTACATCTTCCTTAGGATTTCGATCTCTAGCAGATGAATATCCACGAGTAGTTGCTTCCACATATACCCCACTATTCTGCGTTCTCCTCTTACTCTCACAACTTGTCGAATGGAATCGATACCCATTTACCAAATAACCATCTCCTCTCCTGCCTATCAAATTTGGGCCAAATGCAAGAGCTTGAACTTCCTTTGAAGCATCGTTATTCATAGTTGCCATCTACAAAATGGTAGCGATATAAGCAAATTCCATCCATTTATTATTAATAACCATTACAAAATTTTGCATAAAATTACGTTCAAATAATGTAGTACTTACATAATTCTTAAACCATTCAGAAATTCCTTTTCTTAGCATTGTCAATTTCCTCAAGCGTCGGTTTTTTGCTTACGCTTTCCACGTCATAACATATATATATGAATCTTGCCAAATACTACAAATAAATAAACAAATTAAACAAATTTTTTTTGTCATAGCTAGTCAATAACATAAGTTATTAATATTTCAAACAATAAATGTCATTCCTTATTTACTCACCTTAGATATGACTCAACCTCCGTATAAATTAAATAGCACATACAATGTGTGCACTCTTGACATCATCGCTACATAGAGTACAAACTTTTGGGACATTAAGAAATCGACCTATGTTTCTAAATACGAGAGAGAATCTCTTTCCTTGTTCATATCCAACTTTCATTTCTTCCAACTCGTTTCCATGCAACATTGTTTTGACTCAAATATCTTGAGCAAAATGTAACACATTCTTCAGCAATATACCCTTCTACAATTGACCCTTCTGGACGACTTCTATTGCGAATATACCCTTTTAACTTGCCCATGTATCTTTCAAAAGCCCACATTTGTCGATATTTAACATTTCCAAATATCTTCGCCTCTTGAATGAGGTGGACACACAAATGTACCATTATATCAAAGAAAGCGGGGAAACACCATCTCAAGCTTGCAAAGTATTAACGGAATTTTTTTGTTCAACCGCTCATAATCTTCCGATGTGTTATAGTTGGAACATAATTCTCTCAAGTAGTTACAAAGTTCAATTATTGTTGAAGCGTACATGTTCAGGCAAGTCGGACATCGTATTGCTATTGGAAGTAATTGTTGCATTAAAATATGGCAATCGTGACTTTTAAGACCGAGATCTTTCCCCCTTCAAATTGATGCAACGTGAAATATTTGAAGCATATCCATCGTACCTTAACATTTTTCAACACTTGCAAGAAATCATGTCTTTCTTTCTTAGACATTGAGTAAACTTGCGGTACGTGAAAAGGTACTTTGAATTGCTTGCTTGCATTGGTATTGGATGGAGCTCTCTTCTTATACCCATTGTCATCAAGTCCAATCGTGCTTTTAAATTATCTTTTGACTTTCCTTGCACACTCAACAATGTCCCAATCAAAGCTATCACAAATGTTTTTGGCAATGTGCATTCCATCTAGATTGTGGTGCAACAAAAGGTTCCGCTAATATGGCAATTCAAAGAAAATAGATTTCTTCCTCCAATTATGTTTTGAGTCATGGGGAATGGTCTTCGTGCTAGTGGGTGTCTTTCCAAAAGTGACATTAATAGCATTAACTTGTTCAAGAATATCAAATCCTGATGGCACCACCGAGCTTCACTATGGTCACATTCTCCGTTAAATCTTCGTGTATCAAACCTATAACTATGACCCGACTCCGAAAACAACAACGATGCCCGATATAACATTCCTTACTTTGCAATCTACAAGAACGAGTGTTCATTTGACATGATGGACAAGCTAACTTACCTTTAGTACTCCAACCGCATAACATAGCAAGAGTCGGAAAATCACTAATTGTCCACAACAAAGGCCATACGCATTTGGAACTTTGTACCGTTAGATGCATCATACGTTTCAACCCCATTACTCCATAGTATCTTCAACTCCTCAATTAAAGGTTGCATATACACGTCAATATCATTACATGGAGAGTTTGGACCAAGTATTAACAAAGGCATGATAAAATACTCCTGCTTCATACACATCCATGGTGGTAAGTTATATACAACAATTGTCACTGGCCATATACTATACGGTGACCCATGGGTAAAGGGACTCATGCCATCAGTGGACAGTCCGAGTCTTACATTTCGATGTTCTTGAGAGAATGTAGGGTACATTGTATCCAAATGCTTCCAAGTCAGCAGAGTCACCGGATGACGATTCACTCCATCTTTCCGTCGCTTTACATGATGCCACATCATGTATTTTGCGCTTCTACGGACATATAAATAGCCTCTGCAATCTTGGAATTAACGCTAAATAACGTAATTGCTTCACGCGCTACTTTGCTCCTCTTCGCTTTTTGTATCTATTTGTGTCTTCTCCGATACAAACCATCTCGGTGCTTTCCATCTCGATGATTTACAAACCGTCTAAGACTCTAATTTTTCATTCTCCTCCAAAAGAGCATACAATCATTCTCGCATGCATCAATCTTCTCATAACCAAACCCTAAATTTCCAACCATTTTCTTCATTTCATAAAAATTATCGAGCAAGTTTGCAAATGATGGAAATGATGACTTGAACTTACTGAGCAATCCCATCAAAGGACACATCACCCATTTGCTAACATTTTATGATTGAAAAGCCATACAACGAATGAAAGGACTGCCTCATTTTCACATCCGTGATATAAAGGTTGATTGGCCTCGACATGTACTTTTGGTATTTTGAAGCTTCAAATTAATTAATCTACACCGTGATCCCTAAATATATCATTTACCATCTCGTGCATACGATGCTCATCTTCTTGATTGTGATGGTTCTTCGTGAACATCATCATTACTCACATCCCCGACAATCACATCTTCCCTCGATGCACCCAATTCGTAGCCAAACATAAATCCATCACAAATCAAATGTTCACGAATAGTAGCTCGAATCGCATATCGACCATTTACACAATTCTTACATGGGCAAGGAATTCTTCCCGCTACCATGCCCACTTTTTCAAACCAAAGTCCGTAAATATCTATGCCCGCAAGATATTCTCTAGAATATCTTGGTAATTCCATCCACATCTTATCCATAATATTATGTCCCTAAATCAAATTAAACAACCATCGAGAATGATATTGCAGATAGAAATCTATCATAATTAATTATGATAATTAATTATCATAATTAAGTACCTTGAATGCCAACCAAACTCCCGCTCACTCAAATAAAACAAAAAGGTCGTAGATAATTTAAATATTAATTATCATAATTAACGAATTTCAAATAGCGTAGGTAATAATTAAGGGTGACTACACCAAAACATTACATTCAAGGTCTCAATGTTGGACATGGAAGTTCTTTTTAATTATAAGCCTCAAATATTCCTACAAATTAATTGCGAGTACGTTTGTCCCGCTTCGGTTTAACATCATCATGTTGGATTCCTTCTAGTCCAATAGAGAGAAATATACTAAAACAAGTACTAAATCACTAGCAAGCTATAGATTTCAAACTAACATTTGGTGTTAGATTTACTTTTATGTAGACCCCATAAAATTGTACCACCACGGAAAAGACACTGTTCTCTTCTTCAAAACTTAGGGCTTGTTAAAATAGCAAGGTTTTTTAGGGCAATTAAGCATACAACTAAAACAAGTACAAGATTTTGTTACTCGACCCTTTTCACCCACTTTCATATATATCGTATATAGAATCGAATTTAGCCCTTTATAAAAGTAGAACTTCTTAGTTTTAACGATTCACCCCGCAGCCAAGAATCCTTAGAAACCTTACGAGAAATTTGGTTACTTGTATAATTTTTACCAACTACTAGATGACTTTGATATTGTTTGATTTGTTACTTGTATAATTTTTTAGGCCATGCTAGCTATTTGAGTGCTCCTCATACGCTTAAAGTGGGTAGTTCAACTACTACTATTAAATAACAGCTTTACAACAAACAAAGTCACTTTCCCATTAATGAGATAATACCACCAAAATGACAGACAATATGCTTCCCTTCGGATCCGATCCCATTTGGAGGTTCCACAGAGTCACGCCATTCCTTGGATATCATTGTAAATGATCATAAACACTAAAATTACTACATACCGCAGCAGAGTTAACAAAGAATTAACAAACGATAAAAAAAAAAAATCAGTCCTCCTTTTCTAACGCCGGTAGAAACATCATATATTAAACATAAAGATCATAAAGATCTCAGATTAGATATAAAGTTGAACTAAATGTACCAAAAGAAATAGACAAATTACAATAAAGACTAAACCCCGTAATTGAAAAGAAACATTATAATTACTTCCATAGCTACTTCAATCAAGGCTTCAAACATATAGACAACATCAAAATCATAAATGTATATATAGGAGTACAAGGCAAGAATAGCATATTCACAAAATTTAACCTATTTTAGCAAGCAATTAAAGTGACATTCGTATCAAAAATCTTTGCCAATTTCCTTTTCCTTGAATCTCCTTACGATAGATCGATCGCTTTTCTCGCGTCTCTTCAATTTCACTTTACACCAATTTCTCCACATTCCAGGTTGAAAATTCTAATAAGCTTTTCATCGTAAACAAACCTCAAATCCCACCAAAGAAGCCCAATTTTTTCCCCAATTCCGAGCAATTCTTCATTAGAATTCAAATACCACCGTCCAACCCAATTATATTATTTATTCCACACATACCCAAAATTCTCAACTCCAAGTTTGCCCAAATCCTAATTTATAAAACGATATCTTTCTCTCTCTCTATGGCTCTAAATTGATAAAAGGTATGTTTTTCATCGTCTGATCGGGAAAAGGAGAGATCTTGAGATCTCTAACTGACGACAAAGCAAAGATGTGGTGGATTCGATATCTCGTCACGATCGGAATGACACCCTCCGCCTCGGGAATGGATCGGACTTATGATGCGGAGGAGTGAGAACGCTGAAGATCTTGATCGAGTTACTAAGATGTTAATCGAATGATGCAGAGGGAATGAACGCTGATGTCGATTTGGGGGAAAGAATATGAGAGACCCTTTAACCCTCGTATATGATACGCCTCCCTTATATGACCCTCGTTAATTAAAATCCTTAAAAAAATTCCTATACCGACGGTCTTTTGTGACCCTCGCAATAGACTACCTTCAGGGTCCTATACCGACGGTCAGGAAGTGACCGTCGCTATATATACCCTATAGCGACGGTTCCGTGTCGACCGTCGCTATATCTCGTCGCTATATGTTGAATTTCTAGTAGTGTTGGGATGTGTTCTCATGTAACATGGAAAAGTCATAGCCTATGCCTCAAGACAACTCAAGGAATATGAGAGGAATTATCCTACTCATGATCTAGAATTGGCAGCTGTTGTCTTCGCACTAAAGATTTGGAGGCATTACTTGTATGGGGAGAAGGTGAAGATCTTTACGGATCATAAAAGCCTCAAATATTTCTTCACTCATAAGGAACTCAACATGCGACAACGACGTTGACTTGAACTATTGAAAGATTATGATCATACCATCTAATACCATCCTGGAAAAGCGAACGTGGTAGCTGACGCATTGAGTAGAAGATCAAATGCAAGTAAGAGTGCGATATTGTCAACACAAAGGCCCATTTTGTGTGACTTGCAAAGGATGGAGATATAGTTAAAGACTCAAAGGACCCATGTGATGATGAGGAATATACGAGTAGAACCGACTTTAATTGATAAAGTTAAAGCTGCTTAAGCTACAGACCTGGAGCTGATGCGTATGAGGAAGAAAGTGCAAGAAGGTGCTATGCCGGAAGCAAGAATCGATGAAGAAGGAATACTTCGAGTCAACTCCAGACTTTGTGTTCCTAACGACCCTGATATAAAGTATAAAATCATGATGAAGGCGCACAACACACCGTTTGCAATCCATATTGGGAGTACTAAAATGTATCATGATATTTGTCATACATTTTGGTGGAGCAATATGAAGAGAGAGATAGCGCTGTTTATCTCAAGGTGTCTAGCTTGTCAACGAGTCAAAGCGGAGCATCAAGTACCAAAAGGTCTATTGCAACCACTTGAAATTCTAGAATGGAAGTGGGAGCACATTACCATGGATTTCGTTACCGGTCTTCCTAAGGTTTCTCAAGGTATAGATGCAATTTGGGTCATTGTTGATAGATTGACCAAGTCTGCTCATTTCTTACCTATACGAGAAACTTATACACTGGAACGTCTTGCTCGTATGTACATAAACGAGATTGTAAGACTGGATGGTATGCCGGTATCCATAGTTTCTTATCAAGACCCAAGATTCACTTCACGATTTTGGGTTAGTTTGCAAAAAGCTATGGGCACAGACTTACGATTTAGCTCGACATATCATCCTCAGACGGACGGACAGTCGGAGAGGACTAATCAAACTCTTGAAGATCTATTAAGGCTCTGTGTCCTTGATTTCAAGGGAAGTTGGGATAAGTTCTTACCATTGGTAGAGTTTTCCTACAACAACAGTTATCAAGCAAGTATTAGCATGGCTCCATTTGAAGCATTGTATGGAAGAAAGTGTCGTTCTCCAGTATGCTGGGATGAGGTGGGTGAAGCAACGTTGTTGGGACCAGAGTTGGTACGTATGGCTACGGAAAAGATTCAAACGATCCGACAACGTATAAAAACCACACAAGATCGACAAAAGAGTTATGCTGATCTTCATCGAAAGGACGTGGAATTTGATATAGGAGATCATGTGTTATTACGAGTTGCTCCGTGGAAAGGGGTTACAAGATTTGGTAAGAGAGGAAAGCTATATC
The DNA here is from genome assembly GCA_020205615.1 of Panax quinquefolius. Classification (NCBI taxonomy): domain Eukaryota; kingdom Viridiplantae; phylum Streptophyta; class Magnoliopsida; order Apiales; family Araliaceae; genus Panax; species Panax quinquefolius. The sequence continues at coordinate 79,508,194 of CM035172.1, read as the reverse complement.
CTCGGTTCATCGGCTCATTTTTAATCCTTGATCGAGTAGGAACTGTGGCCTATAGACTCGCTTTATCGCCAAGTATATCTCGTGTTCATAACGTTTTTCACATATCTATGTTACGTAAATATGTGAAAGACCCGAACCACATTATTGAGTTAGTACCGGACGAAATAGCGGAAGATTTGACGTATGAAGAGGTTCCTATTCAAATCTTGGATAAGAAGGAACATATTCTACTCTCCAAGGTTATACCTCAAGTCAAAGTTTTGTGGAGAAAGCACGATGTTGAGGAAATGACTTGGGAGTTAGAATCAAATGAAGTCAAGGTATCCTTACCTCTTCGACATACCAGTCGCACTATAATTTCGAGGGCTTAAATTTCATAAGAAGGGAGGTTGTAAGACCCCAACTTTTCTAAATAAAGATGAATTTTTATAAATATCATTTTGAATATTATAGAGTAAATTTGATATAATGTTATAGTTGTGGGTAATATTTATAAATTTTGCAAAAATACGCAAGTTGTTATATAATATTCGATTGGTGGGGGAATATTCGTTTTAACAGGGAATATTAAATGCAATAATGGCACAATCATTGGTGGACCCTACAACGGAATTATTGTTTGATTGAGAAAATGACAAAATATACTTTATGAAAATAACGGCGGAAGTTTTAATTGATTATCTTGTTGAACTACTCAGTAGTAAAAGTACAGTAATACGTGTGGTTGCATAGTAGCACACGATATTGATTATTAATGCTTACGTGAGAAGTCATCTCAGTTTTGTTTTATTACTTATATATATTAGAGTTATATATATATATATATATATATATATATATATATAAGGTATATATTTATATATATTATATATATATAAGAAAAGTAGTTAAGTTGTCAAAATTGGGTGGGATTGATGTTGTCGGGTGGAGTATGATTTTTTTTCAAAGGCATGTGTTTATATATATATATATATATAATTATTATAGATTTTGTTTTTTTCTTTGACTTTTATGTTAACATTTGATAATTAAGTGTTTGATGAGCAATCAGTGAGTTTCCTACTGTTAATCCGTGAATTATTTTTCTTAATAGTACCTCTTCTATTCTTCTATAAATAGAAGCTCATTCCTTCATTATTTTCATACGAATTCACTGAACTCTAGAGAGAGAAATTATAGAGAAAAAGAAGAAGAGTTTTCTGATACTTCACTACTCTTATATTCAGTTTGTTTTACGGTAAGGGATATTATTTCTTTTGGTATTCATGAAGATAACTTCTGTTATTCTATTCTTTATTATTCTGCTGGAATAACCAGTATACGCGGACTACCCTATACTTGGTGACATTCTTCTATGATTTCGTCTTTATTATTTTACTTTGGAATATCCATGCATGCGTTTACTGTTTAACACAGGTTGCATCTTTATTATTATTCTGTTGGAATATCCATGCGTACATGTGTTTTACGCCGGACTGGTTTCCGCTCTATATTATTATTTTGTTGGAACATCCTCGCTCTGCATGCGTTTTTATGGGGACTGGTTCTGTCTTTATTATTACTGTTGGAACATCCATTGGGTCATGCAATTTAGCCCGACTACCGGTTTCACATTACTTATTATACATTTGAATAACTTTGATCATCTAATCACCGCATGCATAATGATTTCTTTTGTTATTCCATTCTTGATTATACTCAGTTGGTTAAAACTTTGACTTCTATACTCCATGAAATTAGTGGAATATCCATGATATTTGCATTTCATCCAGTATCTTTTCATGGAAATATTCTTCTAAGCATTCTTGAATTTTACTCTACAAAGCAGTATCATGTTAACAATTTGGACGTTATTAGTTCCTGGATAAATTAATTGTTGAACTTGTTTTATTGAATTCTTATATCATTGTCATCATCCTCATGTTTATATGTTGTTGAAAGTCATCTGTGGCTTGTAATGCATAGATGGACTTGGTATGATTACGACCAGGGATTATTCGGTGTAATCATGACCGTAATGTTACAAATGATGTGGTAAAAGTTCTCATTGTCCGTAGTGCATTGATGGACAATTGTTGGCATGATCATGACCATTAATGAATACACAAATATTCTTGGCCCGTAGTGCATGGATAATTGTGGTCGTGATACTAAAGAATATCCTTGGCTGTAGTGCAGGGGTGATTCGGTGATGTGGATTATTTATTAAGCTGAGTCTCATCGATAAAAGTGTTGAAAAATCTTTTAAATCATAAAAGATAGTAGATTTTGTTCTCTACTTGACTCTTTTAATGGATTGCTTGTTCCGCTGCAGTTAAACTTGATGTTGTTATATTTTATCAGTTTAACACTGTTGAAGGCTAACGATAATTTATTCTGCATTATCTTAATCATAATATTTCTTACTGGGATAGTTGAGCTCACCCTTTCTTTCACTGTTCTCTTCAGGAAATGAGAACATAGCAGGGACTAGTCGGGGAACGGAGTGACGGTCCAAAGGATAGCATTAGTAGTCCTCACTATTTTGTGAAATTGTGTGTTAATAGTTGTAATGAGAACTCCTTTTGAGTTTGTATAATCTCTAGTAGACAATAATTGTATTCAAACTCACAGTTATGTTTTGTCGTATTGTACACGACAGTTGTATTAGTAAGTTGTATTTGTATTTTGTACCATGTATCTGACGACCCAAGATGGGTGATGTATACCTAATTTTGGGGGCGTCACACATATAATCTATTGTCTGTAGATTTGAAGCTCCCTCCTTGCTCCTACTTTGAATCTTCAATGGTCTTCAAGTTGCTTCAATCTCCAAATCTAACAAGAACTAGGGTTTTCTCATATTCTACTCTAATCTAATCTATTGGAATCCTCTCTCTAATCTAATCTCCCTCTAATCTTTGTGATTCTCCTCCTTTTATAAGTCTCTTCATATGTCTTTAAGTCCTCTTGGAAGTCCTTGAGTCAATCGGATCGAAACAATCCTCCCCGGACTCAAATTTGACCAAAATTCGTATTTTCTAGGCATACCCTCATCCCGAAGGGGGTCTAGGCTTGTAAAGGGCCCGCCCCGACGGGCTAAGGGCCTGTTTTGTAGCATGTATGCCCACCACGGCGGGGGTTTTGTGAAGGAATATTTTCTACTCTGACGTCCTTTGGGAAATTGGCCATAACTTTTGATTCGGGAAGAGTTACGAGGTCTGCCACCTATCAAATCGAAGATATCGACGAGCTCTACAACTTGTAATCTTAGAGATTTGAGAAAGAACGAACAGATGATGGTCGAAATTTGACTGGAAGGGATTGCTATGCAAATGGCCACCCAAAACAATGACGTTCGACGTTTGTTGGTACAAAGATCATAACTTTTGCATCCGAACACCGATTGGAATGATTCAAGATGTTCCGAAAAGCTAAGAAGAAGCTCTACAATGCAATCCAAGTTCCAAGCCAAGAACATGAAATGAACATGAAAGCCTAAACGGTGTTCGGATTACTTTTCTTTGCGATTTCATACCAATTCTTTGCGATTTCAACTCCCAAGCATATAATCTACAAAATGAACACAAAATGCATGAAAAATAACTAAGAAACATGAGATTAAGAAAATAATTCAAGTATAGATACCAGATAAGTAGGTATAAAACCTACTTATCAGTAATCATACCAACAACTGTCCATAAATGCACTATAGGCCAATGAGGATTTTTACTACATCATTTGTAACATTACGGTCATAATTATAGCGAATAATCCCTGGTCATAATCATATCAATTAATAGTACATCTATGCACGTAAGCCACATATGACTTTTATCACAATATAAGCATGAGGATGATGACAATGATATAAGAATTCAATTTAAAGAAAGCAAAGTATAAATTTTTAAAGATTTATAACTTAATTTATCCAGAATTCAATAATGTCCAAATTGTCAACATGATACTGCTTTGTGGAGTAAAATTCAAGAATAATATTGTATCAAAAATGATTTGAAGATCAAAGAAATTAATTTTTGTCATGAATATTCTGTAGGTGAATAGTACCAGAGTGAATAGTATCCGCTGAATAGTTCTTCGGGAATAGTACCCTGTGAATAGTACTTTGTGAATAGTACCGTAAAATGTATAGTACTCATGGACAGTACTCCGGCATGAAAAACTTAAAATTTAACAAGAATGTGCAGAAAATATCCTTGTGAAACGATACTTGATGAAACACAAATTTCAAAGATATTCTACTAATTTCACGCAGTATAGAAGCAATACTTTAACAAAATGAGGGTATAATCAGGAATACGAGATGAAATAATATTACTCACATACTACATAGTATGAAAGAAATATTATTCCTATGAATACTGAGCAAAATAATATCCCTTACATATGAAGAAGACTGGATACTGGAATAGTGAGGTAGCAGACTTCTCTTCTTCTTTCTCTCTATAGCTTCTCTCTCTATAATTGCTCTTGTGAGTCTTAGTGAATTGGTGAGAATGAAAGAAGAATGAGCTTCTATTTATAGGAAAACTAGTATATGCCCGTGCCTGAAGGCACGACGTAAAAAATAATTAAATTAAAATTCGAAAAATATTATATTACCTAAAGACACATCTATATAATATCAAGCTAGTCGCTGCAAATTTTAAAAAATTTTGACATAATTTCCTTTAAAAATAGACATCCAGACAAATATAAACCTGTGTATAAAACTTACAATCATCCATACATATCCAAACCACCAAAAAAACAATCATTCCATACCCAATCATCAACACATCAACACATCAACACATTCATAACCATGTATAATTAGTTAACTTTATAAAATACGGAACAAAAAAATACATACATGAAGAAATTAATACATACTCAATCATCAATACATCTAACCACCAAAACATCAAGCTAGTCACTACTAATTTCAGAAATTTCGGCAGAGTTTCCTTTAAAAATAGATATACAGAAAAATCTAAACCTATTTACAAAACTTACAATCATCCATACATATCCAAACCACCAAAAAAACCATCATTCCATACCCAAAATCATCATAACCAAGTATAATTAGCTAACTTTACAAAAGGCAGAATACAAAAAATACATACATGCAGAAAATAGAGAAACTAAGACCCTTTACTTGACAGCTTACACCAAGTATATTCTTCTTTACAGCTTACATCATGTATCCTTCAGTATATACCTGAAAATAATTGAAATTTAAAAATTATCGAAATATGTGAGTAAAAATAAAACAATTATAAATCTGAAACAAATGAGCACACATATTTGTATGTAGGGGGAATGATTTAGATTGATTGCAGTAAGAATTTAGAGAGATTGTAACAAATAATCAATTTTTTAAGGAACAATATGGACTTACAATCAAATAAAGTTTTCTTAGTACTATGTCAACGAACAGTTCATTTGCTTAATGATTTAAATCATAAATTTGTATCGGTGGCAGTATAATGGTGTGTGTTTGTGCATGTATTATGTGTCTGCATGAGAAGTAGAGAAATATAGTCTTAGTAAGAGAGACTTTCACACCTAGACAATTGTTTGGTCAGTGGTAGGTTAGTAATCGTCAAAGGTCGACATGTCAGTATTGGATTGCATATCATTTAACTCTCTTAAATGTCTTTTTCATCCCTTTAAATCTCCTCTTCATCAATATCCTTAATGTCCTCGTATCAATACGAACGTACTTTGCCCAATGAGGAGAATGCACAACCACCTATATTATTTACATAAATAATAAAAGTAACTATATTATTGAGAACCGCCTATATTATTTACAGGAATAGTAAAGTTATTTTGATGCAGTGACATAAAAGTAGATTTACCTGATTACGTCGGCCCCATCCACAAAGGTCCATTGTATATATTTTATTGTTCTCGTTGACAAATTCACTCCAATCTTACAAAGAATGAACCTCATTATAAAATTAAAAGTTGAAATGTTGAAAAGATTACATAATTTAGTAGAAATAAACTTGTTTAAACTATAGCATAAACTTGTCGTAAGAATATCATAATAAAACTTCTGGGTAAACAATATTTGTGGTTTCATTCGACCCATCTTCCAGAAGGAGGACAGTAATACGATCTGCAGATGTGCATCTAGATAGTGCCACATAAAGGTGTCCATGACTAAAAATAGGTGTTCGCAAATCAATCCCAACGAACTTGACAGATTGTCCTTGGGCTTTATTGATTGTCATAGCATAAGTTAATCGGATAGGAAACTGACGTCTTGTCATTCGAAAAGGCAAGTCCAAAGATGTTGGTGTCAATGATATTCTCGGAATGAAGACTATATTTCCAATTTTATCTCCATTTAATATTCGAGCTTCGATTACCCTTGAGGCACATCTAACAACCATCAATCGCGTGCCATTACAAAGTCCATCTTTCGGTGCAATATTTCGTAACAACATTATTGGGCATCCAACTTTCAACTCCAATTTAAACGGTGGCAACCTTGAAGGATTCAGCGAGTTTAAGTACTCGTTAGGATATCGATTCCTAATGTTATGATCGAGCACATCACCTTCACACATTTTATCTGCAGCTAAAAAAGTAATTGTTTCTCCCGGAGTAATATTCAGTGTTGCAACATTTATATCACTGACGTCGTCATTGCGAGCAGATAGAATTGTCCGTTCAGTGAGAAAGGTTTGAGTCACTATACCAACCACATCCAATTGTGGATAGATTCTAAATATCAATTCATTTAGATTATGACATCGGTTTATTGTAGATGGAAGTTGCACAATTTCTTGTGGATTGGTCCCAATCTAGAAAATGAAAGTATAATTATTCACAAAATGAGATTTAATTCAAAGTATCATGTTATAAAAATTTAATTCAAGGTTGAATGAAGTATTACCTCCATTAAGAATTGAGCAAAATTAATATTTTGAACGTCTATGTGAGTTAATCGCATGTTTAAACCCAGAGTTAAAACACATATATCTTTCCATAACGAAGACCGCCTCAATGATGCACCCACAATTTGCTCATGAACGCCTTTAAGAATAACAGGCAATATTTGTCGAAAGTCTCCACCTAGGACAACAGTGATACCCCGAAAAGGTCTTTTATCGTCTCTGATATCTTGAAGGGTGCGATCAACTACCTCAACACAGTATCGGTGTTGCATAGGAACTTCATCCCATATTATCAGCTTTGTTTTCCTAAACAACTCGGCATGCATTGATTGTTTAGTGATCCCACATATTGAATTATCTAGGGTTTCCAAAGGAATACAAAATGTAGAATGTACAGTGCGCCCCCTACCAATAACAAAGATGCAATACCAGATGAAGCCATAGTAATAACAACATGTCCATAGCTACGCAATTTGGTTGCAATGGTATTGTACAAAAATGTTTTTCCCGTCCCAGCACCTCCACTCAAAAAGAATGTAGTTGCTTTGTTTTCACATACTGACGTTGTTACAGCAGTATAAGCAGCAAGTTGTGCATCATTAAGTTTGTCAACATTAATTTGTGCATCAGACTGTTGTGCTTCATTCTCAAGTTGTTGGTGCTCAAACAGTAATCTATTTCCAACTATTGCATTCCAATTTCCAGTTGGTTGTGGCATTGGTGGAAAGTCAACTAAACTCTTTCCCGACTCATGTAGCAATTGATTTATCAAATATAAGCCATAATCTTCAATATGATCATCAATTGGATTCAAAATCCCAAACTTAGTACGAATCCTGTGTGCCAAATCATCACATATATGTGCTGAGAATTGCTTCCACAATTCAAATGGATGCAATGGAAAGCATTCCGTTAGAATTACTACAAATAGTCTCCTTAATTGGTATCCCATTCTCATAATTACAGCCTCGTGAAGACATTGTATCCACTCTTCATCATCTTCAAGAAGTCCTCTTGCAACACATGCTGACTTGAATGTATCATGCATAACATTATTTACCGTGCGTAGCCAGTTAAATGAAGTAGGTCCTCTAACAACAGTTAGAAGCAACGCTTGAATAAAACCAGCTCACCGAATTAGGGCTAGCAAAGTACATTCTACCAATTGCATAACCCCTTTGTCTTGGAGTCCATTTATTGATAGACTTGTTCCAAACAAATTTTTTCCTCGAAATTCTGATAAGTTAATACATGCAGGCGATTCATTTGTAGCGCAACAATCAAAAAAGCCAGTTAGAGTTGTTTTTTGATGTGCACCTTTAGAAAGGATCATATCAAAAGATTCAGCAGGGTTAAAGACAACACGATGCATCCCAGGCAAATGAAGTGCCCATCTTACAACTGAAGGAATCTCTTCATGTAAAGGATTACCAAACAATCGCCACGCGGATTCTGGAGGTCCAATATACCTAGCATCAAGATATTGTTGGATCACATTAATTCCTCCAAGTACCATTATTGCGCGATCATGTCCGTTATAAATTTACTTGTGAATGTATTTTACACATCTGACTGCTGCACAAACTTCAACATTGATATGACAATTGAACATTCTTGATAAATACGGATTATGTGGCACAACGTCTCTATTATCAATTTCTTGCCCCTCACGATATACTTCTGACCAGTATTACGACGACGATAGAAAGGATATCCGTCAGAGTCCATACTTGTTGATTCGACAAATGATCGAGGGTACCGCTTAGCACACACCCCATTTTCCATACATGGTGCTTGTGGATTTCGAGCACCACATGGTCCGTGTACCATGCAACCTATAATTGTTTCAAAAAGCAATGGGCCAGTTTGGTAATCCAGAAATTCAGCACACACTACTCTGTCCACTTGAGCACATATATGAATTTTATCTGAACCATGAAGGAACAAAAGTGCATGCATGTGCAGTAACCCCATTTTTTGGAATTTAATTATAAAAACATGCGCCACTTTCCTACCAAAGACGTTGTTTGTTTCTATCTCCTTCATCAAAAAGTTCCGCTTCAACTCAAAAATACGGGCCACTAAATCAGGACGGTCAGTAGGGATCTGATTTGGAAATAGTGATTTAGTAATTTTAGGCCATTTGGGATTTGCAGTCATAGTTAGAAAAATATCTGGTTGTTGATTATACCGCGTGATAGCCATCGAATCTTGAAAAATTTCAAACATATGTCTTGCACTACCAGTGAATGAAGATGGCAAAATCATTCATTGACCAACTTGTTCAGGACCAAGCTCATCTGCACAAACATCTTTAAGACCTTGGTAAAGTTCTGCACGAAGCTTCGATTGATTTAACTTGTATTATGTCAACCGATTTTGTTCGATGTGGCCCAAGAATCTACTACAAATTCTTGAAATAGTTTTCTGGCTCTCAAAATTGTTGAATACTCAGTGTCACGTTGGAACATACGATAACTGTAATATTGCAATTGTGTCAGTCGAGTAGATGAAGATCCACATTGGGAAGTATTCCACTGTTTCAAATCTGGATTCCATCCTAGCTCACCATAAGGGAACAATACCACATAATGCAATGGAAAATAGGCGGGATGACACTCATTAATTTGCATCAAACCATTATCCCCTCTCAAATGTAACATAATATCTCTCCTTCCACTTGATTCAGCTCCATCTCTCGGCAATATTACCACAATCTCATCGGTTGTTGGGAGATTATATCGACGCCAATTCTATTACAAAATCATAGTGAAGATAGTAGATAAATTCACACCACAATCAATTCCAATTCACTTAAAATTGTATGAGCACAGCCGAAATTTTATAGGAAATGGATTTACTTGCAATAAACAATCTTGTATGGTTTTAAAACATCTCTTCTCAAGTTAGGATTTTGTTGCAGCGAACATCTAAAGCTGAATAAGGATCATAAATGCGATTGAGAGTAAATTGGTTCACATAGTGGTCGTGGCATAAGCGATCCTGTCGATGGCGTAATTCTCCATGGATGGTGAATGTTCTAGGCCCCTCACAGGAATTAATCATCATCCAAAGTAGTTCCAAGACTCGTAGCGCATTAGTCAGCATTATACTCTCGTGTGTCTTGTGAAATGATTTTGATTGTTCATCATTCTTGCCATACAATGCTTTAAGCATTAAAGGAGGTGAATAAGTGGCGGTAGTCTAATTTTTCCTTATAAACAACATTTACCAAAGAGAGGATTTGATACAGATGAATTTGTTAATTTTTTAGCAAGCCAGTGTAAGGCAGAACAATGAGGACATGTTCGATTCATCAAGCCGAGGGAATGACAATCTGGAATTTCATGGTTTCGAGGATTAAATGCAACATCCATAGTTACATCTTCTACTGTGTAGGCACTACAGATAAAATTATAAATGTCATACAATTTTTAAAAGGAGAACATGAATAAGACAACAAGTTTGAGAATAGAAAATTAAAACTTATATCGAACACCTGGTGCCTTCATTCGGATTACGCATTTGTTGGAACATGTTTGTCATATATGATGCCCCTGGGGAACGTGGGGAGAATGGTTCCAAGACTGTTGTTGTGCTTTTGTATAGGTTTTGAGGAGGCAAGTCTTGGAGCATGGTAGTCAAAGGTAACACCCTTGAGATATTTGTTGGTGTGCCTTCTTCAAGATTTTGAGGAGGATTTTTTTGATTCATGATGGCCACAGACAACCACCGTGAAACAATTGTTGTAGTATCTTCATTAAGATTTTGAAGTAAGGTGGTTGGCGATGACTCTAAAACATTTGTTGTCACTATATTGTCTTTTACATGTGGTTGAAGGAGGGACCTTTTATTTGATTCTCGTTCAAGGCATGCTCGGTGACGACGACTTGGTGGTAAAGAAGGAAAAAATCTAGGCTGGACGGGGGCACAATGTTTTAATCGCTCTCTTTCTTAACGTGCAAGTTATCCCAATTGAAGTTTAGAGCACTCATTTTCTTTCCCAGCATAACACATTTTTGGAGCAAGTCTTGTACATTGCGGCAATGTTGATTTTGATACCACATTATAGTTTGGTGCCTAAACCACAAACTCATAAAAAATTAATTATTATTTTGTTGATTTAACGTATATCGTATCGTTTTGCACTTTGTATATATAACAACGTGATGTAACATGACAATAAAGTGTTACATTAACAGAACTATCTACCCAACCATTTATCAACATTATAATTATAATAAAATTTTTGTTTGATGCAAAAATAAAACACCATAGCCCTGTATCCATCATATTATTCTATAGTAATATGCTCGATCAATAGCATATTGAATTTAACAGCTTGAAAGGTATTCTATAAATAAGATCAAAACTACTTGCAAAGGTTGAAGTTTTACTATTGATCGATGCTTCAAATTATAGAATGTTCAAACAAATTTAGAGTTTAATAAAATCGGACCCAACAAAAGATTCAAATTATATGTCATAGCAGAAGCTTAAAGGCTACAAAGCAACAGAATAACACGAAATCTGTAAAAAGAATAGGATTAAAAGTGATACCAGTTTGTAATTTGTATTTTTTGTTCCTTGGGTAGAAGAGGTTGATTTTTGTTTCTCCTTAAATTTAGCAGTCGCCAAAGTATCAGACTTTTTTTCCCTTTCTGTGTAAGAATACGATTAAAAAACAAGTAATATTAAATGAGACAAACCAAAAAAATGTTGGCAAATCAAACGTTCTACATAAAACAAAACTTTTAAATGAGACAAACCAATAACATGTTGACAAATTTTTTTAAATTCAATAACATCCAAATCCAAAGTAAAAACAGAGAGAAAAGAATATGATTAAAAGTGATACCAGTTGGCAATCTTTATGTTTTCTTCCTTGGGTAAAAGAAGTTGATTTTTGTTTCCCCTTAAATTTGGCATTCGCCAAAGCATCAGAACTTTTTTTCTCCTTCTGTGTAAGGAAACACTACTTAATAGCAAAAAAAGAAAAAGAAAAAAATGAATGAGAAATAGGTGTGAGTATACAATACCTCACGTAAACGGAGATAATTTAGTTCATACTCATTGCGAATCACCACTCCTACATTATTATGACGAAGTATTCGAACCTGTAGACAAAAGAACGTTTAATAGTAAATAAGCTGGTGAAAAGATAAGAAAAAAAGTAAGAAAATGATGAGTATGAAATTATTATCATACGGTGTTTTCTAGGTGGTCATCCATCTGTCACGACATTAATGAAAATAAGTTAAAATAAATAAGTTATTAAAAAATCAATAAGATATATTTAGAGAGAGTTAATCAGATGATAAACTTACACTACCAAATATAACAACATCATCCATTGGTCGATGATTGTGTTGTTGAAACGGTTGTACCTACACAATAAATTTCATAAGATATGGAAAATGAATTTGTTAAAAAGTACATGCATTTGTTAAGTTTAGATATCACTTATTATGTGAAATGATACATAACTCAAATTAGCCATTCTCATTCTCATTGTTAAATTAGCTATGTGTAGTGATTCTCATCTTCTCCTCCAAGAAAAGGGGATAATGAAATGATACATAACTCAAACAGTGGAAGTAAATTCACTATAAATTCTGTATTCTCCAAGGCATATGGTTGCACTATAACAAACAAACAAAATAGAAAATAGAAAACACTTTTCAAGCATGTTCTGCAGCTCCATGATGCTAAACAACTTACTTTTCATGGTTTTTATACACGCTTTTCCCTACACCTTACTCTTTCTTTTCTTTCTCTACACTTACTCACCTTAAATTAAACTATTAAATTAACAATTAAATATATCATATTTTAAGAATACATCCTTAATATTTATAATAAATTTTGCTAGCTAAACTGATTCTTTTGTGGACAATATGCTTGAATACCAAAAACTCAATGGATTAATATTTGATTGTTTAGCTAATTAAGATAAAGACATAAAACTATGAAACAATATAGAGTTGATTTTTAGTACATAGCCAACTTTTGTTATAAAAATGTCACATATCACATAAAATAATCACATATCGTTCTCTATCACATACAATAATCACATAGAATTTGTGAGCGGTATGTTACGATTTTATATGATAGTAGCATTATTGCATATATAATGGGTTCGAATCAAGTAAACAAAGTTAGTTTCACACTGTCGGTAATGCCAAAGGCAATTGATTATATATGCTTGCATTTGATTTACTCGCTTTCGGGGTAAATTTTGGTTCATATATATTTCGAAAATAATAAATTAAATTGTATAACAAAATCAATAGGAGATTATTATCATTATTATTATTATTGAATATATAGTGTTTACCCTTCCGTTCTAAAAAAAGCCTTTATGTTGCAAATATGCCTTTATTCCTTTTTTCCACTCATTAACCAACAAAATTATACTAATTATTATGCTAACACAAAGCAGAATGATTTTTAAGATAAATGCAAAGAGATGGGTACGAAGAAACACTAAAATGCAGCTTAGAATTGGAGAATAAATCTCACATTTTCCTTTGAATCCACCGCCATTGCAAGAAAAAAAGATTAGAAGACCCGAGAGCTCAAAGACAAGAAGATTAGAAGACCCAGTTCGACTTCAAAGATTGTATACAATAAACCTTGAGTATCAAATAAAGATGAGCAAACTTTGAGTATAAAATCAAGCACCCACTTTGAGTATACATAATTTCATGATTAGGTACTTTATCAATATTGAACAACAAACATATAAAGTTTTATACCCAAAAGTAACTAAAATTGAAGAACAGAAACAATCTCCCTTGAAGAACAGAGAGATAAGTAATCAGGAACAAAAAAAAGCAAAATCAAAAAGTATACCCAAAAGTAACTAAAATCATACTCAGAAGTAAGTAACCCAAAAGTAACTAAAATCAAAGACATCACCACTTACTAAAATCAACCTCCGCTTAGCAAGCAACCTTCATTTTTCTGTACCAAATAAATACAAATAACAATCAATTTTGAGCTAAAATAAATGATAAAATAACAAAGAAAAAGGTTTAGAATGGGTTTGATTCAAGAAAAACTAATGATATTATCATAGCTTAAACAAAATTAAAAAAACATCAAGATTAAAAAAAATATGAGTACCAATTTGTCCTAAATCCTAATGAAACATTTAAAAAATACATCCAAAAAGTTCACATGAATATTGCTACTAAAAGAAGAACCCCATAAACCCCATAAATCTTTAATTAAATCTTTAAAGCTTGCATTAAACCCCATAAAAGTTTTATTAAACACCATGTAACTTTTATGTAAAACATTTAAAAATGTAGCTTTTAATAAAGCTTTCTGCACCTCCCCTACAAAAGGCTATTTATGATTAGATATTTATAATAATTTTTCGTTACGTCGTGTCTTACTCTCCTTAAACTATAAAGTAATTTTCTAAAATCTTCCATTCTCAAGCATCACCAAAATCAAGCCGTTTTTTTTCTACTTTTTAGTGCTCCAAAGTCAAATAAGGCCAGGGCGGTCGATTATCGGCAGAAGCTAATTGTAAATAATATATTGACTTTGCAAATAAACTCTGTTACAATTGCAAATAAATTGTACTGTGTGTGTAACAGGTTGATTTTAATGGACTGCAAATAAATTGTAATGGCCAATATATACTGTTACAGGCGCGTACTCCTTCACTTAAGCTATAGAAAGTACAATATTGTTTATCTTTGCACCAGCGTTTGCATCTTTTCACCATGATAATCAGACAAAACATATTTTATAGATGGGACGAAAACATCTTAAGCAGCTAAATTGCTTCTTAAAATAGTGCTAATTTAGTTGAGTGTGGACCACTGGATCATGGAGTCGTTGCTATGATAGAAGTAATAATATTGGGAGATCCTACTGGGAACTACTACAAATAGAAGTAATAAGGAGAGAGAACTAAATTAGTTGGCATTATCTTCTTGACCTCCTCAACCAACAACCCCCTTAGTCACCAACAAATAGAAGTAATATTTTCTTGACCTCCTCAACCAACAGCCCACTAAAATCAGACACAAATCATATCATGCATATTCATAAAGCAAACCATCAAAGCCTATATAACCATTAAGTACCAATATATATTACAGAAAGAAGAACCTCTTAGTCTCAAAGTAACTGTACCATCCCATTAACTAATAATCAAATGATCAACAGTACCAAAGTCAGCATGTAAAAGTATCTACAATTGGATCTAGAATGAATTAAGAAATTAAAAAGTCTCAAGCAATAGAGTTAGATCAACCATCTCAAATTACATGCCTCAAGATTACATCCCTAATAATGATATATACCAGAGATGCAGATATCCTCAAGCAACAATGAATGTTAAGGCAGTATCACTTCTTAACATTATATAATGATTCTTCCCGTTTGGTTTGCCAATAATATCCTCATTTAGACATTTTAACAAAAACCAAACATGCAAGCTTTAAAAAAATTTGAAGGGTATTGATTATCACTGTTTGGTTGACCAACAAACATGTAATGGTAATTACCTGGGAAGGCATCAATTTAGGCTAAGAACCCATGCCAAATTTGAAGGCATCAATTTGCTTCGGTTTCAGTAATTTTTCCTTCATTTTTAATTTAGGCGGGAGAGTAGAAGGGAGAATCGATAAATACAATCATGAGAGAGATACATGCAAATGAAGGAGAAGGCGAAGGCAAAGGCCACTCAGTTTTTACATAGGGATTTGGAGATGGAGCAGAGTACAAATGAAGGAGAAGGCCAAATGAGAAGGGGGCAGAGGCGGGATTTGGGTAGTGTGTAGGGAAGATTAATTTGGGCGGTTTTTTTTAATCAACACAAACTTTGTTAAATGAAATGTCAGCCTTTGGATGAAGTTGTAAAATTGAGATACAATCTGGATCACTATTGTGCTTTTGATTCAAATTTGGTTGTGTTTTATTATATTATATAGATTCGATTAATTGTATACATGACCTCGAAATCAATTTACCACCTCCCCTAATAGTATCTTCTCATGTAGACTTTCACGTAATCATATCATAATTCTTATTATTTAATATATTGGATAGTTCAATATCATTTCATCTTTAATCAACACAAACTTATTCATCATTAATAGTATAACTCATAATATTTAACAAATCGGATCATTTTAACGGTAAAATATTTATTGCAAATAATAATATATGAATAACTTTGTTCTCATTATTTTTATAAAAGATAATTCTATCATTTTCTAACTACAACAATACTTTCAATGTACTATTCTTTTTACCTTTGGATCCACCAATGATTTTGATAATTCGTCATTTTCTAACTACAACAATATTTCCACCAATGATTTAAATATTCCGAATATTCCCCAAACAATTGAATATTATATAACCACTTGCTTACTTTTTGCAAAATTTGTAAATATTACCCACAACTATAACATTATATCAAATCCACACCATAATATTCAAAAATATATTTTGAGAAAAATTAATCTTTATTCATAAAAGTTGGGGTCTTACATCATACGTTCTACCACATTGTACAAATATCGCACATTCGCATATAGACAAAACATCTCAAGTTCAAAATATGAGAAGTTTTAGAAACAAGCATTCATTTAGAATATGAATGAAGTTAGGAAACTTGCCTTACGCCCAGCTACATCTTACGATGAACTGCTCATTCCAATCCCTATAAAACACATAAGGAAAAATACGTACACCAATTATTCATATACTTGACTTACGCATTGGTTGACTTAACTTTACTTCTTAGGGTTCACGTTCTTTCAACCTAAGTTTACGCAACCAACTTTCATTACCAGTTTAAAACTTCATGATATACGAAGATGTCTTACTCAATACGTTCATCATCTTTGATGATTTTCATTCTTATCTTCTTCTTATAACTTCTCTAGGACTCAGCACACATCGCGTCTCTGCTAGTAGTCCATATGGTACTCTGAGTGGTTTTCCACAAACAACCAACAAACTAGTTCCCGTCTCATCTACACTTCCATCACAGTGAGTTAGATCGGTTGCCAGTTTTGTATATACCTTCGGTTTATGAAGGAATTGTTTATCCCAGCTCCCATATATCAACCATCAAAGGTTATGATTGTACCACAACCTAAACATATCTTAACTTATCCGAACTATTAAACTTTAATGTTCGTTAAGTAAATTTCTTATTCCTTATGGCAACTAAATACCATACCTCAGGATTCATTCTTTATCGTCTAAGTCATACAGTCTTCTGTATACTCAAGACGATCATTCAAGTTAATCATTGACTCGGCTTATTTACGTTACACAACATTATCTTTAATTTAATTCTTCACCGTTCACGGTTTAATCATTGGTCTTCATTATCTTACGGTCAAACCATACATGGGGTGTAAGTTTAATCCACTTAGTATTTGTGTACACTCAACCTTCACACCGATTAAAGTGTTTAATGCTTACATTTCATTCTATCATTCTCTATCTGAATCATAATCGGCTTAAATTAATCTTATTACCGTTCGTTACGGCTTTCTTGATAACATTCGTTATTCTTCCTTAATGTCGAAGCTATACGGTTCGCTGTATGCAAAGACCAGTTATTCAACGTAACTGCGTCGCATTCACAGCGTCTATACGCTTTAAACTTATCTCTCATTACCATAACATAACATCGAAATGTTATTCATTACCCTCGTCACTCAACGTCTAATGATTCACAACCATAGCAATCCCTCACGTTCGTTCATTGCGACTACGGTCCCCGGATATCGGTTACGTAATCTACCGCTTAAATTCTCTGTATTTTAATCTCGTTTAATCTTTCCGTTCAACCTTTACTAAAGGTTTAAATCACTGGATTAAGTGTTACATTAATTGAACATTATGTTCTTTATCTTCCCTTACACTTCCCCACAGTAATTGAGTAGTTAAAAGCTCATTACTGTGCCTTGCTTTGCACTGGTGTCGCGACGCCGGTTCCCTTTACATTTCTCGCGCTACAGCACCACTCTGTAGTGCCTTCTCCCCCCGAGCTTGTGCTGCGGTGCCGCCCTACAAGGCATGACTAGCGCTACGGTGCCAAGCCCTAAGCTCAGAAAATTTTTCTAAGTGTTGGAAATTGTTTGAGACGCTTCCTTCCCGCTTCCATAACTTCTTCGCTATAACTCGAAATGAGGTCGTTCCAAAGCCATTTTCTTCCTTATTTTACGTACTTCAATACCCCTCGGATAGAACTTCGTTCTGAATCCATTAACGTGCCATTAAATTGGATTGATCTTCATCCTTCGTTCATTTTTACGTTTTTAATGTTCTTCGTTCGTTTGTCCGTAATTCGGTCATCCAAACTCGGAACTCGTTCGCTCTTGAGTCCACGACTCACATTATCTATGTTCTCTTACTTTCTTATGAAACCCTACATTTTTGGGTTCATTTACGCACTTTCTAATTCTTATTCATCTTTTACAAAATTTTCTCCATAACTTCGTTATAGCTAAGTTTTAATCAGTTCTTCATGAAAGTTTCTACCATTCCTACACAAGAAATAAGCATCTAACTTATACGCGATGGTTTTAAACTTGTCCATCAAAAACAATTACACTATGATGGTTTTAAATTTGTCCATGAACAACGTTCTTCGCGTGTTCTTCGAGTTCTTCGTTCGTTCGTCATTTTTAATCGATATTTTGATTACGATTTCACTTTTTCTTCGAATTTAATGTTATAAAACACTATTCCTTACTTATTTCACCGTATCATTCATATGATTCATTCGGATCGTTCAAATTCATTACGAATCTTATACTTCCTTAAGAAATTTATAAACTAAACTTCTAATTTCTTATTTCTTCTTTTCTCGTGATTTCAACCATATGAAATCATTATTAACAACTTTTACTCCTTATTCTCATTAGGCTATGTTTTAAACATATAAAACTTAAAGAAAATTTATAAGAGACTAGGTTTCAGATACCTTTCTCCTTTAATCTCTTTCTGTCAGACAAAGTTTATTCATGAGCCAACTTTTCCTCTTCCTTTCCTCTTCCTCCTCCCATCTGAAACCTCTCTCTCTTTTTCTCTCTCAAGTGTTGGAGGATTTAAAAAATCCAAATAAATGAATTTAGCTTCCTATTTATAGATTTTCCAAGCTAGGGGTAAAATAGTCATTTGGCCCCTCCGGTTACTATTCCACCTCCTTACTATTCACGTAGCTTCCCTTTGAAGCTTCATGCTTTCGTCTTGCAGAATTCGTCCGACAGTTCGAAAACTGCGATTCTCGGAATCCAAATATTTTTGGATATTTCGTCTTTCCTTTACCGATTAACTTTTACGTATTCTTCGGTTCTCTAAAAAACTGAAAAACACTTTTCACCATTAAGCGTTTTCCTTCACATTTTCCCCTAACCTAGCTAAACGAGTGAAAAGTACATAACAGTACTTTTCATCATTTTTATTTCGTCTAATTTCTACACGTTTTTTGAGAAAACTTTTATCGGCTTACTTAACTTTTCACGATATATTATTGTCAAATCTTTCGACGGAATGTCATTTTGACATACCGAACTCTCGAAAAGGCTTAGGTTATTCTAACCCTAACCCTTAAGGATTCGTTAGCTGAATAGTGCTTATTTCATCTTTTTCCTCGAAAAAATTTTGTTTCGGGAAATTTTTTATTTTCTTCTTGAAAATTTTTACTCGTTCAGTCTAGCACGTAGCCAAAATCCTCCCGTATTATAATTATCCTAGGTTCTAGAATGATTAATAAACACATAGCATAAAATAGTATTAATAAAAATTCATTTTATTAATAACTAATTTTTTTGACTTAAATTTTGGACAATCTGAATTTCCGGGTTGTTACACTCTTTCCCCCTTATAAAAATTCCGTCCTCGGAATTTCTTAAAACCACACCCTTACCCGGGTCATCACATTCACCCCTTCTTCACAGAATTTCGTCGTCAAAATTTTAGCTTAATCTTCTTCTCAACTTCCCTTCAAAGGAGTCCTAATCTTTCAAACATTCTCTTACCTTCATAAAGTATCAAGAATTATGAAGTAGAATGGATAACGAGGAATATAAGAATTCCTTCAAAACATTTCATACTTTTATTGAGGGGTCAAATCGACCATTTACTCTTACTTGGTTTAACAGCATGACGTCGTAACTCTGAGACCCCAAATTTTATGAATAAAGATTTAAATTTCTCAAAATATTTTTTTAAATATTATCGGGTATTCAGAGCACTTTTCGTGTCGGAATACTATTCACGATTTACTATTCACGAGTTAATATTCACGAGTTACTATTCATGGGGTACTATTGATTCACATTCTTATACTATTAGGGGTGGTGGTGCAAGATTGATAATACTTGCATGACTAAGTTAAAAATGGAGGTATAGATGGAGGTACTATACTGTAATTGATTTTATCCCATGATTAGAACTATTAAGTCACATGATTTACTATTGATTCACAATATGTACTATTAGGGGAGGTGGTGCAAGTTTGATAATACTTGCAGGACTAAATTAAAAATGAAGAAAAAGAGGAAGGTATTATACTGTAATATTTTGAGCCCCAAAACGTGCAATTATCGAAAATATATTTTCCTATAAATAGAAGCTCGTTCTTCCTTCATTTCTCACCAATTCACAAAAAGCTTTAGGCGATTATTATAGAGAGAAATTATAGAGAGAAAGAAAAAGAAGTCTCTACCTCCTTTATTCCAAAGATCCAATTTTTTTAGATAGGGAATATTATTTGTTGTACTCAGTAAGCGATTATTATTTCTTTTTTATCCATGAAGAGAACTTCATTATTCCATTCTTTATTATTCTATTGGAATAACTTTGCTTTATGACCTACCCTATACTTGGTGAAATTTTTACATTATTCCATTCTTTATTATTCTCATTGAACATCCATGCGTGCGTTTCTGGCGGGACTTCGGTTCCATTATTTATCATTCTATTGGAACATCCATCTGCATGCTTTTACGCATGACTGGTTCCTTATTTATTATTATGTTGGAATATCCTCACATGCATGCGTTTCTGTGGGACTGATTCCGTCTTTATTATTCTATTGGAATATCCTCACATGCATGCGTTTCTGGCATGGGACGGTTCCGTTATTTATTATTCTATTAGAATAACACATGCATCTTGATCTATCGCATGCTTGGTGAATTCTTTTGTGATTCCATTCTATATTATACTCGGTTGGTTAAAGTTTTGACTTATACTCCATGAAATTAGTGGAATATCCATTCATAAAATAGGTATACATCACCCATTCTCCGAGTTGTCAATTAGATGAAAACAACTTTTTTATTATTACAACTTATTTAAATACTCTTCTGCATGAAATTATCACGTGGAATATCCTTTCTAAAACCTTCATATTTGAGCTTGGAACAAAAGGAAAAGGGTTCAACTAGCTTCGAGCGACAAATTATCCTTCCAAAAATAGATAGAATCAATATTTTGACAATATTCGCAGGAAATAATAATTCATAGAAGATTTACGTAGAGAATGAAATCTACTATAATCTATGAATTTAACGGGTCCATCATCAAAATTTTATCCTCAGAACATCAATCAATATTCATCTCAATCAAACATTCATCTTTACACTACTGGCCAAAGATATTCATCGATCGGTCATGTTCATCTCAACACTTGCTCATCTTTTACTACTGGCCAAAGATATTCATCGATTAGTCATGTTCATTTAAACACTGCTCATCTTTGCACCACAGCCAAAGAATATTCTTGAAATCATTCATCTTTTGCACTGCGGGCCAAAGATATTCAATAATATCATCATTTAAGACGAGGATGATGAAAATATTTTTTTAAAACGAATCCGTTGAAACAAAATGACAGGATTAAGGATTAAGGATTAGTACTTTTGTTTTATCCATGTCCAACAATACCTCAAAAATAATCATAGTGGTGTAAAATTCAAGAATGATCAAAACATGGATCTGATCAAAGCTAGTATCCGAATAGATATTTTACGAAAAGAAGAAGAAATTTTATTTTTCGATGATTAGTGCCGATATCGTGAATAGTCTGTCAGTATCGTGAATAGTGCCGAGATATCGTGAATAGTGCCGTATCGTGAATAATAACTCAAACACCAAAGATAGAAATTCCACAAAAAACATTTTCACGCTTCATGAATAGTACTCGTGAATAGTAACTCGTGAATAAGAATAACTCATGAATAGTAACTCGTGAATAGTAACTCATGAATAGTAACCCATGAATAGTAACCCAGACATGAAAAAGTTCCAAATTTGATAAAAAGTTCCAACCAATATTTGACAAAGATAATGATATTGAAGAAATAATATCATCCGAAAAGAAATAACATCCCTTACCTCAAAGAATCGAGTGCTTCAAGGAAAGGTCTCAAGTGATCTTTGAATGAAACTTGTACTAAATAAAGAACTCTCAAAGTATCTAAATACTCACAAAATATCGCTCAATAATATAGAGAGAAAGAGAGAAAACTTTGTTTACGGTGTGATTTTCAATTCTAACTTACTTCATTTATAGGAAAATGTTAGCCCAATTAAAAGCGGACTTGACCACCGCTACACGATGGCTTTACTCCGCTACTATTGCATATTATACTCACCGTTAGTTAAAGTTTTGACTTCTATACTCCATGAAATTAGTGGAATATCCACGATATTTGAGCTTCATCCAAATCTTTTCATGGAAATATTCTTCGAGCATTCTTAAAATTTATTCCACAAAGAAGTATCAAATAAGCTTAGGTAGGACATGTTGACAATTTCATGGACGTTATCGATTCTCGGATAAAATAATTATTGAACTTGTTTTATTTTATTGATTCTTATATCATTGTCATCATCTTCATTTATGATTTATATTTTGTTGAAAGTCATCTCGTGGCATTCTTAAAATTTATTCCACAAAGTAGTGCATGATGATGGACTTGGTATGATTATGACTAGAGATTATTCGCTGTAATCATTGGTACCGTAATGTTACAAATGATGTGGTAAAAGTCCTCATTGGCCCGTAGTGCATTGATGGACAGTTGTTGGAATGATCATGACCATTAATGAATACACAAATATTATTGGCCTGTAGTGCATGGATAATTGTGGTCGTGATACTAAAGAATATCCTTGGTTGTGGTGTAGGGATGAGTTAATGATGTAGATTATTTATTAAGCTAAGTCTTAGCGAGAAAGTTGGTGAAAAACTTTTTAAATCATAGAAGATAGTAGATTTTATATTTTACTTGACTCTTCTAATGGATTGTTTATTCCGCTGCAATTTTTGATCTAAAACTTGTTGTCTATTATATTCTATTAGTTGTTATACTATTGAAGGCTAATGATAATTTATTCTGCATTATCTTAGTCATAATATTTCTTACTGGGCTAGTTGAGCTCACCCTTTCTTTCACGGTTCTTTTCAGGAAATGAGAACGTAGCTGGGACTAGTCGGGGAACAGAGTGATGGTCCTTGATGTTTGCATTAGTAGTCCTCACTATTCTGTGAAATAGTGTGGTAATAATAGTAATGAGGACTCCTTTTGAGTTTGTATACTCTCTAGTAAACAATATTTGTATTCAAACTCACAGCTCATGTTGTATATTTAAGAATGTATTTGTATGTTGTACCATGTATCTGGCGACTCAGAATAGGTGATGTATTCCTGTTTTGGGGGTGTCACAGTTGGTATCAAAGGTTAGGGATATGATCCCTGGCTAAGATGTGAGACTAGAACTAGGAGGGGAGAGACGGGGAATTCCTTCGCTAGTATGACCTATCTAAGTTTATTTGGTATTTAATTGGTCGGTCAGAGTATAGGGATAATATGTGATGTCAATTAACCCTTGATTTGTGGCAGTATTTGAAAATGACATCCTAGAATGTTGAGAATAGCAATGGAGCACAGGAGACCGTTGAGTCTCCACAGATCAATAATTAGGACAATGTGCAACAGGATGGCGATAATCCTCTTGTAAACACCAACACTGATCAATTGACGAACGATGGTACGTTTAGGAGATTTTTAGAATTCATGCAACACCAGACGAGAAAGACTCCTATTCATAATGCAGGAGGAAACAATGGCAACCCACAGTTGGTCACCGCTAAGCAGTTCAAGGAGCTGGGACCACCGAAGTTTTTAGGAAAGCCAGAACCACTTAAGGCAGAGACATGGTTAAAGCAGATCACCAAGATATTTGATGTCTTGGGATGCTCAGAGGAGAAAAAGGTTCCATTTGCCACCTTTATGTTGCGTGAAGAGGCGATTCTTGGTGGGAATCTATAAAAGCATCTGCATCGACGGCCTTTTAAGATGTCTTGGGAGAAGTTCCAAGAGTCGCATTCAACGACAAGTACTTTTCCGAAAGTATTCGTCACATGAAGGAGGTGGAGTTCATCAAGCTGGAGCAAAACAATATGACCGTGTCGCAATACGAGGATAAATTTGCGGAGTTATCCCGGTTTGCATCCCATTTGGTCGATAATAAGGAGCGAATGACGCGGATGTTTTTAAGAGGTTTGAAACCGGAGATACGTCAATATCTTATTTCTTATAAACTTGGTTTTTATTCAGATGTTGTGAATAGGGCTCAGTTATTGGAGCGCGATAATGAGTCAACACAACCAAAAGGTAACGAGCATCAACACGATAATAATCATACCGGTGGCAACGGTCATCGGAACAATGATAACCATCATGGGGGAAATTATCATGCCAAGAATGGTAACCACTTTGGTGGTAATCATGGCCAAGATAATAGAAGTGGAAATTTCAAGAAGAAGAAGGTTCAATAATAATGGAAAGACAGCAGCACCATTGAAAGTAGTATGCACACAAGCCAATCATGTTTGATGATAAAGCATGTACTTTGTAACAATCTTATTCATTTATTAATAAAAAGTATTAATTTATTAAAGGCTATTAATTATCTACATGATGCTGTTTTATAATATGTGATAAACCCATAGTTTTAAGCAATGCTTTTAGAATAATGATGATGATCATTCTAATGAGATCTAAATTCTTAGAAAGCTTAAAACTAAAATAGTTCCCAATCGTTGGATTACTAAATTGGGGATTAGTGAATCCGGATAGATTGGTACATACGTTGCTTGCTCATTGGATGAGGATGATTGATCTCATGATCATTTGTGTGGAGACACTAAAGCAAGTATGTAGGTGCTTATTAGAGAATAAGTTCACTGAACGTGGCTCGCTAAGGAATACCTAATGGAGTTTTATTTGCTTGTCAATAGGAATTCCTGTAGTGATATTAGTACAAGTAATCCTTGGACTTGAGATCATCATAGTATCTTGTGTATGATGAGTTATACTTTGACTTATTCCTTAAGACCCTTAGGGTATATCAAAGGGTATGCTTGGGTATAATAAGTTGTACATGGAGATAATGTATGATCAATAAAGAATCTACCACTTCTAATAAAAGAAGAGAAATGTCCTATGTGATTCGATAAATGACAACCCAGTGAGTCCTTGGCGGGTTAGCGTAATGAAATTAGAAAGGAGTTTCTAATTTGCATTATTTGAGTTGTGCATTTAAGAGTCGAAATACATATAATTAAATAAAATAAGACTTGTGCGAATTCCATGTCTTATATTTAATTGGGACATTGTATGGTGGAAGGATTGAATTGTGACGGTAACTATTTACTCAAAGGTTCTTTTATGATTAATGTTGAAATCTATATTATCCTCAAAAGTCGTTGATCGCTAGGGAGGCTTATCCTTATTGTAGAATAAATATTATTTAAATAAATTAATTATTTAATTTATTTATTTAAATAAGATTAGAATTGTTCTAATTGATTTATTCACAACCAGGTTTAATATGGAGAACCTAAAGGGTCACACCATAAAAGGAAGAATAATTATTTAAGAAGTTAATGGCATAATCGTAATAATATATTTATGTATATTTAATTTAATCTATGGTGATAGAATAAATTAAATAGCTTAATATTATTATTTAATATTTTAGAAATATTAAATATAAATTAATAAGAGGAGTCTTATTAATATTATTACAATTATTATTATTTTAATTTTCTAAAAGAGTTTAGGAATTAATTTAATATATGTACTCTCATTTATTCCTAATAAGATTAGGAGGTTAAATTAATTAAAAGAGTTTAATTAATTATCCCTAATAAGATTAGGGAGCCTAATTAATTAAAAGAATTTAATTAATTAAATAAAACCCAATTTCTTAATTGTTAAGGAGGGTTGCCCACATCAATAAATAAGAGGAGTCTTATTATGTGTGGGGGTGGTTAACTTTTTTAACATACGACATAATTCCAATTGTTGGGAGAGTACACCTTTTCTATAGAGATAGAAAAACTAGGGTTTAGCCAACCACCCCTTCTTCTTGAATTTTCTTCTTCCTTGGTGGATCACCTCTAGAGGCCAAACATTTGGGTGGCTAACGTTGATCAAAGGAAGGAACCAAACCCGGTGGATTCAAGATTGAACGCGAAAGGATTTGGAGGTGAACTTGTACCTGAGGAAGCTCGATCTTCAAGGGTATGATTTATTCTTTATCTTTTCGTTTAATTAATAATTGTGCATAAAGGGTGATCTGGGTATATGGTTTGTAAATTTTTAAACTCTGATTTTAAACGCTTCCGCATTAATTTTGCAATTTGATTGCTTTCATGAATATTACAAACCTAACAGTGGCATCAGAGCCAAACCTTTATGCGAATTATTAATTGTTTTAATTTGATATTATATTGATATGTGTTTAGAACAATTTAATTGGGCATAATTTTATTGTATAAAATTTAAAAAATAAAAAATAAAAAATTGCGTAACAATTCTTTTTTGTTTTATTTTGCATGGTTTCTCGAATTCGTTGCACAAAAATAATTCACGTGAATTGGTTTTAATTCGTGAGTTGTTTTTTTTTTATTTTGAAAACGTGGCCTACATGATATATGGGGCAGGCACCTTAATAAACCGAAGTCAGCAGGATTTGGAACTAACAGTGGTATCACAAAAACAAAAAAAAAACAAAAAGGGGCGGATGCTATATGGTTTTATATATATATATATATATATATATATATATATATATATATATATATATATATATATATATATATATATATATATATTACGAATATATATATATATTCTTAATTATTATATAATTAAAATAAAAGTTTATTTTAATTTTAAAATAAAAGGTTTATTTTAATATTAAAATATAAAGTTTTATTTTAATTTTAAATAATTTATAATTAAAATAAAAGGTTTATTTTAATCTTAAAATAAAAGATTTATTTTAATTTTAAAATTAGAATTTCATGCTAACTAATTAGAGTTGGAATTTGATTCCATGATAACTAATTGGAGTTGAAATTGGATTCTATTGTTTCCTTAAATAAAGGAGTTTATTTAGATATGAAATATGATTTCATATTATTCAAAATAAAAGAGTTTATTTGTGAATAGAAAAGAATCCCATGTTTCCTTAAATAAAGAGTTTATTTAAATATGAAATAAGATTTCATATTATTCAAAATAAAGGAGTTTATTTATGAATAGGAAAGAAAATCCGTGTTTCCTTAAATAAAGGAGTTTATTTAAATATGGAATAAGATTTCATATTATTCAAAATAAAGGAGTTTATTTGTGAATAGGAAAGAATATCCGTGTTTCCTTTAATAAAGATTTTTTTTACATGGAATTGGATTCCATAATTAATTAAAATAAAAGAGTTTATTTTAATTAAAGATTTTTTTATATGGAATTGGATTCCATAATTAATTAAAATAAAGGAGTTTATTTTGATTAAAATTTTGATTAAAATAAAATAGTTTATTTTATTCAAAAATTAGATAAATTAAAATAAAATAGTTTTATTTTGATTTAAATTTGGATTAAAATAAAGGAGTTTATTTTGATTCAAAATAGATTTTATACTAACTAAATTTGCTCATTAACCGATATCAATATATATATTAAATGTTTATTATTCATAAGATGAATGTTATTTATTGATACATATGGTGATGTGTATAATAATAAATGGGATTGATTATGGACTATTGACCAATGCGATTGGATTTTATTTTAGTTTGATGCATGAATGTATGGGTTTTAATAAATGGGGTCTGCGTACCTCGTCTTCTCTAATTTTTCTTAATGTAAATTCTATCTCCCTCCTATGTACTTCCCTCGATCACGATCAAGGTTTCTATTTATTTTAAATAGTTTTGTAATAGGAATAGTTAGAATTAATTTTGAAGAATTGGAGATCAAGGAACAAGGAGTGCTTGAAGACCCGTTTGTAATGGAGCCCGAGTTTAAATGTAATAGTTATATTTAAATATTATTTCTTGCACCCCTAGGGTTTGACCTTTTGGTTCACTTGGTGGCTCTAGTGAACCAAACTAGAATAAAAGTCCATAATCAATCCGGGTAGAATATAGTATTCTATATGTGCATGCTTATACTATATATATTATATATTATGCAAACATGCTTCATTAATATAATGTATTTTATATATATATATATATATATATATATATATATATATATATATATATATATATATATATGCTAAACAAGATGAGACAAATTAATAACAAACCCTCAATTTTATATTAAGTCCTAAGCGTTCAAAGATATTTGGAATATCGAACGTCAAGCTTTCTAGCATGATAAAATTAATATAGTATTAAATATTTAATATGAGTTTGTTGTGTCACCACAAGGCAAGTATTAAGTATTTAAGATGTTAATTTATCACATTTGATGCTTATAAAGAAAATTGAAAAATATTGTTTTGTTGTGTCACCACAAGGATGATATTTTTCTTTTTTGAATATATGGAGTGCTAGGTTTGGACTTAACTTGGATAATTTTGATTCTTGATGTGCCACCACTTGATCAAAATAATCTGAGAGGCAAAATACAAGGAGTTGCATAGTTGATGCAATTGACAAAAGTTGTCTACCTATTTATTTATATATAGTTTGTTGTGTCACCACAAGGCTATATACATTTGAAATGGGATCCTTATTCTCACTAGCAAATCTTTAATTAGATTTTGCCGAACTATATAAGTGAGGGTAATATAGTTTGAAGAAAATAGTGGGAGATACCAATTTAAAACAAGACCTAATTTATTTTGGTAATTAATAATAGAATGTATGTTAAAATGTTGTTAATTACAAATTCATTTACAGAATTTTACAATGTCTAAAATTACTATCACTGCGAAGCATATTAGATGTTAAATTAATCAAACCGAATTAAACGGATTGGTTAAGGAATTTGGGAATAGTTCTCATAGCTGAAAAGCTATCTTATGTCCTTAATACGCCTATCCCTGCAATGGTTGCAGACAATGCCTCTGAGGAAGACATTGCTACTTTTAGAAAGTGGCAAAATGATGCACAGTTGGCTCAATGCATCATGCTCGCATCCATGAGTAACGAGCTTCAAATCGGAGATGAAACTATGGATGCTCCTACTATATTCCCGCATCAAATAGTTGATGGTGAGTAAAGTAGGGCCGATAGATATCGACATATCTAAGGAGCTCTTCCGATCTAGAATGACCGATGACACTACAAAGATGATAAAAGTCCTTAACATTATCAATTTGATTGATCAATTAGACAACGAAGTTTTGTCATGGATGGAGAGTTGAGCCAAGATTTGATCTTGCACTCACTCCCTGGACTCCTTTCACAATTGTTGTGAATTTTTCATATGAACAAGCTAGATATCGACCATTTGATTTGCTTAACATGTTGAAAAAGTTGAGAGTCACTTTCCAACCAAGAAAGACCAAGTCTTCTTGGTAGGGGCCAAAGGATCTTCCGAAAAGAAGAACGATTCAAAGAAGGTATATAGAAAGGCATGTACAAAGGATAATAAGAACAAAAGCCCGTCTGAATAGAAAAGGAGTTTGCTTCCACCGCAATAAGCCCGGACAATGGAAAGAAACTGCGAGAAGCATCTTGCGAGAGGCTAACCAAAGAAGCTTAGTGAAGTTTCGGTTCTAATACGCTTTTTGTTCATGATTGAAATAAATTTTTCTTTAAGTCGATGTTCTATTTGGGTATTGGATACCGACTTTTGGTTATCATAAATATAGATTTATGAAGGGACCAAGCGTAAGTAGAAAGCTAAACAAATATAAGTAGATCTATGTGTGGAAAATAAAGCAAAGGTTCTTTGCATTAGCTATAGAAACTTATAGTTTAGCAATGCCTACTGAGCAAATCTATTAAGTCAATAAGTTGTTATTATATTCCGCTTCTTGTTAAAAATATTATTTCCATTTTATTGTTGGACAATGAAATCTTTGGTATTATAATTAAGAACAATTATTGTTCTATTTATAATAATAATGTTTTGTATAGAATGGAATATTACTTAATCAATTTTGTATACTTGACTTACATGAAAATATATTTTGCAAATTGAACAAACTAGTATAAGAAAAGGAGATGATCATTCAAAGAGTTGAATGTGTGTATTTTTCGAAATACAAGTGTGAATTATTTGAAAGATTCAAAGAATTCGTAAGTGAAACAAATTGGCAATGTATTTAGATTCTTTGATTAGATCAAGGAATAAATACTTGTGCAATAAGTTTCTAGATCATCTCAAATGGTTTTCTCATAATGGACACATCCCGATACTGTGATAATTGATTGATGTATCTGAATGAAAAATCGTACCTTGTTGGACATGGTGCGGTCCATAATGATTTTACTGACATTCCAAATCCTTCAGGATAATGTCCTAGAAATGGTCAGATATCTCACGAAAATAGTAACCTCAAAATCCACCCCAAGACTCCATAAAAGTTATGGATGGGGAGGATTCCTAATCTTAAGTATGTTAAGATAAGGGGTTGTCCAACTTATGTGAAAAGGTTTCAAAGGATAAGCTTGGGACAAGATTTGACAAGTACAATTTGTGGGACATCCTAAAGTAAGTTTAGGGTATATGTTCTATAATCCTACTTAGAAAAAAAGGTGTTTGTTGCGAAACACGCCGCCTTCTAAGATAAATGTGTTTATTATTGAAGGGGCTAGTGGGAGGATAATAGATCTTGAAGAGTTCAAGAACCACAAAATACTATAAGTCAAATAAGAGGAACTCAGAGATAGGCCTATTGTACCACAAATCAAATCGTAAATCGGAATAGTACCCAAGATACCTAGGAGGTATGGATTCATCATAGATGATGATGATGAGGTACATATCATAGAAGATGATGATCCAGTTACATACGACGAGGTAAGAGTTCTAGTGTATACAAAAGGGTCGAATGGGAGCGCCGTGAAATTTCTAGTATTATATGTTGATATACTACGGATGAGGAATTACATACCAATGCTACAATCAGTAAAGATAAAGTTGTCTAAAAATTCCTCCACGAATGATTTGGGAAGAGTATCTAAATTGGGGATAAAATCTATATAGATAGATTCAAGAGGATGCTCGACTTAACCCAAGGAATGTATATTCATTTGATGCTAAAGTCGTTTAGCATGGCAAACTCCAAGAGTTGTCTCATGTTGATGAGCCATGGAGTGTATCTCTCTTAATAGTCTCCATAGACTCCAAAGAAGAGAGATTGCATGAGTGACAATCATGTATGCAATGAAATGTACAAGACCTGATGTTGATCAGTCATATTCTAGAGAAGATCACTGTAAGACAGTGAAAAACATCTTAAAGTTCTTAACCGGCACTAAGGATGTGAGCATACATGGTGGGTCTGAATTAAAACTAGAGGGCTTTACAGACTCAAGTTTTTCGACATGCACCAAGACGACCAAAAAATCCACTTTAAGGTAAAGTGTTACCTTGAGCAATGGTGCGATTGAATTGAAAGGTTCCAAACAGCAAAGAGTTGCTGGTTTAGTAATAAAGACAAAGTATATAGCTATAAATGAAGCTACAAGTTGATTGTTTAGATTAAAAGTTCATTACAGAACTAGGAATAGTTCCTAAGTCTCATCTTGGATCTAAACATGTGTTGTGGCACTTTCATTTGATTATTAGAATCATTGAAAGATGGGAAATCACTATAGAGATAGTGGACTCTCATGAACAACATTACATATCCATTAACTAAAGCTTATCCAATAGCAGGATAATCGTCACTTAGAGAAGAAGAGTATGAGATACCATGACGATTGGCTTTAGTGCAAGTGGGAGATTGAAAGTAGTATGCACACAAGCCAATCATGTTTGATGATAAAGCATGTACTTTGTAACAATCTTATTCATTTATTAATAAAAAGTATTAATTTATTAAAGGCTATTAATTATCTACATGATCTTTGTTTTATAATATGTGATAAACCCATAGTTTTAAGCAATGCTTTTAGAATAATGATGATGATCATTCTAATGAGATCTAAATTCTTAGAAAGCTTAAAACTAAAATAGTTCCCAATCGTTGGATTACTAAATTGGGGATTAGTGAATCCTGGATAGATTGGTACATACGTTTGCTTGCTCATTGGATGAGGATGATTGATCTCATGATCATTTGTGTGGAGACACTAAAGCAAGTATGTAGGTGCTTATTAGAGAATAAGTTCACCGAACGTGGCTCGCTAAGGAATACCTAATGGAGTTTTATTTGCTCATCAATAGGAATTCTCAGAGTGATATTAGTACAAGTAATCCTTGGACTTGAGATCATCATAGTATCTTGTGTATGATGAGTTATACTTTGACTTATTCCTTAAGACCCTTAGGGTATATCAAAGGGTATGCTTGGGTATAATAAGTTGTACATGGAGATAATGTATGATCAATAAAGAATCTACCACTTCTAATAAAGAAGAGAAATGTCCTATGTGATTCGATAAATGACAACCTAGTAGTTCTTGGCGGCGGCGTAATGAAATTAGAAAGGAGTTTCTAATTTGCATTATTTGAGTTGTGCATTTAAGAGTCGAAATACATATAATTAAATAAAATAAGACTTGACATGTAATTCCATGTCTTATATTTAATTGGGACATTGTATGGTGGAATGATTGAATTGATTTCGACAACTATTTACTCAAAGGTTCTTTTATGATTAATGTTGAAATTTATATTATCCGGAAAGTCGTTGATCGTTAGGAGGCTTATCCTATTGTAGAATAAATATTATTTATTTAAATTAATTGTTTAATTTATTTATTTAAATAAGATTAGAATTGTTCTAATTGATTTATTCACAACCTAGTTTTAATATGGAGAACCTAAAGGGTTACACCATAAAAGGAAGAATAATTATTTAAGAAGTTAATGGCATAATCGTAATAATATGTTATGTATATTTAATTTAATCTACGGTGATAGAATAAATTAAATAGCTTAATATTTATTATTTAATATTTTAGAAATATTAAATATAAATTAATAAGAGGTGTCTTATTAATATTATTACAATTATTATTATTTTAATTTCTAAAAGAGTTTAAGAATTAATTTAATATAAGTACTCTCATTTATTCCTAATAAGATTAAGAGGTTAAATTAATTAAAAGAGTTTAATTAATTATCCCTAATAAGATTAGGGAGCCTAATTAATTAAAAGAATTTAATTAATTAAATAAAACCCAATTTCTTAATTGTTAAGGAGGGTTTCCCACATCAATAAATAAGAGGAGTCTTATTATGTATGGGGGTAGTTAACTTTTTCAACATACGACATAATTCCAATTGTTGGGAGAGTACACCTTTTCTATAGAGATAGAAAAACTAGGGTTTAGCCAACCACCCCTTCTTCTTGAATTTTCTTCTTCCTTGGTGGATCACCTCTAGAGGCCAAACATTTGGGTGGCTAACGTTGATCAAAGGAAGGAACCAAACCCGGTGGATTCAAGATTGAACGCGAAAGGATTTGGAGGTGAACTTGTACCTGAGGAAGCTCGATCTTCAAGGGTATGATTTATTCTTTATCTTTTCGTTTAATTAATAATTATGCATAAAGGGTGATCCGGGTATATGGTTTGTAAATTTTAAACTCTGATTTTACACGCTTCCGCATTAATTTTGCAATTTGATTGCTTTCATGAATATTACAAACCTAACAACCATCACCCATTTCAAAGGAAGAAGAACGACAACCGATCGTATGTTTCAAATGCGGACAGGAGGGACACATCAATCCAAACTGCGTGATGCCATCCAAAGCATGCTATAATTGTGGAAGAGAAGGTCACTTAGCCCGATTTTGTCGTTCACCGAAGACAAGTTCAGCTAGGATGGAGGCACCAAAGGATGTCCCAGACAAGCCAAAGCTAGTAGTTTAAGAGAGAGCATTTTTTTTCGTGATGAGGAACCTGAATAAAATTATCACGGGTATGTTAGTCATAAACTCTTGCGAAGTCTATTCCGTGTTAGATACCGGTTCTACTCACTCTTTTATTTCACCTAGTTGTGTTTAATGTCTGAAAATTAACTCCGGAGAAGTTAGATTTTGATTTATCTGTTGAAACTCAGTTGGGAGAAACCTTCATTACCTCCACTATTTATAAATTTTGTTCAAATCAACACTTTCACGTTACCTGTCGATCGTATCTCTTTGAAAATACTTGCCTTTGATGTGATTTTAGGAATCGATTGGTTAACTACTCATCATGCTTTTCGTAAGGTTGTTAGCTTTCATACTCCTAACCAACCTGTTATGCGAATTCAAAGTAACCAAACCACTAAAGTCAATCATTATTATATCAAGCCATAAATAAAGAGCCCCAATCCTTTCGTTGTTGACTTTCTTGTGTGGAATGCACCGAAGCCAGACTTTTGGTAGGAAAAGTCGTGAATGACAGTGACAAGTTGATAGGTATCAATGTGACGTGCTATCCAAGTCTTGGATGAGAGTCATAGTTTTGAATGATATTTCTATTGTTAATAAATTTCCTGACGTATTCTTGAAGACTTCTTAGCCTACCCCTAGAGCGTGAAATCGAATTTTGTATTGACCCCAGTACAAAACCCATTTCTTAAACCCTCAAATATTTCTTCAGCTAAAATAAACGTAACATGCGCCAAAGACGTTAGCTCGAGCTGTTGAAGATTACAATCGTACCATTCAATACCATCGTGGGAAAACGAACGTGGTAGCTGACGCGTTGAGTAGAAGATAGTATGCGTTTACGAGTGCGATGTTGTTAACACAAAGACCCATTTCGTACGACTAACAAATGATGAAGATAGAGTTAAAGACTCTAGGAACCCAAGTGAAGATAACGAATATACGAGTAGAATTAATTGACTTTAATCGATAAAGTTAAAGCCGCTCAAGCTACATACTCAGAGCTGATGAATGAAGAAGGTTCAAGAGGGCGTTATTCTAGAAGCAAGAATCGATGAAGAGAGGAAATCTCAACCCTCGATTTTATTAGCCCATTTGAAATCCTTGGTTGAGTAGGAACTGTGGCTTATAGACTCATTTTTGTGATGCCCCCAAAATTAGGTATACATCACCCATCATGGGTCGTCAGTTACATGGTACAAAATTCAAATACAACTTACTAATACAACTGTCGTGTATAATACGACAAAATATATCTGTGAGTTTGAATACAATTATTGTCTACTAGAGATTATACAAACTCAAAAGGAGTCCTCATTACAATTATTAACACACTATTTCACAGAATAATGAGGACTACTAATGATATCCTCTGGACCGTCACTCCGTTCCCCGACTAGTCCTTGCTATATTCTCATTTCTTAAAGAGAACAGTGAAAGAAAGGGTGAGCTCAACTAGCCCAGTAAGAAATATTATAAATAAGATAATGAAGAATAAATTATCGTTAGCCTTCAACGGTGTTAAACTGATAAAATATAACAACATCAAGTTTAACTGCAACGGAACAAGCAATCCATTAAAAGAGTGAAGTAGAGAATAAAATCTACTATCTTTTATGATTTAAAAGGTTTTCCATGACTTTTATCGCTGGGACTCAGCTTAATAAATAATCCACATCATCGAATCACCCTCACTTTTCTGACCAGGATATTCTTTAGTATCACGACCACAAATTATCCATGCACTACTGACCAAGGACATTCGTGTATTCATTAATGGTCATTATCATGCCAACAACTGTCCATCAATGCACTACGGGCCAATGATAACTTTTACCACATCATTTGTAACATTACGGTCATGATTACACTGAATAATCCTTGGTCATAATCATACCAAGTCCATCTATGCATTACTGGCCACAGATGACTTACAACATAATATAAACATGAGGATGATGACAATGATATAAGAATTCAATAAAATAAGTTTAAGAATTAATTTATCCAGGAACTAGTAATGTCCAAATTGTCAACATGATAATCTTTGCTTTGTAAAGTAAAATTCAAGAATGCTCGAAATAATATTTCCATGAAAAGATCTTTGGATGAAGCGCTTGAATATCAAGGATATTCTACTAATTTCATGGAGTATAGAAGCCAAAACTTTAACCAACCGAGTATAATAAAGAATGGAATAACAAAAGAAATCACCATGCATGCGGTATTTAGATAGACGGAGTTATTCCAATATAATAATAATAACGAAACTAGGTCGGAAAAATTTTGCACCAACGGGGATGTTCCAATGAGAATAATAAAAGGCGGAACCAGTCCGTGTAAAACACACAAATAGGATGTTCCAACGAATAATAATAAAGATGGAACCAGTCCAAATGTAAAACACACTTTTACGAGATGTTCCAACGTAATAATAAAGTATGTCACCAAGTATAGGTAAACCGCGTATACAAGTTATTCCAATGAATAATAAGCAATGGAATAACAACAGTTCTCTTCATGAATAAGAAAGAATAACACCCCTTACATTAGTAGGAGATTGAATACTGCAGTAGTATAGTAACAGAATACTCTTCTTCTTTCTCTCTTATTCTCTCTATAATTTCTTACTCTATAGCTTGAATGAATTTGTGAAAAATAATGAAGCACTAGGCCTCTATTTATAGAAGATTTCTAGCTTAGCACTTGAAATGTGAAAAAGGCAAGTGGCTTGACGACTGGTGATGTGAAAAGAAAAGTTGTTTGACGCCTATAATGTGAAACACCAAGTGGTTTGACGACTGTAATGTGAAACGCCAAGTGGTTTGACGCTTGTAATGTGAAACGACAATTGGTTCGACGCCTGTAATATGAAACGGCAAGTGGTTTGATGTCTGGTAAAGGTAATTACTATAGACAAAGGTAATTACTATTGACGAAGGTAATTACTATTGACGAAGATAATTACTATTGACGAAGAGACTCTTAGATGATGACATATGGGCCCCCCATAAAATAACCAAACTTACCACAAACGTCTCATAATAGACTCTTTATATACATCAAGGATTGAATAAATATTACCACAAATCATTTTATTTTTAATCAACACATATTTAATCTTTCAACAATTTTAATCATTTATAACTTGTCGTCTCAATTATTGATTTAATAATATAACATATTATCTGAGATGATCTTTGTGATGATAATTGAATCAATAATATAAGAGATATGATCACGTGAATTCTTTGTAGCAATAATTGAGTATAGTGAGTGACTTCTCACGTAAGCATCGATAATCAATCTGGTGTGTTTCTTATGCTGACCACAGCGTATTCTTCGTACTTTTTACTACTGGGTAGTTCAACAATTTTAACGGTAACACCTCCGCCGTTATTTTCATAAACTATTTTTGTCGTTTTCTCAATCGTGATAATTACATTGTGGGATCAACGATGATTGTCTTGGTCAATGCGAATATTCCCAGATAAAAGAATATTCCCCAACCAAACAAATATTTTATAACAACTTGCTTACTTTGTAAAATTTATAAATATTACCCACAACAATAACATTATATCAAATTTACTCCATAATATTCAAAAATAATATTTATAGAAAATTCATCTTTATTTATAAAAGTTGGGGTCTTACAGTTTTACCGTCAAGTATGTCGCGTGTTCATAATGTATCGATGTTATGTAAATATGTGGACGACCCGAACCACATTATTAATTTAGAACCGGACGAGATAGCGGATGATTTAACGTATGATGAGATACATTTTAAAATCTTGGATAAGAATGACCGTATTCAACACTCAAATGTTATACCTCAAGAGTTAGAATTTGAAATGAAGTCAAGGTATCCTCATCTCTTCTAAGATACCAGTATCGCATACGTAAATTTTGAGGCAAAATTTCATAAGAAGGGAGATTGTGAGACCCCAAATTTTATGAATAAAGATTTAAATTTCTCAAAATTTTTTTTAAATATTATGGTGTGGATTTGATATAATGTTATAGTTGTGGGTAATATTTATAAATTTTTCAAAGTATGCAAGTTGTTATAAAATATTCGTTTAGTGGGAATATTCTTTTGTCGAGGGAATATCCGCATGACGATTAATACAATCAATCGTGGACCCCACAACGGAAGTATTGTCGTAGTAAGAAAACAACAAAAATTATCATTTTATAAAAATAATGGCGAAAGTTTTCCGTTATTTGTTAAAACACCCGTGTTAAAAGTACAAAGAATATGCGTGGTTGCATAAGAGCACACACCTGTATTGATTATCGATGCTTACGTGATAAGTCACCGCTTATACTCAATTATTGCTACAATGAATTGTTGCATGATATCTATCATATTATTGATTCAATTATTGTCACAGTATCATCTGCATAATATGTTATATTATTAAATCAATAATTGAGACGACAAAAATTATTCATAGTATTATTTACATGATTGTCAATGTCTGAAGTTCACATCGAGGAGAGGTTTGTCACCTAATTGAGCGCCAATAAGGAGAAATCCTTATCTGAAAGCCCCTCTTTCACGGGAACGACACAGTTGTTAAATATTGTGAGTTATAATATTAATGATGAATAAGTTGTGTTGATTAAAGATGAAATTGATTATTACATTATGCTGGGATTATTAGTGTTAGTGGAAATTGACATTTATTTCGATGATAATTGATGTCTGGAGGTTATATTGTTCACTCGGGTATTCGGAGCACTTTTTGTGTCGGAGTTACTATTCACGAGTTACTATTCATGAGTTACTATTCACGAGTTACTATTCATAAGTTACTATTCACGTTGTACTATTGATTCACATTCTTATACTATTAGGGGTGGTGGTGCAAGATTGATAATATTTGCATGACTAAGTTAAAAATAGAGGTATAGATGGAGGTACTATACTATAATTGTTTTTATCACATGATTAGAACTATTGAGTCACATGATTTACTATTGATTCACATTATTTACTATTAGGGGAGGTGGTCCAAGTTTGATAATACTTGCAGGACTAAATTAAAAATGAAGAAAAAGAGGAAGGTATTATATTGTAATATTTTGAGCCCCAAAACTTGCAATTATCGAAAATATATTTTCCTATAAATAGAAGCTCGTTCTTCCTTCATTTCTCACCAATTCACAAAAGCTTTAGAGCAATTATTATAGAGAGAAATTATAGAGAGAAATAAAAAGAGAAGTCTGCTACCTCACTATTCCAGTATCCAGTTTTTTAAGGTATTTAATATTATTTGTTGTACTCGTAGGGAGTATTATTTCTTTTTTATCCATGAAGAGAACTTCTGTTATTCCAATCTTTATTATTCTGTTGGAATAACTCAGATATGCCGAGCTACCCTATACTTGGTGAAATTCTTACATTATTCCATTCTTTATTATTCTCGCTAGAACATCCCGCATGCGTGCGCTTACTGGACTGGGTTCCATTCCATTATTTATCATTCAGTTGGAACATCTTGTATGTGTTTTACGCATGACCTGGTTCAATTATTTATTATTACATTTGGAATATCCTCGTCAGGCGTTTTACGCCGGACACGATTCCGCCTTTATTATTCTATTGGAATATCCTCGTTTATGCATTTTACGCCGGGACCGGTTCCGTTATTTATTATTCTGCATTGAATAACTTTTATGCATGCGGTCTATCGCATGCTTGGTGATTTCTTTTGTTATTCCATTCTCTATTATACTCGGTTGGTTAAAGTTTTGACTTATACTCCATGAAATTAGTGGAATATCCTTGATATTTGCGCTTCATCCAAAGATCTTTTCATGGAAATATTCTTCCGAGCATTTTAAAATTTTACTCCATAAAGAAACATCATGTTGACAATTTGGGCGTTATTGATTCCTGGATAAAATAATTATTAAACTTGTTTTATTGAATTCTTATATCATTGTCATCATCCTCATGTTTATATTTTGTTGAAAGTTATATGTGGCACAGAGTAGTGCATAGATGGACTTGGTATGATTATGACCAGAGATTATTCGGTGTAATCATGACCGTAATGTTACAAATGATGTGTTAAAAGTCCTCATTGGCCAGTAGTGCATTGATGGACAGTTATTGGAATGATCATGACCATTAATGAATACACAAATATTCTTGGCCTGTAGTTCATGTATAATTGTGGTCGTGATACTAAAGAATATCCTTGGCTGTGGTGCAGGGATGAGTCAATGATGTGGATTATTTATTAAGCTGAGTCTCAGCGATAAAGTTGGTGAAAAACTATTTAAATCATAGAAGATAGCAGATTTTATATTTTACTTGACTCTTCTAATGGATTTTTTATTCCACTGCAGTTTTTGATCTAAAACTTGTTATCTATTATATTCTATCAGTTATTATACTGTTGAAGGCTAATGATAATTTATTCTGCATTATCTTAGTCATAATATTTCTTACTGGGCTAGTTGAGCTCACCCTTTCTTTCACGGTTCTCTTCAGGAAATGAGAACGTAGCTGGGACTAGTCGGGGAACAGAGTGATGGTCCTAGATGTTTGCATTAGTAGTCCTCACTATTCTTTGAAATAGTATGATAATAATAGTAATGAGGACTCCTTTTGAGTTTGTATACTCTCTAGTAAACAATATTTGTATTCAAACTCACAGCTCATGTTGTATATTTAAGAATGTATTTATATTCTGTACCATGTATCTGGCGACTCAGAATAGGTGATGTATTCCTGTTTTGGGGGCGTCACAGTAACCTTTCTTTCACGGTCAGTTTACAATCACCAAGAAAGTAAACTACCTCTTCCATACGTAGGCGATCAACCCATCGTATAACCCCATTCCGGGGTGTGTTCACCTTAGACTTAATAATTAGATTCCGCACCAAAATAATTTGGTTTGGCACAACTTCTTCAAAGAAAGCTCGATTTTCTTTTAAACATGACATACCATTTGTCTTAGCCAAATCAAGTAGCTTAGACCATACCAATAAATTGGATATCAACTTGAAACATTCCTCTTAGTCAAATCAATTGACGTCAACTACTTCTTTAAATTCTTTTCGCAATACATCAAAGTGTTTTATGACATCATGATACTGTACTTTTCATAGTACATTGAGGACTTCGTCAGTTTATGACTTCGTCATTATACATCATACCATAGCGGGTTGTTGATCCTAAGATCACATCCAACACTAGGTTCAATTGCATTAATAACTCCATCCTTTTACCATCCTTGCATCCAATGCACTGATGATATAAAATTCATTTTGATTTTTCAAATCAATTTGTATCTCGACGAAACAATTAGCATAGACACACCAAGAAAAGTTCTTTTAAAATCCATTGGTTCCAAAAGTTGAACTAATTCTTTCATTTTCAAAACGCGAACACATAAGCACGATTTCAATAAACTTCGAAATCTAGCATAGCTAGAAGACTTGGAATATCCTATTCTCCATCTTCCTTCATTGTCTTACTTGTGACAATACTTAATCTTCTCTAGCACCTTCAAGGTTAATTCTACTAAAAATACACGCTTTCAGTCTAAACATCCCTATACCTTAGAACAGTCCATCAACTTACCACACATTATGAGTTCAGGAACTTTCCACAATAATATGAGTTTAAGAACTATCCCAGTAAGACCATAGGTGTCCATTCACTGAGAAGTTCAAAAACATACCATATAATTATGAGTCACGAACCTACCATAAGTATGAGTTTCAAGAACTCACACCTACCTTATCATTCTCTACCTATCAAGTATATACATGAGAAAAGATTCACCTTCTTGTCATATACATCTTGATAGTGCTACCAATTCCAATGATTATCACTGTAATAAGCTAAACAATTGTTACACCCAGCACAAACCTCTGCCCATAACAAATGTTTATACAACTCATCTATCACATGAGTCCTCAATCGAAATTTTACAACTTTTAAATTTCTCTTTACTTAATATGAATTTTCTTTAATTCGTATGTTATCCTTCATAACTCAATTTACGTTCTTCTTCCCGTACTACTTCGTAGTACCTTTCATTTATTACATTAGCTATAAATCATCCATCGTTTAATATGATCACGTGGTGATCTTCTTCCTTAATCGTTTAACTCAACGATCTCCTTATCATACTCTCTACGATTATAGTCACAGGTACTCATACCTAAGGTTTATAACCTATCAGCTCTGATACCAACTTGTAACGGTCCAAAATCCGGTCTATCTTCAGACCTGGTTTCCATACATCACGAGTACATCATTCATTCAAACAAACATCATTATATACTTAAATATAACAACATACATTCTCAATTCCCAGGTTCTAATACCTTATAACCTCATTCATTACAAATAATGATAATTACATTATTCATTATCTCTTACAAGAGTGATTTTCATCCGCCACCAAGGATACCTAACCGTTCATTAAACTAATCTATAGTTCAATTTCATCTTACTATATTACAAGTCTTCACTTGATCTTCATGCTCATCCATATACTGAATGGCACTTTTCCTGGATTCTGGTCAGCTTGATCTTTACGGGATCCTTAAGTTCTTCTAACATCGTTTGCTGAAAATATTTTTCATTTAAAGCAAGTGTGAGCATTCAATTTCTCAGCAAGTCATAATAGTTAACTAAACAACTTCAATAATTCAAACATTCCTTTAGAACTTTGATAACCGAACTAAGGTTATGAAGCAGCTTG
The DNA here is from genome assembly GCA_020205615.1 of Panax quinquefolius. Lineage (NCBI taxonomy): Eukaryota > Viridiplantae > Streptophyta > Magnoliopsida > Apiales > Araliaceae > Panax > Panax quinquefolius. The sequence goes on along the minus strand of CM035172.1, from coordinate 79,465,192 downwards.
AATAATAGGAATAATCTCGATTCCTATCATTTTAAAACCTTATTCACTTTCACTTTGAAATACTTTCATTCTTCTACCTTTTTAATACACATTCTGTCTGGCTAGAATCATTAGCACAGACTTAACAATAACGAATCATGTATAGACAGAGCATTCTCTTATTGAACAGCTCAATCACCGAATAATTCATCTCATAGAAACATGAAGTGTTCACATTGTTTCCCAAGGCCTCATACATTCTACCACCTTATACAAATATCGCACATTCACACATAGACAAAACTTCTCAAGTTCAACATCTGAGAAGTTTAATAAACTAACATTCATTTAGAATATGAATGAAGTTAGGAAACTTGCCTTATGCCCAGCTACAACTTACGCTGAACTGCTCATTCCAATCCCTATAAAACACATAATGAAAAACACGTAAACCAATTAGTCATATACTTGACTTACACATTGGTTTACTTAACTTTACTTCTTAGGGTTCACGTTCTTTCAACCTAAGTTTATGCGACCAACTTTCATTACCGGTTTACGGCTTCATAACATACAGAGATGTCTTACTCAATACGTTCATCATCTTTGATGATTTTAATTCTTATCTTCTTTTATAACTTCTCTAGGTCTCAACACACATCGCGTCTCTGCTAGTAGTCCATATGGTACTCTGAGTGGTTTCCCACAAACAACCAAAAAACAAGTTCCCGTCTCATCTACACTGTCATCGCAGTGAGTTAGATCGATTACCAGTTTCATGTATACCTTTGCTCTCTGAAGGAATTGTTTAGCCCAGCTCACATACGTCAACCATCAAATGTTACAATTGTACCAAAACCTAAACTTATCTTAACTTATCCGAACCATTAAACTTTAATGTTCATTAAATAAATTTTTTATTCCTTATGGCTTTCTCGCAACTAAATGCCATACCTCAGGATTCATTCTTTATCGTCTAAGTCATAAAGTCTTTTGTATACCCAAAACGATCGTTCAAGTTAATCATTAACTCAACTTCTTTACGTTACACAACATTATCTTTAATTCAATTCTTCACCATTCACGGTTTAATCATTGGTCTTCATTATCTTACGGTCAAACCATACACAGGGTATAGCTTTTATCTGCTTAGTATTTGTGTACACTCAACCTTCAAGTCGGTTAAAGTGTTTAATGCTTACATTTCATTCTATCATTCTCTATCTGAATCACGATTGACTTCCATTAATCTTATTATCGTTCATTACGACTTTCTTGATAACATTCATTATTCTTCCTTAATGTCGAAGCTATACGGTTCGCTGTATGCTAAGACCGGTCCTTCAACGCAACCGCGTCGCGTTAACAGCGTCTATACACTTTACACTTATCTCTCATTACCACAACATAAAATCAAAATGTTATTCATTACCCTCATCACTCAACGTCTAAATATAAGATGTTTAGAGACGGATATATATATATATATATATATACACATTCAGTCTGGCCTTGAGTTTACTTCGTGGCCATTTATTGCTTTCATTTACTTTTCGTCCCGCCTAGAGTTTACTTCGAGGCCGTTGATCGTTTATATATATATATATATTGTTTACAACTTTTATACAAATTACTATATCATGTGAGCCTAGGAATCATGTGATCACAGATTTAGTCTACTAAATCTAGATTCAGTTCTCGTGATGGACATTTTCAGCTGTACATGGCTTATAAATTATTTACGATGTTCGAATTCCTTAGATGGTTCTCATACCCACAAGGGATTCGATACTGCTTTTTATCTTATTTTCTCGAAGATGCTTCGTAACTCGAAAATAAAAACAATCAAGCCGAACACATAATAAAATGGAAGTATCAAAGGCCTCAATTACTATTGAGCACAAAGGTTTGAAAAACCTCTTTTACAAAACCTCATTGCTATATCTTGTTAAACCTGAACTTTTATACAAAATTCAAACCCTTTGTATATAGGTGCAAACGAGGCGTAGCACTACTTCTAGATAATTGCACATTGATCTACACACACACATATATATTCATATAACAGTTAAAATGAAAAGTTGCGGTCACCGTGGTAACACGGATGTCGGGGGGGGGGGTGCCTAACACCTTTCCTCCATATAATCAAGCTCCTGGACCCTAACGAATCTTTGTTTCACAGACCAGTTAAATAGTGTCACATCACTAGGTCAATGTGTAAACCTTTTCTCGGTTGAGTTGGTGTAACCATTTAAAAATACCAACTGGCGACTCTTACAGTCCAATCATCGACATATACATATCAGACCTTTTCATAACTTAATTTTTTCAAACAAATCTCACCTAACATGAGAACACCAAAAGACAAGAACAGAAAAGGGACAAATAAAAATCCCGACGTCGACAGTTGGTAAACTCTGTTGGGGACATCCAGTAAGAGGGCTTAAGCCGCTATTACAAACTTTTCAAAACTGTTATCTACATGTGTGTGGATGTTGCATTTATATTTGAATAAATGTGTACAAATGCATTTACTTATTGTACTTAGTGCTTCGCACCATATTTGCTTATGATATTAGTGCTTCACATATGTCATCATTTCCATATGGTGAGACACGTTGTATGTGAATGTATGTTGTGTGGTTCCTCCACCAGGAGGCGATCCTGTCAGTGTTTGATTACTAGATTCGTAGGAAGACTAATTCCAACGAGGCTCAGGAAAGGTACCACCCAAATTCGCTCCAATTGAAAGACAAGATTAACTTCTCGTCAAGTAAATTACGATGATTTGGGAACCTTCATGCAAAAAATCCGCGAGAGTAGCCTAAGATAGGCCAGCCTCTGATAAACCAAACACGGAGGAAAGTCTCTTCATACTTTCACATTTCAATTACTTGTAAAATCAATTACTTGTAATTTCATTTCCATGTCATTCTCAATGTAGTGGAAAATATAAGGAAAATGTGTACATGCATTCCCCTTATATCAAAAACTAACATACTATCTTGTCAACTGACATCCGTTTCACAGGACAATACTCCTAAATAGACACATTATATAATATTTCTACATTCACTAAGACTAAACTACATAAGTCTTTTTGTAGGGATATAATTGGTCCAGTAACCCGTTCAAAATCCAAAAAGGCAATGAGCCTACAGCCAAGTATGGCTTCATCTGGCCAGACTAGTCCTACTGTTGTCTCTCGTGAGGAGTTTGAAGGACTAAGCAACCAAATTACAGAGTTGGTTGTTCTGCTTAAAGAACTACACAAGTCCACTCAGGTTCCACGAATGCCCATACCTACAGAATCCTCTGCACATAGAGGAACTTAGGGAACATACAAAGAAATTCCTGTACTCGAATCTCAGTTGGACAAAACCAACAAAACCCCTGAGACCACCCATCTCAAAGAATATCCAAACACCAGTGATATTAGGAAAAAGGTTCTACAAATGGAAGAGACCATTCAGTCTATTAAAGAAATTGGAACACATGAAGTGTTTCATATGCAGACCTTTGTATATTCCCTAGAGTACATTATCCAGAGAAATTCAAAACTTCTAACTTTGAAATGTATGACGGGTTGGGAGATCCTTACCAACATTTGAAAGTCTTCATTGGGGAACTCGAATCTTATGCCGAGGATGAAAAGCTCAGAATGTAGCTGTTTTAGAAGAGTCTGACTGGTGAAGCTAGATCATGGTATACCAGATTGGAAACTCAAAAATTCATAGCTGGGAAGAGATAGCTCATGCGTTCGCCAGTCAGTACAGTTTCCAAACTCAAATGGCTCCTAATCGGTACGAAATTACCAAGGTCAACAAGCAAGTGAGTCTTTCAGAGAGTATGCTCAAAGGTGGAGGCGTCTGACTCTCAATTTATTCCTTCTGTGACTGAGTCTGAGATGGTGATGACTTTCATAGACATTCAAGAAGCTCCCTTCTATGAGAGAGTTTTAGCTGGCATTGGCAAACCATTCTCCGAAATGGTCAAACATGGAGAAATGGTCGAGATGGGATTGAAGTCGGGAAAGAGTCAAGACCTTGTCGCTCTCAAATCGGTAGCTGAGCACATCCAGTCTGGAAGTTATGGAAATAACCCCCAGAGGGTCCAAAAGAAGAAAAAGGAGGATGTTTCCTTGATACTACAAGGGCAAAAAGCCAGTCAAAGCCTGCCTATTTAGAGGAGAAACTACTCCCCTTTTCCAGCTCAGTCTTCAAACCCTCCATTGCCAAAAGGTGGGGAAATCAGACACACTCGAGTGTTCACACCCTTAGGGGACTCATTCGAGTGTCCTGACAGTGTTTCAATTAACCAATGACTACTATGTTTCGGTACCCCCCGCCCCGGCGGAGGTCTTGGCTTTCAAATGGCCCGCCCCCACGGGTTTCGCTCCTGTTAGTTTAGATTGAAGACCCCCCCCCTGCCCTGGCGGGGGTGTAAGGCTTATAAACGCCCGCCCCGGTGGACTAAGCTCCTGTCAATTGACTTTGCTTAAGCTACAACTTGCTCAGGTTTTGCTACAATTGCCTCCTTTTCGATCAGTTACCGACCACCCAACCTACAAACAAAATAACAATAAACAAGTAAAAATAAACTAAAAAATAAGGAATTAACACCGATTAAACATGAATTAGGAATCGATTTGCGGGTATAAACCCCACTTATCAATTCCACCTTGGATAAGATGAATATTAATCTCAACAGAATCCAAAGCAGTCATACAATTATCAAAGCTTTCGATGGATCCCGACAAAATGCTGTCGGGGAGATTGAAAAACCTATGGAGATTGATCCACATACATTCTGCATATCCTTTCATGTGCTTAAAATAGCTATAGGATACAACATACTCTTGAGAAGACCATGGATTCGTATGGCTGGAGCCATCCCGTCTACCCTTTATCAATACCTCAAATAAATCATTAATAACAGTCTAGTCACTGTTAATGCTGAGCCAGAATGCCCTGAACAAGGTGACATCCCACTCATCAGTTTCAATTCAGAAGTTGATCCTTTCAGCTTCAATGCCCTGGAGGTGAGCAACACTCACTACCATCCCATTGGGGCGCCACCTCTTATACCCAGAATTTCTGCCGAGGTAATATCAGCAAGTCAAGAGATGATTTCTTTGGGTTATCAATCTGGATAGGGGTTGGGAAAAGACCATCAGGGCATTAAGCACCCAATTTAAGTTCCTAGTCAAACAGGGATAGCCGGAATAGGCTATTCTGCTAGCTCCAGTCATAAGAATCCTCATAAACACAGATAGGTTCCTTCATCTTCAGCCATATGGCGATTGCCACGACCTACAGGAGCTGAATCTTTACAGACTTTAGTAAAGGTTCTTACCCATGTGACGACTATGTTATTTCCTTAGCCGATACTGGTCAAAAGAAAAGAGGTCCTAATATCAGATACGGAGGCAGAGGAAAAGGACCGGAGGCATAAACAGGACATTGTCAAGCGCTTATTAAACATATGCATCATAGTCCACATCATAGTCCATACCGGACATTGTCAAAGCGATAATGCTTATTAAACATATTCAAGCCCGGATCTGGCGAAGCTTTTTCTTTACGGCGCGATTAAAATATGCTAACACTTTGTAGATTGGAGTTTAAAAGTTAAAGAAGAGATTGTGAAACAATTTTGAGCCGACATCATCATGGTATTAACATACCCTGGATGGTTATCCAATATAGTCCCCAAATCTTGATCAATCCACCTCTTTTAACCTAAACCTTAGAAAACCGGGATGGAAGGTGCGATATGCTATCGTGTATTTCATGGTCGGAAGACATGAGCAAAGCTTGTCTAAAAGATAGCTTTCTCGTGCCATTCATCCATATACTCATTGATAATGACTTTTGGCCGACATCATCGACATAACATACGTACTACTTTCTTTGGAAGGTGCGAGTATTGCTTTGCGGGGTACATCAAATCATGGTTGCTGAGGAGGATCGTGAGAAAAATACGATCATCACTCTTTGGGTAACCTTTTGCTACAGACGGTTGTCATTCAGCCTCATCAATGTCGGAGCTACTTACCAACGAGCCATGATGGCTCTTTTCCATGACTTAATGTATAAAGAGATAGAGATCTATGTGGATGACATCATTGTCAAGTTCCAAAGGTAGGAAGACCACCTAAACCATCTTAGAAGGCTCTTCAACAAGTTGCGTAAGTACAACTTGAAGTTGAATCCAACCATGTGCGCCTTCGGTGTTAAATCAGGCAAGTTACTAGGTTTCCTAGTCGGCCATAAGGGGATTGAGCTGGATCCCACCAAAATCAAGGCCATCACAGAAATGCCCATTCCTCAAATAGAGAAGAAAATACAGGGATTTTTGGGATGAATCAACTTCATTAGAAGATTCATCTCCCAACTCACAGCAACCTGTGAGCCTATCTTCAAGTTATTAAGGAAGAACTCCTCCATGAAATGGAATGATGAGTGTCAGAAAGCTTTCCTTACAATCAAAGAGCAGCTAGTCAAAGCTCCTATTTTGGTACCACCCAGGGATGTTGTTCCCTTGTTTATGTACCTGTCCATCAATGACAATGCCATGGGCTGCATGCTGGGACAGAAAGATGATAGAGGCCAATAGAGAGCTATCTATTACCTCAGCAAGAGATTAAGCAGCAGTGAACATAAGTATACTCTGATTGAGAAAACTTGTTGTGCTTTAGCATGGGCTTCCATGAGGTTACAACATTACCTCCATGGTCACACAACCCATCTCATATCCCACGTGGATCCTCTCAAATACGTGTTCAATAAACCCATGCTGAATTGTCGACTGTCCAGATGGTAGTTGATCCTATAATAATTTGACATTATCTACGTGACACAAAAGTCTATCAAAGGTCAAGGAATTGCGAATCAACTGGCCACCGCACCTTCAAGGGATTTCAAACCCTTGGAAACATATTTTCTCGATGAAGGGGTAATGACAATTCAGCAACACCATCAGTACGATACACACCAATTATGGATGATGTATTTTGATGGAGCTATAAACGTAAAAGGCTTTGGAGCCGGAGCAGTTCTAGTATCCGTTGCGGGGGAGCAGCATCCCGTCGTCGTCAAATTGTAGTTTGCCAACACCAACAACATAGCTAAGTATGAAGGTTGTATCATGGGGCTAAAACTTTCTCGATCAATGGGCATCAGACGGTTAACTATCTTTGGAGATTCCAAATTGGTAATCAGATAAACCATAGGAATCTATCACACTAAAGAGCTACATTTGCTACCTTACCATCGGAATGTTTTACAGATGGCCTCAGAGTTTGAAGAAATATCCTTCCTCCATATTCCTCGGAATAGGAATGACTTTACGGATGCATTAGCAACCTTGGCCTCCTTGATCAACATACTTGACAAGTAAAACATGCCAATCATCACGTTTGCCCAACAAAAGGCACCAACTATTGGGTAAAATCTAATTACGCACAACATGCAAGTATATTTGGTCAACAAGTAATATAATAATGAGTAGAGTATCGTTCCCACAAAGATTTAGTAAGAAATTAACTCTCATAATTACCAATTTCCTATTAATCCTAATTTTATTAAACTAACCAATTTCAAGTTTGTAATTAAAAGTATTAAAAATATTAAAATTACCAAACAATTAACAAATCCTAAAAATTAAAATTTTCAAACAAATATTGGAGAATTAGGCTTACGACTTCACTCTAAGCATCGCTCTGATTATTACACCTTTATTCCAGTTTAATTCACTACCCCAGTTTATTAATCAAGAACACAAAAGTAGAACTAGCCACCTCTCGATTTACTAATACCGTATTAACTCAAATTCACAAATTAGATAAAATCAAGTTAAACACCTTAATCAACTAACTCACTATATCTCTATGTGAATTACAATTAAAGAAGGTTTAAGATTAAGTTCTTTATCTGATTACATACGATGTCAAGCATATCTCTACCCTAATATTCATCAAGATTCTATTCATTCACAAAATTCAAGAACACATGCCATATTAACTAAGTCTAGACTTGTACTTCATCTCTCGAATCCATACAAGTCCACAAAGAATTGTTGATCAGGCAATTCATAAATTCAAGCTCAAATTAATATAGATAAACTGAATAATAGCTTATTAAACTGAAAATCAAAGATTACATAACCATTGTTCCACTTAAATATCCATCATAAGCCTAAAAAGTATTTACTTCATCATCAATGAAATAATAACTGAATAAATTAAAGATAACATCCTTCCAATTACAAATACAAAACTAAAGAAGAATAATAATTCAGAACACCCTTCACTTTAGCCTTAATCTGCAATTGATATGAAAATCCTTCAAAATCTTCACTCCAATGCTTGCTCCAAAATCTGTCCTCAATCTATGTTAATTTCCTTACGTGCCATTGATCTTGTTGTTTAATGTTCAATATATATCCAATACATACATTCTAGTCGCAATCCCACGCCATTTAGAGTCCCAAAGCATTCCAAGTACTAAAGCTCACGTCCTAGCAGTGTTTGAAACCAACAAGGACTACTCTCTTTCGAGACCCCTCGCCCCAGCAGGGGTATTAGCTTGCACAAGACCCGCCCCGGCGGGATTAGCTCTTGTAAAATAACTTGAAGACTTTGACACCCCCAAATCCTTGTACTTCATTACCTCAAGATTTGGTGTTCACGTAATCAAAACATTCATATCTAACTACCCAATTATAATAAATTAAATAATAAAAACCTGCCCATACAGGATTAATTTAATAACAACATTATCTCCCAGGTTCTCTAACCTTTAATACAATCATTCAAGTGCAGAAATAAAATTATTACATCACATCATTATTAAAAGTCTATCATCAATGATAAAATAAAATTACAAGTCTTCATCACTTGTATATTTTTCCCTTTCCTTTGCTAGTTGTAGGTTTATCTACCTTCTCATTCATAGCTGCAATAAATATATGAATATGCAAGAGTGAACAAACAAAGCTCACTTGAAATAAGAATAAATATCTTTACATCATTTGCCAAATAATAGGCTCAATAGAACTGAATAATTTGTTCTATTAACATTCTTAAATAAACTATTGAGGGTCAAATGACCATGAACTATGTCCACTGTTATAAGTAATCTTTCAAGTTTAACTTTAATAGTCATAAGACTATAAGGACTCCACGTACTTAGGGGGATCAATCCTTCGTACAATGTATTGTGCACAACCATTTCAACGCTAAGCGTAAACCCCAAAATATAGGGTTGTTCATCTCAATATTTAGAGTACAAGAAAGAAAGTTTGGTTTAGATAAGCTTTCAAGGGTAATTGAAGTTTAATGAATCATCAACTAGGGAACTAGTTGAATCCACAATGTTTGATAATAAAACAGTTGTTTAATAACAACATAACTTAGAACATTTGAGAATCATAAATGAACTAATTCTATATATCTAACTCATGCTTGAAATAACTATAGAGCATAAGTATTCAATAGAATGAATAAAATGGTTAACATTTGCTTGAACAGTAAAATAAGCTAGGTTCAAGTTTTATAATATTAGAAATGAAATTCCTGAACTTTAAGAAACTTGCTTAACGGTAAACAAGTTGGAATGAATCAACAAATGGAGAATTTCCAATAACATTAGAATTTGAGTTTGCACAAATGGATTTTAGGAACAATTTACTTATTTAATAATAGTTGAGATAAAAACTTGTTAAATCAAAAGCATGAATTTATAATAATAGAACTAACTCAACAAAAATGTAGAGTTAAAACTTGTACAATGTAATAAACGAACTAGCTCAACGAAAGTGTAGAGTTAGAAAACTTGCATAAACATAACAAACTAACTCAATGAAAGTATGGAGTTAGAAGACTTGCACAATGTAATAACTGAACTAACTCAACGAAAGTGTAGAGTTTAGAAAACTTGTCTCGAGCGTAAGCTAAAATATTAAACTCACGTTCACCTAAACACAGTATTAAAACCATAACATCTATTAGAGATACTAATATTCACGTTTCAATATAAAACGCATTACTAGTTAAACTTGTTATTTTAACACAAGTCTTATGCTACGCTTTACATTTCAGAATTCACAAGTGTTAATCATCATAACACTTAACTATCGTTCATTGTATAAACTATGTTATCACATAACGCATTTTCGATTTAATAATCATTTTTGCAACTTTGATTATACTAACCACAACTCACTATGTTATGTTAACCTTATCATTACACATTTAACATGCTAACACAATTTTAGACTATGTTGTAACACTTTCCCAAGTCTGCTGTAATAGCAAAAGTTAGAATCTCAAATCGGGGGTATGTAAGCAATTTGCTGCCCATATAAAACTTAGGGACCAGGTAGCAATGCTACTGTTTTGCCTTGTCGCCACCGACGCAAATGTGCATGTGTGGTGTTTAGACAGACGTAGAAAAGGCTATGAACAGTAGCCGGCTTTAGCCCAACAAACACAATTTTCACCCAATAGACAGTAATAGTAACATGTATAATAAATATACAACTATCCTAAACATGATTGCTCACATTTACAACTAATTAGAATAATTTAACACTAACTAAAACCATTTTAATTTCTCAAAACTCATGTTTTTCACAAAAACTCAATTTTTCTTGACATTGTTCTAGAAATCATCACTGTGAACTCACTAGTTGGCCAAATCATCTCATTCAAATTACATAATGCTCATATCTCACTGAACTAACATATACAAGCTTCAATTTATACTTTAACATAAGAATTGACCACTAAAATTGCTACTTTTACTCAAGCCATATGAAGAACACAAACACTGTCAAAAAAATTTCTACTGTAAACAGAATTTAGCATGCGATTTTCTTGATTGACATAAACTCTAGCATCATAATCATGTATAATCACAATAACTAAATTACATAATAAAATTCGAAAGAAAAATTCACAGAGCATAGCCAAAACTTTACCGTAGCTCACATATGTAGACATATACATATATATATATATATATATATATATATATATATATATATTAGAGTTGTATAAGAAATACCTTCAAATTGCTTGCTAATCTCCACTAACACCACTAGAGTTGCTTGAAAATCCTAAGCTTTCTCTCAATTCTCTGTAATTTTTCTCTGTAGCTTCTCTTAGGTTTAGGCTTAGACAATATACATAATACGTAAAAGAAAACTGACACCTTAATACGCATACTAATAAATATTAACGGTTATAACATAAACGTATATAATATAAATATATTATATTTATTATTTTATTTATTCTATTTATTTTATTTAACTAGAAATCTCAAAAGGCATACGACTTGTTTGGCAAATCATTTAAATTTAAAGAATTTATATAATAAGCCTTGTTTGACAAAAAAATTAAATTAAATTATTTTAATAACTCCTTATAATATAGTTATTTGTCACAATATATTTAATCAAGCTTTCCTATTTAATTTTAATTAATGCAAATCACAATTAATTAAATAAATCCTTTAATCACATAACACAATACAAATAATTAATCATTTAATTGAAATATCAATATAATAATCATTTCCTTAATTCATCAATTATTTATCATTTAATGCAAATATCAATATAATAATTATTTCCTTAATTCATCAATTATTTAATTAACAAATAATTCTCCAAATAATATTAAATCAATTAAACAAATATTTATTTACCGATAATCACATCCATTAAATATTTTTATATAACTCAATAAATATTTAATATTACATTTAAAATTATGGAATGTTACATCATTCCCTCCTTAAAAGGATTTTGTCCTCAGAATCACCATTCAAACAATCAAATTGTCACATTCTTCCCTACTTATAAAGATTCTATCCCCAGAATCGAAGACATAGATTAAACAAATAACTCAGGGTAACTTTTCATCATTTGAGCTTCGAGTTCCCACGTTGCCTCTTCGACATTGTGGTTTCTCCATATCACCTTCACAGAAGGTATCACTTTATTTCTAAGCACTTGTTCTTTCCTGTCGACTATCTGAATAACAACTTCTTCATAAGACAAATCTTTATCAAATTGCAATGGTTCGTACTCGATCACGTGCTTGTAATCGGGTTTATACGGTCGTAATACCAAAATGTGAAAAACATTATGAATGTTTTCCAATTTTGGAGGTAGAGCTACCTTATAAGCCACTTCCCCCACTCTCCGTACTATCTTAAACGGTCCAATAAATCTTGGGCTGAGCTTTCCTTTCTTGCCAAAACGAATTTTCCCCTTACAAGTAGAAACTTTTAGGAAAACGAAATTTCCTACTTCAAATTCGCGATTCTGCCTATGTTGATCGGCATACTTTTTCTGTTGGTCTTGGGCTGCTACCAATCTTGTCCTGATGAGTTTGACAACTTCAACAGTTTGTTGTACCAGTTTTGGTCCTAACAGTTGTCGTTCACCGACTTCATCCCAAAGACAAAGAGAGAGTTACGCACTTTCTGCCGTCTGATGCCTCGTAAGGTGGCATCTTGATGCTCGCGTGGTAACTGTTGTTGTAGGCAAATTCTACCAACGGTAAATGTTCATCCCAGCTTCCTTTGAAATCCATGATGCATGCACTCAGCATATCTTCCAACGTTTGGATATTTCGTTCGCTTTGTCCATCGGTTTGCGGATGGTATGTTGTACTCATTCGCAACTGTGTTCCCATACATTCTTGTAGTCTCTTTCAGAAGTTTGATGTGAACCTTGGATCTCTATCTGACACAATTGACACTGGAACTCCATGTCTTGACACGATCTCTTTAACGTACAGTTTCGATAGCTGATCAAGATTAAATCTAATCTTTATTGGCAAAAAGTGTGCATATTTTGTCAATCTGTCTACTATCACCCATATTGCATCGTATCCTTTCTGAGTCGTTGGAAGTCCTACCACAAAATCCATTGTGATATGCTCCCATTTCCATTCCAGTATTTTCAACGGTTGAAGTAACCCGCTTGGTCGTTGATGTTCCGCTTTCACCTTTTGACACATCAAGAATTTTGCAACGCATTCTGCAACGTCTCTTTTTATATTCGGCCACCAAAAATATCGCCTCAAATCTTGATACATCTTTATACTTCCTGGATGAATCGAATATCTTGTGTTGTGTGCTTCAGTCAAGATTTCGTCTTTAAGCTTTGGCACTCCTGGAACCCATATTTTTTCTTCGAATCATAGTAGTCCTTCGGTGTTGATCTTGTATTTTACATCGCTACCCTCAATCACCTTCTCTTTGATCGTTTCACATTCTTTATCTTGTAGTTGAGCACTCTTCACTTTTGTCCACCAAAGTTGGACTAGCATCTATCTGAAATAGTCGTTCATCGTATTCTTTTAGAAATTTGATTTCCAATTCTAGCTTTGCCATTACTGAAATAAGCTCCCCTTGAGTGGTTATCAACATCAACTTCTCCCAACCTTTCCTGCTTAAAGCATCTGCAACCACATTCGTTTTGTCCGGGTGATAAAAGATCTCACAATCGTAATCCTTTATCAATTCCATCCGCCTTCTTTGTCGCATATTCAGGTTCTTCTGTGTGAAAATATACTTCAGACTTTTATGATCTGTGTAGATTTCACATTTCTCTCCATAGAGATAGTGTCTCCATATCTTGAGACAAATAGTACTGCAGCCAATTCCAATTCATGAGTCGGATAACCTTTCTCATAATCCTTCAGTTGTCTTGATGCATACACAATTACTTTGCTGTTCTGCATAAGAACATATCCCAACCCTTTATGTGAGGTATCACTATACACCACAAAGTTACCTGTACTATCTGGTAATGATAACACAAGTGCCATACTTAATTTCTTCTTCAAATCCTGGAAACTTTCTTCCCATTTCTCCGTCCAAACAAATTTCACATCTTTCCTGGACAAATTTGTTAATGGAGTGGATATCTTAGAAAAATCTTGAATAAATCGTCTGTAATAACCGGCATGTCGCAAGAAACTCGTCACTTCTGACGGTGTTCTTAGTTGTTCCCAATTGATTAGAGCTTCCACTTTTGATGGATCCACAGAAACCGCATCTTTGTCAATCACGTGCCCAAGATATTTTACACGATTTAGCCAAAATTCTCACTTAGAGAATTTTGCGTACATGTCAATGTCAAACGTAAGTGTTCCACGATTTAGCCAATGTCAAACGTAAGTGTTCCACGTGTTCTTCCTGAGTTTTGGAATACACTAGAATGTCGTCGATGAATACCACTACAAACTTGTCTAAGAATGGTTTAAACACCCTATTCATCAAATCCATGAATTCAGCAGGTGCATTGGTTAAACCAAAGACATCACCGAAACTTCGTAATGTCCATACCGAAGTTACGAATGTCGCTCGTGGTATATCCTCCTTCCTCACTTTCAACTGGTGATACCCACTTCTCAAATCTATTTTCAAAAAGTATTTAGCACCCTTCAACTGGTCAAATAAGTCATCTATTCTTAGTAATGGATATTAATTTTTAATAGTGACTTTGTTTAATTCTCTATAATCAATGCAAAGACGCATTGACCCATCCTTCTTCTTCACGAATAATACTGGCGATCCCCACGGTGATACGCTTGGTTGAATATACTTCTTGCATAATAATTCTTGCAACTGTACCATTAGTTCCTTCATTTCTACTAGAGCCATTCTGTACGGGGCCTTCGATATCGGTGTTGTTCCTGACACTAAGTCGATTACGAACTCAATCTCTATGTCAGGCGGAAGTCCTGGCAAATCCTCTGGAAACACATCCTCAAATTCCCTCACCACTAGTATCTCTTTCAGTTTCACATTCTTTTTCTGAGTATCGACTATGTAAGCTAAATAGCCCACACAACCTTGACTCAACAATTTCTTGGCCTGCATAACCGTCAGACATTTCATTTGTCTAGGCGATTTGCTACCATAGAATACTACCTTTAACAGAGTCATAAGGTTTACATATTTCTTTTGGCGATCAATTACCGCTCCATATTTGAACAACCAATCCATTCCCAAAATTATATCAAATTCTCCAAGTCTAATCGGAATCAAATCCACCATTAAGATATTCTCCTTAATGTTCACCCTACAGTTCTTGTGTACAAATCTAACATGGATTATCTCTTTATTCGTAATTTCTATGTTCAAAGGGAAATTCAGTTTTTCTCTAGGCAGTTCTAACTTCTTAGCAAATTCATCGGAGATAAATGAGAAAGTAGCACCCGAATCAAATAATACATAAGCATCAATATCATTGATTGGGATAATACCTGACACGATATCTTTTTATTGCACAGTATCTTGCACAGTTATGTTGAAGGTTCTAGTTGTGGGTTTGTTTGATGCTGTACCTCCATTGTTACCTCCATTACTTCTGGTTGTCACTCCATCCTTCTTCTTAGGTTATTCACGAGCAAAGTGATCCTTGGATCGGCACGTGAAGCACACATTCTTCTTAGGTTGTGTGTAATTTGGGGCGATGTGATCCTCCTGACCACAATTGAAGCATACTCGTTTCCCCATCAAGCACGCACCCTTGTGAAACTTCCCACATGTAGCATATGCTTCAAACTTCTTGTTCTGCTGGTTACCCTGCTGGTTTCCAGCACCCACATTTCCATTCCACTTCCTCTTCAAGTTGTTGTTGTTGTTTCCACCACTACCACCTCCATTCTTAATTTCTACCTCATTCTTATTCTTCTTCTTCTGTTCCTGATTGAACTTTGTCACTGCCTCGCCTCTACCTTTAGTGAGTATTGCTTTATCCATCACTGCTGTGAAATTCTTCAATTGAAATAGGGAAACCCTACAGTACAACCAGGGCTTCATTCCCTGTTCAAACCTCTTTGCCTTGCGTTCGTCCGTGCTGACTTGATAAGGTGCAAACCTCGCCAACTCTTTGAATTTAGAGGCATACTTTCGAGATCTGTCGTCGTCGCCTCCACCCCTCGAGTTCGAAATTGTACTTCCAGCTGACCCTTCGACCTCTCGGGAAAATAGGTCTCGAAGAATATCTCCTTAAACCTATCCCAGGTCATCATCCCTGGTCATTCTCGAGTTTTATTGGCCTGCCACCAATAACTAACTAACTTCGCTTTCAACATGAATATTACGGCGATCTTCCGATAATCTCCTACCCTAGCAACATCGAACACCTTTTCTATTTCCATAATCCAAGTCGTTGCCTCATTGGATTCAATCGACCTACCGAAATTGTGTGGTCCAACCGCCTTAAACTCCTTAAACGTTGTTCCTTGGTCCTGTGGTTGATTCTACAACGCTCCTGTTAGTAGCGTCACTAGTTGTTGAACGGGGTTACCATCAACATTATCGTTATTGGTTCCTTCAGTGGTTCTTTGTCGTGGTGGTTGACGTCTGGGAGGCATTTTCTGTTTAAAAATACACCCATTAGATTATTACTCAACTCTTTTAAGTAATTTCTTCTTAACTTGCTTCCATAAAAGAAATAACAACAAATCACATAACACTTTGAATAAAATAACAACTTTTATTTATTCATAACATCTTTAAAAACATAAAACAATAGCATTATTGCTATTTACATTACTTTCCTGAACTACAAAAGTTTCAGAACAACATCATCCTCATATCCCATAGGTTTCATAACACTTGGGATTTTCAATTTATTTAACATTTTATTCATCGTACAATGATAAGTGAATTTAATATACATGAATCGATGTTCATTTCAAGTTTAAATTCGTAGTTATCTTCTTGTTTTGTGTTCGTTTTCACTCGTTTAATGTTATTTTATGTGTAGGGTGGTCATGGATGCAAGTGGTGAAGAACGACGGACTTTTGGAGCGAAATTGGAAAAATGCATGAAGTTGGAATTTTCCTTTAGCAGTAGCCATGCCCCTCGGGGTGGGCCTTTTTAAGCTTGTACCCCCCGCCGGGGCGGGGGTGCCAAATCCAGAGAATCCTGCTGGCTTTTGAAGACTGCTGCAACATGGATTGTTAATGTTTTGTGAGGCGCCTGGACTCTAAATAAGGGGATTTTCGACCAGAACATGGGGGGGAGCTTAATTTTACGTGGAAAACACAATTCACAGAACACAAGGAGCATAATACAGAGATAAATTTCAGGATTCAAGTGCGAGCTTTGGAGGAGTAATTTAAAGAGATTTTCGAGACGGTTGCAAATCTAGGATACGTGAAGGGGTTTTCATTATTCTTTTTCTATTTAGTTTTTTATTTGTAATTGAAAGGATGGTTTCGTTAGATTATTCAGTTTTTAATTCAATCGTTATGAACTAATTCGCTTATTAGACTTGTGATGGATCCTTGGATGAAACGATGATTCAATAACTTTGATTTCCAATTCAATAAAATATTTTCAGTTTATCTATGTTAGTTCGAGCGTGAACCTATGAATTGCTTGATCAACAATTCCTCGTGGATTTGAATGGAATCAAGAGAGGATATTCAAATCTAGACCTAGTTAATGTAGCATGTGTCATGAATTTTGTGAATAGCAGATTTTTGATTATTGTTAAGGTAGAGATATGCTTGACATCACATGTAATCGGATAGAGAACTTAAGCTTAAACCTTCTTTAATTGCAGTTCACATAGAGATATAGTGAGTTGGTTGATTTAGGTGTTTAACTTGTTTCTATTTTAATTGTGGATTTAAGTTAATATGGTATTAGTGCACTGAGAGGGGGTTAATATTACATTCGTGTTCTTGATTAATAAACTTGGATATTAAATTGAGTTGGAATAAAGGTTTGAAAATCAGAGTGAAACTTAGGGTGAAATCATAAGTCTAATTCTCCATTAATTGTTTGAAATTCTGGATTTTTATATTATTGATTGTTTTGTGATAGTTTATTTATTTATTTATTTAGTTTCTATAATTTTAAACCATTGATTTGAATAGTTTAATAGAATTAGGATTAATAGAAAATTGATAATTATGAAGTTAAAATTCTTGCTAATTTGTGCTCGTGGGAACGATACTTTATTCACTACTATATTACTTGTTGACTACGTACACTTCCGTGTTTTGTGCGTATTGATTTTACCCAACATACAACAACTACGATGTTCTACTAAGATACTTCTTAGCCTTACTACGTTCTTCCTCCATGACTTGAAACATTGTTCTACGATCTAATACGTACGATGGCAGCGTCTCGAACTGAATAGGATATCCCATGACCCGATCCTGAGCTCGATTAAGCATGGTGTTGAATACTCTATCCATCTCTTCCATCTTCATTGTTTTTTCCTGTGCGTTTTTACTGCTATCCCGGCTCGTTGAAACATTACATCGTATGCGTCCTCGGCTCTTGTCTTCTTCATAGCTTCTTCCCTTAGCTTATTCTTCAATTCAGCGACCTCCTCGATCAATTGTTCTTTCTCTCCTTCAGTCTGTTCTAGCTTTTCCTCGACATTAGTCAGTCGTTCCTCACGATCTTGGATCTCATCATCTTTCTATGTCATTGCAGTCTGTTGTTCAGCTACTATCTCTTGCAATTCCTCGACTATATCCTGAAGTTCCACGTTATGGTCGTAGACTTCATCATACATTCGAGCAGCTATCGAGGTTAGTGGGGTCTTCTCCTCCTCGTTTTTGTCATCCTCATCCTCCTGTGGCTACTCAATGGAATCCTCCTCATCCGTCTCCACATCATCATCCTTATCTTCAACAAGATAATCTCTAGCTATATGACCTTCCTTTCCACAGTTATAACACACCTTGGATTGTTGTGGGAAGTTTGGGCTGATGTGTCTCTCTCTGCATTTATAACAAACGACCGACGCTCGTTCTCTTCCCCTAGAAATAGTTGATGTTTGTGCTGACGTCTTTACGTTGTCATTTTTGTACCTTCTCTTCTTTAAATCTCCTCCCGACTCGCTTCTTCTATTTTCATGGCCACGATTACCACCAGAGTTGTTACCGCTTTTGTCTGAATGTTTTCATCCCCACTGGTTGTCATTACTCTGATGACCGCTACCACCGGTATGACCTTGGTTGTGGTCCCTTGGTTGAACATACTCATTATCTCGCTCTAATAATTGAGTCATGTTTACAACATCTGAATATAAAGAAAATTTATGAGAGAAAAGATATTGCTAAATCTCGGGTTTTAGACCTCTCAGAAACATCCGCGTCATTCGTTCCTCATTCTCTACCAAATGAGGTGAAAACCTTGATAACTCTGCAAACTTTGCCTCGTACTGGGACACCGTCATATTGTTTTGTTCCAGTCTAATAAACCGTACCTCTTTCATATGACGAATACTTTTAGGAAAGTACTTGTTATTAAATAGTTTCTGAAACATTTCCCAAGACATATTGAGTACGGTAGGCTGGGTACGCTTCACAGATTCCCACCAGTAATCTACCTCACCGCGGAACATAAAGGTGGCGAATGGAACCTTTTGTTCCTCTGTGCATCCAAGACATCGAATATCTTGGTAATTTGTTTAATCCGTGTTTCTTCCTTAATCGGATCTGTCTTTCCTACAAATTCTGGTGGTCCCAACTCTTTGAACTGCTTGGCTGGACAAGTCACGCATTGCTATTATTTCCACCTGTATTTTGTACACGAGTCTCCCTCGTTTATTTTGCATGAACTGTATAAAGCTTCTAAACATCCCATCATTCATCATTTGTTCGGTAGTGTTGCTTACAAGAGGAATATTGCCTTCATGTTGCACGTTCTCCTAGGTGGTGATTAAAGGTGTCTCCACGGTCTCATTCACTCCATTGTTAATATTTTCGACTGCTATTCTCAAATACTTCCACAAAATAAGGGTTAATTAACAATTTAACATATCATATATTAACTATATGCTCTGACTTACCAACCAAATAATCTTAGGTATGACACACTAGCGAAGGATTACTCGTCTCTCCCCTCCTAGTTCTATTCCCCGATCTCCGCCAGAGACCATATCCCTAAGCTCTGATACCAACTGTGACGCCCCCAAAATAGGCATGCATCACCTATTCTGAGTCCCTAAATATATGGTACAGAAAAAAATACAACTTCATTAATACAATTATCGTGCAAAATACGACAACACATATACTGTGAGTTTAAATACAAATATTGTCTAATAGACTATATACAAACTCAAAAGGAGTCCTCATTATAATTATTGATACACTATTTTACAAAATAGTGACGACTACGAAAATAACTATCCTGAACCATCACTCCATAGCCCGGCTAGTTCCTGCTATGTTCTCACCTCCTGTGAAGAAAAATGGAATAAAAAGGAAATGTGTGAGCTCAACTAGCCCAGTAAATAATATTTTTACTAAGATAATATACAACAAATTATCATTAGTCTTCAACAGGGAAAAATTTGATATAATATAATAGACAACAAGTTTTAGATCAACAACTACAGCAGAAATAACAATCCATTAGAAGAGTCAAGTAGAGAATGAATTCTACTATCTTCTAAGATTTAAAAGTCCATCATCAATATTTTATCCATGTAACATTAATCAATATACATCTTGAATCAAATATTCATCTTTGCACTAAAGGCCAAAGATATTCATTTGTATCACTAGTTAGTCATGTTCATCTCAACACCTGTTCCAACAGTGTTAGAGGTAACCATTACGCCGTTATTTATAAAAACTTAACTTGTCATTTTCTTCATCCGATCATTTTCCGTTATGGGGCCCATAAATGGTTGCGCCGTCGTACGAATATTCCCCGACAGCAAGAATATTTCACGACCAAATGAATATTCCCCGACAACAATGAATATTTTATAACCACTTACTTATTTTGCAAAATTTGCACATTTAACCCATAACCAAAGCATTATATCAAATTAACACCTTATTATTCACAATAATAATTAGAGAAAATTAAATTTTATTTATAAAAAGTTGGGGTCTTACAGGTGCGATGTGGACGTCAAGGTGGCAAGATGACGACTTTTCCCCTTCACCAGGATTATCGCCGGTTTGGGCTGATAAAGCAGACGTTGCTCAGGGTTATCTCTGAGATTGGACAACTGCAAGTGTTGAAGGTCCTCAATGTTATCTCTGAGGTGTGCTTGTCTTCCCGGTGTTATCTCCGGGTCTTGTACTGAGTGTCTCGGTGTGAGTGTCGAGGTTGAAGCTGATTGCATTTGAAACAAGCATTTCTGGGGTTATCTCCGAAACTGTATTCCTTAGGGTTGTCTCCAAGGTTGGTAACTACTACTCCCAGTATTGGGACTCAGACTGAATATCTCGGGGTTATCTCCGAGATAGATCGGTCTTCTCCGGTGGAATTTCTGATATTGGAACTGCATGCCTCGGGGTTATCTCCGAGGTTGGAACTAATACTCCTAGTGTGTGTTCCGGGGTTGAGACTGAACTTCCGGTAGTATCCAAACTGGATATGAGCTGTCTTCCAGGAATATCTCTAAAAGACGAATCTGCCCTCCTACAATGTCAGTAACAGGTGTGCAGAAAATTTCGAGTGTCTACAACGTTCTGTGAAGAACACATAATATGGCCATAACTTCGAATTTCCTTGTCCATACATTAATTTTAGCATACCCAAATGTTATAATTCATATATGATCATTACCCAACCTTTTTAACATGATTTTAACAACTTAATTCATACAATAACTTGAATCAAATCACATAATTTCACCGTTCTTATGAAAAACTCCATTTTTAACATTATTAACGAAATCAACTAGTACGAACTCATTTTTCGACAAAATCACTCCGTTTAAGTTTTGTTCTTTTCATTTTTACATGTATAAACGTAATCATTCATCAATTTACCGATTAATATGTAATTTAAACATAAATTATTTTGTACTTATAAGCCATATTCATATATTTTCTCTGTAAACCTATAAAACTTCAATTTGAACATGATTTCATGGATTAATTATTCTAAAATAAATATAGATCATATATAATTGAACTATACATGTTAATACACATATATAACATCATAAATTTAATAATTGGCAATGAAAATTTAATTACAAAAAACTAAAAGCCAATTTTCATGAAAAGTTTCTACGTAGGTAAATAAGGTTTGGTTAAAGAGATTACCTAGTAGTGTAGATTAGTAGGAGATGAAATTCCTTTCATAATCTTCTTCAATCACACAATTTCCCTCAACTTGTCACTAACTCTCTATGAATTTTCTAAGTGAAGTCTGATAAATGAAATGCGTAAGAGAAACCAGACTGATTAATGCGCACAGTTGTGGTCAGTTAATCCATACGTGGTTTAACTGCTCCCAACTCCTCATAAGTCCTTGTTTGGCTAACTATTAGAAGGTTCTTTCCATTTAATTTAATTAATCTCTTATAATATAGTTTAATAATGTTACACCCATTTAAGCAATAAGTCAAATATCTTATTTAATTTAATTTAAATAAAATATAATAAGTCTATATTAAATCACATCAGTACATAAATAAAATTCTCATTTATTAATTATGTAAATTATTAAATCTATAATTAATTATAAATTAATTAGAATAACATTATGCTTATTAAATAATTTATTTAATCAAATAAGCTCAATTAAATACATACTTTGAATAATAAAATTCTCCACAATAATTTAATCAATATAACACATAATTAAATTAATCTACCACAAATTCAACAATTAATTATTCAATCCATAAATTAAATCATCGAAAATATTTATTTAATTCAATAAATATTCAAATTAGATTACAAAATCTCATTCGTCACAAGTAAAGAGAAATGAAAGATGAACAAGTATTGAAGACTTGTAAACTTGTTGACTTTTATATTGTCAGACTTTATTTTAAATATTGTGATGTAGTTATTTAATTTTTTTGCATTTGATATTTGTATTTAAAGGTTAGATGACCTGAGAGATTTTTATTGAACTTATTGATGTAATCCTTTAATGGGAAGCTTTATTGTTAAATTTTATTATATTTGGGTAGTTAGAAATGAATATTTTATCAAGTGAACACCAAATCTTGTGTGAATGAAGTGCCCGGATTTGGGGGTGTCAGAGATCATCTGTTGACATAATTGTCATTAGTTAATCCTCACGTCTAACTATGCTTTCAATCTTTTGGGTCATCACATTCACCCCTTCTTCACAGAATTTCGTCCTCGAAATTTAAACAAACTCTTCTTCTCAACTTCTCTTCAAAGAAGTTCTTATCTTTCAAACATTCTCTAACCTTCATAACTTATCAAGAATCATGAAGTAGAATGAATAACGAGGAACATAAGAACTTCTTTAAAAAAATTCATACTTTTGCTGAGGGGTCAAATTGACCAGGAACTCTTACTGGGTTTAACAGCATTTCACTGTAAACCCTTCAATCACAGCTAGTTTACAATCACCAAGAAAGTAAACTACCTCTTCCATACGTAGGTGATCAGCCCATCGTATAACCCCATTTCGGGGTATGTTCATCTCATAAATATTCATCAGATTCCGCACCAAAACAATTTGGTTTGACACAATTTCTCAAAGAAAGCTCGATTTTATTTTAAACATGACATACCATTTGTCTTAGCCAAATCAAATAGCTTAAACCATACCAATAAATTGGACATCAACTTGAAACATTCGTCTAGTCAAATCAATTGACATCGACTACTCTTTAAATTCTTTTAATCATAACTTTAAAATGTTTTATGACGTTCTGATACCGTACTATTTCACAGCACATTGAGGACTTCGTCAGTTTATGACATTGTCATTATACATCAAACCATAGCGGGTTGTTGATCATAAGATCACATCCAACACTAGGTTCAATTGCATTAATAACTCCATCCTTTTACCATCTTTGCATCAAATGCACTGATGATATAAAATACATTTTTATTTTTCAATTCAATTTCCGTCTAACCAAAACAATTAGCATAGATATATAAAGAATAGTTCTATTAAAATCCATTGGTTCCAAAAGTTAAACCAATTCTTTCCTTTTTAAAATGCACATATAAGCACGATTTCAATAAACTTTAAAATCTAGCATAGCTAGATGACTTGGAATATCCTTTTTCCATCTTCCTTCATTGTCTTACTTGCGATAATACTTAATCTTCTCTAGCACCTTCAATGATAAGTATACTGAAATTACTTGTTTTCATTCTAAACATTCATATACCTTAGTATAGTCCATCAACTTACCACACTTTATGTGTTTAAGAACTTTCCACAACCATATGTGTTCAAGAACTTATCTTCGCAATATGTAATCCAAGAACAAATCAAGGACTATCCATATGTTTAGGGCTAAAAAACATAGCATATAACTATGAGTCACAAACTTTTCATAAGTATGAGTTTCAAGAACTCACACTTATCTTAACATTCTGTACCTATCACACATATACATGAGAAAAGATTCACCTTTTCATCATATACATATTGATAGCGCAACATTACTATTCCAATAACTATCACTGTAATAACTAAGTAATCACAAACCCTCTCCCATTCAAAGGTTCTTACTACTCAGCAATCACATGAGTCCTCAATCGAAATCTTATGACTTCTTACTTTCTCTTTACTTAATAAGGATTTTCATTAATTCGTATTTCATCCTCTATAACTCTTCTGAGTTCTTCTTCCCGTACTACTTTATATTATCATTCATTTATAGCATTAGCTATAAATCATCCATCATTTAACAGAACATCTGTTATTTCGATTCAATATGATCACATAATGATCTTCTTCCTTAATCGTTTAACTCAACGATCATCTTATCCTTCTTTTTATGATTATAGTCTCAGGTACTCATACTTAAGGTTTATAACTTATCAGCCCTGATAATAACTTGTAACATCCTGAAATTCGGGCTATCTTTACGCCCAAATTTCGTACGTCACGAGTACATCTCCTTCCAAACATACATCATTATATAGTTAAATATAACAATATACAATCTCAAATCCCAGGTTCTAATACCTTATAATCTTGTTCATTACAAATAATGATAATTACATTATTCTTTACATTTTATAAGAGTGACTTTTATCCGCCACCAAGGATACAAAACAGTTCATTAAACTATTCTTCTTTACAAGTATTGGCTTGATCTTCACGCTCATTCATATACTGAATGGTATTTCTTCTGGATACCGGTCAACTTGATCTTTATGGGATCCTTATGTTTTTCTACTCGTACACTAAAAATGTTTTTCATTTAAAACAAGTGTGAGCATTCAATTGCTCAGCAAGTCAGAGCAGTTGAATACACAACTTCAAGAATTTACACATTCTTTTAAAACTTCAATAACCGAACAAAGGTTATGAAGCAACTTGACAAAATATTCTCATATTGAACAGTTCAATCACATAAAAGTTCATCTCATAGAAACACCAAAGTGTTAAAATTAAGGTACAATGCCTCATACATTCTATCACCTTGTACAAATATCACACACTTGCACATAGATAAAACTTCTCATGTTCAACATCTGAGAAAGTTTAAGAAACTAGCATTCATTTAAAATATGTCTTAGGAATTTGCGAAGCGACTAAATTCACCCCAAGAACGATTAGGAAATCTTTTGAACATAAAAGTTGCGAATAAGGAATAATCCCATAAAATTCGTATACCGTAATTGTTGCGCAGAAATAAACTAAGTGTAGATTTGATTTCGATCAAATTTGGGAGAGTTTGATGTGACGTTAGGAATAAATTAGTTATATAACCACGCTGTAATAATCGACTGTCACAACAAAAATGTGAACCTTCAGACTACAAATCAGTTTAAGGTATTATTTTATGGTAGCTCATTGCTTGGGCAATTGTGTTGCCTTACAATTATGCATGCCAATAAATTATTAAGGAAATGAGGTGTAAAGTATTTAACCTATACTGTAGATACTCAGAAAATCGAGTAGAAGTAAAGAGTATATCTGTAGTGAGAGAATTTTAGGACGTATTCCCAGACGATTTTTCTGGCCTTCTACCAGACAGAGAAATTGAATTTGTGATAGACTTAGTACTAGAAACTACATTGATTTCGAAAGCCCCATATCATATGCCGCCGATATAAATAAAGGAATTGATGTTACAACAACAAGAATTGCTAGTTAAGGGATATATTCAGCCGAGTGTGTCTCCCCGGGGAGCACTAGTGTTGTTTGTTATGATAAAGGATGGATCGATGAGGCTCATATCGACTATTGAAAGTTAAACAAAGTGACATTTAAGGATATGCATTCATTACCAAGAATAGACGGCCTTTTCTTACGAACGAGTTATCATCAGTTAAATGTGTGAAAAGAAGAAATACCGAAGACGACATTCTGAACCCAATTCAAGAAAGATCATGCCAAACACCTGAAGATGGAATTGAAGACTTTGAAAAAGGGAGACGAGGTACGCCAAATTTTTGAAGTGCAAAATTTTGGATGGAGAAAATTAGTTTTAAGTCACGTCAGATCCGACAAATGTGGAGGCGGTGAGTAATTGGGAGCAACCGAAGACACCGACGAAGGAGATAAGTTTTTAGGGTTAGCCGGGTAGTATCGAAGAATTATCCAAGATTATCTTAGATAACAACCCCATTGACCAATCTAATAAGGAAGACGGAAGTTTAATTGGATGAAAACAAATTCAAAGTAAGTTTCTAGGAGTTAGTTAGAATTAATTAAATATTACGATTGAAAAATTCTTTATCACACAGGGAAGGAGAAGTTGCTTCCATTGACAGCTCACTAGGAGCTAATAAGAGAATGGCAGAGACTGGGAATATAAGTAAAAGGAACCAGAGAGCCCGATGGAAAATTATTTATAATAGAAGCTCACCATACGTTATTGGATAGAATAAAGGAATCATAGGAGAAAGATAAAGAATATGAAAAGATAAAGAAAAGAATAGCAAAAAATTGAGAAGAAAGGTTCAAGATGGGTAAGGACAGTATATTAATATCGAGGGTGAGTGTTAGCCGTAGCTGAATTGAGAGAGGAGGTTTTGCATAAGGCACATAAAACGACATATTCTGTTCGCATATGAAGCACAAAAATGTATTGGGATACTCAACGACTCTTTTGGTGGTCGAATATAAAACGAGAAGTTGTGCAATACGACGATGCACTTTCTACCAATGAAGATTTGACTCAATTTAAATCAATTAGGGAAGTTTACGTGAAGGAAATCATTTTGTGACATGAAGTACCGGTGTCAACTGTTCCTGACCGAGCTTACAAGAAATTCTAAAGAGCTTACAAAAAGGAACGAGAACGCAATTTAGGTGGAGTACTTCTTACTATCCTTAAACCGACGGGTAGAGTGAACGAACCATACAAACGCTAAAAGAAATGCTTAGAGCTTTTGTGATGGATTCAAATATAACTAGGACGACCACTTACCCTTAGTAGAATTCTATTATAATAATAGTATCGGTATGCCGTTGTACGAAGTTTTTTATTGGAGAAAGTGAAGAACATCATTGTGTTGGGATGATGTTAGAGAACGATGACCTTTGGGGTCGGAGTTAGCTCAACAAACGGCAGATGTGGTAACAACAATAAGAGCTAGATTAATAACAACGCAATATCGACAGAAAAAATATGCAGATTTGCATCGTAAAAGTCAAGATTTTGAAGTCGGTAGTTTCGTGTTTTTGAAATTTTCTCCTTGGAAGGGAAAGATAAGATTAGGTAAGAAAGAAAAATTGAGTCTGAAGTTTATAGAACCATTCGAAGTACTGAAGTGAGTAGGTGAAGTGGCGTACAAGGTAGCTTTACCTGTAACAATCCAGAATTTTAAATTGTAATTCAAAATATTTATTGAGTTATATAAATATTTTAATTGATGTGTTTATTGTTGAATAAATATTTAATTAATGTGATTTAATTTGATTATTTATTTGTTAAATAAATAAGTTATGAATTAAGAAAATTGATAATCGTGATATAATATTCTAATTTAAATTATAAATTAAGTTAGAGAGTTTATAATGATTAAATGAATTATTATAATGATATTTTAATTTGAATTTGTATTTAAAATGATGTGTTAGTTGATTAAATAAAATTATAATTATAAAGAAAATTATAATTATGTTGTATTGATTTATGGGGTAAATTAATTTAATAAATTGTTATTAGAATTAATTAAATTGAATATTAAGATTTAATTAAATAAAGTGTTACCATAAACTATGCTATAAAGGAGTAATTAAAATAAGTTAAAGGAGGTTAATTCAGTTTTACCAAACAAGGCTTAATGCATATTAAGTCTTTAATTTAAATATGTTTTTACCAAACAAGGCATAAGATTTAATTGATTAATTTTTAGGTAGTTAGCCAAACAAGCCTTATTGCTTTTGATTTTCAAATAAAAAATAACTGATGTCAGTTAAAGTTATATTTATATTATATAATTAATACCTATATTATTATTACGTTATAATATTAGTACGTAAGTTTAGAATAGGGAGGAAGAACACAGAGAAGAAAAAGTTGCAGAGAAAAATTGAGAGAGAGTTGGGAGAAGTCTAGAGAATTTGAGAGAAAAATTGGGGAAACGAAAGCTTGATAATCAAAGGATAGCCATCATATTCTAAAACTAAGGTTTCATCTTACTCTTTTATTTTTCAAAAGTTATAGTTTTATTCTCTTCCAAAATTCTCTGAAAAACTATGTAAAGGTTGAATTATTTGTTGTATATAGTTTTATATGATAATTTGGTTGTTATAAAGTTGTTTTCATAAGTTTATAGATGAGTTAGAGTAAATTTATTCATGTTATGTACTTATTTGTGAAGGAAACCATATTACAGTGAATTGGTATGAATATATATGAATATGACTTAGTTCAAAGTAAAATTGAGGTTTAATTCTTTGTATAATATATAAATTGACTATTGATTGTGAATGAAGATGAATAAACTAAGACAAAGTATTATGAATTAACTGTTTTGGTTGAAAAACAAAATCACAGTGATGATTTTCAATGAAAATGTCAAAAAGTGAAGTTTTATAAAAAAACAGTGAAATTAGATGTTTTAAATTCGATGTTTATATTGTTATATCGGTAAAATCATGTTATGAGTCCTTAAATTATGTTTGTGTGAAGTTTGTATATGTATTATGTGTTAATTCAGTTGTAAGAAAGTAGCTTGTAGGACAAAATTGTCTTTGTTTATGTTTTTTCCGAAGTTGGTTGCTGAGGACTATAGTTCAATAGCATAGCCTCAACCTCAAATACACTTCTCGTCTTTGCGGCCAAGTATTGGCACGTGTGACTCACGCCATATGATCTTGGAGGTGCCACAATGTAAATCGTAGCGCCCGCAACGAAGTTAGCGAGAATGGTCGATGTGTGTTTTAATTGCACAAAGTCTGAAAAAGTTATTAAATGAAATAGTATGACTGTTAAGATGTGATTTTGGTATTACTATACTAAGAATGATCATATTATTAGTAGTTAACGAGTTTTATTAGTAATGTAATTTGATTATGGGATTACAAATCAAACCATACATGATGTAGATACTTATTTATATATAGAGTATTTGTAATGGCTAATTATGTCATGATGATATGTGTATAGAATATTATGAATCGAATTGTTACGGTTTAGCTTACACGCAAGGCAAGTTTCTAAACCTTATCTTTTGATATTGAACACGTTATTCTTGTCTTTAACTTGTTTCGTTGTATGCAAGTTTACTTACCCTATCTCGATTATATTGCACCAGTTATTCTTGTTTTTAACTTGTTTCGTTGAATAAGTTTCCTAAACCTTATTCTTATGTTGAGCAGGTTTATTGTTTCTAGCTCGATTACAATTACGTAAGTTTTCTAACTCTAAACTTGTTATTTAGCATTCAAGTTTCTACATTCTGATATATTACTGTTGAACAAATTTATCGTTCAATCTACTATTGGTAATGCATGCTCAGTACTTAATTCTAAATAATCTTAGCTTAATATTGTTCAAGCAAGGTATGTTATGTTATTCAGTACTTATGCTATTAGATTATTCCTAAAGCATGACCTTAGTATACGATGTTGATTCACTTAGGATTTATTCCATAACATAATGTTATTACCTTTTTATTCAACTACTCCGTAGTTGATGTTCGTTGAATCCCAAACATACTTTGGTGCGGACTTGTATTCTAAATGCTGAGATGAACAACCCTATTATTAGGGGATAATTTACGCATAGTGTTGAAATGTTTGTGCACAATATATTATACGAAAGGTTAATCCCCCTAAGTACGAGGAGTCCCTGTAGTCTTATGATTGTTAAAGTTTAAGTGAAAGATTACTTATAACTATGGACATAGTTCGTGGTCTTATGACCCTTAGATATATATTTCAGAATTTGGATTATCATTAATAAAGCATATTGTTCAGTTCTCTTGAGCCTATTATTTGGTAAATGTTGTAAAGTGTTATTCATTGTTATTTCAAGTGAGCCTTGTTTGCTCACTCTTGCTTATATAATTATATAGCTAAAGTTGAGAAGGTCGATGTACCTATCACCAGTAAAGGAAAGGGAAAGATGAACACGTATTGAAGACTTGTAATCATGTTGACATTTTGTTGTCAAACTTTATTTTATTTATTGTAATGAAGTTACTTAATTTTTCTGCATTGATGTTTGTAATTGAAGGTTAGATAACCTGGGAGATTTTTATTAATGTAATCCTTTAATTGGAAGGTTTATTGTTCAATTTTATTATGATTGGGTAGTTAGACATGAATGTTTTATCAAGTGAACAACAAATCTTAAGGGAATGAAGTACCCGGATTTGGGGGTGCCACATTACCGCTCGAACTGGAACACAATCTTAACATGTTTCATGTTCTTATGTTACGACGATATAAGCCTAACTATAAGCACATGATATATTATGAACCCATTCAAGTAGAAAAGAATTTGATGTACGAAAAAATTCATGTCCAAATACTAGATAGGAAAGAACAAACATTAAGAAATAAAGTTATATCTTCTGTAGAAGTAGTTTGGCAAAACCACGACCCCAAGAAGGATACGTGGGAAATTAGAAGATAAGATGAGAAATACTATCCCCATCTGTTTGTGTAACCTTATACCACTTCCGAGGATGAAATTTTTATAAGGGGGGAGGATGTAATACCCGTGAATTTTATAAATAATATTAATATTGAGAATAGAAATGTTTGAATAATTTTATTAGATACATATATATTATGTGTGTGTCGGAAAGGGAGAATTCAATTTAAATTTAGCTAAATGTGTGATGACTAAGTAATATGGTGGAAATGATGAAAGGCTTAAATTAAGCTTATGATATATGCCTAGTGTGGCATAGTGATAGACTAAGTAATTGTTTAATTAAATTAATAAAGAAATTATTAAGTGTTGTGGTGAACTAATTATCATTTTGTTACTAGTATTATTAATTTTAACATTATTGATTAATTCATTGTTATGTGCAACCATATATGACATGTGAGTGGTAGTATGATAAAGTTGCTTCATGTATAAAATATAATGTGGGATATCAAGAATAATAAAATAATTAGAATAACTAATGTATAAGAGTATATGGTAAAAGTAAAATTTGAATTTTATAACTTACTATGTTGTATAAAGGAGCTTGTGTGACATTCTGTTACATGATGAGTAAATAAAATGTGATGTTAAGAATAATATTATAATATACGAGATAGTTGTTACATGAG
The DNA here is from genome assembly GCA_020205615.1 of Panax quinquefolius. NCBI lineage: Eukaryota > Viridiplantae > Streptophyta > Magnoliopsida > Apiales > Araliaceae > Panax > Panax quinquefolius. Next base: position 79,433,530 of record CM035172.1, on the reverse strand, counting down.
ACTTTATGGTAAAAATAAGCCTAAGTTATGTGAATTACTAAGTTGTATAATAAGCCTTGTGTGATATAATAATTCTTGAAAACCCAATAAAGTGGATATTTTAAAAGTATAAGAGAAAATAAGTTTTTAAGTGAATAAATACTTGATGCTAAATATTTAATTCAAAGATTTATGTGTATTTTTGAATAATAAGTTTTATGGGAAATAATGGGTTATTGGTACCCCACTAATTATATTTTAACCAGGATTAAATATTATTGCGACTAACCTAATGTACATGGATTATATGATTATGTGTATAAATACTACTAACTTATTACAAGGTAATAATATTAACTCATTAAAATTACACTTATAGGTCCAAAAAGGAAGTTGACCTTAATAATGAAAGACCCATTTTGCTGGTAAATAAAGAAGATAATAAAGTTGTCCCAATTTCATAGTCCCATGTCATTATCAGACATAGCAGGCTAATGGCCTAGCCTGCTATAACGCCCCCAAATTCGGGTATCCATTACCACGGACCTGGTGCGTCACGACACTATCTTCGTCTAACTATTAATAACTTACATTCATAATTTAATGAATACGACTTAGCTTTGATACTAATTAATATATTAATTTCTTTTTATTTCTAGGATCTATGAATTGATCCCAAAACCTTCATAAGTCAATTCCCAATCTTGGTCATTAACCATTCTTTTCTTTACATCATATTCGATGTTATACTTAATAAGATGCGGAATAATTAAAACTTTTTTGAATTCTTTATTCCTTTCCCTGAATCACAACTTTCATCATTTACATATCTTTGAATCAAATTTATTCTATGCTTCGATTCATAAGAGTGACATTATAAAATTTACATCTCAATTCAATATTCTTTATATATCGAATAGTACGGCTTTACAACTCTACAAAAGTTAAACAACTATAATTTACATCATCTAAAACCTAAAACATGGTTCGAAATCATAACTTCAGGTAAACAAATCCATCTTCTTGTGATACTATTGAACTCTATCAATCAAGTAGCACGTAACTTTATCGTGAGTCCTTAACCTGCAAAAGTGGTTGTTTGCAAGGGTGAGCTCGACAGCCCAACAATTCTAACAGTTTTCATGCATCACATATCACATAATATCATGCACTATTTTTAATCATCGAAACTTAATACGTATGTTGCTTCTCATATAGCAAGTATAGAGATTAACTCCATAAACATATAATCATAGATTAACTTTCAAATTTCATATATATCTCATTTGCATTTCATCAACATTCTCATAGAAAAATATAATTCAACCAACAGTTATCAAATTCATATAACAAATAGGAACTGAAAGATTTGTCTGGCTCATAGATTATCAACTACAACTTAACTGCTTATCATTATCCGCACTTTGTGTATTCCTACACAATTGTATAATCATGGATTCATACCCATCATTCATATATTTCCTTACATTCTCAATGTAATAATAATTGTTACATTATTTTTTAATTCGGTTCTTAAAACATTCGTTTTACTTTATTATCATACTTTTAGGATAGTTATATATGTATAAGTATATCGTAGCCACACATACATGACATTAACATTCATATACATTTATCTCACACTTGACAAACTATGTGTTTGATACACATTTAAAACTCATAGATACATGATCCACATTTTTCTTTTGATTTATAAATCTTAATAAAACTTAACAAATCTAGGTTTTATATAACCATTACATTCTTGTAAACTTATAAAATCACTTAATTCAAGCACTATTTCTTAAAAAATTCATACAAACATGCTTAAAAGTTAAGATCACAGTTAAAATAGTCAGGCAACATTGCCCTGAAGCGCATCTGCGCTACAGGAATTCAAAGTTTTCTTGGGCATGCTGAATTCTACCACAGATTTATTTTAGATTTCTCTAAGATTGCAAAACCACTATGCAGTCTATTAGAGAAAGATGCAATTTTTAGTTTTGATAAAGAGTGCATGATAGCTTTTGAACAGTTGAAAAAGAAATTGACGAAAGCTCCCGTGATCGTAGCACCGGACTGGATAATGTCGTTTGAGTTGATGTGTGATGCTAGCGATTACGCGGTATGGGCTATTTTGGGTCAACGCCGAGAGAAGATCTTACATGCCATATATTATACAAGTAAAACCCTCACAAATGCTCAATTGAACTATATAACCATCGAGAAGGAGTTACTTGCGGTCATGTATGCCTTTGATAAATTTTGATAATATTTGATTGGAATTACAAAGGTTGTGGTATACACGGGCCACTCAGCGACACGGTATCTTATTTCCAAGAAAGATGCTAAGCCCAGACTTATTAGATGGATTCTACTCCTTTAAGAGTTTGATTTGGAAATTAAGGATAGGAAAGGGACATAAAATCAAGTGGCTGATCATCTTTCGAGATTGGAAAATTCGGACAAGGACATGGTAGATAAGTGTTTGATCAACGAGTCATTTTTGGATGAACAGTTATTTGCAGTTAGTTTTGAATTTCCATGGTATGCGGATTTTACTAATTACTTGGTGAGGAAGATCCTTCCCCTTGATTTGACATGTTAATAAAAAAAGAAGTACTTACATGATGTCAAGTGGTACATGTGGGACGAGCTTTATCTCTTTAGACAGTGTGCGGATAAGATGATTCGTCGATGCGTGCCTTACAGTTAAGTTAATAACATTTTGAATGCATGTCATGCATCTGCATACGGGGGACACTATGGAAGTGAGCGGTCAATGACAAAGGCTTTTCTGGCAGGATTCTACTGGCCAACTGTGTTTAAAGATGCCCACCAGTTCGTAAAAAGTTTTTATAGATGTCAAAGGGTGGGAAATATTTCAAAAAAATGAGATGTCGCTCAACACAATCTTGGAAGTTGAGATTTTCGATGTATGGGGGATGGACTTCATGGGACCTTTTCCGCCTTCATACAACAATTTATACATCCTGCTAGCTGTAGATTATATATCAAAATGGGTTGAAGCTATGGAACTCCCTATGAATGATGCCAAAGTGGTTTTTAAGTTTCTACAAAAAAATATCTTCACAAGATTTGGCACGCCGAGAGCAATTATAAGTGACGATGGAAGTCATTTCTACAATAGGTTCTTTACATCTCTCTTGGAAAATTATGGAGTTAATCACAAGGTTGCAACGACATATCATTTCCAAATGAGTGGCCAAACTGAGGTTTCAAACAGAGAGGTGAAACAAACTTTAGAGAAAGTGGTGAATCCGAATAGAAAGGACTGGTCTCTAAAGTTAGACGACGCTTTATGGGCTTATCGGACAACATAAAAGACACCAAATTGGATGTCTCTGTATCAATTGGTTTACGGGAAAACATGTCATCTCTCACTGCAACTTCAACACAAAGCATAATGGGCCATTCAAAAGCTAAATTTTGATTAAACAGCTACAGGTGAGAAAAGATTGCTGCAACTTAATGAGCTTGACGAGTTTCATCTGCCAGCATACGAAAACTCTAAGTTATATAAGGAAAAGTAATCATAATATTTTGCAGAGAAACTTTGAACTGAGCCAATCTGTTCTATTATACAACTCTCGACTGAGGTTGTTTCCCAAAAAACTCAAATCACGATAGTAGGGCCCATTTACCTTCAAGACAGTCTACCCACATGGCGCCGTTGAAATTTATAGCAGGAATCCGCTTGAAACGTTCAAAGTCAATGGGCAGTGTCTAAAGCACTGTGACGCCCCCAAATCCGGGTTACCTGACCCACGAGTTTGGTGCTCACGATCCATAATATAATAAAATCTAACTACCCATTAAAATTATAAATAGGAATATATAACTCATTAACATATGTTGTTAATACATAAGTCCCAGGTTCTCTAACCTTAACATTACAATCATACCCTTTAGATATACAAAAAGGGTTCACAATACAACATAATAATAATGTTTATTAAAAACTAATCCAGCATTTTGCTTTTGCCTTTGTTCTTCTTCGATCCGCTGGCCTCTTCGTTCCTATCTGAAATGTTTTATTTATAGCAAGGGTGAGCAACAAATTTGCCCCGCAAGTAAAGACATACAATAAATGTATACGAATCAACAAGAACAGACTATCTATTTTGATAGAATGAAACCAAAGTTCGGGGAACTTTGAAATAGCTGAACAATTCTCCAATTTTCTAACAAGTCTTCTCACAATCTATGCAACAAAATAATTTGATAATGAAAGAGTACAACGCTTTCAAAGTTTTTACGATATTTTATTGAATAATCAAGAATCAATTCTACGCAATAACAAAGTGGAATGTTTTCCAGATTTATGCTGAGTGATCCATTGGATCTTGAACTTCTCTTCTCGGGTATATATTAAAGTTTTACTTTGACATATACGCAGGTGTATCAGATAACCATAAAGATTAAATCATACCCCACTACAAGTACTTAGAGCCGGCCAACTCCTTGTACCCTATATTATGCATATTACTTAAATTGCCCGCAATGGTCAGAATATACGACTAAAAATGTTCCCTTTAAATAAATGGTTGTTCTTCTCAGTCTCGGAATCAAGATTTTAATTTAACAACGAAATTTAATGATTTCAATATCTAATCACTTCTCTTCTCTTCTCTTCTCAAACCTATCAAGTTTTCTTTTTCGATCTAGCCGATACAACTGGCATTGATCTATCAATAATAATTAAATTCTCTTTTATTCTCTTCTCGAACATATCAAGTTCTACCAAATGTTCGTCTAGCCAGAATAATTAGCTAAGACATTTCTCATCATAATTCGACAATAAACAGGAATTATATGTACTGTCAATATTAGCTTCTACGAATTTAAATATCCAACAACAGTTGTTCTACGAATATATTTCCAGAATCAGTAATTCAGTTTAAATTATGTAATATGCCTTAACTGCGAATAATCAACAATAAATCCCTAGACATGGTATAATTAGCAATAATTAACCACTATAATAATTGAATGAATATAACTCAAGGTTGAGTTAGGAAACTTGCCTTCTCCGCTGATTACAACTACACAATAAACTTATCTGCGTTTGAAAGACCTATAACCAATAATATCGGTCTCACAATTAGCACAATATTTCATAACACGTAACACTGTAATTCACAGTCAAACTTCTCTTAGGCACATTACCACATAGCCACATCAGTGTTTATAATCTATATAAACACCTAACAAGTCTAACTGTTTTGGTTTGGTTGGACTTCGGTATATTCTCGGTGTTCTGGTCACCTTACCGGACAATTAACACAGTTATTGTCAAATAATTTTGGTTTCTAAGCTTCAATATTAATTTAGATAATTCAATTATCATTAATAATATTTTTCGGAAGATTTTAATAATATTTAAACAATTATTATAATTTATAATACTTTTTCACACACTTAAATCATTTTTAAATGATTTAATTATCAAATAATCTTATTATTATTAATATTTAATAATATAAAACTATTAATAACATACTTGTCAAAATATTTAAAGTTATTTTTAATAACTTCAAATATTTTAAATCATCAATATTCTACTTAAATGATTTTTAAAATAATTAAAATCATTTTTAATTCATCACCATTAATATTTATATATTAATGAAATTATTATCAAAATATTAAAAGTCATTAATTATAACTTCAAATATTTTTAAATCATTTTCTCATTTTTAAATGATTTTTAAATTAATAAAATCATTTTTAATTCATTTATTTAATATAATAATTAAATAAATCTAATATCATTAATATTATTTTATTAATGAGAATTCTTCAAAATATTGAAAATTATATTTTATAATTCAAAATATTTTCTAACACTTTATTCTTATTTAAAATGATTTTTAAATCAATAAAATCATTTTTATCTTATTTATTTAATTTAATAATTAAATAAATCTAATATCATTAATATTAAATTATTAATGAAAATTCTCCAAAACTATTAAAAGTTACATTTTATAACTCAAAATATTTTTAAATACATTATTCTTATTTAAAATGATTTTTCATAATATTAAATCATTTTTCTCTATTTTATTTAATATACTAATTAAATAAATTAAATACCATTAATATTTAAATAATTATAAATATTAAAGATAAATATTCCAGTTGGTCAAAAATTATTTTTCATAATTTAAAATAATTTTTAAAACTATTTTATAATTTATTTATAATTTTAAATAATTTTCGAAATATTCAAAAAATAAATTAAATAGAAACCGTCGCTATAGGCCTTTAGCGACACTTGTCTGTTGTCTTAGGTGTTCTTGGCTCAAGAACACTGGCAAAGTCAGTGTTCAAGGTTACTCGTTTGACCACTTGTTATTCTTAATCCAAACATGAATTAGGCTAACTTAGACACTGATCGTGTAGTGAAAATGTAACTCTACAATATCCAATCAAAATCTTGGTCATACAATAAACAAACAACCAGATCTACCCTCTCAAAGTACCTGTTAGACAATTTCTGGGTTTTCCAGAAACCTAGACAGTCTGAGTGGTCACTTTCAAGCTCCATTTAATCTAGGTTCCAGTCACGATTCAAGTCGTTTAATTGTTCCAATATATAGTATACATGACAAGGAACATTACAATAACCACAAATCAGTTTAACATCAACAGATCCACAAGATAGGACCCGGTCAAACCATGTCGAGAAAAAACTTGTTATCTATCCGCTTTTCGGAAATTCCGAAAAATCGCTAATCGTCATCGAGAGTAGCTTTTGACCACTTGCTACAATCGATCTATGGAGTGTTTAAGCGTTATAAGGCTAGAGATCTAGAGTCCACACAACAAGCTACAATCTGTGTACAACATAGCATCAAAACATTAATATCAAATAGACGGATCATCTAAGGGCAAAGAGGTTGTCGAACCACTATTTTAACACTTTATGGGTTACCCGGAATTTTACTTTCAGTCGGCTTTCGGTTAACGGTTTTGACCAGTTAATAACTCCGAAATCTAGACATCCAATGGTTTTACTACCACTTCCAGATTAAAGACAACATATCAGGCTACAAATCCAAAACTTAAAACAACAAAAATCTCAAATGAGCAATGATCTGTGGCCACTGACATTTCTTGTCAGACCAAAAAAAATGCTCAAGAACAATTTTTGAAAACTTCATTTTTAAAGCACTTGGATGTTATGGATCTATGTCATATCATCATAAATCACCATAAAACATCATCTAACACTGTTTTAAACATATAAACACAGAATCTTTCTTAGCATGAAAGATCAAACTCAAGTTAGTGTTTATACCATTTCTTGCCAAATCTTTGATTCTTACTCTCCTTAACTGATCTAGATGTTTAAGAGAGGTGTTTTGTGACTGAGCAATTTGTATAATTTTGGAGGTTGAGAGAGAGAGAAGTGGTTAAGAGTTTGAGAGAAAATGAGCAAAATACTAGACATTCTCTCTCTTTAATCTTTTAATATTACTTAGATATAATGAATGGTCTATGATGATTATTGAAATGATTCTTCCGATTCGAGATCTTTGAGTCACTAAATCAACCTAGTTGGTCACCAACTAAAGGTTTTGTGATTTTCTACAAGTTACAAATTAAAGAAAATGAAAAGGGCATTTTTGTCATTAGCAAATTGATTTTAATGGCAATCTTGTCAAATGCACAAACCCTTAGGGTTTAACCCTCAGGGTTTAACCCCAAGGTTCTAACCCTTAGGTTTTAAATATTTAGCGTCTAAAAATTTCTAATTAGGGTTTTTAATTAGAAAAAATAAGAATTAAAGATTCTAAATTACAATTAGGGTTTCTAAAATAGAAATTTAGATACTAAAATATAATTAGGGTTTTCTAATCATATTTTAAGTTTAATAAACACCTTATGCTTGCCAATTAGGATTAGGGTTTTCTAATTAGGGTTTAGGATTCCTGGATTTTAAATTAGGGTTTCTGGTGTACAATTAGGGTTTTAAACTGTACAACTGGTTTTCTAAATTTGATATTAGGGTTTCTAATCCCTTATTAGGGTTTATTAATTACAAACCTTATTCGATCCATTATTGATCAAAAATTCTAAACAATACACACGCATACTCATTAATATAATTATTTTAATTATATTTTCTATCGAATCCCTTTCAAGAAATTAGGGTTAGGGTTTCTAAAGCGGTTAAGCACAATTCTACTCTAAATTTATTAGTCAATATACAAATTGACCTTCTCGAGACTCGTATCACAGATACTTGTCATAAAATTGATAATTAATATTAATATTAATAATTAAAAAAAATTATTCATAAAATTTTGATTATTTGAAATCTCGGGTTATCACATTCACCCCTCCTTAAAAGGATTCCGTCCTCGGAATCACTGCTTTCTTATTCTCTACAATCTTTTAAATTTGTATCATCAATTCATTTTTATCAACACAAGATTCATTTGTGTTTCAAATTCTTTTTTGTGACTTGAATCTATAAAAGAAAACAATTCACAGTAATTATCTAACTCAATTTTACTCGCATAATTTAAGTATTAAGCGAAATCGTTACCTAGTGCCACCTCCTGAGTAGCTACTGCATCATGCGCCATCATTTTGAATATACGGGCTGTTGGTCTTCTTGGCTGTGCAGGTCCTCGAATCGCCAAGGTTCTGCCACTTGGTCCCTTGTTGCCACTTTCCTTCTACATATTTCTCTTAGGACAGTTCCGAACCAAATGATCAGTTGATCCGCATACAGAGCAACCTTGAATTTTCTTCAGATTGGGGCAATTGGGTGACATGTGCCCCTCTTGCCCGCAGTTATAGCAAACTCCCTTCTTCTTCAGGCAAACTCCAGCATGGTTCTTCTCATAATTAGAACATGGCTCCCTTCCTTTCCTATTATCTTCTGTTTTATTACTCGACTGGGTATTCTCGCTCCATTTCCTCTTATTCAGATTACTTCCACCACTGCTCCCACCATCATTTGTCTTCTTCTTCTAATCCTGATGAAATCGAGATGCAGCTTCGCTCCCTCCTTCAGCAATTAACGATTTCTCCATCAAAGCCGCAAATGTATTAATCTGCAATACCGCTACCTTGTTGAATATCCCCGGCTTCAGTCTATTCTCGAATCTTCTCGCCTTTCTCGCCTCTATGTGCACCTCATGAGTGACAAATCTCGCTAACTCGTTGAATTTGGCAACGTATTCTATTACCGACATGTTCTCCTGCTTCAATTCTAGAAATTTAACTTCCATCCTAGATTGCATACTCGGTGAGAAGTAGTTCTCAAAGAACAATTCCTTGAATCTTGTGCACAACACCACCGCTATACCAGCTCTGGCTTGATTAGTCTCCCACCAGTAATTGGCTTCTCCCTTCATCAGATAAGTTGGAAAAGTCGTCTTTTGCTCTTCCGCCACTCGCGCAATGACGAATGTTTTCTCCATCTCCTTCACCCAAGTTTGGGCTTCAATCGGATCTGTGGTTCCCTTGAATTCAGGCGGTCCTACTGCTTTAAAGTCTTTGAAGTTAGCCAATATGTCAGTCGGTTGTTCTCTTGCTCTTCCTCTTCCTGCGGGAGCTCTATTCCCTATAGCTTCTGCTATCATATTTGCAAAGTTTTGCATCGAGTCAGCTTGACTTCCTTTATTATTTACCGACTGCTCTTCCCTTTGATTTCGATTCTGTCGTCTAGGCGGCATGATCTGATTTAAATAAAAATCTTACATTAATTCTTTCTTTACACATATTCTTAACACAATTAGAATTCAATACATAATTCTCATATAATCGCATACTTATTCAAATAGCACATAGTACATATAGTACTTAACACATTTACTATCCCTTTTTAAATCTTATCAGGATTAACAACACCACTTTACATAAAAAGTTGCAATTCTCCATTCACACATAGTTATTACCAGTTCGTCAAACTTACCACACTTATAAGTTCAGGAACTTGCCACAATTATATAAGTGTATGAACTTATCCTAGTCAGACCTTTGGCGTCCATTCATTGAGGGGTTCGAAACATTTCATATAATTATGAGTCATTAACTTACCATAAGTATGAGTTTTAAGAACACACAAATTAATCTTAATCTTATATTCATATAGAAAATAAAGATTTCATTCATAAAACATATATATATTTATACATTTATATAAACATCATTCTCGATATTACAATACTTAATATCTTAGTCTTCTACCAAAAGATACTAACGCTTAAACTTAATCTATCTACCGTCCACTCCCTTCACTAGTCTTCTTCTTGTTGGGACACTTGTTGAATTCGTGACCCGTTCTTCCACATGAGAAACATTTCCTCAAATTCAGCTTAGGACAATGTAGAGAAATATGTCCTTCCTGCTTACAGTTGAAGCACACGTTATTCCACATCATACATTCTCCCGCATGAGTCTTTCCACACTTGCTACAGGCTTGCTTCTTCTTCGGGTTTGACTTTTCAGAATTAGGGTTGTCGTTGTCCCTCTTTCGCTTATTCTTGCCTTTTTGCTGTTTGATTATCCCTTCAGACGATCCACCACCTTCAGTCTTCATCATTTCCACCTGCGCCTTGAGCTCGTTCCGTTCTTCAGTCATTTCGCGTAATGCTCGCTCTGTCTTCCACAACTCCTCCAAGAGAAATACCTTACTCCGGAGTTCTTGAACTTCTGCAGATAGTTGATCTTGTTCTTCAACTTTACTTTTATTCCCTGTCTCCATCTTAGCTTCTTTAGACTCTGCCTCCTCATCACCACTTAGATAAATCTCGGGATAATCATCATGATCGCTCCCCAGATTAATCATAGGTTCATCTTCTCCCACATTCTCAACTGATTCGCTTTGCGCTGGCACCTCGGCTTCTGGCATTGGTGATGTGACACCCCCAAATTCGGGTCCTCTGACCCTGGTTTGGTCATCACGATAAAATACTAACATCGCCCTCAAAACAACATACGATAACTAAAATGCGGAATATAACAAACGTACGTCATTCATTCAAAAGGTGTTACTAGTCCCAAGATTCGATAACTTTAAAATATTCTTACAAACATACCTTAAAGTAAATATTAGGGTTCATATTACATAACAATAATTTAAACTAAGAACAAGGTAAAATCTGCTTCTTGCCACTAGTATACATCTTCCCTTTACCCTTGTCCTTCCCTGAGGTCTCAGGCTTAGCTCCAATATATTCATGATATAGCAAGGATGACCTGTGACGCCCCCAAATTCGGGTTACCTGACCCCCGAGTTTGGTGTTCACGATCCACAATATAATAACATCTAACTACCCATTTAATTATAAATAGGAATACATAACTCATTAACATAAGTTGTTAATACATAATTCCCAGGTCCACTAACCTTAACATTACAGAAATACTCCTTAGATATACAAAAAAAAGTTTACAATACAACATAATAATAATATTTTTCATTATACTACTCCAGCATCTTGCCTTTGTTCTTATTCGATCCGCTGGTCTCTTCGATCCTAACTGAAATGTTTTATATATAGCAAGGGTGAGCAACAAGTTTTCCCCGCAAGTTAAGACATACAATAAATGTATACGAATCAATAAGAACAGACTAACTATTTTGATAGAATGAAACCGAAGTTCGGGGAACTTTGAAATAGCTGAACAAATCGTTAATCAATAACAAGTCTTCTCGTATTCCAGGTAACAAAATAATTTGATAATGAAAGAGTACAACGCTTTCAAAGTTTCTACTATATTCTATTGAATAATCAAGAATCAATTCTACGCAATTACAAAGTGGAATGTTTTCCAGATTTATGCTGAGCGATCCATTGGATCTAGAACTTCTACTTTCTTGGGTATCTATCAAAGATTTACTTTGATACATATGCATGAGTATCAGATAACCATAAAGATTAAATCATACCCCTCTGCAAGTACTTAGAGCCGGCCAACTCCTTGTACCCTATATTATGCATAATACTTAACAGTGCGCAATGGTCGAATATACGACCTAAAATGTTCCCTTTGTTCTTCTCAGTCTTTGAATCAAAATTTGATTTAACAACGAAACGCAATGATTTCAATTTCTATTAACTTATCGATCTAGCCAAAATAATTGGCATCGATCTACCAATAACAATTGAATTCTTTTCTCGAATATCAAGTTCTAACAAATGTTCGTCTAGCCAGAATAATTAGTTAAGATATTTCTCAACATAATTTGACAATAAATAGGAATTATCTGTACTGTCAAATCTATCTCCTACGAATATGAATATCAAAGAACAGTTATTCTACAAATGTATATTCTCCGAATCAGTAATTCAATTTGAATTATTAATCATGCACTAACTGCGAATAATCAACAATAAATTCCCTGGACATGGTATAATTAGCAATAATAAACCATTATAATAATTGAATGAATATAACTCAAGGTTGAGTTAGGAAACTTGCCTTCCGCATTGATTACCGCTACACAATAAACTTATCTGCGTACGTAAGACCTATAACCAATAATACCGGTCTCACAATTAGCACAAGAATTCATAACGCGTAATACTGTAATTCACAGACAAACTTCTCCTGGGCACATTACCACATAGTCACATTAGTGTTTATAACCTATATAAACACTTAACAAGTCTAACTAGTTCGGTCTAGTTGGACTTCGGTCCATTCTCGGTGTTGGTCACCCTATCCGACAATTAATACATTGATTGTTAATTAAAATTGGTCTCTAAGCTTCAATATTATTTTATATAACTCAAATATTGTTTATAATATTTTTTGGAAGCTTTTAATAATTTATAAACAATTATTATAATTTTTAGTAATTTTTCAAACACTTAAATCATTTTTAAATGATTTAATTATCAAATAATCTTATCATTATTAATATTTAATAATATAAAAATATTAATAACATACTTGTCAAAATATTAAAGTTATTATTAATAACTTAAAATATTTTTAAATCATTAATATTCTACTTAAATGATTTTTAAATCAATAAAACCATTTTATTCATTTATTTAATATAATAATTAAATAAATCTAATATCATTAATATTAATTTATTAATGAGAATTCTCCAAAAATATTAAAAATTATATTTTATAATTCAAAATATTTTCTAACACTTTATTCTCATTTAAAATGATTTTAAATCAATAAAATCATTTTTATCTTATTTATTTAATTTAATAATTAAATAAATCTAATATCATTAATATTAATTTATTAATGAGAATTCTCTAAAAATATTGAAAATTATATTTTATAATTCAAAATATTTTTCGAACACTTTATTCTCATTTAAAATGATTTTTAAACCAATAAAATCATTTTTAACTTATTTATTTAATTTAATAATTAAATAAATCTAATATCATTAATATTAATTTATTAATGAGAATCCTCCAAAAATATTGAAAATTATATTTTATAATTCCAAATATTTTCTAACACTTTATTCTTATTTAAAATGATTTTAATTAATAAAATAATTTTTAACTTATTTATTTAATCAAATAATTAAATAAATCTAATATCATTAATATTAATTTATTAATGAATATTCTCTAAAATATCAAAAGTTACATTTTATAACTCAAAATATTTTTAAATACTTTATTCTTATTTAAAACGATTTTTATATAATTAAAATCATTTTTCTCTAATTTATTTAACACACTAATTAAATAAATTAAATATCATTTTATTCAAATAATTATAATTATTAAAGAGAAATGTCCCAAATAATTAAAAGTTATTTTTCAGAATTTAAAATGATTTTTAAAACCATTTTTAGTAATTTTTATAATTTATTTCTATTTTTAAGCATTTTCTGAAATATTAGAAATTAAAAACTAAATAAACCGTCGCTATAGGTCTTTAGCGACAGTAACCGTCGCTGTTGTTGTTCTTGAGCTCAAGAACACTGACAGCTTCGTGTTTAAGGTTCAACGTTTGACCACTAATGATTCTCTGTGTAATAATGTTCTGGGCAAGCTTGAAATATGGTTGTGTAGTTCTTATGACACACTACAACATCCAACCTATATCGTGGTCTAATAACAAACACATAAGGAGATTTGATCTCCCAAACTAACTGTCAAACAACTCCTGGGTTTTCTGGGTAACCTAAAAACCCAAGCAGTTCATGGGTACCACTTTGTGGCCCGATTATTATAGTGTTCTGGTCATTAAATCATTTAGGTTATGGTCCACAGCTATAGTACTAGTGTCAAGGTACAGTTACATAACCCCATCTCAGTTAAACAACATTCAAAGCTCCAGATTTAATCCGGTCAAACGCTGACAGAAGACGTGTTCTTCATTTTTCTGGAAAATTCCCAGAAATGAAATTCAGTGCAAGTGGCCTAGTTTGACTACCTGTCACGATCGATCTATTGACTGTTTTAATGTTATACAAGCATTGAGTTATAGTCCATCTTACAGTCTCCAATATGGTTACAAACACAACATCAAAAAACTTTTACATTGACAAATATTAAGCCCAAAAGAAGTTGTCAGACGTTGATAAAGGCTTTCTAGGTTACCCAGATTTGGCCCAGTCAACGTCGGTCAACGGGTTTTGACCGTTCATATCTTCAAATCCAGACATTAAATGGTACTGATTCCACTTGCAGCTTAAAGACCACATACCAGGCTACATGTTACAACTTTAAAACAACAAAAATAGTAAACGAGAAATGATCTGTGGCCACTGACATTGATTGTCAGACCACGAAAATTGCTCAAGAACAGATTTTGAAAAACATCATTTTAAGGCACTTTGATGCTATGGATTCATTATAGATCATCATAAATCTTCATAAAACATCCATTAGCAAGATTTTAAACACAAAAAAACAAAAACAAAAATTATCTAAGCATACAAGATCAAAAGCTAGCTAGGGTTTATACCTTCTCTTGAATATGCTTTGATCTTAGATCTCCTTAGTTGTTCTTGGTGATATAGGATCTGTTTAGGGGACTGATCTACTTGAGATTTTCGGAGGTTAGGAGAGAGAAGGGGTTGGTGAGAGCAAGTTAGCAATTTTTGCAATTTTGGTGAACTTTCTCTCTCCAAAACTATTTATATTATTTTGATTCATGCATGATCTGATATTTTCGGCTGAGTTGTAGAGA
The DNA here is from genome assembly GCA_020205615.1 of Panax quinquefolius. Classification (NCBI taxonomy): domain Eukaryota; kingdom Viridiplantae; phylum Streptophyta; class Magnoliopsida; order Apiales; family Araliaceae; genus Panax; species Panax quinquefolius. The sequence goes on along the minus strand of CM035172.1, from coordinate 79,418,380 downwards.
TTTTGTGTCACCAAAGTCAATGTGGTTGGTAAACCACTAAAGTTGCTAGCACATTTTGCAAGTTACATAATAAAATAAAATATAAGGGCATTTTTGGTCATTTACAAAATAAATTTAATGGCATACTTGGAATTTGTACAAACCCTTAGGTTTTAACCCTTAGGGTTTAACCCTAAGGTTCTTAACCCTTAGGTTTTAAATACTCTAATTCTAGATTTTCTAAATTAGAGTTTTAATTTAGAAAATTAAAATTTTGAAACTAAAATTAGGTTTTCCTAATTAAATTAAGTTTTCTTAATCATATTAGTGTTTAATAAACACATTATTCACGCCAATTAGGATTAGGGTTTTATAATTTAGGGTTTTTAATTAGAAAAATTCTAAATTAAAAATTCTAAATTACAATTAGGGTTTCCTAATTAAATTCACATTTATTAAACACATTAAGCTCACTAATTAGGATTAGGGTTTCTTAATTAGGGTTTTAGGATTCTCGAATATAAAATTAGGGTTTCCCGGCTTTCGATTAGGGTTTCTAACGGTACGTTAGGATTTCTAATCCTGGGATTAGGGTTTCTAATCTCTTATTAGGGTTTATAATTTTTAAACCTTATCCGATCTATCATTGATTAAAAATTCTATACGGTACAAACACATACATATTAATATAATTATTTTAATTCTATTTTCTATCGAATCCCTTTCCAGAAATTAGGGTTAGGGTTTCTAATCTTGTTAAGCAAAACTCTACTCTAATTTTATTAGTCAATACACAAATTGACCTTCTCGAGACTCGCATCACAGATACTTGTCACAAAATTGATAATTAATATTAATATTAATAAATAAAAAATTATTCGTAAAATTTTGTTTATTCGAAATCCCGGGTAATCACATGAGAAACAAGTTTGCTCAACAAGTTTTAAATACAACAATAAGGATATATCATGATGAAAGGAAAATATCTGAAGGATTCAACAATATGAATATTAGAAGCAAAGATAATAATTGTTTTTAGAATAACTGCTAGTCAAATAGACTTTGAATTATAATACTCCAATGGAATCAATAATTAAATGACCATTTGGTTACTGGCTATAGAATAAGTACTTGAGGGGATCAGCCTCGCGTACAACATGTATATGCATAACATTTAAATTTGTTCTTTGTATCTTATATTAGATACCTGGGGTACTCCCCTATCATAAGAGGGGTGTTCATTCAGTCTAAGAATCCTTACCGTCAATTGGTTTAGATAGCTTTTATAAAATTTCATAGGATTGTCTGACCGGTCAAAGGTTCAGACTCTATTTTCCACAGTTCAAGAATTATTGAACTTTAAATGATGTACAAGTGCAAGATTTGTACGAACTCAAGTGCACTAAGTGCGAATATCAAAAATATCGATGTGGAATAATTATAAGGTAATTAAACCACTTAATAGCATGCTTGGAAATAAGATTCAAGATTAAATTAATAACTTTCAATTCAACGATAACCTGCTCAATATTAATTGGGGTAAGTTTAGGGAAACTTGCTTAACAAAATTAGGGTTCAAGGAACTTGCATAAACATATACCTATTTGCACAAAATAAAGGTAGTGCGTAAGGTTTAGATACTTGCTTACGATATGCGTCAATTAAAGTAACACAAGGGTTTAGGATACTTGCTCAAATAAAAGAGTAAGAATTTAGAAACTTGCCTGTTTTCTCAGCTACAATATAATTCTAGCTTTAACTACTTGCGTTGAAACGACCTAAAGTTATCAAGTCGATCATTTCAATTAGTATGTGTAAACTAGTATGTGTTTACACTAACAACAATCAAGTCATCACATAGCATGCTACTCAACATATTATATGGCATATTGGTCTTGTATTACAACCTAAAGAAATCATATAGGCATTCCATAAACTTCAGACCCAAAACAGATCATCTTGGCAAGACTGCAGGGTGGCGCAGCTGCGCTTGGTCTAGGCCTAGGGACAGCGCAGCTACGATGGCCCCTGGCCAGACCAGGTTTGAGTTGTGCTCTCCTGACTTCAGTCCAACTCTAACACACTAATCACACAAACCATTTAACATACATACATGCTAGAGTTTTAAATATAGTTCATGACCATACTTGAATTCATTACTTCAAGTTTAACTTACAACCTATATGTCATTAAAATGTAAAAGGTCATGTAATCCTCATTCTTTACAATCTTGGCAATACAATACTTAGTAGTCATGCTCGTATATAGATAACACATGTATACTTTACTCACATAGTTCATATTCTAGAAATTTCCCTTTTATGACTATGTGTGAATAAGTGAAAACCATATCTTAACCAAACGATGTTCATGTCAATATGTCTATAGGCATACTAAATCCTAACACACATGCTTGCATGGTCATAACATACTTTACTCATTACTTGATGACATTAGCTTTCTCATTCTAACTTTCTTTGAATTTAACACTAAGTCGACTTAGCATATTTAAGGTATCTCAACATGTAACTCTCATGTATTTACAACATATATCCAAGCCACATATGCAAGTTCAAATGGTCAGATCTTATAAGACAAAGTCTTGGTCAAGTTCTCTTTGAAAAGCCTTAAGTTCATATCTTTGAAATAGTCAAATCTTTCAATCATGTATGCTAGTGTGTTCAATCACTTTAGTCTTACATTTCATGTCAATATAAACCATATCATCATGTTCATAAAGTCAAAATGCTCACACGATGTGTTCATGACTAAATTCACTTTTGAAATCACAAATCACATTCCAAGACTACAAGTATTGTGTCAATCATGGCTATACTTGTTCATACTACATACATGTGCCTACGTGTGCATGTTAAAATAGTTTACAAGCTTGCTTTAATAATGTACCATCAAGTTAACATGAACTAGAAACAAAACAGAAAACATCGGTAGTCAGGCGGATAAAGTGCTTACTTACACCCTAGTATAATTAGTAGCGCATGCTACCATGCCTGAGACAAAATTGAGTTCGGGTTACGGCACAGCTACGTTACACCCTAGTACAAATAGGGCGCATCTGCGCCATGCCTAAATCAGAGACAGTAAGCAGACTCTGTTCGGCAGATCAGCAATCCATCACATATTCCCTTATAGAAAGGGTTTCTATCATACCCCAACACATTTAGAAGCTTGTAAAACACTTAGCAACATAACTTAAATCAACTAACAATCAATTCATGCTTAATTCAAAGAATCAACCCATTAAACAATTTGTCAAAAATGAAGCATGGGAATGGAAATTATACCTTTGTGACTCAATCTAGCTGCTCTAAAACAATATACTCACTCTATATAAGCTCCTTAGCATCTAATTCTCAGCAATTGCAACAAAGAAGAGGAGGGTCTTATTTATAGAAGATTGGGTAACTAGATAATGCCATTACCTCACAAATAAAACCATTGAATTTCAAGAATGCACAAGGGTTAAGGAAGAGTTGGTGAGAGTGGGTGAATTCACTCATGAATCCCACTCCCCATCTATGTTGGTTGATTTTGAGATGAAGCTAGGCTAGGATTGCTAGAATTTGAAAAATACATAAGTTAGCTTTTATGTTACTATTCATGTACTTGGTGACTCTTAATTTGGGACATGGAAGATAGAGCTCAGCCTTTGCAAAATAAAATGCAACATTTGGCTTATACTAACTATGCATGATATATAGTTTGGTTATAAATTATGTATGCACATTTCATTTCACATAAAATAGGTTATAATGATTTAAAAGGGCATACAATGTATTTCCTAATTACAAGATATCAAGTAGTGCACATACATATAATTCATGTACATTTTCTATTACCACCAAATACCATTGTGCATTACTTACACAATTAATCAAGTAAATAAAATCATATTATATAAATTATTAATTAATTATTATTTATTCATAATAATTATAAATCAACATATTATCAATTAATTACTCATAATTGCAATTAATCAATATAAATAAACTCTTGCCACCATATTCAAATAAATTGAATATTTAAACATTAAGAATCCTAACTATATATTTATTTTTGATATTAAATTCTTAGGGTTAGTCCACCAATTTAAATAACTATTAGTGAATCCCTTTACTCATTCCACAAATTCACATAACCACATCAGGTTTAAATAACTCACAAAACTAACTCATTAAAAATTAAATCACATATTTAATTAATAAGGAGTTTCAAATTCGTGGATGTTACAGGTGAAACAGTCGCTAGCATCTCCGCACTCATTTGATCTTCTCCAGACATCTTACAATCAGTTTAAATAACTTTATTAGTACTTCATTAGTACAAACTTCTCACACTATGCGTCCACTTATCTCCTTATTGATGCAATTCGGTAATCCCTCACTTAGAACTCTAAATGAGTTTTCTCTATCTTGCGTATGGTTATAATCCTAGGTTTTTCCCCCACCCCACTTAAAGTTTATAACCTACAGCTTTGATACCAACCTGTGACGCCCCCAAATTCGGGTTACCTGACCCCCGATTTTGGTGCTCACGATCCACAATATAATACCATCTAATTAACTACCCATTCAAATTATAAATAGGAATACATAACTCATTAATATATGTTGTTAATACATAAGTCCCAGGTTCTCTAACCTTAACATTACAATTATACCCTTTAGATATACAAAAAGGGTTCACAATACAACATAATAATAATGTTTATTAAAAACTAATCCAGCATTTTGCCTTTGCCTTTGTTCTTCTTCGATCCGTTGGCCTCTTCGTTCCTAGCTGAAATGTTTTATTTATAGCAAGGGTGAGCAACAAATTTGCCCCGCAAGTAAAGACATACAATAAATGTATACGAATCAACAAGAATAGACTATCTATTTTGATAGAATGAAACCAAAGTTCGGGGAACTTTAAAATAGCTGAACAATTCTCCAATTTTCTAACAAGTCTTCTCATAATCTATGCAACAAAATAATTTGATAATGAAAGAGTACAACGCTTTCAAAGTTTCTACGATATTTTATTGAATAATGAAGAATCAATTCTACGCAATAACGAAGTGGAATGTTTTTCAGATTTATGCTGAGTGATCCATTGGATCTTGAACTTCTCTTCTCGGGTATGTATTAAAGTTTTACTTTGACATATACGCAGGTGTATCAGATAACTATAAAGATTAAATCATACCCCTCTGCAAGTACTTAGAGCCGACCAACTCCTTGTACCCTATATTATGCATAATACTTAAGTCGCGCGCAATGGACGAATATACGACTAAAAATATTCTCTTTAAACAAAAGGTTGTTCTTCTCAGTCTCGGAATCAAGATTTTGATTTAACAACGAAATTCAATGATTTTAATATCTAATCACTTCTCTTCTCAAACCTATCAAGTTTTATTTTTCGATCTAGCCGATACAACTGGCATTGATCTATCAATAATAATTAAATTCTCTTCTCTTCATTTCTCGAACCTATCAAGTTCTAACAAATGTTCGTCTAGCCAGAATAATTAGCTAAGACATTTCTCAACATAATTCGACAATAAACAGGAATTACCTGTACTGTCAATATTAGCTTCTACGAATTTAAATATCCAACAATAGTTGTTCTACGAATATATTTCCAGAATTAGTAATTCAGTTTGATTTATTAAATATGCACTAACTGCGAATAATCAACAATAAATTCCTAGACATGGTATAATTAGCAATAATTAACCACTATAATAATTGAATTAATATAACTTAAGGTTGAGTTAGCAAACTTGCCTTCTCCGCTGATTACAGCTACACAATAAACTTATCTGCGTTTGAAAGACCTATAACCAATAATATCGTTCTCACAATTAGAACAATATTTCATAACACGTAACACTATAATTCACTGTCAAACTTCTCCTAGCCACATTATAACATAGCCACATCAGTGTTTATAACCTATATAAACACCTAACAAGTCTAACTATTTTGGTCTGGTTGGACTTCGGTCTATTCTCGGTATTCTGGTCACCTTACCCGACAATTAACATAATGATTGTCAATTAATTTTGGTTTCTAAGCTTCAATATTAATTTAGATAATTCAATTTTCATTAATAATATTTTTTGGAAGATTTTAATAATATTTAAACAATTATTATAATTTATAATACTTTTTCAAACACTGAAATCATTTTTAAATGATTTAATTATCAAATAATCTTATTATTATTAATATTTAATAATATAAAACTATTAATAATATACTTGTCAAAATATTAAAGTTATTTTTAATAACTTAAAATATTTTAAATCATCAATATTTTACTTAAATTATTTTTAAAATAATTAAAATCATTTTTAATTCATCACCATTAATATCTATATATTAATGAAATTATTATCCAAATATTAAAAGTCATTAATTATAACTTCAAATATTTTTAAATCATTTTTTTCATTTTTAAATGATTTTTTAAAATCAATAAAATCATTTTTAATTCATTTATTTAATATTATAATTAAATAAATCTAATATCATTAATATTAATTTATTAATGAGAATTCTCCAAAATATTGAAAATCATATTTTATAATTCAAAATATTTTCTAACACTTTATTCTTATTTAAAATGATTTTAAATCAATAAAATGATTTTTATCTTATTTTTTAATTTAATAATTAAAGAAATCGAATATCATTAATATTAAATTATTAATGAAAATTCTCCAAAAATATTAAAAGTTACATTTTATAACTCAAAATATTTTTAAAATACATTATTCTTATTTAAAATGATTTTTCATAATATTAAATCATTTTCTCTAATTTATTTAATATACTAATTAAATAAATTAAATACCTTTAATATTTAAATAATTATAAATATTAAAGATAAATATTCCAGTTGGTCAAAAATTATTTTTTATAATTTAAAATAATTTTTAAAACCAAATTTAATAATTTTTATAATTTATTTCTATTTTTAAATAATTTCTGAAATATTCAGAAAATAAATTAAATAGAAACCATCGCTATAGGTCTTTAGTAGCACCTGTTTGTTGTCTTAGGTGTTCTTGGCTCAAGAACACTGACAAAGTCAGTGTTAAAGGTTACTCGTTTGACCAGTTGTTATTCTTAATCCAAACATGAATTAGGCTAACTTAGACATTGATCGTGTAGTGAAAATGTAAATCTACAATATCCAATCAAAATCTTTGTCATACAATAAACAAACAACCAGATCTAGCCTCTCAGTACACATCGTCAGCAGTTTACGGGTTTTCCGAAACCCGCATACACGATCTGAGTGGTCACTTTCAAGCTCCATTTAAACTAGGTTCCACTCATGATTCAAGTTGTTTAATGGTTCCAATATATAGTATACATGACAAGGAACATTAAAATAACCACAAATCAGTTTAAAATCAACAGATCTACAAGATAGGACCCGGTCAAACCATGTCAGAGGGTTGTTCATCCGATTTTCTCGAAATTCCAGAAAACTGCTAACATGGCCGAGTAGGCCACTTTGACCACTTGCTACAATCGATCTATGGAGTGTTTAAGCGTTATAAGGCCAGGGATCTAGAGTCCACACAAAAAGTTACAATCTAAATACAACATAGCATCAAAACATCAATACAACGGACAGATCTAGGGGCTTAAAGAGGTTGTCAGGCATTGTTTAACACTTTTTGGGTTACCCAGAATTTTACTCGGTCAAGCCCGGTCAACGGGTTTTAACCGTTAATAACTCCTGATCTAGACATCCAATGGCTGTACTACCACTTCCGGATTAAAGACAACATATCTGGCTACAAATCCAAAACTTAAAACAACAAAAATCTTAAACGAGCAATGATCTGTGGCCACTGACATTTCTTGTCAGACCAAAAAAAATGCTCAAGAAAAGTTTTTGAAAACTTCATTTTTAAAGCACTTAGATGTTATGGATCTATGGTATATCATCATAGATCACCATAAAACATCATCTAACACTGTTTTAAACACATACACACAGAATTTTTCTTAGCATGAAAGATCAAACTCAAGTTAGGGTTTATACCTTTTCTTGCCAAATCTTTGATTCTTACTCTCCTTAACTGATCTAGATGTTTAAGAGAGGTGTTTTGTGACTGAGCAACTTGTATAATTCGGAGGTGTTGAGAGAGAATAAGTGGTTAAGAGTTAGAGAGAAAAATGAGAAAAATACTAGACATTCTCTCTCTTTAATCTTTTTATATTACTCAGATACAATGAATGGTTGGCATATGTGTCAAAATGAGGCTGATTGCTGAGATTTTAGAGTCACTAAGTCAACCTAGTTGGTCACCAACTAAATGTTTTGTGATTTTCTACAAGTTACAAATTAAAGAAAATGAAAAGGTCATTTTTGTCATTAGCAAATTGATTTTAATGGCAATCTTGTCAAATGCACAAACTCTTAGGGTTTAACCCTAAGGTTCTAACCCTTAGATTTTAAATATTTAGCTTCTAAAAATTTCTAATTATGGTTTTTAATTAGAAAAATTAAAAATTAAAGATTCTAAATTACAATTATGGTTTGTAAAATAGAAATTTAGATACTAAAATATAATTAGTGTTTTCTAATCGTATTTTAAGTTTAATAAACACCTTATGCTTGCCAATTAGGATTAAGGTTTCCTAATTAGGGTTTAGGATTCCTGAATTTTAAATTAGGGTTTCCTGGCGTACAATTAGGGTTTTTAACCGAAAAATTGGTTTTCTAAATCTGATATTAGGGTTTCTAATCCCTTATTAGGGTTTATTAATTACAAACCTTATCAGATCCATTATTGGTCAAAAATTCTAAATAATACACACGCGTACTCATTAATATAATTATATTAATTATATTTTCTATCGAATCCCTTTCCAGAAATTAGGGTTAGGGTTTCTAAAGCAGTTAAGCACAACTCTACCCTGTATTTATTAGTCAATATACAAATTGACCTTCTCGAGACTCGTATCACAGATACTTGTCACAAAATTGATAATTAATATTAATATTAATAAAAAAAAAATTATTCGTAAAATTTTGATTATTCAAAATCCCGGGTTATCACAAGCACTATTGGGGTGGCGACATCGAAAATCAAGCCACTGCGATCACTCTTGCCGATGCACCATGAAACAGGGAGTAGTCATGCTGAAAGACTAAAAAACAAGAGCTCATTGGGAGGCAACTCAATTTTCTTATCATTTATAGTATTTTAGTTTCATGATATTCAATTCGTAGTTTAGTTAATAATTTAGTATTACATAGTTCAAGTATGTACAATTCTTAAGTAGTTATTTAGTAATTTTTCGTAATTTCAAACATGCTTCCTCAAACTCCATGAAATTATCTTATATTTTTGGTTTTAAAGGTTTTCAGGTACTAATGATGAAGTTGTGCATGCACGCGGGGCAAAGTAGCTAAAAATTACAAGTTCTACAAAAGAGAGACCCATTTCGTAGTGCCTTTTCACTGGCGACACACCCGCCTCGGTATGGGGTTCTCTATATATACCCATTTTACGGGAAATCGTGAAACTAGTTTTTTGTAAAAACTCTGCAGAACGTGGATTTACCACTTTCAATTATCACAACCGAACCTAAACTCTCCAACACCACACAAACTCTCTCCATGACACCCAAATCTCCATTAAATTCGACCACCACCACCATTCTATTTAACCTAAACACCAAATTCCTCAATTCTACTCCACAATCTCCATCAAATTCTTTAATCTCAGTTACCTAAACATAGGGTTTAATTAGCTTCGGGTTTGCAGCAAGGGAGGAGGAGAAATTTTCAAAATTGGTCTACCGTCACTACAATATCATCATCAATTGGGGAAAATCAGTGTGGTAAGCTACTGTTATCAAATTTTTCACAAAATTTTGATTTCAATCTTCACTTTGAAGTACTGTGAGTGGTGTGCACGCCACGTGTTTGTGGAATTTCCAAGTTTGGGGGAGTACTAACTGAATCACTGATATCATGGAATCAAAACTCCTGTGAAATGCCAAAGGGGCGAAGGTTTATCGCCACTAACTCGAAGCTATGACAAACACAAATTTGTAAGTGCTAATGTGGCAGATAAGTATGATTATCTCACGCCAAAGGCACTGACACCAGAGAGGGGCTTGCGGCCAGATGCATTCGATGGCCAAATACAAAGATAAATTCATGAACAGGGTTGGGAGGTATTCACTGATGAGCCAGACCCTGCAGTGGTGACTATTATGAAAGAGTTTTATGCCGGTGCTGAAGATAAAATGCCATTTGTGGCCTTTGTGCGGGGGAAAAAGTGCCTTTCAGGCCCGAGGCAATAAATAATTTTTATAGTGTGCGAGCCTCAATAGTGTGTCAATATGTCCAACTTTGTGACAATAATCCCAACTACGACCAGATCCTCACAGAAATTTCAAAACCTGGCACTGTATGGGCGAAGGGGAAGAAGGGTGGCACCTTGTTCATGAGAAAGGACCTGAGTCGGTATGGAAAAATCTAGTATACATTCTTGTGCGCGAAGCTGTTCCCTTTGGCTAGTACCAGTGAAGTTACCAAGGAATATGTGATGCTCTTATATGCTATAGTGAAGGATTTTGAAATTAACATCAGTGCAATCATCAGCTTTTCAATCCAACGATGATTGCGTGGGCCATTTTCAAGAGGAGTGCCACACCCATCACTTATCTGTGGGTTATGTAGGAAGTCTGGAGTTCGATGGTCAGGTGATGAGCATGTGCAGTAGCCTCTTCAGTTGTTTGATTCTAAAATAATTGCTCGATACTTGGTCTGGGTTGGAGGTGAATCGCATCCTCAAGGTTTATGTTTTGTATTTCCTGACGCTCCTGAGGAAGAGGAGGCAGATGATACTTCTGAGGATGATGAATTCAAAGCTGATGAGGTGTCTGGTGAAGAGGAAGCTGCGAGGGGTAGTAAGTCTAGCAAGTACATGTTTAGTACCCAGTTTCGCTATTTAAAGAGGCATATTAACATGAGGGATAAAGAAGAAAATAGAAAGCTGAAGAGAATCACAACGAAGCAGGATCACATGTTTAATACAATGAACAACTACCATGCTACATTGACTGAGGCATTTCCCAGAATGAATCCTTCTCCTGCCGAACCAGTTTCAGTTTCTAGTGCATGAGCCATTGCCACAGTATCCACCTTCTGATTTTGATATGGAGGAGTTTTTAATCCCAATGCCACCGCCACCGCCACCACAAGCTTAGCATGCTACATGGAATTCCTCTTTTACTTTAATACAGTATTTTAACAATGAAGACCTTGTGTATGTTAAGTTTGGGGGAGTTTTTAGTTATTTTTTTAATGTTTAATTTAGTTTTTGTTCTGTTATAGTTTTAGTTTTGTAAATATGTCATATGTTGCATATGTTAGTTTGAATTGAGTTAGTCATATCAGTTTATGTTTGCATTCATGTAGTTGCATTGTTAGTAGTATAGTTATGTTTTATGTAGTTAAATAGTTTAGTATCGTAAATAGTTTTCTATTTTTGTTCTTATTAAGTCATATTTTAAAAAAAATGAAGAATTGAAAAATCTCAAAAATATTAGTTAGTTTACTGTTTGTATATTGCACTTAGTTCATATTTGTATAATTCTAGTTGTTAGATGGGTTAAAGTTTGTTTGGGCCAATGATGAGATTGGATTTGCATAGATAAGTATAGTATTGACTATTAAGGTTTTGATGTGATTTCTTATCATGAATTAGATCTTTATCTATTTGAAACTTGTATAATCACGTTAGCACGTTAAAAACGGCTATGTTGACCGATTGAGTTGAAATTGACAAATAATGGAATTCTTAAGGATAATGCTAGTTTGAATGAAAGAAAGTCATGAATAGGTAGTGATGAATAAGATTAGACAGGAACCTAAGTTTGGGGGGAAATTTGGGTATGAAAAAAAGAAAAAGAAGAAAAGAAATAGAAAAAAAAAGTATGAATAAACACTGTGACTAGTCTAGTTTTGTGCCCTTTCTTACTTAAGTAAGTACGCCCGAGGGGATGTCTCTACACCTAGCATCCTAAAGCCTTACGATTTGGGAGTCGTTAGTTGAAAGCTCGCTAAGGGGTAGCGCTGAAAAGCCTAAGAGGACTTGACATTGCCCATCCATAAGAAAAATAAAAAGTGAAAAAATGGAAAAGGAATGAAAAGCCCATTGTGTGAATAAATAAAGCATAGTATCCAATTTTGACCTTTGAATTTGTTAACTGTTTGATTTTAGTCAGATCTTGCGTATTTTTGGTTTTCTTTACTTTACATTATTTGAGTCCTTTAAAGAGGTTTATTATGTGTTTTATTTAACTTTACATCATTTAGCACGGTTGTTGAGCACACACACACTGTGACGCCCCCAAATCCGGGTACTTTTTACCTCAGATCTGGTACATCATTTCTATAACTATTGCGGAAGATATAAACATAAATTGTTTATGTTAGGTTTGTAATATTCATGAACGCAATCAAATTGCAAAAATAAGCGGAAACGTGTAAAATCAGAGTTTAAAAATTTTACAAACCATATACCCGGATCACCCTTTATGCAAAATTATTAATTAAACGAAAAAGATAACGAATAAGAATCATACCCTTGAAGATCTAGCTTCCTCAGGTACAAGTTCACCTCCAATCCTTTTCGCGTTCAACTTGAATCCACCGGGTTTGGTTCCTTCCTTTGATCAACGTTAGCCACCCATGTGTTTGGCCTTTAGAGGTGATCCACCAAGAAAAAAGAAGGATTCAAGAAGATGGGTGGTTGGCTAAACCCTAGTTTTTTCTATCTCTATAGAAAAGGAGCGTACTCTCCAACCATTAAAATTATAACGTAGTCTAAATATTTGATATAAGACTCCTCTTATAAAGATATCAAGGAACCCTATTAAAATAAGGTATTATTTAATTAAACCCTTTTAATTAAAGGGGCTCCCTAATCTTATTAGGGATAATTAATTAAACTCCTTTAACTAATTTTCCTTCCTAATCCAATTAGGAATAAATGAGAGTACTTATATTAAATTAATTCCTAAACTCTTTTAGAAATTAAAATAATAATAATAATTGTAATAATATTAATAAGACTCCTCTTATTAATTTATATTTAATATTTCTAAAATATTAAATAATAATATTAAGCTATTTAATTTATTCTATGACCATAGATTAAATTAAATATACATAACATATTATTACGATTATGCCATTAACTTCTTAAATAATTATTCTTCCTTTTATGGTGTGACCCTTTTAGGTTCTCCATATTAAATCGGTTGTGAATAAATCAATTAGAACAATTCTAATCTTATTTAAATAAATAAATTAAACAATTAATTTATTTAAATAAATAATATTTATTCTACAATAGGGATAAGCCTCCCTAAATGATCAACGACTTTCCGGATAATATAGATTTCAACATTAATCATAAAAGAACCTTTGAGTAAATAGTTACTGCATAATTCAATCCTTCCACCATACAATGTCCCAATTAAATATAAGACATGGAATTACACAAGTCTTATTTTATTTAATTATATGTATTTCGATCCTTAAATGCGAACTCCAAATAATGCAAATTACAAACTCCTTTCTAATTTCATTCTGCCTTGGCCAAGGACTACTGGGTTGTCATTTATCGAATCACATAAGACATTTCTCTTCTTTTATTAGAAGTGGTAGATTCTTTATTGATCATATATTATCTCCATGTACAACTTGTTATACCCAAGCATACCCTTTGATATACCCTAAGGGTCTTAAGGAATAAGTCAAAGTATAACTCATCATACACAAGATACTATAATGATCTCAAGTCCAAGGATCACTTGTACTACTATCACTACAGGAATTCCTATTGACAGGCAAGTAAAACTCCATTAGGTATTCCTTAGCGAGCCACGCTCAAAGGAACTTATTCTCTAATAAGCACCTACATACTTGCTTTAGTGTCTCCATACAAATGATCATGAGATCAATCATCCTCATCCAATGAGCAAGCAACGATGTACCAATCTATCCGGATTCACTAATCCCCAATTTAGTAATCCAACGATTGGGAACTATTTTAGTTTTAAGCTTTCTAAGAATTTAGATCTCATTAGAATGATCATCATTATTATTCTAAAAGGATTGCTTAAAACTATGGGTTTATCACATATTATAAAACAGCATCATGTAGATAATTAAAAGCCTTTAATAAATTAATACTCTTTATTTAATAAATGAATAAGATTGTTACAAAGTATATGCTTTATCATCAAACATGATTGGCTTTTGTGCATACTACTTTCAATCTCCCACTTGCACTAAAGTCAATCGTCATGGTATCTCATACTCTTCTTCTCTAAGTGACGATTATCCTGCTGTTGGATAAGCTTTAGTTAATGGATATGTAATGTTGTTCATGAGAGTCCACTATCTCTATAGTGATTTCCCATCTTCAATGATTCTAATAATCAAATGAAAGTGCCACAACACATGTTTAGATCCAAGATGAGACTTAGAACTATTCCTAGTTACGTAATGAACTTTTAATCCAAACAATCAACTTGCGGCCTTCATTTATAGCTATATACTTTGTCTTTATCACTAAACCAAAGAACTCTTTCTTTGTTTGGAACCTTTCCAATTCATTGCACCACTGCTCAAGATAACGCTTTACCTTAAAGTGGATTTTCTACGTCATCTTAGTCTCATCCGAAAAACTTGATTCTGTTAAGCCCTCTAGTTTTAATTTAGACCCACCATGAATATGATCACATCCTTAGTGCCTTAAGCACTTTTTAAGATGTTTTTCACCGACTCATAGTGAACTTCTCCGAATGATGGATCAACATCGTGTCTCGTATATTTCATTGCATACATGATAGTCACTCATGCGACCTCTCTTTTCGTGAGTCTGTGGGGACTATTAAGAGAGATACACTCCATAGCTCATCTATATGAGACATCTCTTGAAGTTTGCCATGCTAAACGACTTTAGCATCAAATGAATATACGCCTTGGGTTAAGTCGAGCATCCTCTTAAATCTATCTATATAGATTTATATCCCCAATTAAGATACTCTTCCAAATCATTCATGGAGGAATGTCTAGACAACTTTATCTTTACTGATTGTAGGCATTGGTATGTCATTCCTTATCCGTAGTATATCAACATATAGTACTAGGAATGTCACGATGCTCTCACTAACCCTTTTGTACACACTAGGTTCATTCTTATTTTTGATAAAATCAAACTCTTTTGATTGCCCCATCAAAACGAATGTTCCATATTTGAGAAACTTGCTTCAATCCATTTCTCTGAGTGTCTACAACACTTACCTCATCGTATGTAACTGGATCATCATCTTCTATGATGTGTACCTCATCATCATCATCTATGATGAATCCATACCTCCTGTGTATCTTCTTGCACTATTCCGCATTTACTATTCAGTTGTGGTATAATAGGTCTATCTACAGGTTCCTCTTATTTGACTTATAGTGTTTTGTGGTTCTTGAACTCTTCAAGATCTATTATCCTCCCACTAGCCCTTCAATGATAAACATCTTTATCTTAGACGGCAGCGTGTTTCGCAATAAACACATTTTTGCTAAGTAGGATTATAGAACATATGTCCTAAACTTACTTTAGGATGTCCCACAAATCAGACATTTCAATTTTTGTCCCAAGCTTATCCTTTGAAACCGCTTTCACATAAGTTGGACAACCCTTATCTTAACATACTTAAGATTAGGAATCCTCCCTATCCATAACTTTTATGGAGTCTTGGGGCTGGATTTTGAGGTTACCTTTTTGTAGATATGCAGCCATTTCTAGGACATGACCCTAGAGGGATACTGAAATGTCGGTAAAATCATTATGGACCGCACCATGTCCAACAAGGTACGATTTTTCCATTCAAATACATCAATCAATTATTAACGTGTCGAGGCGTCCATTATGAGAAAACCATTTAAGATGATCTAGAAACTTATTTCACAAGTATTTATTCCTTGATCTAATCAAAGAATCTTAATACATTGTCAATTTTTTTCACTTCAATTTCTTTGAACCTTTCAAATAATTCATACTTGTATTCAAAGAAATACATACATTCAACTCTTTGAATGATCATCTCCTTTTCTTATACTAATTTGTTCAATATGCAAAATTATTTTCATGTAAATCAAGTATACAAAATCCATTAAGTAATATTTCAGTTCTATACAAAACATTATTATTATAAATAGAACAACAATTGTTCTTAATTATAATACCAAAAATTTTATTGTCCAACAATAAAATGGAAATAATGTTTCTAACAAGAATTGGAATACAATAACAACTTATTGACTTAATAGATTTGCCCGTAGGCAATGCTAAACTATAAGTTTCTATAGCTAATGCAGCAACCTTTGCTTCATTTTCCACACATAGGAATTCTTATCTTTGTTTAACTTTCTACTTCTGCTTGGTCCCTTCATAAATCTATATTTATGATAACCAAAGTCGGTATCCAATACCCAAGTAGAACCTTTACTTAAAGAAAAAATTATTTTAAATCATGAACAAATTTGTATTTGTAACCAAAACTTCACTAAGCTTCTTTGGTTAGCCTCTGCAAGATGCTTCTTGTAGTTTCTTTCTTGTGTCCAGGCTTATTGCAGTGGAAGCAAACTGTGACGCCCCCAAAATTAGGTATACGTCACCCATCTTGGGTCGCCACTTACATGGTACATAAATTCAAATACAACTTACTAACCTAACTGTCGTGTACAATACGACATAAACTGTGAGTTTGAATACAAATATTGTCTACTAGATATTATACAAACTCAAAAGGAGTCCTCATTACAACTATTATCACACTATTTCACGTAATAGTGAGGACTACTAATGCTATCCTCTCGGACCATTACTTCGCTCCCCAACTCGTCCCCAAATTTATATTCTCATTTCTCAAGAGAACAATGAAAGAAAGGGTGAGCTCAACTAGCCCAAAGAAGAAATATTATGACTAAGATAATGCGAGAATAAATTATCATTAGCCTTCAACAATGTTAAACCGATAAAATACAATAGACAACCAGGTTTAATCAGCAGCGGAATAAGCAATCCATTAAAAGAGTCAAGTAGAGAATAAAGTCTACTATCTTTTAGGTTTTAAAAGGTTTTCATCAATTTTTATCATTGAGACTCAAATTTTAATAAATAAACCACCACATCTAATTATCCTCGTACCACGATCCAAGGATTTTCATCAAATTATCAATGGTCATGACTATACCGAATCACCCCGGTCATAATCATACCAAAAACTATCCATCATTTGCATTACAGCCCACCGAGGACTTTTGTCACATCATTTATATCAAGTCATGATTATACCGAATGATCCCTGGTCATAATCATACTAAGTTAAGTTCATCTATGCACGTAAGCCAAAGATAACATAATATAACATGAGGATGATGACAATGACATAATAATTCAATAAAACAAGTTCAAGAATTATTTAATTCATGAATTATTAACGTCCAAATTGTCAACATGATACTGTTTCGTAGAGTAAAATTCAAGAATGATCAGAAGAATATTTCCATGAAAAGATACTGGATGAAACGCAAATATCAAGGATATTCTACTAATTTCATGGAGTATAGAAGTCAAAGTTTTAACCAACTGGGTATAATAAAGAATGGAATAACAAAAGAAATCACCATGCATGCGGTACTTTGCGACAGAGTTATTCCAATGAATAATAATAATCGGAACTGTGTCGGTGAAATTCACACCGAAGGATGTTCCAATGTAATAATAAAGATGGAACCAGATCCGGTGTAAAACACATGACAGGGATATTCCAATGTAATGATAAAGATTTTAACCCAGTCCTGTGTAAAACACATGCATGTGATATTCCAACAGAATAATAAAGATTTTAACCAGTCCGGTGTAAAAACACAACGAGATGATGATGTTCCAAATGTAATAATAGAAGAATGTCACCAAGTATAGAATTATCATCAGCGTATAAAAGTTATTCCAATGTAATAATAAGCAATGGAATAACATAAGGATTTCACCAAGTATAGGGTATGCCATGACACACGAGGTTATGTATAGGGTATGCCACTTTTACGGTTATTCCAATGTAATAATAGTGAATGGAATAATGTGTTCTCTTCAAGAAGAAAGAATAACACCCTTTACCGTAAAAAGAACCTGAATATAGAAGTAGTGAAGTAGCAGAATACTCTTCTTCTTTCTATAATTTTCTCTATATAGCTTCTCTCTATAATTTCTCTCTGTAGAGTTTCAATGAATTAAAAGAAAATAATGAAGGAATGAGCTTCTATTTATAGGAAAATGGAATGCATAGTAACTAATCCATGAACGGTCCGATTGATTTACTTTAATCTGACGGTCCATATTTAAAGAAAAATCTTTTAAATAAAATATAATATATTCTATTTATATAAAAACATTTTACTATGCAAACACTATGCAATACTATGCAAAAACACTATGCAACACTATGCATAATAAAATATAATATATTCTATTTATAGAATAACTTTAATAAAGTATTCTATTTTATATAAAAGATGTTTCGCTTTTATTACGTTAATAATACGAATAAAACAAAACGTCATTATCGCTATAATAATTCATATTATTAATCGACAATAATGGAATCAAACCGAGTGACTTCTCATATAAGCATCAATAATCAATACCGCGTCTACTATGCAACCACACGTACATCGCATACTTTTACTACTGAGTAGTTCAACAAAGATCAACGGTAAAACTTCCGCCGTTATTTCAATAAAATATTTTTTTGTCGTTTTCTCGATCAATCCGATAATAATTTCATTAGGGGGTCCACCAATGATTGAGCCGTTATGCGAATATTCCCCGCTAAACCTAATACTCCCCACCCAATCGAATATAATATAACCACTTGCATACTTTGCAAAATTTATAAATACTACCCACAACTATAATATTATCTTAAATTCACACCATAATATTAAAAATTATTTCAACAAAATTTAAATCTTTATTGATAAAATCTGGGTCTCACAATCTCCCTCCTTATGGAATTTCAGCCCTTAGGTAATGTGCGATACTGATATGATAAAGAGATGAGGATTCCTTGAATACCTTTATCGTTTAAAAATATTAAATTCATCTTTGAAATCGCCAAAGCTATTCATTAACAATTCATCTTTGCACTACAAAGCTAAAGATATACAATCAGTAAAACCAATAATGCCGAGACGCAGCCTTTAATAGTATCACGACCACGAATTATCCATGCACCAATCGCCAAGGATATTCGTGTTTTCAATTACTGATCGGCCATTATTATACCGAATAATCCTTGGTCATAATCATACCAAGTCTATCAATGCACTACTACTAAAAAGATGACTTTTACCACATCCATGAATTAATATTTCATTCATTGAGACTCAAATTTCAATAATTAATCCACATCATCGAATTATAATTATCCCCGCACTACGTGCCAAGGATATTCATTAGTATCACGACCACGAATTATCCATGCACTACTACTGACCAAAGATAATCGTGTATTCATTAGTATCACGACCACAAATTATCCATGCACTACTACCAAAGATAATCGTATTCATTAAGATCACGACCACAAATTATCCATGCACTACGGACCAAGATATAATTGTGTATTCATTAGTATCACGACCAAAATTATCCATGCACTACTACCAAAAAGATAATTGTGTATTCATTAAGATCACAACCACAAATTATCCATGCACTACTACCAAAGATAATTGTGTATTCATTAGTATCACGACCACAAATTATCCATGCACTACTACCAAAGATAATTGTGTATTCATTAGTATCACGACCACAAATTATCCATGCACTACGGCCAAAGATAATTGTGTATTCATTAGTATCACGACCACAAATTATCCATGCACTACTACCAAAGATAATTGTGTATTCATTAATATCACGACCACAAATTATCCATGCACTACTACCAAAGATAATTGTGTATTCATTAGTATCACGACCACAAAATTATCCATGCACTACTACCAAAGATAATTGTGTTTTTCAATTACTTATGATTATACCGAACAATCCTCAATCATAATCATACCAAGTCCATCTATGCACTACAGCCATGTATGACTTTCAACATAATATAAGCACGAGGATAATGATATAAAGAATCAATCAAATGAGATAAAGAATAAATATTAAACATTTATAATATAATTTATCCAGATTCAAGAATATCCCCATGTTATCAATCACTTAATAATCTCATAATCTAATATCATTAATATTATAACAATATTTTAATCATTTCTTAAATTTATAAACAATTTATCTTAATTGTTTACGCTTTTACCATATAATGCATTTAATCATTCAAAAATGTCATACTCATAAAATATCATCACCAATTATCAAATCTCTCAAAAAATATGCATATACTCTATATAGGATTCTCTAGCCATAATATCCTATTTTCAACTTTGTTACTTCACATAACATATTTAACTCATATGTTCAGAATTAAACTATTTTCATGAAAATACCAAATCAGTCCCAAAAATATTTCTTTTTGGGATTTAGCATAATATAGTCCCATAATGAAAATATATTTTTCTCGGAATTTTTAAAATTCATTTACTATTTTTCAAAAATCAATTTCTAATTAATTCCTTAAGAAATTAGCTACCTCAAGTTTAACTCCAAAATTCCCAAATCTTGGCAGGACCTTACACATGTTAACGTGAACTTCTAGTTTAAATTTCATGGTCATCGGAGTTATAGAACTCCTGTTATAGCGCATTTTCGTCGAAAAAACCTAAATATTGAAATAGTCATAACTTGCTCATTTTAAGTCGAGAATGAGCTCATTTTTGGACAGGAGATACTTTATACCATATACCTTCATGTCCCAAAAGGCCAGAATTTTTCTCATAATTTAAGTGGCCGAAACAGCCCTTAAAGTTTCTGGGCAGATGAGTATTTTGAAATTTACAGCTTTGGCCTCTTTTGCTAAAATCAGTCCACACAAAATCTACAACACCTTTTCCAGTAATTCCACTTGGATTAGTTAGGTAACTCATAGATCTAACTCTAGGACTTGACCACATTCAAAAATTCAAAATATAATAAGAGATATGGTCAATTGAATTTCATGTTACGCTTTTCACCAAAATCGATTTTCAACCCTTTGTGATTTCTAAGAAACTTTCATATTTTTACATACTAACCAACATAACTCATCATAAAACTTACTAATACCACGAATACCCATGATTTTCATTATTCCAATGCTTTTATTATGACTTTCATCATAAACCACGTAAACTGCTTCATTTAGTTGAAGAAATATTTGAGGGTTTAAGAAATGGGGTTTTTGTCTCGGGTCAATACAAAATTCGATTTCACGCTCTAGGGTAGGCTAAGAAATCTTCAAGAATACGCCAAGAAATTTATTAATGATAGAAATATCATTCAAAATCACACTCTTATCCAAGACTTGGATAGTATGTCACATTGATACCAATCGTGACTTCTATCCCTTAACCTAGATAAAGACCTCACAATGATACCTATAAACTTGCCATCTTCATTCATGTGTCGCTTACAGAAAGTCCGACTTGATGCATTCCACACAAGGAAGTCAACAACGAAAGGTTCGGAGCTCTTTACTTATGGCTTGATATAACAAAGTGATTAACTTTAGGATTTGGTTACTTTGAATTCAGTATAACAGGTTGGTTAGGAATATGAAAGCTAACAACCTTACAAAAAGAATAATGAGTAGTTAATCAATCGCTTTCAAAATTACCTCAAAGGCAAGTATTTTCAAAGAGATAAGATCGACGAGTAACGTGAAAGTGTTTATTTGAAACAACAAGATTAATAAACGATTGGAGGTAACGAAGGTTTCTCCCAACGAAGTTTCAATAGATAAATCAAAGTCTAATTTCTCCGGAGTCAAATTTAAACGTTGAACGCAAAGCAAGAGAGATAAAAAAATGGGTAGAACCGTATTCTAATAAGGTATAAACTTCGCAATTTATAATTAACTAACTCGTGCTAACTTCGTTCGGTTTACTCGCTTTTTGAGAAGTCATGAAAATGCACTTCCTAAAACCAACGACTTTGTTTTGTCCATATCCACCTTTGGTGCCACCGTCCCCTAGACTTGACTTTGGTGCACAACAAAATTGAGCTAAATGACCTTCTCTTCTTGAAATTTCCACTTCTATTATCTTTGCCATGATTACCATCGAGTGGTTACCATTCTTAGCATGATAATTTCCCCACGATGGTTATCATTGTTCATGATCGCTGCACCCAGATGATTATTATCGTGTTGTTGCTCATTACCTTTTGGTTGAGTCGACTCAACTGGTCTCATGTGCTTCATTGCTTATCTCAATATTTTCGGATGTCATTTTCAAATCCGCCACCAAACATGGGTTAAATAACATATCACTTATTATCCCTATACTCGACCGACCAAATAAATACCACATAAACTTAGGTAGGTCATACTAGCGAAGAAATTCCCGCTCTCCCTCCTAGTTCTTGTCTCACATCTTAGCCAGGATCATATCCCTAAGCTCGATACCAAATGTGACGCCCCAAAAATTAGGTATACGCCACCCATCTTGGGTCGCCACTTACATGGTACATAAATTCAAATACAACTTACTAACCTAATCGTCGGTATGCAATACGACATAAACCGTGAGTTTGAATACAAATATTGTCTACTAGATATTACAAACTCAAAAGGAGTCCTCATTACAACTATTATCACACTATTTCACGTAATAGTGAGGACTACTAATGCTATCCTCCGGACCATTACTTACGTTCCCCGACTGTCTCCAAATATGTTCTCATTTCACGAAGAGAACAATGAAAGAAAGGGTGAGCTCAACTAGCCCAAGAAGAAATATTATGACTAAGATAATGCGTAATAAATTATCATTAGCCTTCAACAAAGTTTAAACGATAAAATACAATATACAACTAGTTTAATCTGCAGCTGAATAAACAATCCATTAAAAGAGTCAAGTAGAGAATAAAGTCTACTATCTTTTAGGTTTTAAAAGGTTTTCATCAATTTTATCACCGAGACTCAAATTTAATAAATAAACCACCACATCTAATTATCCCCTCGTACTACGGCCAAGGATTTTCATCAAATTATCAATGGTCATGACTATACCGAATCACCCCTGGTCATAATCATACCAAAAACTATCCATCACTGCATTACAGGCCACTGAGGACTTTTGTCACATCATTTATATCAAGTCATGATTATACCGAATGATCCCTGGTCATAATCATACTAAGTTAAGTTCATCTATGCACGTAAGCCAAAGATAACATAATATAACATAAGGATGATGACAATGACATAATAATTCAATAAAACAAGTTCAAGAATTATTTAATTCATGAATTATTAACGTCCAAATTGTCAACATGATAATCTTTTTTAGAGAGTAAAATTCAAGAATGATCGGAAGAATATTTCCATGAAAAGATATTGGATGAAACGCAAATATCAAGGATATTCTACTAATTTCATGGAGTATAGAAGTCAAAGTTTTAACCAACTGGGTATAATAAAGAATGGAATAACAAAAGAAATCACCATGCATGCGGTACTTTGCATGAAAAGTTATTCCAATGAATAATAATAATAACGGAACCAGTCGTCGTGAAATTCACACCGGCAGGATGTTCCAATGTAATAATAAAGATGGAACTGCATCCTGTAAAAAACACATGATAGATATTCCAACATAATGATAAAGATTTTAACCAGGTCCTGTAAAACACATGCATGGATATTCCAACGGTAATAATAAAGATTTTAACCAGTCCTGTAAAACACACAGCATGTGATGTTCCAACAAAATAATAGAAGAATGTCACCAAGTATAGGGTAAATCATATATGAGTTATTCCAACGTAATAATAAGCAATGGAATAACATAAGGATTTCACCAAGTATAGGTATGCCACAGTATGAGGTTATGTATAGGGTATGCCACTTTTACAAAGTTATTCCAATGTAATAATAGTGAATGGAATAATGTAAGTTCTCTTCAAGAAGAAAGAATAACACCCTTACCGTAAAAAGAACCTAATATAGAAGTAGTGAAGTAGCGAGAATACTCTTCTTCTTTCTATAATTTTCTCTATAGCTTCTCTCTATAATTTCTCTCTGTAGTTTCAATGAATTCGTAAGAAAATAATGAAGGAATGAGCTTCTATTTATAGGAAAATGGAATGCATAAGAATTAATCCATGAACGGTCCGTATTGATTTACTTTAATCTGACGGTCCATATTTAAAGAAAAATCTTTTAAATAAAATATAATATATTCTATTTATATAAAACATTTTACTATGCAAACACTATGCAATACTATGCAAAACACTATGCAACACTATGCATAATAAAATATAATATATTCTATTTATAGAATAACTTTAATAAAGTATTCTATTTTATATAAAAAGATGTTTCGCTTTTATTACGTTAATAATACGAATAAAACAAAACGTCATTATTATATAATAATTCATATTATTAATCGATGAATAATGGAATCAAACCGAGTGACTTCTCACATAAGCATCAATAATCAATACCGCAAAGCTACTATGTAACCACACGTATTCATCGTACTTTTACTACCGAAGTAGTTCAACAAGATCAACCAGTAAAACTTCCTAGCCGTTATTTCAATAAAATATTTTTGTCGCTTTCTCAATCCGACAATAATTACATTGTGAGGGGTCCACCAATGATTGAGTAGTTGTATTTAATATTCCCTGCTAAACCGAATATTCCCCACCAATCGAATATAATATAACCACTTGCATACTTTGCAAAATTTATAAATACTACCCACAACTATAATATTATCTTAAATTCACACCATAATATTAAAAAATTATTGCAACAAAATTTAAATCTTTATTGATAAAATCTGGGGTCTCACACAAACTCCTTTGCTATCCGTATCAGTTTTGTTCTTATTATCCTTTGTTTATGCCTTTCTATTTTCCTTCTTTGAATCGTTCTTCTTTTCAGAAGATCTTTTGGCCCCTACCAGTAAGACTTGGTCTTTCTTGGTTGAAAGTGACTCTCAACATTTTTCAACATGTTAAGCAAATCAATGAGACCCGATATCTAGCTTGTTCATATGAAAAAAATTCACAACATTTGTGAAAGGAGTCCGGAGTGAGTGTAAGATCAAATCTTGGCTCAACTCTCCATCCATGACAAAACTCGTTGTCCTAATTGATCAATCAAATTGATAATGTTAAGGACTTTTATCTGTCTTCAGTAGTGTCACTTCCGTCATTCTAGATTGGAAGAGCTTCTTAGATATCTCGATATCTATCACCCTACTTTCCTCACCATCAACTACTTGATGTGCGGAATATAGTAGGAGCATCCATAGTTTCATCTTGTGTGAAGCTCGTTACTCGTGGATGTGAGCATGATGCATTGAGCCAATCAGCATCATCTTGCCACTTTCTAAAAGTAGCAATCTCTTCCTGAGAGGCATTGTGCAGTAACCATTACGGGATAGGCGTATTATAGGACATAAGATAGCTTTTTCAAATATGAGAACTATTCTCAAATTCCTTAATCAATCCGCTTAATTGATGCAGTTAATTTAGCATCTAATATGCTTCGCAGTGATAGTAATTTTAGACATTGTAAAATTACAGTAAATGAATTTGTAATTAACAACATTTTAACATACATTCTTTTATTAATTACCAAAATAAATTAGGTCTTGTTTTAAATTGGTATCTCCCACTATTTTCTTCAAACTATATTACCCTCACTTATATAGTTCGGCAAAATCTAATTAAAGATTTGCTAGTGAGAATAAGGATCCCATTTCAAATGTATATAGCCTTGTGGTGACACAACAAACTATATATAAATAAATAGGTAGACAACTTTTGTCAATTACATCAACTATGCAACTCCTTTTCTTTTGCCTCTTAGATTATTTTGATCAAGTGGTGGCACATCCTAATCAAAATTATCCAAGTTAAGTCCGACCTAGCACTCCATATATTCAAAAAGAAAATATCATCCTTGTGGTGACACAACAAAACAATATTGTTCAATTTTCTTTATAAGCATCAAATGTGATAAATTAACATCTTAAATACTTAATACTTGCCTTGTGGTGACACAACAAACTCATATTAAATATTTAATACTCTATTAATTTTATCATGCTAGAAGGCTTACGCTCGATATTCCAAATATCTTTGAACGCTTAGGACTTAATATAAAAATTGAGGGTTTTGTTATTAATTTGTCTCATCTTGTTTAATGCTGCATGCATATATATATAATAAAATACGCGTCATATTAATTAACATACGCGAAGCATGTTTGCATAATATATATATATATATATAGTATAAGCATGCACATATAGAATACTATATTCTACTTTCTGATTGATTATGGATTTTTATTCTAGTTTGGTTCACTAGAGCCACCAAGTGAACCAAAAGGTCAAATCTTAGGGTGCAAGAAATAATATTTAAATATAACTATTACATTTAAACCCTGGGCTCCATTACAAATCTGGTCTTCAAGCGCTCCTTGTTCCTTGATCTCCAATTCTTCAAAATTAATTCTAACTATTCCTATTACAAAACTATTTAAAATAAATAGAAACCTTGATCGTGCAAATAAGGGGAAGTACATAGGAGGGAGATAAAATTTACATTAAGAAAAAAATTAGAGAAGACGAGGTACGCAGACCCCATTTAATAAAACTCATACATTCACGCATCCAACTAAAATAAAATCCAATCACATCGGGTCAATAGTCCATAATCAATCCAATTTATTATCATACACATCATCATATGCATCATCATTTGCATCAATAAATGACATTCATCTTATGAATAATAAACATTTAATATATATATTGATATCATTTAATGGTCAAATTTAGTTAGTATAAAATCTATTTTTGAATCAAAATAAACTCCTTTATTTTAATCCAAATTTAAATAAAAATAAAACTATTTTATTTTAATTTATCCAATTTTGAATAAAATAAACTATTTTATTTTAATCAAAATCTTTAATCAAATAAACTCTTTTATTTTAATTAATTATGGAATCCAATTCCATGTAAAAAAAAATAACTCCTTTATTAAAGGAAACACGGATTCTCTTTCCTATTCACAAATAAACTCCTTTATTTTGAATAATATGAAATCTTATTTCATATCTAAATAAACTCTTTTATTTAAGAAAATTAGGATTCTCTTTCCTATTCACAAATAAACTCTTTTATTTTAAATAATATGAAATCTTATTTCATATCTAAATAAACTCCTTTATTTAAGGAAACATATAATCCAATTTCAACTCCAATTAGTTATCATAGAATCCAATTCTAACTCTTTATTAGTTAGCATAAAATTTAATTTTAAAATTAAAATAAACTTTTTATTTTAATATAAAATAAACTTTTATTTTAATATTAAAATAAAATTTTATTTTAATAATAAAATTATTAAGAATATATATATATATATATAATAATAAAACAAAACCATTATTATATATATATATATATATATATATATATATAAAAACCGAATTAATAATATTATATATATATATATCTAATATTATTAAAATCATGTCCCACGTGTAACCTGGTATCACATGATTAATGAGAATCTACTGGGCATTACTCTTGTCATGCAAACCGTGAATCACATTTAACAAACTAACATTTTATATAAATATATATATAAAATATACCAAGCTGCATAACCATGTTTATATCACATGAATCATCCGCCCTTGAACAAAAAATGAAATCAGTGATCACATATGATCACTTAAAATCACGGACAAGGCAAAAAAAACGTTTACCGAGGTAATAAAAAAACATGGATTAACGAATTCGCGAAATTCCTTTTTTTTTTAAATAAATTTTATACAATAAAATTATGCCCAATTAAATTATTCTAAACACATATCAATATACATATCAAATAAAATAATTAATAATTCGCATAAAGGTTTGGCTCTGATACCACTGTTAGGTTTGTAATATTCATGAACGCAATCAAATTGCAAAAATAAGCTGAAACGTGTAAAATCAGAGTTTAAAAATTTTACAAACCATATACCCGGATCACCCTTTATGCAAAATTATTAATTAAACGAAAAAGATAACGAATAAGAATCATACCCTTGAAGATCGAGCTTCCTCAGGTACAAGTTCACCTCCAATCCTTTTCGCGTTCAACTTGAATCCACCGGGTTTGGTTCCTTCCTTTGATCAACGTTAGCCACCCATGTGTTTGGCCTTTAGAGGTGATCCACCAAGGAAAAAGAAGGATTCAAGAAGATGGGTGGTTGGCTAAACCCTAGTTTTTTCTATCTCTATAGAAAAGGAGCGTACTCTCCAACCATTAAAATTATAACGTAGTCTAAATATCTGATATAAGACTCCTCTTATAAAGATATCAAGGAACCCTATTAAAATAAGGTATTATTTAATTAAACCCTTTTAATTAAAGGGCTCCTAATCTTATTAGGGATAATTAATTAAACTCCTTTAACTAATTTTTCTTCCTAATCCAATTAGGAATAAATGAGAAATACTTATATTAAATTAATTCCTAAACTCTTTTAGAAATTAAAATAATAATAATAATTGTAATAATATTAATAAGACTCCTCTTATTAATTTATATTTAATATTTCTAAAATATTAAATAATAAATATTAAGTTATTTAATTTATTCTATCACCATAGATTAAATTAAATATACATAACATATTATTACGATTATGTCATTAACTTCTTAAATAATTATTCTTCCTTTTATGGTGTGACCATTTAGGTTCTCCATATTAAATCGGTTGTGAATAAATCAATTAGAACAATTCTAATCTTATTTAAATAAATAAGTTAAACAATTAATTTATTTAAATAAATAATATTTATTCTACAATAGGGATAAGCCTCCCTAGCGATCAACGACTTTCCGGATAATATAGATTTTAACATTAATCATAAAAGAACCTTTGAGTAAATAGTTACCGACAATTCATTCCTTCCACCATACATCTGATGTCCCAATTAAATATAAGACATGAAATTACTCACAAGTCTTATTTTATTTAATTATATGTATTTCGATCTTTAAATACACAACTCCAAATAATGCAAATTAAAACTCCTCTCTAATTTCATTCTTGCCTTGCCAAGGACTTACTGGGTTGTCATTTATCAAATCACATAGGACATTTCTCTTCTTTTATTAGAAGTGGTAGATTCTTTATTGATCATATATTATCTCCATGTACAACTTGTTATACCCAAGCATACCCTTTTGATATTCTCTAAGGGTCTTAAGGAATAAGTCAAAGTATAACTCATCATACACAAGATACTATGATGATCTCAAGTCCAAGGATCACTTGTACTACTATCACTACAGGAATTCCTATTGACATGCAAGTAAAACTCCATTAGGTATTCCTTAGCGAGCCACGTTCTTTGAACTTATTCTCTAATAAGCACCTACATACTTGCTTTAGTGTCTCCACACAAATGATCATGAGATCAATCATCCTCATCTAATGAGCAAGCAACGTATGTACCAATCTATCCGGATTCACTAATCCCCAATTTAGTAATCCAACGATTGGGAACTATTTTAGTTTTAAGCTTTCTAAAATTTAGATCTCATTAGAATGATCATCATTATTTTTCTAAAAGCATTGCTTAAAACTATGGGTTTATCACATATTATAAAACAACATCATGTAGATAATTAAAAGACTTTAATAAATTAATACTCTTTATTTAATAAATGAATAAGATTGTTACAAAGTATATGTTTTATCATCAAACATGTTTGGCTTGTGTGCATACTACTTTCAGTCTATACATTAAACTTTTACACATCATTCCCAAGGTCTACAACCTTAACTAAATACATACCTTTAATATCTAAAAAGGTTTAAAATACTATTTTCGTCAGAAAATTTAATAGATCTAACTGCACCATAATTTAATCTTGCACTTTGTCTTTGCTTCTGTCTTCACTTGAGCTTTCATCTTAATCTAAAATTTTTTATCATGATATAGCAAGGATGAGCAACAAATTTTCCCAGCAAGTTTTAAATAAAATGAAGATATATCATGATTGAAAAGAATGAATAAGCTTTCAAGTTTTCAACAATATAATAATTGTGAAATAACATGAATCAAGTTTCAATAATTGCATGACTGAATCAACAATGTTTGAAGGTCAACTATGACCATAAACAATTTAAATGAATATTATGGTAATGAAGGTGATCAAACTTTCATACCTGATGAACATATGCAACATGCACTAAGTGCGAATCAATTATCAGTATAGACGTGAATAATCAAAAACAATTATTCACTAACATGCTTTGAATATACAACTCAAGTTTGAGTTAGGGAAACTTGTCTACACCGCTGATTACCACTAAACAATTAATGTAATCTCTTATGAAAGAACTATCAATTATAAAATTAATCTTCCAGTTAGCATAACATACCTGTTAGCTCATATTACTATTACCTTATACATAGATTATCCAACACTTAATCAAATATTAGATAACAATTTAACACGTCAG
This sequence comes from Panax quinquefolius, assembly GCA_020205615.1. Classification (NCBI taxonomy): domain Eukaryota; kingdom Viridiplantae; phylum Streptophyta; class Magnoliopsida; order Apiales; family Araliaceae; genus Panax; species Panax quinquefolius. The sequence goes on along the minus strand of CM035172.1, from coordinate 79,387,604 downwards.
TATTATTATTGTCCTTTGACAATTCTTTAATCACTATATCATATCCATTATGATTTAACACTTGCTTTTTCATTTCATAAGTTATTCTTTAACATCTAATAAGTTAAATACTAATCCAGCAGCCTGGATTCTAAATCTAGCAACCAAATTGCCAATCCAGCAGACTGGATTCCAAATCCAGCAACCCAAATGGCAATCCAGCTAACTGGATTCCAAATCTAGCAACTAGATTGCAATCCAGAAAGCCTGGATTCACCAATCCATCAATCCAGCAAGCTGTATTATAAATCCTTCAATACAGTAAGCTTCTCCATCAATCCAACAAGCTGGATTCATCAAATTTTCTAATCCAGCAAGCAGGATTTCATATCCTTTTCACGAAAATACTAAATCAGTAAATTATTTTTCTATCCTTTTTCCAAACACATACACACCTATTTCATACACAAAAAGTATTTTATTCATAATTTTCCAGCTTCCTTTACTATTTTTCAAAAATTATTTTTAGTGCGTAACTTAAGAAACTAGCCGTATCACACTTAACTCCAGAAATTCTCATCTCTTGACACAATCTTTTACGTGTTAACGCGAGCCTCCAGTTTAAATTTCGTGGCCATCGGAGTTATAGAACTCTGGTTATAGCCGTTTTCGTTGGAAAATCATAAAATTTGAAATGGTCATAACTTGGTCATTTTTAGTCGGAATGAGCTCATTTTTGGACAGGAGGTACTTAATACCATATATTTGCATGTCCGAAAAGGCCCGAATTTTTTTCACAAATTAAGTTTCCGAAACAGCCCTGGAACGTTCTTGGCAATTTACTTTTTGCCATTTTGCAGTTTTTCGTGCTTTGTTAAAAATATTTCATACAGAAATCTACAACTCCGTTTTCCGTGATTCCAAGAAAACTTATCATATTATCCTCCCAAATATTTCCAAAATTTTTGAATGTCAGAAAAATTACAAAAAATACCCCTACCCTTGACTGTCCAAAAATAGTCTTCTTTTCCTTAAAAGACACAAAATTGTTTTTGCTAAATCAGTCACTACGGACTGTGTACTCAACATTTTTGAGTTCTACCACTTGGGTTTAGTAGTTAACTTACATATCTAGCACCTCTCTTTAACTAATCATAAAAAGAAGGTGTAAATCAAAAACGGTGGAAATCCAAAGTACATAGAAATTTTAGGGCTTATAAACAAGAAAATCACTTTTCTTTACTTTTGATTTCCAACTAAAACAACACCCAATATGAGTATATCTAAACACGAAACACTCATTAACAAGTATATTCATGGTTTTTAAGTTTAGAAACATAGATTCAAGATTTCATTAAGAATAATCAAAATAAAATTATATAAACAAAAGGGGTCTACACCTTTAATTTTGCATGCTCCCTAACTTCTTCTTCTTCCCAATGTGGCTATGGAGTTGGGAGAATTTGAAGAAAACTCTCCCTCCTCCCCCTTTATGGCTGCCGAAGCCCCACTTATCTCTCTCTCTTAGTTGCTTTTTCTCTTTCTTTCTTTCCTTCTAGCCTAGGAAATAAAATGAGATAAAAAGTTATATTTGTTTTGCTAATAAAAATAAAAAGTATAGATATATGGCATATATCTATACATTCTCACCACATACTTGTATCATCTCTCTCTCTCTCTCATTATGTAAGTTGTTTCTTACAAATTAAACAAAGTTGTTGTCTCCATCCGAGGTTTGACACTTAAACAAAGTTGGTGACCAAATAAAGTAAGTAACTCATTTCATTCACCTCCCTTTCTCTCCCTTTTTGTGTGGCCAGCCGTGTGGCCTAGTTTCATCATATTGGTTTTGTTTTTTTAATGCTTTATTCAATTTACTAAGTGTCCAAAAAGTCCTCTCCCACTTGGGCTAAAAGTTGGGTCATTCTTTTAATCCTTTGGGCTATCTACTTAACATGTTTGGGCCATGTAAGTTACATAGTCCAATACCTTTAATTCTATCCATTCCTAATTATTTAATTAGGGGTTTTCATTTCCTCAATTATAACATAAATTCTTACTCATGCACATTTAATTTCTTAACCCAATTGGACTTACCTTAATTAGGTTATAAAATTAATTAATTGAGATGTATAAAATAAATCTCTTAGAATTAGTATATATTCTAAATACCATAATTCTCTCATCCCATAACCCTTAAGTTATTCAATTCTTCATTCCTAATATATAATTAGGATCACACTACTTTCTTTTATTTGTTTATATAATAAACAAATACACACCATCACATAATATTCATATTCACTTACTCACATAATAATTAAATAAATTGTGACATGCTCCCACAATTCTCTTAGATTAGGACACTAGTATATATTTAAATAGTAGGACCACTAAATAAAAATAACCATTTAGGTCATTTAATATTTTTCATACCATAATTAAATAACTTATTCAAGTTATACAATTTATATTGTATAATTAAATTTAATTTAAGTCTTCTCTCCATAAATTGTTTTCAAACAATTTATTTATATATTAAATAAATAATTTAATATATTCAATCATTTATTCAAATATGAACTTAATTTACTAACTAGTTAATACCAATATACATATTTGTATATTAGATCTCATCTCATATTTTTACTTTACATCCTTTGGTATAATATTAAATATTATACCATTATCCATATAACATAATACCATATTTCCAATTATTTTCTTTACTTTCTATAAATTGTCTTCACAATTTATTTAACTGAAGTAAATATATTAATATATTCACCACATACACATATTCTTAGGAACTTATACACTAAACATATACCTCATTATCAGACTATCACTTATAGTCTATCAAATCATTCAAGTTCTTCCCCAAAAATTTTGAAATCCTTCAAATTCATTCACAGAAATGTCAATTCCATACACTTATTTTCTGTCTAGGTTCATCTTATAACCTTTAATCCATCATTTTAGGATTTTAATAATTATCTAAATTTTCGAGTTGTCACATTCACCTCTTCTTCTAAGAATTTCGTCCCCAAAATTAAAGCATACTAGTCCATGCTTATTCTCTTGATCAAAACTAGGTTTTTAACTTAACCTTTAAATTTCCTCCTTTGAGGATTTCTCATCTATTATAACATTTCACCATAACTACTCTCTAGGAGTTTACATCTTCTAAACCTTCACTAAAACTAGGTTGTCATAATAACCTTTATTCAATCATCTCAATTTCTACTCGTACGCAACGAGTTCACACTATTTCATATCCATCATCACAACATTATTCTAAAGAGTTTAAAAATTTTCATATCTGTCTTAAGGATCATAAAAACTATGAACTTTGAGGTTTAGGGTATTTCTACCTTCTACCTCTTTCAATTACGAAAGAAAGGCACTCTACCTCAGATATATTTTATAATAGGTATGTTTACAATCACGAAGAAGGTAAACTACCGGTGAAGGTACTTTAGATGATTAGTTTGTTGTATCTTAGTAATCGGAACGACAATATGCGTTCTTAGATTGGAATATTTTATCCAATTAGTATATCCCCATTTTCAGGGTTGTTCACCTCAGACTTATCATAAGATTCCGCACCAGCCCATACAAAGAATTGATCAACCTAACCACAATATCGACCAGGAAACTAAGTGATTCTAAAACCAAGTACAAATTCCCCGCCCATACAAGGAATCATACAACTCAGCTGCTGACATGAGTCCTCAATTGAAATCCCTCATCATTCTTACTTTCTCTTTTCTTAATATGAATTTTCTTTAATCCGCATCTTAACATTTACCACTCTTTTCTGAGTTTACATCATACCATTTCATAGTACTTCCTCTTTATAGCATCAAGCTATATCATTCCAATCACTTAACATATCATATGTTATTCAACGATTTAATCTGACCACGCCGCGATCTTATTTTTGTAATCATTTCTCCTTATACTTACGATTGTTTTATTTTATGATCTTCTTATTCTTCTCTTTAATCATATTATATTATGATTTTATTAACACTTCTCATCTTATAGACATAGTCTATTTATTTTCACTTTTCATCTTTATTACTGGTGTCAGGTAACTCCAGATTCTTATCCTTATATCTCTTCAAGATTCTTCTTTGAATCTTAATTGTCTTTCTCTTTACTTTAATGATGAATTTCGTAAATTCATCTCTTATCACTTAAACTTGATCTGAGTTTATTCCTTATCATCATCTCCGTGGTTATAGCCTAAGGTACACCTACCTAAGGTTTATAACCTACGGCTTTGATACCACCTGTGACACTCATGGTACTTCCAACCATACCACCCCACAGTGATACCTATCAACTTGCTACCGACTGGCTCGGCGTCTCCTACAGAAAGTCTGGCTACGGTGCCTTCCCTTAAAGGGATGTCACCAACAAAAGGCTCGGGGCTCTTCGTAAATTCATGCTTATAGCTTTGATACCACCTGTGACGCCTCCAAATCCGGGTACTTTTTACCTCAGATCTGGTACATCATTTCTATAACTATTGCGGAAGATATAAACATAAATTGTTTATACATTAAACTTTTACACATCATTCCCAAGGTCTACAACATTAACTAAATACATACCTTTAATATCTAAAAAGGTTTACAATACTATTTTTGTCAGAAAATTTAATATATCTATCTGCACCATAATTTAATCTTGCACTTTGTCTTTGCTTCTGTCTTTACTCGAGCTTTCATCTTAAACTGAAATTTTGTATCATGATATAGCAAGGGTGAGCAACAAATTTGCCCAGCAAGTTTTAAATAAATTGAAGATATATCATGATTGAAAAGAATGAATAAGCTTTCAAGTTTTCAACAATATAATAATTGTCAAATAACATGAATCAAGTTTTAATAATTGCAGGACTGAATCAATAATGTTTGAAGGTCAACTATGACCATAAACAATTTAAAAGAACCTTATGGTAATGAAGGTGATCAACCTTTCATACCTGATGAACATATGCAACATGCACTAAGTGCGAATCAATAATCAGTATAGATGTGAATAATCAACAACAATTATTCACTAACATGCTTTGAACATACAACTCAAGTTTGAGTTAGGGAAACTTGTTTGCACCGCTGATTATCGATAAGCAATCTAATGTAATCTCTTATGAAAGACCTATCAATTATAAAATTAATCTTCCAGTTAGCATAACATACCTGTTAGCTCATAATACTTGTGACAACCCGTGAATTTTGAATATTTTTATTAATTGATTTAAGGTTCAACATTAGAACCTAGACAGAAAATAAGTGTATGCGTTTGATATTTTTAAGATAGAATTTTGAGGATTTCAAAATTCTGTGAAGGATTTAGGTGAATTATTCAGGATTAAGTGTATATGTTAATATGTTCTGTGTATATGTGTACAATATGTGGTTAAGGGTCAATGGTTGACTAGATAAACGATATCTGTAACAAACCGTAGCTAGGTATATATTAAGAACGTCAACGTTCGGTTAGAAAACCCTAGCGAATTATAAGAAACCTTAGAAATCGATTTTAGAAACCCTAATTTTAGTTCCGGGAATCCCTAAGAAACTCTCTTTGTTGTGATGTTGTTTGAGCGAGATGAATATTGATAACCGTAGTAGTATATATCAACTAAAAAGTCAGTGTCTTAGATAGCCCAAAACATACTTGAGCTGAGAATCATAGTCGGTCAAACGAGCAACCTAGAGAACCGGCATGTTAGTGTTCATGAGGCTCAAGAACACCAACATCGACGGAGTTGTCGCCTAAAGCCTCTATAGCGACAGTTTATATAGAAAATGATTTATTTTATTTAGTAAATTGAATTAAATGATTTTTAATTATTAAAAATATAAAATAAATTCCAAAAAATTATTTTAAAGTCTGAAAAATAGTTTTTAATTATTTTTAGTATATTTCATAAATATTTAATATTTTTGGAATATAAATGGTATTTAATTTATTTAATTATAATATTAAATAAATTATTTAAAAAAGATTTTAATACATGAAAAATAATATTATAGTATAAGAAAATATTTAAAGATATTTTCAAATGACTTTTAATATTTTGTGATGAATTTCATTAATTAATCAATATTAATGATAATTAGTTTATTTAATAAATATATTAAATAAATTGTGGAAAAATAGAATTAATGATTTATAAATCATATAAAAATGATTTAAGTGTTATAAAAATATTTTAAGTTACAACATATAACTTTTGATCTCTTGTCATGAAAATATTAATATTTTAGTATTAATAGCAATTATCGGATAAAGAATTTAATTGTTTAAAAATCATATAAAGGTGATTTTAAAGTATTAAAATACTTTGTGATATTATAAATATATTATAATATTATGACATGTATTTCATTTATATTTGATAATAAATAAATATTAATGACAAAAGAATTATGTGGTATTTAATTCATTTAAATACGATATTAATGATTGAAAAATCAAGATAAATAGTAATAATTATTTAAAAATTATTACGAGCTTATAAAAATTATTTTGACTAATATTAAAATTATCTGAGATAATTGTTAAGTGTTTAGGCAGAGTTTAATTGAACTTAAACTCGAAATTTTGTCCATTGCATTACCAGATGTTAGAATTGTGTCGTTCAACTCGATTTGCCAATAGTTTGACCTGATATTAAATCTTATGTGTGTTGTAGATTGATAGGGTTATGTGTTTAGGTTATTCTATGTATATCTATATATATAATAGTATTATATTGTGATGATATTATTCTAATATTGGAGATCTATATTACTACTATTAGATCTTCGGATAAAGCGTTATAAATTGCGTAGCAGTAATCGACGGTTCAGGCAAGTTTGTTTTTACTTAACTCTACTAAGAGTTGTTTCATTCAGATATGCTTATGGATAATCATTGCTGATTGCCATTGTAGAATTGTACTCTGTATATATATTATATGTATATGTCAGGTACGAAAGGCTGATCACCTTCATTACCATTCGGTCCAGATATATTTATTCATGTTGAATACTTGTTCAGTCATAAATTTGTTCGTGCTAGTTCGCAATTATATTGTTGAATTATAGCCAGCTTATTATTCAGATTCTTTCAATAATGATATATCGTTAAATTATTGAACTTAAACTTGATGGGCAATCTTATACTCACCCTTGCTATATCATGATAAACATTGCAGATTAAGGCGAATACGTCGGATACAAGGAAAGGTTAAAGACAGTTCCAGCATAAAGTTAATGTGTGCGATTAGAGTTGTAATAAGTATTGTATGATATTAATGTTATTGTAAGTCAAGTATGTTATGTATTGTGTATAAGTTAAGGTTACTCGACCTTGGGGAATAGTGTGTAAAATGTATTGTATAAACAATTTATGATTATATCTTCCACAAATATAGTAATAGTTGTATAGAATGATCGAACCGGATCCGCAGTGATTCGGGACCTCAGATTCGGGGCCCTCACAGTTGGTATCAAAGTTGTAGGTTATGAACTTTAGGTAGAAATACCTGAGAATAATAACCGCAGTAGTTAGGATAAGTACTAACTCAAATAGAGTTAGTCGGTCGGTAAGATTCAAAGAAGAATCTCGGCGGGGTAAAAGATACGGAGTTCCCTAACTCTGATAGTAAAGTTGAACAATAGTGGTGAGTAGATAGAGTCTAAAAGACTAAAAGAATAGTGATAGGAGATCGTAAAACAAAACGATCATTATATAGAAATGAATCGTAATATATAAGATAAGATCACCCCGTGATCGGATAAGGTAATAGTATATAGAAAAGGATCAAACGAAGGATTGAAAAGTTTATAGCAAGATTGTTGGGTGTCAGTTATACTATGAATTGGTACAAATTCAGGAAAAGATTATGAATACGAGTTGAATGAAATTCGTATTGAGAAGGGAGTTAAGATAGGTGGGGATTTTAATTGAGGACTCGTGTCAGCAGCTGAGTTGTAAGATTCCTTGTGTGGGCAGAAATTGTACTTGGTGTAAAAACTACTTAGTTCTGGCAATGATAATCATTGAAATGTTTGTGTCGCGCTATTTGCTATATGCATGTTAAGAGGGTGATTTCTTTCTCATGTGTATAACAGATAGATAGGTCATAGGTAGAGGGTATAAGGTTAAGTACGAGTTCTTAAAACTCATTCTTATGTGACATTCTTGATTCATAGTTATACGAAACGTTTATGAACCCCTCAGCGAATGGACGCCAAAGGTCTGACTAGGATAAGTTCTTAAACTCATATGATTGTGGCAAGTAAATGAACTCATAAGTGTTGTTTTACGAACTGGGTATAGTTGTGTGTAAATGGAGTATTAAAGATTATAGGAACAGATAGATTGTTAAGCAAATGATTATTAGTGGAGACATAAGTTTTTCAAAACTCCTAGCTATGCTTGACTTTGAAATTTTGACATCAAGCTATATACAGACTATGTGCTTTTAAAAAAAATAAAAAATAAAAATGTAAACTCGTAATCATTTTTGAAACGGTTTAAAGTATAGTCTTTGCTACTTATTTCAGCTAGACGCAAACGATTTGAAATATCAAAATATATTTTATTTATCACTCATGTACCATGTAACCTGGTGCAGAGATGATAAAATGTTGATGGAGTTTTAAATACATGAATACTTAGTGTGAATTTGATCTAAAATCGTTGTTCCACTATTGTATGATGTGTTATGACAAAGTCATACAATGACGGCATCCTCAAATGGACTGTTAATACAGTACGTCATCATGACGTCATTCTCAAAAATATTTTCAAAATTTTAATTTGCCAACGGGGTTTGGCTACACCTAAATAATACGATTGAATTGAATTATTGATATGAGTCTATGCTATTGGATTCAGCTAGACTAATGTTATAAAAACTCTAAGTGTTCATTGAAAGAAATTTCCCGAACCAAATTATTTTGGTGCGGAATCCTATGATAAGACTGAGGTGGACTATGTTGTTTGGATAATTAATCCAATCAAGAAGCGTAAATATTCGCTAGACATGATTAATACGTTATGCATGACGTAAGAGTACGATAGGCTAATCACCTAAAGTACTAGCAACGGTAGTTTACCTTCTTTGTGATTGTAAACATACCAAGTAATGTATTATTTTGCGGTATGAATACCGTTAAAACTATGTGTTTATGGTCTATATGACCCCTCCACATAATTTGAAAATTTTTACTCTTGTGAGTGGTGTATTGGGTAGCATTTGAATGTGTTTGAATGGTGTAAGGTAAATTTCGGGTATGAAATTTTTAGAAGAAGGGGTGAATGTGACAACTTGAGAATTTTGAATATATTTAAAAATTTTATTAATTGATTTAAGGTTCAACATTAGAACCTAGACAGAAAATAAGTGTATGCGTTTGATATTTTTAAGATAGAACTTCGAGGATTTCAAAATTCTGTGAAGGATTTAGGTGAATTATTCAAGATTAAGTATATATGTGAATATATTCTGTGTATATGTGTACAATATCTGGTTAAGGGTCAAGGGTTAACTAGATAAACGATATCTGTAACAAACACTAGGTCTCTATTAAGAACGTCAACGTTCGGTTAAAAAACCCTAGCGAATCCGAAACTCTAATTCGGTGTATGAAACCCTAAATTAAGAACTTAATGGCGTAAGTATAAATAATTATAAGATTTATTATGGTTAATCTTAACAAATTGATTAGAAAACCCAAATTTAAAAATTTTAAACCCTAATTTCTGGTTTTGAAACCCTAATTTATAATTAGGGAAAACCTAAGTGTTAATTTAATACTTTTAATGTTAATTAGGAAATATTAATCCTAATTTTCAAGTTATTAGTAATTAGAAAATCATAATCTAATTACGAAATCTAAATTATAAATTAGAAAATTATTTTTCTATTAGAAACCCTAATTTTTGGGTTGTAAACCCTAATCCATGATTTTGACCCTAATTGCTAAATTATCAATTTTAATTAGGAAATACTAATCCTAATTAGCAAGATTGAATTTATGATTAGGAAATCTTATTTATAATTATAGAATTCTAATTATAATTTAGAAATATTAATTTTATTTTTGCAAACCTAATTTGGAAATTCTAGAAATTATTTTTAAAACCTAAGGGTTCAAACCCTAAACCCTAACCCAAACTCTAAACCCTAAGGGATTGGCCATTTACTAGTATGCCATTAAAATTGTTTGCAAAAAGACTATTTTACTTTTAAATAAGTTGGTGTGTAGGTTTTGACTTTAGGTGGGTTGTTCACCAAAACCTAGCCCTAGCATGTGCATATATCTCAACTAATATCAGATTTATGTGCCACCTAGCAAAAGTTGGTGCATTGAATCAAAATTTATAACTTTAAAAGTAAGAAATACTTACTTTACTTTTCAATTGCTCCAAGTCCCTTCTCTCTCTATATTTTCGGATCTGAGTGAGAGAGTGTGAGAAAACAAGCCATGATCATGTAATAAAACACCAAGAACACATCCATAAAGTAAGAATCAAAGATCAAGCATGAATGAGGTATAAACCCTAATTTTGTAAATCTTGTGTTTTGATGTTAGTTGGTTAGATATGTGTTAGAGAGTGTCATTTAGAGATCTGGGTTGTTTGATCATGGATCCATAACATCTAGATGCTCGAATCTAAAGATTTCAAAAATCTGGAAATGTTGAAAAAGTGGTCTGACAACCGAATGTCAGTGGCCTTAGATTCTTTGTTGTTTTTTATTTTTGTTGTTTTAAAGTTGAAATAGGTAGCTTGTCATGTGGTCTTTAATCTGGAAGTGGAATCACAACCATTACGGGTCTAGACCGTGAGTTATTAACGGTCAAAGTGAGTTGACCAACGTTGACCGGGTAAATCTGGGTTACCCATAAATGGTTAATCAGTGTCTGACAAGATTTTCTTTCGCTTTGATCTGTCAGTCGTGTTAGTGTTTTTGATGATATGTTGTAATAGGTTTGTAGCGGGTCATGTGTATTTCATATATGTGGCTTTAGATCATTTAAATAATCATCAGATCGAACTTAGCAGGTGGTCAAACTAGACCATCCGTTTACGGTTTTTGTTTTTGGAAAAACCCAAAAACTCGATGAACATAGTTTCTGACATCATTTAATTGAGCGAAATCTGTATAATGTTATTGGATTGAAATATTGGTATATAAATTTACCTTAACATAACGACTATAGATTTGAATCTTAACATCACATGGACCATTACTAGAACATGTATATAATCGAGATACAAGATGGCCACTCGAAGCTGCTGGGTTTCTGGGTTACCCAGAAAACCCAGAATCATTCTGACAGCAACATTGAAGGCCCAGATCTCTTTGTTGTGATGTTGTTTGAGCGAGATGAAAAATGATAACTGTAGTAGTACATATCAACAATAAAGTCAGTGTCTTAGATATCTCAAAACATGCTTGAGCTGAAAATCATAGCCGGTCAAACGAGCAACCTGGAGAACCGACATGTTAGTGTTCTTGAGGCTTAAGAACACCAACAGCGACGGATTTGTCGCCTAAAGCCTCTATAGAGACAGTTTGTATAGAAAATGATTTATTTTATTTAGTAAATTGAATTAAATGATTTTTAATTATTAAAAATATAAATTAAATTCCAAAAAATTATTTTAAAGTCTGAAAAATAGTTTTTAATTATTTTGAGTATATTTCATAAATATTTAATATTTTTGGAATATAAATGATATTTACTTTATTTAATTATAATATTAAATAAATTGTTTAAAAATGATTTTAATACATGAAAAATAATATTATAGTATAAGAAAATATTTAAAGATATTTTCAAAGGACTTTTAATATTTTGTGATGAATTTTATTAATTAATCAATATTAATGATAATTAGTTTATTTAATAAATATATTAAATAAATTGTGGAAAAATAGAATTAATAATTTATAAATCATATAAAAATGATTTAAGTGTTATAAAAATATTTTAAGTTATAACATATAACTTTTGATATTTTGACATAAAAATATTAATATTTTAGTATTAATAGCAATTATCGGATAAAGAATTTAATTGTTTAAAAATCATATAAAGGTGATTTTAAAGTATTAAAAATATATTGTGATATTATAAATATATTATAATATTATGACATGTATTTCATTATTATTTGATAATAAATAAATATTAATAACAAAAGAATTATGTGGTATTTAATTCATTTAAACACGATATTAATGATTGAAAAATCAAGATAAATAGTATTAATTATTTAAAAATTATTACGAGCTTATAAAAATTATTTTGACTAATATTAAAATTATCAGAGATAATTGTTAAGTGTTTAGGCATAGTTTAATTGAACTTAAACTCGAAATTTTGTCCGACTAGATAGACAGGATGTTAGAATTGTGTCAGGTTCAACTCAGACTGCAATAGTTTGACCTGATATTAAATCTTATATGGGTTGTAGATTGATAGGGTTATGTGTTATGTGTTATGTGTTTATGTTATTCTATGTATATATATATATATAATAGTATTATATTGTGATGATATTATTCTAATATTAGAGATCTATATTACTAATATTAGATCTTCGGATAAAGCATTATAAATTGTGTAGTAGTAATCAACGGTTCAGGCAAGTTTGTTTTTACTTAACTCTACTAAGAATATTTTGATTCACATATGCTTATGGATAATCATTGTTGATTGCCATTGTAGAATTGTACTCTGTACATATTGCATGCATAAGTCAAGTATGAAAGGCTGATCACCTTCATTACCATTCGGTCCAGATATATTTATTCATGTTGAATACTTGTTCAGTCATAAATTTGTTCGTGCTAGTTCGCAATTATATTGTTGAATTATAGCCAGCTTATTATTCAGATTCTTTCAATAATGATATATCGTTAAATTATTGAACTTAAACTTGATGGGCAATCTTATGCTCACCCTTACTATATCATGATAAACATTGCAGATTAAGGCGAATACGTCGGATACATGGAAATGTTAAAGACAGTTCCAGCGTAAAATTAATGTATGCGATTAGAGTTGTAATAAGTATTGTATGATATTAATGTTATTATAAGTCAAGTAAGTTATGTATTGTGTATAAGTTAAGGTTACTCGACCTTGGGTAATAATGTGTAAAATGTATTGTATAAACAATTTATGTTTATATCTTCCGTAAATATAGTAATAGTTGTATAGAATGATCGAACCGGATCTGCAGTGATTCGGGAACTCGAATTCGGGGCCCTCACAATACTATTACTTTATACATAGATTATCTAACACTTAATCAAATATTAGATAATATTTTAACACATCAGTATTATTATTGTTCTTTTATAATTCTTTAATCAATATATTATATCCATTATGATTTAACACTCGCTTTTTCATTTCATAAGTTATTCTTTAACATCTAATAAGTTAAATACTAATCCAGCAGCCTGGATTCTAAATCTAGCAACCAAATTGCCAATCTAGCAGATTGGATTCCAAATCCAGCAACCCAAACGGCAATTCAGCTAACAGGATTCCAAATCTAGCAACTAGATTACAATCCAGCAAGCCTAGATTCACCAACCATCTAACAAGCTGTATTTAAATCATTCAATTAAGTAAACTTCTCCATCAATCCAGCAAGCTGGATTCATCAAATTTTCCAATCCATCAAGCTGGAGTCCATATCCTTTTCACGAAAATATTAAATCATTTTATTATTTTTCTATCATTTGTTCAAACACATATACACCTATTTCATACACAAAGTATTTTTCCTTTAATTTTCCAACTTCCTTTAGTATTTTTCAAAAATCATATTTAGTGCGTAGCTTAAGAAATTAGACCTATCACGCTCAACACTTGACACAATCTTGTACGTGTTAACGTGAGCCTCCAGTTTAAATTTTGTGGCCATCGGAGTTATAAAACTCCGGTTATAGCCGTTTTCGTCGAAAAATCACAAAATTTGAAATGGTCATAACTTGGTCATTTTAAGCCGGAAAGAGTTCATTTTTTTAACAGGAGGTACTTAATACCATATATTTTCATGTCCCAAAAGACCTGAAATTTTCTCACAAATTAAGTTACCTAAATAGGCCCTGGAAAGTTCTTGGTAGTTTACTTTTTACCATTTTGCAGCTTTTCGTGCTTTGTTAAAAATATTCCATACAGAAATCTGCAACTCTTTTTTCTGTGATTCCACTTGGAGATGTTAGAAAACTTATCATATTATTTACCAAAAGTTTTCCAAAATTTTCAAATGTCAGAAAAATGACAAAACTATCCCTACCTCTGACTGTCCAAAAACAGTCTTCTTTTCCTTAAAATACACAAAACTATTATTGCTAAATCGGTCACTACGGACTGTGTACTCAACATTTTCGAGTGCTACCACTTGGGTTTAGTAGTTAACTTAAATATCTAGCACCTCTCTTTGACGAATCGGAAAAAGAATGTGTAAATCAAAAATGGTAGAAATCCAAAGTACATAGAAATTTTAGGGCTTATAAACTATAAAAATCACTTTTCTTTACTTTTGATTTCCAACTAAAACAACACCCAATATGGGTATATCTAAACATGAAACACTCATTAACAAATATATTCATGGTTTTTAAGTTTATAAACATAGATTCAAGATTTGATTTAGAATAATCAAAATAAAATTATATAAACAAAAGGGGTCTATACCTTTAATTTTTCATGCTCCCTATCTTCTTCTTCTTCCCAAGGTGGCTATGGAGTTAATAGAATTTGAAGAAAACTCTCCCTCCTCCTCCTCTATGGCTGCCGAAGCCCCACTTCTCTCTCTCTCTTAGTTGCTTTTGCTTTTTCTTTCTTTCCTTCTAGCTTAGGAAATAGAATGAGATGAAAAGCTATATGTGTTTTGCTAACAAAAATAAAAATTATAGATATATGGCATATATCTATACATTCTCACCACATACTTGTATCCTCTCTCTCTCTCATTATGTAAGTTGTTTCTTATAAATTAAACAAAGTTGTTGTCTCCATCCAAAGTTTGACACCTAAGCAAAGTTGGTGACCAAATAAAGTAAGTAACTCATTTCATTCATCTCCTTTTCTCTCCCTTTTTGTGTGTCCAGTCGTGTGACCTAGCTTCCTCATATTTGTTTTGTTTTTTTAATGCTTTATTCAATTTACTAAGTGTCCAAAAAGTCCTCTCCCACTTGGGCTAAAAGTTGGGCCATTCTTTTAATCCTTTGGGCTATCTACTTAACATGTTTGGGCCATGTAATTTACATAGTCCAATACCTTTAATTCTATCCTTTCCTAATTATTTAATTAGGGGTTTTCATTTCCTCAATTATAACATAAATCCTTACTCATGTACATTTAATTTCTTAACCCAATTGGACTTACCTTAATTAAGTTATAAAATTAATTAATTGAGATGTATAAAATAAATCTCTTAGAATTACTATATATTCTAAATACCATAATTCTCTCATCACATAACCCTTAAGTTATTCAATTCTTCATTTCTAATATATAATTAGGATCACACTAGTTTCTTTTATTTGTTTATATAATAAACAAATATACACCATCAAATAATATTCATATTCACTTACTCACATAATAATTAAATAAATGTGACATGCTCCACAATTCTCTTAGATTAGGACACTAGTATATATTTAAATAGTAGGACCACTAAATAAAAATAACCATTTAGGTCATTTAATTCTCATACCATAATTAAATAACTTATTCAAGTTATACAATTTATATTGTATAATTAAATTTAATTTCCTCCTCCTCTCCATAAATTGTTTTCAAACAATTTATTTATATATTATATAAATAATTTAATATATTCAATCATTTATTCAAATATGATCTTAATTTACCAACTAATTGATACCAATATACATATTTGCATATTGGATCTCATCTCATATTTTACTTTACATCCTTTGGTATAATACTAAATATTATACCATTATACATATAACATAATACCATATATCCAATTATTTTCTTTACTTTCTATAAATTGTCTTCACAATTTATTTAATCAAGTAAATATATTAATATATTCATCACATACACATATTCTTAGAAACTTATACACTAAACATATACCTCATTATCAGACTATCACTTATAGTCTATCAAATCATTCAAGTTCTCCAAAAATTTTGAAATTCTTAAAATATCTTCACAGAAACGTCAATTCCATACACTTATTTCTTTCTAGGTTCATCTTTTAAACCTTTAATCCATCATTTTAGGATCTTAATAATTATCTAAATTTTTGGGTTGTCAGATTCACCCCTTCTTCTAAGAATTTCGTCCCGAAATTAAAGCATACTAGTATCTGCTTATTCTCTTGATCAAAACTAGGTTTTTAACTTAACCTTTACAACTTCATCCTTTGAAGATTTCTCATCTATTATCACATTTCACCATAACTACTCTCTAGGAGTTTATATCTTCTAAACCTTCACTAAAATTAGGTTGTCATAATAACCTTTATTCAATCATCTCAGATTCTACTCGTACAAAACAAATTCACACTATTTCATATCCATCATCACAACATTACTCTAAAGAGTTTAAAAATTTTCATATATGTCTGAAGGATCATAAAAACTATGAACTTTGAGGTTTAGGGTATTTCTACCTGCCACCTCTTTCAATTACAAAAGAAAGGTACTCTACCTCAAAAATATTTTATAATAGGTATGTTTACAATCACGAAGAAGGTAAACTACCGGTGCGGGTACTTTAGATGATTAGTCTGTTGTACCTTAGTAATCGGAACGACTATATGCGTTCTTAGATTGAAATATGTTATCCAATTAATATATCCCCATTTTCAGGGTTGTTCACCTCAGACTTATCATAAGATTCTGCACCAAAATAATTTGGTTCAGCAAAAGCTTTCAAAGAATACTTTGAATTTCATAAACATTTGTCTAGCTGAATCAAATAGCTTAGACGCATATCAATAATTTGAATTTCAATCAAAACATTTCTGGCCAAATTTAGTTGGCAATAATTTCCCTTTAAAATTCTTAAAATCATTTTATGACGTCATGATACCGCACTGTATTTACAGTCCGTTTGAGGATTCAGTCATTTTATGACTTTGTCATACTACATCATTCCATAGTGGGTTGACGATCCTTAGATCACATCCAACACTAATTAATTCTGCATTGATAACTCCATCATTTTTATCATCTATGCACCAGGTT
Organism: Panax quinquefolius; assembly: GCA_020205615.1. Lineage (NCBI taxonomy): Eukaryota > Viridiplantae > Streptophyta > Magnoliopsida > Apiales > Araliaceae > Panax > Panax quinquefolius. The sequence goes on along the minus strand of CM035172.1, from coordinate 79,370,350 downwards.
GCATGATGCATTAATGATATAAAAATATATTTTGATAATTTAAATTATTTTCATCTAGCCAAATCAATTAGCATAGACTCTTCTTTAAACTATTCAAAAACCATTGAAAATCATCTTTGGTGTCATCATGCCACAATAGGTAACGATGTGTTAGTGGCCCGAAGCCCTCACCTACACACTTGTCACCATGTGTTGAGGATAACAAAAATTCATTTTAAAGACACATCTATGCGAATTTAGCTTGATATCAAAAACTTTGAAGTCTAGCATAGCTAGAAGATTTGGAATACATATGCTTCCATTATCAACTTCACTTTCTCTAATGATCTATTGCTTAATAAATCTATTTATTCCTATAATCCTCAATGCTCAATTCACCCATAACTATACCCCGTTCGTCAAACTTACCACACATTATGAGTTCAGGAACTTACCACAATCATATGGGTTTAAGAACTTATCCTAGACAGACCTTAGGCGTCCATTCGTTGAGGGGTTCAAAACATACCATATGATTATGAGTCATGAACTTAGCATAATTATAAGTTTTAAGAATTTGCAACTAATCCTTATATTCTCTACCTATTCGTTATACACATGAGAAAATAATCACCTTATTAACATGCATATAGTAAATAGCGCGACATCAGGTTCCAATGATTATCAATGTAAAAAACTAAGTGGTTGTCAAACCAAACTCGACCACTAATCAATATAGGAAGCTAAGCGGACAATTCCTCGCCTATACAAAGAATTGATGGCATGTGAATAGATTTTGTTATGTCCAAGTGTCATGTTTATTGTGATTTCTCGAAGGCCATGTGAATAGATTGTGTTCTGTCTATTACTGGATTCGTAAGCTTATAGTTAGTTGCATTTCATTACATTGCATATTGTTGTGCTCGAGGACTATCACGGTTTAAGTTTGGGGGAGTTTGATGAGTGGGTTTCATACCTACGAACTGGGTTCTTATTTGAACTTAAACAGTGTTGATTCTGTCTATTTTAGTATAATTTTACGTGTTTGTGTTTGTTTTTGTTTGCAAGTTTCATTACGTGTTTATTGTGGTACATTGCTGGAAATGTGGCGGGAAACAACATGGAAAATCAAGGAATCAACAACTGCAATTTAGCACCCCGCCGAGGCGGGCTCTATAACAAAGGAAATACCCGCCGGGGCGAGGGTTCACGTGACAAGAAGTAAGCACCCCACCGGGCCGGGGGTTTCATAGGCTTAAATACCCAACCGCTAAAAGCATGCATGTAAAGAAGGAGTTTTGTTTGTGATTCTAACATCATGGGAGGCGTGGACTGAACGAGTTTGGCTTAAATTGGGACTGGATTGTGGACGTTTTTATCAGCTTTTATAGTAAGTTATGAAAAAGAATTCAGAATTCAATCATAAAAGTGTCAATTAATATGACGACCCAAGAATTTAGAAAATTATTTAAATCTTAAATGATGGATTAAAGTTTCAATAATAAACCTAGAAAGAAAATAAATAAATGGATTTGACATTTCTAGGAAGAAATTTTATGGATTAAAAATTTTTGTGGAGAATTATTCAAGATTAAGGGTATAAGTGTATATGTTCTGTGTATGTGAATTTATGTGTATAGTTTGTGGTTAAGGGTCAAGAGTTGACTACATAAATTATATATGTGACAAACCCTAATCATATATTAAGAATATCGACGTTTAGTTAGAAAATTCTTACGTCTGATAAGAAACCCTAATACCAGTTCTGAAAATCCTAATTTCAGTTTCGGGAATCCGAAACCCTAATTCGGATCACGAATAACCTAAATTGGGATCTCAGAGACTTAGTGTATTGATTATAAGATTAATTAGGTTAAAGCTTAACGAATTGGTTAGAAACCCCTAATTTTTAAAATTTAAAAACCTAATTGTTCCGTTTGAAATTCTAATGTACAATTATGAACCTAATTGCTAAATTAGCAATTTTAATTAGGAAATATTAATTCTAATTAGCAAGCTTGAAATATGATTAGGTAATCTGAAGATAATTAGGAAACCCTAATTATAATTTAGAAATCATAATTTTCCATTTTAAAACCTAAATTGAAAATCCTAGATTTTTTTTAAACTTAGGGTTAAACCCTAAGGGTCCAAATCCTAATGGTCCAAACCCTAAGGGTTAAACCCTAAGGGTTGTAGCAAATGTCTAAAGTGCCATTAAATTAAAAGGTCAAATGACCTAATTGCCCTTGTTGCATTATTGTAGGAAACTTGTAAATATTGCCATAATGGGAGTTGGTGGCCAACCTAGATCAGCCCATTTAACTTAAATTCACAGCATTCAGCCAACCTTATCAGCCATTTACATTGTATACATAATATATATAGATTGAGATAAAGAAAAGTGTAAGACCCCAACTTTTTAATGAATAAAATCAAATTTCCTCTATTTATTATTGTGAATAATAAGGTATTAATTTGATATAATACTTTGGTTATGGGTGAAATGTGCAAAATTTTCAAAATAAGCATGTAAGACCCCAAATTATTAATAAATGAAATTTATTTTCCTCTATTTATTATTTTGAAATAGTAAGGGTTGATTTGATTAATGTGGATAGTTATGGGTAAAATACGCAAGTGGTTATAAAATATTCATTATTGTCGGGGAATATTCGTTTGGTCGTGGAATATTCGCATCGCTTGTGGGAATATTTGTACGACAATGCATGATCTTTTGTGGGCCCCATAACTGAAAGCGATTGGATGAAGAAAACGACAAATATAAGTTGTTTATAAATAACGGCGTAGTTAGTTGTTACCAAGTATCTTTGTTGAATACCCGTGGTTAAAACACACTAATACGCGTTGTTGAGCGGTAGCACTACCAGTATTGCACCAATTATTGATTCTTACGTGAAGAAGCACTACTCAATAATTGTTACGATAATTATTGCTTCAATATTTTATTTTATTGATTCAATAATTGTTGCGTTGATATTTTATATATTCATTGTTTCAATAATAATTGTCATTACACGTATTTTTCATTATCGAAGCAATAATTCATATTATCCTAATAATATTTTTAGATAACATTATTGGCAATGTCTAGAAAGTTACATCTAAGGAGAGGTTTGGTCACCTAATTGCATGCACAAAGAAGAGAGAAATTCTTATTGGAAAGCCCTCTTTTTCTGGGAACTACCACAGTTGCAATATCGTGATTCTGTAATATTATTTGTGAATAATTAATTATTGATTTATATGATGAGGAAAATATTGATTTTATGTGGATATAGATGGAGAAAAATTTTAAAATGACAATTGTTGAAAATTAATATTTTATCTTTTCTCGATAAAATAATTTATTTAAATATATTATTATATTTTAATAATATAATAATGGTGATATTTTTACAATGAATGTGGGATATATGAGTATACGAGGAGGAAGAGTATTTTTGTGGCATTAAATGATTAACACATGTTTTGTGTGTCGGTGGATCCCATTTCTTGACTGAAATTTGATTATAGCCTATAAAATCGTCTGCTTGAGGATTTCACCAATTTCTCTTTTGGAATTTGGAAAACTTTCTTCCTGCAAAGTTGTAGAGAATTGAATTTCCTATTAAAAAATCGCGAGATTCAATTTTTCTGATAAAAGAGCTATTTATTGTGAATTATTGAAGTTCCAAAGTTCAAAATAATTGATTTTGGAAGTTTAAAATATTTTAATTACAAAAACGTTTTTCCATTTTTGAAACTCATTTAACATGTGTTAGGGTGGCTGAGTTCAGATTCTTGGATGCGTAGAAGAAGTTGTAGAAAAAATTATAATATTAATTTATTAAATTTTCTACTTTGGTGTTTAAAGCATTTTCCTATAAATAGGTGCTTAGGTTAGAATTGAAAATCACACCGTAAACCAAGTTTTCTCTCTATATTATCGAAATTTATTCTTGTGAGTATTTTGAGTATACTTTGAGTATTGCTATACTGGCAAAGTTCAAGTCATAGCCTATATCCTGTTTCAACTAAGTAATCTTGCTCTTTCGAGGTAAGGGATGTTATTTTCTTCTCAAATGATATTATTTCTTCAATATCATTATCTTTGAAATATTGGTTGGAACTTTTTATCAAATTTGGAATTTTTTTTCATGTCGGGTTACTATTCATGAGTTACTATTCACGAGTTACTATTCATGAGTTACTATTCACGAGTTACTATTCACGAAGTACTATTCATGAAGCGTGAAGATGTTTTTTTGTGAAATTTCTATCTTTTGGTGTTTGATGTACTATTCACGTATACTTGCACTATTCACGATATCTGACACTATTCACGAATACTGGACTATTCAATAGAAAAATAAAATTTTTCTTTTCGCCTAAAAATATCTATTCTGGATACTAGCTTTGATTGTATCCATGTTTTGATCATTCTTGAATTTTACACCACTATGATTATTTTTGAGGTATTTTTGACGGGATAAAACAAAAGTACGAATCCTTAATCCTTAATCCTTGTCATTTTGTTTCAATTGGATTCGCTTTTTAAAAATATTTTCATCATCCTCGGTCTTAAATGATGATATTATTGAATATCTTTGGCCCAGTAGTGCAAAGATGAATGATTTCTGAAGAATATCTTTAGCCCGTAGTGCAAAGATGAACAAGTGTTTAGTTGAACATGACCAACTGATGAATATCTTTGGCCTGTAGTGCAAAGATGAATATTTGATTCCAGATGTATGTTGATTGATGTTACAGGGATAAAAGATAGACGACAAACTTTTAAATTCATACATAGAAGATAGTAGTTGCATTCTTTACTTAACTCTTCTAATGAATTATTATTTCCGCTGCGAATATTGGTTTAAAAACTTGTTGTCTATTGTATTCTATTAGTTTTTTTTTCCTGTTGAAGACTAATGATAATTTGTTGTATATTATCGTAGTCATAATATTCTTTACTAGGGCTAGTTGAGCTCACCCTTTTCCTTGGTGTTCCATTTTTCTTCTCAGGAGGCGAGAATGTAGCGAGTACTAGTCGGGGTATGGAATGAAGGTTCTAGAGAGAGTCGTTTAGTAGTCCTCACCATTTTTGTAAAATAAAGTATCAATAATTATGATGGGGATTTATTTGCGTGTGGATATTGTCAGATGGCAATATCCGTATTTAAACTCACGCTTTATATGTTGTAATAGTAAAGTTGTAGTTATTTCGTACCAAGTATTTGGCGACTCGTAATGGGTTGGATGGAATGGACCTATTTTGGGGCGCCACAGTTGGTATCGAGCTATAAGTAAAAGCCCCAGCCTCTCACGGTGACTTCTGTTGATGGGGGATGCACCGCTTTACTCTCCGTAGGGGACGCCTGCTCATGGTGGCAAACCGATAGGTATCAATGTGAGGTCTTGACACAAGTTGGTGTCCGAGTTACATTATTGTATCGAGCTTAGGGATATGATCTCTGGCGGAGATCGGGGAATAGAACTAGGAGGGAGAGACGAAAATCCTTCGCTAGTGTGTCCTACCTAAGCTTATTTGTTGGTTGGTCATAATATAGGGGTATTATGTGATTTGTTAATTTATTTAATTAACCCTTGTTTTATGATAGTTTTTAAGAATGGTCACGAGAACGTTAACAATGGAGTGAATGAGATCGTGGAGACACCTCTAATCGCCAACCGTGATAATGTGATGTCGGTGAAGAAGGAATTAGAGATATCCATGTGGTGAGTGAAGAATTGATAGTTGACCTTTAGATAGTCGCAGAGGTAACAAATGAGAGAGAGGAAGAAGAGGAAGAAGAGGTACCAAGAGAGTTTATTAGAGGTATTTTATGATCAAAATATAGAATTGCAAAATCGTATTCATGAGTTAGAAGAGCAGTCAAGAATTGTAGTAATGTGGAGCAAAAGGATGCAACGATTCAAGCTTGTGTTACCCGATATGTGATGCTTGAATGTAAGCACTCTTTGGCGAGTATAAGATGATAAAGTCGAATCGAAATGAAAGAAGAAATAATCGAACGAGTGAGAATGAGTGATGCATGGGTAAAAAGCCGCATGACGCGTTGATATTATGGAAAGAGATGTCCAATCTAAAAGAAAGATTTAACGATGACGGAAGACGTTGACAGCAGAAAGATCGCGACCACCAAAGACCAAAGAACAAATTCTAGGGAAGAGAACGATCGCCGCTAGATGCTACGATGCGAGAGGAGGGACATATAAGGTCAAACTGTTCAAAGCCTTCCAAGGTATGTTTTAGTTGTGGAAAAGATGGTCACATAGCTCAATTTTGTCCTATATCGAAATCAAGTCCAGTTGGGACGTTGGCACCAGAGGTGGATACAGAAAAGTCAAAGTCAACGATTCCTGGAAGAGCGTTTGTCGTGACCGGTCAAAATGCAAGGAACCCGAACGAAGTTAGCACGGGTTAGTTAATTATAAATTCTTGCGAAGTTTATACCTTACTAGATACCGGTTCTACCCATTCTTTTATCTCTCTTGCTTGCGCTCAACGTTTGAACTTGACTACGGAGAAATTAGACTTTGACCTATTTATGGAGAATCTGTTAGGAGAAACTTTCATTACATCCGTTGTTTAGAAATCTTGCTTGATTCAGGTTGGCACTATCACATTACCTGTTAACCTTATTTCTATAGAGATATTTGCTTTTGATGTGATTTTAAGGTTAACTACTCATCATGCCGAAATTGATTACTTTAAATAAGGTTGTTAGTTTTCATATTTCTAAGCAACTTTGTTATTCAATTCAAGCAATCAAACCATTGTAGTCAAACATTTTCATATCAAGCTATGAAGTCATTCATTTATTACGGATGTCAAGTTTTCTTAGTCCATGTTATGGATTTGAATAAAGACACGTCGATTTGAATAATATTCTCATTGTTATTGATTTTCCCGACGTATTTCTGAAGAATTTCTTGGCTTACTCCCAAAGACCGATATTAAATTTTGTATCGACTTTGAACCCGGTTCAAAACTCATTTCTAAAATCTCATATCGAATGGCTCCTATTGAACTTCAGGAGTTAAAAAAAATTCAACTATTGAATTTGGTACCTGAGCTTTTATCTGGTGACTTCCTTTGTGGAATGCACCAAAGCCGACTCTCTGTAGGGGACACCATATTCATGCGATAGTAAATCGATAGGTGTCATTGTAACGTCTTATCCAAGGTTGGGATATGAGTCACGATTGAGAACAACCTAAGTCGTGAATCGAAATACGTAGCTTTCAGGCTTAGTTGGTTATTATCGGAGATTCGTTGAAGGATATTCTCGAATCGCTATTCCATTAACGCAATTGACTCGTAGAGATTAAAATTCGAATGGAGCAAGGAATGTGGAAGAGCTTCAAGAACTCAAGAGGAGACTCATTTCAAAGACATGTTACGACCATGCCATCCTGGAAAAGCGAACGTGGTAGCCGACGTGTTGAGTAGAAGATCGATTATACAGAATGAAAGTACGATATTGTCAAAGACTCATTTCAGATAATTTACAAATAATAGAGATGGAGATGAAAACTCTAGTTACCCACGTGATGATATACGAGTATAATCGACTTTAATCGATAAAGTTAAAGCTGTTCAAGCTACACATCGGAGCTGATGAATTTGAAGAAGGAGGTGCAAGAAGTTGTTATTTCAAAAGCGAGAGAATCGGTGAGGTGAGGAAAGCTCAAACCTTCGATTTATTAATCAATTTAAAATTCTCGATCGAATAGGAACTGTGGCCTATAGACTCGCTTTTACTGCCAAGTATGACGCGTGTTCATAACGTTTTCACGATCGATGTTACGTAAATATGTGGATGACCCGAACTACGCTATTGAGTTAGAACCGGTGAGATAGCCAAGACTTAACGCATACGAGGAGGTACTGTCAAGATCTTGTAGAGGAAAGAACATGTCATATGTATCGAGGTTATACCACAAGTTAAAGTTTTGTGGAGAAACCATGCTATCGAGGAAATGACACGGGAGTTGGAAACGGAAATGAAAGCGAGGTATTCTCATCTTTTCAAAACACCAGTATCGTGACGTCAATTTCGAGGACGAAATTTCATAAGGAGGAGGTTGTAAGACCCCAAATTATTAATAAATGAAATTTATTTTCCTCTATTTATTATTTTGAAATAGTAAGGGTTGATTTGATTAATGTGGATAGTTATGGGTAAAATACATGAAGTGGTTATAAAATATTCATTATTGTTTGGAATATTCGTTTGGTGGTGGAATATTCGCATCGCTGTCGGTGAATATTCGTGACGGCCAGCAGATCTTTTATGGGCCCCATAACTGAAAGCGATTGGATGAAGAAAACGATAAATATAAGTTGTTTATAAATATTGGTAGTTAGTTATTCAATTATCTTGTTGGAATACCCGGTGGTTAAAACACACTAATACGCCGTTGTTGAACCGGTAGCACACCAGATTGCACCAATTATTGATTCTTACGTGAAAGGCACTACTCAATAATTGTTACAGTAATTACTGTTCAGTATTTTATTTTATTGATTCAATAATTGTTGCGTTGATATTTTATATTGCTGTTGTTTCAATAATTGTCATTACACAGTATTTTTTTATTATCGAAGCAATAATTCATATTATCTGAATAATATTATTAGATAACATTATTGGCAATGTCTAGAAAGTTCTGTCTAAGGAGAGGTTTGGTCACCTAATCAATTGCCAATAAGGAGAAATTCTTATTGAAAAGCCCCTCTTTCTGAACTACCGTCACGGTTGTCGATCTTGTGATTCTGTAATATTATTTGTGAATAATTAATTATTGATTTATATGATGAGGAAAATATTGATTTTATGTGGATATAGATGGAGAAAAATTTTAAAATGACAATTGTTGAAAATTAATATTTTATCTTTTTCTGATAAAATAATTCATTTAAATATATTATTATATTTTAATAATATAATAATGGTGATATTTTTACAATGAATGTGGGATATATGAGTATACGAGGAGGAAGAGTATTTTTGTGGCATTAAATGATTAACACATGTTTTGTGTGTCGGTGGATCCCATTTCTTGACTGAAATTTTATTATAGCCTATAAAATCGCCCGTTTGAGGATTTCGGTCAATTTCTGTTTGGAATTTGGAAAAACTTTCTTCTGCAAAGTTGTAGAGAATTGAATTTCCTATTAAAAGTCGCGAGATTTGAATTTTCTGATAAAAGAGCTATTTATTGTGAATTATTGAAGTTCCGAAGTTCCGAAATAATTGATTTTTGGAAGTTTAAAATATTTTAATTACAAAACGTTTTTTTCCATTTTGAAACTCATTTAACATGTGTTAGGGTGGCTGAGTTCAGATTCTTGGATGCGTAGGAAGTTGTAGAAAAAATTATAATATTAATTTATTAAATTTTCTACTTTGGTGTTCTAAGCATTTTCCTATAAATAGGGTGCTTAGGTTAGAATTGAAAATCACACCAGAAACTGAAGTTTTCTCTCTCTATATTATCGAGCGTATTCTTGTGAGTATTTTGAGTATACTTTGAGTATTGCTATACTGATGCAAGTTCAAGTCATAGCCTATATCCTGGTGTTTTCAACTAAAGACTTGTCTTTCGAGGTAAGAGATGTTATTTTCTTCTCAAATGATATTATTTCTTCAATATCATTATCTTTGAAATATTGGTTGGAACTTTTTATCAAATTTGGAACTTTTTCATGTCGGGGTTACTATTCATGAGTTACTATCCACGAGTTCCTATTCATGAGTTACTATTCACGAGTTACTATTCACGAGTACTATTTAATGAAAGCGTGAAGATGTTTTTTTGTGAAATTTCTATCTTTTGGTGTTGGAGTTACTATTCACGTGTAATACGACACTATTCACTTAATCTGACACTATTCACCTAAAAAAATGAAATTTTTTCTTTTCGCGTCTAAAATATCTATTCGGATACTAGCTTTGATTGTATCCATGTTTTGATCATTCTTGAATTTTACACCACTATGATTATTTTGAGGTATTTTTGACGTGGATAAAACAAAGTACGAATCCTTAATCCTTAATCCTTGTCATTTTGTTTCACCGGATTCGCTTTTTAAAATATTTTCATCATCCTCACCTTAAATGATGATATTATTGAATATCTTTGGCCTCAGTAGTGCAAAGATGAATGATTTCTGAAGAATATCTTTGGCCGTGTAGTGCAAAGATGAACAGTGTTTAGATGAACATGACCAACCTGATGAATATCTTTGGCCCAGTAGTGTAAAGATGAATATTTGATTCCGGATGTATGTTGATTGATGTTACGAGGATAAAAGATAGACGATAAACTTTTAAATTCATACATAGAAGATAGTAGTTGCATTCTCTACTTAACTCTTCTAATGAATTATTATTTCCGCTATGAATATTGGTTTAAAAACTTGTTGTCTATTGTATTCTATTAGTTTTTTTCCCCGTGAAGACTAATGATAATTTGTTGTATATTATCTTAGTCATAATATTCTTTATCGGGCTAGTTGAGCTCACCCTTTTCCTTGTTGTTCCATTTTTCTTCTCGTGAGGCGAGAATGTAATGAGTACTAGTCGGGGTATGGAATGAAGGTTCTAGAGAGAGTCGTTTAGTAGTCCTCACCATTTTGTAAAATAATGTATCAATAATTATGATGGGGATTTATTTGTGTGTGGATATTGTCTAGATGGCAATATCTGTATTTAAACTCACAGTTTATATGTTTTAATAGTAAAGTTGTAGTTATTTCTGTACCAAGTATTTGGCGACTCAGAATGGGTTGGATGGAATGGACCTATTTTGGGGGCGTCACAAAGCAAGTGGTTGTAAAATATTCATTTGTCGGGGAATATTCGTTTGGTCGTGGAATATTCTTTCTGTCGGGGAATATTCGTACGACGGCGCAGCCATTTGTGGGCCCCATAAAGGATAATGGTCAGATGAAGAAAATGACAAAATTGAATAACGGCATAGTTGTTACCGTTAACACTGTTGGAATACCCGGTGGTTAAAATACGATGTCTGGCGTGGTTGTGCAAAGAGCACACCAGTATTGCACAATATTGTTGAATTATTGATTCTTACGTAAGAAGGAACTACTCAATAATTGTTACAGTAATTACTGTTCAACATTTTATTTTATTGATTCAATAATTGCTGCGTTGATATTTTATATTATTGTTGCTCAATAATTGTCACTACACATCATCTCCATTATCAGATCAATAATTCATATTATTTGGAATAATATTATTATATATCATTATTGGCAATGTCTAGAAAGTTCTGTCAAGGAGAGGTTTGGTCACCTAATTGCGCGCTAGTAAAGAGAAATCCTTATTGGAAAGCCCCCTCTTTCCTGGGAACTGCCTGGTTGTCATTATTGTGATTCTGTAATATTTATTTATGAATAATTAATTATTGATTTATATGATAAGGAAATATTTATTTTATGTGGATATAAATGATTGATATATTTATTTTATGTTGATAAAAATGAATGAATTAATGCTGAGGTGTTTTATCAGTATTTTGTCGGATTGGAAGTATTAAAAATCATCCGTTTGTGGATTTCAGATATTTTCTGATTGGAATTTGGAAAAACTTTGTTCTACAAAGTTGTAGAGAATTAAATTTCCTATGAAAAGCACATTAGATTTGATTTTTTTCTGAGAAAAGGTCTATTTATTATAAATTGTTGAAGTTTTGGAAAATAAAATGATTTTTATTAAAACATGGGTGGGCCCCACTTTTGGTTGGTGAAAATGTGCTGAGATTTTTATTCAAATGTGGTATGCTTGAATAGTAGCAGGTAAAGCCATCAGGTAGTAGGTTAGTCTTCTATGGCGTTCTAAGCATTTTCCTATAAATAGGGTGCTTAGTTAGAATTGAAAATCACACCAGAATTCATAAGTTTTTTCTCTTTCTCTCTCTATAATATTGAGCGTATTTTGTGAGTATTTTAGTACTTTGAGTGTTGCTATACGGTGCAAGTTTCTTCAGCACTATATCTAGTATTCAAGTCAGAAGTTCTGTCTTTGCGAGGTAAGGGATGTTATTTTCTTCTTAAATGATATTATTTTCTTCAATATCATTATGCCGAAATATTGGTTTGAACTTTTTATCAAATTTGGAACTTTTTGTGTCGGGGTTACTATTCACGTGTACGACACTTATTCATAAAAAATGAAATTTTCTTCTTTTTGTCCAAGATGTCTATTATGGTTACTAACTTTGACTGTATCCATGTTTTGATCTTTATTTTTGAATTATGCTTCAAAATTGGTTATTATGGAGTATTATTGATCTTGGATAAACTGTGATACGAATCCCTAATATTTGTCCTTTTATCTCATTGGATTCATTTTCTTGAAAATATTTTTCATCATCCTCAGTCCTAAATGATGATATTACTGAATATTTTTGGCCTGTAGTGCAAAGATGAATGATTAAACTGATGAATATCTTTGGTATGTAGTGCAAAGATGAACATGCGTTGAGATGAACATGACCAACTGGTGATACAAATGGATATCTTTGGCCTATAGTGCAAAGATGAATATTTGATTCAAGATGTAAATTGATTTATTTGACAGGGATAAAATATTGATGATGGACTTTTAAATCTTAGAAGATAATAGAACTCTTTCTCTACTTGACTCTTCTAATGGATTGATGTTTCTGCTACAGTTGTTGATCTAAAACTTGTTGTCTATTATATTTTATCAGATTTTCCCTATAGAAGACTAATGATAATTTGTTGTATATTATCTTAGTCATAATATTCTTTACTGGGCTAGTTGAGCTCACCCTTTTTCTTTTTGTTCCATTGTTCTTCTCAGGAGGAGAGAATTTAGCAGGAACTAGCCGGGGTATGGAGTGATGATTCAAGATAGTTGTTTAGCAGTCCTCACTATTTTTGTAAAATAGTGTATCAATAATTGTAATGAGGACTCCTTTTGAGTTTGTATACTCTCTAGTATACAATATTTGTATTCAAACTCACAGTATACGTGTTGTCGTATTTTGCACAACAATTATATTACTGAATTTGTATTTGTTTCTGTATTATATTACTGAAGTTGTATTTGTTTCTGTACCATGTATCTGGCGACTCAAAATGGGTGATGTATACCGCTTTGGGGCGCCCACAACAGTATCAAAGCTTAGGGATATGATCCTGGTGAGATGTGAGACAAGAACTAGGAGGGAGAGCAGAATTCCTTCGCTAGTATGACTGACTAAGTTTATTTAGTGTTTATTTGGTCGGTCAAAGTATAGGGATAATATATGACATGACTATTAACCCTTGTTTTATGGCGATGATTAAGAATGGCAAATGAGAACGTTAATAATGGAGTAAATCGAATCGTGGAGGTACCTTTGATCACCACCTGGGGAACGCGATGCAACAGAAGGCAATATTCCTCCCAGTAAACAACACTCTAGAAACAAATGATGAATGATGGAATGTTTAGAAGCTTTTTGCAGTTCATGCAAAACCAAACGAGGGAGACTCGTGCACAAAATACGGGTGGAAATGCTAGCAATGCGCGGCTTGTCACAGCTAAGCAGTTCGATGTCTTAGGAAAGCGGATCCGATCAAGGCGGAAATGTGGGTCAAGCAAATTACAAAGATATTCGATGCCTTGGGATGCACGGAGGAACAGAAGGTTCTATTCGCCACCTTTATATAACACGGTGAGGCAGACTACTGGTGGGAGTCTGTGAAGCGTACCTAGCCAGCCACACTCAGCATGTCTAGGGAAACATTTCAGAAACTATTCAAGGACAAGTACTTTCCTGAAAGTATTCGTCATATGAAGGAGGTGGAGTTTATCAGACTGGAAGACACCAACATGACGGTGTCCCAGTATGAGGCAAAGTTTTCAGAGTTATCCAGGTTTGTACCTCATTTGGTCAAAAATGAGGAACGAATGACAAGGATGTTTCTGAGAGGTCTAAAGCCCGAGATTCGACAATATCTTATCTCTCATAAATTTTCTTTATATTCAGATGTTGTAAACAGGGCTCAATTATTAGAGCGAGATAATGAGTATGTTCAACCAAGGGACCACAACCAGGGTCATACCGGTGGCGGCAGTCATCGGAGCAATGAAAACCAGCAGGGAGGAAAACATTAGGACAAAAGCGGTAACCACTCTAGTGGTAATCGTGGTCGTGATAATAGAAGGAGCGAGTAGGGAGGATATTTCAAGAAAAGGAGGTACAACAATGATAACGTTAAGACGTCAACACAAACATCAACTGTTTTTAGGGGAGGAGAACGAGCACCGATCGTTTGTTACAAATGCGGGAAAGAGGGACACATCAGCCCAAACTGCCCACAACAATCCAAGGTGTGTTATAACTGTGGAAAGGAAGGTCATATAGCTAGAGATTGTCTAGTTGCGAAACCAAGTTCAACAAGGATGGTGACTCCAAAGGCTGTCCCGGACAAGTCAAGGTCGGTGGTTCCTGGAAGGGCGTTTGTCGTGACTGCACAAAACGCGAGGAACCCAAATGAGGTGATCACGGGTAAGCTAATTGTAAGACCCCAACTTATTATAAATGAAATTTAATTTCCACTATTTATTATTTTGAAATAGTAAGGGTTGATTTGATTAATATGGTTAGTTATGGGTAAAATGCGCAAATATTTCAAATAAGCAAGTGGTTATAAAATATTCATTGGTGTCGGGAAATATTCGTTTGGTCATGGAATATTCTTGTTGTCGGGGAATATTCGTACGACGGCTCAGCCTTGTGTGGGCCCCCATAACGAAAAGCGATTGGATGAAGAAAACGATAAGTATGAGTTTTTATAAATAACGACGTAGTTATTCTTTATTAACAACTTTAGTAGGAATACCCTGGTTAAAACACGATGTCGCATTGTTGCACAAGAATAACACCACGATTGCACCAATTATTGATTCTTACGTGAAGGCACTACTCAATAATTATTACAATAATTCTTGCTTGATATTTTATTTTATTGATTCAATAATTGCTACTGTTGATATTTTATATTATTGTTGTTTCAATAATTGTCACTACACAAGATTTTTCATTATCAAATCAATAATTCATATTATTTAAATAATATTATTAGATAACATTATTGGCAATGTCTAGAAAGTTACATCTAAGGAGAGGTTTGGTCACCTAATTGCGAGCGAGCGATAAGGAGAAATCCTTATTGAAAGCCCCTCTTTCTAAGAAGCTATGCGTTTGTCATTATTATGAATTCGTAATATTATTTATGAATAATTAATTATTGATTTATATGATAAGAAAATATTCATTTTATGTGGATATAGATGGAGAAAATTTTTAAAGTGACAATTGTTGAAAATTGATATTTTATCTTTTCTGATAGAATAATTTATTTAAATTTATTATTATATTATAATAATATAATAATGGTGATATTGTTACAATGAATGTGGGATATATGAGTAAATGAGAAGGAAGAATATTTTTGTTTCTAAAAATATTTAAAACATGTTAAACATGTTGGTGGACCTATTTCTTGACTGAAATTTGATTATAGCATGTAAAATAATCCGTTTGTGGATTTCGGTCAATTTCTATTTAGAATTTGGAAAAACTTTCTTCTGCAAAGTTGTAGAGAATGAAATTTCCTATGGAAAGGACATAAGGTTTGAATTTTTCTGATAAAAGGGTTATTTATTATGAATTATTAAAGTTTCGTAGTTCCGAAATAATTGATTTTTGAAAGTTTTAATAATTTTTAATAACAAAAACGTTTATTTTGTTTTTGTCATTATTGGTGACTGAATTCAGATGGTCAAGGTGGGCGTAAGAATTTAAATTAATAATATTAATATTTTATTAAATTTTCTGCTTTGGTGTTCTAAGCAATTTCCTATAAATAGGGTGCTTAGGTTAGAATTGAAAATCACACCAGAATATGAAGTTTTCTCTCTCTCTATAATATCGAGCGTATTTTTGTGAGTATTTTGATACATTTGAGTGTGGCTATACGGTGCAAGTTTCTTTCAGCATTATATCCGATACTCAGTCAGAAGTACTGTCTTTGCGAGGTAAGGGATGTTATTTTCTTCGTAAATGATATTATTTCTTCAATATCATTATGCCGAAATATGGGTTAGAATTTTTATCAAATCTGGAACTTTTTTGTGTCGGGATTACTATTCACGTATACGGCACTACTATTCACGAATACGACACTATTCACCGAAAAATGAAATTTTCTTCTTTATATCCAAGATGTCTATTATGGTTACTATCTTTGATTGAATCTATGTTTTGGTCGTCATTCTTGAATTTTACTCCACTATGGTTATTTATGAAGCATTTTTGAACTTGGATTGTTTAAAGTACGAATCCTTAATATTTGTTCTTTTGTTTCATTGGATTCGTTTTCTTTAAAATATTTTTCATCATTCTCAGTCCTAAATGATGATCTAACTTAATATCTTTGGCCTGTAGTGCAAAGATGAATGATTTTTTGATGAATATCTTTGGCCCGTAGTGCAAAGATGAATGATTTTCTGATGAATATCTTTAGCCCGTAGTGCAAAGATGAGCAGGTGTTTAGATGAACATGACCAACTGATGAATATCTTTGGCCTGTAGTGCAAAGATGAATATTTGATTCCAGATATATATTGATTGATGTTATAGGGATAAAATGTTGACGATGAACTTTTAAATTCATATATAGAAGATAGTAGATTTCATTCTCTACTTAACTCTTCTAATGAATTATTATTTCTGATGCGAATATTGATTTAAAACTTGTTGTCTATTGTATTCTATTAGATTTTTCCCTGTTGAGGACTAACGATAATTTGTTCTATATTATCTTAGTCATAATGTTCTTTACTGGGCTAGTTGAGCTCACCCTTTTCCTTTTTGTTCTATTTTTCTTTTCAGGAGGCGAGAATGTAGTGACTACTTGTCGGGGTGTGGAATGATGGTTCTAGAAGTTGTTTTAGTAGTCCTCACTATTTTGTAAAATAGTGTATCAATAATTGTAATGAGGACTTATTTGAGTGTGGACATTGTCTAGATGACAATATTTATATTTAAACTCACAGTTTAAGTGTTGTCGTATTTTGCACGATAGTTGTATTAATAAAGTTGTAGTTAATTCTGTACTATGTATTTGGTGACTCAGAATGGGTGTTGTATACTTATTTTGTGGGCGTCACAGTTGGTATCAGAGCTTAGGGATATGATCTCTGGCGGAGATCGGGGAATAGTACTAGGAGAGGAGAGACGAGTAATCCTTTGCTAGTGTATCCTACCTAAGCTTACTTGTTGGTCGGTTATAATAAGGATATTATGTTGCATGTTAATTTCTTTAATTAACCCTTGTTTTGTGGCAGTATTTAAGAATGGCAGCTGAGAATATTAACAGTGGAGTGAATGAGACCGTGGAGACACCTTTAATCACCACTCAGGGGAACGTGCAACAGGAAGGCAATATTCCTCCTGTAAATAACACCACTGAGCAGAAGATGAACGATGGGATGTTTAGAAGCTTTTTGCAGTTCATGCAAAACTAGACGAGGGAGACTCGTGTACAAAATACGGGTGGAAATGATAGCAATGCGCGGCTTGTCACGGCCAAGCAGTTCAAAGAGTTGGGACCACCAGAATTTATTGGAAAGCCGAATCCGATCAAGGAAAGACGTGGGTTAAATAAATTACCAAGATATTCGATGTCTTGGGATGCACGGATGAACAGAAGGTTCCATTCGCCACCTTTATGTTCCATGGCGAAGCGGACTCTCATCGGTGGGAGTCTGCGTGAAGCGTACCGACCTGCCGCTTTTCAAAGATATCTTGGGAAACGTTTCAAAAACTTTTCAATGACAAGTACTTTCCTGAAAGTATTCGACATATGAAGGAGGTAGAGTTTATTAGATTAGCACAAAACAACATGACGGTGTCCCAATACGAGGCGAGATTCGCAGAGTTATCCAGGTTTGCACCTCATTTGGTAGAGAATGAGGAATGAATGACGAGGATGTTTTTGAGAGGTTTAAAACCCGAGATTCAGCAATATCTTATCTCTCATAAATTTTCTTTATATTTAGATGTCGTCAACAGGGCTCAATTATTAGAGCGAGATAGCGAGTACATTCAACCAAGGGACCACAATCAGAGTCATATCGGTGGCAGCAGTCATCGGAGCAATGAAAACCAGCGGGGAAGAAAACATTCGGACAAAAGCGGTAACCACTCTGGTGGTAATCGTGGCCATGAAAATAGAAGAAGCGAGTCGGGGGGAGATTTTAAGAAGAGGAGATTCAATAATGACAATGTGAAGGCGTCAACACCAACAACTGGTTCTAAGGGACGAGAACGACCACCGGTCGTATGCTATAAATGCAGGAAAGAGGGACATATCAGCCCAAACTGCCCACAACAGTTCGAGGTATGTTATAATTGTGTGAAAGGAAGGATATATCGCTCGAGATTGTACAGTAGCGAAACCAAGTCCAGCGGGGATGGTGACTCAAAAGGCTGTCCCAGAAAAGTAAAAGTCAACGATTCCTGGAAGAGCGTTTGTCGTGATAGGTCAAAATGCGAGGAACCCAAACGAGGTGATCATGGGTAAGCTAATCATAAATTCTTGCGAGGTTTATACTTTAATAGATACCGGTGCTACCCATTCATTTAGCTCTCCTGCCTGTGCTCAGCGTTTAAACTTGACTCCAGAGAAATTAGACTTTGACCTATGTGTGGAGACTCCATTAGGAGAAACTTTCATCACATCCATTGTTTATAAATCTTGTTTGATCCAAGTTGGTACCATCACATTACCTGTTGATCTTATTTCTTTGAAAATACTTGCATTTGATGTGATTTTAGGGATTGATTGGTTAACCACTCATCATGCTAAAATTGATTGTTTTCGTAAGGTTGTTAGTTTTCATATTCCTAACCAACCTGTTATGCAAATTCAAACAACCAAACCACTAAAGTCAATCACTGTCATATCAAGTCATAAAGCTATTTTTTTTATTGAAAAATGGATGTCAAGATTTCTTAGCCCATGTTACGGACTTGAAAAAAAACACGTCAGATGTGAATAATATTTCTATTGTTAGTGAATTTCCTGACGTATTTGCTAAAGAACTTCTCGGTCTACCCCCAGAACGTGAAGTTGAATTCTTTATTGACCTTGAACCTGGTACAAAGCTCATTTCTAGATACCCATATCGAATGGCTCCTATTAAACTTCAGGAGTTAAAGGTCCAACTACAGGAGTTGTGGGACATCGGTTTCATTCGTCCTAGTACATCTCCTTGGGGTGCTCCTGTTTTATTTGTAAAGAAGAAAGACGGGAGTTTGCGACTTTGTATTGACTATCAAGAATTGAACCATGACACCATCAAGAATAGGTATCCGTTACCTCGTATTCATGACCTGTTTGACTAGTTACAAGGAGCACAATTCTTTTCAAAGATCGATCTTCATTCTGGATATCATCAGCTGAAGATTAGAACTGAGGATATTCCAAAGACTGCCTTCAGAACTCTGTACGGGCATTATGAATTCTTAGTCATGTCTTTCGGATTGACTAATGCTCCTACGACTTTCATGGATATGATGAACCGAGTATTCAAGGAATATTTGGATCAGTTTGTTGTCGTCTTTATTGATGACATCCTCATATATTCCAAAAGTCGTGAAGATCATGAGCACCATTTGAAGCTGTTACTCCAAAGGCTTCTCGAAAATAAGTTATATGCCAAGTTGAAGAAATGCGAGTTCTGGCTTGAGGAAGTAGCATTCCTTGGGAACGTGGCGTCAAAACATGGAATATCTGTTGACCCGGCGAATATTGAAGCAATACAAAGTTGGGAGCAACCGAAGACAGTGACCGAAGTACGTAGCTTTTGGGCTTAGCTGGTTATTATCGGAGATTTATGGAAGGATTTTCTTGAATCGCTACTCCGTTAACTCAGCTGACTCGTAAAGATACAAAATTCGTATGGAGCGAGGAATGCGAAAAGAGTTTCCAAGATCTCAAGCGGAGACTAATTTCGGCACCTGTTATGACAATACCATCTGGTTCGGATGAATTTGTTATCTACTACGATGCTTCAGGTAAAGGGTTAGGATGTGTTCTCATGCAACATGGGAAAGTCATAGCCTATGCCTCGTGACAACTTAAAGAATATGAGAGGAATTATCCTACTCATGATATAGAGTTGGCAGCAGTCGTTTTTGCGTTGAAGATCTGGAGACACTACCTGTATGGGGAGAAAGTGGAGATCTATACAGCTCATAAAAGCCTTAAATATTTTTTCACCCAAAAGGAACTCAATATGCGGCAATGATGTTGGCTCAAGTTGTTGAAAGACTACGACCATACCATTCAATACCATCCTGGAAAGGCGAACGTGGTAGCTGACGCATTAAGTAGAAGATCTTATGCAGGAACGAGTGCGATATTTTTAACACAAAGGCCCATTTTGTGTGATTTACAAAAGTTGAAGATAGAATTCAAGATTCCAGGGACCCATGCGATGATATCAAGTATATGCATAGAACCAACTCAAATCGATAAAGTTAAAGTTGCTCAAGCCACAGATCCGAAGCTGATGCATATGAAGAAGAAAGTACAAGAAGGTACTATTCTAGAAGCAAGAATCGATGAAGAAGGAATACTTCGAGTCCACTCCAGACTTTGTGTTCCTAACGATTCTGACTTGAAGCATAGAATCTTGATGGAAGCACACAACACACCATTTGCAATCCATCCCGGGAGTACCAAAATGTATCATGATCTTCGACATACATTTTGGTATAACAATATGAAGAGAGAGATCGCGAAGTTTATCTCGAGGTGTATAACTTGTCAACGTGTAAAGGCGTAGCATCAAGTGCCAAAGGGTCCATTGCAACCACTTGAGATTCTGAAATGGAAGTGGGAACACATTACTATGGCTTTCGTTACGGGTCTTCCCAAGGTTTCTCAAGGCATAGATGCGATTTGGGTTATTGTTGATAGATTAACCAAGTCTGCCCATGTTTTACCTATACGGGAGACTTATTCCCTTGAACGTCTTGCTAGTATGTACGTAAATGAGATTGTGAGATTTCATGGCATGCCAGTATCCATAGTTTCGGATCGTGACCCAAGATTCACTTCAAGATTTGGGGTTAGCTTGCAAAAAGCTATGGGCACGAATTTATGATTCAGTTCGACATACCATCCTCAAACGGACGGACAATCAGAGAGGACTATTCAAACTCTTGAAGATCTATTAAGACTCTGTGTCTTAGACTTCAAAGGGAGTTGGGATAAGTATTTACCATTGGTGGAATTCTCCTACAATAACAGTTATTAGGCAAGTATAGGTGTGGCTCCATTTGAAGCATTGTATGGACGAAAGTGTCGCTCTCCAGTATGTTGGGATGTGGTCGGAGAAACAACGTTGTTGGGACCAGAGTTGGTACGAATGACTACAGAGAAGATCCAAATGATTCGACAACATATATAAACGGCACATGATCGACAAAAGAGTTATGCGGATCTTTATCGAAAGGACGTGAAATTTGACAATGGGGATCCTGTATTGTTACGTATTGCTCCATGGAAGGGAGTTACAAGATTCGGGAAGAGAGGAAAGCTCAATCCACGATTTATTGGTCCATTTCAGATTCTTGACCGAGTAGGAAATGTGGCCTATAGACTCACGTTACCTCCAAGCATGTCTCGTGTTCACAATGTTTTTCACATATCTGTGCTTCGTAAATATGTGAAGGACCTGAAACACATTATTGAGTTAGAACCAGACGAGATAGCCGAAGATTTAACGTACGAGGAGGTACTAGTTAAGATCTTGGATAGGAAAGAGCATGTCCTACACACCAAGGTTATACCACAAGTTAAGGTTTTGTTAAGAAACCATGCTATTGATGAAATGACCTAGGAGTTGGAAACGAAAATGAAAGCGAGGTATCCTCACCTTTTCGAAACACCAGGTACGTACGTCAATTTCGAGGACGAAATTTCATAAGGAGGGGAGGTTGTAAGACCCCAACTTATTATAAATGAAATTTAATTTCCTCTATTTATTATTTTGAAATAGTAAGGGTTGATTTGATTAATATGGTTAGTTATGGGTAAAATGCACAAATATTTTAAATAAGCAAGTGGTTATTAAATATTCATTGGTGTCGGGAAATATTCATTTGGTCGTGGAATATTCTTGTTGTCGGGGAATATTCGTACGACGGCGCAGCCTTGTGTGGGCCCCATAATGGAAAGCGATTGGATGAAGAAAACAACAAGTATGAGTTTTTATAAATAACGGCGTAGTTGTTACCGTTAACACTATTGGAATACCCGGTGGTTAAAAACAAGATGTCTGGCGTTGTTGCAAGAAAGCACAATCGTATTGCACAAATTATTGATTCTTACGTAAGAAGGCACTACTCAATAATTATTACAGTAATTACTGTTCAATATTTTATTTTATTGATTAAATAATTGCTACGTTGATATTTTATATTATTGTTGTTTCAATAATTGTCACTACACAGTATTTTCAATTATCAAATCAATAATTCATATTATTTGAATAATATTATTAGATAACATTATTGGCAATGTCTAGAAAGTTACATAAGGAGATGTTTAGTCACCTAATTGCAAGCCAAGTAAGGAGAAATTCTTATTGAAAGCCCCTTTCTTGGGAACCCTTTTGTTGTCATTATTGTGTTACATAATATTATTTGTGAATAATTAATTATTGATTTATATGATAAAAAATATTCATTTTATGTGGATATAGATGGAGAAAATTTTTAAAGTGACAATTGTTGAAAATTGATATTTTATCTTTTCTAATAGAATAATTTATTTAAATTTATTATTATATTATAATAATATAATAATGGTTATATTATTCTGATGAATGTGGGATATATGAGTAAATGAGGAGGAAGAGTATTTTTTTATTACTAAAAATATTTAAAATATATTAAACATGTTGGTGGACCCATTTCTTGACCGAAATTTGATTATAGCACATAAAATCGTCTGCTTGTGGATTTCGTCAATTTACATTTAGAATTTGGAAAAACTTTATTTCTGCAAAGTTGTAGAGAATGAAATTTCCTATGGAAAAGACATAAGGTTTGAATTTTTCTAATAAAATGGCTATTTATTATGAATTATTGAAGTTCCATAGTTCCGAAATAATTGATTTTTGAAAGTTTTAATTATTTTTAATAACAAAAACGTTTTTTTTTTGTTTTTGTCATTATTGGTGGCTGAATTCAGATGGTCAAGGTGGGCGTAAGAATTTAAATTAATAATATTAATATTTTATTAAATTTTCTGCTTTGGTGTTCTAAGCAATTTCCTATAAATAGGGTGCTTAGGTTAGAATTAAAAATCACACCAGAATCTGAAGTTTTCTCTCTCTATAATATCGAGCGTATTTTTGTGAGTAATTTGATACTTTGAGTGTGGCTATACGATGCAAGTTTCTTTCAGCATTATATCCGATATTCAGTAAGAAGTACTGTCTTTGCGAGGTAAGGGATGTTATTTTCTTCGTAAATGATATTATTTCTTCAATATCATTATGCCGAAATATGGGTTGGAATTTTTATCAAATTTGGAACTTTTTGTGTCGGGGTTACTATTCACGTAAACGACACTATTCACGTATACGACACTATTCACGAATACAACACTATTCACCAAAAAATGAAATTTTCTTCTTTTCATCCAAGATGTCTATTATGGTTACTATCTTTGATTGAATCTATGTTTTGGTCGTAAATCTGAATTTTACTCCACTATAGTTATTTATGAAGCATTTTTGAACTTGGATTGTTTAAAGTACGAATCCTTAATATTTGTTCTTTTGTTTCACTAGATTCATTTTCTTTAAAATATTGTTCATCATCCTCAGTCCTAAATGATGATCTAACTGAATATCTTTGGCCTGTAGTGCAAAGATGAATGATTTTCTGATGAATATTTTTGGCCCGTAGTGCAAAGATGAATGATTTTCTGATGAATATCTTTGGCTCGTAGTGCAAAGATGAACAGGTGTTTAGATGAACATGACCAACTAATGAATATCTTTGGCCTGTAGTGCAAAGATGAATATTTGATTTCAGATATATTGATTGATGTTATAGGGATAAAATGTTGACGATGAACTTTTAAATTCATATATAGAAGATAGTAGATTTCATTCTCTACTTAACTCTTCTAATGAATTATTATTTCCGCTGCGAAGATTTAAAACTTGTTGTCTATTGTATTCTCTTAGATTTTTCCCTGTCGAGAACTAACGATAATTTTTTCTATATTATCTAAGTCATAATGTTCTTTACTGGGCTAGTTGAGCTCACCCTTTTCCTTTTTGTTCCATTTTTCTTCTCAGGAGGCGAGAATGTAGCGAGTACTAGTCGGGGTGTGGAATGATGGTTCTAGAAGTTGTTTTAGTAGTCCTCACTATTTTGTATAATAGTGTATCAATATTTGTAATGAGGACTTATTTGAGTGTGGATATTGTCTAGATGACAATATTTGTATCTAAACTCACAGTTTAAGTGTTGTCGTATTTTGCACGACAATTATATTAATAAAGTTGTAGTTGTTTCTGTACCATGTATTTGGCGAATCAGAATGGGTGTTGTATACCTATTTTGGGGGCGTCACACTAATCATAAACTATTGCGAAGTTTATACCTTATTAGATACCGGTTCTACCCATTCTTTTATCTCTCCTACTTGTGCTCAACGTTTAAACTTGACTCCGGAGAAATTAGACCTTGACTTATCTGTTGAGACTACGTTAGGAGAAACTTTTATTACATCTACTATCTTTAAATCTTTCTTGATTCAAGTCGGTACCATCACATTACTTGCCGACCTTATTTTGTTGAAAATTCTTGCAATTGATGTTATTTTAGGGATTGATTGGTTAACCACGCATCATGCTAAAATTGATTATTTTCGTAAGGTTGTTAGTTTTCATATTCCTAACCAACCTATTATGCGAATTCAAACAACCAAACCATTAAAGTCAATCACTGTCATATCAAGCCATAAAGCTATTCGTTTATTGAAAAATGGATGTTAAGCTTTCTTAGCCCATGTCACAAACTTGAACAAAAAACGTCAGATTTGAATATTATTTCCGTTGTTAGTGAATTTCACGAAGAACTTCCCTTTACTACCCCGAACGTGAAGTTGAATTCTTTATTGACCTTGAACTTTGTACAAAGCCCATTTCTAAAACCCCATATCGAATGGCTCTATTGAACTTCGGGGAGTTAAAGGTCCAACTACGGGGAGTTGTTGGACATCGATTTTATTCGTCCTAGTACATCTCCTTGGGGTGCTCTGTGTTATTCGTAAAGAAGAAAGAGCGGGGTATATCGACTTTGTATTGATTATCGAGAATTGAACCATGTCACTATCAAGAATAGGTATCCGCTACCTCGCATTGATGACCTATTTTACCAGTTGCAAGGAGCACAATTCTTTTCAAAGATCGATTTTCGTTCTAGATATCATCAGCTGAAGATTAAAACTTAGGATATTCCAAAGACTGCCTTCAGAACTCGGTACAGGCATTATGAATTCTTAGTCATGTCTTTTGGATTGACTAATGCTCCTGCTGCTTTCATGGATATGATGAACCGTGTGTTCAAAGTATATTTGGATCAGTTCCTTGTTGTCTTTATTTATGACATCCTCATCTATTCCAAAAGCCGTGATGATCATGAGCACCATTTGAAGCTGGTACTTCAAAGGCTTCGCGATAAAAAGCTTTATGCCAAGCTGACGAAATGCGAGTTCTGGCTTGAGGAAGTAGCATTCCTTGGGCATGTGGTGTCAAAACATGGAGTATCAGTTGACCCGGCGAAGATTGAAGCCATAAAAAGTTGGGAGCAACCGAAGTCGGTGACCAAGTACGTGGCTTTCTGGGCTTAGCTGGTTATTATCGGAGATTCGTGGAAGGATTTTCTCGAATCGCTACTCCATTAACTCAGCTGACTCGTAAAGATATAAAATTCGATTGGAGCGAGGACGGTGAGAAGAGTTTTCAAGAACTCAAGAGAAGACTCATTTCGGCACCTGTTCTGACAATACCATCTGGTTTGGATGGATTTGTTATCTACAGCGTTGCTTCGGGCAAAGGGTTAGGATGTGTTCTCATGCAACATGGGAAAGTCATAGCCTATGCCTCGCGACAACTTAAAGATTATGAGAGAAATTATCCTACTCATGATTTGGAGTTGGCAGCAGTCGTTTTCGCGTTGAAGATCTGGAGACACTACCTGTATGGGGAGAAAGTGGAGATCTATATAGATCATAAAAGCCTCAAATATTTCTTCACCCAAAAGGAACTCAACATGCGGCAACGACGTTGGCTCGAGCTGCTGAAAGATTACGATCATACCATCCAATATCATCCTGAAATAGCGAACGTAGTAGCTGACGCATTGAGTAGAAGATCATATGTGGGTACGAGTGCAATGTTGTTAACACAAAGGCCCATTTTGTATGACTTACAAAGGATGGAGATAGCGATGAAGGCTCCAAGTACCCACGTGATGATATCAAACATACGAGTAGAAGCGACTTTAATCGATACAGTTAAAGATGCTCAAGATATGGACATGGAGCTGATACGTATGATGAAGATAGTGCAAGAAGGTGCTATTCCAGAAGCAAGAATCGATGAAGAAGGAATACTTCGAGTTAACACCAGACTTTCTGTTCCTAACGATTCTTACTTGAAGCATAGAATCATGATGGAGGCACACAACACACCGTTTGCAATCCATCCTGGGAGTACCAAAATGTATCATGATCTTCGACATACATTTTGGTGGAGCAATATGAAAAAGGAGATCGCGGAGTTTATCTCGAGGTGTTTAACTTGTCAACGTGTAAAGGCGGAGCATCAAATGCCAAAGGGTCCATTACAACCACTTGAGATTTCAAAATGGAAGTGGGAACACATTACTATGGATTTCGTTACGGGTCTTCCCAAGGTTTCTCAAGGCATAGATGCGATTTCAGTTATTGTTGATAGATTAACCATGTCTGCCCCTTTCTTGCCTATACGTGAGACTTATTCCCTTGAACGTCTTGCTAGTATGTACGTAAATGAGATTGTAAGATTGCATGGCATGCCAGTATCCATAGTTTCGGATCGTGACCCAAGATTCACTTCACGATTTTGGGTTAACTTGCAGAAAGCTATGGGCACAGATTTAGAATTCAGTTCGGCATACCATTCTCAAACGGATGGACAATCAGAGAGGACTATTCAAACTCTTGAAGATCTATTAAGACTCTGTGTCCTAGATTTCAAAGGGAGTTGGGATAAGTACTTACCATTGGTGGAATTCTCCTTCAACAACAGTTATCAGGCAAGTATAAGTGTGGCTCCATTCGAGGTGTTATATGGTAGAAAGTGTCGTTCTCCAGTATGCTGGGACGTGGTGGGTGAAGCAACATTGTTGGGACCAGAGTTGGTACGAATGACTACAGAGAAGATCCAAACGATTCGACAACGTATACAAACAACACAGGATCGACAAAAGAGTTATGCGGATCTTCATAGGAAGGACGTGGAATTTAATATTGGGGATCATGTATTGTTACGTGTTGCACCATGGAAGGGAGTTACAAGATTTGGGAAGAGAGGAAAGCTCAATCCATGATTTGTTGGTCCATTTGAAATTCTTGACCGAATAGGAAATGTGTCCTATAGACTCGTAGTACCTCTAAGTATGTGTCGTGTTCATAATGTTTTTCACATATCTATGCTTCGTAAATATGTTAAAGACCCGAACCACATTATTAAATTAGAACCAGACGAGATAGCCGAAGATTTAACGTACGAGGAGATACCTGTTAAGATCTTGGATATGAAAGAGCATGTCCTACGCACGAAGGTTATACCACAAGTTAAGGTTTTGTGGAGAAACCATGCTATTGAAGAAATGACCTGGGAGCTAGAATCAGAAATGAAAGTGAGGTATCCTCTCCTTTTCGAAACACCGGGTATGTACGTCAATTTCGAGGACGAAATTTCATAAGGAGGGGAGGTTGTAAGACCCCAACTTTATAATGAATAAAATCAAATTTCCTCTATTTATTATTGTGAATAATAAGGTATTAATTTGATATAATACTTTGGTTATGGGTGAAATGTTCAAAATTTTCAAAAT
Organism: Panax quinquefolius; assembly: GCA_020205615.1. Taxonomy (NCBI): domain Eukaryota; kingdom Viridiplantae; phylum Streptophyta; class Magnoliopsida; order Apiales; family Araliaceae; genus Panax; species Panax quinquefolius. Next base: position 79,342,096 of record CM035172.1, on the reverse strand, counting down.
AAGCAAGTGGTTATAAAATATTCATTTGTTGGGGAATATTCGTTTGGTCGTGGAATATTCTTTACGTTGAATATTAGATGCGGCCATTTGCGTAACCATTTGTGGGCCCCATAATGGATAACGGTCGGATAAAGAAAACGAAAAAATTGAATAACGGTGTAGTTTTTATTGTTAACACTATTGGAATACCCGGTGGTTAAAATACGATGTCTGGCGTGGTTGCACAAAGAAGCACCAGATGTTGCACATTATTGTTGGATTATTGATTCTTACGTAAGAAGGAACTACTCAATAATTGTTACAGTAATTAATATTCAATATTTTATTTTATTGATTCAATAATTGCTGCATTGATATTTTATATTATTATTGCTCAATAATTGTCACTGCACATCATCTCCATTATCAGATCAATAATTCATATTATTTGGAATAATATTATTAGATAGCATTATTGGCAATGTCTAGAAAGTTTTGTCAAGGAGAGGTTTGGTCACCTAATTGCGCGCTAGTAAGGAGAAATCCTTATTGAAAAGCCCCCTCTTTCATGGGAACTGCCTGGTTGTCATTATTGTGATTCTGTAATATTATTTATGAATAAATAATTATTAATTTATATGATAAGGAAATATTTATTTTATGTGGATATAAATGATGGATATATTTATTTTCTGTTGATAAAAATGAAGGAATTAATGCTGAGGTGTTTTATCAGTATTTTGTCGGATTGGAAGTATTAAAAATCATCCGTTTGTGGATTTCGGATATTTTTTGATTGGAATTTGGAAAAACTTTCTTCTACAAAGTTGTAGAGAATTAAATTTCCTATGAAAAGCATATGAGATTTGAATTTTTCTGATAAAAGGACTATTTATTAGAAATTGTTGAAGTTTCGGAAAATAAAAGGATTTTTATTACAACATGGGTGGGCCCCACTTTTGGTTGGTGAAAATGTGCTGAGATTTTTATTCAAATGTGGTAGGCTTGAATAGTAGCAGGTAAAGCCATCAGGTAGAAGGTTAGTCTTCTATGGCGTTCTAAGCATTTTCCTATAAATAGGGTGCTTAGTTAGAATTGAAAATTACACCAGAATTCATAAGTTTTCTCTCTTTCTCTCTTTATAATATTGAGTGTATTTTGTGAGTATTTTAGTACTTTGAGTGTTGCTATACGGTGTAAGTTCCTTCAGAACTATATCCAATATTCTAGTCAGAAGTACTGTCTTTGCGAGGTAAGGGATGTTATTTTCTTCTTAAATGATATTATTTTCTTCAATATCATTATGTCGAAATATTGGTTTGAACTTTTTATCAAATTTGGAACTTTTTGTGTTGGGATTACTATTCACGTATATGACACTATTCACGTATACGGCACTATTCACCAAAAAATGAAAATTTCTTCTTTTTGTCCAAGATGTCTATTATGGTTACTATCTTTGATTGTATCCATGTTTTGATCTTTATTTTTGAATTATGCATCAAAATTTGTTATTATGGAGTATTATTGATCTTGGATAAACTGTGATACGAATCCTTAATATTTGTCCTTTTATCTCATTTGATTCATTTTTTATAAAATATTTTTTATCATCCTCAGTCCTAAATGATGATATTACTGAATATCTTTGGCCTGTAGTGCAAAGATAAATGATTAAACTGATGAATATCTTTGGCCCGTAGTGCAAAGATGAACAAGTGTTGAGATGCACATGACCAACTGGTGATACAAATGGATATCTTTTGCCTGTAGTGCAAAGATGAATATTTGATTCAAGATGTATATTGATTGATGTTACAGGGATAAAATATTGATGATGGACTTTTAAATCTTAGAAGATAGTAAAATTCTTTATCTACTTGACTCTTCTAATGGATTGATGTTTCCGCTGCAAGTGTTGATCTAAAACTTGTTGTCGAATATATTTTATCAGATTTTCCCTGTTGAAGACTAATGATAATTTGTTGTATATTATCTTAGTCATAATATTCTTTACTGGGCTAGTTGAGCTCACCCTTTTCCTTTTTGTTCCATTGTTCTTCTCGGGAGGTGAGAATTTAGCGAGAACTAAGCCAGGGTATGGAGTGATGATTCAAGATAGTTGTTTAGCAGTCTGCACTATTTTTGTAAAATAGTGTATCAATAATTGTAATGAGGACTCCTTTTGTGTTTGTATACTCTCTAGTATACAATATTTGTATTCAAACTCACAGTATATGTGTTGTCGTATTTTGCACGGTAATTATATTACTGAAGTTGTATTTGTTTCTGTACCATGTATCTGGCGACTCAAGATGGGTGATGTATACATGTTTTGGGGGCGCCACAAAAAGCACATAAAAATGGCTCATTTGTTCATAAACACCCAACAAAGTCTCTCTCTCTCTAGAGCCACAAAATTAATAAGTGGATCCGTCCTTAGTATGATCCATAGCATTCCAAGATCAGATCATGAAGATCAGAATCTAGATCAAAGCTAGAAAAGGTATAAAACCCTAAACTTTTAGAAATCATGTGATCTTATGTTAGTTGTTGTTAGTTATTGTTTAAAGTTGTGTTTAAGGATGTTTTAGTGATCTGGGTTGTTACATCCTAGATCCATAACATCAAAGTGTTTGAAAATAAAAATTACAAAAATCTTGAAAAGTTGGAAAAAGTTGTCTGACAACCTAATGTCAGGGCTCGTAGATCTGTGTGTGTTTGATGTTTAGTGTCTTTTATGTTATAGATCTGTTCTTTGTTATAAGGGGTTTGATCTGAAACTTGAATTAAGCCCAGATCATGTATAGATTGCAAGATATGAGCGTTCAAAGTGCGTTGACCGAGCACGAAGTCTGATTTCTGGGCAACCCAGATTTCCCAGAAACTCTGACAACCATTTTCTAGGCTTGGATCTTGCTACTGTTAAGGTTAATGACCATCTTAGTGTTTGATCTTTGTAGTATGACACGTGGAATATACATACAGACCATTAGATTTCCCAGATCATGATCAGGATCGAAAATAATCATGGTCAAAGTAGGTTGACCAATCTGCCTGAAGAACAAATTTGGAAAACCCAGATTGTTCAAGGCCCGTTTTCTCTGACAAGGTTTGACCGACTTTAATCTTGTGATTGTGATATTGTTATGATGATCAGATAATATATAAATTCTCCCTGACATCAGGACTACAAGATAGAACCATTATATCATACAAAGTAAGCCCATACAACAAAGATTTAAGGGCTCAAAGTAGGCACCATGAACTGTTCTTCATTTTTGAAAAACCCAAAAATCAAGAACAGTCTCTGACAAGGTTTTTAATGGCTAATATCTCATTGATGTGTTGTTATATGGACTTGAAATTGGTTTGTTATTGAAGTATTACATCGATACTACATGTTTAACACATCAAACCGCCCACAAACATAAACAACAAAGATTTAGACTTGGTCAAAGTAGGTACCCTATATACTGACCATGCATTTTTGGGTTTCCTCAAGAACACCTATAGTGACGGTTCTGTCACTATAGGGCCCTTTAACGACACTTAATTAGAGAAAATTAGTTTTAAATTATTAAAAATACATAATAATTTACTAAAATTATTTTAAAGTCCAAAAATGGGTTTTTAATTATTTTGAATATATTTCATTAATATTTAATATTTTTGGAATATTAAAGGAATTTAATTTATTTAATTATAATATTAAATAAATTACTTCAAATGATTTTAATACTTGAAAAATCATTTAAAAATATATTAGGGTATAAGAAAATAATTTAAGTTATTTTTAATGACTTTTAATATTTTGTGATGAATTTCATTAATTTATTATATTAATGATAATTAATTAATTTAATAAATTATGGAAAAATAGAATTAATAATTTAAAATCATATAAAAATTATATAAGTATTATAACAATATTTGAAGTTATAAAATATAACTTTTGATATTTTTGTCATAAGAAATGCAATAATATTTAATATTAATGGCGATTATCGGATAATGGATTTAAAGGTTTAAAAATCATTTAAATATGATTTTAAGGTATTAAAATACTTTGATATATTATAATATTATGTTATGATTTTCATTAATATTTAATATTAAATAAATATTAATGATATTAGAATATTATGGTATTTAAACCAGATAAATATGATTTTAATGATTGAAAAATCTTGATAAATGGTAATAATTATCTGAAAATTATTACGAGCTTATGAAAAATATTTTTGACTGATAATAAATCATCTTAAGATATTTGTGAACTGATTTAAACTGAGTCTAAGTGATATTAGGCTCGATATTTGTCTGACTGGGCTGTCGGGGTGTCAGAATTATGCCGGATTCAACTCAGACTACAACAGTTTGACTTGATACTAGGACTTATGCGTTGTATAGACTGATAGGATTATGTGTTAATGTGTTTAGATTATTGTAAATATTATAATGATATTATTCTAATTTATAGATCAATATTATTTATAATAGGTCTTCAGGAAAAGTTAAATAGAATGCGTAACGGTAATCAATCGAACAAGCAAGTTTTTTCTTAACTCAACTTCGAGTTGTTTATTTAAATATGCTTATGGATAATCATTACTGATTACCATGTCTATTAATTGTTGAATCGCACTCTGTGCATATTGCATATGTTCATCAGGTATGTAAGGCTGATCACATTCATTACCATTTGGTCTAGATACAGTTATTCAAGTTCAATGTTCGTTCAGTTATAAAAAATTGTTCGTGCTAGTTCATAATTATATTGTTGAATGTTAGCCAGCTATTATTCAATATTCTTTTTATCATGATATATCTTTAATTAATTGAACTTAAACTTGCTGGACAAACTTGTTGCTCACCCTTGCTATATCATGATAAACATTGCAGATTAAGTCACATACGTCGGATACAAGGAAAAATCAAAGACAAGTACAGCTTGGGATTATATGTGCAGTTAAATTGTAATAGTTATGTATGATAATAATATTATATGTTAAATAGGATATTGATTCAGGTATTATGTGAAGGTTCTCAACCTTGGGGAATATTGTGTTAAGTTTAATGTATAAACAATTTATGTTTATATCCCACAATAGTTATAAAAATATTGTACCAGATCCGCGGTGATTTGGGACCCGGATTTGGGGACCTCACAATTACAACTTTGAAACCCTAATTCCTGAAGATTCCTGGAGGAGTGGAGCAGAAGAAGTAAGATCACGAAGATTTCAGAACTGAGTGCAAAGAAGGGTGGTGTGCACGCCATGTATACTTGTATGATGTGTGTATTTAGATTACACCCAACACATGGCTCATCACTTGAAAACTTACTTTAAGACATGTATAGTTCATATTACGTCTATCTCTTTGAGTGCACATACCAATCATGTCTAGAGGCATAAAAGCCCTATCTTGCTTGCATATATAAGGTCAGAATACAAGTAACTTAACGTTTTTCCATCTTAATTTCAAAACTTCTAAATTTTATTCTTAAAACAATTTCATACTAAACTAATCATGCAAGGAAACTTTGAATCAGATGTTATACCCATTTGTACATGTTTTTATACATGCTTACAAGGTCAAAAAATATCCAAGTTTGCCTTTGAAATCATTTTAAACAAAATCAAAGCAATCTAACACATATGAAATAACATTTATTCTTATGTCATGCATAGTTAGACTTCGTATAAATGCTATCAAGGCCGAATCTAAGGTACACAAGTTTCATCAAAGTTTTCTTTCAAAACTCATGTTTTCTTTTAGAAAATGTACACTAACGTAAACTAACGCAACTCATAGATGCAAAGGAACTCAAGAGCACATGTTAAACTTGTTTAAATGCATAATTAAGCTATGCCAACATGTTAAAGCTTATCAGATTGTAGCAGAAAACACCAACATGTACTGGTGCACATCGTAGTTGCGCTGTACTAAACTGTGCGAACGATACAACTACGCTACCCCAAGACATTTCAAAAAATAGCATATAGCGTAGCTGCGCTGAAATGACCTAAAAAATGGGCACAACTGCGCCCTTTCTGGATAGTTCCAAGAATGGCTCTACTTTTGTATAACTCAAAACCCATGCAATAAATCCTTCATATAACCTGCTTAAACTAATCACATTACTTCTATACATGCATATGATACTCAAATAACATGATAACAATTCTCAAACCAAATTTGGTGACTCAAATTCAAAGTTCATGTTGTTTTTCCATAATTTATCATGTTTAGCGAATTCCTTCACCACAGATTCATTTCTGAACCAAATTGATCCATTTAACTTTCGTTGTTTTTGTATTTAACCATATTAATAACATCTAACAACAATTTATAGATTACAACAAGTTTTAGTCATCAATTTTTTACTCAAAAGCAAGTATTTCTTGACATTTCTAAGAAATTCATCAATCTTGAGATAAAGAACGTGTATGTATATAAATATTACCTCTTGAAGTTTGAATTTGCTAACTATAGCTCTTCAAACCTCTGATTATCCACACTCATTTTCAAATTCTATTAACTCTCTATAGCAAATTTAAGACAACCCCAACCAACGGGAAATGAGAAGGAGGAGTCTCTATTTATAGAGAAATTATTGACCAAACAATACTTTTGCCCATTGATTTAAACTAAGGGGAAGAAGAAGAAGCCATTGGGTACGAGGAAGTTGTTCACATACTCCTTCCTATCCATTATGCACTTCATTATTAAAGACATTAAATTTCGACAAGCTCTACTACTTCCTTACTTATTATTAAAATGGTCTACATTCTACTAAGGTTAATTTCCTTTTGGGCTCATTAAGTCAATTATAATGACTTAATAATACTACATTAAAACACGTATAATCATGTTCCTCAGATATACTGGGTTGGTCCAAATAATATTTTAATTGGGCTAAATATAATTCAGTTGGGTACTCTCAACCCATTATTTTCTATCGTGCATAAATATCACAACGATTAATATCAATCATTTATTCCCTTAACATTAATTCTCTTTTAATAATTCTAGTTAAACCTTCAGTTGGTTTAACTCTAATATTTATGCGACACAACTCATTTATCCAAGCTCACTAGTGTTATATAACTCAAGCTTATTATTCAAGCTCATTAATTAGAAAATATCAGGGGTCTAGGCCATGTTTGGATTTCCCCCAATTTCACTTCATTTTAATATTCCTTTAATATAAAGTTTGGGTGACACATTGTACCTTAATGTTACCTTAATTCATTATACCCTATGAACTTAAAATCATAACACCCTTATTTAAAATAATCATTAAAATAATTAGTATACTACAACAATATAATATAACTCTCCAATTCATTTTCTACCATAAATTGTCCAAAAATAATTTCATTAACCATAACCTAATATATTACTTAATATATCCATCTCCAACAAATATTTAAATATAAACATATTGGTCCTCTCCTTTTATCGTAGACACTTATTATCCATTAATATCTTTAAACTATCAAATCCTTTCATATATTATCGGTATGCAATATATTAAAATTCCCATTTAATTAACATATTCATTCCATTTTCTTTATGTTAAACACATATATTAACTCACCATCTTATGTAAGTTAATTAATCCTTTTTACTCAATTTACCATCATGACACTACAATACAAAGCTTTATAATATAATATTCCATAATATCACTTAATTAACCAATATTTATTCCGGTTAAGTAAATAACTCTTATTCAAATCATGTTTTTCTATCTTAATTCATTCATGGACAACTTAATTATCAATTATAAGTTTTATTACACATATGAGTCCATAATATACATGTCTTGAAATTCAAATTTCATAAACTTACTCAGAATGTTCTGCAGACCGGCGTAGCTGCGCTGGTCATAAGCTTAGAAGTGGCGCAGCTGTGCAAGTTCAGATGCAAACAAGTTTTGCTTTAACAGAAATAGAATCTAAATTCCAAAATACTTTGCAGATTCTTGTTAACTCGTCTAAAATCAATCTCCTCTTTGATTTCACATAATCGATTACTACTTTCTTTGACACTTTAAATATCAAACTTCCAGTTTTAAAATTCTATTATTCGTTAATAGTTTAACCAACTATAAAATCTCATTTATGGAATTTCTTTCCATTAATAACACAAAATTCAAAATATATAACACCTATATATATTTTTATTCAACCCGACACATCCTATAATAAGAATTTTATTTATTAAATTCTTATTTTAATAGTTTTGAAAATTCAGGTTATCACATTCTCTCCCCCTTATAAGGATTCATTCCTAGGAATCACTGAAACCTCTCTACTCGGTCCCATTCTGAAGATTACATATTCTATTTAATATCTTCATCTTTTCTCTTTCAGAATTTTATTTCTTTCTTGGAATTATTAAAGCTTATACAATTTATTCATTATTACACGTCGTATCCTCTCACTTTCTTCTTTCTAAGGAATATCTTCCTTACCCCATTCACCCTTTAAAAGAATAAGAATCTCCCACAATCATTCATTAATGTGAAAGTAGTATGAATAACTCATATTCCAAATAATGCTGAGGGGTCATAAGACTGTGAAATCTTCTCTAGGTTTACTAGCGCTTCAACAAAATCCTTCACACTGTAAACCCTTTCCATAAAATGTTTATCAATCACAAAGACTAAAAACACCCTCTATAAGTAATCTAGGTGATCAACCTATCGTACCACTACGTTGTGTGCAAACGTAGCACACCGTAACCACTATATGTGTCACACTCAAAACCACTATCTCTAAAAACATCTCCCCTTTATAGGGTTTTTCACCTCAGCCTTTAAACATCTGAATCCGCACAAGAGCAATCAGGTTTAGCATAAATACTCAAGAATGCTTGAATTCCATAAATATTTTTCTACAGACGTCTAGCCGAATCAAAGAGCTTAGACTTTCAACAACTCGGACATCAATCGAAATAATTTAGCCAACTTAATTGAACTTCTTCATAATTTAAAAGAAAACAAAAAATTATTTTATGACGTCATGATACCGTACCATATTAGTAGTACGTTGAGGATTCCGTCATTTTATAACTTTGTCATATTACATCATACCATAGTCGGCTGACGATCTTTCGATCACATCTAACACTAGGTCTGATTGCATTGATGAATCCATCATTTACCATTTTCTACACCATATTAAATGATGCATATGGTCCAAAATACATTTTGAAAATTTTTAAATCATTTTTTTGTCTTAGCCAAAACAAATAGCATAGACATACAAATAACGGTATTATTATTTTTTTCTAAAAAAAACTCATTACTTTAATCATCTAATCCAATGTTTTTTAAAAAAAAATGGAAGTGCAACCATCAGCACGAAGTCAATAATTTTACAAATCTAGCATAGCTAGAAGATTTAGAAAATCCATATTTCTCCATCAACTTCAATCTTTACTCCATTGCGTCATTCTATCAATGTTTAACACCATCAATGCTCATTATACCAAAATTTCTTAATTCATGATATATAACATATCTATTACCAATATATTTCATTTAACTTACCACACCTTGGAAGTTAAGGAACTTACCATAGTAATATGAGTTTAAGAGCTTGTCATAGCAATACGTAGTCTAAAAACCAATCAGGGACTGTTCATACGTTTAGGGGCTCAAAAACATGCATACGACTATGAGTCACAAACATACCATAAGCATGAGTTTTAAGAACTCGCGCATAATCTTAATATTCTCTAACTTAAACTTAATAGCCTTTAACTATCAAAAATAAATATGAGAAAAGAATTACCTTCTCACCATAAACATATCGATAGCGCGACACCAACATTCCAATGATTATCATTGTTAAGAACCGAGCGCGAGCCCAAAGCCTCCGCCCATACAAAGGTTTGTATAACTCAGCCTTCACATGAGTCCTCGATTGAAATCCCACACCTAAATCTATCTTCTCTTTACTCAATACAAATTTTTCGTATTTCATCATTTACAACTCCTAATGAGTTTATCTCGTACCATTTCATAGTACTTTTCTCTTTATAGCATCAAGCTATAACCACTCAGTCATTATAGACCATCTATCATTTCATAACTTAATCTGATCACATGGTGATCCTATTCTACCTTCGGTTTACCTTATGATTCTTCCTATTTTCGATCATTTTAATAGTTTACGGCCTTCTTTCCTTTCTTTTTAATCAAAATCTATTGATTATTCAACTCAGGGATTCCCTGATCCTCTGGCTCTTCAGATTCTTCTTTGAACCTATCATATTATCTTAACTTGTTTCACATGAATTTTTTAACTTCATTAACTAAACTCTTTTTGAGTTTATTCCCATTATTTTTAACATATTCATCTTATAGACATCCTCTATTTAATAACACTTTTCATTTTTATTACTGGTTCTAGATTCTTCAAGATTCGTCTTTGAATCTTCTCATATATATTTTAATCTCTTCTTTATAAATTTTATTTATTATCACCTAAACTCTATCTGAGTTTATCATTTATCATCTTTACTTTCCCTCTCCAAGGTTATAGCCTAAGGTATTCTTACCTAAGGTTTATAACATACTTCTTTGATACCAACATGTAACGCCCTCAAATCTGGGTATCCGTTACCACGAACCTGGTGCGTCACGATACTATCTTTGTCTAACTATTAAAAACTTACATTCATAATTTAATGAATACGACTTAGCTTCGATACTAATTAATATATTAATTTCTTTTTATTTCCAGGATCTATGAATCGATCCCAAAACCTTCATAAGTCAATTCCCAATCTTGGTCATTAGCCATTCTTGTCTTTACATCATATTCGATGTTATACTTAATAAGATGTAGAATAATTAAAACTTTTCTGACTTCTTTATTCATTTCCCTGAATCACAACCTTCATCATTTGCATATTTTTTAATCAAATTTATTTTACGCTTCGATTCATCAGAGTGACATTATAAAATTTATATCTCAATTCGATTTTCTTTATATATCGAACAATACGACTTTACAACTCTACAAGAGTTAAACAACTATCAAGTACATCATCTAAAACATAAAACATGGTTTGAAATCATAACTTCAGGTAAACTAATCCATCTTCTTGTGATACAATTGAACTCTATCAATCAAGTAACACGTAACTTTACCGTGAATCCTTAACCTACAAAAGTGGTTATTTGGGAGGGTGATCTCGATAACCCATCAATTCTAATGGGTTTCATGCATTAAATATCACATAATATCATGCACAGTTTTTAATCATCTAAACTCAATACGTATGCTGCTTCTCATATAGCAAGTATAAACATTAACTTCTTAAACATATAATCATAGATTAACTTTTAAATTTCATACATATCTCATATGCATTTCATCAACATTCTTATAGAAAAATATAATTCAACCAACAGTTATCAAATTCATATAACAAATAAGAACTGAAAGACTTGTCTAGCTCGTAGATTATCAACTACAACTTAACTACTTATCATTATCTGCACTTCGTGTATTCCTACATAATTGTATAATCATGGATTCATACCCATCAGTCATATATTTCCTTACATTCTCAATGTAATAATAATTGTTACATTATTTTCTAATTCGGTTCTTAAAACCTTCGTTTTACTTTCTTATCATACTTTTAGGATAGTTATGTATGTATAAGTATACCGTAACCACATATACTTGACATTAACATTCATTTACATTTATCTTATACTGGATAAGCTATGTGTTTGATACACATTTAAAAATCATAGATACATGATCCACATTGTTCTTTCGTTTTGCAAATCTTAATAAAACTTAACAAATCTAGGTTTTATATAACCATTACATGCTTATAAACATAAAATATCACTTAAGTCAAGCATTATTGCTTAAGACATTCATACAAACATGCTTTAAGGTTTAGATCACAGTTAAAACAATCAGGTAACAATTCCCTACAAATATAGCTTAACTTACATTTTAACTTAGGATGGGTGCACCCACGTCTTTCCCTTGGCCCACGACATTTGAATCTTTATTTCCCAGTTTACACCTCATTTCTTAACATGCATGAATGTTAAAACATAATATACACACACTTTAAGAGGTTTTGGTCTATGTTTAGTGCCTCTTGTGTTTACCTTAAGTTGTTTTCACATTTTATAGCTTTATTTGAATATTTCTAACGAAGCTAAGTAAGTTCATGCAACAAGGGTCTAACTACGTACTCCTCAAACCATATAACGGTGTTAAACAACTATCGATACTCATGCTCAAATGTATTCATATGACTTAGCATGGTTCATCACTTGAAAACTTAGTTTAAGACGTGTATAGTTCATATTATGTCTATCTCGTTTAGTGCACATACCTATCATGCCTAGAGGCATAAAAGCCCTATCATTCTTGTATATAAGGTCATAATACAGGTAACTTAATGTTTGTCCATCTTAGTTTCAAAACTTCTAAATTTTATTCTCAAAACCATGTCATACTAAACTAATCATGCAAGGAAACTTCGAATCACATCATACTCATTTGTACATGTTTTTATACATGCTTATAAGGTCAAAATATAACCACTCCATGGTTAGACTTCATATACATGCTATCAAGGTCAGAATCTATGGTACATAAGTTTCATCAAAGTTTGCTTTCAAAACTTAAGTTTTCTTTTAGAAAATCTACATTAACCTAAACTAACACAACTCATAGATGCAAAGAAACTCTAGATCACATGTTAAACTTGTTTTAATGCATAACTAAGCTCTACCAACATGTTAAAGCTTATCAGATTGTAACAAAAAACACCAACAAGTACTAGTGCACTAACAATTTTGCGTTGTATCTTGAATCGTGGAAATTGCACAACTTCTGTTGCCTCAGGACATTTCGAAAATAGCATCCAAATGTAGCGATTGCTCTGAAATGACCTACGAGAATGGGCAAGAATTCACGCCTTTCCCGGATAGCTTCCTGAGAATGGCTCTACTTATGCAAAACTTAATACCCATGCAAGAAATCCTTCATGTAACCTGCTTAAAATAATCACATTGCTTCTATACATGCATATGATACTTAAATAACATGATAGCAATTATTAAACCATATAAACAACTAATTTGGTGACTCAAATTCAAAGTTCATGATATTTTTCCATAATATATCATGTTTAGCGAATTCCTTCACCACAAATTCGTTTATGGACCAAATTGATCCATTTAACTTTCGATGTTTTCGTATTTAACCATATTAATAACATCTAATAGCAATTTATAGATTGCAACAAGTTTTAGTCATTAAATTTTGACTCAAAATGAATTATTTCTTGACATTTCTAAGAAATTCCTTAATCTTGAGATAAAGAACGTGTATGTACATAAATATTTCCTCTTAAAGCTTGAATTTGCTAACTATAGCTCTTCAAACCTCTCATTATCCACACTCATTTTCCAATTCGACTAACTCTCTATAGCAAATCTAAGACAACTCCAACCAACGGGAAATGAGAAGGATGAGTCTCCATTTATAGAGAAATTATTGACCAAACAATACTTTTGCCCATTGATTTAAACTAAGTGGAAAAAGAAGAAGCCATTGGGTATGAGGAAGTTGGTCACCTACTACTTCTTCTCCATTCTTCACTTCATCATCACCTCTATCTAGCCATTGCTAAGTTTGAGAAGTATAGAGGTAGGCCATTGGCCTATTACACGACATATTATTATTAGGGACAGTAAATTTGGTACAAGTTCTACTACTTCCTTACTTATTAGTAAAATGGTCTACATTCTACTAAGGTTAATTTTCTTTTGGGCTCATTAAGTCAATTATAATGACTTAATATTATACATTAAAACACATATGTTCATATACATCAAAACATATAATCATGTTCCTCAGATATACTGGGTTGGTCCAAAATAATATTTTAATTGGGCTAAATATAATTCAGTTGGGTACTCTCAACCTATTATTTCCTATCGTGCATAAATATCACAATGATTAATATTAATCATTTATTCCTTTAACATTAATTCTCTTTTAATAATTCTAGTTAAACCTTCAGTTGGTTTAACTCTAATATTTATGCCACACAAGACTCATTTATCCAAGCTCACTAGAGTTATATAACTCAAGCTTATTATTCAAGCTCATTAATTAGAAAATATCAGGGGTCTAAGCCATATTTGGCTTTTCCCTAATTTCACATTATTTTAATTATGACACCCCCAAATCTGGGTACTTCAATTCCACGGGATTTGGTGTTCACTGTACAAATATCATCTATCTATCTACCCATAATAAATGCAAGCCATGCAATAGATAGAATAAAAATCTTCCCTTTATAGGGTTACAACATCTGAATCATAAACATAATCCTAGGTTAAACTAACCTTAAACATCTGTGCGGAAATATAAATAATAAGTCTTAAACAACAACATTAACTTAAGTCTAACATAAATACATCATTAAATAAAATAACAACTCTTCATCATTTGCTAACTTTGCCCTTGCCTTTACTAGTGGAAGGTTCATCGATTCTTTCGTTCTTAACTGCAATGTTATTATTAAGCAAGAATGAGCACTAATGCCTACAAGTATAACAATGAAATAACAGTATAATAACATGCGAGTAAATCAAAGACATCTGAATAAAAACTCAACTTTTGAATCAAGAATGAATAACAAGAATCAAAAGAATTCTGAGGGTCATAAGACCTTGAACTATGTCCTAGGTTATCAAGGGTTATACTTGAAACCTTTAACGATGATAAGACTATGGACCTTTCTACTCGTGACTTGGGGGATCAAATTTAGTACCATATTGCATGCACAATATCTTAACGCTTAACGCATAAGTAAATCCCTTTGCGGGGTTGTTCATCTCAGTTTGACATTCGAGTCCGCACCAAAGGAAGTTTGGTTTGGATAATTCAATAAGAGTTCTAAAATTTAGAACGTTCATCAACTAAGGACTAGTTGAATCAATAAAGTTCACTAGTCTAATAAGGTTCAACAATAATGATATTCAATTCGAATAATAATCTCAAGAAGTATACAATAGAACAATTATTGTATAACTGAATCATGCTTTGAAAAGATAATAAATCTTTAATATAACATTTGAACTTGAATAATAGTAATGATAATTTACTCGGGGTAATTAATAAACTTAAACAATAATGACAAGTAGGGTTATGAAACTTGCCTCGTGCGTAGATTACACTTTAACTAAACTCGTTCTTTGATTTAAATCCTATATATCATTCACATTCACAATACCAGTTAATTATAACTTAAGTAATCATCATAAACTCTTTCTCTTTGTCTACTTTGATTATTAACTATACTTAGTTAATTTACCACTTTGTCACATAATTCACACATCATGAATACCAAGCTAATTATGTATTCAATAAATCAATCTACATGTAATTATGTTATTTACATGCTAAGTATCTATTTTAACATCTCATTATACTTATAACATAATTTTATGTTCATTACATTATGTTAACATCACATTCATGGACTTTAACACTTTAAAATTTTCAAGCTTACGAACTTTCTAGATAGTAGCCTTTGCAACACTTTTGTACTAAGGCTTCGAAATAAGGCGTAGGTGAGTATATCATGGGCTTGAGACCCTACAATACATGACTGACATAAGACTTGAGATCTTGAGGCGTGGCCTGGCGCAATGGCCAACTTTATAATCGTTACATAAAATTGCGTAACACGACCAAAAAACTCTAATTAAATTACTACTACACAAAATTAATCATACCCACATATTATAATTCATATATAATCAGTACCCAACACTTATAGAGTGATTTTAACCCATTAAAACACATAATCACAGAGTTTAAGCATGCAATTTCAATTCTGACTTTGATGTTTTTTGAAGGTTTTGAAAATAAAACATGAAAATTGACACTACTGAATTAGTTATAACAATCAATCCGCTTCATTTAAACTTTGGTCTCTTCGAATCAACATGCATAACAATATACGAGTGTAAAATTTAGGGATAATATATGATCAACACATGAAATAACACGTATAAGGCCATAAGGCCAAAACTCATACTCTATAATTTTGTAGAAATCATATACTACGTATTTTCATCAAACTGATGTTATGGTTTACAAAATATATATAATTAAATACGATGTGAATAATAGTAATGATAATTTACTCGGGGTAATTAATAAACTAGAACAATAATGACAAGTAGGGTTAGGAAACTTGCCTTGTGCGTAGATTACACTTTAACTAAACTCGTTATTTGATTTAAATCCTACATATCATTCACATTCAAAATACCAGTTAATTATAACTTAACTAATCATCATAAACTCATTCTCTTTGTCTACTGTGATTATTAACTATACTTAGTTAATTTACCACTGTCACATAATTCACACATCATGAATAACAAGCTAATTATGTATTCAATAAATCAATCTACATGTAATTATGTTATTTACATGCTAAGTAACTATTTTAACATCTCATTATACTTATAACATAATTTTATGTTCATTACATTAAGTTAACATCACATTCATGGACTTTAACACTTTAAAATTTTTGTTTCTGAACTTTCTGGAGAGTGGCATTGCGGCGCCACTTTTGTACTAAGGCTTCATGTAATGGCCATGTTGTGGTGTCATGACTTGACGACCCGTAGCGGTGGTATACCAAGGACAGGACAAAACCCTTGAGACTGGCGTACTGGCCATGAATCAAAAAACTATTCTGCAATTCGCGAAAATTGCAGAACACAGCCCAAAAACTCTAATTAAATTACTACTACACGAAATTAATCATACCCACATGTTATAATTCATATATAATCAATACCCAACACTTATAGAGTGATTTTAACCCATTAAAACACATAATCACAAAGTTTAAGCATGCAATTTCATTGACTTTGATGTTTTTTGAAGGTTTTGAAAATAAAACATGATAATTGACACTACGGATTCGTTATAACACCGAATCCGTTCTTTTAAAATTTGGTCTCTTCGTATCAACATGCATAATAATATACGAGTGTAAAATTTAGGGATAATATATGATCAACAAATGAAATAACACGTATAAGGCCATAAGGCCAAAACTCATACTCTGTAATTTTGTAGAAATCATATACTACGTATTTTCATCAAACTGATGTTATGGTTTACAAAATATATATAATTAAATACGATGTGATACATATTAATACATACATAACCCATAAATATTACTCCTTTCTCAGTTACAGAGGCTTTACAACAGGTTTGAAAGCCATATTTATAAAACTTAAACAACGTGAAATTTAGAATTTGGGAAGAGGAGATTACCCTGAGAATAAGTATAGATTAGTAGGGAATAAATTTCTTCTCAATTCTTCTTCAATCAAAATTCTCTCTCAACACTTCTCAATCTCTCTCTGAAACTCACTGTGTTTCTACTTTTCTAGACTTAGGAAAAAATGAAGAAAAGAAAAGAGAATACGTATAATAAGAATCAACTGACGCGCATTATGGTCAGTTACCCATCATGGGTTAACTGCCCATAACTCCCCTTAAGGCCATGTTTGGCTAGTTTAATTGATTTAAAACTCCTTTAATTTAATAAAGCTTTATCATATAGTTTAATAAATGTCACACTCCTTTATAAAATAAATCAATATCTTATTTAATTTATTTTAAATAAAATATAATAATTTCTCATAAATTCACATAGTCACATAAATAATTTTCTCATTAATAAATAATGTCAAATTATTAACTCTCTAATTAATAATTAAATTAATTAAATAACATCATGCTTAATTCAATATTTCATTTAATTCAATAAGCTCACATAATTACATATTTTAATAATAATTATTCTCTACATTAATTTAATAAATGTAACACATATAATTAAATTAATCTACCACATTTGCATCAATTAATTAATAAATCTAATAATTAAATCATCGAAAAATATTTATTTAATTCAATAAATATTAAAATAAATTTACAAAAATCTCGTTCGTCATAACTTTCCCCCCTTCAAAAGATTCTGTCCCCAGAATCACGACTTAATAAATTCGACTTGTTGCATTCTTCCCCCCTTACAAAGATTCTGTCCCCAGAATCGCTTACACATAATTAAGTAAATAAATGAGGGTAATTCTTCATCATATTTTCTTCGAGTTCCCACGTAGCTTCTTCAGCGTTGTGGTTCCACCAAATTACCTTAACAGATGGTATAACTTTATTTCTGAGAACTTGTTCTTTTCGGTCGACAATTTGGACAGGAATTTCTTCGTAAGATAAGTCTTTCTCAAAATGTAGGGGTTCGTATTCAATTACATGCTTGTAATCGGCTTTGTAAGGTCGTAACACAGAAACATGGAAGACGATGTGGACATTCTCGAGTGCTGGAGGTAAGGCTACCTCGTACGCAACTTCTCTGATTCTTCTCAGTACTTCAAAGGGTCCAACGAATCTTGGGCTCAATTTTCCTTTCTTTTCGAACCTGATCTTCCCCTTCCAGGGAGAGACCTTTAAGAAAACATAACTACCTGATTCAAACTCGATATTTTTACGATGTGGATCAAAGATATTTCTTCCGTCGATCTTGAGCCGCTACCGGTCATGCTTCTGGATCACTTTGACTATTTCACATCTCATTGTACCAATTCGCCCTAGTAATTGTCTTTCACCAACTTCATCCCAAAGAAAGTGGAGTTCAGTAGATTTCTCCAGATAACGCTTCGTAGGCAAGATGCAAATACTAGCGTGGTAATCATTATTGTAGCCAAACTCTACTAACGGTAGGTGATCATCCCAATTTCCTTTGAAGTCCATCACACAGGCTCTTATCATATCTTCTAACGTTTGAATTGTTCGTTCGCTCTGTCCGTCTATTTGAGGGTGATAAGCTATACTCATTCGCAATTACGTACCCATGCATTCCTGAAGACTTTTCCAGAAATTTGATGTGAAGCACGGATCTCTATCTGAAACAATTGATACCGGAACTCCGTACCTCGAAATAATCTCTTTTACGTATAGCCTCGCCAACTGATCTAAGTTGAATCTTATTTTGATCGGAAGGAAGTGTGCAGATTTCGTCGATTCATCAATGATAACCCATATCAAGTCAGAGCCTTTTCCGAGTCGTTGGAAGGCCAACCACGAAGTCCATTGTAATATGTTTCCATTTCCATTATGGCATCTCTAACGGTTATAGCAATCCACTTGGTCTCTGATTTTCCGCTTTCACTTTCTGATAGGTCAGACACTTGGCAACACATTCTGCAACATCACGTTTCAAATTCGACCACCAGAAATGTTGTTAAAGATCTTGATATATCTTGGTACTACCAGGGTGAATCGAATATCATGAACTATGAGCCTTGCTTAAAATTTCTTCCTTAATCTCTTGTACTGGCGGTACCCAAATTCTACTCTCAAATCTCAGTATATCTTCCTTATCCATCATAAATCTTGGTTCGGTTCCTTCAAATATCTTCTTTGTCACCTTTTTACATTCTTCATCCTGAAGCTGAGCCTCCTTAACTTTATCCAGTAGGGTGGTACCAGATTGCATCAGAAATAGCTTCTCATCAATTTCCATAGGATACTTCACCTCTAACTCCAGTTTCTACATTTCTGAAATTAGCTCCTCCTGAGCAGTTAACATCATCAATTTCTCACGACCCTTTCTACTTAAGGCGTCGGCAACTACATTTGCTTTACCCGGATGGTATAAAATCTCACAGTCGTAATCCTTAATTAATTCCAACCATCTTCTTTGACGCATATTCAAATCCTTATGCGTGAAAATATATTTCAGACTCTTGTGGTACGTATATATTTCACACTTCTCCCTGGAGAGATGGTGCCTCCAAATTTTCAAAGCAAAAACAACTACAGCTAACTCCAAGTCGTGGGTCGGATATCCCTTCTCGTAATCTTTCAATTGTCGTGATGCATAAACAATTACTTTGCCATTTTGCATCAGCACACAGCCAAGTCCTTTATACGACGCGTCACTATATACAACAAAATTTCCTTTATCATCCGGAAGAGATAACATAGAGGCCGTACTCAACCTCTTCTTCAATTCTTGAAAACTTTCCTCACACTTATCCGTCCAAACAAATTTCATAGCTTTTCGAGTTAAATTCGTTAACGGAGTTGCGATCATAGAAAATTCTTGTATGAACCTTCTATAATATCCCGCCAATCCAAGAAAACTTCTTACTTTCGACGGCGTTCTCGGCTGATCCCAGTTAATCACGGCTTCTACTTTGGATGGATCTACCGAAATTCCGTTTTTATCGATTACGTGACCAAGAAATTGTACTCGTTCAATGCAGAATTCGCATTTCAAAAATTTAGCGTACAACTTCTCCCTTCTCAATACTTCCAACGTTAACCTCAAATGTTCTTCGTGTTCTTCTCTGGTTTTGGAATATACCAAAATGTCGTCTATAAATACCACCACGAATTTGTCCAAAAACGGCTTGAACACACCATTCATTAGTCCCATAAATGCTGCAGGAGAATTCCTAAGACCAAACGACATTACTAAAAATTCAGAGGTGACCAGTATCGCGTTCTAACGAGCGCGATCTTTGGTACATCCTCCGGCCTCACCTTCAATTGATGATAACCGCTTCTCAAGTCTATCTTGGAAAAGTATCTCGCTCCCTTAAATTGATCAAACAGGTCATCGATCCTTGGTAATGGATATCTGTTCTTAATCGTGACCTTATTCAGTTCTCTGTAGTCAATGCAGAGTCGCATCGATCCGTCCTTCTTTTTCACAAATAACACCGGCGCTCCCCACGACGATACGCTCGGTTGAATGTACTTCTTGTCCCACAATTCTTGTAGTTGTACCATTAATTCTTTCATCTCTACTGGTGCCATTTGGTATGGTGCCTTCGATATTGGAGTGGTTCCGGGTGCCAAATCGATCACGAAATCTACCTCTCTATCTGGTGGAAGTCCTAGTAAATCGTCTGGAAATACGTCGACGAAGTCCCTCACAATCGGTATTTCTTCTACCTTCGAATTTTCTTTTCGACTGTCGACTATGTAAGCTAAGTATCCTACACAGCCTTGTCTCAACAACTTCCTGGCCTGCATCATCGTCAGATAACTCGCTTGTCTAGGCGACTTGCTACCATAAAATACAACCTTTGACGGAGTCATAAGGTTAATACGCTTCTTTTGGCAATCAATTACAACACCGTAATTGAATAACCAGTCCATTCCCAATATAACATCAAATTCCCCTAGTCGAATAGGGATAAGATCTACGTTCATGATATTACCCTTAATATCCACTCTACAGTTCTTATGTATGTACTTAACAGGGATTATTTCTCTATTCGCAATTTCTATGTTCATGGGGTAATCCAATTCATTCTTAGGCAAATCTAAATTCTTGGAAAAAACATCGGATATAAAGGAACAAGTAGCACCCGAATCAAATAAAACATAAGCATTAATTTTATTGATCGGAATGATACCTGACACCACATCACGGGATTGAACTGCATCTTGTACCGTCATGTTGAAAGTTCTGCGGCTTAGCTTCTGCTTTTGTTGCGGTAGGTCCGGTGATGGTTAAGGCATTTCCACTGTTATTTCCCTGGTTTCCTCCTGATCCTGACCCTCCCGATCCCTTCTTGGGACAATCTCTTGCCAGATGGTCCTTCGAACCACAAGTAAAACAAGCACCCTTCTTTGGGTTTGGACAGTTTGGTGCTATGTGGCCTTCCTGACCACAATTGTAGCACACTCTTTTTCCTTTCATACAAACTCCCAGATGGGCTTTCCCGCAAGTCGGGCATACTTCGATTCTTTTCTTCTGATTACCTTGCTGATTCCCCGATGATGAGCTTTTGTTCCACCTTTTCTTCTGATTGAAATTTCCACTTCTTGTGCCACTTCCACTGGCCTTGTTATTAATTTCACATTCACTCTTCTTCTTCTTCTGATCTTGATTTTACTTGGTCACTACATCGCTAACTCCTTTAGTGAGGATGGCCTTTTCTAGTACTCCAGCAAACGTGTTTAGCTGAAACATTGATACCTTGTTGTACACCCAAGGCTTTAGTCCTTGTTCGAATCTTCTGGCTTTTCTTTCGTCCGTGTGTACTTGATACGGGGCGAACCTCGCTAACTCGTTGAATTTAGCCGCGTAGTCAGGTACGCTCATGTTTCCCTGCTTTAGTTCTAGAAATTGAACTTCCATCTGATTCTGCGAACTAGTTGGGAAATACATTTCAAAAAACATTTCTTTAAATCTCTCCCACGTAATTAAACCTTCACCTCCTTGCAATTTGTTTGCTTGCCACAAGTAGCTAGCCTCAGACTTCAGCATAAATGTTGTAAAAGCGGTCTTCTGATCCTCTCTAACCCTAGCAACGTCGAAAACCTTCTCCATTTCCATAATCCACGTTTGAGCCTCGATTGGGTTCATGGAAACTTTGAACTCTGGCGGTCCCACCGCCTTGAAATCTTTAAACGTTGTGTTTGGTGGAGCTTGCGGTTGATTATTCATGGCTCCAGTCAGTAAGTTAACCAACTATTACACGGGATTAGCATTGGCATTATTGTTATTATTGGTTGACTCTTCCTGAGCCGGTTGACGTTGTTGTCTTCTCCTTGGCGGCATTTTTCTGTTAAATAAACGCTTATTAGAACTTTTTTATTTCCCTAAATAGTTAAGGCATTACTTAACAATTTAACATATCACTTAACACATTATCTCAAACAACTTGATATATATTCATTCAACTCAAAAGTTTTAACATCAAACTATTTCATCACTGCTATTTACATCAACTATCTTGGAATAAAGAATCCACAGGATCTAAAACATTAAAATATTCCTTCGTTCATAAACACGTCAGAATTTACATCTAAAACTAATTTAAGTTCTTCACATAACTAAACAAATCATATCACTATCGGTTAAGGTACTGATCAGCCTTGCTACGCTCCTCTTCTAAGATGCGATGCATCATCCTGCGATCCATCATGTATAATGGTAGTCCTTCAAATTGGATTGAGTACCTCAAAACTCGATCTTGGGTCTCATTCATTGCCTTGTTAAGTGTAGAGTACGCTTCCCCAATCTTCGCTTTCTTTGCACGACTATCATCCTCTGCACAATCAGCTCATCGCGATTCTCTTATCCAGCCTTCCTCTGCTATGTTTAGCCTTTCAGAGGTTTCCTTTAGTTCCTTCTTTAGGTTCTCAATCTCCTCGGTCTTATCTTTGGTTTGACCCTTCTCATGGACCAAATCCCATTCTACATTTCCCAGTCGTGAGTGAAGAGTCGAAATCTCCCTCTCCTTCTACTCTAGAGTAATCTGCTGAATAATAGCTCGCTCAGTCAGATCCTACACCTCATCTCGTAACTCCACATTACGGTCGTATAATGTGTCATACATCTCAGCATCAACGGTGTACCGTGGTAACTCCTCTTCTTCTTCTTCCTCAACAAATTCCTCCTCAGGATCCTCCTCAGGATCAGTCTCAGGTTCATGCTCCTGACCAATAACGGTGATCAATGGAGATGATTCCCTCTACACCACCGCCTACTCCCAAATGACATGAATGTCTCTTGGGCTCCTCCTCTGCTTGGTATTATAGGTACACGGGTTCCTCCTCAAGAGGGTACCCGGGTTCTTCCTCCCCAGCTTGACTAGCTTCTCCAACATTCGACATCCTGACAACAAAATTTTAAGTTTTAGTTACTAAGTCGTATCATCTAACGCATACTTTAACACATAACACATAAGGTCTTTTATTATCTTTAATGAATTGCAGAAATTCATTTCTTATAACTCGATAAGAGTTTTCCATCACTATCTTCTTTCTATAAGGCTACAACCTAAGGTTGTTCCCCCACCTGAGGTTCATAACCTACAGCTTTGATACTAACTTATGACACCCCCAAATCCGGGTACTTCAATTCCACGGGATTTGGTGTTCACTGTACAAATATCATCTATCTATCTACCCATAATAAATGCAAGCCATGCAATAGATAGAATAAAAATCTTCCCTTTATAGGGTTACAACATCTGAATCATAAACATAATCCTAGGTTAAACTAACCTTAAACATCTGTGCGGAAATATAAATAATAAGTCTTAAACAACAACATTAACTCAAGTCTAACATAAATACATCATCAAATAAAATAACAAGTCTTCATCATTTGCTAACTTTGCCCTTGCCTTTACTAGTTGAAGGTTCATCGATTCTTTCGTTCTTTAACTGCAATGTTATTATTAAGCAAGAGTGAACACTAATGCCCACAAGTATAACAATGAAATAACAGTATAATAACATGCGAGTAAATCAAAGACATCTGAATAAAAACTCAGCTTTTGAATCGAGAATGAATAACAAGACTCAAAAGAATTCTGAGGGTCATAAGACCTTGAACTATGTCCTAGGTTATCAAGGGTTATACTTGAAACCTTTAACATTCATAAGACTATGGACCTTTCTACTGCATTTTAGGGGATCACCCTTAGTACCATATCATGTACAATATCTTAACGCTAACGATAAGTAAATCCCTTTGCGGGTTGTTCATCTCATTTTGACATTCGAGTCCGCACCAAAGGAAGTTTGGTTTGGATAATTCAATAAGAGTTCTAAATTTAGAACGTTCATCAACTAAGGACTAGTTGAATCAATAAAGTTCACTAGTCTAATAAGGTTCAACAATAATGATATTCAATTCAATAATAATCTCAAGAAGTATACAATAGAAAAATTATTGTATAACTGAATCATGCTTTGAAAAGAAAATAAATCTTTAATATAACATTTGAACTTGAATAATAGTAATGATAATTTACTCGGGGTAATTAATAAACTTGAACAATAATGATAAGTAGGGTTAGGAAACTTGCCTCGTGCGTAGATTACACTTTAACTAAACTCGTTCTTTGATTTAAATCCTTTATATCATTCACATTCACAATACCAGTTAATTATAACTTAACTAATCATCATAAACTCATTCTCTTTGTCTACTGTGATTATTAACTATACTTAGTTAATTTACCACTTTGTCACATAATTCACACATCATGAATAACAAGCTAATTATGTATTCAATAAATCAATCTACATGTAATTATGTTATTTACATGCTAAGTATCTATTTTAACATCTCATTATACTTATAACATAATTTTATGTTCATTACATTAAGTTAACATCACATTCATGGACTTTAACACTTTAAAATTTTCGTTTCTGAACTTTCTAGAGAGCTTTTGTACTAAGGCTTGGCACAACTTGGACTTGAGACCCTGCGGTGGCAATCGCAAAGATGGGACAAAAGGTTTGAGGCTCAGCCATGCACATGCTGAGTGAACCAGAAACTGTTTCGCAATTCAAAAAATTGCGTAACACGTACAAAAAACTCTAATTAAATTACTACTACACGAAATTAATCATACCCACATGTTATAATTCATATATAATTAATACCCAACACTTATAGAGTGATTTTAACCCATTAAAACACATAATCACAAAGTTTAAGCATGCAATTTCACTGACTTTGATGTTTTTTGAAGGTTTTGAAAATAAAACATGATAATTGACACTACTGATTCAAGTTATAACAATCTAATCCGCTCATTTAAACTTTGGTCTCTTCGTATCAACATGCATAATAATATACGAGTATAAAATTTAGGGATAATATATGATCAACACATGAAATAACACGTATAAGGCCATAAGGCCAAAACTCATACTCTGTAATTTTGTAGAAATCATATACTACGTATTTTCATCAAACTGATGTTATGGTTTACAAAATATATATAATTAAATACGATGTGATACATATTAATACATACATAACCTATAAATATTACTCCTTTCTCGATTCACAAGAGGCTTTACACAACAGTTTGAAAGCCATATTTATAAAACTTAAACAACGTGAAATTTAGAATTTGGGAAGAGGAGATTACCCTGAGAATAAGTATAGATTAGTAGGGAATAAATTTCTTCTCAATTCTTCTTCAATCAAAATTCTCTCTCAACACTTCTCAATCTCTCTCTGAAACTCACTGTGTTTCTACTTTTCTAGACTTAGGAAAAAATGAAGAAAAGAAAAGAGAATACGTATAATAAGAATCAACTAACGCGCATTATGGTCAGTTACCCATCATGGGTTAACTGCCCATAACTCCCCTTAAGGCCATGTTTGGCTAGTTTAATTTATTTAAAACTCCTTTAATTTAATAAAGCTTTATCATATAGTTTAATAAATGTCACACTCCTTTACAAAATAAATCAATATCTTATTTAATTTATTTTAAATAAAATATAATAATTTCTCATAAATTCACATAGTCACATAAATAATTTTCTCATTAATAAATAATGTCAAATTATTAACTCTCTATTTAATAATTAAATTAATTAAATAACATCATGCTTAATTCAATATTTCATTTAATTCAATAAGCTCACATAATTACATATTTTAATAATAATTATTCTCACATTAATTTAATAAATGTAACACATGTAATTAAATTAATCTACCACAATTGCATCAATTAATTATTAAATCTAATAATTCAATCATCGAAAAATATTTATTTAATTCAATAAATATTAAAATAAATTTACAAAAATCTCGTCATTACATTAATATTCCTTTAATATAAAGTTTGGGTGACACATTGTACTTTAATGTTACCTTAATTCATTATACCTTATGAACTTGAAATCATAACACCCTTATTTAAAATAATCATTAAAATAATTAGTATGTACTACAACAATATAATATAATTCTTCAATTCATTTTCTTCCATAAATTGTCTCAAAATAATTTCGTTAGCCACAACCTAATATATTACTTAATATATCCATTTCAAAAAATATTTAAATATAAACATATTGGTCATCTCCTTTTATTAGACACTTATTATTCATTAAAATCTTTCAACTATCAAATCATTTCATATATTACCATACCATGTAATATATTAAAATTCTCATTTGATTAACATATTCATTCCAAATTTTTTATGTTAAACACATATATTTACTCACCATCTTATGTAAGTGAATTAATCCTTTTTATCCAATTTACCATCATGCCACTGCTATACAAAGCTTTATAATATAATATTCCATAATATCACTTAAATAAACCAATATTTATTTCGGCTAATTTATTTACTCTTATTTAAATTATTTTTGCTAACTTAATCCATTTATGGACAACTTAATCGCCAATTATGACTTTTATTATACATATGAGTCCTTAATATACATGTCTTGAAATTCAAATTTCATAAACTTACTTTCGAACCTTCTACGAGCATCTGCCTTGAATTGCGATGGTCATAAAATTTGGAAGTATAAGCGCCTTGCTACCACCTCAAGTTCAGACGTAAACATGTTTTGCTTTAGCAAAATAGAATCTAAATTCCTAAATACTTTGCACATTCTTGTTAACTTGTCTAAAATCAATCACTTCTTTGATTTCACATCATCGATCACAACTTTTTTTAATAATTTAAAGATCACACTTCATGTTTTAAAACTCTAATTTTCCTTAATAGTTTAACCAACTATAAAATCTCATTTATGGAATATCTTTCCATCAATAACACAAAATTCAAAATATATAACACCTATATATATTCTTATTCAACCCGACACATCCTATAATAAGGATTTTATTTATTAAATTCTTATTTTAGTTGTTTTGAAAATTCAGGTTATCACACCTACGTTCCATCTCTCAAACTTAGAGAAATCAAATAATGGTGATGATGGAGAAAGAAGTGGTCTCAATAGTGTTCCACCAACTTCTTCTTGCCTAATGGCTTCTTCTTCTTCCTCTTGGTTTAATTCATTGAGCAAAAACCAGAAATTAGTCCATAGTTTCCCTATAAATGGATGCCTCCTTCTTCATTCTTCACACATTAATTGTTGATATTTTAGTCCATATAGAGAGTGAGTGTTGTGGATTAGGAGAGCAATCAGAAGTTAGGAGCAAAGAATTTACATTCCAACTTCAGGAAGGTAATGTCCTAACCACGTTCTAAATTTTAAGTTTTATGAGTTCTTAGAAATATCATGAACTACTTGCTAATTGATTCAAAAATTGAGGATTAAATCTTGTTGCAATCTGTAAAGTGTTGCTAGATATTATTACTATGGTTGAATAAGAAAACAATGAAAGTTAAATGGAATAATTTGGTTCAGAAACGAATCTGCTGTAGAGGAATTCGCTAAACATGTTAAAATATGCAAATATCATGAACTTTGATTTTTGGCTTTCTAATTTGTTGTGTTATTAGAATGGTTATATCTATAAGTGTTATTCTGGCAAAGTTTATATAATATGGGTATTTCTATTTTACTGTTTAATTGAAGAAATTGGGAGTTTTTGGCTTAGAACAGAGTGCGATGCATAAGAAACGCAGAGCCTAGTCTGGCTTCTCCGCCTCGTGGAGTTCCCAGGTTCAAAATATTCATTTCGACGGGATAACGCCTCAAGCGAGATTTTTACAGTTCAAAACCCCACCGATAGATGGGTACTGGTAGAATGACCTGAAATTTAGTTTTGATTGTTCTGTTTAGGGAAAAGCTAACCTAACTTAACCTAACCTAAGAAACTTGAAGGAGCTTTAAACATATATAAATATGTATTATAAGTTATAATCACGGATTAAAATATAATTTGTGATTTGATAAGTAATAAGAAACTTAAACTTATGTTATATACTAATAAGGATTCCATTTTTGTGTTATATAGTTAGTGTAATCAAACTTAGAGCCGGAGGTTGTAAAGTTAACTAAAATGAAAACTTAAACCATTATTTTTAAACTCTTGAAGATCTATTAAGACTCTGTGTCCTAGATTTCAAAGGGAGTTAACATAAGTACCTACTATTGGTGGAATTCTCTTACAACAACAGTTATCAAGCAAGTATAGGTGTGGCTCCATTCAAATCATTGTATGGATGAAAGTGTCGCTCTCAAGTATGTTGGGATGAGGTGGGAGAAGCAACGTTGTTGGGACCAGAGTTGGTAAATATGACTACAGAGAAAATCCAAATCATCTGAAAATATATACAAACGGCACATGATCGACAAAAAAGTTATGCGGATCTTCATCGTAAGGACGTGGAATTTAATAATAATTATTCTCTACATTAATTTAATAAATGTAACACATATAATTAAATTAATCTACCACATTTGCATCAATTAATTATTAAATCTAATAATTAAATCATCAAAAATATTTATTTAATTCAATAAATATTAAAATAAATTTACAAAAATCTCTGCTCATTACATTAATATTCCTTTAATATAAAGTTTTGGTGACACATTGTACCTTAATGTTACCTTAATTCATTATACCCTATGAACTTGAAATCATAACACCCTTATTTAAAATAATCATTAAAATAATTAGTATATACTACAACAATATAATATAATTCTTCAATTCATTTTCTTCCATAAATTGTCTCAAAAATAATTTCAAGTTAGCCACAACCTAATATATTACTTAATATATCCATTTCAACAAATATTTAAATATAAACATATTGGTCATCTCCTTTTATCGGACACTTATTATTCATTAAAATCTTTCAACTATCAAATCATTTCATATATTACCATACCATGTAATATATTAAAATTCTCATTTAATTAACATATTCATTCTAATTTTTTTTTTATGTTAAACACATATTTACTCACCATCTTATGTAAGTGAATTAATCCTTTTATTCAATTTACCATCATGCCACTTTGCATACAAAGCTTTATAATATAATATTCCATAATATCACTTACATAAAATAATATTTATTTCGACTAATTTATTTACTCTTATTTAAATTATTTTTGCTAACTTAATCCATTTATGGACAACTTAATCGCCATTTATGACTTTTATTATACATATGAGTCCTTAATATACATGTCTTGAAATTCAAATTTCATAAACTTACTCAGAACCTTCTACAGAACGGCGCAACTGCGATGGTAATAAACTTGGAAGTGGCGCAGCTGCGCCACCTCAAGTTCAGACGTAAACAAGTTTTGCTTTAGCAAAATAGAATCTAAATTCCTAAATACTTTGCACATTCTTGTTAACTTGTCTAAAATCAATCACTTCTTTGATTTCATATCATCGATCACAACTTTTTTTAATAATTTAAAGATCACACTTCATGTTTTAAAACTCTAATTTTCCTTAATAGTTTAACCAACTATAAAATCTCATTTATGGAATATCTTTCCATCAATAACACAAAATTCAAAATATATAACACCTATATATATTCTTATTCAACCCGACACATCCTATAATAAGGATTTTATTTATTAAATTCTTATTTTAGTAGTTTTGAAAATTCAAAGTTATCACACCTACGTTCCATCTCTCAAACTCGGAGAAATCAAATAATCGGTGATGATGGAGAAAGAAGTGGTCTCAATAGTGTTCCACCAACTTCTTCTTGCCTAATGGCTTCTTCTTCTTCCTCTTGGTTTAATTCATTGAGCAAAGACCAGAAATTGGTCCATAGTTTCCCTATAAATGGATGCCTCCTTCTTCATTCTTCACACATTAATTGTTGATATTTTAGTCCATATAGAGAGTGAGTGTTGTGGATTAGGAGAGCAATCAGAAGTTAGGAGCAAAGAATTTACATTCCAACTTCAGGAAGGTAATGTCCTAACCACGTTCTAAATTTTAAGTTTAATGAGTTCTTAGAAATATCATGAACTACTTGCTAATTGATTCAAAAATTGAGGATTAAATCTTGTTGCAATCTGTAAAGTGTTGCTAGATATTATTACTATGGTTGAATAAGAAAACAATGAAAGTTAAATGGAATAATTTGGTTCAGAAACGAATCTGCTGTAGAGGAATTCGCTAAACATGTTAAACTATGCAAAAATATCATGAACTTTGATTTTTGGCTTTCTAATTTGTTGTGTTATTAGAATGGTTATATCTATAAGTGTTATGATGTTCTGGCAAAGTTTATATAATATGGGTATTTCTATTTTACTGTTTAATTGAAGAAATTGGGAGTTTTTGGCTTAGAACAGAGTGCAGTCGCAAACTGCAGTAGCCTAGTCTGGGCTTCTCCGCCCCGGCGGAGTTCCCAATTCAAAAATATTCGCCTCGACGGGATACTGCCCTGGCGAGATTTTTACAGTTCAAAACCCCACCCCGATGGGTACTGGCAGAATGACCTGAAATTTAGTTTTGATTGTTCTGTTTAGGGAAAAGCTAACCTAACTTAACCTAACCTAAGAAACTTGAAGGAGCTTTAAACATATATAAATATGTATTATAAGTTGTAATCACGGATTAAAATATAATTTGTGATTTGATAAGTAATAAGAAACTTAAACTTATGTTATATACTAATAAGGATTCCATTTTTGTGTTATATAGTTAGTGTAATCAAACTTAGAGCCGGAGGTTGTAAAGTTAACTAAAATGAAAACTTAAACCATTATTTTTAAACTCTTGAAGATCTATTAAGACTCTGTGTCCTAGATTTCAAAGGGAGTTGGGATAAGTACCTACTATTGGTGGAATTCTCGTACAACAACAGTTATCAAGCAAGTATAGGTGTGGCTCCATTCAAATCATTGTATGGATGAAAGTGTCGCTCTCAAGTATGTTGGGATGAGGTGGGAGAAGCAACGTTGTTGGGACCAGAGTTGGTAAGTATGACTACAGAGAAAATCCAAATCATCTAAAAATGTATACAAACGGCACATGATCGACAAAAAAGTTATGCGGATCTTCATCGTAAGGACGTGGAATTTAATATTGCCGATCATGTATTATTACGTATTGCTCCATTGAAGGGAGTTACAAGATTTGGGAAGAGGAGAAAGCTTAATCCACGATTTGTTGGTCCATTTGAGATTCTTGATCGAATAAAAAATGTGGCCTATAGACTCGTATTACCTCCAAGCATGTCTCGTGTTCATAATATTTTTCATATATCTATGCTTCATAAATATGTGAAAGACCCAAACCATATTATTGAATTAAAACCAGATGAGATAACCAAATATTTAACGTACGAAGAGGTACCTTTCAAGATCTTGGATAGAAAGGAGCATGTCCTACGCACAAAGGTTATACCACAAGTCAAGGTTTTGTGGAAGAACCATGCTATTGAGGAAATAACTTGGGAGTTGGAATCGGAAATAAAAGCGAGGTACCCTCACCTTTTCAAAAACCAGGTACGTACGTCAATTTCGAGGATGAAATTTCATAAGGAGAGGAGGTTGTAAGACCCCAACTTTTTATAAATAAAATCGAATTTTCTCTAATTATTATTTTGAATAATAAGGTGTGAATTTGATATAATGCTTTGGTTATAGGTGAAATGTGCAAATTTTGCAAAATAAGCAAGTGGTTATAAAATATTCATTGTTGTCAGGGAATATTCATTTTGTCGTGGAATATTCTTGCTGTTGGGGAATAATCGTACGATGGCGCAGCCATTTGTGGGCCCCATAACAAAAAATGGTCGAATGAAGAAAACGATAAGTTTGAGTTTTTACAAATAACGGCGTAGTTGTTACCGTTAACATTGTTGGAATACCCGGTGGTTAAAATACAATAATACACGTGGTTGCATAGTAGCACACAGTATTGCACAGTATTTTTGAATTATTGATTCTTATGTATAAAGGCACTACTCAATAATTGTTACGAATTACCGCTTCAATATTTTATTTTATTGATTCAATAATTAGTTAGGTTTGTAATATTCATAACGCAATCAAATTGCATAAAAAGCTAAGCGTGTAAAAATCGTAGTTTAAAAATTTTACAAACCATATACCCTGATCACCCTTTATATGCATAATTATTAATTAAACGAAAAGATAAAGAATAAAATCATACCCTTGAAGATCGAGCTTCCTCGTACAAGTTCACCTCCAAATCCTTTCGCTCAATCTTGAATCCACCGGCCTTGGTTCCTTCCTTCGATCAACGTTAGCCACCCAAATGTTTGGCCTCTAGAGGTGATCCACCAAGAAAGAAGAAAAATTCAAGAAGATGGGTGTTATGGCTAACCCTAGTTTTCTATCTCTATAGAAAAGGTGTACTTCTCCAACAAATTGAATTATTACGATGTTGTTAAAAGTCAACAACCCATACCACCCATAATAAGACTCTCTTATTTATAGATGTGGGCAACCCACCTTAACAATTAAGGAATTGGGTTTATTTAATTAATTAAATTTTTAATTAATTAAGCTCCCTAATCTTATTAGGATAATTAATTAAACTCTTTTAACTAATTTTCCTTCCTAATCCAATTAGAATAAATGAGAGTACTTATATTAAATTAATTCCTAAACTCTTTAGAAATTAAAATAATAATAATTGTAATAATATTAATAAGACTCTCTTATTAATTTATATTTAATATTTCTAAAATATTAAATAATAATATTAAGCTATTTAATTTATTCTATCACCATAGATTAAATTAAATATACTTAACATATTATTACGATTATGCCATTAACTTCTTAAATAATTATTCTTCCTTTTATGGTGTGACCTTTTAGGTTCTCCATATTAAACCTATTGTGAATAAATCAATTAGAATAATTCTAATCTTATTTAAATAAATAAATTAAACAATTAATTTATTTAAATAAATATTTTATTCTACAATAGTGATAAGCCTCCCTAATGATCAACGACTTTCCGTATAATATAGATTTCAACATTAATCATTAAAGAACCTTTGAGTAAATAGTACCAGATAATTCAATCCTTCCACCATACAATGTCCCAATTAAATATAAGACATGGAATTACCACAAGTCTTATTTTATTTAATTATATGTATTTCGATCCTTAAATGCACAACTCCAAATAATGCAAATTAGAAACTCCTTTCTAATTTCATTCTCGCCGCCAAGGACTACCGGGTTGTCATTTATCGAATCACATAGACATTTCTCTTTTTTTATTAAAGTGGTAGATTCTTTATCGATCATACATTATCTCCATGTATAACTTATTATACCCAAGCATACCCTTTGATATACCCTAAGGGTCTTAAGGAATAAGTCAAAGTATAACTCATCATACACAAGATACTACTGATGATCTCAAGTCCAAGGATCACTTGACTACTATCACTACAGAATTCCTATCGACAGCAAATAAAACTCCATTAGGTATTCCTTAGCGAGCCAATGCTCAAAGAACTTATTCTCTAATAAGCACCTACATACTTGCTTTAGTGTTCCACACAAATGATCATGAGATCAATCATCCTCATCCAATGAGCAAGCAACGATGTACCAATCTATCCTGATTCACTAATCCCCAATTTAGTAATCCAACGATTGGGAACTATTTTAGTTTTAAGCTTTCTAAGAATTTAGATCTCATTAGAATGATCATCATCATTATTCTAAAAGCATTGCTTAAAACTACGGGTTTATCACATATTATAAAACAAAGATCATGTAGATAATTAAAAGCCTTTAATAAATTAATACTTTTTATTAATAAATGAATAAGATTGTTACAAAGTATATGCTTTATCATCAAACATGATCGGCTTGTGTGCATACTACTACTTCAATCTCCCACTCAGACTAAAGCCAATCGCCATCATGGTATCTTATACTCTTCTTCTCTAAGTGACGATTATCCCGCCGTTGGATAAGCTTTAGTTAATGGATATGTAATGTTGTTCATGAGAGTCCACTATCTCTATAGTGATTTCCCATCTTCAATGATTCTAATAATCAAATGAAAGTGCCACAACACATGTTTAGATCCAAGATGAGACTTAGAACTATTCCTAGTTCTCAGAATGAACTTTTAATCCAAACAATCAACTCATAGCCTTCATTTATAGCTATATACTTTGTCTTTATCACTAAACCAAAGAACTCTTTTGCATTTGAACCTTTCCAATTCATCGCACCACCGCTCAAGGTAACGCTTTACCTTAAAGTGGATTTTCTCATTGCCTTGGTCTCGTCTCAAAAAACTTGAGTCCATAAGCCCTCTAGTTTTAATTTAGACCCACCATGAATATGATCACATCCTTAGTGCCTGCTAAGAACTTTAAGATGTTTTTCACCGACTCACGTAGTGAACTTCTCCGCATTACGACCGATCAACATCGTGTCTCGATATTTCATCAGATACATGATTGTCACTCATGCAATCTCTTTTTCGAGTCTGTGGGGACTATTAAGAGAGATACACCCATAGCTCATCAACATGAGACATCTCTTGAGTTTGCCATGCTAAACGACTTTAGCATCAAATGAATATACGCTCTCGGGTTAAGTCGAGCATCCTCTTAAATCTATCTATATAGATTTATATCCCAATTAAGATACTCTTCCCAAATCATTCATGGAGGAATGTTTAGACAACTTTATCTTTACCGATTGTAGTATTGGTATGTCATTCCTCATCCGTAGATATCAACATATAATACTAGGAATGTCACGACGCCCCTATCGACCCTTTTGTACACACTCAGAAGTCTTACCTCATCGAATGTAACTCGATCATCATCTTCTCATGATGTGTTCATCATCATCATCATCCATGATGAATCCATACCTCCTAGGTATCTTCTGGTACTATTCCGCATTTACGATCTTGGCCAGGTACAATAGGTCTATCTACAGTTCCTCTTATTCGACTTATAGTGTTTTGTGGTTCTTGAACTTTTCAAGATCTATTATCCTCCCACTAGCCCTTTCAATGATAAACACCTTTATCTTAGAAGCAAAGTGTTTTCGCAACAAACACCTTTTGCTAAGTAGATTATATAGAACATATACCCTAAACTTACTTTAGGATGTCCCACAAATCAGACATGTCAAATCTTGTCCCAAGCTTATCCTTTTGAAACCTTTTCACATAAGTCGACAACCCCTTATCTTAACATACTTAAGATTAGAATCCCTCCCCGTCCATAACTTTTATGGAGTCTTCAAATGGATTTTGAGGTTACCTTTTTCGTAGATATGCAACCATTTCTAGACATGATCCTGTAAGATACCGAATGCTCAGAAAATCATTATGGACCGCACTATGTCCAACAAGGTACGATTTTTCCTTTCGTATACATCAATCAATTATTACGTATCGAGATGTGTCCATTATGAGAAAACCATTTGAGATGATCTAGAAACTTATCAGACAAGTATTTATTCCTCGATCTAATCAAAGAATCTTAATACTTTGCCAATTTGTTTCACTTCAATTCTTTGAACCTTTCAAATAATTCACACTTGTATTTCAAAGAAATACACACATTCAACTCTTTCAATGATCATCTCCTTTTCTTATACTAATTTGTTCAATATGCAAAATTATTTTCATGTAAGTCAAGTATACAAAATTTATTAAGTAATATTCCAGCTATATAAAAACATTATTATTATAAATAGAACAACAATTGTTCTTAATTATAATACCAAAGATTTCATCATCCAACAATAAAATGGAAATAATATTTTAACAAGAACTCGAATACAATAACAACTTATCGACTTAATAGATTTGCCCAGAGGCATTGCTAAACTATAAGTTTCTATGGCTAATGCAAAGAACCTTTGCTTCATTTCCCACACATAGATTACTTATATTTGTTTAGCTTTCTACTCTGCTTGGTCCCTTCATAAATCTATATTTATGATAACCAAAGTCGTATCCAATACCCAAGTAGAACCTCGACTTAAAGAAAAATTTATTTCAATCATGAACAAAATCAGATTGTAAATCAAACTTCACTAAGCTTCTTTTTGTTAGCCTCTCGCAAGATGCTTCTCGCAGCTTTCTTTCCAAAGGTCCAGCTTATTGCAAAGGGAAGCAAACCCTTTGCTATCCATATCGCTTTTGTTCTTATTATCCTTTGTTTATGCCTTTCTATTTACCTTCTTTGAATCGCTCTTCTTTTTCGTAAGATCCTTTGGCCCCTACCAAGAAGACTTGATCTTTCTTGGTCGAAAGTGACTCTCAACATTTTTCAACATGTTAAGCAAATCAAATGAGGTCGATATCTAGCTTGTTCATATGAAAAATTCACAACAATTGTGAAAGGAGTCCGGAGTGAGTGCAAGATCAAATCTCGCTCAACTCCATCCATCCATGACAAAACCAATTGTCCTAATCGATCAATCAAATTGATTATGTTAAGAACTTTTTGTCTCTGATCATATAGTGCCATCGGCCATTCTAGATCTAAGAGCTCCTTAGATATCTCGATATCTATCACCCCATTTCCTCACCATCAACTACTTGATGTGCAGAATATAGTAGAGCATCCATAGTTTCATGTCGACGTCAAGCTCATACTCATGATGCGAGCATGATGCATCGAGCCAATCAGGCATCATCTTGCCACTTTCTAAAAGTAGCAATCTCTTCCTCGTAGGCATTGTTCTGCAACCATTGCAGGATAGGCGATATGACATAAGATAGCTTTTCAAATATGAGAACTATTCTCAAATTCCTTAACCAATCCGCTTAATTCTATCCGATTAATTTAGCATCTAATATGCTTCGCAAAGGATAGTAATTTTAGACATTGTAAAATTCTCAGAAATGAATTTGTAATTAACAACATTTTAACATACATTCTTTTATTAATTACCAAAATAAATTAGGTCTTGTTTTAAATTGGTATCTCCCACTATTTTCTTCAAACTATATTACCTCACTTATATAGTTCGCAAAATCTAATTAAAGATTTGCTAGTGAGAATAAGGATCCCATTTCAAATGTATATAGCCTTGTAAAGTGGTGACACAACAAACTATATATAAATAAATAGGTAGACAACTTTTGTCAATTACATCAACTATGCAACTCCTCAGATTTTGCCTCTTAGATTATTTTGATCAAGTGGTGGCACATCCGAATCAAAATTATCCAAGTTAAGTCCGACCTAGCACTCCATATATTCAAAAAAAAAATATCATCCTTGTGGTGACACAACAAAACAATATTGTTCAATTTTCTTTATAAGCATCAAATGTGATAATTAACATCTTAAATACTTAATACTTGCCTTTCAGTGGTGACACAACAAACTCATATTAAATATTTAATACTCTATTAATTTTATCATGCTAGAAGGCTGACGCTCGATATTCCAAATATCTTTGAACGCTTAGACTTAATATAAAAATTGAGGGTTTGTTATTAATTTGTCTCATCTTGCTTAGCGCATTTATATATATATATAAAAATACGCTATTATATTAATGAATGCAAGCATGTTTGCATAATATATAATATATATATATATAGTATAAGCACGCATATATAGAATACTATATTCTACCCGATTGATTATGGACTTTTATTCTAGTTTGTCTTCACTAGAGCCACCAAGTGAACCAAAAGGTCAAACCCTAGGGGTGCAAGAAATAATATTTAAATATAACTATTACATTTAAACCCTGCCCATTACAAACGGTCTTCAAGCGCTCTTGTTCTCGATCTCCAATTTTTCAAAATTAATTCTAACTATTCCTATTACAAAACTATTTAAAATAAATAGAAACCTCGATCGCTAAATAAGGGGAAGTACATAGAGGAGATAGAATTTACATTAAGAAAAAATTAGAGAAGACGAGGTACGCAGCAGAATCCCATTTAATAAAACCCATACATTCATGCATCCAACTAAAATAAAATCCAATCACATCGTCAATAGTCCATAATCAATCCCATTTATTATTATCATACACATCACCATACGCATCAATAAATAACATTCATCTCATGAATAATAAACATTTAATATATATATATGATATCATTTAATGGGCAAATTTAGTTAGTATAAAATCTAATTTTTGATCAAAATAAACTCCTTTATTTTAATCCAAATTTAAATCAAAATAAAACTATTTTATTTTAATTTATCCAATTTTGAATAAAATAAACTATTTTATTTTAATCAAAATTTTAATCAAAATAAACTCCTTTATTTTAATTAATTATGGAATCCAATTCCATATATATAAAAAAAAAATTTTAATTAAAATAAACTCTTTATTTTAATTAATTATGGAATCCAATTCCATGTAAAAAAAAAATATTAAAAAGAAACACTTGATTATCTTTTCCTATTCACAAATAAACTCTTTTATTTTGAATAATATGAAATCTTATTTCATATTTAAATAAACTCCTTTATTTAAGGAAATACTTGATTTTCTTTCCTATTCACAAATAAACTCTTTATTTTGAATAATATGAAATCTTATTTCATATCTAAATAAACTCCTTTATTTAAGGAAATTAGGATTTTTTCCTATTCACAAATAAACTCTTTTTATTTTAATAATATGAAATCTATTTCATATCTAAATAAACTCCTTTATTTAAGGAAAATCCAATTTCAACTCCAATTAGTTATCATGGAATCCAATTCCAACTCTAATTAGTTAAAGATGAAATTTAATTTTAAAATTAAAATAAATTTTTATTTTAATATTAAAATAAACCTTTTATTTTAAAATTAAAATAAACTTTTATTTTAATTTTAAAATAAATATATTTATAATTTTTTTAAAATTAAAATAAACTTTTTTTTTTATTTTAATATTAAAATAAACTTTTTATTTTAAAATAAAATAAATATATATATATATATATATATATATATATATATATATATATATATATATATATATATATATATATATATATATATATATATATATATATATATAAATCAATATAAATCCGTTCATATTTATATATATATATATATAACATATTGCTATTTATATATGATGCGAATTTTTAATATATATATATTTTTAAATAATCCTCATGAAATCCTTTATATCGGCATATATAATATATCTCGATTTCCGTGCCTTATTTATTTAATAAAATTAAATATTATAAAAAAAAAAAAATTAATCCTTTGATTTCAATGCATAAATTTTATTTTGATTTCCGTTTAATTTATAACGCTTATGATTTCAAAAAAAAATAATAATAAAATTACATTAATTTAAATTAATTTTTTTTTTTTTTTTTTTTTTTTTTTTTTTTTTTTTATTAAATTTTATACAATAAAATTATGCCCAATTAAATTGTTCTAAACACATATCAATATACATATCAAATTAAAACAATTAATAATTCGTATAAAGGTTTGGCTCGATGCCACCGTTAGGTTTGTAATATTCATAACGCAATCAAATTGCATAAAAAAAATGCTAAGCGTAAAAAATCGTAGTTTAAAAATTTACAAACCATATACCCTTGATCACCCTTTATGCATAATTATTAATTAAACGAAAAGATAAAGAATAAAAATCATACCCTCAAGATCGAGCTTCCTCGTACAAGTTCACCTCCAAATCCTTTCGCTCAATCTTGAATCCACCGGTTTGGTTCTTCCTTCGATCAACGTTAGCCACCCAAATGTTTTGGCCTCTGAGGTGATCCACCAAGAAGAAAAAATTCAGAAGATGGGTGTTATCGCTAAACCCTAGTTTTTTTATCTCTATAGAAAAAGGCGCATTCTCCAACAATTGAATTATTACGTATGTCAAAAAGTCAACAACCCATACCACCCATAATAAGACTCTCTTATTTATAGATGTGGCAACCCACCTTAACAATTAAGGAATTGGGTTTTATTTAATTAATTAAATTCTTTTTAATTAATTAAGCTCCCTAATCTTATTAGGGATAATTAATTAAACTCTTTTAACTAATTTTCCTTCCTAATCCAATTAGAATAAATGAGAGTACTTATATATAAAATTAATTCCTAAACTCTTTTAGAAATTAAAAATAATAATAATTGTAATAATATTAATAAGACTCTCTTATTAATTTATATTTAATATTTCTAAAATATTAAATAATAATATTAAGCTATTTAATTTATTCTATCACCATAGATTAAATTAAATATACTTAACATATTATTACGATTATGCCATTAACTTCTTAAATAATTATTCTTCCTTTTATGGTGTGTGACCCTTTAGGTTCTCCATATTAAACCTATTGTGAATAAATCAATTAGAATAATTTAATAATTTATTTAAATAAATAAATTAAATAATTAATTTATTTAAATAAATAATATTTATTCTACAATAGGATAAGCCTCCCAAATGATCAACGACTTTCCGTATAATATAGATTTCAACATTAATCATTAAAGAACCTTTTCGAGTAAATAGTTACCGTATAATTCAATCCTTCCACCATACAATGTCCCAATTAAATATAAGACATGGAATTACCACAAGTCTTATTTTATTTAATTATATGTATTTCGATCCTTAAATGCACAACTCCAAATAATGCAAATTAGAAACTCCTTTCTAATTTCATTCTCGCCAAGGACCAAGGACTACCGGGTTGTCATTTATCGAATCACATAGACATTTCTCTTTTTTATTAGAAGTGGTAGATTCTTTATCGATCATACATTATCTCCATGTATAACTTATTATACCCAAGCATACCTTTGATATACCCTAAGGGTCTTAAGGAATAAGTCAAAGTATAACTCATCATACACAAGATACTATGATGATCTCAAGTCCAAGGATCACTTGTACTACTATCACTACAGAATTCCTATCGACAGCAAAAATAAAACTCCATTAGGTATTCCTTAGCGAGCCAATGCTCAAAGAACTTATTCTCTAATAAGCACCTACATACT
Organism: Panax quinquefolius; assembly: GCA_020205615.1. NCBI lineage: Eukaryota > Viridiplantae > Streptophyta > Magnoliopsida > Apiales > Araliaceae > Panax > Panax quinquefolius. Next base: position 79,300,287 of record CM035172.1, on the reverse strand, counting down.
TGCTTTTAGTGTTCCACACAAATGATCATGAGATCAATCATCCTCATCCAATGAGCAAGTTAACGATGTATGTACAATCTATCCTGATTCACTAATCCCCAATTTAGTAATCCAACGATTGGGAACTATTTTAGTTTTAAGCTTTCTAAGAATTTAGATCTCATTAGAATGATCATCATCATTATTCTAAAAGCATTGCTTAAAACTACGGGTTTATCACATATTATAAAACAAAGATCACGTAGATAATTAAAAGCCTTTAATAAATTAATACTTTTTATTAATAAATGAATAAGATTGTTACAAAGTATATGCTTTATCATCAAACATGATCGGCTTGTGTGCATACTACTGTTACCCTAAATGATGATATAATTGAATATCTTTGGCCTGCAGTGCAAATATGAATGATTACATGATGAATATCTTTGGCCCATAGTGCAAAGATGAATAGGTGTTGAGATGAACATGACCAACTGGTGATACAAATGAATATCTTTGGCCCGTAGTGCAAAGATGAATATTTGATTCAAGATGTATATTGATTGATGTTAAATGGATAAAATATTGATGATGGACTTTTAAATTCATAGATGATAGTAGATTTCATTCTCTACTTAACTCTTCTAATGAATTATTGTTTCCGCTGCGAATATTGATCTAAAACTGGTTGTTTATTATATTTTATCTGATTTGTTGATGGCTAACGATAATTTGTTGTTCATTATCATAGTTATAATATTCTTTACTAGGCTAGTTGAGCTCACCCTTTTCCTTTTTGTTCCATTTTTCTTCTCAGGAGGTGAGAATATAGCGAGAACTAGCTGGGGCATGGAATGATGGTTTTAGAAAGTTGTTTTAACAGTCCTCACTATTTTTGTAAAATAGTGTATCAATAATTGTAATGATGACTTATTTGAGTTTGAATACTGTTTAGAAGACAATGTTTGTATTAAACTCACAGTATATGTGTTGTCGTATTTTGCACGACAATTGTAATAATGAAGTTGTAGTTGTTTCTATACTATGTATTTGGTGACTCAGAATGGATGATGTATACCTATTTTGGGGCCGTCACATGAGGCATGAGGGATACTGCTAGTGGTGCTCCCCCTCATGTAACGTAGCATATTCTGGTGGAGGATGTGGCCCACATCTATGTACTTCCCTATGATAATGCCCCACTGTAACGACTGAGAAAATCGGATTAATTATAAAATAATTTTTATTTGAATAAATAATGAATAAAATTATAATATATTTTAATTATAACGAGTAAGCAAGATGAAGGTTGTTCTATAACCTAAAAATGGCATACAGTCATAGTATTCTGGCTACGTGATAGAATTAAGGTGTTTGAATTTCCAAGATGAAAATAAAAGCTTTCCGAGAAATTCTCTGAAAAATACTATTCATCCATTTCTGCTCGGGAATTATTTTTGAACTTCTGGGAAATACGTAATGATAGAATGATAAGGAAGGATGAATTATGTAATAATAATTCAGTTATGACAAACTCATTTAATGGCATGCGTACTAAGTTTGATAATGTTAAGGAAAATAAAGATTTGAATAAATGATGATCATATAATAAGAAAGTATTATACGAGGCAATAAATACAAGTATGATACAAAATATTGTACTAGTATATACGGAAGATGACATAACGTATATGATGAATGATTATATGAATTAGTATACGCAAGGAATATGAGGATTATACGTTAAAAGTTTAAGTTAATTATAATGGACTAGTAGGATTTGTTATGAATTGGGCAAGCCCAAGTGAAATCTTGTTAAGGCCCAAAGGCAATTAATGAAAGCCCAACGTTAGGCCCAAAGTTAATTAAACTTAAGCCTGAACCAAGAACCGGACTAGTGGATCGAACCGATGGGTCACCAGCTGAGAAAAACCCATGTGGGCCCCCCCATAGGTGAGTCATGGCTGGCCACCTTGATGGCCAAGTAAGAGATAAGATTTAGTTGAGGAGGTAGGAATAGTAAGGAGGTGGGGGTTTTGACCAAAATGCCCTCACTTTGAAAATCTATAAATAAGAAGCTTGGATTGTCATTTGTGCTTTTTTAATTTGCACCAACATCTTAGCAATTATATTAAGAGAAAAGTAAGAGCTGGACTTTGCTAATTCAAGAAGAAGAAGAAAGAAAGCTTGAACATCAAAGGTAATGAACCTTTTAAACCATTAATCTTCATCTCTTCATTGGTAGTTTGATTGAGAAGTGATTATCGGTGGAGCATGTATCATAAGGAGTAATTAGGATGACTATTAGTGGACTTAAACCTTAATAAACCATGTTACAAGTGGAATCATAATCATAGAATTACGTATTAAGGAAGAAAATTTGAAAATTTGTCATTTGTTGTTGATAGACAAGTTTAAAACAATTGTGTATAGGATTAGATTATATATGTTTGGTTAGGATGATAGATATATGGAATGAATCCATTTTGAACGGTGTAAAAATATCAAGTAACGTAGTTATGATAAAATTTACAAGATTAGATGATAATCGTCGAAATTGTGAAATTCTCGAAATGAAAGTCAAAAGTCGTCGTTTAACTCGAAAACCTTGGTTTTCGATGGCGTGTGGTATAACTTTGCATTTTAGAGTTGCGGACTCGAGAATGGTCAAATTTAGACTTAAAACGAAGAAACGAGCTATGAAAGTTCACAAACGTTTAACGACCTCATAATAAAGAACTTAATCGGTGAATTCTATGTTAACAGATTCAAAAATGTAAGATGTCCTAATAAAATCGTAGTACACAAGATATGTGAGATAACGACTTTTGAACGAGCCAATTCCGACTTATAATGAGTAAGTTATAAGCTCGGAATGGATTGTAGTAGAAAAACATAGAAAATGTCTTATATAGTAAAATGGCAAATGGCAATACGCCTGAGTTCTAAATGTTGCCTCGGTATGCCAGACCGAACCCTTGCCTACTATTAAGTGGCACCACATTGCGGCCCATAGTATAGGACTTGGCGCCGCAGCGCTGAGCCCAAGTTCCAGGTACTGCTAACTTGTGCCGTAGCGTGAGCCATACAAAGGAAGTTGGCGCCGCAGCGCCAACACTAGAGAAGAGACGGTAAAGAATGGAAAAGAATATAGAAGTTGATTGAAGGTAAATTATAACCTTAATTAACTTATAGTAACATCATTAAGGAGGATAATAACCTTAAGGATTACAACTAAAGTTTGACAAAAGATTACTTGAATGTAAACACAAAGTAATATGATAAACCGTAAAGAACGTTAACCATTCTAATGAATGATTAAATTGAAAAGAAGGTGAAGATAGATTAATGACCATACTTGATTTTTTATGACCTAATATGGTATGTTATGTAATTATGTATTGTAGAATCCCTAAAGACACACAAGAAAAGTGAGTTAACTGTAGAAGACGCTGAAGGAAAGTTTTCTAAACCCTTATCTATGTTATTTTTGGACAAGCTTTGTGATTCATGTATATTACGCATGAATTGATGTATAAAGAAGTCGAGGCCAATTCCTTCGGCTAGACTTAATCTGTTTTGTGGATTCCCTTATAATCTATCAAAATAATATCAATATTGTTATCTTTTTCCAACTATTTTGGTATGGATTTCAAAGAAAGACTGAGTATGAATAAACAAATGTTTTGTCGTCAAACCATATACATGTGAGTTGGCCAAAACATAAACTTAGATACGTTTAATGTAGCAGTGTTGTACAACATAGAGTACTATAGGCTAATCACATAGACGTGCTCGTAAGAAATTTTGGACTTACGGACTTAGTGTCGGGTTGTCCTTTTCAAGGAAATAATGAAATGCTCAAGGTCTTGGACCAAAATTGGTGTTTAACTTATGTTGTGCATTGTTAAACATTTTTAAGAAAATAGAAGTGCTATTTTGAATTATCTATAGTATTTCATAACTATTAATTAAGTTATAGAAGATATACGATTCATATGATTTAAACATATTGCTTAAATAAAATTGTCATAGTTGTTATGCTAGTTATGTTCACTCTTGCTTGAACCATATGAATGCAGCTAAGACCGAACGAACTGAAGGATCCAGTAAGGATAAAGGGAAGGCAAAGGCAGACAACTAATTTTTCTTTGTAATTACATAGTATGAACATTGTAATTATTGTATATTATGACAAAGAACATATGTAATGGTTACAAAGAACCTAGGAAGGGAAATATTAATTTGTAATATATAGACGACATATTCACTCTTTTGAGGTATTTCAATTAAATGTATCTATGAACTATAGCATCGTGTAGCACCATTTGTCGGGTTGGAAGATACCCGGATTTGGGGGCGTCACAGGTTGGTATCAAAGTTGTAGGTTATAAAACTTGAGGGGGGGGGGGGGGGAAACCTTAAGCCATTACCTTAAGAAGAGTTAAAGAAGTAAAAGATGAAGTTAACCCTAAAAAAATGCATTAAATGTGATATGTATTTTTACTATTCTAATGATGTGTACTAATCAAACCAATTTGTTTTGTTGTAGATATCAGGAGATAACGTGATGTTTAGGGATATATATGTGGTTAGTGAGGAGTCTGTAAACCAAGTAGAGATTTTACCGACACCAGTAGCTTAGTTGCCAGAGGTGGTGGTTGAGTCAGAAGACTCATAGAATTTAGGATTTACATCTTTATTCGATGATATGTCAAAGGAGATGATGGAGGTGTTTTCGTTTAACACGGTAGCACCTGTAATAAAGATGACTCCGAGGGAGTCAATGAAGGCGTTGTTTATGATAGTTTTGGATAGAAATATCCAGTTGGGGAAAGAGGTGAAGGAATTAAAGGAGGAAATCCATGAAATCTTGGCGAACAAGAAAGATATGAAAACGATGTGGGAGGAAGAGAACGATGAGTAAGTGTTGGCGAAGGACAAGGTCCATGAGCTGAAACATGAGGCCTTTGAGCTTAGACAAGAGATAAAGGCTAAGAAATAGAAGATTAGTAGAATGTCCTATATACATAGGAGTTCTCACGATGATTATCAGCGACAAGTGGCTGAGTATCCTGTAGAGGCAAGGCAGACTAGGCATATTATCAGTCGAGATGTGATAGCCAGTCTTGCCCATGCGGATTATGAGAATGCCATTAGGCAAATGTAATCTAGTTAGTAGCTAGAGTAGAGTTAGATATGTAAATATATTGTATCTAGGTAGTGACATAAAACCCTCTTTTATATAATCAAAGGGTAAACTTTTGTAAATCCCAATTTTTGAAAAGTAATTGCGAGAAAGTAATGTAATCAACTAAGGCTATGTAATGATGAACAGTGTAGTATTATACTACAAGGAAGAAGCATATCAATATAAGCCTTTATTGAACATGTTGTGTAATGAGGTTGAGTTATTGTTTAAAAATAAATAATGACTAATTAACAAAAAAGAAAGTAATAATGAAATGTTATTCATTTTAACAGAAAGATGCCGCCAAGGAGAAGACAACGAAATCAAGAAGCGAACGTGAATCAACCGAAAGGAGGACTGGTTAATCCGATGCAAGAGTTCGTTAATTTACTAACTGTAATACCCAAGAATTTCCACATCTTATTAAATGAATATATTAATGGAATAAATATTTATTGAATATAAATGTTAATTTTTTGTAAGTTGAGTAATTAAATTGATTCGCATTGGATTAGTACAAATTAAGAAGTTTGGAAATGTGATGAGCATTTGTGAAGTGCCTTGTGTGGCATAATGTGAACCGAGGAAATTCACTAAGCAAGTTAAAAGAGAAATAGGAAGATTATCTGTGTATGATTATGTGATTCCATATAAGGAGTGAATACACTCTTAGATTAGTAATATCACTCATGTGGAAGTTAATTCATGTCGTGTAAAACTAGTATGGGGATGGAGGTTGATACTGGCTTGAAGCTAAACCAAAGAAGCCTTCGTTAGGGTATGCGCAATCAAGCTACCTCCCTCCCGATAGTACAAACTCAAGTACACAAGGCTTAGTGGTCAGTTGAAGAAACTTGGTTTTCTTCTATAAAATGAAATGGAAACTAATGTGTTATGAGTACTTTATGTTGATATTAATCAACGAAGGAATTATTAAGTGAACGATTAATTTATATTAATTTTTATAGAGATTAATAATTACGTTAATCAATGGGAAATGGATTAATTAATATTATTGTTAATTAATCAATAAATAATTTATCTATTTGGCATAAAACAAATAAGTAAGTTATTAATATAATAAGATTATATTGATTGTTACGTAAGTAAGTGTGTGCAATAATTAAATATATTATATATATGGAATACAACTGCATTATATAGTGTAGTACAACACTTATGTGACTATATTATATATAGTAACCATATATTAAGATTTAATGAAACTATAGAAATACATCATGAAATGTGTATGTGACAATATGTGTAACGCCTGAGAAACTCGAATCTTTAATGAATTAAATTTTTATTTGATTATGTGGATTAAATGAATTTAATTGATTAATTAAGTGAGTAATATATTTGAAGGTCGTTCTGTGACCTAGAATGTGTGGATGTGGTTAGTATTCTGGCTGTGTGTTAGGATTAATTATTTTGAATTACCAAGACTAAAATAAGTATTTTCTAAGAATTTTTCGTAAAAACACTATTCATCCGATGTCGCTCAGAGATATGGTTTGAAATTCTGAGAAACGCATAATGATAGAATATGAAGATGGAATGGAATATCCAATAATTTTTCAGTTATGGCAAACGAAGTTTTCGCCTGCGGACTTAAAACCTAAGGGTTAGTGAAAGTGATTTCTGAGAAGAAAATATAATGCGTATAATGATTACAGGTATTATACTCATGATATAAGAGTATAATATGAATAACGGTACAACGTATAATACGAATATCGTATGAATACTAAACGAAAAGAATAAGTGAGTTATACACGTATAATACAATTAGTTCTTATAGGATTTTGAGTTAAGGACTTTGTACAATCCAATGGGACTTGGATTTATAGCAAGCCCAATGAATTATGTAATCAAGCCTAAGTTAAGGCCCAATGTTAAGTTAAGACAAGCCCAATCCAAGAAACCGAACCGCAGATCAAACCTACGGGTCACGGGATGGGTAAACCCATGGGGAAACCCATGGACATGTGGGCCAGCCACTTGGCCACCAAGTAAATTGATTACTTTATGGCTAAGTTGTTTTGGAGGTAGGAATAGTAAGGAGGTGACCAAATGTCCATAATGCCCTCCATTTGAGTTCCTATAAATAAGCAGCTTGGCTAGTTAATTTGGTAGTTTGCAAATATTAGCTAACATATATTGAGAGATAGAAAGATCTAGAAATAAGTAATCAAGCTACTTCCAAGCAAACCATATACGTTTAGTCAAGAACGCGAAGAACGAAAAAGGTAATATTTCGTAAACGTTAGTCTTCGACCTTTTTCGATTTCTTTCTCATAGAGAATCGTAGATTGGTGGATCATGTCTATTGAGGAGGAATAAGGATGACTATTAATAATGAAAACATTGATAAGTCACGTTTAAGTAAAAATCATAAGAGTTTACGTAAGTTTAAACCGTAAAAATCTTTGGACGTGAACTTGGTTGTTAATGGAAAAATTGAAAACCATCTTAGATAAGGTATGTGAATCTTTCTTGGTTAGGGTGTAGATGATGAATCAATGGAGTGTTCAATTTAATTTTGCATATAAAACATGAGTAACGAAGTTATGTCGAATTTTACGAAAATAGACATTAAACGTCAAAAACGTAGAAATCTCATATTAGTAGTCAAAAGTTGTCGTGTGACTTGGAAACTTTGGTTTTCAATGTCAACACGTGAGATAGGGCATTCAAGAGTCGTGGACTCAAGAATCGTCGAATTCCAACTTAGAACGAAGAAAACGAGTATTGAACGCTCATGAACGATAAACGAGCAGTCGATAATGAACCAAAAGGTGAATTCCGAGTTAACAGATTTGAAAATGAAAAATTCTTGCATAAACACCTAGAGTATGTAATTTGTGAGTTGTGGGCTTTTAAATGAGCTAATTCGGATATCAAACGAATATGTTATGAGGTCGGGAAGTTCTTAGAAAAAGTTAACTGTCAAAACCAACTGAGGCACATGGATGGCGCCGCAGCACCAACCTAGTGTTAATGGTCGCGCTGCAGCGCAATGCAGTAACGAGAGAAAGCCATAACCAACTGATGTTTCGCGCCGTAGCGCGGAAGTTAGCACTAGGACTCGAGCCACAAATATGAGTCCGTAAAAACTCATCGAGGAATGGCGCCAAGATCGCCACTACAAGAATGGATGCCGCGTCGGCGATCATAATGATGGGGAATGGTTAACCAAATTAGGTTTTTAATTCCAATTAAATGTAAACTAATAGTTAGACATGAATGTACTTAATGTACATGCTGGGGTTAACTTTAAATCATGTATAAAGTGATAACGTAGAAGGTTAAGTATGGTTTAACAATAATTAAACGAAGAACCCAAAAGTGTAAACTAGTGAGCCTTAAATGGAATTCAATGTTGGTACTTCACCAATGATGATCGAATGTCGGTTAATAACGTAAGAACGTTAACAAGTCGTAATGAAGTATAGTAAGTCGAACTAACTTTATTAATGAAAGAAATTCAAGTAAGACAAAGAAGAGAAAGAAGTTGGTTAAAATAATAAAGTTAGTTTGTTTGGTAGCTAATTACAGTGTGTTATGTGAATATATCATGTAGGTCCTGTAAAGACTGAGAATTGTTGAATATTATATTCGAAGATGCTTGAAGGCAAGTTTTCTTAACGCTTGTCTAACCTCTGTGTTAGTTAATTTTTCTGTGATTCATTGTATGAAATGCATGAATTGTTTTACGAAAGGGTCGATGCCAGTTTTAACTCTGCTAGACTATTCTTAAGAGTTATATTGATTTGTTTACAAGTCTTTCGATATAGAATTGTTAACGCTATCCTATGGCAAGTATTTGGTACGGATGTAAAGGTAAGTTTGTCTAAGAACAAACAAATGTATTTTCATCGATTATTCGATGGGCACGCGAGGTTGCCAAAACTTAAACGTAAATACGTTTAACAGATGAGTGTTGATCATCATAGAGTACTATAGGCTGATCACCTATAAGTGCTCATAAGTAATGCCGGATGTACTGCCTTAGTGCCAGGATATCCTTTTCATGTATGAAAACGGAAAGAGTATGTTCATGGTCTTTTGACCGGTTCAGAATTCCTAAGCTATTATATATACTTTGGAATCGTGGTTATGAAATAAGAAGTACTAGTCAATGTTTCATAGTGCTTCATAGCTATTTGTTCAGTTATGTAAGATATATCATATAATTCTCGATGTGGTATTTATATTATTCTTTGTTAGACTTGCTGAGATAGTTATGCACACTTCTTGCTTGAATTATATTGTGACGCCCCCAAAATAGGTATACATCACCCATTTTGAGTCGCCAAATACATGGTACAGAAACAAATACTACTTCATTAATACAATTATCGTGCAAAATACAACAACACATAAACTGTGAGTTCAAATACAAATATTGTCTAATAGACAGTATACAAACGAAAAAGGAGTCCTCATTTCAATTATTTATACACTATTTTACAAAAATAGTGAGGACTACTAAAACAACTATCCTGAACCATCACCCCATACCCCGGCTAGTTTCTGTTATGTTCTCAATTCCTGAGAAAAATGGAACAAAAAGGAAAAGGGTGAGCTCAACTAGCCCAGTAAGAATATTATGACCAGTTGGTCATGTTCATCTCAACACCTATTCATCTTTGCACTACGGGCCAAAGATATTCATCAGTTAATCATTTATCTTTGCACTACAGGCCAAAGATATTCAATAATATCATCATTTAGGACTAAGAATGATGAAAAATATCTTAAAGAAAACCAATCCAGTCAGATAAAAGATCAAAGATTAGGGATTCGTACTTTAGTTTATCCAAGTTCAAAAATACCTTATAATAATCAATTGTGGAGCAAAATTCAAGAATGAAGATCAAAACATGGATACAATCAAAGATAGTAACCATAATAGACAACTTGGACAAAGAAAGAAAAAATTTATTTTCTTGTGAATAGTGCCGTATTCGTGAATAGTGCCGTATACGTGAATAGTAACACCAACATGAAAAAAGGTAGAAATTCCACAATAAAATCCATACCAATATGTCGGTATAATGATATTGAAAGAATAACATCATTATGAAGAAAATAACATCCCTTACCTCAAAATAATAGTACTTCTGATCGGAATATCGGATGTAAAGCTAAAGAAAACTTGCACTGAATAGTAACTCTCAAAGTATCTAAATACTCACAAAATACGCTCGATCATATAGAGAGAGAAAGCTTATGATTCTGGTGTGATTTTCAATTCTAACTAAGCACCCTATTTATAAGAAAATGCTTTGAACGCTATAGCAGACTAACCTGCTACCTGATGGCTTAACCTGCTACTATTCATGCCCACCACTTTTGAATAAAAATTTTATCACATTTCTCACCAACCAAAAGTGGGGCCCACCCATATTTTAAATAAAAACATTAATGTCTGAAACTTCAATAATTCATAATAAATAGCCCTTTTATCAGGAAAATATGAATTGTATGTCCATTCCATAGGAAATCAAATTCTCTACAACTTTTTAGAAGAAAGTTTTTCAAAATTCCAAACAGAAAATGCCCGAAATCCACAGACGGACAATTTTTAATACCTCCATTCCGACAAAATACTGATAAAACACCTCAACATTAATTCCTTCATTTTTATCCACACAAAATAAATATTTCCCTATCCATCCACATAAAATAAATATTTCCTTATCATATAAATCAATAATTAATTATTCACAAATAAAATTACAGAATCACGATTATGATAACCAGGTCATTCCAAGGAAAGAGGGGGTTTTTCGATAAGGATTTCTCCTTATTGACACGCAATTAGGTGACCAAATCCCTTTTCTAGACAGAACTTCCTTAGACATTGCCAAATATGTTATCTAACAATATTATTCAAATAATATGAATTATTAATCTGATAATGGAGATACTGTGCAGTGACAATTATTGAAACAACAATAATATAACATATCAACGTTGCAATTATTGAATCAATAAAATAAAATATTGAACAGTAATTACTGTAACAATTATTGAGTAGTACCTTCTTTCACGTAAGAATCAATAATTCAAAAATACTTCAAATACCGCAGCTACTTATAAACTATGCCAGATTATCGTATTTTAACCACGGGGTATTCCAACAGTGTTAACGATAACAACTACACTGTTATTTATAAAAACTCAAACTTATCATTTTCTTCATCCAACCATTTTTCGTTATGGGGCCCACAAATGGCTGCGACCAAACGAAAAACGATTGCTTATTTTATAACCACTTGCTTATTTTGCAAAATTTGCACATTTCACCCATAACCAAAGCATTATATCAAATTAACACATTATTATTCACAATAATAATTAGAGGAATTTGATTTTATTTATAAAAAGTTGGGGTCTTACAACCTCCCCTCCTTAGGAAATTTCATCCTCAAAATTGATGTACGTACCTGATGTTTCGAAAAGGTGAGGATACCTCGTTTTTATTTCTGATTCTAACTCCCAGGTCATTTCTTCAATAGTATGGTTCCTCCACAAAACCTTAACTTGTGGTATAACCTTGGTGCGTAGGACATGCTCTTCCTATCCAAGATCATAACATGTACCTCCTCGTACGTTAAATCTTTGGCTATCTCGTCTGGTTCAAACTTAATAATAAAGTTCAGGTCTTTCACATATTTGCGAAGCATAGATATGTGAAAAACATTATGAACACGAGACATGCTTGGAGGTAATGCGAGTCTATAGGCTACATTTCCTATTCGGTCAAGAATTTCAAATGGACCAATAAATCTTGGATTGAGCTTTCATTTCTTCCCAAATCTTGTAACTCCCTTCCATGGAGCAATACGTAACAATACATGTTCCCCAATATTAAATTCCACGTCCTTTCGATGAAGATCCGTATAACTCTTTTGTCGATCATGTGCAACTTGTATACGTTGTCGAATTATTTGGTTCTTTTCTGTAGTTATTGTTGCCTCTTTTTTAGTATTAACAAAAGAGCTCTAACTCATGCAAGCATACATGCTTCAACAAGTAATACAAAGCAAGTTAAGTATCGATCCCACAAAGAAAGTTGTTTAACTATAATTACTATTCATTAATTAAATCACTATATTTATATGTGCAAACTAATGATGAAACTTGGTTTGTTCTTGAATTACAAATAACAACTAAAACAATAATAAAAATGGAATAAATGATATTGGAACTAATGGGATTCTAACTTCATTTAATACTTCATTTAATCGCCACTATCATGCATAACTTGTTCACATATCACAGGAAAGTAGCCAAGAGCACTAAAATAGTATTAGCCATTTTTCAATGCACTAAGACCTACTTACACAGCATCCACATATGATAGATTTTATGTAATCATCAATATAACCAAAATCACTATATGTCTATGTGAAATTGCAACTATATTGAATTTACGTTCAAGCCCTTATTCTAACTTATACGGTGAAACAGTCTTATTCTAACTTATACGGTGAAACAGTATATATCTATCTGGTTCACAAAATACATAAGCCATATAACACATCCCTATATACGTATACTATCATGATTATAGTCCATATTTGCATGTTCATTGTCAATTCCATACAAATACTGAAACGAATGGTGATTAAGCATTCATGTATGCAAAACAATCATGACAGACATCCCATATGATATGAAAAACAAACCAGCATTTAAGCATGCAATCAAACTACATATTAAAATCTGTTAGAATCCCATAATGGAGTTTAGTTCATGACTGAACCAAAAACCATTATGGGATCAAATCAAAACATGATCAATAAACGACAATTGAAAGATGAAAGATTAAAACTATCAAACCCAATTGCTGAATACACATCAATATTCAAATCCTCATAAGATTCTAACAAAAACTAATAATAATAATCCACTCTGGTAGAAAATCAAAAGAAGGAGTAGAAAGTAGAGTTGTGGCCTCCTTCTACGTTGGAATCTCTCCCAGAGAGTAAACCCTAATTACGATCTAAAGACACGTGAAATACTTATAAAATGTCAAATGATACGCCTGACACTAGTCAAGAATCAATTTAAATCAATAACAACCTTTAAAAATTGGAAATAAAATTAAACAAATCAAAGATCTTCTGCGAGATCGTCTGTTTACTCTGCTCTTGCTAGGATTAAACAAATCAGCGATCAATGCTTTATCTCCTTTATCCATTGCCGTTATCAATCTTTGTGCTCGTCTCGGCGTCCATTACGCGTTCCTCAATAACACCTCGAAATAAGTAGATTCTGCACTTATTCACCAAAAGGGTTTGAGTATGCGAAGTACTTGAGATGGGCATAGTTAGTATGAATTGGTACTCCGTAAGTGGGTGAAAATCTTTTATCAAATACCCCAAACTTGAACCGTTGCTTGCCCCTCAGCGATGCATACTAATAAACGATAAAAATCGACTAATTCTCATTGTCCTAATCATCATAGAAATTCAATCCAATTTGCCTCATGATGTTTTTCTAGATTGAAATGATTCAAATCAAAAGCTGCGGGCATAATGTCATATCTTATATAATTCAAAATGATATCACAGGATGTTTGTGTGTGTGTGTGTTGTGTTGCATGATACTTGATTTAGACATAGAATGCTCATGCTATCTTGCTCAAACCCGGAAAAATTACGGCAAATCAAGACTTATGTATATATATACTCGGACTATTCGACATCTTAAAATAAACTAAGGTTGAATAATGGGCTCATTGCTTTATTCTCTCACGCACATTAGCGAGCTTTTCGACCAGCGACTCCCAGGACCGCTAGAAAGACCTTAGGGGTGCTAGGTGTAAAAACGATCGCCTTAGGCGTACCTTTCAAGTGCTTGGAATACATCAAGACTAGCCATGTTATTTCTCTTTCTTTCTTTCTTTCTTTCTTTTATACACAGATACCCATGTTTTTCCCAAAGTTTAAATTTGATGTTTTATCTGATCTAAAATCAACTTTCACGTATTTCTCTTTTTAACACTATATTTTTCTATCGAAGCGATGCCTGACATTATACTTCTTATACCTCTGAGTGCTTGCGAACACATTTAATAAAGGCTGAAAGCATTTAAACTTGACATTATGAATTTCATTGTATAAAGCGTTATATCTCAATTTCGTATTATCCAAAATATTAGAAATCGTTTAAAACTTCATTCTCATTATTGGCTGAACAAAAATTTTCTACTCACTTAAGAGGCTGTGAGGTATCAATTATAGCGCCTACTATATGACTATATGCTAAATGTAATCTAAACATGCAATAAAATTTAAACTAATCATCGCAAAACTATATGAATCATGCGAAAACTATATGCAAAACTAAAATACTACTACCCAATACCCCCGAACGCAAAATATTCGATGTCCCGATTGATGAAGGTAAAGTGCGAAAACTCCCCTAATTATCGGTGGTGCCACCTCTCTGGTGGGTAGAATAAAATTAGTGGTGGATATAGTCTTTGGTTCAGCGCTCCGAACCTTGGTGGCGATGCGCCATGGGTGGCGATCGTTAAATGGTGGATGAACCCGCCTGTTCAGTCTATTCACTGAAAAATGAAATTTGAGGATGAATCTGGCCGTGGTCTGATCACTTGAATTTTTGATGCGTTGCAACTGGTAATGTCTGGCTTATTGCATCTTAATTTCCCGATTGCATCCACGATTAGCCTGAAAGCATGGCAACCCGCGGATGCGTGTGGAATGCTCCCAGTCGTTACTCGTGAGATAGCGTAGCGATGTCGATGTACATTACGGTGATTATGCCCAGAAGGCGTACCCTCTCTGGCTTTGTTATTTTTGTCTTTGAAGGCGGAAGGCATGAAACTTGGCACATATGAACTAAAGTTCTCGACGCTTTGCGTATTTAAGAAATGTTGAAATTTATTTGAATATCTGCTTGGTACATATGTGTACTTACTATATATCCATTTAAGTACACAGCGCATACATGCTCTCTGCGATGATCGACTCTCGATTTCTAATGAGATTACCTAATTTACTTGATAGCAATTTGGCGGTGCATCGTATCCTGCGCTCATTGAATGTCTTACGCTACAATCGGTAGTATTCTTGTTGAGCTTCAAATTGAGGAATTTGGTGTGATCCCTGATATCGACCTCTTGACTTCAGAAGAGGATGAAGAAGATGGCCGTGATAGATCGTGCTACAACTTAGGCCCCATTTGTATTTGCTAGTAATTGCACATATTATATGATTGGGGAATGAAGAAAAGCGTGAAAAATTGATAGCACTCAACACTTGTTTCTGCAATCCCAAATAGGAACCCTAGCTTTATAGCACTCTTGGAGAAGTTGAGGAGATATGGACTTTGAATGAGGAGTGGCTAATTGATTGAGAGATGCACGACACAACTTGTAATTGATAAAAAGATATCGACGTGAGTTAGGGAGAGTGAGAGAATTTTGTGTCTGTTATTATTCCAAATGAGAGTCCAAATGGTCCACAACTCTATTTAAAGCTGAATCTGTTTTAGTCTGCGGGTGTCATGGCTGTGGCCATGTGCATTTTCTTAAATTGGTAGCGTGGAGTGCGAGACTTGCGGAATGTTTTGGTGGTTTTCTTAACTCTGCGCGGACGACGAGTTTTTTCTTCATGGGCGTGAGCGCTTGAGACTTGCAGAATGACTTGTTGTCTATATTTTTCTTGCTGGCAGCGTAGCGTGATTTTTTGCTTACTATGACACCTTGGTAGTGCGATCTTTGATATCTGCAATGCTAAACTTCAGTTTCACTCTGCCTGTCAGTGGTGCCATCTAATGATTGTTCCTGCATAGATATTAATGCATCTTGTTGAGGCATGACTTCGTGACCACATAGTGTTGACATCTTGCAAATATTCGCAACGCCATTTTTTGCTACACACTTAAGCATGAACATCTAACAGCCTATTAAACATGACTTTGATATAACGACTGAAATAATCTAAAATGAATAACTAAAAAATAAATCAACGAGGACATAAATAATGGGTTGCCTCCGTCCGGTAGCTAAGTTATAGTCGATTAAGCTTGACTATCTCTAAGTTTTATATCACCAGGTAAAATTAAAGTGCCTTCCTCCTTGTCCATTTGCACCACGAAATTTAATAGCGCATCTTTAATCGATGGCTCTACCTTGACTCACGAATTTCTACCCGTTGCATATATCAATGGTCCATAATCCCTCAATTTCTGTATTTCATCCTATAGGCACCAATCCACCACGTCAACCAGGAAGCACTCTTCTTCATCCATTGGTAAATTGATTACTTTAAAGACATTAAAGGTGATCTCTTGATCCACGCACTTTGGTGAGTTATAGTGAGTTCGCTTTTGTACTTCTATTGACGTTACACTGTAGCGCCAAGAATGGTCTCCCAGTATTATTGGTATGCTTTTGTCCTCCTCATAGTCAGAATGATGAAAAAATCGGGGAAAAATAAACTTGTCCACCTTAACCAACACATCTTCAATAAGTCCCCATGGATATGTGATGGATCTATCAAATAAGCTAGAATGCAATATTTATTGGCTTTGGATCCGACAATCCCAACCGTTAAATCTTGTGAGGGCATCAAATTTATGCTTGCCCAGATCACATAAACACTTCTTCGATTCATCTTTCCAATGGTACATGGAATTGTGAAAGCGCTGGATCATTCGACTTTGGGTAATTTCTGCTTTGAAGCCTTGCCTGCATTCCTCATCGAGCTCTTTGTTCCAATGATTTCGTGAATGGTACTATGTTGATCTGCACTTTTGAATACCTCCAAGAATTTGCTAAACTGTTTTATCTTCCTTTTTAATTTAATCTCTCTACGGATATGGAACTTGAATGTGAATTGGTGGTACTGGACTCTTAAATGTCTCCTCTGAACCTTCTCTGTCGTTCTCTTCCTGTAGATCCTCAGATTTCTTCAAATTTTCTTTCTCGATGGCGGCTTCTACGCCTTTCATGCGCAGCAAGTTATTCCTCCTCGATGCATTCTCGGCAGGCACGCGACTTATAATGGTAATACAAATCTTTCCCAGATCTCAAAGTGATCACTTGACACTGTTCCTTCCCTTCTCTTCTTTAATTTTTCTCCGTATTACTTGGCAATGAACCCTGGGGCCTGTTAGTAAGTATATTCTCCATCTGCCCCATTTGAGTTTCCAGATTCTTTATAGCCACTGCTTGGCTCTTGATCATAACTTCGTGTTTGCCATGTATTTCATCATCATCTCCTCCACGATTTCTTTTCTTGATGAGGTGTAGGCTGAGTGTGATGTTTACATTGTTGTTGAGAAAATCCCAGTGGAAAGGGTGGTCTAGATTAAATCTACTTGATTCTTGTTGGTTGTGTCTAAAATTGATTATTTGGTTGAAATTAGATTTCTGCTGATTCCTTGATTATTCGACCAACTAAGTTTGGATGATTTACATTATTGGGGTGGTATGTGTGTTAAAATTGACCTTGGTCTTTTCTATAGTTGCTCACATAATGCTTGATTACTGATGATAGCACATTGATCCGCCGAGTGTGACCCTTTCAAATCTCACATATGAAAGCAATCGTCTTTACTTTTCCTTTCGCCAAAGTATCTCTTATCTTCGTTGCCGTGGGCGCCATCAGTCTTTGACAAGTGATAAAGATCAACCTCGAACACACACTGCAACTTTGGTTTGTGGCATTCGAGATGTAGGATTCGAAAATCATTTGGCCATTGTCTCGATAAGGTCATAGGCTTCCTCATAGTTCTTTGCCCATAATGCCCCTCCTGCAACAAGCATTCTGATCGGCCTCATTGCCATCCCAATCCATTATAAAATGTGTTGATTACCATCCAATCTGGCATACCGTGATGTGGGCACTTTCTCAGCATTTCTTTGTATCTCTCCCATGCTTCATATAATGACTCACCCTGTTGTTGTTCAAACTGAGAGATAGCTTGTAATAACCTGATATTTCCTATGTAAATAAATAAGAAATTTTGCATATAATATTTTTTTTTTTTAAGAAGGGAATATGTACAAAATATGTATGTATATATGTGAAAAAATAAAATTTATTTATTACATGAATAATTTCAAATAATTTTATTTTAAAATTATTGATCATTATAACATATATGCTTATAATAATTAATTTTATAGTAGAAATATCTTTATTATTTATTTTAATGAAAATATGATTTTTATATTATTTAAATAATATATGAAATGATTATTAGAATTATAATAATAAATATTTTATTATATGAATTTGTTCGAATATTTAAGTTAATTATTTTAAGCAATTATTGATTTTAGATATGGAATCAAACCCTAAATTTGGATTGTTATCAAGGGATGAGAACAATAATATAATATTAATTATATTTTAATTTTTTCATCTTTATAAATATGTAATCTTGTAAATGTGTATTGATAATGGTGGTTAGGTTTGTAATATTCAAGAAGCGATCAAATTGCAAAATTAAGTGAAGCGTGTAAAAAGCAGAGTTTAAAAATTTTACAAACCATATACGGATCACCCTTATGCACAATTATTAATTAAACGAAAGATAAAGAATAAAATCATACCAAGATCGAACTTCCTCGGTACAAGTTCACCTCCAAATCCTTTCGCGTTCAACTTGAATCCACCCAAGTTTGGTTCCTTCTTTTTGATCAACGTTAGCCACCCATGTGTTTGGCCCTCTGAGGTGATCCACCAAGAAAGAATAAAGATTCAAGAAAATGGGTGGTTGGCTAAACCCTAGTTTTTCTATCTATAGAAAAAGCGTACTCTCAACCATTGGAATAACGATATATCTAATATCTCGATATAAGACTCTCTTATAAAGATATCAAGTAACCCTATTAAAACTAAGGTATTATTTATTTAATTAAACTCTTTTAATTAAATGGGCTCCTAATATTTAAATAAATAAATTAAATAATTAATTTATTTAAATAAATAATATTTATTCTACTGATAGGGATAAGCCTCCTAGCGATCAACGACTTTCCGGATAATATAGATTTCAACATTAATCATAAAAGAACCTTTGAGTAAATAGTTCACCGTCATAATTCAATCCTTCCACCATACAATGTCCCAATTAAATATAAGACATGGAATTCTTGTCGAGTCTTATTTTATTTAATTATATGTATTTCGATCCTTAAATGCACAACTCAAATAATGCAAATTAGAAACTCCTTTCTAATTTCATTACGCATTAACCAAGGACTCTTTGGGTTGTCATTTATCGAATCACATAGACATTTCTCTTCTTTTAATAGAAGTTGTAGATTCTTTATTGATCATACATTATCTCCATGTACAACTTATTATACCCAAGCATACCTTTGATATACCCTAAGGGTCTTAAGGAATAAGTCAAAGTATAACTCATCATACACAAGATACTATGATGATCTCAAGTCCAGGATCACTTCACTTCTTTTATCACTACTGAGAATTCTATTGACGGTGCAAGTAAACTCCATTAGGTATTCCTTAGCAGCCATCATGTAGATAATTAAAAGCCTTTAATAAATTAATACTTTTATTAATAAATGAATAAGATTGTTACTGAAAGTATATCCTTTATCATCAAACATGATTGGCTTGTGTGCATACTACTTTCACAAATATGGTAAATTATGTCATAACCCTCATATCGCGTTATTAAACCCTATAATTGTTAAACTCCTTTATGAGTTAGAGCAGAGTAGTAATGGTGTTATATGAATTTTGTTGTGTATTATTATATAATTTCAGAAATTAGGAAAAACCACAATTATTATTTTAAAACCTAATTTGCTAATATTAAAACCCTAATTCTTGAATATTGTTAAGGAACCCTAATTATTTAAACCCTAATTTTCTATTAAAAACTCTAATTTAATTAGTGTGTTTAAAATTAAAATTTTATTACACTTTAATTTTTTAATTGTCCAAATCCTTGTAATTATTTGGGAAACTTTAAGATGTAAAATCTAGTGATTAAACCCTAGATTTAATAACATTGAACAAGAATACCCTTGAAATTAAAAAATACTTTTTGTCCCATTAGTTGAATTATTGCTAGCCAAATCTTGAATATAGCACTCCAATTCTCGTACCATTACTAGCGGCCAAAAAAGCATTGCATATCAATATACATATAAATTCAAGAGAGAAAGTGCCAATTATTCACAACTTCATCCTAGAACTCCTCTCTCTCTAAACCCACGAAATTTACTTGCTAGATGGGTCCTCAATCAAGCCCCACGATCACACTTAACAAATCGGAAGCATAGAAATCGATGATTTTGTTCACAAAGAGGTAAGAACCCTGAAGAAATCTAACCTTGTTAGAGATTAGTTTTTTTCAGGTTAAACATGGTATATAATGATGATCTGCCTACTAGATGTTAGATCCATAACATGAGTTAATTTGAAGTTTTAAAAAATCTATAAAACTTTTTTTTTTTGATATCCCAGTATGTCGTGGGCCTTGTAGATCTCTGTAGGGGTTTGAAGCCAGGTTTTAAGTGTTGATATGATGTATCTTTGATTAAAAGGTATTCGTGTCAAAGTGAGTTATCGATATTTAAAGATATCCGGGCAACATGTTCTTTATATAATATATACTTATTCTATTATATTATGGACATGTTCTTGTTATATACTTATATATATACGAGTACTACATATATATGTTTTATATTACCCAAACTTTTGCAATTATTTGGCACGTAATGAATCGAATTGAGAGTTGGTCAAACTTGGGTTGACGAAACTGCTCAAGAACATTTCTGGAAAACCCAGAAATGTACAAGAATAGTTCTGGGAGGGTACTTTGACCGGCATGAATCTAGAGATTTGTTTGTTGTTATGGTGTTTGTATGTAATAGATCTCTTAACCTACCTGTTGGCTACAACCTGGAACTTTTATATCACAAAAATGTTGCACGAGAATCATGTAGTGGAAGCTTAAAAGTGGTCACTCAGTATGTTCTTCATTTCTGGGTAAACCCAGAAATGAAGAACAACACTGACAACATGTTTGCTAGCTTAGCTCGGTTTGATTAATTGTGTTTAGACCTTACCATGGCTTGGAACATGTTCTATGATAGTTTGTCTAAATAGCCCGACGAGCAGAAAACAATTAACATGAACAGATTGACAGATTTAAGGCCACAAAGGGCGTTGACCGGCCATGACTATCATTTTCTGGGCAGCCCAGAATATGATGAACGCGTTCTGACAACATGTTCTGATGCTTAGATATCCCTCATGTTGTATGATTTGATCCATAAATGGTTATGCACATGTACTTCTGCATACATACTACAATATTTAATCAATATCATGTCCATAAACGATTCATAGAGAGAGTGATTGATGGTCAAAGGAGGTACCCTTGAGCACTGACTGTCAGTGTTCTTGAGCCTCAAGAACACCTATCGCGACCAAAACTAAACTAAAGCCTTTAACGAACGGATTTAATTTATTTTTTGTTTTATAATTTACTAAAAATACATTAAAAATAGAAATAAATTCCTAAAATTATAAAATCGATTTTAAAAATTATTTTAAGTTATAAAATTAACTTTTAATAATTTGACATATTTTTCATAAATATTAATATTTATTAGGATATTATTGGTATTTAAATTATTTAAGAAATTCATTAAATAAATTAATTAAAATGATTTTATTATATTAAAAATCATTTTAAATAATAATAAGGTATTTTAATAATAGTTTAAGTTATAAAACATAAATTTTAATATTTTAAGATAAGTTCCATTAATTATTAAATATTAATGATATTAGATTTATTTAGTAATTATATTAAATAAATTAATTAAAAATGATTTTAATATTATAAAATCATTTTAAATAAAAATAAATAGTTTAAAAATATTTTAATTTATAAAATATAACTTTTGATATTTAAAGGTAAATTTCATTAATAATTTAATATTAATGATATTACGTTTATTTAATAAGTATATTAAATAAATAGTTTAAAAATAGTTTTATTCAATTAAAATCATTTAAAAAGGAAATAAATGAATTAAAAATATTTTAAGTTAGCATCGATGACTTTTAATATTTTGATAAATAATAAATTAATATTCTAATATTAATGCTAATTGTTTAAAAATGATTTTAAATATTTTAAAAATCATTTAAGGGTAATATTAATACTTTAAAAATATTTTGAGTTATTATAAATAACTTTAATATTTTTAGTAATAGTTTCATTAATAGTTTAATATTAATTAAATATTAATGATAATAGAATTAGTTAATATTTAAATCATTTAATAATGATTTCAGTGTTTGAAAATTCATGATAAAGTATAATAATTATTTAAAAATTATTATAAGGCTATGAAAAATAATATGACGGATATTTAAAATATCTAAACGAATATTGAACTACAGATTTGAGTTTTAGACTCGATAATTAGCCGATAAAGCCGTCGGTATATAGAAATATTTCTGAAATTGATCTGGACTTACATAATGTAATTAGATATGTGATTATTTGTGATTCAATGGTTGTTAAACATAGGTAACAAGGTGATTAGGTTATGTGCTAACTGCAATAGACAGTGTTATGTGTTACGATATATTATTCTAATCGAACGAATGATCTTATTACTGATAGGTCGCTGTATAAAAGATTAATCTAAATTGCGTTATTGTAAGCATCAGCTTAGGCAAGTATCTAAACCTTATGCACTACTTTTATTTCGTGCAAACAGGTATATCATGTTATGCAAGTTTCCTAAACTTACTCCAATTATTATTGAGCAAGTATCCGAACTATTCTTTATATTGTGCAAGTATCCTACTTTTGCATTTACTTTATGCAATGGACATGAGTAAGAAAGTTTCAGAATTATATTATTATTGTGCCAGATTATTAACTCTATTATTATTGATTATGTATCCAATCTTTGTATTCATACAAGTTCTTACATTATCCGATCATTGTATTATTGTATAATTCAGATATTTATTCTGTTCGTTAATTCTTATATAGGGTTAGACAAGTATCCCCACTTGGATAACCATTGTATTTAATCATATGTTGATACATACTTATTGATTTCAAGTATGTACACATTGACTTAAAAGCCGTCTAAGCTATTTGATTCAGCTAGACATAAAAATATTATTGAACAAGATAGAAGTTATTGTATCCAACCAGATTATTTTGGTTCAGATTCCCGACTAAGTATGAACATCCCGAATATGGGAAAACTTTTGTGCACCTAAGGTGGATAGAGTGAATGATAATATCATTCTTGCATGTAATATTGATCAATCTGAGGCATAACGATCATCACCTCCCGTACTGTAAGTTATGACGATTTACAGATGAATTTCAGTTTAACCTTTTCAAAATAGAAAACAATGTTCATAGTATGTTGACTGATCTCCAATTATAATCTATACGTAGTTTCAAAGATTACATATGAAAGTGATATGTTGTTATTATTGGTTCAGCTTACTTCACAACTGTTGATTCGTTGTAGAAGTGTCTGTCAAAGAAAACATTTAATTATTTCAGCTAATATATATTGTTGTCATTACTTGCTGGGCAATCCAATGCTCATTCTTGCTTTAAATTTAAATATTTTCACCTAAGTATGATCAACCCGAAGGCTCAACCAAGAACAAGGGGAAAAGAAAGCTGTTCGAATGAGATTTATAATATGTTGTGTAATAGTTATAGTTTATTAAGACAATGATACTTATTATCTATGATGTAATGAATGTTTAAAGGTCTCGTACCTGGGAGTAAACTTTGAGGCATATGTAAATTAAGTTTGAAGTTTATATTATTGTTATTATTATTAGTATTATTCAGCTTATAAAAATGGTATCGTGAAGCACCGAGTTCGGGTTTCAAGTACCCGGATTTGGGGGCGTCACATAGCTGTCCTCATCTTTGCAGTCTTAGCCATTGGGAAGAACTTAGCTAAGAACTTCTGTGCTAAGTCCTCCCATGTAGTTATAGATCCTGCTAGCAGAGAATGAAGCCAACTTTTCGCTTTATCCCTCAATGAAAATGGGAACAACCTTAGTCTAATAGCATCCTCTATCACACCATTGTATCTGAATGTATCACAAATTTTGATGAAACTTAACAGGTGTTCATTCGAATCATCTATAAAAGACACCCCAAACGAATCAGTATTCGCACCATTTGAATAGTGCCAGTTTTTATCTCGAATGTATTTGCTACTATCACTGGTCTGACTATGCTAGATTGTAGTCCATTAATATTGGGCATGGAATGCTCCTTCAGAGCCCTATCCCCAATATTAAATTCCATGTCCTTTCGATGAAGATCCGTATAACTCTTTTGTCGATCCTGTGCCGCTTGTATACGTTGTCGAATTATTTGGATCTTTTTTGTAGTTATTGTTGCCTCTTTTTTAGTCTTAATAAATGAGCTCTAACTCATGCAAGCATACATGCGTCAACAAGTAATACAGAGCAAGTAAAGTATTGATCCCATAGAGAAAGTTTAACTTAAATTACTATTCATTAATTAATTCACTATATTTATATGCGCAAACTAAAGATGAAACTTGGTTTGTTCTCGAATTGCAAATAACAACTAAAATAATAATAACAATGGAATAAATGATATTGGAACTAATGGGATTCTAACTTCATTTAATACTTTATTTAATCGCCACTATCATGCATAACTTGTTCACATATCACAGGAAAGTAGCCAAGAGCACTAAAATAGTATTAGCCATTTTTCAATGCACTAAGACCTACTTACACATCATCCACAGATGATAGACTCTATGTAATCATCAATATAACCAAAATCACTATATGTCTATGTGAAATTGCAACTATATTGAATTTAAGTTCAAGCCCTTATTCTAACTTATACGGTGAAACAATATATGTCTATCTGGTGCACGAAATACATAAGCCATATAACACAGCCCTATATATGTAAACTATGATGATTACAATCTATATTTGCATGTTCATTGTCAATTCCATACAAATACTGAAATGAATGGTGATCAAGCATTCATGTATGCAAAATAATCATGACAGACATCCCATATGATATGCAAAACAAACTAACATTTAAACATGCAATCAAACTACATATTAAAATCTGTTAGAATCCCATAATTGAGTTTAGTTCATGACTGAACCAAAAGCCATTATGGGATCAAATCTAAACATTATCAATAAACGACAATTGAAAGATGAAAGATTAAAACTATCAAACCCAATTGCTGAATACATATCAATATTCAAATCCTCATAAAATTCCAGCAAAAGCTAATAATAATAATCCACTCTAGTAGAAAATCCCAAGAAGAAGTAAAAAGTAGGGTTGTGGCCTCCTTCTACATTGGAATCTCTCCCAGAGAGTAAACCCTAATTACGATCAAAAGATACGTGAAAAACTTATAAAATGTCAAGTGATACGCCTGACACTAGTCAGGAATCGTTTTAAATCAATTACAACCTTTAAAAATTGGAAATAAAATAAAACAAATCAGCAGCTTCAGGCCTCGTGTGCGGCCGCGCGCTCCTCCAACTTAATATTCTCACGGCCGCGTAACTTGCAGTAGGCTCCAAGATCTGGCTAGGTAATCGCGTGGGCGCGCGCTCTCAAGGCTATTCTGCCGTGCAGCCACACGGCTTGCAATCTGCAGATCCTGGTTCCTATTTTGCTACTGCTGCTGCTACTTGTTCAGTCATGCTTTATCTCCTTGCTCCATTACACCTTCATTTCATGCATATCCCATCTTTTGCCTCGTCTCAAGTATCCATTCACCTTGTGCTCAATAACACCACCAAAATAGGCCGATTCCTGCACTTATTCACCAAAAGGAGTTTTAAGTATACGAAATACAAATTATCATGAAATACAGCTAAAACATACTAAAATGTACTTGAGATGGGCATAGTTCACATGAATTGGTACTCCATAAGTAGGTGTAAATCTTACTTATCAGTTATGCATACCAATTCTGGTCCCAACAACGTTGCTTCACCCACCTCGTCCCAGCATATTGGAGAATGACATTTTCTTCCGTACAACACCTCGAATGGAGCCATACCTATACTTGCCTGATAACTGTTGTTGTAGGAGAATTCCACCAATAGTAAGTACTTATCCCAACTCCCTTTGAAATCTAGGACACATAGTCTTAATAGATCTTCAAGAATTTGAATAGTCCTCTCTGATTGCCCGTCCGTTTGAGGATGGTATACCGAACTGAATCGTAAATCTGTGCCCATAGCTTTCTGCAAGCTAACCCAAAATCGTGAACTGGATCTTGGGTAACGGTCTAAAACTATGGATACTGGCATGCCATGCAATCTCTTAATCTCATTTACGTACATACGAGCAAGTCGTTCAAGGGAATAAGTCTCTCGTATCGGCAAGAAATGAGCAGACTTGGTTAATCTATCAACAATGACCCAAATCGCATCTATGCCTTGAGAAACCTTAGGAATACCCGTAATGAAATCCATAGTAATGTGTTCCCACTTCCAGTTCATAATCTTAAGTGGTTCCAATGGACCCTTTGGCACTTGATGGTCTGCCTTTACACGTTGACAAGTTAAACACCTCGAGATAAACTCCGCGATCTCTCTCTTCATATTGTTCCACCAAAATATATGTCGAAGATCATGATATATTTTGGTACTACCAGGATGGATTGCAAACAGTGTGTTGTGTGCCTCCATCATGATTCTATGTTGAAAGTCAGAATCGTTAGGAACACAAAGTCTGGAGTTGACTCGAAGTATTTCTTCTTCATCGATTCTTGCTTCTGGAATAACACCTTTTGCACTTTCTTCTTCATACGCATCAACTCCAGGTCTGTAGCTTGAGCAGCTTTAACTATATCGATTAAAGTCGGTTCTACTCGTATGCTTGATATCATCATGTGGGTACTTGGAGCCTTTACATCTATCTCCATCCTTTGCAAGTCATACAAAATGGGCCTTTGTGTTAACCACATTGCACTCGTACCCGCATATGATCTTCTACTCAATGCGTCAGCTACCACGTTTATTTTTCCAGGATGATATTGGATGGTATGATTGTAATCTTTCAACAGCTCGAGCCAACGTCATTGTCTCATGTTGAGTTCTTTTTGGCTGAAGAAATATTTGAGGCTTTCATGATCTGTATAGATCTCCACTTTTTTTCCATACAAGTAGTGTCTCCAGATCTTCTGTAAGACCCCAACTTATTATTAATGAAATTAAATTTTCTCTATTTATTATTTTGAAATAGTAAGGGTTGATTTGATTAATGTGGATAGTTATGGGTAAAATACGCAATATTTCAAAATAAGCAAGTGGTTATAAAATATTCATTGTTGTCGGGGAATATTAGTTTGGTCGTGGAATATTCTTCTTTGTTGGGGAATATTAAATGCGACAATAGCCTTTTTAGGGCCCCATAACTGAAAGCGATTGGATGAAGAAAACGACAAATATAAGTTGTTTAAAAATAACGGCGTAGTTATTCTACAGCTTATCTTGTTAAAATACTAATTGGTTAAAACACAATAGATACTGCGGTATTGCACCAATTATTGATTCTTACGTAAGAAGGCACTACTCAATAATGGTTACAGTAATTACTGTTCAGTATTTTATTGATTTAATAATTGCTACGTTGATATTTTATATTGCTGTTGTTTCAATAATTGTCATTACACAGTATTTTTCATTATCGAAGCAATAATTTATATTATCTGAATAATATTGTCTAGAAAGTTCTGTCTAAGGAGAGGTTTGGTCATCTAATTACGCGTCAGTAAGGAGAAATTCTTATTGGAAAGCCCCCTCTTTCCTGGGAACTGCCTGGTTGTCAATATTGTGATTCTATAATATTATTTGTGAATAATTAATTATTGATTCATATGATGAGGAAAATATTGATTTTATGTGGATATAGATGAAGAAAATTTTTAATGTGACAATTGTTGAAAATTGAAATTTTATCTTTTTCTGATAAGAAAATTCATTTACATATATTATTATATTTTAATAATATAATAATGATGATATTTTCGACGATGAATGTGGAATATATGAGTATATGTGGAGGAGGATATTTTGTTACCAAAAATATTTAAAGCAGGTTTTATGTGTTGGTGGACCCCATTTCTTGACTGAAATTTGATTATAGCCTGTAAAATCGCTCGTTTGTGGATTTCGGTCAATTTCTGTTTGGAATTTGGAAATACTTTCTTCTGTAAAGTTGTAGAGAATTGACTTTCCTATAAATAAACGCGAGTTTCGAATTTTTTGACAAAAGGGCTATTTATTGTGAATTATTGAAGTTCCGAAGCTCCGAAATAATTAAATTTTGGAAGTTTAAAATATTTTAAATAACAAAAACATTTTTTTCATTATGGTGTGTTACACATGTGTGTTGAATGAGCTGAATTCAGTTCTTGGAAGGTTGGCGTAGGAAAATTTAATTTAAATATTAATATTATATTAAATTTTCTGCTTTGGTGTTCTAAGCAATTTCCTATAAATAGGGTGCTTAGGTTAGAATTGAAAATCACACCAGAAACTGAAGTTTTCTCTCTCTATATTATCGAGCGTATTCTTGTGAGTATTTTGAGTATACTTTGAGTATTGCTATACTGATGTGCAAGTTCAAGTCATAGCTTTATATCCTGTTTCATTAAAATCTTGATCTTTCGAGGTAAGGGATATTATTATTTTTCGTAATGATATTATTTCTTCAATATCATTATCTTTGAAATATTGATCTGAAGTTTTATCAAATTTGGAACTTTTGGTGTCTGAGTTACTATTCACGTATATGGTATTCACGTATATTCACTTATTCACGAATACGGCACTATTCATCAAAAAATGAAAATTTTCCTTTTAAATAAAAAATATCTATTGTGGATACTAGCTTTGATTGTATCCATGTTTTGATCATTCTTGAATTTTATACCACTATGATTATTTTTGAGGTATTTTTGGACATGGATAAAACAAAGTACGAATCATTAATCCTTAATCCTTGTCATTTTGTTTCACCGGATTCGTTTCTTTAAAATATTTTCATCATCCTCGGTCTTAAATGATGATATTATTGAATATCTTTGGCACATAGTGCAAAGATGAATGATTTCGATGAATATCTTTGGCTGTAGTGTAAAGATGAACAGTGTTTAGATGAACATGACTAATCGATGAATATCTTTGGCCTGTAGTGCAAAGATGAATATTTGATTCCAGATGTATATTGATTGATGTTACAGGGATAAAAGATAGACGATGAACTTTTAAATTCATTCATAGAAGATAGTAGTTTGCATTCTCTACTTAACTCTTCTAATGAATTATTATTTTCGCTGGGAATATTGATTTAAAAACTTGTTGTCTATTGTATTCTATTAGATTTTTCCCTATTGAAGACTAATGATAATTTGTTGTATATTATCTTAGTCATAATATTCTTTATTGGGCTAGTTGAGCTCACCCTTTTCCTTTTTGTTCCATTTTTCTTCTCAGGAGGCGAGAATATAGCGAGTACTAGTCGGGGTATGGAATGAAGGTTCTAGAGAGAGTTGTTTAGTAGTCCTCACCATTTTTGTAAAATAATGTATCAATAAATATGATGAGGATTTATTTGAGTATATATATTGTCTAGAAGATAATATTTGTATTCAAACTCACAGTTTTACTATTGTAATAATAAAGTTGTAGTTGTTTCTGTACCATGTATTGACAACTCAGAATGGGTGATGTATACCTATTTTGGGGCGTCCACAATTGGTATCGAGCTTAGGGATATTATCTCTGGCGGAGACCGTGGAATAGAACTAGGAGAGGAGAGACGAGTAAATCCTTCGCTAGTGTGTCCTACCTACCTAAGCTTATTTGTTAGTTGGTCAGTATATAGGGATATTATGTGATATATTGATTTCCTTAATTAACCCTTGTTTTATGACATGATTTGAGAATGTCGACTAAGAATATTAACAATGGAAATGAGGCCGTGGAAACGCTTTATACTCACCAACGAGGAGAACGTTCAACAGTCATCAATGTTCCTCCCGTGAACAACACCAATCGAAAGCGAGATGATGAGCGAGGGGATGTTTAGAAGCTTTTTGCGATTCATGCAAAATCGAATGAGGAGACTCGTGCTCAAAATACGGGAGGAAATGATAGCAATTCACGGGTTGTCACGACCCAAGCGATTCGAAGAGTTGGGACCACTAGAATTTAAGGAAAGCCAGATCCGATCATGGCGGAAACATGGGTCAAGCAAATTACCAAGATATTCGATGTCTTGGGATGCGGAGGAACGAAGGTTCCATTCGCTACCTTTATGTTCCGTGGCAGGCGGACTCACTGGTGGGAGTCTGCGTGAAGCGTACCATCCACCGCTTTTCAAAGCATGTCTTGGGAGAAGTTTGAGAACTATTTAATGACAAATACTTTCCACGAAAGTGTTAAATGCATATGAAGGAAGTGGAGTTTATTAGACTGGGCGAGAACAACATGGCGGTGTCTCAATGACGAGGCAAAGTTTGCGAGTTATCGAGTTTGCACCTCATTTGGTGGAGAATGAGGAACGATGACGCGGATGTTTCTTAGAGGTTTGAAACCCGTCGTCAATATCTCATAAATTTTCTCTCTATTCGGATGTTATAAATGAGCTCAATTATTAGGCGAGATAACGAGTACGGTCAACTCGAGGGACCACAACCGAGGATCATCTACCCCTAGATGGTAGTCAACAAAACAACGATAACCAATGGAGAAAGAAAAAGACGGACAAAAATGGTAACCACTCGGGTGGTAATCATGGCCATGAAAATAGAAGAAGCGAGTCGGAGGAGATTTTAAAAGAGGAGATTTAACAACGACCATGTGAAGACGACGGTCTTACGTGACAGAATCGGGTTCTAAGGAGGAGAACGACCACCGGTCATATACTATAAATGCGGGGAAGAGGGACATATCACCAAACCGCCCACAACAGATTCAAGGTATGCTATAATTATGGAAAGGAAAGACATATCACTTTCGAGATTATGCGTGAGCGAAACCTAGTTCAATGGGGATTAGTGACTCAAAAAGACTGTCCCGTAAAAGTCAAAGTCAACGGTTCTGGAAGGCGTTTGTTGTGGTCCGTCAAAATGCGAGGAACCCAAACGAGGTGATCACGGTAAGCTATTTATAAATTCTTGCGAAGTTTATACCTTACTTGATACCAGTGCTACCCATTCATTTATCTCTCCTACTTATGCTCAACGTTTAAATTTGACTCCAGAAAAATTAGACTTTGAGCTATCTGTGGAAACTTCGTTAGGAGAAACTTTCATCACATCCACTATTTATAAATCTTGTTTGATTCAAGTTGGCACCATCACCTTACCTGTTGACCTTATCTCTTTAAAGATATTGCTTTTGATGTGATTTTAGGGATTGATTGGTTAACTACACATCATGCCAAAATTGATTATTTTCGTAAAGGTTGTTAGCTTTCATATTCCTAAACAACTTTGTTGTGCAATTCAAGCAACTAAACCATTAAAATCAATCAACGTCATATCTAATCATAAAGCTATTCGTTTATTGAAAAACGGATGTCAAACTTTCTTAGCCCATGTTATGGATTTGAATAAAGATACGTCAAATTTGAATAATATTCCTGTTGTTATTGACTTTCCTGACGTATTTCCTGAAGAACTTCCCGGTCTACCCCCAGAACGTGAAGTTAAATTCTTTATTGATCTTGAACCTGGTACAAAGCCCATTTCTAAAACCCCATATCGAATGGCCCCTATAGAACTTCAGGAGTTAAAGGTCCAACTACAAGAATTGTTGGACATCGGTTTCATTCGTCTTAGTACATCTCCTTGGGGTGCTCCTGTGTTATTCGTAAAGAAGAACGACGGGAGTATGCGACTTTGTATTTACTACCGAGAATTGAACCATGTCACCATTAAGAATAGGTATCCGCTACCTCGCATTGATGATCTATTTGACCATTTGCAAGGAGCACAATTCTTTTCAAAGATTTATCTTAGTTCTGGATATCATCAGCTAAAGATTAAAACTGAGGATATTCCAAAGACTGCCTTTAGAACTCGGTATGGGCATTATAAATTCTTAGTCATGTCTTTCGGATTGACTAATGTTCCTGCGGCTTTCATGGATATGATGAACTGAGTATTCAAGGAATATTTGGATCAGTTTGTTATTGTCTTTATTGATGACATCCTCCTATATTCCAAAAGTCGTGAAGATCATGAGCACCATTTGAAGCTGGTACTCCAAAGGCTTCGTGAAAACAAACTATATGCCAAATTGAAGAAATGCGAGTTCTAGCTTGAGGAAGTAGCATTTCTTGGGCACGTGGTGTCAAAACATGGAGTATCCGTGGACCCGGCGAAGATTGAAGCAATACAAAGTTGGGAGCAACCGAAGTCGGTGACCGAAGTACGTAGCTTTCTAGGTCTAGCTAGTTATTATCGGAGATTCATGGAAGGGTTTTCTCGAATCGCTACTCCATTAACCCAGCTAACTCGGAAGGATACAAAATTCGTTTGGGCGAAGAATGCGAGAAGAGTTTCCAAGAGCTTAAGAGGAGACTTATTTCGGCTGTTCTAACAATACCATCTGGTTCGGATGGATTTGTTATCTGACGATGCTTGAGCAAAGGGTTAGGATGTGTTCTCATGCAACGTGGGAAAGTCATAGCCTATGCCTCGCGACAACTTAAAGAGTATGAGAGAAATTATCCTACCCATGATCTAGAGTTGGCAGCAATCGTTTTCGCACTAAAGATATGGAGGCACTATCTATATGGGGAGAAATTGGAGATATATTCAGACCATAAAAGCCTTAAATATTTCTTCACTAAAAAAGAACTCAACATGCGGCAGTGACGTTGGCTCGAGCTATTGAAAGACTACTACCACACTATTCAATACCATCCCGGAAAAGCGAACGTGGTAGTGGTAGCGTTGAGTAGAAGGTCATATCTTGAGAAGCAGTGCGATGATGTCAAGTATACGTATAGAGCCAACTTTAATAGAAAAAGTTAAGGTTGCTCAAGCCACCGAATTCGAGCCGATGCGTATGAAGAAGAAAGTACAAGAAGGAGCTATTAGGGCGAGAATTGATGAACAAGGAATACTTGAGTCCACTCTAGACTTTGTGTTCCTAACGACTACGATTTGAAGTACAAGATTATGATGGAGGCACACAATACACCATTTGCAATCCATCCTGAAAGTACTAAAATGTATCGTGATCTTGACATACATTTTGGTGGAACAATATGAAGAGAGAGATTACAAAGTTTATCTCGATGTGTTTAACTTGTCAACGTGTAAAGGCGAGCATCTAGTACCTAAGGGTTCGTTGCAACCACTTGAGATTCGAAATGGAAGTGGGAACACATTACCATGGATTTCGTTCACGGGTCTTCCTACGGTTTCTCAAGGCATCAATGTTATTTGGATTTATGTTGATAGATTAACCAAGTCTCGCTAATTTCTTGCCGATCACGAGACTTATTCCTTGAACGACTTGCTAGTATATGCGTGAATGAGATTGTGAGGTTGCATGGCATGCTGTATCCATAGTTTGGGATCGTGACCCAAGATTCACTTCAAGATTTTGGGTTAGCTTGCAAAAAGCTATGGAGCGCACGTTTGCGATTTAGTTCGGCATACCATCCCCAAACGGACGGACAATCGGAGAGGACTATTCAAACTCTTGAAGATCTATTAAGACTCTGTGTCCTAGACTTCAAGGGCAGTTGGGATAAGTATTTACCATTGGTGGAATTCTCCTACAACAACAGTTATCAGGCAAGTATAGGTGTGGCTCCATTCGAAGCATTATATGGACGAAAATGTCGTTCTCCAATATGTTGGGATGAGGTGGGTGAAGCAACATTGTT
The DNA here is from genome assembly GCA_020205615.1 of Panax quinquefolius. Lineage (NCBI taxonomy): Eukaryota > Viridiplantae > Streptophyta > Magnoliopsida > Apiales > Araliaceae > Panax > Panax quinquefolius. The sequence continues at coordinate 79,266,122 of CM035172.1, read as the reverse complement.
GGGACCCGAGTTAGTACGTATGACTACCGAAAAGATCCAAATGATTCGATAACGTATACAAACGGCACAAGATCGACAAAAGAGTTATGCGGATCTTTATCGAAGGGACGTGGAATTTAGTATAGGGGATCATGTATTGTTGCGAGTTGCTCCATGGAAGGGAGTTACAAGATTTGGGAAGAGAGGAAAGCTCAATCCACGATTTATTGGTCCATTTCAAATTCTTGACCGAGTAGGAAATGTAGCCTATAGACTTGCGTTACCTCCGAGTATGTCTCGTGTTCATAATGTGTTTCACATATCTCGTACTTAAATAAATATGTGAAAGACCAAAACCACATTATAAAGTTAGAACCAGACGAGATAGCCGAAGACTTAACGTATGAGGAGGTACCTATCAAGATCTTGGATAGGAAGGAGCATGTCCTACGTGCAAAGGTCATACCACAAGTTAAAGTTACGTGGAGGAATCATGCTATAGAGGAAATGACACAGGAATTGGAAGCGGAAATGAAAGCGAGGTATCCTCACCTTTTGAAACACCAGTACGTCGTCGATTTCGAGGACAAAATTTCATAAGGAGGGAGGTTGTAAGACCCCAACTTATTATTAATGAAATTTAATTTTCTCTATTTATTATTTTGAAATAGTAAAGGTTGATTTGATTAATGTGGATAGTTATGGGTAAAATCTGTGAATATTTCAAAATAAGCAAGTGGTTATAAAATATTCATTGTTGTCGGGAATATTCGTTTGGTCGTGGAATATTCTTCTTTGTCGGGGAATATTAAATGCTGAGCAGCCTTGATCTTTTATGTGGGCCCCATAACTGAAAGCGATTGGATGAAGAAAACGACAAATATAAGTTGTTTAAAAATAACAGGCGTGGTTATTCAAGATTATCTTGTTAAAATACTAAATGGTTAAAACACGATGCACTGCGGTATTGCACCAATTATTGATTCTTACGTAAGAAGGCACTACTCGATAATGGTTATAGTAATTATTGTTCAAGATTTTATTGATTTAATAATTTACTGCGTTGATATTTTATATTCTTTGTTGTTTGATAATTGTCATTACACGTATTTTTTATTATCGAAGCAATAATTTATATTATCTGAATAATATTATTAGATAACATTATTGGCAATGTCTAGAAAGTTACATACTAAGAGAGGTTTGGTCACCTAATTGCTGCTTGATGAAGGAGAAATTCTTATTGAAAGCCCCTCTTTCTTGAGACCTGCTGGGTTGTCAATATTGTGATTCTATAATATTATTTGTGAATAATTAATTATTGATTCATATGATGAGGAAAATATTAATTTTATGTGGATATAGATGGAGAAAATTTTTAATGTGACAATTGTTGAAAATTGAAATTTTATCTTTTTCTGATAAGAAAATTCATTTACATGTATTATTATATTTTAATAATATAATAATGATGATATTTTTACGATGAATGTGGGATATATGAGTATATGTGGAGGAGGAGTATTTTTGTTACCAAAAATATTTAAAGCATGTTTTATGTGTTCATGGACCCCATTTCTTGGTGAAATTTGATTATAGCTTTGTAAAATCGCTTGGTTTGTGGATTTCGGTCAATTTTTGTTTGGAATTTGGAAAAACTTTCTTACGTAAAGTTGTAGAGAATTGAATTTCCTATAAAAAGACTTAAGTTTTGAATTTTTACGACAAAAGGACTATTTATTGTGAATTATTGAAGTTCAAAAGCTCAAAATAATTGATTTTGGAAGTTTAAAATATTTTAAATAACAAAAACGTTTTTTTTTTATGGTGTGTTTACACATGTGTGTTGAATGAGCTGAATTCAGTTCTTGGAAGGTTAGGCGTGGAAAATTTAATTTAAATATTAATATTATATTAAATTTTACGCTTTTGGTGTTCTAAGCAATTTCCTATAAATAGGGTGCTTAGGTTAGAATTGAAAATCACACCGTAAACTAAAGTTTTCTCTCTATATTATCGGCGTATTCATGTGAGTTTTTTGAGTATACTTTGAGTATTGCTATCTGATGGTGCAAGTTCAAGTCATAGCTTTATATCCTGTTTCAAATTTAGAAGTACTAATCTTTCGAGGTAAGGGATATTATTATTTTTGAATGATATTATTTCTTCAATATCATTATCTTTGAAATATTGATCTGAAGTTTTATCAAATTTGGAACTTTTGGTGTCGAGTTTCTTATTCACGTATACGGCCTTATTCACGTATATGGTACTTATTCACGATCATCGGACTATTCATCGAAAAATGAAAATTTTCCTTTTCGCCTCTAAAATATCTATTGTGGATACTAGCTTTGATTGTATCCATGTTTTGATCATTCTTGAATTTTACACCACTATGATTATTTTTGAGGTAGTTTTGGACATGGATAAAACAAAGTAATGAATCCTTAATCCTTAATCCTTGTCATTTTGTTTCACTAGATTCGTTTCTTTAAAAATATTTTTCATCATCCTCGGTCTTAAATGATGATATTATTGTATATCTTTGGCTTTGTAGTAAAGATGAATGATTTCGATGAATATCTTTGGCCGTGGTGCAAAGATGAGCAGTGTTTAGATGAACATGACTAATGATGAATATCTTTGGCGTGTAGTGCAAAGATGAATATTTGATTCGGATGTATATTGATTGATGTTACAGGATAAAATATAGAGCGATGAACTTTTAAATTCATACATAGAAGATAGTAGTTTGCATTCTCTACTTAACTCTTCTAATGAATTATTATTTCATTGCGAATATTGATTTAAAAACTTGTTGTCTATTGTATTCTATTAGATTTTTCCTGTTGAAGACTAATGATAATTTGTTGTATATTATCTTAGTCATAATATTCTTTCTTGGGCTAGTTGAGCTCACCCTTTTCCTTTTGTTCCATTTTTCTTCTCGGGAGGCGAGAATATAGCGAGTGCAGTCGGGGTATGGAATGAAGGTTCTAGAGAGAGTTGTTTAGTAGTCCTCACCATTTTTGTAAAATAATGTATCAATAAATATGATGAGGATTTATTTGAGTATAGATATTGTCTAGAAGATAATATTTGTATTCAAACTCACAGTTTTACTGTTGTAATAATAAAGTTGTAGTTGTTTCTGTACCATGTATTGACAACTCGGAATGGGTGATGTATACCTATTTTGGGGCGTCACATCTTCAATGCAAAAATGACTGCTCCCAACTCCAGATCATGAGTAAGATAATTCCTCTCATATTCTTTGAGTTGTTGCGAGGCATAGGCTATGACTTTCCCATGTTGCATGAGAACACATCCTAACCCTTTGCCTGAAGCATCACTGTAGAAACCAAATCCATCCGAACCAGATGGTATTGTCAGAATAGGTGCCGAAATTAATCTCCTCTTGTGCTCTTAGAAACTCTTCTCGCATTCCGCACTCCATACGAATTTTGTATCTTTCCGAGTCAGCTGAGTTAACAGAGTAGTGATTCTAGAAAATCCTTCCACGAATCTCTGATAATAACCAGCTAAGCCCAGAAAGCTACGTACTTCAGTCACCGACTTCTGTTGCTCCCAACTTTATAGTGCTCCAATCTTCATCGGGTCAACAGATACTCCATGTTTTGACACCACGTGCCCAGGGAATGCTACTTCCTCAAGCCAGAACTCGCATTTCTTGAAATTTTATATATAGCTTGTTATCACAAAGCCTTTGAAGTACCACTTTCAAATGGCGCGCTCATGATCTTCACGACTTTGGAATAGATGAGGATGTCATGAATAAAGACAACAACGAACTGATCCAAATATTCTTTGAACACACGGTTCATCATATCCATGAAAGCAGCAGGAGCATTAGTCAATCCAAAAGACATGACTAAGAATTCATAATGCTCGTACCGAGTTCTGAAGGCAGTCTTTGGAATATCCTCAGTTTTAATCTTTAGCTGATGATATCCAGAACTAAGATCAATCTTTGAAAAGAATTGTGCTCCTTGCAAATGGTCAAATAGATCATCAATGCGAGGTAGAGGATACCTATTCTTGATGGTGACATGGTTCAATTCTTTGTAGTAAATACAAAGTCGCATACTCCCGTCGTTCTTCTTTACGAATAACACAGGAGCACCCCAAGGAGATGTACTAAGACGAATGAAACCGATGTCCAACAACTCCTGTAGTTGAACCTTTAACTCCTGAAGTTCAATAGGAGCCATTCGATATAGGGTTTTAGAAATGGTCTTAGTACCAGGTTCAAGGTCAATAAAGAATTCAACTTCACGTTCTGGGGGTAGACCGGGAAGTTCTTCAGTAAATATGTCAGGAAATTCACTAACAATCGAAATATTATTCAAATCTGACGTGTTTTTATTCAAGTCCATGACATGGGCTAAGAAAGCTTGACATCCCTTTTTTAATAAACGAATAGCTTTATGGCTTGATATGACAGTGATTGACTTTAGTGGTTTGGTTGTTTGAATTCGCATAATAGGTTAGTTAGAAATATGAAAACTAATAACCTTACGAAAATAATCAATTTTAGCATGATGAATGGTTAACCAATTAATCCCTAAAATCACATCAAATGCAAGTATTTTCAATGAAATAAGATCAGCAGTTAATGTGATGGTTCCAACTTGATCAAACAAGATTTATAAACAGTAGATGTAATGAAAGTTTCTCCTAACAGAGTCTCAACAAATAAGTCAAGGTCTAATTTCTCCGGAGTTAAGTTAAAACGTTGAGCACAAGCAGGAGAGATAAAAGAATGGGTAGAACCGATATCTAATAAGGTATAAACTTTGCAAGAGTTTATGATTAACATACCCGTGATCACCTCGTTCGGGTTCCTCGCGTTTTGGGCAGTCGCGATAAACGCCCTTCTAGGAACCACCGACTTTGACTTGTTCGGGACAGCCTTTGGAATCACCATTCTCGTTGGACTTGGTTTCACTACAAGACAATCTCTAGCTATATGACCTTCATTTCCACAGTTATAACACACCTTGGATTGTTGTGGGCAGTTTGGGCTGATGTGTCCCTCTTTCCCGCATTTGTAACATACAACCGATGATCGTTCTCATCCCCTAGAAATAGTTGATATTTGTGCTGACGTCTTCATGTTATCATTATTGTACCTTCTCTTTTTGAAATCTCCCCCTGACTCGCTTCTTCTACCATCATTGCCACGATTTCCACCAGAGTGGTTACCGCTTTTGTCTGAATGTTTTCCTCCCCGCTGGTTATCATTACTCTGATGACTGCTATCACCGGTATGACCCTGGTTGTGGTCTCTTGGTTGAACATACTCATTATCTCGCTCTAATAATTGAGCCCTATTTACAATATCTAAATATAAAGAAAATTTATGAGAGATAAAATATTGCCGAATCTCAGGTTTTAGACCTCTCAGAAACATCCACGTCATTCGTTCCTCATTCTTTACCTGCAAACCTAGATAACTCTGCGAACTTCGCCTCGTACTGGGACACAGTCATGTTGTTTTGTTCCAGTCTGATAAACTCTACCTCCTTCATTTGATGAATACTTTCAGGAAAGTACTTATCATTGAACAGTTTCTAAAATGTTTCCCAAGACATGTTGAGTGTGGCAGGCTGGGTACGCTTCACAGATTCCCACCTATAATCTGCCTCACCGCAGAACATAAAGGTGGCGAATGGAACCTTCTATTTCGATGTGCATCCCAAGACATCGAATATCTTGGTAATTTGCTTGACCCGTGTTTTCGCCGTAATCGGATCTGGCTTTCCAACAAATTCTGGTGGTCCCAACTCTTTGAACTGCTTGGCTATGACAAGCCGCACATTGCTATCATTTCCACCCGTATTTTGTACACGAGTCTCCCTCGTCTGGTTTTGCATGAACTGCAAAAATCTTCTAAACATCCCATCATTACTCAGTTGTTCGGTAGTGTTGTTTACAGGAGGACTATTGCCTTCCTGTTGCACGTTCCCCTGGGTGGTGATTAAAGGTGTCTCCACGGTCTCATCCACTCCATTGTTAATATTTCCGGCTACCATTCTCAAATACTACCACAAAACAAGGGTTAATTCACAAATTTATATATCACACATTAACCATATGCTCCGACTTACCAACCAAATAAGCTTAGGTATGTCACACTAGCAAAGGATTACTCGTCTCTCCCCTCCTAGTTGTATTCTGTGATCTCCGCCAGCGACCATATCCCTAAGCCTTGATACCAACTGTGACGCCCCCAAAATAGGTATACATCACCCATTCTGAGTCGCCAAATACATGGTACAGAAACAAATACAACTTCATTAATACAATTATCGTGCACAATTCGACAACACATAAACTGTGAGTTTAAATACAAATATTGTCTAATATACAGTATACAAACTCAAAAGGAGTCCTCATTTCAATTATTGATACACTATTTTACAAAATAGTGATGACTACTAAAATAACTATCCTAAACCATCACCCCATACCCCGACTAGTTCATGCTATGTTCTCACCTGTAGAGAAAAATGGAACAAAAAGAAAAAGGTGGGCTCAACTAGCCCAGTAAAAAATATTGTGACCAAGATAATATACAACAATTTATCATTAGTCTTCAACAGGGAAAAATCTAATAGAATATAATAGACAACAAGTTTTAGATCAACAAATGCAGCGGAAATAACAATCCATTAGAAGAGTCAAGTAGAGAATGAATTTTACTATCTTCTAAGATTTAAAAGTCCATCATCAATATTTTATCCCTGTAACATCAATTAATATACATCTTGAATCAAATATTCATCTTTGCACTGCATGCCAAAGATATTCATTTGTATCACCAGTTGGTCATGTTCATCTCAACACCTGTTTATCTTTGCACTACAGGCCAAAGATATTCATCAGTTAATCATTTATCTTTGCACTATAGGCCAAAGATATTCAATAATATCATCATTTAGGACTGAGGATGATAAAAAATATCTTAAAGAAAACGAATCCAGTAAGATAAAAGATCAAAGATTAGGGATTCGTACTTTAGTTTATCCAAGTTCAAAAATACCTTATAATAATCAATTGTGGAGCAAAATTCAAGAATGAAGATCAAAACATGGATACAATAAAAGATAGTAACCATAATAGACAACTTGGACAAAGAAAGAAAAAAATTATTTTTCTGTGAATATTACCGTATTCGTGAATAGTTCCATATACGTGAATAATGTCGTATACATGAATAGTAACCCCGATATGAAAAAGGTAGAAATTCCACAATAAAATCCATACCAATATTTCGGTATAATGATATTGAAAGAATAACATCATTATGAAGAAAATAACATCTCTTACCTCAAAATAAGAGTACTTCTGATCGGAATATCGGATGTAAAGCCGAAGGAAACTTGCACTAAATAGTAACTCTCAAAGTATCTAAATACTCACAAAATACTCTCGATTATATAGAGAGATAAAGCTTATGATTATGGTGTGATTTTCAATTCTAACTAAGCACCCTATTTATAGGAAAATGCTTAGAACGCCATAGCAGACTAACCTGCTACCTGATGGATTTACCTGCTACTATTCACGCCCACCACTTTTGAATACAAATTTCAGCACATTTCTCACCAACCAAAAGTGGGACCCACCCATATTTTAAATAAAAACATGTATTTCTGAAACTTCAATAATTCATAATAAATAGCCCTTTTATCAGAAAAATATGAAATTTATGTCCATTCCATAGGAAATCAAATTCTCTACAACTTTGTAGAAGAAAGTTTATCCAAATTCCAAATAGAAAATGCCCGAAATCTACATACGGACAATTTTTAATACCTCCATTCCGACAAAATACTGATAAAATACATCAACATTAATTCCTTCATTTATATCCACACAAAATAAATATTTCCCTATCCATCCACATAAAATAAATATTTTCTTATCATATAAATCAATAATTAATTATTCAGAAATAAAATTACAGAATCACGATTATGATAACCAGTTCATTCCCAGGAAAGAGGGGGTTTTTCGATAAGGATATCTCCTTATTGGCATGTAATTAGGTGACCAAACCCCTTTTCTAGACAGAACTTCCTTAGACATTACCAAAAATGTTATCTAACAATATTATTCAAATAATATGAAATATTGATCTGATAATGGAGATACTGTGCAATGATAATTATTGAAACAACAATAATATAACATATCAATGTAGCAATTATTAAATCAATATAATAAAATATTGAACAGTAATTACTGTAACAATTATTAAGTAGTGTCTTCTTATGTAAGAATCAATAATTCAAAAATACTGTGCAATACCATGTGCTACTGTGCAACCACGCATATTACTGTATTTTAACCACCATGTATTCCACCAGTGTTAACGGTAACAACTACGCCGTTATTTATAAAAACTTAAACTTGTCGTTTTCTTCATCCGACCGTTTTCCATTACGGGGCCCACAAATGGATGCGCCGTCGTACAAATATTCCTCGACAACAAGAATATTCCACGACCAAATGAATATTCCCCAAAAATAATGAATATTTTATAACCACTTGCTTATTCTGCAAAATTTACACATTTCACCCATAACCAAAGCATTATATCAAATTAACACATTATTATTCATAATAATAATTAGAGGAAATTCAATTTTATTTATAAAAAGTTGGGGTTTTACATATATGATTGCAGCTAAGGCCGAACGAACTGAGAGTTCTAAGATAGATAAAGGCAAATCTAAGATGGATAATTAATTATCCTGTAATAGACTAGTGTATTTGTATGTAATATAATTATGATTAATGAAGAATGTATTCAGTTTTTGAACCTGGGAAAGGATTTATTACTATTGTAATAAGAATATAGTAATTACAATAATTTTGTTGTTATTTCAATGGAATGACTGTATAAATTGTAGTACCGTGTAGCACCATCTGTCGGGTTGGAAGATACCTGAATTTGGGGCGTCACAATATGTATATGGATATATAGTAAAATAATATACCATGAGCATATTGTAAACTATTATTTTAATAAAGTATACCGGTGTGATAAAATGTACATGGATTATATGTATGTTACATTTCCATATCACATCTACTACCTTGAAATATTAATTATGTAAATCATATTGTGACATTAAAGTTATAACCCATGTATGGTTGATATGTGTATACAATATAACATAAGTATATGGCTTGTGTATAAGCGTATAGTCTAAGTGTTGCAAGAATGCTGAGTATTTGAATTTTCCCAAAATTAGTGTCCAATTTCTCCTCATTTCTCATTCACGTTTATGACAAAAAGGCTAAAGCCTATTTTCCTCTTATTCTTCCAAGCTCCTTATAGCTCATGATTATGGGGGCACTGGGTATGATGATGATCTCTAACAACCGTTTACCAACTCTTTCTTAACCATCATGTAATCTAACATTCTTATAGATATAATTTGATGTATATATGCATTGTCTGTGTTTTTGTTTCTCTATAAATACAACTCATCTCTTTCTAATTTCTATTGCTGAGAATTGCTAAGGTGTGGGATTGAAAGCATAGATAGAGTGAGTGATTGTATACATATCAATAGAAGGAGTGTGAATTAGCAAGCTAATTGCAAAGGTATAAGATTCTTCTTGTTCTTCATTTTCAGTTTCTGTCAAAATTCCATTCTTGAATTATCAAATTCTAAATTAGGTGGAGTTAGATGATAATAAGGATTGGGTAATGTTTACCTAATTGTTATATAACCATATAAACATGTTCAAACTGATACATGATTGTTTAGAATCGAATTCGTGAATAATTTATGTGGTTGGGCTAGTTTTACTGCCGCTTGATCGTTTCTTGGCTTGAACGGGACGTAGCGCAGACTTCATAGATTATAACGAGCGGGCCTTGTAGTCACTTGACCTCTTTTCGCTTTCTACTTTACATTAAAAAATCGCTAAGTGTGATCAATTATTATGGCTTAAGCCAACATTTACGCATGTGTAACATGTATATATAAGTATATTTACCTAAGGTGAACATGTTTTACTAGGTTAGCATACATGATGATCAAAAGCATATAGTTAGAACAAAATTAGAACTTTAGAAATGAACTTGATATGTATGTATGCCATGTTTATATATCGATTTTGGTATGGTTTAGAAATGCATGAATAAACCATTAACTTGTGTTTATGTGATTCGTAAGGAAGCATGAACATGTTGGACTTATTAGTAAGTCTTACTAATGAAAATACAAACTTTGAATATGAATGTTAACATATTACTTTGAGAGTTAGAATCTGACATTTATGAGCATGTTTGATGGTACTTTTAGACTTGCTAATGTGTCATACATATATGCCTACTATGTTATGAGTTATGAAATCAAGTTAATACCAATTAAAGAATGTTTTCAAAGTAATGACTAAATTAGTTACATGTATGCAATATGAATATTCATAAGCATGCCTAATAAGAGTTATATGACTACCATATATGTTTAAAGAGCAAGCATGTAAGACTTTGTGATTTCATGACCTTGAATGGCCTTAACTTATTGAAATGTTCAACTTAGAACCCTTTTATGAAAGAGGGGACCTAGATTGACTTGAGAGACACGATATGACCTTTAACATTTTAATGTGAATGTGGTGTTCATGACCGGACAGATACCACAAGGTCATAGCTTTAGCCTTGGCTAGGCGGAGGGTTTGCAACATTTGCGCCAACCCTAGGCTTAGTCATGAATGCGATTCTTGTACTTACCGGAATCGTAAATCATAATAGTAAAAAAACTGATTTTGGACAATTAGTTTATATGATGCTTACATTTCTAGAAATGGTTTACACCCCACTGATACGTGTATATATGTGATGATTAAGTAATAACATAGTGATTGCCTTAGATAATGGAAGTCTATGGATAAAAAGGTCTAAATCTTGAGCATTGTAAATTTTCTTATGAATTAACTCAGTACTTGATTTCATGATAGACCTATAAGCTGATTTTGTACCGTATATGTATACTTGAATCATATCATGCTTAAATAATGAATGTGTTAGCTAATAGGAATCCTATACTTATAATACACTATAAATAAGATTCGAAAGTGTTGATTTCTTAACGTGGATAAACTACGCTTAAGGAAAGTATCCTAAACCCTTGCATTACTTTATTCGACAGATATCGTAAGCAAACCTTATCTCTTTGAATGTAAGTTGTTTTACTTTCTCGTTTAATTGAGCTAGTATATTAAACTCTTGAGAAAACTATTATTCATGTTGAACTTGGTATTATTCTTGAATATTGTGAAAGTGTCTATGCCATTTAATTCGGCTAGACTATATGCATTGTAGACACTTGAAATTTTTCGTACACCTGTTACTGACATTGCAGGAGGGCAGATTCGCCTTTCAGAGATAACCCTGGAAGACAGCTCATATCAAGTCTGTATACTATTGGAAGTTCAGTCTCAACCCCAGAACACACACAGGGAGTATCAATTCCAACCCCGGAGATAACCCCGAGGCATGCAGTTCCAATTCCGGAAATTCCACCGGAGAAGGTCAATTCATCTCGGAGATAACCCCGAGATATTCAGTCTCAATCCCAACACTGGGAGTAACAGTTACCAACCTTGGAGATAACCCCAAGGAATGCAGTTGCAGTTTCGGAGATGTAACGCCCCGAAATCCGGTCTATCTTCACACCCGGATTCTATACGTCACGAGTACATCATTCATCCAACATACATCATTATATACCGAAATATAACAACATACACTCTCATATCCCAGGTTCTAGAAACCTAATAATCTCTTTTATTATAAATAATGATAATTATATTATTCATTTCATCTTACAAGAGTGACTTTTATCCACCACCAAGGATAAATAATAGTTCATTAAACTATTCTATAGTTCAGTTTTATCTTTGTACAGTACAAGTCTTCATTTGATCTTCTCGCTCGTTCACCTTCTGAATGGTACTTCATCTAGATAATGTCAGCTTGATCTTTATGGGATCTTTAAGTTCTTCTAACCTTGTTCGCTGAAAATTGTTTTTCATTTAAAGCAAGTGTGAGCATTCAATTGCCCAGCAAGTCATAAAAGTTGAACAAACAACTTCAGAATTAAAACATTTCTTTAGGACTTCTATAACCGAACAAAGGTTGTGAAGCAGCTTAAATAATAGGAATAGGCTCGATTCCTATCATCTTAAAACATCCATCATTTTCACTTTGAAATACTTTCAACCCTCTACCTTTTTCATACACATCTTGTCTGGCTAGAATCATTAGCACAAACTTAACAATAACGGTTCATGTATAAACAGAACATACTTGTATTGAACATCTCAATAAATAAACAATGCATATCATAGAAACACTGAGGGTTCAAATTGTGGCTCAAGGCCTCATACGTTCTACCACATTGTACAAATAACGCACATTCGCACATAGACAGAACTTCTCAAGTACAACATCTGAGAAGTGTAAGAAACTAGCATTTATGTAATATGAATGACGTTAGGAAACTTGCCTTACGCCCAGCTACAACTTACACTGAACTGCTCATTCAATTCCTATATAACACATAAGGAGAAAACATGGACACTAATTTGTCATATATTGAACTTAAGTATTGGTTTAGTTAACTTTACTTCTTAGGGTTCGCGTTCTTGCAATATAAGTTTATGCGACTAACTTCCTTTACCAGTTTACGGCTTTATGACATACGGAGATGTCTTACTTAAAACGTTCATCATCTTGGATGATTTATATTATTATCTTCTTCTTATAATTCTCTAAGACTCAGCACACATCGCTTCTTTGCTAGTAGTCCATATGGTACTCTGAGTGGTTTCCCACAAACAACTAACAAACAAGTTCACGTCTCATCTACACTGCCATCACAGTGACTTAGATCGGTTGCCGCTTTACCAGATATACCTTCGCTCTCAAGGAATTATTTAGCCCAAATCCCATATGTCAACCATCAAAGTTACGATTGTACCACAACCTAACTTCTCTTAACTTATACGAACTATTCAACTATAATGTTCGATTAAGTCAATTTCTTATTCCTTACGGCTTTCTAGCAACTAATTGATATACTTCAGGATTAATTCCTTATCGACTCACATTCGGCTTTCATTAATCTTATTATTGTTCATTACAGCTTTCTTGATAATTCATATACTATTTAATAGTTTCGTTATCCATTACATGAACCTCAGGTTCATTACCCTCGTCACTCAACCTCTAAGGAATCATAACCATAGCAATCCATCACGTTCGTTCATCGCGACTACGGTCCCCAGATATCGGTTACGTAACCCGCGTTTATATTCTTTGTCATTTAATCTTTATTAATCTTTACATTCAATTTTTAATAAAGGTTTACATCGCTTGTTTAAGTGTTACATTAGTTGAATATTATATTTTATATCTTCCCTTACATTTCCCCCAAGCGCTGAGCAGTTAAAAGCTCATCTCTGGTTTTTCCCAACACTGGCGCTACGACGCCACTCGCCAAAAGGTTTTGGCCGAGCTCATGCTGCGGCACCACCTCCCAAGGCTCAGCTGGCGCTGCAGCGCCGAGCCTAAACCCTAGAAAAATTATCTAAGTGTTAAATCTAATTTTGAGAAGCTTACTTCGCGATCTCATAACTCCTTCGTTATAACTCAGAATGAGGTCATCCAAAGCCATTCTCTTCCTTATCTTACGTTCTTTAATACCCATCGAGCAGAAATTTAATCTAAATCCGTCATCGTGCCATTCAATTAGCTTGATCTTCACCCTTTGTTCATTTTATGCTTTAAACGCTCTTTTTTTGTTCGTCCAAAATTTGGTCATCCGAACTCGGAACTTGTTCGTTCTTGAGTCCATGACTCACGTTTTATACATTCTGCTACTTTCTTATGAAACCCTACACGTTCGGGTTCATTTACTAACTTTTTAATTCTCGTTCGTGTTTTACAAAATTTTTGCCATAACTTCGTTATAGCTAAGTTTTAATTCGTTCTTTATGAATGTATCTACCGTTCCTAACCAAGCAATAAGCAACTAACTTAAACACGATGGTTTTAAACTTGTCCATCAACAACGATTATTCTACGATGGTTTTAAATTTGTCCATCAATAACGTTCTTCGTGTTCTTCGCGTGTTCTTCGTGTTCTTCGTTCGTTCTTCATTTTAATCGATATTTTGGATTATGATTTCACTTTTTATTGGAATTTGATGTTATAGAACCTCATTCCTTTCTTATTTCACCTACTTATTCATATAATCCACTCGGATCGTTCTAATTCATTACGAATCTTATACTTCCTTAAGAAATTTGTAAACTAGCTTTCTATTTTCTTATTTCTTCTTTTCTCGTGATTTCAATCATATGAACTCATCTCTAACCTTATTTACTTCTTATCTTTATTAAGTTATGTTTTTAAACATCTAAACTTAATGAAAAATTATAAGAGATTAGGTTTCGGTTTACCGTTCTCTTTTAATCTTCTCCCGTTGTACAAAGTTTGTACACGGCCTAGCCTCTCCTATTCCTTCTCCTCCCATCCAAGCTCTCTCTCTCTCTCTCTCTCTCAAGTATAGGTTTTTCAAAATCCCAAAACAATGAGCTCAAGCTTCCTATTTATAGATTTTCAAAGCTAGGGGTATTTTAGTCATTTCGCCCCCTAACCTCCTTACTATTCACATCTCCTTACTATTCCCACCTCATCAATACACCTCCTTACTATTCACGAGACTTCCCTTGGAAGTTTTGTGGTTCCGCTCTTCGGGTTTCATCCGTCAAGCGGTTAAAAAGCATGATTCTCTAATCCAAATATTTTTGGATATTTCGTTTTTCCTTTACCGACCAATTTTTATGTATTCTTCGGATCTTCGAAAAACTGAAAAACACTTTTTGACGTTGAGCGTTTTCCTTCACGTTTTACCCTAACGTAGCTAAACGAGTGAAAAGTACATAGCAGTACTTTTTGTCGTTTTTATTTCGTGCGATTTCTACATGTTTTTCGAGAAAAACTTTTATCGGCTTTCTTAACTTCTCACAATATATTATCGTCAAATCTTTCGACGAAATGTCATTTCGACATATCGAACTTTTGAAATGGCCTAGGTTATTCAAACCCTAACCTTTAGGGTTTCGTTGGGTGAATAGTGCATATTTCGCCTTTTTCCCCGAAAAATATTTTGTTCCCGAAAAACTTCTATTTTCATCTTGAAAATTCTTATTTGTTTCATCTAGCTCGTAGCCAGAATCCTCCCGATTTATAATCATCCTAGGTTATAGAACGATTAATAAACACATAACACAAAATACTATTAATAATATTTAGTTTTATTAATAACTAATTCTTTAAACCTAAATTCTGGATAATCCAAAATTTCAGGTTGTTATATTCTTCCCCCCTTATAAAAATTATGTCCTCGGAATTTCTTAAAACCACACCCTTACCCGGGTCATCACATTCACCCCTTCTTAACAGAATTTTGTCCTCAAAATTTTAGCGTACCTTTCTTCTCAACTTCACTTCAATGGAGTTCTTATCTTTCCCTCATTCCTAACCCCCATAACCTATCAAGAATCAAGAAATAGAAGGAATAACGAGGAATATAAAATTTCCTTTTAAAACGTTTCATATTTTTGCTGAGGGGTCAAATCGACCATGAACTCTTACTAGGTTAAACAACATTTCACCGTAAGCCCTTCTTTAACAGCCAGTATAAAATCACCAAGAAAGTAAACTACCTCTTCCATGTTCTCCATAGACTTGATCATTAGATTTTGCACCAAAACAATTTGGTTTGGCACAAGTTCTCAAAGAAAGCTCGATGACATACCATTTGTCTAGCCGAATTAAGTAGCTTAGACCATACCAATAAATTGGATTTCAACATGAAACCTTCGTCTAGTCAACTCAATTGACATCAACTACTTCTTTAAATTCTTTTCGCAATACATCAAAACGGTTTATGACGTCATGATACCGTACTTTTTACAGTACATTGAGGACTTCGTCTGTATGTTACTTTGTCATTATACATCATACCATAGCGGGTTGTTGATCCTAAGATCACATCCAACACCAGGTTCAATTACATTAATAACTCCATCCTTTTATCATCCTTGCATCAATTGCACTGATGATATAAAATTCATTTTGATATTTTTAAATCAATTTCTGTCTAGCCGAAGCAATTAGCATAGACATATCAAGAATAGCTATTTTAAAATCCGTTGGTTCCAAAAGTTGAACCAATTCTTTCCTTTTCAAAATGTTCATATCAGCACGAGTTCAATAAACTTCGAAATCTTTGCATATCTAGATGACTTGGAACATCCTATTCTCCACCTTCCTTCATTATCTTACTCCGATAATACTTAATCTTCTCTATCACCTTCACTGCTAAGCCTACTGAAAATAATGTGTTTTCAATCTAACCATTCCTATACATTAGTACAGTCCATCAACTTACCACACATTATGAGTTCAGGAACTTTCCACAATAATATGAGTTTAAGAACTATCCAGACAGGCCATAGGCGTCAATTCACTGAGACTTTCGAAAACATACCATATTATTATGAGTCACGAACTTACCATAAGTATGAGTTTCAAGAACTCGCACCTACCTTATCGTTTTCTACCTATCAAGTATATACATGAGAAAAGATTCACCCTCTGGTCATATAAATCTTAATAGTGCAACCAATCCCAATGACTATCACTGTAATAAGATAAGTAGTTGTTACACCAAGCACAAACCTCTGCCCATAACAAAAATTCATACAACTCAACTATCACATGAGTCCTCAATTGAAATTTTACAACTTCTAAATCTCTCTCTACTTAATACGAATTTTCTTTAATTCATATACTATCCTTCATAACTCAATCTAAGTTCTTCTTCCCGCATTTACTTCATAGTATCGCTTCATTTATAAAGACTAGCTATAAATCATTCATCTTAACAACTCATCTATTACTACGAGTCACTATGATCACGTGGTGATCTTCTTATCCTTCTCTCTACGATTACAGTCTTAGGTACTCCTACCTAAGGTTTATAACCTATCAGCTTTGATACCAACTTGTAACGCCCCGAAATCCAGTCTATCTTCACACCCGAATTCCGTACGTCACGAGTACATCATTCATCCAACATACATCATTATATACCGAAATATAACAACATACACTCTCATATCCAAGGTTCTAGAAACCTTATAATCTCTTTTATTACAAATAATGATAATTACATTATTCATTTCATCTTACAAGAGTGACTTTTATCCGCCACCAAGGATATGTAATAGATCATTAAACTATTCTATAGTTCAATTTTATCTTTCTACATTACAAGTCTTCATTTGATCTTCTCGCTCGTTCACCTTCTGAATGGTACTTCATCTGGATACCGTCAGCTTGATCTTTACAGGATCTTTAAGTTCTTCTAACCTTGTTCGCTGAAAATTATTTTTCATTTATAGCAAGTGTGAGCATTCAATTGCCCAGCAAGTCATAACAGTTGAACAAACAACTTTAGAATTAAAACATTTCTTTAGGACTTCTATAACTGAACAAAGGTTAAAAAGAAGCTTGAATAATAGGAATAGTCTTGATTCCTATCATCTTAAAACATCCATCATTTTCACTTTGAAATACTTTCATCCCTCTACCTTTTTCATACACATCTTGTCTGGCTAGAATCATTAGCACAGACTTAACAATAACGGTTCATGTATAAACAGAACATACTTGTATTGAACAGCTCAATCACAAAACAATACATATCATAGAAACACCGAAGTGTTCAAATTCTGGCTCAAGGCCTCATACGTTCTGCCACATTGTACAAATATCGCACATTCGTACATAGACATAACTTCTTAAGTACAACATCTGAGAAGTGTAAGAAACTAGCATTCTTGTAATATGAATGAAGTTAGGAAACTTACTTCATGCCAAGCTACAGCTTACACTGAACTGCTCATTCAATTCCTATATAACACATAAGGAGAAAACAAAGATACCAATTAGTCATATATTGAACTTACGTATTGGTTTAGTTAACTTTACTTCTTAGGGTTCGCATTCTTGCAATATAAGTTTACGCGACTAACTTCCTTTACCATTTTACGGCATTATGACATACGGAGATGTCTTACTCAAAACGTTCATCATCTTGGATGATTTATATTCTTATCTTCTTCTTATAATTCTCTAAGACTCAGCACACATCGCTTCTCTGCTAGTAGTCCATATGGCACTCTGAGTGATTTCCCACAAACAACCAACAAACAAGTTCCCGTCTCATCTACACTGCCATCACGGTGAGTTAGATCGTTTGCCAGTTTCGCATATACCTTCGCTCTCTAAAGGAATTGTTTAGCCTAGCTCCCATATGTCAACCATCAAAGTTATGATTGTACCACAACCTAACTTCTCTTAACTTATACGAACTATTAAAATCTAATGTTCAATTAAGTCAATTTCTTATTCCTTACGGCTTTCTGGCATCTAATTGTCATACTTCAGGATTCATTCCTTATCGACTCACATTCGGCTTTCATTAATCTTATTACTGTTCGTTACGACTTTCTTGATAATTCATATACTATTTAATACTTTCATTATCCATTACATGAACCTCAGGTTCATTACCCTCGTCGCTCAACCTCTAAGGAATCACAACCATAACAATCCATCACGTTCGTTCATCGCGACTACTACGGCCCCTTGATATCGCCACGTAACTGCAAGGCTTATATTCTTTGTCATTTAATCTTTATTAATCTTTACGTTCAATCTTTAATAAAGGTTTGCATCGCTTGTTTAAGTGTTACATTAGTTGAATATTATATTCTTTATCTTCCCTTACATTTCCCCCAAGCGCTGAGCAGTTAAAAGCTCATCTCTGGCTTTTTTCCAACACTGGCGTTGCGGCGCCACTCTCTTCATTATCGCTCGCACTGCGGCGCCACTTGCCAGAAGGTTTTGGTCGAGCTCGCGCTGTGGCACCGTCTCCCAAGACTCAGCTGGCGATGCAGCGCCGAGCCTAAACCCTAGAAAAATTCTCTAAGTGTTAAATCTAATTTTGAGATGCTTACTTCGCGATCTAATAACTCCTTCGTTAGAACTCAGAACGAGGTCGTTCAAAAGCCATTCTCTTCTTTATCATACATACTTTAATACCCATCAAGCAGAAATTTAATCTAAATCCGTTAGCATGCCACTCAACTAGCTTGATCTTCACCATTTGTTCATGTTACGCTTTAAATGCTCTTTGTTCGTTCGTCCGTAATTCTGTCATCCGAACTCGGAACTTGTTCATTCTTGAGTCCAAGACTCACATTTTATGCATTCTACTACTTTCTTATGAAACCCTACACGTTCGGGTTCATTTACTAACTTTCTAATTCTCGTTCGTGTTTTACGAAATTTTTGCCATAACTTCGTTATAGCTAAGTTTTAATCCGTTCTTTATGAACGTTTCTACCATTCCTAACAAATCAATAAGCAACTAACTAAACACGATGATTTTAAACTTGTCAATCAACAACGATTATCCTACGATGGTTTTAAATTTGTCCATCAACAACGTTCTTCATGTTCTTCGTGTTCTTCGCGTGTTCTTCGTGTTCTTCGTTTGTTCTTCATTTTAATCGATATTTTGGATTATGATTTCACTTTTTATTGGAATTTGATGTTATAGAACCTCATTCCTTTCTTATTTCACCTACTTATTCATATAATCCACTCGGATCGCTCTAATTCATTACGAATCTTATACTTCCTTAAGAAATTTGTAAACTAGCTTTCTATTTTCTTATTTCTTCTTTTCTCATGATTTCAATCATATGAACTCATCTCTAACCTTATCTACTTCTTATTTTTATTAAGTTATGTTTTTAAACATCTAAACTTAAAGAAAAAGTATAAGACACTAGGTTTCGGATTACCGTTCTCCTTTAATCTTCTCCCGTTAGACAAAGTTTGTACACGGCCTAGCCTCTCCTCTTCCTTCTCCTCCCATCCGAACTCTCTCTCTCTCTCTCAAGTATAGATTTTTCAAAAGCCCAAAACAATAAGCTCAAGCTTCCTATTTATAGATTTTTAAAGCTAGGGGTATTTTAGTCATTTCGCCCCCCTAACCTTCTTACTATTCACACCTCCTTACTATTCCCACCTCCTTAATACACCTCCTCACTATTCATGAGACTTCCCTTGGAAGTTTTGTGGTTTCGTATTTTGGGTTTCGTCCGACAGTTCGAAAACTGCGATTCTCGGAATCCAAATATTTTTGGATATTTCGAATTTCCTTTACCAACCAATTTTTATGTATTCTTCGGATCTTCGAAAAACTGAAAATTACTTTTTGACGTTGAGCGTTTTCCTTCACATTTTACCCTAACGTAGCTAAACGAGTGAAAAGTACATAGCAGTACTTTTCGTCGTTTTTATTTTGTTTGATTTTTTCACGTTTTTCGAGAAAAACTTTTATCGGCTTTCTTAACTTTTCACAATATATTATCGTCAAATCTTTCGACGGAATGTCATTTCGACATACCGAACTCTCGGAACGGCCAAGGTTATTCAAACCCTAACCCTTAGGGTTTCGTCGGGTGAATAGTGCCTATTTCGTCTTTTTCCCCAAAAAATATTTTGTTCCCAGAAAACTTCTATTTTCGTCTTGAAAATTCTTATTCGTTTCGTCTAGCTCGTAGCCAGAATCCTCCCGATTTATAATCATCCTAGGTTATAGAACGATTAATAAACACATAACACAAAATACTATTAATAATATTTAGTTTTATTAATAACTAATTCTTTAAACCTAAATTTTGGATAATCTAATATTCCGGGTTGTTATAGGAGATAACCCCGGAAATGCTTGTTTCAAATGAATGCAATTAGCTTCAACCTCGGCACTCACACCGAGGCACTCAGTACAAGACCAATAGATAACATCGGGAAGATAGGCTCACCTCAGAGATGACACTGAGGATCTTCAACACTTGCAGCAGTCCAATCTCAGAGATAACCCTGAGCAACGTCTGCTTTATCAACCCAAATCGGAGAAAACCCCGGTGAGGTGAAAAGTCGTCATCTTGCCACTATAACGCTGCATCGCACCGTTATAACACCTCAAACATACATTTCTACACAACAATGTCCCACAAGAACCAAGGAGGTCCAATCCCGAGTGACTATTGTGCAGGGAAACGGATAGAATTTGAAGTTTGAAGACCGGAGGGCATGGTCCCATCTTTCTGACTTTGTACAACCTCTAATCCCATGTAATTGTGTAACTCTCTACAACGGCTATCCGAAATAGATCTTATATACCTCAGTTGGATGCCCGGATTGCAATTCTAAAAGTTCGAGCGAACATCACAAAGGTATGAGTGCACGTGCTTTGAGACAAAGGGACTGCATGGAGCCAGGGGCACCTGCACCAAGTAGTACATTCATGCAAGGCCCCCCTATAAATAGAGGGCTTGGGGTGCCCATTTATAAGAAAAAAAAGGTGAGGAACCCCTGTAAAATTTTCTCTGTACACACCCTAAACTGAGGGCTTTCTCATTTTAAGCACTTATGAGCTCACATATAGCTTCTATTTGTACCGGTGCGAGCCGAGTGTTCATCCATTTAAAGATATAGAAGTCTTTTTTGGCAGCTCACTGTAAGTCTTCTTACACATTTTGAAGCCTTTCTCTTCATCTTTGCACACACCATTCTTCTTGTTGAGAGTCGTGTTACGTGTGTATGCCCGGACTTCGGTGCGTGGATTCATTTCAGTTTGTATATATATATATATACTTATATATATATTTTTATATATATGGACTAACATTATCGAGTTATGCCTCGATTTAGCCTAGACTTCTGTCTGGAGCGTTTACTTGCTTTCGTATATATATACTTATATATATGAATTGTGTGTCGAACTCTGTTCGATGAGCCTAGAATTTACATTCGGTGCATTTATCGCTTATATATATATAATTATGTTTAGTCCCGCCTGGAGTTTACTTCGTGGCGGTTGATTGCTTTTACAACTTTATTTACATTTCGATCCCCCATGGAGGTGCTTCATGGTGGCCGATCATGTCTGTATATATATATATATATATATATATATATATATATATATATCTGCTTACGACTTTCGTATAAATTGCGGCATCATGTGAGCCTAGGAATCATATGATAACAGATTCAGTCGACTGAATCTAGATTCGATTCCCGTGATGGACATTTTCAGCTGTAAGCAGCTTGTAAATTTATTCATGGTGCCTTGATTTCCTCAGATGGTTTTCATGCCCATGAGGAGTTCGGCACCATTTTGTACATTATTTTCTCGATGATGCTTCGCATCTCGAAAAGAAAAAGCAATCAAGCCGAACACTTAGTAAAAATGGAGGTGTAAAAGGTCTCAATTACTATTGAGCATAAGGGTTTGAAAAACCTCTTTTATAAAACATCACTGCCATATCTTGTTTAAAACTGAATTTTTACATAAATTCAAACCTTGTGTATATAGGTGCGATCGAGGCCTCACACTACTTGCAAATAACAGCACATTAACCCCCCCCCCCCACACATTAATATAACAGTTTCTTGAAAACGGTTGGTCACCGTGGTAACACGGATGTCGGGGGGTGCCTAACACCTTCCCTCCGCATAATCAAGCCCCTGGACCCTAATGAATCTTGGTTTCACCGACCCGTTTAGCAAAGGTCACATCATCGGGGTCAATGTGCAAACCTTTTCTCGCTTGTTTTGGTACAACCATATAAAAACCAATGGCGACTCTTAACAATCCATAAATCGCCTATATGATACATGTTTAACCTTTTCACTTGTTTTTTCAAACAAATCTCACCTAACATGAGAACACCAAAGAACAAGAAACGAAAAGGGACAAAAAAATTCCCGATGTCGACAGGTGGCGACTCTGTTGGGGACACCAGTAAGAGGACTTAAGCCGCTATTACAAGCATTTCAAAATTTTTATATGCTTGTGTGTGGATGTTGCATTTACATTTATGATGAATGTATACGAATGCATGTATTTGCTGCACTTCAATATATCTATCTGTGATATTAGTCCTTCGCAAATGTCATCATTTTCATAAATGGTGAGACACGTTGTATGTGAATGTATGTTGTGTGCTTCCTCCACCAAGAGGTTATCCTGTCGGTGTTTGATTACTGGACTCGTAAGAAGACTAATTCCAACGAGGCTCAAGAAAGGCACCACCCAAATTCGCTCCAGTTGAAAGACCAGATTAACTTCTCGTTGAGTAACTTGCGATGATTTGGGAACCTTCACGCCTAAAAGCTGCGAGAGTAGCCTAAGATAGGTCAACCTCTGATAAACCAAACGCAGAGGAAAGTCTCTTCATTCTTTCTTATTTCAAAATTACTCGTAAAGTCAAGTACTTGTAATTTCATTCCATATTCACCTCCATGTAATGAGAAATATGAAGAAATATGTGTACATACATATTTAAATTAACATGCTATCTTGTATTACAAACAGCTAATATCCGTGTTGCAGGATAATATTCCTAAAACGGATACATCACATAGCATGTAAACATTTACACATTCCCTAAGACTAAACTATGTAAGTCTTTCGTAGGGAAACAATCGGACCTATTAACCGGTCAAAGTCCAAAAAGGCCGCGAGCCTACAGTCAATTATGTCGTCATCGGACCAGACTGACCTTAATCCAGTTTCTCGCAAAGAATTTGATGGATTAAGTAAACAAATCACATATTTGGATGTTCTACTTAAAGAACTACACCAGTCTACTCAGGGTACAAGGATACCCGTACATGCTGAATCCTCTACACAAGGAGGAACCCAAGGTCTTGATAAAGCTATTACAGTACCTGAACTTCAGTTGGATACGACCAACAAAATTCATGATACCACCCATCTCAAAAGAGATCCAGACACCAGTGATATCAGGAAAAAAGTCCCTCAAATGGAAGAAACCATGCGTTCTATCAAAGGAATTGGACCACACGAAAGTGTCACATATGTTGACCTTTGTATATTCCCTAGTGTTCATTATCCAGAAAAGTTTAAAACTCATGACTTCGAAAAATATGATGGGTTAGGAGATCCTTACACACATTTGAAGGTGTTCATTGGAGAACTTGGATCTTATGCAGAGGACGAGAAGCTCATGATGCAGCTATTCCAAAAGAGTCTAACTGGAGAATACCTTTTCATGGTATACCAGATTAGACAACTCAAAGATCCATAGTTGGGAAGAGCTAGCTCATGCCTTCCTCACTCAATATAGCTTCCAGTCTCAGATGGCTTCTGACCGGTACCAGATTACCTAGGTTAAGAAACAGTCCAATGAGTCTTTTAGAAAGTATACTCAAAGGTGGAGGCGCCTAGCTACTCAAGTTATTCCTTCAATGACAGAGTCAGAAATGGTCATGACCTTCATAGACATACAAGCAGCTCCTTTCTATGAAAGAGTCTTAGCTAGCATTGGTAAACCATTTTCTGAAATGATTAAACATGGGGAGATGGCTGAGATGGGATTGAAGTCAGGAAAGATTCAATACCTAGCTTCTCTTAAAGTCAGGTCTTGGCTTGAGCACATCCAATTATGGAAATAACTCCTGAGGGTCCATAAAAAGAAAGAGGAGGATGTTTCCTTGATACTACAAGGTCAAAAAGGCAATCATAATCTGCCTATCTAGAGGAGAAATTAAACTCCCTTTCAAGCATTTTCTTCAAACCCTCCATTACTAAAAGGTGGAGAAGTCAAATGCCCTCGAGTGTTCACACCCTTAGGGGACTCACTCGAGAACATTCTCACTCTTCTGACGACGCAGAAGAAAATCACGCATCTTCTTCCACCAGCCAACCCTAATGGGAGGGGTTTCAATGTTGCTTGGAAATGTGCTTATCATGCCGAGACACCTGGACATGATACTCAAGATTATTGGGACATGAAACGCAAGATCCAAGATTTAATTGACAACGGTGAGATCGTGGTCACCAAACCAGATCAACCTCACGTACAAGACAACCCTCTTCCTCAACACAAAGAGGAAGAGGTCAACATGAATAATTGGAGCAGTGGACAGAGTTCTAATTTTAACGGTAAATCATCCTAGACCATCAAAGACGGTGTTGAAAAATGGGATTATGCAAAGTTCCAATTTGTAATGGAACGAAAGATGAAAGCTCTGTGTAAGAAAATTGAGCAATTAGCAGAACTGGTGACCCATCAACATCAAGTCACATGCTAATTAGTCAGCCAGGAGCATGCTAGTCTCCAATTAATCCCCGTTCTGCTTAAAGAATTACACCAGTCTACTCAGGGTATAATGGAGGACACAGTTGCGAAGAGAGCAAGTGCTAAAGCCCATCGGGATTTTGCCAATAGAAGGGAATTTACATACCTGGGGCAACCTATGGAGGAGATACTTCAGATGTTGATTAATGAAGGAAGGATCACTTCCCTTCTGCCTCCATTTAATCCCCGTTCAGGATGGTACAATTCTGATGGAGTATGTCAATATCACTCCCATTCTCGCGATCACAGCAGAGAAGAATGTTGGGCACTCCGCCACCTTATTCAAAATCTAATTGATAGCGGTGTCCTACAACTAGCAGACGATGATATTGTGCTATGTGAGAATGAGAATACTTGTCCTACTAAATGGAAGGGACTGGTAGCAGTTATATCCGATAAGGATGATGGGACTATCAAACCTTTCATAATACAAGCAATTCAGCTCAAAGGAGTTAACAATCCTTTGAAAGTGGTTGCTCCAGAGCCAATTAGCTTATCATTCAGACCACAATATCCTGTTATCAGCTTACAAAAAGTCCCATGGAATTATGGAAAAGCTGAAGGATCCATCTCTCATACAACTGCTGTAGTGTCGAAGGAGAATCTACTTTATTTTCCCCAACGGGTGATAAAGTCTACCATCAAATCAAAGAGGAAAGTTCCCATGGAGAAAAATGAAAAGTTCCTCCGCACTATGGGTCATAATGAAGCCAAGGTGTTTTCAAGCTTAAGAGAAGCTCCACATCAAATTTCAATACTGGACTTGGTTTTAACTTTCGAGGATCCAATGAAGATCTTACTAAAGATTTTGGAAGAAGCCTATTTGCCGAAATCAGTGGATTTGGAAAAATTTCAATATTTGGTTGATCACATTTTTAACAACAATGTGATATCTTTAACGGATGATGACATACCGCCCGAAGGGACCGGTTATTGCAAGTCGTTGCACATTACGGTTTTGTCCGACGGATACATGCTAGCTGGATTCTTGATAGATGGAGGTCTGTCTATGAATATCTGTCCTTACACTACATCTGAAGATGAACGTCAATATCAAACGGATCCGAAGCAGCCATACGGTTATTAAAGCTTTTGATGGAGCCCGCCAGAATTTAGTCGGAGAGATTGAGCTGCCAATCGAGATTGGTCCCCATACATTCTGTGTATCTTTTCATGTGCTCAAGAAAGATTCAGGACACAACTTGCTATTGGGAAGATCGTGGATTCATATGGCTGGGGCCGTCCCCTCCACTCTTCATCAGCAACTTAAATACATTATCAACAATAGCTTAGTCACGGTCAACGCTGAACCGGAATATCCTCAACATGGTGACATACCATTCATCAACGCCAATTCAGATGTTGAGCTGGTCAGTTTTTATGCCTTAGAAGTGAGCAACACTCAATACCATTATATTGGAATGCAATTTCCCGTACCAAAGATTTATGCCGAAGTGATGGCAGCTACTCAAGAAATGATGTCATTGGGTCATCAGACTGGACAAGGGCTGGGTAAAAGTCATCAGGGTATTAAGCACCCGATTCAAGTGATTAGTCAAATTGGGACAACTGGATTGGGTTATTCTACAAGTTCTAGTCACAGGAATCCACATAAGCATAAGCAGATTCCTCCAAATTTCGCCATACCGCGATGATTGTATCCACCGCAAATCTCGAGTCCACACAACCTCCTAGAAGGTGCCACCACCAATGTAATGGCTATGTTATTTCCAAAGCCGATACCAGTGAAGGAGAAGGAAGTCATTGTTCTAGATCCCAAAGTGGAAGAGGAAGAACAAAGAATTAAGCAAGACATCGTCAGAATGATGTCAGGCATACGCATCATTGTCCATGATGAACATACAAATAGATACACCCCAGACGATGATTGACCAGACATAATGGTCATCATTCGGGAAACGGAGGACGATGACAGCCCTCTCCATCACTGCAGTCCATCAGGACTTTGCCCTCGACAATTGGAGCAGCACTCCTTGCATTGGTCGACGAGGGTAAAACGGGCGGGAACTCTTTCTGCCTTGTAGATATCATAATTACTTACTTTTCTGTACAATATTAGCAATTATTTTGTCAGTGCATGCTAACACTTTGTATGATTAAATAGTTTTATATATACTAAGTGAAAGCATATTTTTTCAGGACTCTGAACTTAGATGTGCCTATACTTGCTGATAAGATGCCTTTTCTCCACAAGGATTGTAACTTTGATGAAAAGTTGGATTCAAACATGATGGAAATACAAAAGGACATTGAGGTCCCTCGGGAGATCAAAGAATGGGTTGAAGACAAGCCTAAACCCAACCTTGATCAAACCACTTCCTTCAATCTTGGAACCTTAGAAAGCCCTAAGTTAATCCCGATTGGTTCAGACCTTACCCCAAACCAGAGGAATGACATGGTTACGCTACTAACCCAATTCCAGGGTGTGTTTGCATGGTCTCATGAAGACATGGTGGGTTTGTCCACTGACATTGTCCTTCATCACCTTCCTATTAAAGAGGGATTCAAGCCAGTCAAGCAAAAGCTCAGGCGATTGAAACCTGAGTGGAGTTTAAAGGTGAAAGAAGAAATTATGAAATAATTTCAAGTTGATATTATCATGGTGTCCACATATCCTGAATGGATATCCAACATCGTTCTCGTGCCTAAACCTGGAGGAAAGGTGCGAGTTTACGTGGATTATCGGGATCTAAACAAAGCTTTCCTTTAGGATAGCTTCCACATGCCATTTATCCACATTCTCATTGACAATACTGATCAATACGGCATGTACTCCTTTGTTGATTGCTTTGCGGGGTACCATCAAATTATGGTTGATGAGGAGGATCGTGAGAAAACTATATTCATCATGCCTTGGGGAACCTTTTTCTATAAACGGATGTCATTCGGCCTCATCAATGCCAGAGCCACCTATCAGCGAGCCATGATGGTTTTTTCCAAGATTTAATGCACAAAGAGATAGAGATCTACGTGGATGACATCATTTTCAAGTCCCGAAGGGAAGAAGACCACTTAGACCATCTCAGAAAGCTCTTCAACAGGTTGCGCAAGTACAACTTGAAGTTGAATCCAGCCAAGTGCGCCTTTGGCGTTAAATCAGGCAAGTTGCTAAGATTCCTAGTCAGCCACAAAGGGATTGAGCTAGATCCTACCAAAATCCAGGCCATCACGGAAATGCCCATTCCTCAGACAGAGAAGGAAATACAGGGATTAATTTCTCAACTCACAGCAACCTTTGAGCCTATCTTCAGATTTTTAAGGAAGAACTCATCCATGAAATGGAATGACGAGTGCCAGAAGGCTTTCTTTACAATCAAACAGCAGCTAGTCAAAGCTCCCATTTTGGTACCACCCAGGGATGATGTTCCCCTGTTCATGTACTTGTCCATAAGTGAAAATGCCATGGGCTGCATTCTGGGACAGAAAGACGATAGAGGCCAAGAACGAGATATTTATTACCTCAGCAAAAGATTCAGCAGCAGTGAACACAAGTACACTCTGTTTGAGAAGACTTGTTATGCTTTAGCATGGGCTTCCATGAGGTTACATCATTACCTCCATGGTCACACAACCCATCTCATATCCCGCATGGATCCTCTCAAGTACGTGTTCAATAAACCCATGTTAAATTGCCAGCTGTCCAGATGGCAGTTGATCCTACAACAATTTGACATCGTCTACGTGACTCAAAAGTCTATCAAAGGTAAAGGAATTGCGGATCAAATGGCCGCCACACCTTCAGGGGACTTCAAACCCTTGGAAACCTACTTCCACGATGAAGGGGTAATGGCAATTCAGCAACACCATCAGTACGATACATGTTATACATGGAAAATATATTTCGATGGAGCCGTTTATATGGAAGGTTCTGGAGCTGGAGCAGTTCTAGTATCCGATATGGGGGAGCAGTATTCCGTCGCCATCAAACTGTAGTTTGTCAGCACCAACAATACAACTGAGTATGAAGGCTGTCTCATGGGGCTAAAACTTGTCTGTTCAATAGGCATCAAGCGATTAACTGTCTTTGAGGATTCTGAGTTGGTAGTCAAACAATCCACGAGAATCTATAAAACCAAAGAGCTACATTTGTTGCCTTACCATCGACAAGTTTTACTTATGGCTTTGGAGTTCGAAGAAATCTCCTTTCTACACATTCCTCGTAATAGGAATGACTTTGCAGACGCGTTAGCAACTTTGGCCTCCTTGATTAAAAAGCCTGACAAGGAACACATGTCAAGCGTCACATTTGCCCTGCATAAGGCACCAGCCTATGGCAACTATATTGGAGAAGTATCGGATGAGCTACCTCCCATCTAGTATCCTTGGTATCAGCATATCAAGGAATACTTACAAGATGGATCTACACCCGCTGAGGCAAGCCTGAATGAGAAAAGGCAGATCCATCGACTTGCTATGAAATTCTACTTGAGCGGAGATGTACTCTACAAAAGAGATGCAGGACTTGGTCTCCTCAGATGTCTGGACCAGAACCAAGCTCAGAGGCTCATGGATGAGGTCCATGGTGGAGTATGTGGCCCACACATGAGTGCCCCCTACTTGTTAAGAAGATCCTCAGGACAGGACATTATTGGCATACCCTCAAAGCTAACTGTGATGATCACATCAAGAGGTTCTATCAATGCCAAATTCATGGAAATGCCATCCACGCTCCTCCAAGGGAACTCCACAATATTAGTTCGCCTGGGCCCTTCTCAATGTGGGGAACGGACGTGATCGGGCCCGTCTAGCCCAAAGCCAGTAATGGACATCTCTTTATCTTCACCATGATCGACTACTTCCCCAAATGGTTGGAGGTAGCCTCCTTCCCTAGGGTTACCAAAGAAGTTATCATTGCTTTCATCAGATACAATGTCATTTGTCGATATGGACAACCAGAGGTAATTGTATCAGACAATGCTAAGAACCTCAACAACAGAATGATGGAGGAGTTATGCAGTAAATTCCACACCAAACACCTTAACTCCGTCATCTACCATCCAAAGATGAATGATGTTGTTGAAGCGGCTAACAAAAACATTAAGAAGATAATGCAAAAGATGTTTACCTATCACAAAGGATGGCCTGACTTATTGCATCTTACTCTATTAGCCTACAGAACATCAATGTGCACTTCTATTGGGGAAACCCCATACGCATTAACCTATGGGATGGAAGCAGTGCTCCCCATATAAGTGGAAATGGAATCCCTCTAAGTGTTGATAGACGTTCAACTTGATGAAGACCAATGGGTATAAGAAAGGTATCACCAATTATCTCTAATAGATGAAAAGTGAACATCGGCTATCTTCCATGGTC
This sequence comes from Panax quinquefolius, assembly GCA_020205615.1. Taxonomy (NCBI): domain Eukaryota; kingdom Viridiplantae; phylum Streptophyta; class Magnoliopsida; order Apiales; family Araliaceae; genus Panax; species Panax quinquefolius. The sequence goes on along the minus strand of CM035172.1, from coordinate 79,235,428 downwards.
AGTTATATCAACAAAGGATAGCCAGATCCTACAATAGAAAAGTCTGGCTAGGAAAATTTAAATTGCATAACTTGGTTTTGAAGAAGATCATTGATAACAAAGATCAGTCCAAGGGAAAATTCACTCATAACTGGGAAGGCCCGTTTGTTGTAAAGGAGGTATTTATAGGAGGCGCTCTCAAATTGCAAAAAATGGACGGTGATGAATTTCCGCAACTCATTAACTCGGACGTCGTGAAACGGTACTATATCTGAAGTTACCATCAAGAAAACATCCATGTGTTAGATCATTAGATCACCAGTCATTCTGGTTCTTTAACCCTTCACTACATACAACTCTTTTACACACTTTTCCCCTCAGGGAAACATACTCTTCAAGCCAGCAGCCTGGCTTCACTCCGTTCATATAACTTTTGTTATCCCACTAGGGATTGAACCTTTCACACTTGCATTTTGTCCCAAACACAGGATCAAACTTTGTCACACCTGCAGTTTGTCCTAAACTTAGGATCAAACTTTCTTTTTCCTCGCAGTCTGTCCTACCCATGGGATCAAGCTTTTCGTCGCCTACAAATCGTCCTGAGGGGAAAACTATGTCGACCTGATCTCCTTGATACATGGGAGTACGTAGGCAACCATTTTATATGGCCCAGTCAAAATAAAACCAAAACAATAAAAGCATTTCTACACCCTTCTCATTACAAAAACAAAAACAACAAAAACATTCCTAGACCCTTTCTGCCTCATACAGCGTTGAACCTATTGCACTAGGTTCGAACTATGCAAAACTGATCTCCTCTTCAATAGGAGTACGTAGGCAGCCATTTATGGTTCGGTATCACCCCCTACCAAAACACAAACACTTGTCATCTGGTACTGGGATCAAAATTCAATCCACTACATTTCGTTGGGTTCAGACAAAAGGGATGGAATTACCTGAACTTGTCCTAAATAGGAGATTCGGCGACCATCTAAGCAGCGGTTGTACCTTGAAGAACAATACCAATCCATAAGAGATGGAATTAACTAGGCTCCTCCTAAATAGGAGTAATAGCGACCATCTGTGGTACAGTCATCTCAGAGAGGAAAGTCACACTCCACTCCACATTTCCACACACAAACCAGTCCCAAGACACCAAAGATGGTAGGGATACACACATATCAATGATCCATTTAGAACTGTCCAGAGATAACTCAATGTCCATCCATCAAGGAGGAATTCAGAATACATCAAGATCATAAGCCTTGAAGAAGCAGGAAAAATATCAAGCAAGTATCCAGACATATCTAAAAGGGAATTGATCAAAAGTATATTTCCCTGCTATATATAATGTTGTTTGATATACACAATGTAAGCTGTACATAACAAAATGGCTCAGCTAGTTTGTGCAGGAAAATACAAACCCATCTACAAATTGGTGTATATGCGAGCTATCAAGCCCAACATGTCATCCCTATCTAAAGAAGGAGGTAAAGATGTGGTCTCCTGCACAAAGGTATCCACGCGAGCCAACAGACCTACAGCCATCTGTATGGTGACTCTATGCTCATCAATGTACGTGCTCATCTCTACAATCATGCCAGTGGTAAGGGACCTCACTATAGTACTATCTGTAATGGCTACATCCTTGGTAGATATGACGCTATCCCTCTCGATTGTCACGGCATCTCTGGCTGATCTGGCCTCATCCCGCTCAACAACATCAGCATCTCTACGAGCTAATGTCTCGTCTCTCTCTAATAGAGTTGTGTCTTTCCCATCAAGGGATGTCAACATCAAGGTTCTAGCTTGATCTCTCTCGAAGGTCATCAGACGAAGACTCTGCTCGAAGTACTATGCTAAATGCTTGATCACAACAGTGGTAGTATTGGGAGTATCTAAAGGAGATGCTGGAAATCTAGTAAATGGCTCCTCCTCAATGTAAGAATCAATGTCCTCCCTGTGCTCCCTATCATCTGAATCACTACTCGGTACTATGGATAATGATGCTACTGATGAAGTCTCTGTCTCCATCCATGCAGAATACTCTAGAGAACAGCCCGGATGGCTAACAGAGAAAGCAGCTATCTCACGCTAATTCCAATATATATACACTCGGGATCGGTCCTTTGCTGATAGATGGTGAAAAGTTAAACGCTAACCTAGTGCCCCCTCAAAAGGATGAAAGTCCTAGAACTGGTCAAACTGCGACATCACGACAAGCGGATGGTAGGTGTAGACACTCAAAAATTTTTGTACTATTGTTACTAACATTGCAGGAGGACAGATTCGTCTTTTAAGAGAGAACCCTGAAAGACAATCCAAATCCATATCGGATACTACCGGAAGTTCAGGATCAACCCCGGATCGCAATCTGGGAATAACGATTTTAACCTCGGATGTAACCCTGAGGCCTGCAGATACAATACCGGAACACACACCAGAGAAGACTGATTAATCTCGGAGATAACCCCGAGATATCCAGTCTCAGTCCCAACCATGGGAATAGCCACCAACCTTGGTGATAACCCCAAGGAATGCAGTTTTGGAGATAACCCCAGAAATGCTTGTTTAAAATGCCACCAGCTTCAATCTCAGCGCTCACAATGAGATACACTGTACCAACCCAACAATAACATCAGGAAGACACGTACACCTCAAAGATGACAATGAGGACCTTCAACAATTGCTGCAGTCCAATTTCAGCAAAGTCTGAGCAACGTCTGCTTTATCGGCCCAATCCGGAGATAACACCGGTGAAGGGCAACATCGTCATCTCGTCCAACACGATGCCACGTCATGTCTCTACACAATGATGTCCCACAAGGCTAACCAATCCCGAGTGACTATTGTGCGGGGTAACGGATAAAAGTTGAAGCTTGAAAACCGGAGGGCATCGTCCCATCTTCAATGACTTCGTACAAACTCTAATCCCATGCCATCGTACACCTCTTGACAACGGCGGTCCGAAATAGGTCTTGTATACCTCAAAACGGATGCCCGGATTGTATTTCTCAAAATCCGAGGGGACATTACAGTGCTTGAGTGCACGTACTTCGTGACGACCCGACCCGACAAACCAGGGCCGACCCGACCCGCCTCTGGTACACCTGCGGCTCAGTCGCAGGTACACCTGCGGCTCATATTGCCTATAAATAGAGGGCTTGGGGTGCTGATTTTAAGAGAAAAAGACGGAAAACTGTACAATTTGCTCACACTACATACAAAGGTATTTTTTCCCACTTTTAAACACCTATGAGCTCATATATAGCCTCTTTTATACCCACAAAAGCCAGTGTTTACCCACTCTAAAGATATAGAAGCCTTTTTTATCAACACCGTAAGCCTTCTCACACACTTTAGAGTCTTTTTTCTTCATCTTTGCACACCCCTTCTACACGTTGAGAGTCGTGTTGCTTGTTTTGGCCCTAACTTCTATCTAAAGTGGTTTCATTCCATCAGATATATATATATTATATATATATATACTTATATATATATTGACTAACATTATCGAGTTATGCCTCAATTGAGCCTAGACTTTGGTTTGGAGCGTTTACTTGCTTTTCTATATATATATATTTATATATATGAACTGTCAGTCGAACTTTGTTCGATGAGCCTGAACTTTGGCCTTCGAGTATTTATTGCTTTAATATATATATTATATACATTTATATATATTAACTGTATATTTATATTACATTTATATATATTAACTTATATATATATATATATATATATATATATATATATATATATTATATATATATAATGCGGTCTAACTACTCATTCTACATATATATATATATATATATATATATATATATATTCATCTCGCTGGAGTTTTCTTCGTGGCGCTTGATGATACGCTTTACGTTTTATTTACGCTTTGTCCTTCGGAGTTTCCTTAGTAGCGGTTGATAGCTTTAATGACTTTATTTTACATTTCGATCCTCACGAGGTGCTTCGTGGTTGGTGATCATGTCTGTATATATATTTACCGCTTTTATATATATACCTGCTTATTGCTTTTATACAAATTGCAACATTCTGTGCGCCTAGGAATTATGTGATCACAGATTCATCCCATTGGATCTAGATTCGGTTCCCGTGATGGACATTTTTCAGCTGTAAGCAGCTTGTAAATTATTCTACGATGTTTGAATTTCCTCAGATCCATACCCACGAGGAAGTCGGCATTATTTTTGTATATTATTTTTCATACGGATGCCTCGCATCCGTTAAATAAAATCAATCCAGCCGATCATTTAATAAAAATGGGAGTGTAAAAGGTTTCAATTCCTATTGAGCATCAGGGTTTGAAAAACCTCTTTTATAAAACATCACTGCCATATCTTGTTAAAAACTGAATTTTTACATAAATTCAAACCCCGTATATAGGTTCGAACGAGGCCTCGCACAACTTCCATATAATAGCACATCACCCACACACACACACACACTCGATAATAGTTTCTTGAAAAGAGGCGGCCACCGTGGTAACACGGATGTCGAAGGGTGCCTAACACCTTCCCCGATAACAAAGTCCCCGCACCCTAAACGAATCTCTTTTCGCCACAACCAGTATATCGCTGTCACATCACCGGGTCTATGTGCAAACCTTTAATCGGTAGTGTTGGTACAACCATTTAAAAACCAATCTGGCGACTCTTAATACCCCATCGTTGACATTATACATGTCGGACCTTTTTCACTTGTTTTTTCAAACAAATCTCACCAAAATGAGAACACCAAAGAACAAGTAATGCTAGAAAGGACACCCAAAAATCCCGACGTCGATAGGTGGCGACTCACTTTGGGGACTCCAAAGAAGAAGACTTAAGTCGCTACTACAATCTTTTCAAAATCATTATCCGCTTGTGTGTGGATATTGCATTTACATTGGCTGAATGTGTACGAATGCATGTCTTGATTGAACTTAGTGCTTTGCATCATATCTACGTGTGATGTTAGTGCTTTGCACTATAAACTGCTTATGATATTAGTGCTTCGCACATGTCCTCATTTCATACGGTGAGAGACGCGATGTATGTGAATGTATGTTGTGTGGTCCCTCCACCAGAGGCTATCACGCTTGTTTGATTCTTCGGACTCGTGAGAAGACTAATTCTCCGAGGCTCGTGAAAGGCACCACCCAAATTCGCTCAGTTGAAAGACCTGGATTAACTTCCCGCCTAGTAGATTGCGATGATTTCGGAACCTTCATGCCAAAAAAAAGCCATGAGAGTAACCTAAGATAGGTCACCTCGATAAACCCAAAACGGAGGAAAGTCTCTTCATGCTCTCATTTCAATTACTTGTAAACATAATTACTTGTAATTTCATTCCATATCTATCTCCATGTAATGAGAAATATGAAGAAATGTGTACACATATATATTTTAAAGCATGCTACAAACAACTGACATCTGTTGTGCAGGATAAAAATCCTAAAATGGACACATCACATAGCATGTTATTATATACATTCCCTAAAGACTAAACTATGCAAGTCTTTCGCAGGGAATCAATCGGACCTACTACCCGGTCAAAGTCCAAAAAGGCAACAGGCCCACAATCAATCATGTCGTCATCCGACCAGACTGAACTTAATCCAGTTTCTCGCAAAGAATTCGACGGATTAAGTAAAAAAAATCACAAATTTTGCTGTTCTATAAAAAGAATTACACCAGTCTACACAGGGTCAGAAAATACACGTATATACTGAATCCTCCACACAAGGGGGAGACCCGGTCGTTACCATACCGGAACCACAGTTGGATACGACCAACAAAACTCATGATGCTGTCCATCCCACTAGAGATCCAGACAATGGTGACATCGAAAAGAAAGTCCTCCAAATGGAAGAGACCCTTCGCGCTATCAAAGGAATTGGAACACACGAGAGTGTTTCATATGCTGATCTTTGTATTTTCCTTGTGTTCACTATCCAGAAAAATTTAAAACTCCTAACTTTGAAAATTATGACGAGTTAGGGGATCCTTACACACATCTAAATGTATTTATTGGAGAACATGGATCCTATACGGAGGATGAAAAGCTCAGAATGCAATTGTTCCAAAAGAGTCTAACTGGAGAAGCCCGTTCGTGGTACACAAAATTAGATAACTCCAAAATCCACAGCTGGGAAGAGCTAGCACATGCCTTCCTCACTCAATACAGTTTTCAAACTCAGATGGCTCCTGATCGATATCAAATTACCAAGATCAAGAAACAGTCTAACGAGTCTTTCATACAGTATGCTCAAAAGTGGAGACGCCTGGCGGCCCAAGTTATTCCTTCTATGGCAGAATCAGAAATGGTCATGACTTTCATAGACATACAAGAAGCTCCCTTCTATGAGAGAGTTTTAGCTGGCATCGGCAAACCATTTTCGAAATGGTCAAGCATGGGAGATGGCTAAAATGGGTTAAAGTCGAAAGATTCAAGACCTAGCCAAGACTCAAAGTCATTATTTGATCACATCCAATCTGGAAATTATGGGAACAACCCTCGGACGGTCCATAAAAAGAAAAAAGAAGATGTTTCCCTGATACTACAATGGCAAAAAGGCAATCAAAACATGCCTATTCAAAGGAGAAACTACACTCCCTTTCCAGCATAGTCTGCAAACACTCCAGTACCAAAAGGTGGAGAAGTCAAATGCTATCGAGTGTTTACACCCTTAGAGGATACCCTAGAGAACATTCTTAATCTTCTGACAACACAGAAGAAAATTACGCATCTTCTTCCACCAGCCAGCCCTAATGGACGTGGTTTCAATGATGCTAGGAAATGTGCTTATCATGCCGGGGCACCTTGACATGATACTCAGGATTGTTGGGCCTTGAAACACAAGATCCGGGACCTAATAGACAACGGGGAGATCATAGTCACCAAACCCGATCAGCCTCATGTACAAGACAACCCTCTTCCTCAACACAAAGAAGAAGAAGTCAACATGATCAATTGGAGCAATGGATAAAATTCCAACTTCAGTTGTGAATCTTCCCAGACCCTCAAAGATGGTGATGACAGATGGGATTATGCCAAGTTCCAATTCACAATGGAACGAAAGATCAAAGCTCTCGGCAAACAAATTGAGCAATTGGCGGAACTGGTGACTTATCAACATCAAGTAACTCAGCAATTAATCAGCCAGGAGCATGCTAGTCTCCTACTTATTGTCATGAATATTCCCTCGTCACTTTCATAAAATGAAATGCTAGAAGACAAAGTGATGAAGAGAGCAAATGCCAAAGCCCGTCGGGATTTCACCATCAAACGGGAATTCACCTATTTGGGCCCCCCCCATGGAGGAAATCCTTCATATGTTAATCAATGAAGGAAGGATCAGTTCCCTTATATCTCTAATCAACCCCGCTCGGACGGCACAACTCGATGCAAGATGTTAATACCACTCCCGGTCTCGCCTCACCACAAAGACAGAAAATGTTGGGCACTCACCACCTTATTCAAAATCTAATCGATAGTGGTGTATCAAGCGCTTGCGAGATAATGACACTGTGTTACGTGCAAGTGAGAATGCAGGCCCTACTAAGTGGAAAAGTGTGGTAGCAGTTATATCCACTGAAGCTAAAGGGAATAATACTTTACTCATAACACCGATAATTCATCTCAAAGGAGGAAACAATCCTTTGAAAGTGGCCGCTACCGAGCCAATCAACTTGCCATGCAGAGCACAGTATCCTATTGTTAGCTTACGCAAGGTTCCGTGGAATTATAGAGAAGGTGAAGGATCCACCTCACATACAACTGCTGTAGTGTCGAAGGAAAATCCACTATATCTCTTCCATCAGGTGATGAAGCCCACCACCAAATTAAAGGAGAAAATACCCATGGAGAAGGTTGAAAAATTCCTCTATGCTATGGGTCATAATGAAGCTACGGTGGTTTTAAGCTTGAAAGAAGATCCACAACAAATATCAATTTTGGACTTGGTCCTAACCTCTGAGAATCACCGAAAGGTCTTTGCTAAAGGTTCTAGAAGAAGCCTATCTCCCGACATCAGTGGATACGGAAAAGTTTCAACATATGGTTGATCACATTTTCAACAACAATGTGATATCCTTCACTGATGATGACATACCATCCGAAGGGACCGGTCATTTCAAACCGTTACACATTGCGGTCTTATCCTCCAGATACATGGTAGCAGGAGTCTTAATAGATGGAGGTTCCTCTCTGAATATCTTCCCATATGCTTCTAGAATTTGGAGTAGCCATACTATCATCAAAGCTTTTGATGGAGCCCGCCGTAACTTGATCAGAGTAATTGAACTGCTAATCGAAATTGGTCCTCACACATTCTGCGTATCTTTCCATGTGCTCAAGATAGATTCAGGATACAACCTGCTCTTGGGACGACCATGGATTCATATGGCTGGGGCAGTCCCCTCCACTCTTCACCAACAATTGAAATACATCATCTATAATAGCCTGGTCACAGTCAACGTTGAACCACAGATTCCTCAAAGACAGGATAGCTGCTCATCAATGCAAATACGCATATAGAACCGATCGGGTTTTTCATTCTTTAGAAATAAGCAACACCTAATACCACGCTATTGTAGCACTATTGCCCGAACCTAAGATCTCTGCCGAGGTGATGTCAGCCAATCAAGAAATGATGTCCTTAGGTCATAAACCAGGACAAGGGTTGGGTAAAGATGGCCAGGGTATCAAGTACCCCATTCGATTAACCAAGCAAGTTGGAACAGCTGGACTAGGCTATTCTGCCAGCTCTAGTCACAAGAATCCTCATAAGCATCAGTAGATTCCTTCAGCTTCAACCCTGTGGCGTTTGGCTTCGCCTTCAAACTTTGAGTCTGCACAACCTCCAATAAAGGTGCCAGCCAATGTAATGGCTATGTTATTTCCCAAGCTGGTACCGGTGAAGGAGAAAGAAATTGTTGTTCCAAATCCCGCAGTAGAAGAAGAGGAACGAAGAATCAAACAAGACGTCATACGGATGATGTTCGGTATATGCATCATCGTTCATGATGAACATACTACCAGATACACCCCAGACGATGATTGCCTAGACGTAATGGCCATCATTCGGGACAGGGAGGATGATGACAATCCCTCCATCACTGCGGTCCACCCAAACTTTACCCTTGCCAATTGGGACAGCATTCCTTGCTTTGGTCGACGAGGGTAAAATGGGCAGAACTCTTTCTGCCCTGTAGATATAATAACTGCTTACTTTTCTGTACAATATTAGCAGTTTATTTTGCCAGTATATGCTAACACTGTGTATGATCAACGCATTTCATATATACTAAGGGAAAGAATATTTTGTTTCAGGACTCGAATTTAGATGTGCTGTGATTATGGATATTTATGCCTCTCCTACACAAGGATTGTACCTTTGATGTAGAGATGAATTCAGCCTTGATGGATACACCGGATGACATTGAGGTGCCTCCGAGAATTCGTGAATGGGTCAAAGATAAACCCAAACCCAACCTTGATCAAACCACTTCATTCAATCTCGGAACCTTAGAAAGCCCTAAGTTAATCCAGATTGTTCGACCTTACCCCAAACCAACGGAATGATATGGTTACGCTATCGACCCATTTCCAGGACGTGTTTGCATGGTCTCATGAAGACATGGTGGGTTTGTCCACTGACATTGTCCTTCACCGCCTTCCCATTAAAGAGGGATTTATGCCAGTCAAGCAGAAACTCAGGCGATTGAAACCTGAGTGGAGTTTAAAGGTGAAAGAAGAAATTGTGAAACAATTTCAAGCTGGCATCATCATGGTGTCTACATATCCTGAGTGGATATCCAACATCGTGCATGTACCTAAACCTGGAGGGAAGGTGCGAGTTTGTGTGGATTACCGGGACTTAAATAAAGCTTGCTTAAAAGACAGCTTTCCCGTGCCATTTATCCACATTCTCATTGACAATACTGCACAATACGACATGTACTCCTTTGTTGATTGCTTTGCGGGGTACCATCAGATCATGGTTGCCGAGGAAGATCGTGAGAAAACTACATTCATCACTCCTTGGGGAACTTTTTGCTATAGACGGTTGTCATTTGGCCTCATAAATGACGGAGCTACCTATCAACGAGCTATGATGGCTCTTTTCCACTACTTAATGCACAAAGAGATTGAGATCTACGTGGATGACATCATTGTCAAGTCCCGGAAGGAGGATGACCATATAGACCATCTTAAAAATTTGTTCAACAGCTTGCGTAAGTACAACTTGAAGTTGAATCCAGCTAAGTGCGCCTTTGGCGTTAAATCAGGTAAGTTGCTAGGATTTCTAGTCAGCCACAAAGGGATAGAGCTGGATCCTGCCAAAATCCAAGCCATCACCAAAATGCTTATTCCTCAGACAGAGAAGGAAATACATGGATTTTAGGGAAGAATCAACTTCATTAGCAGGTTTATCTCCCAACTAACAGCAACCTGTGAACCAATTTTCAAGCTATTAAGGAAGAACTCCTCCATGAAATGGAATAACGAGTGTCAGAATGCCTTCCTTACAATCAAGAAACAGCTAGTCAAAGCTCCTGTCTTGGTACCACCTAGGGATGATGTTCCCCTGTTCATGTACCTGTCCGTAAGTGACAATGCCATGGGATGCATGCTGGGACAGAAAGACGATAGAGGCTAAGAACGAGCTATCTATTACCTCAGTAAAAGGTTCAACAGTAGTGAACACAAGTACACTCTGATCGAAAAGACGTGTTGTGCTTTAGCATGGGCTTCCATGAGGTTACAACATTACCTCCATGGTCACACAACCCATCTCATATCCCGCAGATCCTCTCAAGTACGTGTTCAACAAACCCATGTTAAATTGTCAGTTTGTCCAGATGGCAGTTGATCCTACAACAATTTGACATCGTATATGTGACTCAAAAGTCCATCAGAGGTCAAGAAATCGCGGATCACCGGTCAGCCGCTTTTTCGTGAGGATTAATACCCTTGAAAACATATTTCCCACGATGAAGGAGTAATGACGGTCTTGGCAAAGAACACCATCGATGACGATATGCGCCCAATCATGGAAGATGTATTTTGATGGAGTCATTAATATGGAAGGTTCTGAAGTCGAGCGCTTTTAGTATCTCGCACGGGGAGCGAGATCCCGCCTCCGTCCGAATTACGCTTGTCGGCACCAACAATACTACCGGTGAGTATGAAGGTCATCTCTCATGGGTTAAAACTTGCCCATTCAATGGGCATCGGTGATTAATCGTCCTTGGAGATTCGGAGTTGGTAATCAGACAATCCACCGGAATCTATCAAACCAAGGAACTACATTTGCTGCCTTATCATCGGCAGGTTTTGAAGATAGCTTTGGAGTTCGAAGAAATCTCCTTTCTACATGTTCCTCATAATAGGAATGATTTCGCGGATGCGTTAGCAACTTTGGTCTCCTTGATTCGCATATCAGACAAGGAACACTTGCCAAGCGTCACAATTTCCCTGAACAAGGCCCCAGCCTATGGAAATTACGTTGGAGAAGTATTGGATGAGCTACCTCCCATCCAACCTCCTTGGTATCAGCATATCAAGGAATATCTGCGAGATGGATCTACACCCGCTGAGGTGAGCCTGACTGAGAAAAGTCGATCCATCTACTTGCTATGAAGTTCTACCTAAGTGGAGATGCGCTCTACAAAAGAGATGCAGGACTAGGTCTCCTCAGGTGTCTAGACAAAGATCAAGCCCAAAGGCTTATGGATGAAATCCATGGCAGAGTCTGTGGCCCCCACATGAGTGGCCCCCTCCTTGTCAAGAAAATCCTCGAGGACGGGACACTATTGGCTATCTCTCAAGGCTGATTGCAATGACCACGTCAAAAGATGTTATCAGTGCCAAATTTATGGGAATGCTATACACGCCCCTCCACGGGAACTCCACAATATGAGTTCGCCTTGGCCCTTCTCAATGTGGGGAATAGACGTTATCGGGCCCATCGAGCCTAAAGCTAGTAATGGTCACCGATTTATCTTCACCATGATTGACTACTTCACCAAGTGGGTAGAAGCAGCCTCCTTCCCCTAGGTCACTAAAGAAGTCATCATTTCTTTCACTAGAAACAATGTCGTTTGTCGATATGGACAACCAGAGGTGATTGTGTCAGACAATGCCAAAAACCTCAACAACAAAATGATGGAGGAATTATGCAGTAAATTCCACATCAAACATCTTAACTCTGTCATTTATCATCCGAAGATGAACGGTGTTGTTGAAGTGGCTAACAAAAATATCAAGAAGATTATACAAAAGATGTACGCCAACCACAAAGATTGGCCTGACCTATTGCCTCTTACTTTGTTAGCCTACAGAACCTTCATGCGCACTTCAACTGGGGCAACCCCCTACGCTTTAACCTATGGGATGGAGGCAGTGCTCGCCATAGAAGTTGAGATGGAATCTCTCAGAGTATTGATCGATGCTCAGCTGGATGAAGACCAATGGGTACGAGACAGGTATCACCAATTGTCTCTAATAGACGAAAGGCGAACCGCGACTATCTTCCATGGTCAGTTATATCGCCAAAGGATCGCGGATCCTACAACAAAAAGTCCTACTACTGGCGGTTTAAACAACATGACTTGGTTTTGAAGAAGATTCTTGACAACCAAGATCAGGCTAAAGGAAAATTCGCTCCTAACTGTGAATGCCCATTTATTGTTAAAGAAGTATTGACAGGAGGTACTCTCAGATTGCAAGAAATGGACGGCGATGAATTTCCTAAACTCATCAACTCAGACACCGTGAAACGGTATTATGTCTAAAGTAACCAGCAAACACCCTGGTGCATCATCATCAGGTCACCAGTCATTCCGGTTCTTTAACCCTTTACCACCTACAACTTTCCTACACTTTGCCCCTCAAGGAAACATACTCTTCAAGCCAGCAGCCTAGCTTTCTCCGTTGCGCTCATACGACTTAGGTCATCCCACCGCGGATTGAACCTCTTATGTTTACAGTTTGGCTACCCATTCCTGGGATCAAACTTTTCACCTGCAGTTTATCCTCAACCTAGGATTAAACTTTCTTTTCCCCGACTCTGCTTCGCACGTGGGATTACACTTTTCTTTCTCGCATACGAGGGGCGAACTCACGTCGACTGATCTCCTCTTCAATAGAGTACGTAGGCAACCATTTCATATGGCCCATCAATAATAAAAAAAAACAACAAAAACATTTCTGCCCTTACATAAAACAAAAACAACCAAAAACATTCCTACACCATGTCAGCCATATACAGCGTTGAACCTCTTACATCAGGTTCAAACTACGCAGACCTGATCTCCTCTTCAATAGGAGTATATAGGAAGCCATTCATGGTGCGGTCTCAGCCCCTACCAAAACATAAACTATTGTCAGCGGGTATTGGGATTTTCTTTCAATCCACTACATTTCATTCGGCTTCAGACCAAAGGGATAGAATTACCTGAACTCCTCCCAAATAGGAGATTCGGCGACTATCTAAAAGGCATATCTAAAAGGGAAGTGATCCAAAAATATATTTCCCTGTCATATATAATGTTGTTTGATATATATACAATGTAAACTGTACATGACAAAATGGCTAAGCTAGTCTGTGCAGGTAAATACAAGCTCATCTACGGATCAGGGTACATGCGAGCTAGCAAGACCAACATGGCATCCCTCTCAGATAAAGAAGGTAAAGTTGTAGTCTCCTGGATGAGAATATCCACACGACCCAACAGATCTGTAGCTATTTGCATGATGACCATATGCTCATCAATATAAGCGCTCATCTCTGCGATCGTACCAGTGCTAAGGTACCTCGCTACAGTACTATCTGTGACAGCCACATCCCGGGCAGATATGGCGATATCTCGCTCAACTACCACAGCGTCTATGGCTGACCTGGCCTCATCATGCTCAGCGACGACGGCATCTCTACGAGCCAATGCCTCGTCTCTCTCTAATAGGGCAGCGTCCCTCACATTGAGAACAGTCGACATCATAGATCGAATCTGATCTCTCTCAAAGGTCATCAGATGAAGAATCTACTCTAAGTACAGTGCCGAGTGCTGAATCACAAAAGTACTGGTACTAGGAGAATCCGGAAGAAATACTGGCAACCCAGCAGCGGGATCCTCCTTGATGTAGGCATCAATGTCCGCTATAGGCTCTATATCATATAACTCGCTTCTCGAAGATCGCAAATACTATCGCGGTACCGATAAAACCTCCGCTCCATCCATGCGAGTACTCTGCGAATAACCCAGACGACTTGCGGGAAAAAGTCGCTATCTCATGCCGATCCCAAAGAAGCGATATACGAGATCGGTCCTCTACTGAGAGATATTGAGAAGCTGACCGCTAACCTGTCGCCCCCTCGAAAGGATGAAAATCCTGGAACTGGTCGAACTGCGACATCACGGCCAATGGATGATAGGTAGTCACGCCCCACAAGCCAGCCAAAGGGAGGAAATCCATGCCCGGAGCATGAGTAATGAAACTGTATGGTGAGTAAAGCCCCGAGCACAGCAATATGCTAAATGGATCTCTGATATCTACCAAAAATGCGGACCAGGACTGAGCATCTGTACACTCCGATGGCTGAAAGGAGTATGACATAGCCACATCATGGGAGAAACAATACCCATGTTGTCTAAGGGTACCAACCGGTCGCAAGTGTGACATAAACCACACATACATCATGACCGAACTCCTAGTAAACACGCATGACGGAGTAACTATCGCGATGGATGTTGATCGCGAGGTCTCTGCTACGATCATAGGTACAATGGTACGACCCTCCCTGAGAGCTCTCACGCCCATGATAACTCCTATGTCTATCTCATCCATATACTGCAAAGATATACACGCGTGACAAAGACACATAGCATCAGTACATCAACTCTGGCCAAACGCCAATGATCCTCCGACACGGTGAAATCCCCAGAATGTCATGAGTAGCTATCCTCCGCGCCAAATCATGCAAATACGAAAAACGCCGAGATCACATGGTCGATGTCACCATCTCGCACTACTACTCTGCGCCTCAATCCTGTGAGAGTCATGAATCGTCTACTCATGTCTCCCAAAGCCATGTGCACGCAGGGTCTGTCTAAGGGCAGCATCGTTAAACGTGCATACTCCTCCAGAGTAGGAGTCAACTCATGGGTGCCAAAACGGAATACCTGCCTATCTGGTAGACAATGCTCTATCATCCCGTCCATGAATCCTGCAGGAACCTGAAATGCCAAAAGGGTCATGGTATGCTGCAACAACAGATCTACAGTTACCCTGTCTGATAGTGACATGCTATCGTACCACGATCGCATACCCAATGCCACCACTGACGGTGGGGTATGATCTATACGGCTAACTGTCGAAGAAGACATTTGTGCGGGCCGTGTCATAAGACCATCCAGGGGTCAATGCCGAATATCTATGGACATACATACATATGCGTAACATGATACATGCATAACAGATAATGGATGGAAATATGATATAGGGAATGAAAAATGGTGCATACATTCCTAAATATATCATCATCTAATACATCAGCTCTATACATCTACAAATTCATGAAAATGGGGCACAGATGCCCTATTACTAACAGAGGCCTATCAAAAGATATAGCAAGAATGGGGAACAACCACCCAATATATAACAGAGGCCTATCAAAAAATATAACGAGAATATACATCAGAAGAAGACCAGGGTCTCGATGTCCACATCCTCAATCCTGTTCACCTGATGTAACTCCTCCTGAGTCACTGGATCTCTATAAACAGGGATGTCAGGCCTATAAAGAGGAGGATCTGCGCCGGCAAAACCAAATGGGTCGTCTGAGGGGCCAGCACCTGAGCTAGAAGGAACAAATGACTCCGCCTCTGCTGGATCTCTGCCCAAATGCCGAATAAATACATGTGCCTGGTCCAACTGCCGGGTCAAACTATCAATCTGGGTTAGATGAGTCAGAGCTCGGACACAAGCCACCTAATCCGTCATCATCAAAGATCCTAGAACCATGTCCCCCATAAACTATGTGGCACGGGACTGAGCCTCAATAGTGCGAGGAAGCCACGAACGCTGGAACATCTCCTGAGTACATGGACCCTCGGATAAATCAAAACCGTCAACTCCCAACAATGGAATATCCGTGACGGGTAACTGTGATATAGGCCAATGACGCCTGACAGGAGGCAAGATCGGTATACGAATCTCCCCTTTGGTGCTCCTAATAGCACGCTCTCCTAAATAGAGCTCCCAGCCTCCATCTGTAAAGAGAGGAAATCTCCGGGTGCAAACCAAATACTCTACTCCAGTAGGGTGTCCATCCTCAAAATCGATGGTCAAATGATCCCCTGAGTATGGAAGCCATGTGATGGCGTCGGTACCGTCAAGAACTTCAACAAGATATGGCGTGAGCGAAGCCCTCGATTCTGGGACCTCTGGCAAAATAGAATGGTGCCATTGTCGTCCTCGTGGATAGGTATCCAAACCTTACACACTCACAGGACGCAAACATGGGAGCCTTGTTAGGTTTGTAATATTCATAACGCAATCAAATTGCATAAAATGTGCGGAAGCGTGGTAAAATCAGAGTTTAAAAATTTTTACAAACCATATACCCGGATCATCCTTTATGCATAATTATTAATTAAACGAAAAGATAAAGAATAAATCATACCCTTGAAGATCGAGCTTCCTCAGGTACAAGTTCACCTCCAAATCCTTTCGCGTTCAATCTTGAATCCACCGGGTTTGGTTCCTTCCTTTGATCAACGTTAGCCACCCAAATGTTTGGCCTCTAGAGGTGATCCACCAAATAAAATAAAAGTTTATTTTAATTTTAAAATAAAAGGTTTATTTTAATTTTAAAATATTAAGTTTTATTTTAATTTTAAATAATTTTATAATTAAAATAAAAAGGTTTATTTTAATCTTAAAATAAAAGGTTTATTTTAATATTAAAATAAAAGGTTTATTTTAATTTTAAAATTAAATTTCATGCTAACTAATTAGAGTTGGAATTTGATTCCATGATAACTAATTGGAGTTGAAATTGGATTTTATTTTTCCTTAAATAAAGGAGTTTATTTAGATATGAAATAGGATTTCATATTATTCAAAATAAAAGAGTTTATTTGTGAATAGGAAAGAGAATCCTAATTTCCTTAAATAAAGGAGTTTATTTAGATATGGAATAAGATTTCATATTATTCAAAATAAAGGAGTTTATTTGTGAATAGGAAAGAATATCCGTGTTTCCTTAATAAAAGATTTTTTTTTACATGGAATTGGATTCCATAATTAATTAAAATAAAAGAGTTTATTTTAATTAAAGATTTTTTTTTTATTATATGGAATTGGATTCCATAATTAATTAAAATAAAGGAGTTTATTTTGATTAAAGATTTTGATTAAAATAAAATAGTTTATTTTATTCAAAATAGGATAAATTAAAATAAAATAGTTTTATTTTAATTTAAATTTGGATTAAAATAAAGGAGTTTATTTTTATTCAAAATTAGATTTTATACTAACTAATTTTGCCCATTAAATGATATCAATATATATATTAAGTGTTTATTATTCATGAGATGAATGTTATTTATTGATGCATATGGTGATGTGTATGATAATAAATGGGATTGATTATGGACTATTGACCAATGCGATTGGATTTTATTTTAGTTGGATGCATGAATGTATGGGTTTTAATAAATGGGGTCTGCGTACCTCGTCTTCTTTAATTTTTCTTAATGTAAATTCTATCTCTCTCCTATGTACTTCCCCTTGACTGCTGATCAAGGTTTCTATTTATTTTAAATTGTTTTGTAATAGGAATAGTTAGAATTAATTTTGAAAAATTAGAGATCAAGAGACAAGAAGCGCTTGAAGACCCATTTGTAATGGAGCCCGGGTTTAAATGTAATAGTTATATTTAAATATTATTTCTTGCACCCCTAGGGTTTGACCTTTTGGTTCACTTGGTGGCTCTAGTGAACCAAACTAGAATAAAAGTCCATAATCAATCCGGGTAGAATATAGTATTCTATATGTGCATGCTATACTATATATATATTATATATTATGCAAACATGCTTCGCATGTTCATTAATATAATGACGTATTTTATATATATATATGTACGCCGCTAAACAAGATGAGACAAATTAATAACAAACCCCTCAATTTTTTATATTAAGTCCTAAGCGTTCAAAGATATTTGGAATATCGAACGTCGCCTTCTAGCATGATAAAATTAATAGAGTATTAAATATTTAATATGAGTTTGTTGTGTCACCACAAGGCAAGTATTAAGTATTTAAGATGTTAATTTATCACATTTGATGCTTATAAAGAAAATTGAACAATATTGTTTTGTTGTGTCACCACAAGGATGATATTTTCTTTTTTGAATATATGGAGTGCTAGGTTGGACTTAACTTGGATAATTTTGATTCTGGATGTGCCACCACTTGATCAAAATAATCTAAGAGGCAAAATCTGAGGAGTTCGTATAGTTGATGTAATTGACAAAAGTTGTCTACCTATTTATTTATATATAGTTTGTTGTGTCACCACAAGGCTATATACATTTGAAATGGGATCCTTATTCTCACTAGCAAATTTTTAATTAGATTTTGCTTAACTATATAAGAGAGGGTAATATAGTTTGAAGAAAATAGTGGGAGATACCAATTTAAAACAAGACCTAAATTATTTTGGTAATTAATAAAAGAATGTATGTTAAAATGTTGTTAATTACAAATTCATTTACGAAATTTTACAATGTCTATAAATTACTATCATTGCAGAAGCATATTAGATGCTAAGATAATCGGAATAGAATTAAGCGGATTGGTTAAGGAATTTGAGAATAGTTCTCATGCATTTGAAAAGCTATCTTATGTCCTTAATACGCCTATCCTCGCAATGGTTGCGAACAATGCCTCCGAGGAAGACATTGCTACTTTTAGAAAGTGGCAAGATGATGCACGAGATGGCTCGATGCATCATGCTCGCATCCATGAGTAACGAGCTTGAAATACGAGATGAAACTATGGATGCTCCTACTATATTCCCCGCACATCAAGTAGTTGATGGTGAGGAAAGTGGGGCCTGATAGATATCAGATATCTAAGGAGCTCTTCCGATCTAGAATGATGATGACACTACAATCTGATAAAAAAGTTCTTAACATAATCAATTTGATTGATCAATTAGGACAACTAGTTTTGTCATAGATGGAGAGTTGAGCCAAGATTTGATCTTGCACTCACTCCGGGACTCCTTTCCACAATTGTTGTGAATTTTTCATATAAACAAGCTGAATATCGACTTGATTTGCTTAACATGTTGAAAAATGTTGAGAGTCACTTTCCAACCAAGAAAGAACAAGTCTTCTTGGTAGGGGCCAAAGGATCTTCCGAAAGAAGAACGATTCAAAGAAGGTAAATAGAAAGGCATAAACAAAGGATAATAAGAACAAAACCCGTCACGGATAGCAAGGAGTTTGCTTCCACCGCAATAAGCTTCGGACCTTTGGAAAGAAAGCTGCGAGAAGCATCTTGCGAGAGAGGCTAACGAAAGAAGCTTAGTGAAGTTTCGATTCTAATAGAGTTTTGTTCATGATTGAAATAAATTTTTCTTTAAGTCGAGGTTCTACTTGGGTATTGGATACTGACGACTTTGGTTATCATAAATATAGATTTATGAAGGGACCAAGCCAGTAGAAAGCTAAACAAAGATAAGTAATCCTATGTGTAGAAAATGAAGCAAAGGTTGCTACATTAGCCATAGAAACTTATAGTTTAGCAATGCCTACGGGAAAATCTATTAAGTCGATAAGTTGTTATTGTATTCCGAGTTCTTGTTAAAATATTATTTCCATTTTATTGTTGGACAATGAAATCTTTGGTATTATAATTAAGAACAATTGTTGTTTTCTATTTATAATAATAATGTTTTGTATAGAATGAAATATTACTTAATAAATTTTGTATACTTGACTTACATGAAAATAATTTTGCATATTGAACAAATTAGTATAAGAAAAGGAGATGATCATTCAAAGAGTTGAATGTATGTATTTGTTGAAATACAAGTGTGAATTATTTGAAAGGTTCAAAGAATTGAAGTGAAACAAATTGACAAAGTATTAAGATTCTTTGATTAGATCAAGGAATAAATACTTGTGCAATAAGTTTCTAGATCATCTCAAATGGTTTTCTCATAATGGAAACATCCTCTGTAATAATTGATTGATGTATCTGAATGGAAAATTCGTACCTTGTTGGACATGGTAATTGTCCATAATGATTTTACTGAGCATTCCGGTATCCCTCTGGGATCATGTCCTAGAAATGGTCAGACATATCTACGAAAAGGTAACCTCAAAATCCACCCCAAGACTCCATAAAAGTTATGGATGGGGAGGATTCCTAATCTTAAGTATGTTAAGATAAGGGTTGTCGAACTTATGTGAAAAGGTTTCAAAGGATAAGCTTGGGACAAGATTTGACATGTACTGATTTGTGGGACATCCTAAAGTAAGTTTAGGGTATATGTTCTATAATTCTACTTAGCAAAAGGTGTTTATTCTGAACATCACTTTACAAGATAAAGGTGTTTATCATTGAAGGGCTAGTGGGAGGATAATAGATCTTGAAAAGTTCAAGAACCACAAAACCTATAAGTCGAATAAGAGGAACCTATAGATAGACCTATTGTACCACAACCGAATCGTAAATGCGGAATAGTCACCAGAAGATACCTAGGAGGTATGGATTCATCATGGATGATGATGATGAGGTACGATCATAGAAGATGATGATCCGAGTTACATTCGATGAGGCAAAGACTTCTAGTAATGTACAAAAGGGTCAATTAGGAGTCGTGACATTCCTAATATTATATGTTGATATACTACGGATAAGGAATGACATACCAATGCTACTATCGGTAAAGATAAAGTTGTCTAAACATTCCTCCATGAATGATTTGGAAGAGTATCTTAATTGGGGATATAAATCATATAGATAGATTTAAGAGGATGCTCGACTTAACCCGAGAACGATATTCATTTGATGCTAAAGTCGTTTAGCATGGCAAACTCCAAGAGTTGTCTCATGTCGATGAGCTATGGAGTGTATCTCTCTTAATAGTCCCCATAGACTCCAAAAAAGAGAGATTGCATGAGTGACAATCATGTATGCAATGAAATGTACGAGACCTGATGTTGATCAGTCATATTCTGGAGAAGATCACTGTAAGATAGTGAAAAACATCTTAAAGTTCTTAACCAGCACTAAGGATGTGAGCATACATGGTGGGTCTGAATTAAAACTAGAGGGCTTTACAGACTCAAGTTTTTCAGACAGACCAAGACGACAGAAAATCCACTTTAAGGTAAAGTGTTACCTTGAACAGTGGTGCAGTGAATTGGAAAGGTTCCAAACAGCAAAGAGTTGTTGGTTTAGTGATAAAGACAAAGTATATAGCTATAAATGAAGCTGCAAGTTGATTGTTTGGATTAAAAGTTCATTACAGAACTAGGAAAAGTTCCTAAGTCTCATCTTGGATCTAAACATGTGTTGTGGCACTTTCATTTGATTATTAGAATCATTGAAAAATGGGAAATCACTATAGAGATAGTGAAATCTCATGAACAACATTACATATCTATTAACTAAAAGCTTATCCAACGGTGGGATAATCGTCACTTAGAGAAGAAGAGTATGAGATACTATGACGATTGGCTTTAGTGCAAGTGGGAGATTGAAAGTAGTATGCACACAAGCGATCATGTTTGATGATAAAAGCATATACTTTATAACAATCTTATTCATTTATTAATAAAAGTATTAATTTATTAAAGGCTTTTAATTATCTACATGGTGTTGTTTTATAATATGTGATAAACCCATGTTTTAAGCAATGCTTTTAGAATAATGATGATGATCATTCTAATGAGATCTAAATTCTTTGAAAGCTTAAAACTAAAATAGTTCCCCAATCGTTGGATTACTAAATTGGGGATTAGTAAATCCGGATAGATTGATACATACGTTAACTTTTCGTTGGATGAGGATGATTGATCTCATGATCATTTGTGTGGAGACACTAAAGCAAGTATGTAGGTGCTTATTAGAGAATAAGTTCAGCTGAGCGTTGGCTCATTAAGGAATACCTAATGGAGTTTTATTTGCTTTGTCGATAGGAATTCTGTAGTGATAGTAGTCTGAAGTAATCCTTAGACTTGAGATCATCATAGTATCTTGTGTATGATGAGTTATACTTTGACTTATTCCTTAAGACCCTTAGGGTATATCAAAGGTATGCTTGGGTATAATAAGTTATACATGGAGATAATGTATGATCGATAAAGAATCTACCACTTCTAATAAAAGAAGAATATGTCTATGTGATTCGATAAATGACAACCCAGGTAGTCCTTGGCAAAGCGAGAATGAAATTAGAAAGGAGTTTCTAATTTGCATTATTTGGAGTTGTGCATTTAAGATTGAAATACATATAATTAAATAAAATAAGACTTGACGATAATTCCATTATCTTATATTTAATTGGGACATTGTATGGTGGAAGGATTGAATTATACGGTAACTATTTACTCAAAGGTTCTTTAATGATTAATGTTTGAAATCTATATTATCGGAAAGTCGTTGATGATGTTAGGGAGGCTCATCCCTATTGTAGAATAAATATTATTTAAATAAATTAATTATTTAATTTATTTATTTAAATAAGATTAAATTATTCTAATTGATTTATTCTGTTAGGTTTAATATGGAGAACCTAAAGGGTCACACCATAAAAGGAAGAATAATTATTTAAGAAGTTAATGGCATAATCGTAATAATATGTTAAGTATATTTAATTTAATCTATGGTGATAGAATAAATTAAATAGCTTAATATTATTATTTAATATTTTAGAAATATTAAATATAAATTAATAAGAGGAGTCTTATTAATATTATTACAATTATTATTATTTTAATTTCTAAAAGAGTTTAGGAATTAATTTAATATAAGTACTCTCATTTATTCCTAATTGGATTAGGAAGGAAAATTAGTTAAAGGAGTTTAATTAATTATCCCTAATAAGATTAGGGAGCTTAATTAATTAAAAAATTAATTAATTAAAACCCAATTCCTTAATTGTTAAGGTGGGTTGCCCACATCTATAAATAAGAGGAGTCTTATTATGGGTGATATGGGTTGTTGACTTTTTACAACGTAATAATTCCAATTTGTTGGAAGTACCCTTTTACATAGAGATAGGAAAAACTAGGGTTTGAGCCATAAACACCCATCTTCTTGAATTTTATTTTTCCTTTTATAATTGTTACCCTTTGGGTTCTCCATATTAAACAGGTTTGTGAATAAATCAATTAGAACAATTCTAATCTTATTTAAATAAATAAATTAAATAATAACTATTTTAGTTTTAGCTTTCAAAGAATTTAGATCTCATTAGAATGATCATCATCATTATTCTAAAAGCATCAAAAAAACTACGGGTTTATCACATATTATAAAATGACTCACGTAGATAATTAAAAGCCTTTAATAAATTAATACTTTTATTAATAAATGAATAAGATTGTTATAAAGTATATGCTTTTATCATCAAACATGATCGCTTTAAGTGCATACTACTTTCAAGCACTCATAGCCCAAAAATCGCCATTATAAAGGCAAAACATCTCGCTATCGCAAACACTCTTAACCTATTAATGGGAAAAGATAAGAGAAATACTCACCAGCAGAAATGGGTAATGTGACGCCCCCAAAATTAGGTATACATCACCCATCTTGGGTCGCCACTTACATGGTATAGAATTTAAATACAACTTAATATATAAACTGTGAGTTTAAATACAAATATCGTCTACTAGATATTATACAAACTCAAAAAAGAGTCCTCATTACAATTATTATCACACTATTTCACGCAGAATAGTGAGGACTACTAATGCTATCTTCGTGACCATCACTCGTTTCCCAGACTAATTCCCCAGCTATATTCTCATTTCATCAAGAGAACAAAGAAAGAAAAGGGTGAGCTCAACTAGCCCAAGAAGAAATATTATGACTAAGATAATGCGAAATAAATTATCAATAATCTTCAACAATGTTAAACCGATAAAATACAATAGACAACCAATTTAATCTGCGGCGAATATGCAATCCATTAAAAGAGTCAAGTAGAAAATAAAGTCTACTATCTTTTAGGTTTTAAAAGGTTTTCATCATTTGTTATAAATGAGACTCACTTTAATAAATATTCCACATCATCGAATCACCCCGCACTTTTCTGCCAAGGATATTCTTTAGTATCACGACCACAATTATTCATGCACTACGGGCCAAGAATATTTGTGTATTCATTAATAGTCATGATCATGCCAACAACTGTCCCATCAATGCACTACTGCACCATCGAGGATTTTTACCACATCATTTGTAACATTACTTGTCATGATTACACCGAATAGTCTCGGTCATAATCATATCAAGTCCATCTATGCACTACGTGCCACGATGACTTTAAAAATATAAACATGAGGATGATGACAATGATATAAGAATTCAATAAAACAAGTTCAAGAATTATTTTATCCGGAATTATTAACGTCCAAATTGTCAACATGATCTTTGCTTTTTGTAGAGTAAAATTCAAGAATGATCGGAAAAATATTTTCATGAAAAGATATCGGATGAAACGCAAATATCAAGGATATTCCACTAATTTCATGGAGTATAGAAGTCAAAGTTTTAACCAACTTGGTATAATAAAGAATAGAATAACAAAAGAAATCACCATGCATGCGATAGACCGCACTGCAGGTGAGTTATTCCAACGTAATAATAAATAATGGGAATCAGGTCCCATGTAAAACGCATGCAGACGAGATGTTCCAATGTAATAATAAAGAATGGAACCAGTCCCACAAAACACAGACATGAGGATGTTCCAATGTAATAATAATAAAGATTTAACCAGTCCGGTAAAAAACATGCATGGATGTTCCAAAAGAATAATAGAAGAATGTCACCAAGTATAGGAGATAAACCAGCGTATCTGAGTTATTCCAACAGAATAATAAGCAATGGAATAACAACAGTTCTCTTCATGAATAAGAAAGAATAACACCCCTTACTTTTGGTAGGAGATTGAATACTGTAGTAGTGTAGTAACAAAATACTCTTCTTCTTTCTCTCTTATTCTCTCTATACTTTCTCTCTCTAAAGCTTGAATGAATTCGTGAAAAATAATGAAGCACTAGGCCTCTATTTATAGAAGATTTCTAGCTTAGCACCTACCATGTGAAAAGGCAAGTGGCTAAACGACTGGTAATGTGAAAAGAAAAGTGGTTCGACGCCTGTAATGTGAAACGACAAGTGGTTCGACGCCTGTAATGTGAAACGACAAGTGGTTTGACGCCTTTTAATAATGTGAAAGCGGCAAGTGGTTTGATGTCTGGTAAAGGTAATTACTATTGACGAAGGTAATTACTATTCACAAGGTAATTACTATTATTTGAAGGTAATTACTATTAACGAAGGTAATTACTATTCACAAAGGTAATTACTATTGACGAAGAGACTCTTAGATGATGACATATGGGCCCCCCATAAAATAATCAAACTTACCACAAACGCCTCATAATGTACTCTTTATATACATTAGGGATTGAATAAATATTACCACAAATCATTTTATTTTTAATCAACACATTTTTAATCTTTCAACAATTATTAATCATTTATAACTTGTCGTCTCAATTAATAATATAACATATTATACAGATGATACTGTGACAATAATTGAATCAATAATATAAGAGATATGATGCAAAGAATTCTTGTCAGAGAATAATTGAGCATAGGTGAGTGACTTCTCACGTAAGCATCAATAATCAATCACTGGTGTGCTACTATGCAACCACGCCAGACATCAGCATTTACTTTACCCACCGGGTAGTTCAACAGTTTTAACGGTAACACCTCCGCCGTTATTTTTATAAAATATTTTTGTCATTTTCTCAATCCGACAATAATTCTGTTGTGGGGTCCACCAATGATTGAGCCGTTGTACGAATATTCCCTAACAAAAAGAATATTCCCCGACCAAACGAATATTTTATAACAACTTGCATACTTTGCAAAATTTATAAATATTACCCACAACTATAACATTATATCAAATTTATTCCATAATATTCAAAAATAATATTTATAGAAAAATTCATCTTTATTTATAAAAGTTGGGGTCTTACAACCTCCCCTTCTTATGAAATTTCTCCCTCGAAATTAGGGTACGTACCTGGTATGTCGAAGAGGTAAGGATACCTTGATTTCATTTCAGATTCTAACTCCCAAGTCATTTCCTCAACATCGTGGTTCCTCCACAAAACTTTGACTTGAGGTATAACCTTGGAGCGTAGAATATGTTCCTTCTTATCCAAAATTTGAACAGAACCTCTTCATACGTCAAAATCTTCCGCTATTTCGTCCGGTTCTAACTCAATAATATGGTTCGGGTCTTTCACATATTTACGTAACATGGATATGTGAAAACGTTATGAACATAGAGACATATTTGGCGGTGAGAAGCGAGTCTATAGCCATAGTTCCTACTCGATCGAGGATTAAAATGGACCGATGAATCGAGGATTAAGTTTTCCTCTTTTCCAAATCTTGTAACTCCTTTCCATGGAGCAACTCTTAACAACACATGATCTCCTATATCGAATTCCACGTCCTTTCGATGAAGATCGAAGATAACTCTTTAATCGATTTTGTGAGGTTTTTATACGTTGTCGGATCGTTTGAATCTTTTCCGTAGTCATACGTACATTAACTCCGGTCCCAACAACGTTGCTTCACCCACCTCATCCCAAAGATAATCGAGAACGACACTTTCTTCCATCCAACGCTTGAATGGAGCCATGCCAATACTTGTTTGATAAGCGCTGTTGTAGGAAAACTCCACCAATGGTAAGAACTTGTCCCAACTCCTTGAAATCAAGGACACAGAGTCTTAATAGATCTTCAAGAGTTTGAATAGTCCTCTCCGATTGTCTCGTCCGTCTCGAGGATGATATCTTTGAAGCTAAATCGTAAGTCTGTGCCATAGCTTTTTGCAAACCAACCCAAAATCGTGAAGTGAATCTTGGGTCTCGATCGAAAACTATGGATACCTGGATACCATACGCCTTACAATCTCGTTTATGTACATACTGAGCAAGATGTTCAAGTGTATAAGTTTCTTGTATCGGTAAGAAATGAGCAAGACTTGGTCAATCTATCAACAATGACCCAAATCGCATCAATGCCTTGAGAAACCTTAGGAAGACCGTAACGAAATCCATGGTAATGTGCTCCCACTTCCATTCTGGAATTTCAAGTGGTTGCAATGGACCTTTTGGTACTTGATGCTCCGCTTTAACTCGTTGACAAGTTAGACACCTTGAGATAAATGGCGCTATCTCTCTCTTCATATTGCTCCACCAAAATGTTTGACGAATATCATGATACATTTTGGTACTCCTGTGATGGATTGCAAATGGTGTGTTGTGCGCCTCCATCATGATATTATACTTTAAATCGTGGTCGTTAGGAACACAAAGTCCGGAGTTGACTCAAGTATTCCTTCTTCATCGATTCTTGCTTCCGTGATAGCACCTTCTTGCACTTTCTTCCTCATACGCATCGGCTCCAGTGTCTCGTAGCGAAAGCGACTTTAACTTTATCGATTAAAGTCGGTTCTACTCAGTATATTCGCTATCATCACATGCGTCCCCCAGAGTCTTTAACTCTATCTCCATCCTTTGCAAGTCACACAAAATGGGCCTTTGCGTTGACAATATCGCACTCGTACTTGCATATGATTTTCTACTTAATGCGTCAGCTACCACGTTCGCTTTTCTAGGATGGTATTGGATGGTATGATCATAATCTTTCAACAGTTCAAGCCAACGTCTTTGTCGCATGTTGAGTTCCTTTTGAGTGAAGAAATATTTGAGGCTTTTATGATCCGTAAAGATCTCCACTTTCTCCCCATACAAGTAATGCCTCCAAATTTTAAGTGCAAAGACAACAATTGCTTGACTCTAGATCATGAGTAGGATAATTCCTCTCATATTCTTTGAGTTGTCATGAGGCATAGGCTATAACTTTTCCATGTTGCATGAGAACACATCCCAACCTTTGCCCGGCATCACCATAGATGACAAATCCCTCCGAGCCGATGGTATTGTCGAGCAGTCTTGAAATAAGTCTCCTCTTGAGTTCTTGAAAACTCCTCTCACATTCTTCGCTCCAACCGAACTTTGTATCTTTCCGAGTCACCGTGAGTCATGGAGTAGCGATTCGAGAAAATCCTTCCACGAATCTCTCGATAATAACCAGCTAAACCGAGAAAGCTACGTTTCTTGGTCCATCGATTTAGGTTGTTCCCACTTGAATAGCTTCAATCTTTCTTTGGGTCAATGATATTCCATGACTTGATACCACGTGCCCAAGGAATGCTACTTCCTCAAGCCAGAACTCGCATTTCTTTAACTTGGCATAAAGCTTATATTCACGAAGCTTTTGGAGTGTCAGCCTCAAGTGTTGCTCATGATCTTCACGGCTTTTGGAATAAATAAGGATGTCATCAATAAAGACGACCACAAAGTGATCCAAATATTCCTTGAATACTCGGTTCATCATATCCATGAAGGCAGCAGGAGCATTAGTCAATCCAAATGACATGACTAGGAATTCATAATGCCCGTACCGAGTTCTGAAAGCCGTCTTTGGAATGTCATCGGTTCTAATCTTCAATTGGTGATATCCAAAATGAAGATCAATCTTTGAAAAGAATTTGGCTCCTTGCAACGGTCAAACAGTCATCAATACGTGGCAATGGATACCTATTTTTTATGGTGACGTGATTCAACTCCCGATAATCAATACAAAGTCGCATACTCCCATCTTTCTTCTTCACGAATAGAACAGGAGCACCCCAAGGAGAAGTACTAGGATGAATAAAGCCAATGTCTAACAATTCCTGCAGTTGGGTCTTTAACTCTTGAAGTTCAATAGGAGCCATTCGATATGGGGCTTTGGAAATAGGTTTTGTACCGGGTTCAAGGTCGATACAAAATTCAATTTCACGCTCTGGGGGTAGGCCAGGAAGTTCTTCGGGGAATACGTCAGGAAATTTATTAACAATAGAAATATCGTTCAAAACTGAAGTATTTTTGTTTAAATCTGTGACATGAGCTAAGAAAGCTTGACATCCGTTTTTCAATAAACGAATAGCTTTATGGCTTGAGATGACCGTGATTGATTTTAATGGTTTGGTCGTTTGAATTCGCATAATAGGTTGATTAGGAATATGAAAGCTAACAACCTTACAAAAACAATCAATTTTTGCATGATAAGTAGTAAACCAATCAATCCCTAGAATCACGTCAAATGCAAGTATTTTTAATGAAATAAGATCGACGTAATGTGAGGGTACCGATTTGAAACAAACAAGACTTATAAACAAAGGGATGTATTGAAGGTTTCTCCCAATCGGAGTTTCCACAGATAAGTCAAAGTCTAATTTCTCCGGAGTCAAATTTAATCGATGAGCGCAAGTAGGAGAAATAAAAGAATGGGTAGAACCGGTATCAAATAAAGTATAGACTTCATTAGAGTTTATGATAAGCTTACCCGTGATTTACCTCATTCGGGTTCCTTGCTCTCTAGGAGGTCACAACAAACGCCTCCTTGCACTACTGGGTTTTGAATTTTTGGGACTGACCTTTGGTGCCTCCATCCTAGTTTAATTTGTCTTGATGAAACGACAAAAATCGAGCTAAGTGACCTTCTCTTCCACAATTATAACATGTTTTGGATGGCATGGCGCAGTTTGGTGATGTGTCCCTCTCCTCGCATTTGAAGCATATGATAGGTGGTCTTTCTCCTTCCTTAACAACGGGTCTTTGGTCTTTGACGTCTTTCCATCATTGTTGAAACTCCTTTTCTTGAAATGTCCATTCTTATTGTTTTGGCCTGATTACCACCGAGTGGTTACCATATCCGGCCCGCTTGATTCCTCCACGCTTGTTGTCACCGCCCGATGGCTACTCTCATTGGTATTATAATTTTTCTTAATACGCTTCTTTTAGTTGCATTGACTCATTATCGCGCTCCACTAATCGAGCCCTATTTACAACATCCGAATACAAACACGGTTTATGAGAAATAAGATGTTGACGTATCTCCTGACTTCAAACCTCTTAAAAACATTCGCGCCATTCTGTCTTCATTATCCACCAAGTGGGGACGAAAACCGTGATAACTCATGAAATTTTGCCTCGTGTTGCGACACGGTCATATTGTTTTGTTCCAACTTGATAAACTCCACCTCCTTCATTCATGTGGCGAATACTTTCGTGAAAGTATTTGTCGTTGAATGACTCCCCGAACTTCTCCCAAGATATCTTTAGTCAAGAAGTTGAGTACGTTTTACTGATTCCCACCAAGAATCTTCCTCTCCACGCAACATAAAGGTGGCAAGGGGAACCTTTTGCTCCTCGGAGCATCCCAAGACATCAAATATCTTGTAATCTGCTTTATCCATGCTTCCGCCGTAGTGGTTTTGCTCTCCCTTAAACTCCGGTGGTCCCGGCTCCTTGAATTGTTTAGCGGTGACCGCCCGAGAGTTTTCCGTGTTTCCACCTACGTTTTGGACAGGAGTTGCTCTCGCTTGCTGTTGCATAAATTGCATAAAGCCTCTGAACATTTGATCATTCATCATTTGGTCAATGTTGTTGTTTGCATGAGGATTGTCTCCTTCCTGATGCACATTATCCTGATTATTGATATGTGGTGAATCAATGATCGCCTGCGCTCCATTGCTATTCTCAACATTCTCAGATGTCATTTTCGAATCGCCACAAAACAAAAGGTTAATTGACATGTAACAAATTATCCCTATCTTCGACCAACCAATAAAATAGCACATAAACTTAAGTAGGTCATACTAGCGAAGGTATTCCCGTCTCTCCCTCGTAGTACTATTCTCACATCTTAGCCGTGGATCATATCCTAAGCTTTGATACTAACCGCGACGCCCCCAAAATTAGGTATACATCACCCATCTTGGGTCGCCACTTACGTGGCATGTAATTTAAATACAACTTAATACATAAACCGTGAGTTTAAATACAAATATCGCCTCTACTAGATATTATACAAACTCAAAAAGGAGTCCTCATTACAATTATTATCACACTATTTCACGAATAGTGAGGACTACTAATGCTATCTTCGGACCATCACTGCGTTTCCCTGACTCGTCCCAAATATATTCTCATTTCTTGAAGAGAACGGTGAAAGAAAGGGTGAGCTCAACTAGCCCAAGAAGAAATATTATGACTAAAATAATGCGTAGAATAAATTATCAATAGTCTTCAACAATGTTAAACCGATAAAATACAATAGACAACCAATTTAATGCATGCGGAATATGCAATCCATTAAAAGAGTCAAGTAGAAAATAAAGTCTACTATCTTTTAGGTTTTAAAAGGTTTTTCATCATTTATTATAGTTGAGACTCACTTTAATAAATATTCCACATCATCGAATCACCCTCGCACTACTGACCAGGATATTCTTTAGTATCACAACCACAATTATTCATGCACTACGGGCCAAGAATATTTGTGTATTCATTAATGGTCATGATCATGCCAACAATCATCCATCAATGCACTACGACCTAATGAGGATTTTTACCACATCATTTGTAACATTACGGTCATGATTACACCGAATAGTCTCTCGGTCATAATCATATCAAGTCCATCTACGCACTACAGGGCCACAGATGACTTTAAAAAATATAAACATGAGGATGATGACAATGATATAAGAATTCAATAAAACAAGTTCAAGAATTATTTTATCCAGAATTATTAACGTCCAAATTGTCAATATGATCTTGTTTTGTAGAGTAAAATTCAAGAATGATCGTAAAAATATTTTCATGAAAAGATATCTTTGGATGAAACGCAAATATCAAGGATATTCCACTAATTTCATGGAGTATAGAAGTCAAAGTTTTAACCAACCGGGTATAATAAAGAATAGAATAACAAAAGAAATCACCATGCATGCGATATAGACTTGCAGAGCGAGTTATTCCAACGAGAATAATAAATAACGGAACCAGTCCGTAAAAAGGCGCATGCATGTGATGTTCCAATGTAATAATAAAGAATGGAACCAGTCCGGCAGAAAAACACACATGCGGATGTTCCAATGTAATAATAATAAAGACGGAACCAGTCCGTGTAAAACATACTGATGTGTGATGTTCCAACAGAATAATAGAAGAATGTCACCAAGTATAGGGTAAACTGGCATGATCAAAAGTTATTCCAATGTAATAATAAGCAATGGAATAACAACAGTTCTCTTCATGAATAAGAAAGAATAACACCCTTACTTTTGGTAGGAGATTGAATCTTTAAAGAGGTGTAGTAACAAAATACTCTTCTTCTTCTCTCTTATTCTCTCTATACTTTCTCTCTTTAAAGCTTGAATGAATTAAGTGAAAATAAATGAAGCACTAGGCCTCTATTTATAGAAGATTTCTAGCTTAGCACCTACCATGTGAAAAGGCATGTGGCTTAACGACCGGTAATGTGAAAAGAAAAGTGGTTCGACGCTTTGTAATGTGAAACGACAAGTGGTTCGACGCCTGTAATGTGAAACGACAAGTGGTTTGACGCCTTTTAATAATGTGAAATGGCAAGTGGTTTGACGTCTG
Organism: Panax quinquefolius; assembly: GCA_020205615.1. Lineage (NCBI taxonomy): Eukaryota > Viridiplantae > Streptophyta > Magnoliopsida > Apiales > Araliaceae > Panax > Panax quinquefolius. The sequence continues at coordinate 79,202,598 of CM035172.1, read as the reverse complement.
GTAAAGGTAATTACTATTGACGAAGGTAATTATTATTCACAAGGGTAATTACTATTGACGAAGGTAATTACTATTGACGAAGGTAATTACTATTCACAAAGGTAATTACTATTGATGAAGAGACTCTTAGATGATGACATATAGGCCCCCCATAAAATAATCAAACTTACCACAAACGTCTCATATGCACTCTTTATATACATTAAGGATTGAATAAATATTACCACAAATCATTTTATTTTTAATCAACACATTTTTAATCTTTCAACAATTATTAATCATTTATAACTTGTCGTCTCAATTAATAATATAACATATTATACGAGATGATACCGTGACAATAATTGAATCAATAATATAAGAGATATGATCACGAATTAATTATCATGTGATAATTGAGCATAAATGAGTGACTTCTCACGTAAGCATCAATAATCAATACTGTAATGCTACTATGCAACCACGCCAGACATCGCATTTTTGTTACTTTACCACCGGGTAGTTCAACAGCTTTTAACGGTAACACCTCCACCGTTATTTTTATAAAATATTTTTATCGTTTTCTCAATCCGACAATAATTACGTTAGGGTCCACCAATGATTGAGCCGTTATGCGAATATTCCCTAACAAAAAGAATATTCCCACCAAAACGAATATTTTATAACAACTTGCATACTTTGCAAAATTTATAAATATTACCCACAACTATAACATTATATCAAATTTATTCAATAATATTCAAAAATAATATTTATAGAAAAATTCATCTTTATTTATAAAAGTTGGGGTCTTATAGGTAAAATCCTAGCCAAGCCTCGGTCAAACCCTGTGAGCACAGACGCATGCCCTGGAGGAAATAGGCAAAGGTGTAAGAGCCCCAATCATACTCTCCTATACGGTCCACATCGGGTGTGGTCGTGACAAAGCGAAAGATATCGTGGAAGAGTTATCTGCTATGAAGCATCTTCGAATGATGATCAGGAATAATCGCCGCAGGACGCGATCCTTGATCCTGACATCATCTTGCATAAGGCCAACCTCAATGCTAGGAGTATTTTGCCTTTCTACCTTTTGCTCATTGGACCTCAAATAGGACAAAAAATAGCAGAAAAAGGTGTCAATTTGACTGTCTCGAAAGTCAAATTTTTTCACATCATTATGTTCATCATGCTTTAATACTAACATTTACTATGTTGAATATTTTTTATCAAGTCATTTGTGCATACATAATCACTACTATGTGTTTAGATGCATTTCGTGCAATATCTCACAATCTAATGGATAGAAATTGGAAAAAATACATGCATACGTTACCAGGATAGTGTAGAACACTTGTACAGTAAATGAATTTATAGCGGCCCAACTCAAAGAGATCCGAAGAAGGTTCACGCTTTTTTCTAAGCGAAGTGAGTTAGAAATGAACTTACTTAAGGCGATCGCAGGATTTATCATCCACACTGTCATCAGCGAGCCCACCGCTGACTTCTGACGGGTGCACCTGTAGCTCCTCTATACGGGTCCCATCCCTCCAGATCAGTCCAGTTCGAGTTGAAACGGAGTTCTTACGGGCTAGAAAGGAAAAATCAGGAATAAAGATGCCACGCGATTGAGCAAAACAACATACAATCCTGGTCTTCTCAGATAAGACTTTGAACCTGTACATCACTCATTGGTAGTCACCCGAACACAAGGTATACCCTTCCAATGATCCCATTTGTCATAAATCACATCCGGCAATACCTCGTACAGGTCCGATGCCGCTAACTCCGGGACATTACCCTAAGTAGGTCCCCGACGGGGGTTACAACGTGAGTCCTCGACGGGGGTTACAACGTGAGTCCCCGACAGGGGTTACAATGTGAGTCCCCGATGGGGGTTACAACGTGGGTCCTCGACGAGGGTTACAATGTAGATCCCCGATGGGGGTTACAACGTAGATCCCTGGTGGGGGTTAAAACACATTCATCCGTTGACAATTCTATCAACGAAGGTCAAGCAGCCTTGACATTATTTCAACCGATGGCAGGTAAACCCATCGAAGCGTGGAGAACCGTTCGATAGTCGTGTACGTACTCATGTGTCCCTAGTAGATCCCCGACGGGGGTTACAACATATATCTCCGGCGGGAGTATCAACGCATGCTCAGCCGTTGATACACATATCAACGAAGGTCAAGTAACCTTGACGTCATTTCAGTCGATAACGTTTAAACCTATCAGAGCTATAGAGCTATTTGAAGTTCTCATACCCAGCTGCTCATATTCCCCGGCAGACCCCCGACGAGGGTCACAACGCAATGCTCCGTTGATTTACACGTCAGCGAAGGTCAAGCAACCTTGACGATTTCCTCACAGAGTTTCAGCTGTTGATTCACTCGTCGTCAAGGTCAAGCAACCTCGACAAAGATATCCCACCGGATGTTTCACCAAGACCACACATCGTCAACGAAGGTCGCATCCTCGACGGCATTTTTGTTGTTGGCGAGAAATCCAATGTAATCATGACATATTCTAGCGATACTAACCGGAGAGGTCAACATTATCAAAGAGGATAGATGATGGAATATGTTATACACATCCTCAAACAGATCAAGCTTTATCCCCACAAATCTCTTGCAAATAAGAGGTACCCCTTCAGGATCAAGCCGTTATCAAGAACACATGAATTTGGTGATAACTCCAACATCAACATCCTAACAGATTCTCGCTTACGTCGGATCCGGTCAAGATTGCAATCCCCGCTTAAAGCAACAGGAGCCGAAGAATCATCCCCAAAGATGTTGGGCTACAACCCCAACACATGCATCATACATTTGCATCATGTTGCTATCCATAGTACCATGTTTATCTTGTTGTGTTTCATGTATCTAGGATTCTTTATCCTACCCATGCATCGCCATACATGAGTATGATAAAGAGGGGCATATGTAGACACTCGAAATTTTCTCAGACCTCATTATTAACATTGCGGGAGGACAGATTAAATCTTTAAGAGAGAACCCTGAAAGACAATCCAAATCCATACAGGTTACTACCGGAAGTTCAGCATCAACCCTGGATCGCAATCTGGGATTAACGATTTCAACCTCGAATGTAACCCCGAGGCCTGCAGATACAATATCAGAACACACACTGGAGAAGACCGATTAATCTCGGAGATAACCCCGAGGTATCCAGTCTCAGTCCCAACCATGGGAATAGCCACCAACCTTGGTGATAACCCCAAGGAATGCAGTTTCAGAGATAACCCCGAAAATGTTTGTTTCAAATGCACCAACTTCAATCTCGGCGCTCACAACGAGATACACTATACCAACCCGGCAATAACATCGGGATGACAAGGACACCTCAAAGATGACAATGAGGACCTTCAACAATTGCAGCAGTCCAATCTCAGCGAAGTCTGAGCAACGTCTGCTTTATCAGCCCAATCCGGTGATAGCACCGGTGAGGGGAAACATCGTCATCTCGTCCAACACGATGCCACGTCACTTCTCTACACAATGATGTCCCACAAGGCTAACCAATTCCGAGTGACTATTGTGCGGGGTAACAGATGAAAGTTGAAGCTTGAAGACTGGAGGGCATCGTCCCATCTTCAATGACTTCGTACAAACTCTAATCCCATGCCATCGTACAAATCTCAACAACGGCGGTCCGAAATAGGTCTTGTATACCTCAAAACGGATGCCAGGATTGCACTTCTCAAAATTCGAGTGGACATTACAGTGCCTTAGTGTACGTACTTCGAGATGACCTGACAAACCCGGGCCGACCCGACCCGCCTCTGGTACACCTGCGGCTCATATTGCCTATAAATAGAGGGCTTGAGGTGCTAATTTTTAAGAGAAAAATGACGAAGAAACCCTGCACAATTTGCTCTTCACTCGCCATACAGTGTATTTTCCCACTTTTAAACACCTGTGAGCTCATATATAGCCTCTTTTGAACCCACAAAAGCCAGTGTTTACCCACTCTAAAGATATAGAAGCCTTTTTTTATCAGTCAGCTGTAAGCCTTCTCACACACTTTAGAGTCTTTCTCTTCCTCTTTGCACAAACCCTTCTACACTTTGAGAGTCGTGTTGCTTGCTTTGGCCCAAATTCGATCCGTGGTTTCATTCCGGTCTGTATATATATATATATATATTATATATATATATATATATATATTGACTAACATTATCAAGTTATACCTCCATTGAGCCTAGACTTTGGTCTGGAGCGTTTACTTGCTTTTCTATATATATATTTTTTATATATATGAACTGTGTGTCAAACTTTGTTCGATGAGCCTAGACTTGATGCGAGCGCGTATTGCTTTAATATATATATATATATATATATATATATATATATATATATATATATATACATTTATATATATTAACGTGTGTTTGACTTTTTCGATGAGCCCGGATTTTATATCCTATGCGTTTACTTTCGTTTTATATATATATATATATATATATATATATATATATATATATATATATATATTATATATATGAAATGTGGTCGAACTCATTCGATGAGCCCGATTTTACATCCTATGCATTTTATATATATATATATATATATATATATATATATATATATATATATATATATATATATATATATATTCCTACTGAGTTTTTTTCTTAGTGGCGCTTGATCGCTTTACAACTTTATTTACGTTTTGTCCTTCCTGGAGTTTCCTCCGTGGTAGTTGATAACTTTTAATAGCTTTATTTACATTTCTGATCTCCCATGGAGGTGCTTCGTGGTTGGTGATCATGTCTGTATATATATATTTACCTCTTTTATATATATACATGCTTATTGCTTTTATACAAATTGCAACATTCTGTGCGCCTAGGAATCATGTGATCACAGATTCATCCCATTGGATCTAGATTCGGTTCCCGTGATGGACATTTTTCAGCTGTAAATAGCTTGTAAATTATTTTGCGATGTTTGAATTTTCTTAGATGGTTTCCATACCCACGAGGAAGTCGGCATTATTTTTGTATATTATTTTTCATACGGATGCCTCGCATCCGTCAAATAAAATCAATCCAGTCGATCACTTAATAAAAATGGGAGTGTAAAAGGTCTCAATTCCTATTGAGCATCGGGGTTTGAAAAACCTCTTTTATAACACATCACTGCCATATCTTGTTGAAAACTAAATTTTTTCATAAATTCATACCCTGTGTATATAGGTTCAAATGAGGCCTCGCACAACTTCCATATAATAGCACATTGACCCACACACACAGACACTCAGATAATAGTTTCTTGAAAAGAGGCGGTCACCGTGGTAACACGGATGTCGGGGGGTGCCTAACACCTTCCCCGCACATAACCAAGTCCCCGGACCCTAAACGAATCTTGATTTCGCCGACCTGTATATCAGTGTCACATCACTGGGTCAATGTGCAAACCTTTTATCGATTGTGTTGGTACAACCATTTAAAAAACCAACTGGAGACTCTTAACAGTCCCATCATCGACATTATACATGTCGGACCTTTTTCACTTATTTTTTCAAACAAATCTCACCTAAAATGAGAACACCAAAGAACAAGTAACAGAAAGGGACACCCAAAAATCCCGACGTCGACAGTAGGTAGTCATGCCGCTCAAACCAGCCAGAGGGAGATAATCCATTCCCGGAGCATAAGTAATAAAGTCAGAGGGTGAGTGAGCCTCATATGGCGTAATGTCAAACGGATCACTGATCTCCGACAAAAATACCGACCAAGACATAGCTTCTATACAATCCAATGGCTGAAAGGAGTAGGACATGGTTATATCATTGGTAAAGAAATACCCGTGTCGGTGGAAGGTCCCAATCGATCTCTAGTGTGACATAACCCATACGTATAACGTGACCAAACTGCCTATGAATACCCCTGCAGGGTAAATGCTGCAAAATGTTGTCGACCTCAGCGTCTCTGCCACAATCATCGGAATGATGGTACGACCCTCCTTGAGAGCTCTCACTGCCATGATAACACCGATATCTAGCTCATCCATATATCGTGGCATGTACACATATGCCACTATGCACATCAAGAATGCATCCACTATGGCCAAATGCCACTGGTCCTCTGGTATGGTGAAATCCCTAGAATTACGAGCATAGTTGTCCTTAGAGCCAAATCTGTCAATTAGAAAATGTTGGGATATCACGTGGCCGAAGTGATCTCATCCTGCATAACCCTATGCCTCAGGCCGGTGAGGGTCATGAACCCGACGACTCATATCCCCGATAGCCATATGCATGCAAGGTCCATCAAGTGGCGGACATCGACGAAAATGTATGCCCTCCACAAATCTCTGTGTGGGAACCTAAAATATCAAGAGGGTCATAGAATCTTTGCAATGGTGATCTATAGTCACCACGTCGATGGTGACATACTATCATACCACGATCTAAGACGTGATGCCACCAATAATGGTAGGGTATGATCTATTCGGTTCATCGTCGAAGAAGACATCATGTAGTAGTACATGCCGTGTATCACAAGAGCATCCAGGGTCAATCTTGAATATCTCTAGACATACATACATATGCTGCATAACATGATACATGAATTACGAGATAATGGATGGTAATATGATATAGGGAATGAAAAACTGTACATACATTCCTAAGTATATCATAATCTACATACATCATCTTTGTACAGTTAAAAATACAGGGAAATGGGGCACAGACGCCCTATACTAATAGAGGCCTATCAAAAGATATAGTGAGAATGGTACACATCCACCCAATATCTAACAGAGGCCTATCAAAAGAGATAACGAGAATATACATCAGAATAATACAATGGTGTCAATATCTACATCATCAATCTTGTCCACCTGATGTAACTCCTCTTGAGTCACTAAATCTCTATCAACAAGGATGTCAGGCCTATACAAAGGAGGATCTGTGCCGGAAAAGCCAAATGGTTCATCTGAGGGGCCAGCGCCTGAGCTGGAAGGATCAAATTAATCTTCCTCTGCCGGATCTCTGCCCAAATGCCGGATAAAGAAATGTGCACGGTCCAGTCGCAGGGTCAAACTGTCAATCTTTGTCAAATGAGTTGGATCTCGGACACATGCTAGCCAATCCGTCATCATCACGGATCCTGGAACCATATCCCCCATGAACTGAGTGGCACGGGTCTGGGCTCCAATAATACGAGGGGACCACCAATGCTAGAATATCTCCTGAGTGCATGGACCCTCTGACAGTGAAAAACCGTCAACACCCAACAATGGGATATCGGTGACGGGTGATCGCGACCACGTGCCAATAACGCCCGATGGGAGGCAAGATCGGCATCTGGATCTCTCATGTGGTGCTCCTAATAGCACGCTCTCTTAAATAAAGCTCCCATCCTCCATCGGTGAAGAGAAGAACAGTGCGGGTGGAAATCACGTACTCGACACCGATCGGTACCCATCCTCAAATCTAATGGCCAAGTGCTCCAGTGAATAGGGAATCCATGTGATGACGTCTCTGCTGTCAACAACTCCACCAGAAGCGAAATGAGCAAAACCCTCAGCTGCAAGGACCTTCGCCAGTATGGAATGATGCCATCGTCGTTCTCATGGATAGGTATCTAAACCTAACACACTCACATGACGCAAACATGGAAGCCTCTCATAGGCCCAAAACTGCCAACACAAAGGCAAACATCTGCTGTCAGTAAACACTCTTAACATACACATAGGAAATTACAAGAGAAATACTCACCAGCAGAAATGGGTAGAATCCTAACCAAGCCTCGGTCAAGCCCTGCAAACGTATACGCATGCCCCTGAGGAAATAGGCAAACTTGTAGGAACCCAAATAATACTCTCCTATATGGTCCACATGTTGCGTGGCGCTGATCAAAGCGAATGACACCATAGATGAGTTATCTGCTATGAAGTAGCCCCTAATGATCATCAGGAACAATCGTTGAAGAATGCTATCCCTAAATCTGACATCAGCTGGTATGGGCTCGCTCAACAGCCCACTCATAGTATCTACACTCAACGGACTCGTACGGATGGTCTTGCCTTTGAGCGCCTCCGCCGAAACTCCTAACAAGGATTTGACGGTAGTAGGGGTGATATCTTCCGTGCAAGGCATTGGTGTCCTTCCAAACTCCATACCTGTTATAAACCACCAATCCATCAGCGTCATCATCACTTCACAGTCCAACAAATGGAGAGACTGAGTCTGGTGAAACCAGCGCTCAGACAATGCCCTGAGGTAACCCCAGGGACAGCGTCGTGGAAGGATGGAAAAGAATGCCTCAAATCCCCAATCATGCACAATCGCTCCATAGTCAGGATGCAGAGCCTGGTACATGGAGTGAATGCCGAACCAATTCCCTCGAGGCTGTGAAAAGCCGAGAACCTACATGAAATGCAGATCGACATCAAAATCCTTTAATCTTCATCAATAGGAAAGAAGGAAGATTAAAGATCTAACTTGATACATCGTTGGCGTGCAAGTACATCGAGTGGTATCGACTCAAATCACCCAGAAGCTCTGGGTTTGCCACCTGAATACTCGGGAGGTCCCTACGGGGAGCATGTGAAGTAGGAATAGAATCCAAAATTGGAACATCATCCTCCTCATCCTCGACGTCCGGCACATCAACCTAGACTGGACGTATTACCGCCTCCACCAACCGACGAGACTGTCTGACAGAATGGGGTAGAGGCACTTAAGAAGCCCTCCTCCGTACACCAAAAGTTGTCCTACGGGAATAACTCGGCTGATCCGAATCCATAATATCTGGACAAAAGTCTCCAAATCACCTCAGAAAGGGTGTGGTAATTTTAACCTGGAGCTTTCTTTCCAAAATGCATTTTATGACTACATGCATGCATTGCTTTAACATACGTCTCAATGAGAGTTAAAATGCATGAATATTCAATGCCTACATTTTTGAAAATTGTTGCCATAGTCTCCTCTCAAATAGAACTATCCACATGCATAAGGTAGGCATGACTAGGTGGCCATTCAAGAAGCTTTTTTTACCACATCATATACATATTATATGCATTAAAAGTTAAATTCATCAATTCATAAGAGTAGTTTAGTTACCAAAGATTACTTTGCATTTTTACCTTTTGCTTATTTGTCCTCAAATATGATAAGAAATAGTAGAAAAAGGGTGCCAATTAAACTGTCTCTAAAGTCAATTTTTTCACATCATTATGTTCAACATGGTTTAATACTAACATTTACTATGTTGAATATTTTTTATCAAGTCATTTGAGCATGCATATTCACTAATATGTGTTAGATCCATTTCATTTGATGAGTCATTTTCCAATGGATAAAAATTGGAAAAGAAGACATGCATCGTTACTGTGACGGTCACAGAAACACTTATACGGTGACATAATTTGCAGAAAGTCGCCAGAACTCAGCAGATCTGAAAAAGAGCTCTCGGATTTCCTTCGCGGCGTAACTTGAAAATGACTTATGAAAGTAACCTGCAGGCATTTAATAACCACGACGGGCTGTTGGTCCACCTACGGCTACTGCAGGTGTACCTGCGACACCCCTATATTTGTCCCACCCCTCCGTCTTGGTCCAATTCGAGTTGCAACGGAGTTATCATAAGCTGAAGAAGCCAAATCAGGAATAAAAACGCTATGTAATTGAGCAGAATAGCTTACAATCCTAGTTTTCTCAGAACGAACAGTGGGTCTGCACATCACTCATTGGTGTTCGCCCGAGCATAAGGTACACTATGCCGATGATCTTGGCTATTACAAGTCACACTCGGAAATACCTAACACAGGTCCAATGCCGCCAATTCAGGGTCGTAACCCTAATCCTCTCAAGAATTATCGACGGGGGCATCACGCGTTTATATTTGACGAAGTACATATCCCCGGAGGGGGAATCACGCATTCCAAATCAACACCCCTGGGGCATCACGCAGCGTTGCATATGTCGATACATATCCCTGGCGAGGCATCACACATTCTCTATCAACACCCCGACGGGAGCATCACGCGTTTTAATATGTCGAAGTACATAACCCCATGTGGGGGCATCATGTGTTTGCACATGTCGAAGTACATATCCCCGGCGGGGGTATCACGCATTGTCATCCGCTGATACACATATCAACGAAGGTTAAGCATCCTTGACATCATTGTGACCGTTGGCAAGTAAATCTAAAGCCATCTGATGATTTCAGCCGTTGTTGTACATATCAACGAGGATCAAACAGATCCCCGGCGGGGGTTACAACACATGTTTATCCTTTGATTTACACGTCAGTGAAGGTCAAGCAGCCTTGATAATCTGCCTAACAGGGGTGTTTATCCGTTGATTTTCCCGTCAGCGAAGGTCAAGCAGTCTTGACAGTCTTCCCAACAGGGGTGTTTATCCGTTGATTTACACATCAGCGAAGGTCAGGCATCCCTGACAACACATACTGTTGGCAGTAAATCCAACAAAACATTGATATGTCCTAGCGATACAAACCAGGAAAGGTCAACATCATCGAGGAGGATCGATGATGGAATATGTTATACACATCCTCAAACAGACAAAGCTTTATCCCCACATATCTCTTGTACATGAGAGGAACATCTTCGGAATAAAGTCTGTATCAAGGATTAAGGACTTTGGTGATAACCCCAACGTCAACATCCTAAAAGTTTTGGATCACACGTCCAATCTGGTCAGCAAAGACATCGTTGCCAATCCACTGGTAGAAGAAATAGGGAGCCGACAATCATCCCCAGCATGTGGGAAAATAATCCATATGCATCATACATTTGCATCATGTTGTTACACATGGCATCATATTTATCTTGTTGCATTTCAAGTGTCTAGGATTCTTTATCTTATCCATGCCATTGCATTGCATGAATATGATAAAGACGGGTATCTGTAGACACTCGAAATTTTCTGCACACCTATTACTGACATTGCAGGAGGGAAGATTCGCCTTTCAGAGATAACCTTGGAAGACAGTTCATATCCAGTCCGGATACTACCAAAAGTTCTATAAGAACCCGGATTTTCAGAAATTATTAAATAAGAATTTAATGAATAAAATTCTTAAGTGTGAAATGGGTTCAATAAAAACATTTATGTGATACGAGGTATGTAGGAATGTGTTACATAGGGCAGGCGATATGAACTATGTAATATGTGATTTTGTGATTAATAAATATATTTTTATTATATATTGTTATTGATCGCAAAGATAATTCAGTTGAAATAAAAGAAGTGGATAAAATTTCTTATCAATAGTAAATAGTTTATAGGATTATTTTATCGGGTAAAATGTAAATGTGGCCATTGAACTTTAGGTGTTTTTGGATATTGAGCCCTTTTCTTTTGGTCAACGCAAATCAAGCCCCTTTCTATTCAAAAATTTGGATATTGAGCCCTCATATGCCACATGGACGTTAACCTGCCTACGTGGCACATGTGACAGCGCTGACGTAGACATTTTTGCCATGTGGAACTGCTTACATGTGCATTTTCCCAATTAATTTTTAAAAAACTTGGTTTTCCAAGAATCGAACCCAAAACCTCAAATTTAAAATTTTTGTCATCAAACCAACTGAGCTACATAAAACTTATAGTTATTTTATCAAAAGAATTAATATTTATACCAAATCAATTCATTTTCCCAAATAATATTTAAATAGAGTAATCGACTTATTAAAACAGTAAAAACACATAGAAAAAAATGATTATATATTAACCGTTCATTTTTAAAAATTAAAAATATCAAAAACATGAATAAAAAATTAAAGAACCAAAATTATATACAAGTGCTTTATAAATAAATAAAAATATATATTTCTTATCTTTCACATCTTCAAATGAAATCCGAAACCCAAAAATCTTCAAAATCATTCATCATCATGTACTCATTAAATACAAAATTTTCAAAACTCAAAACCATTATTCTTCAAATAATAATATATTCAACTAACAAATTGCCTAGCATCGTAATCCATACTCAACTTCACATTCCAACATCATCGGTTTCACAATCCAACATCATAAGTTCCGGATCTATAATGGTGAATCAAAAGGAGAGAGAACGAGATTTAATTTAGAAAAGTAAAAGATTTGGGGAAAAAGAAAACGACTTTGTAGATCTATTGGATGTAGATCGAGCTCTCCCAGACGCTCGATGGCCGTTTCCCCGAGAGACCATATGGTTCGCAAGCCGAATCGTTACGTCATGAAATCCAAATAATCGATAGGTGCTCAAAGAGTCGGAACTTCTATAGTACTGGGAACCAAAATATGTGCTCCGGTGGTGGTGGTGCTGCTAGTAGAGGCGTCCTGTGGCGGCGATGGTGTCTCCTTGTCGGAAAGGTGAGAGAGAAGAGGGCCATGAAGCTGAGGCCATCTGGCGTACCACTCGAAGGAGTCATCGCCATTGCCTTTGATCTTTGAAGAATTTGTCCCAATTTTCTTTCTTGGTGAAACCTCCTAGGGTTTTTAAAGCTCTTCTTGTTGTTCTTTGATCTTTCTTTCTTGGTGAAGAATTTGTGTTTGTATTTTCGAGATTACTTTGAGAATTTAAAAAGTAATATGTACCATAAAATTAATTAATATTAATATTAATATTAATATTAATATTATATATTATTATTATTATTATATTAGTATAATTATTATTAATATTATTGGTATAATTAGTATAATTATTACATAAATTATGTAATTTGGAAATCTATTTTGTCTTTTAATTTGGGAATCTAGTTGTTTAGTTATAAATATTAATTCTTGCAAAATTATAATAACTAGGCCTTGTAACTTCGGTTGGTCATTGGTCCGAAATTTCAATCTGGAGGTCCGGAGATCAAATCATGCAAATGACAAATTTGTTGGGTTCAAGTTAAATATTCGCCACATCAAATATGCCACGTAGAGCCTCTCGTGAGCAAGTCAACGTAAATGTGGCGCCGAGGGCTCAAGTCCAAATTTTTAATAGAAAATAGCTCAATTTATGTTAACCAAAAGAAAAGGGCTCAATACCCAAAAACCCCTAAAGTTCAAAGTGGTTAACCTTGCATTTTATCCTTATTTTATCACGATGAAGTGGGTGACATTAATGTATAATCGTCATTTTCTTGTGTATATGTACTAATAAGCTGTTATGATTATAATATAGGTTATTGATAGTACGTAAGTTATCCACAAATAGGTTTGGATAGTGAAACATGAGTTAGTTGAGAGAATTAACTAATAAGAATAAATATTGGTTAATTGATAGTTGAGAGTTATATTATGGAATAATATAATGTGTATATTAAACCTTAAATAACTATGGTAGTATAATACAAGGTTTAATTTACTTAAGTAAAGGAGTGAATTAATATGTGTGTTGAATATGTGATACTTTATATATATTACTCTCGGAATGGTAATATGTGAGAAAGTCTAATGTACGAATAACGTTAAAAGTATATACGTTATTAAAGGAGACATAAATCATTATATCTTTAAATGGATATTTAATATTTGAAGAAATTGTTTTGGGAACAATTTATGGAGGGGAGAGAAATAATAATTATATATTTCTAATAAATGATATTAAAATAATTTCTAATATTGAGTTATTTTAATAAAAGGAGGAAATGTTATTTTGAATAATAATATTACCTTATATATTTTGTATGAGGCATGATTAATAATATAGTAAATATATGAAAACATATTTACTATATGTAAATAAATTGATGGAAACAATTTATTATAATAGAAAATAAATGTATTATCTATTTTCTATATATAATATATGTACATGTGTCGTATATATAGTTAATTGATATTATATTAAGAATAATATCTTGAGACAATTAGAAAATTAATTTCTAATTGTAAATGTCTTTATTCGGAGAAAACATAATATTTATGTTATGACAAAATACATAATTTCTAATGTATTTTCAAGGGAGTTAATTAATGAAAGAAAACTAAGTTATTTTAATATATTAAATGACTTTAGTTATTATTTTATCGTGGATGTTATCATTTAAATAATTAATAGAGTATATATTAATTATTATAAGCATAAAGGTTATACTTATAATTAATTTAGGTAGTTTAGCATTTAAATACTTGAGCCACACAAATATTATATTGAAAGAATAATAAGTGTGGAGAATGAGAGAAGCTTAAGATTGAACTTGTGAAATATGCCTTGTGTGGCATAGTGATGTGATATATTAATGATGATAATAATTAACGAAGGATTTATTAAGTGAACAATTAATCTATATTAATTGTTCTTAATTAATATCGTAGAATATTAATTAATAATTGATTTATGAGGAATGGATTAATTAATATTAGTGTTAATTAATCAATAAGATGAATAATTTATTTATTTGACATAAAACAAATACGTGAGTTATTAACATAATAAGATTATATTGGTGTATATTTAAATATAAGTATACTTCCTATATATGGGTAGATACATGTTTGTGTATATGTTTCCTAACTTAATTGATGTAACAATATTAAGCTATTAGAAATAAACTTGCTAGTCCAAAAGGAAGTAAACTCAAGTGTGTAAATCATCTTTTACTAATGCTGAGGGTATGTGGTTTGTCCCAAGATTAGTGTCCCAATTCATTTAATTAACTGTGATAGGCCATTGGCCTAGTCTATCTCTTCATTTCTCAAACTCAGTTTATAGCAAATGATGTTGGTGAGAGTGGTTGAAGGGGAGTAGGTAGTACTATTCTACCAAATCTCTAATACCCGTCGTCTTCTTCTTCTTCTACGCTAAACAAAATCGATGGACAAAACTTTGGTATGGGTATTGATTTCTCTATAAATAGAGACTCCTTCTTTTTCTTCCCGTTTGTTAAGTTATCTGAGAAAACTAAGCTATAGAGAATTAGAAGAATTGGAGAATTGAAAGCAATGGGAGGATTGAGGATCTATGGTTAGCCAATTCCAAGCATTCAAGAGGTAATCTTGCTAACATCTATATTCTTGAATCCAAGTTATTCAATTTCTAGAAAAGTATAATGAAATACTTGCTTTTAAGTCCAAAAGTTTAGGGCTAAAACTTGTGGTAATCTGTGAATTGTTGCTAGATATTGTTAATATAGTTAGAAACGAAAACAACAAGAGTTAAACGGATCAAATTGGTTGAGAAATGAATTCGTAGTGAATGAATTCGCTAAATTTATCAAAATGTGAAAATTTAGGATAAATATGAGTTTTGGATCAATCTTTGAGTTTGTTAATATGTTTAAAGTGTTATATTTACTCTGTAGATGGGTAGCTAAGAGTTTAACGAGTACAACGAATCGAAAACCAACTAATTCGAACTTAAAATAAGAAAGTTATGACCAAAATTGTTTTTGTGGCTTGAAGCTTGGTAGCGCCCTTTGTCTGTGTGAAGTGCATTACCTGTTGAAATTTGGGCATTGGCGGCAGTGCACGGTAATGGTAAGGAAAAGGGGAGTGACCGTGCCCCATGTGTGCTGAGTGTAACTGCTATGACCTGTTTTGGTAAAACAGCCATAACATTTTCATACGAACTCCGATTGAGGCGATTCAAGATGATCCGGAATGAGGACGAATAGACCTACAACTTTTGTTCTTCAAGTGTTTCAATTTGAGGTCATTAGGAAGGGTCAAAATAGTAATCTTTCTGACTGTTATGTAATCGAAGGCCATCAGAGGGCGTCGAGGGAGCACATACGCAAGTATAGCGCTCCCGACGATGGAATATGTTATTCTAAGTGATAAAACATAAGTATGCATGATAATAGACATGTTAAATAACTAAGATTACTTTAATCATTATGGAATGCCTTAACATGATTTTCTGAAAGAAAACATAAAGTTTTTGAGAAACGGAAGTTGATGAATGTGGTGTCCTTTGAGTTCTGACCTTGGACCCTATGTACGCATATCAATGTCCATGAAATGTAGTTTTAAAGTTTCCTTGCATATACTAGATTGATATAGCTTGGTTTAAAGTGTTTTAAAAGAAAAACATGAAGTTTTGAAAATGAAACTTAACGAACTTTGTGCTTTTAAATTCTAACCTTTGAAACATGTGAATGTGGCCTAGTTATGTGCGCGGATGGATAAGGAATGTAATTCCAAGATGTATTACACATAAAAGGTTGTCAAGCTCGGTTTAGTATGTGTTTTAAAGAGAAATTTAAAAGTTTTAGAAACTAACTTTGATGAGAATTGTGTTACTTGCATTATGACCTTATAAGCAAGCATGATAGAGTTATTTATGCCTTTGAACATGAATGATATGTGCACTCAACTAGTCAAGCATGACATAAGTTATTTAAGCATGTTTTAAAAGTATGAATTATGTTATGTCTATGTAAATGAGATAGATACATGTGAGCATGCTATTAAAGGCTTGTTAGTACCAATATAAGGTTTAAAAGCTTATAAACCTTGAATCTTGTTAAAGAAAGTGGTTAAGCCTTGTTGATGTAAATAATTCAACATAGAACTATGTAATTCAAAACTAAATGATTTAAAATGTGAACTTGAAGAACTATCAAAACCTACTTGATGTATGCTTAAAGTACGTATCAGAATACATGTCGTGCTAGGAATTATGTTTGGCAATAAAAAGCCTAAATGCAGTTACAATTTGGTAGTAAGCGTGATCGCGCCACTTCAACTTAAATGCTGTGTGCAATGCTGCTCTGAGAAGTTACCAAGAGCAGTTTTTTAACTACATGGTCTTAAGTTATGGTTATATATTGTCCTTAATGACTACAAGATATGGAACAAGATTGTTTAGATAAATATGATAGTAGAATGAGCTAGTCTCATGGTTATCCTAAGTTCAAGTAAAAATAAAACCAAGTTACGAAATAATATTTGTTTTTATATTAAGAATGTATGAAATATATGACTAATGGATGTGAATCCATGATAATATAACTGTGTAAGAATACACGTAATGCAGATAAGCGTTAAGCAGTTAAGTCGTAGTTGATAAACTACGAATCAGGCAAGTCTTTCAGTTCCTATTTGTTATATGAATTCGATAACTGTTAATTGAGCTATATTATGCCATGAGAATGTTGATGTATATATATGAAATGCATATGTGATATATATATATATATATATATATATGAAATGTGGAAGTTGATTTGATGATATGTTTGTGAAGTAAATCTATATGCCTGTTATGTGTGAAGTAACATGCGTAGTAAATATCAATTGATTATGAATGCATGAACTGAATATGATATTTTATGCTATGTGATGTATGAAAACTGTTAGAATTGTTAGGCTGTCAAGCTCACCCTTGCAAATAACCACTTTTGCAGGTTAAGGACTCACGGTAAAGATTACATGCTACTTGATTGATAAAGTTCAGTAGTATTGATGGAGATTGATTTATTTATTTAAATATATGCTACTGAACCATGATTAGGTTCTAGGAAATGTATATGATACTAGTTTACGATGTGTAAAACATATTGAGTTGTAAAGTTGTACAATGTGGTATATAGAGGAAGTCGAATCGAGATGTAAAGATTTATACGGAAATTAAATAAAGTGAATCATAGAATAATTTGATTCAGGGATTTGTAATTGATTCAAGTTAAGAAATCAATAAAAGATTTATTTTTTCAAAGGAGATTGAAAAAGTTTAAATTATTCCGCATATTTATATAATATCGAATGTGATGTAATACAGAAATAGTAAATGACCAAGTTGTGAAATTTATAAAGTTTGGGGTCATTACATAGATCCTGGAAATGGAAAGAATTTATATTCTAAATTGTAATAAGAAAAGTTATATTCATTAAGTTATGAATAAAAGATATAAATAGTTTGACGATAGTAGTATCGTGGCGGACCAAATCCGAGGTTCAAAGGGACCTGGATTTGGGGGCGTCACAGGTTGGTATCAACCCCGGAACACACACCGGGAGTATCAGTTCCAACTTCGGAGATAACCCTGAGATATTCAGTCTCAATCCCAACACTGGGAGTAGTAATTACCAACCCTGGAGATAACCCCAACGAATGTAGTTGCAGTTCCGGAGTTAACCCCGAAAATGCTTGTTTCAAATGCATGCAATCAGCTTCAACCTCGGCACTCACACCAAGTCACCAAGTACAAGACCCGGAGATAACACCAGGAAGACATGCACACCTCAGAGATGACACTGAGGACCTTAAACACTTGCAGCAGTCCAATCTCAGAGATAACCCTGAGCAATGTCTGCTTTATCAACCCAAATCGGAGATAACCCCGGTAAGGGGAAAAGTCGTCATCTTGCCACATTGACACCGCATCGCACCGTCTTAAAACCTCATACATATATTTCTACACAACAATATCCTACAAAAACCAATGAGATCCAATCCCGAGTGACTATTGTGCAGGGCAATGGATATAATTTGATACTTGAAGACCGGAGGGCATGGTCCCATATTCCTAACTTTGTATAACCTCTAATCCCATATTATTGCGTAACTCTCGACAACGGTCTTACATACCTCAGTCGGATGCCCGGATTGTAATTCTGAAAGTTCAAGCGGACATTATAGTGCATGCATACACGTACTATGAGACGGCAGGACCCGCGGATCCTGGGGCACCCCGGACAGCCGCATGTACATCTGCGACGAGCCGCTGGTCCCCTTCTATAAATAGAGGGCTTGGGGTGGCCATTTGTAAGAAAAAAAAGGTGAGGAAGCCCTATCAAATTTTCTCTATACACACCCTAAACTTTGTGCTTTCTCATTTTAAATACTTGTGAGCTCAAATATAGCTTCTATTTGTACCGACGGGAGCCGAGTGTTCATCCATTTAAAGATATAGATGTCTTCTTTTGCAACTCACTGTAAGCCTTCTTACAAAATTTGAAGCCTTTCTCTTCATCTTTGTACACACCATTCTTCACGTTGAGAGTCATGTTGTGTGTGTATGCCCAGACTTCAGTCCGTGGTTTCATTTCAGTTTATATATATATGGACTAACATTATCGAGTAATGCCTCGATTGAGCCTAGACTTCGGTCTGGAGCGTTTACTTGCTTTTGTATATATATACTTATATATATAAATTGTGTGTTGAACTCTGTTCGATGAGTCTAGACTCACGTCTGGATCGTTTATTTTCTTTTATATATATATACTCATATATATGAACTGTGTGTTAAACTTTGTTCGATGAGCCTGGATTTTACATCCGGTGCGTTTACCACTTGTATATATATATATATATATTTACGTTTAGTCCCGCCTAGAGTTTACTTCGTGGCGGTTAACCGTCTTTACAACTTTCTTTACTTTTCGTCCCGCTTGGAGTTTACTTCGTGGCGGTTGATTGTTGTTACAGCTTTATTTATATTTCCGATCCCCCATGGAGGTGCTTCGTGGTGGTACTCATAACTTGTATATATATATTTACATCTTATATATATATATATATATATATATATATATATATATATATATATATATAATTTTATATAAATTATGCATCATGTGAGCCTAGAAATTGTGTGATCACAGATTTGATCTCTTGAATCTAGATTCGATTCGTGATGGACATTCTCACCGTATGCGACTTGTAAATTTATTCACGATTATGCGGTGTGAGACCGAATTTTATGAATAAAGATTTAATTTTCTCAAAATATTTTTTGATATTAAGGAGTAAATTTGATATAATGTTATAGTTGGGGGTAATATTTATAAATTTTGCAAAATAAGCAAGTGGTTATAAAATATTCATGTTGTCGGGGAATATTCGTTTGGTCGTAGAATATTCTTTCTGTCAAGGAATATTCGTACGACAACGCAGCCATTTGTGGGCCCCATAACAGAAAACCGTCGGATGAAGAAAATGACAAGTTTGCGTTTTTATAAATAACGGCGTAATCGTTATCGTTAACACTGTTGGAATACCCGGTGAGTAAAGTAAAGTAATACGCGGTGTTGTACAGT
Organism: Panax quinquefolius; assembly: GCA_020205615.1. Classification (NCBI taxonomy): domain Eukaryota; kingdom Viridiplantae; phylum Streptophyta; class Magnoliopsida; order Apiales; family Araliaceae; genus Panax; species Panax quinquefolius. The sequence continues at coordinate 79,182,642 of CM035172.1, read as the reverse complement.
AGCACGCGGTATTGCACCAATTATTGATTCTTACGTAAGAAGGCACTACTCAATAATTGTTACAGTAATTACTGTTCTATATTTTATTTTATTGATTCAATAATTGTTGTGTTGATATTTTATATTATTGTTGTTTCAATAATTGTCACTGCACAGTATTTCCCATTATCAGATCAATAATTCATATTATTTGAATAATATTATTAGATGGCATTATTGGCAATGTCTAAGGAAGTTCTGTCTAAGGAGAGGTTTGGTCACCTAATTGCGTGCCAGTAAGGAGAAATTCTTATTGGAAAGCCCCCATCATGTTTATCTTGTTGCATTTCAAGTGTCTAGGATTCTTTATCCAATCCATGTCATTGCATTGCATGAATATGATAAAGAGGGGCATCTGTAGATAGTCAAAATTTTCTGCACACCTGTCACTGACATTATAGAAGGGAAGATTCTTCTTTCAGAGATAACCATAGAAGACAGCTCATATCCAGTTCGAATACTATCGGAAGTTCAATCTCAACCCCGGAACATACACCGGGAGTATCATTTCCAACCTCGAAGATAACCCCGAGGCATGCAGTTCAATTATCAAAAACTCCAACGGAGAAGGCTGATTCATCTCAAAGATAACCCCGGGATATTCAGTCTCAGTCCCAGACATAACACTGGGAGTAGTAGTTACAAACCTTGGAGATAACCCCAAGGAGTGCAGTTGCAGTTCCGAAGATAACCCCGTAAATACTTGTTTCAAAGGCATGCAACCAGCTTCAATCTCGGCACTCACACCAAGGCACTCAATGCAAGACCTAGAGAAAACACCGGGAAGACAAGCACACCTCAAAGATGGCACTGAAGACCTTCAACACTTACAGTAGTCCAATCTCAGAGATAACCCTGAGCAACGTCTGCTTTATTAGCCCAAACCGGAGATAACCGCGGTGAGGGCCAAAGTCGTCATCTTGCCACCTTGATGCCACATCGCGCCATCTCAACATCTCATTCATACATTTCTACACAACAATGTCCCACAAGAACCAAGGAGTTCAATCCCGAGTGACTATTACGCAGGACAACGAATAGAATTTGAAGCTTGAAGACCGGAGGGCATGGTCCCATCTTCCTGACTTTGTACAACCTCTAATCCCATGTAATTGTGTAACTCTCAACAACAGCTATCCAAAATAGGTCTTATATACCCTCAGTTGGATGCTCGGATTGCAATTCTAAAAGTTCGAGTGAACATCACAGTGCATGCGTGCACGTACTTTGAGAAGGACAAAAAGGCAATCAAAACTTGCCTATTCAAAGGAGAAACTACTCTCCTTTTCAAGCACAGTCTTCAAATCCTCCCTTACCAAGGAGTGGTGAAGTCAAACACTCAAGAGTGTTCAGACATTTAGGGGATTCACTCAAAAACATTTTCAAACTTCTGACAGCTCAGAAGAAAATCACTTATCTTCTTCCACCAACCATTCCAAATGGAAAGGATTTCAATACAAGTATGAAGTGTGCTTACCATTTTGGAGCTCAAGGCCATGACACTCAGGATTTTTGGGCCCTTAAGCATAAGATCAGAACTTAATAGACAGTGATGAGATCGTGGTGAGCAAGCCCAAACAACCACAAGTTCAAGATAACCCTCTCCCTTAACACAGGGAAGAGGATGTTAACATGATCAACAAGGGAAGAGGAGAGAGTTCCAAGTACTACAAATATATTGGGGGGGGGGGGGGTTCTTACCAAACCAGCAAGAATAATCCCGATAAGTGGGATTATTGAGAGTTCCAGTTCATTATGGAATGGGAGTTAAAGTCTCTTGATGAACAGGTCAATCAACTAGCAGAACTGGTGATACACCAACACCAAGTCGCACAGCAGTTGTTCAGTTAGAGCATGCTAGAGTCCTTTCTCTTATCACAAAGACTACACCACTTACCCAAGAAAGTGAAACCTTGGAGGAAAAGCTTGCAAGAAAAGCGAAAGCTAAAGGCCATTGGGACTTTGCCAACAAAAGGGAATTAACCTATTTAGGCCCGATGGAAGAAATACTACAGATGCTGATTAATGAGGGAAAAATCATAGCATTGCTACCTCCAGTAATTCCGCGCTCAAAAAGATTTGATGCTACTAGAGTATGTCAACACCACTCCCATTCTCGAGGTCACAACACTGAGGAAATGTTGGGCACTCCGCCATCTTATCCAAAACATTATTGACAGTGGTGACTTGCAAATTGCAGACAATGACGATGTATCACTTGAGAGTGGGAACAAATTTCTTGCAGGATGGATGGAAGTTGTAGCAGTTATATCCTCTAAGGGAGATTTGGTTGCCACACCACTTACAATTCAACTAATTCAGCTCAAAGGAGTTGAAAACCCTTTTAAAGTGGCTTCACCAAAGCCAATCATATTGCCATTCAGGCCATAATATCCCATCCTCAGCCTTAAGAAAATCCCATGGAATTATGGAGAGGTTGAAGGATCAATATCAAATATAACTGTATAGTGTCTAAAGAAAATCCACTGTATCTCCCTCAACTAGTGATGAAGCCTATCATCAGATCTAAGGGAAAAGTGTCCAATGAGAAGATTGAAAGGTTCCTCCATAAGATGGGACACAATGAATTCAAGGTGGTTCAAATCTTGAAGTAAGCTCCACAATATATCTCTATTATGGACTTGGTTTTTTCTTCAGAAGATCACCGAAAAGTCTAACTGAAAATATTAAAAGAAGCCCACTTGCCAAAGACAGTGGATGTTGAAAAATTCCATCATCTGGTAGATCACATCTTCAATAGCAATGTTATATCCTTCACTAATGATGACATACATCCTGAAGGCATGGGTGATTGTAAACTGTTGCACATAGTGGTGATGTCTTCCGAATATGTAGTCGGAGGAGTGCTAATAGATGGGGGATCATCCCTAAACATCTACTCCTATGCCACATTGGAAAAAATGAACATCAATCTCAACAAGATTCAAAGCAGCCATACAATCATCAAAGCCTTTGATGGATCTCGGTGAAATGCTGTCGGGAGAGATTGAATTGCCCATGAAAATCGGTCCACATACATTCTACATATCAAAATAACTATAAGATATAATTTACTATTTGGAAGACCTTAGATCTTTATGGAGGGAGTCGTTCCATCCACTCTTCATCAACAACTTGAGTATATCATCAACAATAATATGGTCACTATCAATGTTGAGCCAGAGTATCATATCCAAAGTGATATACCTCTCATCAGTTTCAATGAACAAGTTTAGCATGTCAGCTTCCAAGCCCTTGAGGGGAGCAACACTCACTATCAACCCATTGGGGCTCACCCTCTGAAACCCAGAGTTTCTTTCGAGGTAATGTTAGCCAGTCAAGAGATGATATCCTTGGGTTTCCAACCAGGACAAGGGTTAGGAAAGAATCAGCAAGGAATCAAATTCCCAATTCAAGTTCCCCGTCAGATAGAAAAGCTAAACAAGGTTAGTCCTTTGGGTCCAGTCACAAGAAGCCGCACAAGCATACACCGGTTCCTTCATCTACAAGGTTACTGCCTAACCTATATATGCAGATTCTGTAAGGCCTCTAAGGAAAATTCTTGTCTTTGTGGCAGGTATGTTGTTTCCTAAGCTGATACCGATTAAGGGAAAAGAAGTCCTGATTCTAGGCCCAGACATGGAAGAAAGTAATCAAAAGCGCAAACAAGAGATAAAGAGACATTTATCAAACATGCGCTTCCTGATCCATACAGAATGTATGAACAAGGATGTTCTAGATGATGATTATCCAGACATCATGGTCATCACTCAAGAGGAGGAAGAAAATAACAGCCCCTTCATCACATTTATCCACCAGGACTTGACCCTTGGCAATTAGAGCAACACTCCTTGCATTTGCCGAAAAGGGTAAAAAGGGAAAAAAATCCCTCTACCCTGTAGATAGCGATAACTGCTTACTTTTTTGCATAGTATTAGCAGTTATTTTTTTCATGTCATGCTAACACTCTGTATGATTAAACAGTTTCATATATTAAGTGAAAGTATTTTGTTTCAGGACTCTAAAGTTAGATATATCTAAACTTGCTGATGGAGTGCCTATTATTCACAAGGACTGCAACTTTGATGTAAAGTTGAACTTTGACTTGATTGAAATTGAACAAGAGGACTATGAGGTGAAAGTAGTATTCATACAAGCCAATCAGGTATGATGATAAAGTATATACTTTGTAATCAATCTTATTTATTAATAAAAGAATTATTTATTAAAGGTATTTATTATCTACAAGGTGTTGTTTTAATAATATATGATAAACCCATAGTTTTAAGGAATGCTTTTAGAATCATGATGAGATCATGCTAATGAGATCAAAATTCTTAGATATCTTAAAACTAAAATGTTCTCAATCGATAGATTACTAAAAAGGGGATTATTGAATCCAGATAGCTTGGTATATACGTTGTTTGCTCATTGGATAAGAATGATTGATCTCATGATCATTTATGTGGAGACACTAAAAGAAGTATGTAGGTGCTTATTGAAGAATAAGTTCACTGAACGTGACTCACTAAGGAATACATAATGGAGTTTTACTTACCTCTCAATAGAAATTCATGTAGTGATAGTAGCACAAATGATCCTTAGACTTTAGATCATCATAGTATCTTATATATAATGAATTACACTTTGACTTATTCTTTAAGACCCTTAGGGTATATCAAAGGGTATGCTTGGGTGTAATAAGTTATATATGGAGATAATGAATGATCAATATAGAATCTACCACTTCTAGTAAAAGAAGAGATATGTCATATGTGATTCGATAAATGACAACCCAGGAATCCTTGGCCAAGGTGAAATGAAATTAGAAAGTAGTTTCTAATTTGCATTTATTCGAAGTTGTGCATTTGGGAATCGAAATACATATAATTAAATAAAATAAGACTAGGCAGTAATTTCATGTCTAATATTTAATTGCGACATTGTATGGTGGAAGGATTGAATTGTACAGTAACTATTTACTCAAATGTTCTTTTATGATTAATGTTGAAATCTATATTATCTAGAAAGTCCTTGATCGCTAGAGAGGCTTATCCCTATTGTAGAATAAATATTATTTATTTAAATAAATTAATAGTTTATTTTATTTATTTAAATAAGATTAGAATTGTTCTAATTGATTTATTTGCAACCGGTTTAATATGGAGAACCTAAAGGGCCACACCATAAAAGAAAAAATAATTATTTAAGAAGTTAATGGCATAATCGTAATAATATGTTAAGTATATTTACTTTAATCGGAAGTTAACAGTCTTTAAGAAGATATTGCTACTTTTAAAAAGTGGCAAGATGATGCATATGTGGCTAAAATGCATCATGCTCGCATCCATGAGTAACGAGCTTCAGCGTCAACATGAAACCATATATGCTCTTACTAAGCTGATGTACCTACAAGAGATGTATGGTGAGCAAAGTAGGACTGCTAGATATAAAATATCTAAGGAGCTCTTCCGATCTCGAATGACCGAGGGTACTACCGTTGAGACGCATGTCTTAAAGATGATCAATCTGATTGAACGTCTAGGACAGCTTGGGTTCATCATGGATGGGGAATTGAGTCAAGATTTAGTCTTGCAGTCACTCCCAGACACCTTCTCATAATTTGTTGTAAATTTTCACATGAATAAGTTGGACGTCAGCTTGCCTGAGTTACTTAACATGTTGAAAACTGTTGAAGGTCACTTCCCATCAAAGAAGAACCATGTCTTACTGGTGGATGATTCTTCCAGGAAAAGGAAGAGGCCCAAGGTATCTTCTGAAAAGAAGAAATCCAAGAAGGCTAAGGGAAATGCGAAAGTGAAGGATCAAAAGAAACCTGATCCAGCTAGCAAAGGAATTTGCTTCCATTGCAACAACTCAGGTTACTGGAAGAGGAACTGCAATGATTATCTTGCGAAGCAAAAGCAGAAGAAGCTTGGAAAAGCTTCGAATCCTAATCAAGGTTTGTTTATGATTGAAAATATATTTTAAATTGAACAAACTAATAAAAGGAAAAAGAGATGATGTTAATTATACCTATATGTGGCATTGTAGACTTGGTCATATTAATGAAATAAGATTATCCAAGTTGCATAAAGATGGGCTCCTAGAGCTATCGGATTATGAATCATATCCAACTTATGAATCTTGTCTCATGAGAAAAATAACTAAATATCCTTTTAGTGGAAAAAAATAAAGAGTTACAGAGTTGTTAGCATTGATACACACAGATGTATGTGGACCTATGACAACGAATGCATGAGGAGGGTATTCTTATTTTATTATATTCACCAACGATCACTCAAGATTTGGATATGTGTATTTAATGAAATACAAATCTGAATCATTTGAAAAGTTCAAAGAGTTCAAAAGTGAAGTAGAGAAGCAAATTGGCAAGAGTATTAAGATTCTTTGATCAGATCGAGGAGGTGAATACTTAAGTAGTGAGTTTCTCAATTGTCTCAAAAAAATGGTATATTCTCACAATGGACTCCATCACCGACGCCACAGCTGAATGGTGTATCTGAAAGGTGAAACCGAACACTGTTGGACATGGTTCGTTCCATGATGAGTTTTACCAATCTTCTGGTGTCATTCTGGGGATATGCCCTAGAAGCGGCTACATATCTACTAAATAAGTTTCCCTCAAAATCCCTCCCTAAGACTTCATATGAGATGTGGACATGGAGGAAACCTAGTCTTAAGCATATTAAGATTTGGGGATGTCCAACTTATATGAAAAGGTTTCAGAATGATAAGCTTGGGACAAGATCTGATAAGTGTACTTTTGTCGGATATCCTAAAGAAAGTTTAGGATATTATTTCTATAATCCTACTGAACAAAAGGTGTTTGTTGCCAAACATGTTGCCTTCTTGGAAAATGAGTTTATCCTTGAAGGGGCCAATGGGAGAAAAATAGATTTTGAAGAAATTTAAGAACAACAAACCACTACATATCAAATGGATGAAACTGTCCAAGTAGAGATACCTTCTGTACAACGCCCTATTCGTAAATCTGGAAGAGTACCGAAGATATCTGATAGGTATGGATTCGTCATAGTGGATAACGATGAGGTACGCATCATAAATGATGATGATCTATTGAATTACGAACATAATCTGAGTATTAAAGACTCAGAGAAGTGACAAGTCATAAAATCCGAGATGGACTTTGTGTGTGAAAACAAAGTATAGACTTTGGTTTCACCGCCTGAAGGCATTAAGCCTATTGGGTGTAAATGGGTCTTTAAAATAAAGAGTGGAGCAGATGGCAAGGTAAAGACCTATAAGGCTCGACTGGTTGTAAAAGGTTTCAAACAAAGACAAGGAGATGACTATAACAAAACCTTATCACCAGTAGTGATGCTCAAGTCCATTCGGATTTTGCTTGCGATTGCAGCTTATCATGACTACAAAATCTGGCAGATGAACGTGAAAATTGCCTTCCTCAGTGGAAAACTTGAGGAGGATGTGTATATGACACAGCCAAAGGGATTTATTTTAAAAGTTGGAACAAATCAAGTCTGTAAGCTACAACGATCAATTAATGGATTGAAGAAAGCTTCTCGTAGGTGGAACATCCGTTTTGATGAGACAATCAAAGATGATGAACCATATGTGTACAAGAAGATTAATGAGAACGTTGTTTCATTCCTTATATTATATGTTGATGATATATTACTGATAGGGAATAATATTTTTATGCTACAATCGATTAAAATCTGGTTATCTGGACACTTTTCCATGAAGGATGTAACGCCCTAGGAAATTGGATTTTTAGGAGAATTAAAATTTTATTTAATTATGTGGATTAAATGAATTTAATTGATTATTTATTGGAGTAAGCTATTTGAAGGTCGTTCTATGACCTAAACATATCAGAACGTCGTAGTATTTTGGCTATGTGATAGAATTAAAGTGTTTGAATTTCCAAGATGAAAATAAAAGCTTTTAGATAAATTTTCCGAAAAACACTATTCACGCATTTCTGCTCGGGAATTATTTTTGAACTTCCGAGAAAACGTAATATTTCGCCTGTGGACTTAATTTGAGAACGTTAGGAAAATCCAGCGTTAAGAAGTTAGGGTAATGATTGTATGATACGTAGGTATTATGCGAGGTAGAGTATCTGAGTATGATCGAGGTATTATTATCTGAGTATGTATGAATGATGGTATATCATATATGATGAATAAGTATACGAGCTAGAATACGAGAATTATACGTATAGAATACGTTATAAGGCTTTAAGCCAATTGTAATGGACTTGTAGGGTTGTGTAGCAATTAGTGAAGTCCAATAAGAATTAATAAGCAAGCCCAAGATTATGAAGTATTAGAGCCAAGTGTTTGTAATGTATAATCCAATATGATTTTAATGCAAGCCCAAATTATAAGTAAGCTAATTAAACCTTAAGCCCAAAGTATTAATTCAATGGGTTAGGGTGACCCATGGGGCAACCCATGATCACATGGTTGAATGTGATGACCAAGTAAAATAAGTAAGGACCAAGTAAACTTAATGATTAAGTAAAGGAAGTAAGGAGCAAGTAATCTTAAGAGCAAAGCAACAAATAAGCTAAGTAATAAGTAATTAACTTAATAGTTAAGAAAAAGTGATGGCCAAGTATACGTGATTAGCAAGTAGACTTAGTGACCAAGAGTTGTGGTGGGCAAGTAAGGGATATATGTTATGGAAACCAAGTAAACTTGGTGATCACATAATGAATATTAAAGAGGTGATTAAGGAGGTGGAAGTGGATTAATGACCATTATACCCTAACCTAGCAACTCCTATAAATAGCAAGCTTTGTATTCATTTGTTAGTTGTTAGATTTTCATCCAATAACTTATAAGTTGAGAGCTTATTTGCTTGAGAGAAAAAGCTAGAAAGTTAGCCTTTGAAGTTCAAGAATCAAGAAGGAGATTAAAGATTAAACAAGTGTTATTCAAGAGTAAGTAATCTTAAACCATGATTTCTTTCTCTTAAATTATTAGAGAAGTTGGTAGTGATAGAACATGTATGCTAAGAAGAAGTTGGAATGATGAATCAAAGGGCTTAAGTCTTAATAAACCGTATAAGTCATGAATAAGTAATTCAAACATAAATACGTTATGAACTTATAATGAACGTATATTAACTAGTAACATGTTTACACAAATGAAGTTAGTATGTTAACAAGAAGCAAGAATAATGGTTAGAAGTCATAAACTATCCTAAGTCATGAGAAATGGAAACATAAGTAGTTTGTACTTTTATAAGTTATAAACTTCATAAAGAATAAGTAATAATGTATCATGTAAATAAGTTAATGAAGTATGTATATTAAGAAGTTAGAATGATGGAATGAATCCATTTGAAACGAAGAACAAATCTTAAGTAATGGAGTTTTGCACGAATTCACACGATTGGACGATAATCGTCGAATTTGTCAAATTCTCGGAATGGAGGTCATATTTTGTGTTTGAACTTATAAACGTTGGTTTCCAATAAAGACAAGTCGTATTTGGCATTATAGAGTTGCGGACTCAAAAATGACCGGATTCCGACTTAGAATGAAGAAACGAGCGTTGAACGTTCACGAACGTTTATCATTTTCGCTAAAAATGGACTAATAGGTGAATTTTTAGTTAACAAAGTCAAATAGATAAATTTCTTTCATGAACACATAGAGTATGTAATTTGTGAACCGTAGGCTCTTGAACGAGCCAATTTGGACTTATAACGAAGAAGTTACGAGCCCGTGAATCTCACAAAATGAAAAATCTGTCAAAATTATCTAATGCTTAACAGTTAGTTGTGTGGCAAGCGCCGACTCAAGCCAGAGAGTCTCACAGTACAGCAGTACGAGATCGGACCATAGCCCTGATGCTTATTTGCGCGCAATGACCAATACAATACACTGGGTATGGCGCCGCAATGCCGTGACCGAATTCTAGGAACCAAAAGCCCGCGCCGTAGAGCGAGCCCAAGATGAAAAGCTGGTGCCACAGTGCCAACACTAGATAATGCACAGTAATAAAAGCTTACAAGTAAGGAAATAAAGATAATTGATTAGTAATGAACCAATACATTACTAAACTTAATATAGCATCATTAAGATAATTGTAATCCTTAAGTAATACACTAAAGGTTGAAGATAAGTCAAATGTGAACATGAATGGTATGTAATAAATGTACTTAACCAATGACGATCGGTTTCGAATAATGATGTAAGAACGTTAGTAAGCCGCGAAGGATGATGATTAACTCAGACCGAGTTGTATTAATGAAATAATTTCAGTTAAGTTATAAAAAGGAAATAAGTTGGTAAAGAACGATGTAAAAGAACGATGGCAAGCCGTAACTAATAATAACAAATCAACTACATGATTAGATTCAGAAGAAGGGTAAGATTCATTAGGAACCATGTATGTTCATTCATGACCTAATGTGGTATGTTATGTGATTATGTGTTGTAGAGACCGTAAAGGCTCAAAGGAAACGTAATTTTAATGTAGCAGACGCTGAAGGCAAGTTTTTCTAAATGCTTGTCTAACCTTCGTGTTAGCCAGGTTTTTAAATGATTCAAGTTATGAGATGCATGTATGGTTTTAAAGAAAGAGTCGATGCCAGTTTTAACTCGGCTAGACTAATCTTGATAGATTGATTGATTTATTTATAAGACTTTCAATATAGAATTTCTAACGCTATCCTACGCCAATTATTTGGTACTGATTCAAGGTAAGCCTGAATATGAATAAACAAATATATTTACATCGAGTATTCGATGGGCACGTGAGGTTGCCACAACTTAAACATACACACGTTTAATGGATGTAGTGTTGATCAACATAGAGTACTATAGGCTGATCACCTAGAAGTGCTTGTAAGCTATGCCGGACTTACAGACTTAGTGTCGGGTTGTCCTTTTCAAAGAAATTGTGAAACGCTCATGGTCTTATACCAGAATTGATGTTTTACTGAATATTGTTATTATAAAACGTTTTGAAGGAAAAGAAATGCTATTTTGAGTTATTGATAGTACTTCGTAACTATTATCCAGTTATTGAAGATATACGATTCCTATGTTTCAAGCATGCCGTTTAAAAGAAATTGGTGTACTTGTTGAGCTTGTTACGCTCATTCTTACTTGAACCATATGAATGCAGCTAAAGACGAGCGAATCGAGGTTTCCAGTAGAGATAAAGGCAAGGCGAAGATGAATGATTAGTTTATCTTGTAATAGACTAGTAAGTATATGTATTATATTATGATGAAGAAAGAATGTAATGGTTTAAGAACCTGGGAACCGGATTTATTATTATTAATGTAATAAGAATGACGTTTGAACACACATTTTGATGTCGTTTCATTAGAATGAATGTATAGTTATGAGTATCGTGTAGCACCATCTGTCGGGTTGGAAGATACCCGAATTTGGGGGCGTCACAAGTTGGTATCAAAGCATTAGGTTATAAAACTTAAGGGGGGAAGAACCTTAGGCTAATAACCTCGTTAAGGAAGAGAAGTCCGAAGAAAGTAAACTTGAGCTTTACTTAAGACGAATGAGTTAATAAGGTATTGAGGAAACTTAGTACCGAAAGATTTAAAAGATGAAAAATAACCCTAAATAAATTAAATGTGATTTATGTTTATACTATTGTGTGTTATGTACTAATCAACATGTTATGTGTTATTGTAGGATGTCGATCGATAGCTTGCTGTATAGAGATATACACGCGGTGAGTGAAGAAATTGTGAGCAAAGTAGAGATTGTACCTATTCCAGTGGCGGAGGTACCATTAGTGATTTTAGACAAAGGAGTACTTTTCTGAGGAAGACTACTCTGAGGGAGATGTAGCTTGGACATCATACCTGAGTATGATGACCGATGTGGAGGAAGGAATGGAGGTAACATCGGTTACTACGGTGGTACCTACACTAGAGTCATCACCTCCAGATGCAATGAGATCATTGTATCTGGCAGAGCTTGACAAAAATATGCAACTGGGTACAGTTGTGCATAAACAGAATGAAGAGATTAGTGCTCTTTATATAGCGAAGGAATCTGCAGAAGCAGATTTTGAGTCAGAACATGATGAGAAGGTGCTCATGATAAATAAGGCTAGATATTTTAAGAAGGAGGTCGATGAGCTTCGTAAAGAACTTGGGAAGAAGGACCGGAAGATAGCCCGGATGTCTTACATCCATGAGAGTGCTCATAAGGATTTCAAGTTAAAAGTTGCTTGTTATTCCATTAAGTCAGGACAAACCCGTCATACTATTAGTCGGGATACTGTAGCAAAGATTGCAAATGAGAAACACGAGGATGCTGTTATGCATTATTAGAAGTCTAGAGTTATTAATATGTATGTAGTGACGTAAAACCCTCTTTTGTATAAAATGGTAATCTTTTTGTAAATCCCAACTTTTGGGAAGTTCAATTACGGGATAAAAAATGTAATAGCTTTTGGCTATGAAAACAATTGTAAATAGTGTGTAGAAGCCTATGAATATAATGAAGTTTCTAGTTAACATTCTTTGTTGTGGTACGAGTTCTTGTTTGAAAAAGCGATAACTAAGTATGTAAGTAGGTAATAATGAAATTTTATCACAAAATGCCGCCAAGAAGAAGATAACATAATCAGGAAACAGAATAACGTAATTGTAACCAAGGGGGTCAAAACAACCCTATGCAAGAGTTCGTTAATTTATTAACGATGGCATTTAACCAAACCGGTGGTAGAATACCCGCGGGACCTAGGGTAGCCAGAACGACTATCTTTAAAGAGTTTAAAAGTGTAGGTCTGCCGGAGTTCAAAGGAACGATGGACCCTTTAGAGGCCCAAACATGGGTGAAAGAGGTAGAGAAGGCGTTTGGTATTACAAACGTAGGTGAGGCGCAAAAGATTTCTTTTGCGACTTAGACGATGAATGGGGAAGCCAACCTTTGGTGCGAGGCTCACCAGGGTAGGGCTAGAACATATGCGGTAGCATGGGAACAATTCAAGAAGGTTTTCTTTGAGAATTATTTCCCTACAAGCATGCAGGGGGGATGGAGATTAAGTTCATAGAACTTAAACTAGGGGACATGACGGTTCCCCAGTACGCGGCCAAATTCAATGAATTGGAAAAAGTTTCTCCACCCTAAGTGGACACTGAGGAGAGGAAGGCTCGTAGGTTTGAGAAGGGCCTGAAACCATGGCTCTATAGTAGGATTGTGGTGTTCTAGAGTGTTTCTTATGGGACCATTCTGGAGAAGGTAATTATAGCAGAGGGTGGTAGTGAGGCGTTGACTCAATACCATAAAGAGAGGAAGGATAAGAGCAAGGGATGAGTTGTTACGTTGCGTATCGATTATTGTAAGAGGAGTAAGTTAGTGATTAAGAGTAAATACCCATGGCCCAGGATCGATGAACTATTTTGATAAGTTAAAAGGGGCAAATAATTTTTTTTAAAAATAGATTTTTGTACGAGGTAGAGTCGGTTGAAAGTAAGGAAGAAGTAGGAGATACCTAAGGCGACGTTCAGAACTCGTTACAGTTTGACAAGTTTCTGGTTATGTCATTTAGGTTGACTAATGTCCTGAAGTTAGATTTTTTACTTTTAAAGAGGGCCTGAGATCGTAATTCGGTGGAAAATTGATAGGTACTCTTTTTGCGAGATGCTATGGGATCTAAAGAAGAAAGTACCATTAGCGTCCACAAGAGTGTTCGAATAATATTGGGACGAGTGTGTCGCAATGATCATTGGTGATATTCTAGTCTATTTCAAGACGCTAGAAGATCACGCTGAACATTTGAAGATAGTGTGAGAAACACTACGGATGGAGAAGTTGGATACAGAATTCACTACGTGTGAATTATATCTTAAGAGATAGATAGATTTGTTACTGAGAAGTATGTTGGGAGTGAGAAGTGAAAAATAGTTTACAAGAGCTAAAAGGAAGATTAAGTAAGGCACATGTAATATCTTTATCAGATGATACGAGGAATTTTGTAGTGTATCTCGATGTTTCGCATGGATGACGAGATTGCGTGCTCATGTAGCATGGCAAGGTCATTGTGTATGCATCATGCCAGTCAAAGGATTATGAGGAGGTTTATCCTACTTATGATCTAGAATTGCCAGCTGTGGTTTTTGAATTAAAAATCTAAAGATAGTATTTATACGGGGAGAAGTGTGAGATATACACAGACTCTAAGAGTCTGAAATATATCCTCACACAGAAGGAGTGGAATATGCGGTAGAGAAGGATGGTGATATCTTATATCATACAGGGAAAGTTAACGTAAAAGCTGACGCATTAAGTAGCAATGGTAGGGGAAGCTATCGATGTTAACGACTCGAGAATGAGTTAATAACAAAGATGGCAAGATCAGAGTTAGAAGTTAAATTACGAAATGAAGGGGTAGAAAGGTTATTCACAATATAGACTCAATCCACGGAAATGGAAAGAGTTAAGTAAGTACAACTAAGTAACAAGGAGTACAAGCGAATGAAGAAGAGGATGCAAGATAAATAGAAGATCAAGTATAATCTTGTTTTAAAGGAGGAATTTGAGTTCCAAATAATTATGAGTTAAAAGAATAACTAATATAATAGAGGGATAGCGTAATGTGTTAATAAGTGTTTAACTTCCAACTCATATTATTAATAGGAAAGGACAAGTTCTGTGAAATAAGATAATACCTTCAGTAAAGGTGAAATGAAAGAACCACAATGTTAAAGAAGCATTGTGGAAATTTGAGATTAAAATAAAGGAAAAAATCTCCTCATTAGTGTAGGTAGTATTAGCGAGATTCTGGGGACAGAATCCTTATAAGGAGGGAAGAATGTAACGCCCCAGAAAATCAGATTTTTAGGAGAATTAAAATTTTATTTATTAATGTGGATTAAATGAATTTAATTGATTATTTATTGGAGTGAGCTATTTGAAGGTCGTTCTATGACCTAAACATATCAGAATGTCGTAGTATTTTGGCTAGGTGATAGAATTAAAGTGTTTGAATTTCCAAGACAAAAATAAAAGCTTTCCGAGAAATTTTTTGAAAAACACTATTCAAGCATTTCTGTTCGGGAATTATTTTTGAACATTCGAGAAATACGTAACGATAGAATATCAAGGTGAGATGGAATATCTAATAATATTTCAGTTATTGAAAACATAATATTTCGCCTGTGGACTTAATTTGAGAACGTTAGGAAAATCAAGAGTTAAGAAGTTAGGGTAATAATTGTATGATACGTAGGTATTGTGCGAGGTAGAGTATACGAGTATGATACGAGGTATTATACGAGTATGTATGAATGATGGTATATTGCATATGATGAATAAGTATACGAGCTAGAATACGAGAATTATACGTATAGAATACGTTATAAGGCTTTAAGCCAATTGTAATGGACTTGTAGGGTTGTGTAGCAATTAGTGAAGTCCAATAAGAATTAATAAGCAAGCCCAAGATTATGAAGTATTAGAGCCAAGTGTTTGTAATGTATAATCCAATATGGATAAATGCAAGCCCAAATTATAAGTAAGCTAGTTAAACCTTAAGCCCAAAGTATTAATTCAATGGGTTAGGGTGACCCATGGGGAAACCCATGATCACATGGTTGAATGTGATGACCAAGTAAAATAAGTAAGGACCAAGTAAACTTAGTGATTAAGTAAAGGAAGTAAGGAGCAAGTAATCTTAAGAGCAAAGCAACAGATAAGCTAGGTAATAAGTAAGTAACTTAATAGTTAAGTAAAAGTAATGGGCAAGTATATGTGATTAGCATGTAGACTTAGTGACCAAGAGTTATGGTGGGAAAGTAAGGGATATATGTTATAGAGACCAAGTAAACTTAGTGATCACATAATGAATATTAAGGAGGTGATTAAGGAGGTGGAAGTGGATTAATGACCATTATACCCTAACCTAGCAACTCCTCTAAATAGCAAGCTTTGTATTCATTTGTTAGTTGTTAGATTTTCATCCAATAACTTATAAGTTGAGAGCTTATTTGCTTGAGAGAAAAAGCTAGAAAGTTAGCCTATGAAGTTTAAGAATCAAGAAGGAGATTAAAGATTAAACAAGTGTTATTCAAGAGTAAGTAATCTTAAACCATGATTTCTTTCTCTTCCATTATTAGAGAAGTTGGAAGTGATAGAACATGTATGCTAAGAAGAAGTTGGAATGATGAATCAAATGGCTTAAGTCTTAATAAACCGTATAAGTCATGAATAAGTAATTCAAACATAAATACGTTATGAACTTATAATGAACGTATATGAACTTGTAACATATTTACACAAATGAAATTAGTATGTTAACAAGAAGCAAGAATAATGGCTAGAAGTCATAAACTATCCTAAGTCATGAGAAATGGAAACATAAGTAGTTTGTACTTTTATAAGTTATAAACTCATAAAGAACAAGTAATAACTTATCATGTAAATAAGTTAATGAAGTATGTATATTAAGAAGTTAGTATGATGGAATGAATCCATTTGAAACGAAGAACAAATCTTAAGTAACGAAGTTTTGTCGGAATTCACAAGATTAGACGATAATCGTCGAATTCGTGAAATTCTCGGAATGGAGGTCATATTTTGTGTTTGAACTCGTAAACGTTTGTTTTCGATGGAGATGGAGGTCATATATAGTTGTGGACTTGAAAATGACCGGATTCTGACTTAGAATGAAGAAACGAGCGTTGAACATTCACGAACGTTTATCATTTTCGCTAAAAATGGACTAATAGGTGAATTTTTAGTTAACAAAGTCAAATAGATAAAATTCTTTCTTAAACACATAGAGTATGTAATTTGTGAACAATAGGCTCTTAAACGAGCCAATTCGGACTTATAAACAAGAAGTTACGAGCCCGGGAATCTCACAAAATGAAAAATACATTCAAAATTATCGATGTCATGAGTCAGCATATGTAGTGACTTAAAGCGATAAAGTCCCGCCTCGCACTATGTCCAGAGACCGACCATAGCCCCTGTTAATTGAAGTTGCAACTCGGCCGAATACACTGGGTATGGCACCACAGCACCGTGACCGAATTCTAGGAACCAAAGCCCATGCCATGGCAATGCGATCAATTCTACTAACCAAAAGCATGCCATGCAATGAAGAGCTAAGAGGTGAAGTTGGCACCACAGCGCCAACACTAGATCATGCACAGTAATAAAAGCTTACAAGTAAGGAAATAAAGATAATTGATTAGTAATGAACCAATACATTACTAAACTTAATATAGCATCATTAAGATAATTGTAAACCTTAAGTAATACACTAAAGTTTGAAGATAAGTCAAATGTGAACATGAATGGTATGCAATAAATGTACTTAAGCAATAATGATCGAGTTTCGAATAATGATGTAAGAACGTTAGTAAGCCGCAAGGGATGATGATTAACTCAGACCGAGTTGTATTAATGAAATAATTTCAGTTAAGTTATAAAAAGGAAATAAGTTGGTAAAGAACGATGTAAAAGAACGACGGCAAGCCGTAACTAATAATAACAAATCTACTACATGATTAGATTGAGAAGAAGGGTAAGATTCATTAGGAACCATGTATGTTCATTCATGACCTAATGTGGTATGTTATGTGATTATGTGTTGTAGAGACCGTAAAGGCTCAAAGGAAACGTAATTTTACTATAGCAGACGCTGAAGGCAAGTTTTTCTAAACGCTTATCTAACCTTCATGTTAGCCAGGTTTTCAAATGATTCAAGTTATGAGATGCATGTATGGTTTTAAAGAAAGAGTCGATGCCAGTTTTAACTCGGCTAGAATAATCTTGATAGATTGATTGATTTATTTACAAGTCTTTCAATATAGAATTGTTAACGCTATCCTACGCTATTTGTTTGGTACAGATTCAAGGTAAGCCTGAATATGAATAAACAAATATATTTTCATCGAGTATTCGATGGGCACGTGAGGTTACCACAACTTCAATGTATACACGTTTAATGGATGTAGTGTTGATCAACATAGAGTACTATAGGCTGATCACCTAGAAGTGCTCGTAAGCTATGTCGGACTTACGGACTTAGTAATGGGTTGTCCTTTTCAAAGAAATTATGAAACGCTCATGGTCTTGTACCAGAATTGATGTTTTACTGAATATTGTTATTATAAAAAGTTTTAGAGGAAAAGAAATGCTATTTTGAATTATTGATAGTACTTCGTAACTATTATCCAGTTATTGAAGATATACGATACTTATGTTTCAAGCATGTAGTTTAAAAGAAATTGTTGTACTTGTTGAGCTTGATATACTCATTCTTGCTTAAACCATATGCATACAACTAAAGACGAGCGAACTGAGGTTTCCAATAGAGATAAAGGCAAGGTGAAGATGAATGATTAGTTTATCTTGTAATAGACTAGTAAGTATATGTATTATATTATGACGAACAAAGAATGTAATGGTTTAAGAACCTGGGAACGGGATTTATTATTATTAATGTAATAAGAATGATGTTAGAACACACATTTTGATGTTGTTTCATTAGAATGAATGTATAGTTATGAGCATCATATAGCACCATTTGTCGGGTTGGAAGATACCCGAATTTGGGGGCGTCACAAAGGACTAGGGTGAAGCATCATATATTTTAGGGATAAAGATTTATAAAGATAGATCTAAAAGAATGTTTGGCTTATCCCAAGGAACGTACATTTACTCGATGCTAAAGAAGTTTAACATGGAAGATTCCAAAAGGGATCTCATGCCGATGAGCAAGGGAATACATCCCTCCAAGAAAAAGACCTCAAAGACACTTGAGGAGAGAGACCATATTAGTAAGATTCTTTATGCTTTAGCAATAAGATCTATCATGTACGGTATGATATGTACTAGACTGGATGTCGCTCATGAACTTAGTGTAACAAGAAAATATAAGTCGCATCCAAGAGAAGAGCACTGGAAGGCTGTGAAAAATATCCTAAAGTACTTAGGAAGAACTAAGGATCTATTTCTTGTCTACGGTGGGTCTGAATTGAAACTAGAGGGCTTCACAGACTCAAGTTTTCAAACAGATCAAGATGAAAATAAATTTGTTTTGGGGTATATGTTTACCTTGAAAGGTGGCGCAGTGAGTTGGAAGAGTTCCAAATAGCAAACAGTTGTTGATTCAGTGATAGAGGCAGAGTACATAGCTTCAAGTGAAGCTGCAAAGGAGGCTGTTTTGATGAAGAAGTTCATAACCAAACTTGGTGTGATTCCTAGCATTAGAGGACCAGTACCTTTATTTTGTGACAACATCGGAGCTATTGCGCAGGCTAAGGAACCCAGTTCTCATCAGAAATCCAAACATGTGTTGCGGCAATTTCATTTGATCAAAGAGATCATTGAAAGAGGAGATGTCACCCTAGAGCATGTGGACTCTTAAGACAATATTGCAGATCCATTTACTAAAGTGTTAACACATCATCAGTTCGATCGTCACTTAGAGAAGATGGGTATGAGAGACCATGGCGATTTGCTTTAGTGCAAGTGGGAGATTGAAAGTAGTATGCATACAAGCCAATCATGTATGATGATAAAGCATATACTTTGTAATCAAACTTATTTATTTATTAATAAAAAAATTGTTTATTAAAGGTATTTATTATCTACATGGTGTTGTTTTAATAATATGTGATAAACCCATAGTTTTAAGCAATGCTTTTAGAATCATAATGAGATCATGTTAATGAGATCTAAATTCTTAGATAGATTAAAACTAAAATGTTCTCAATTGATGGATTACTAAAAATGGAATTAATGAATCTGAATAGATTGGTACATACGTTGCTTGCTCATTGGATGAGAATGATTGATCTCATGATCATTTGTGTGGAGACACTAAAGTAAGTATGTAGGTGCTTATTAGAGAATAAGTTCACTGAACGTGACTCGCTAAGAAATATCTAATGGAGTTTTACTTACCTCTCAATAGAAATTCATATAGTGATAGTAGCACAAATGATCCTTAGACTTTAGATCATCATAGTATCTTATATATAATGAATTACACTTTGACTTATTCCTTAAGACCCTTAGGGTATATCAAAGGGTATGCTTAATTGGGTGTAATAAGTTATATATGAAGATAATGAATGATCAATATAGAATCTACCTCTTCTACTAAAAGAAGATAAATGTCATATGTGATTCAGTAAATGACAACCCAAGAATCCTTGGCCAAGGTGAAATGAAATTAGAAAGTAGTTTCTAATTTGCATTTATTCGGAGTTGTGCATTTGGGAATCAAAATACATATAATTAAATAAAATAAGACTTGACAGTAATTCAATGTCTTATATTTGATTGGGACATTGTATGGTGGAAGGATTTAATTGTACGGTAACTATTTACTCAAAGGTTCTTTTATGATTAATGTTGGAATCTATATTATCTAGAAAGTCGTTGATCGCTAGGGAGACTTATCCCTATTGTAGAATAAATATTATTTATTTAAATAAATTAATAGTTTAATTTACTTATTTAAAAAAGATTAGAATTGTTCTAATTGATTAATTCATAACCGGTTTAATATGGAGAACCTAAAGGGTCACACATATAAAAGGAAGAATAATTATTTAAGAAGTTAATGGCATAATCGTAATAATATAGTTAAGTATATTTAATTTAATCTATGGTGATAGAGTAAATTAAATAGCTTAATATTATTATTTAATATTTTGGAAATATTAAATATAAATTAATAAGAGGAGTCTTATTAATAGTATTAAAATTATTATTATTTTAATTTCCAAAAGAGTTTTGGAATTAATTTAATATAAGTACTCTCATTTATTCCTAATATGATTAGGAGGCCAAATTAGTTAAATAAGTTTAATTAATTATCCCTAATAAGATTAGGGGGCCCAATTAATTAAAGGAGTTTAATTTAATAAATAATACTTTATTTTAATTAAATAGGGTTACCTGATATCTTTATAAGAGGTGTCTTATATCAGATATCAAATATACGTAATTCTAATTGTTGGAGAGTACACCACTTTTTCTATAGAGATAGGAAAAACTAGGGTTTGAGTCAATACACCATTCTTCTTGAAAATTATTCTTCATTAATGGATCACCTCTAGAGGCCATACACTTGGGTCGTTAACATTGATCAAAGGAAGGAATCTACCCGGAGATTCAAGGAGATCGCGGAGAAGTAGGAGTTGAACTCGCACATGTGGAAGCTCGTATCTACAAGGGTATGATTCCATAACTTCTTGTTTTTTATTTTAATTAATAATATGCATAAAGGATGATCCGGGTAATGGGTTTGTGACAAATTTTAAAATCTGATTTTACTTTACTTCCGTTAATTTTGTAGTTTGATTGCTACGTTGATCTTCACAAAACCTTAAATGAGGTGCCTCAGGAGATTAAAGAATGGGTCGAAGACAAACCCATGCCAAATCTTGATCAAACTACCTCCTACAACCTTGGAACCTCAGTGATAAGTGGGTTTTACACCTACTTATGGAGTACCAATTCAGGCAAACTATGCCCATCTCAAGTACATTTTAGTATGTTTTAGCTGCATTTTATGTTAATTTGCATTTTGCATACTTAAAACTCCTTTTAGTGAATAAGTGCAGGAATCGGCCTAATTTAGTGGTGTTATAGGGCACAAGGCTAATGGATGCATGAAGGCGAGGCAAAAGCGGGATATGCATGGCACGAAGGTACAATGGAGTAAGGAGACCAAGCATGGAAGGAGATTAAGCATGAATGAACAAGTAGCAGCAGTAGTAGCATGACAAAATTAGAACAAGAACCAGGATCTGCAGATTCTACAAGTCACAAGCTAGAGCGGCGAGAATAATATGAGCGCATTGTATGGTACCCAATGGGACCATGGAACCTCGCAAGTTCTTGCATGACCATGAGAATGACAAGCCTAGGGAGCGCGCTCCCTGCCGCCGAAGACCCACTGAACATCAAAACTTCATCGTAAGTCTCGCGCCTGCATAAAGCATAACAAGTTTGGAGGAGCACGCTGACTGAAAAGTCGCTAATTTGTTTTATTTTATTTTTTAATTAAAATGGTTGTAATCCATTTAAAACGAGATCTGACTGGTGTCAGACGTATCTTTGATATTTTTGGACGTATTCTTTATATCGTAACTAGGATTTACTCTCTGGGGGAGATTCCAACGTAGAAGAAGGCCAACACTCTATTCTTCTACTTCTTCTTTGGGATTGTCTACCAGAGTAGTTTATTATTAATATTTGCTGGATGGTTATGTGGATTTAATTATTAATAGTGGATTCTATTCAGTAATTGGGTTTGATAGTTTCATCTTTCATCTTTCAATTGTCGTTTATTAACCATATTTAGATTTGATCCCATAATGGCTTTTGGTTCAGTCATGAACTAAACTCTATTATAGGATTCTAGCAGATTTTAATATGTAGTTTGATTGCATGCTTAAATGCTGGATTATTTAAATATCATATGGGATGTCTATCATAATTGTTTTGCATGTATGAATGCTTGATCACCATTCGTTTCAGTATTTGTATAGAATTGACAACGAACATGCAAATATGGATTGTAATCATGATAGTATACGTATATAGGGCTGTGTTATATGGCTTGTGTATTTCGTGAACCAGATAGACATATACTGTTTCACCGTATAAGTTAGAATAAGGGCTTAAGCTTAAATTCTATATAGTTTCAATTTCACATAGACATATAGTGATTTTGGTTATATTGATGATTACATGGAGTCTATCATCTGTGGATGTTGTGTAAGTAGGTCTTAGTGTATTGAAAAATGGCTAATACTCTTTTAGTGCTCTTGGCTACTTTCCCGTGATATGTGAACAAGTCATGCATGATAGCGGCGGTTGAATGAAATATTAAATGAAGTTAGTGTTGGGATTTTCGGCACAAAAACGCAGAGGAAATATAAAAATAATCAAAGCAATTCCGAAACCCAAAACAGGATCCAAGCGAAATTGAAATTAATTCAGTGGTTTAGATATTATACCGATTATGAAAAAGTTCTGAAATAGCTTCGAATCCTTTACGCAATCCAATAAGAACCACGTCTCTACGATATCCACACGAACGCCGCACGAATTGTCGAACGATTCTGCAATAAGAGGGACTTACGGTACTAGCCACCAAAGGAACGATTATGAAACTATTTTCTCTCTAGTCTCTCTCTAAAAGCGGCTAGGGTTTCTCAATTATGATGATCACCCTAAGTAGCTGCTATATATCATATATATAGTAGTTAAAAGGAATTAATCAAATCAAAACCTAATTTCATAAAATATGAATATATATATATATATATATATTTTTAATTAAGTCTTACTTATTTAATATACATATATACAAATTATCCTTTTAATTTAAATTAAGTGATTTAAATACTATTAATCATATTAATATATTTAAATCCTTAAAATTTAAATTAATTCCCTTTAAATTACATTCTATGTGTGTGACCACATAAGTTATTATTACGTTGGCAATAATTTTAAAATCATATTATAAAATTATAAACAGTGAAGCGGCATCTAGTAATGCATCACTACTACCCAAGTAATAATAAGATCGATTATTCGATGCAACCTTTTAAGTGACCAATGTTTCAATGTAATTTAATCCTTTTAACCTTAATATCCTAGATTAAACTCTCGAGTCATGGAATGTGTCATACTCTTTATAATTTAATCTGAGTTTTCTTGATCAATGAGTAGACTATATGAAACAAATCACTATTTGAGCATGGCCATGCATTTCATAGTCCTACTCAATCAAGAGAAACTATGGATATCACCCCTAATATATAGGATGGTTAAATTCTATCTAGATCACTCATATTCCTCACACGATTCATGATGTACCCAATAATCACCTTTATAGTCCACCCTATTAAAGGTGACATTTGATGATATTAAAGTACATAAATTCCGTGTAGAAATATAGTGATTTCGTGTCTGGAGGACCATTACATCATTGTCACTATGAGAATTGCTAATGACACTTAGCATAATGCTCCATATAGAATTCTCATGGTGGAGTCCATCCAAGACATCGTTCTCTAACATGTACCTATGCATTGACTTAATATCTTATATATTTATGACCAATGAGATTTGGTCATCAATCGATCCATATTAGTCTTAATGCATCATTGTTGTCCCATCAACAATGATACTCGACTAGGGACATTTAAGGACAAATGATACTAATTGTAATTATATAATCTCATGTTCAAGTAAAATACTTGAAACTATATAATTTGTATCATTAGTCTAAGAATTTTTATTATGTTAACATTTATATAACGCGGTAAATAAAATCATAATAAAATCATTCATTTATTCAATCAATATAATATCAAAACGTTTAGCAATTATATCAAATAATTGGCCTCTAGGGCATAAACTCTAACAGTTAGGGTCCCATTATTTCTAGATTTGATTTATTCAATTTTATTATCGTTTTAGTAGTTATTTACAATTCGAAAAAAAACCAATCTTAATCATTAGTTTGAAGCATATAAATATAGTGAGTTAATTATTGAATAGTGATTTAAGTTAAACAACTTTCTCTGTGGGATCGATACTTTACTTGCTCTGTATTGCTTGTTGACATATGTATGATTGCATGAGTTAGAGCTCTTTTGTTAAGACTAAAAAAGAGGCAACACTCAGAAAAATCTAAAAAAATCCAAATTGGTACGGATTTTACTCCAAGCCAAAGGAATGACATGGTTACTATATTGACCCAATTCCAGGATGTGTTTGCATGGTCTCATGAAGACATGGTCAGTTTTTCAACTGACATCATCATTCATCGCCTACCCTTCAAAAAGGGATTCAAACCAGTCAGACAGAAACTCAGGCGATTAAAACCTGATTAGAGTTTGAAAGTCAAAGAAGAAATTGTAAAATAATTTCAAGCTGACATCATCATGGTATCAACATACCCTAAGTAGCTATCCAACATAGTCCCCGTACCTAAACCTGGAGGGAAGGTGCGAGTTTGCGTGGATTACAGGGATCTGAACAAAGCTTGTTTCAAAGACAGGTTTCCCGTACCAATTATCCACATACTCATTAACAATACAGCTCAGTATGGCATGTACTCCTTTGATGACTACTTTGTTGGGTGCCATCAAATCATGGTTGCTAAAGAGGATCGTGAGAAAACTGCATTCATCACTCCTTGGGAAACCTTTTGCTATAGACGGTTGTCATTTGGTCTCATCAATGCCGGAGCTACCTATCAGCGAGCCATAATGGCTCTTTTCCATGATTTAATGCATAAAGAGATAGAAGTTTATATGGAGGAAGACCACCTAGACCATCTCAAAAAACTTTTTAACCAGTTGCGTAAGTACAAATTTAATCTAAATCCGACCAAGTGCACCTTTGGATTCAAATCAGGCAAGTTGCTAAGATTCCTAATAAGTAACAAAGGTATTGAGCTAGATCCTGCAAAAATCTAGGCCTTCACTGAGATGCCCATACCCCAGACAGAGAGGGAAATACGGGGAATTCTGGGAAGAATCAACTTCATCAGCCGATTCATCTCCCAACTCACAACAACCTGTGAACCTATCTTCAAGTTGTTAAGGAAGAACTCCTCCAAGAAATGGAATGAAGAGTGTCAAGAAGCCTTCCTTTGCATGAAAGAGCAACTGGTCAAAGCTCCTATTTTGGTACCTCCCAACGATGGTGTTCCCCTGTTTATGTACTGATGCTATCTATTACCTCAGCAAAAGATTCAGCATCAGAACACAAGTAAAGCTTGATTGAGAAAACTTGTGCTTCTTTTGTAATAATCCAGAATTTTATTTATAATTTTAAATATTTATTTGTAAGTTAAATAAATATTTTAATTGATGTGTTTGTTGTTAAGTAAATTTTTTTGGATTATTAATGAGTTAAATAAATAATTTGTGAATAATTGTGGACTAACTTAATATTGTGAAAAATATTAACTAAGTTGATGTTCGATAATTTTGTGGGTTGAAATTTAATTTAATAAGTTAATTAAATTAAATGAGTGGTTAACTAATTATCATATTATATAATGATAATTTTCTAATTTAATTTAAAAATTAAATTAGAGAAAGTTAGTAATGATTATTTGAGTTGTTAAATAATTATGTGATAATTTCATTTAATAATTGAATTAGAGATTTAAAGTTTTGTTAAGTAAAATTATAATTTTAAATGATTAATCAAAATAGTGGAATTTAATTAATTAGAAGGTGACCATTAAACTATGTAGCAAGTGATTTACTAAAATAAATTAGAGAGTTTTAATTCAGTTTTCCAAACAAGGCTTAAAGATATTAAGTCTTTATTTTTAATTAGTTTTATCCAAACTTTTGAAATTTTAACTGACAAATTATTTGAAAAAAAATTTAACTGTTAATTTATGTTTAAGTTTGAAGCAGACAAAAAAATTAAGTTGTACGTGTTATGGTTGTCAGTTTTATTTTTACGCATCATTTGTATTTGGCTTAAGCCCGAGAATATAAGAGAGGAAGAACAGAGAAGAAATAGAGAGAAATGAGAAAAAGAAAAGGAGAGAAGCTTGTGAGTTTGAAGGAAGGAGTTTGAGCAGTCAAAGCTAGTTATTCTTGTGGGTTAAACAAGCGAATTGAATGTATAATTTCTAAAGCTTTAGTTTTACGTATATGAAAAGTTTTATGTTCTTGAGTTTCATTTTAAAATAATGAAATTGTTTTCCAACTCTCTATAATGTAATTTTGATGAATTGTTGATATATAAAGTGATTGATTGTGTTTATTTGTAATTGTGATGTTATAATAAGGATTTGGGATATTAATTTAAAAGAATTACATTCAAAGAAAAGAAATTGTTTACAGTGAGTGTGTGTATGAATATAGCTTGTTGGAGTCCAAAATTGATAGTTAATCTGTGAACTAAATTTTAAATTGATTCTTGAATGTGATAATTCATTAAGAAACGAAAAGAATACAGTTTGAATGAATTAATTTGGTGTAGTACTGAAGTTTCAGTGATGATTTTTGCTAAAGTTATCAAAAATGATGTTTTGGAAAAAATATGGAATTCAAATGACTTAATTTGATTGTAGTTATTGTTTAATTGTTCTAAATTAGTATATAGTGATGGGTAATGTTTATATGAAGCCTATATCAATTGGGTGTATGTAATTTGTTGATTAATTGATAACGTTTGTGAGTTTGGTTTTGAGCAGAGTATGAAAACTGTCTGCGTAGTTTCTGTCTGCCCACCAGCGCAGCCGCGCTGGTGTCAAAGGCAAAAAAGGCGCAGCTTCGATGCTTCTAAAGCTATAAACGACGCAGTTACGCCCTAGCCAGAACAGTGGCAGTGATGTATGTTGATTGTGCAGACCTTAAAAACTTATTTTAACCTAGTATAATGAAAATGTTAATGTGGTGAGCATGTAATAAAGATACTATAACATATTTGTATCATGTATGTGATAGTTTCAAAATTGTAAAATTAGTAACTTGTGAAAACTTTACATTATGATTTATTAAAATCTAGAATTGGTGACTAAGTGTTATAATTCTAAGACTTGTGATTTCTGAATTTTATATGGTATTAGTGATTGGAACTTGTACTAAAATAACAAGTTCGACTAAAATGGGATTTAACTTGGAAAATGGATGTTAGTATATCTAATAGATGTTGTGATTCTAATAATATGTGTAGGTGAACGTGAGTTGTAATTTAATAGCTTACGCACGAGGCAAGTTTCAGAACTCTAATCTTTTTTTGAGTTACCCTAACTTGTTTATAATTAAGCAAGTTTTCCTAGTCTCATTCTCTTTATAATGAATGCAAGTTCCTGAACTCCAAACTCTAATTAAGTTGTCCTATCTCATTTACTTTACGCAAGTTCCTTTACTTATATAACTTCGTTATATTCATGCAAGTTATTGAACCTGACTCTTATTTTGAGAAGGTTTCCTATTCTTGATTTGTTACGTATTATGCAAAATTTTTGAATTTCATTATTCTTACGATGAGCAAGTTTTGTTTTCAGCTTGTTATCAATTAATGCATGTTCAATAATTTAAATCTTTTATTATACAAGATTATAGCCTTAGCTTAATATTGTTGAAGCAAGGTTTATTGTATTATTCAATGCTTATACTTTCTAGTTAATTTCTAATGATGACTTCATTATATAATGTTGATTCATTTATGCTTCATGACTATTCCATATTATGTTGTTATCGAACATTTGAAATGATATTGAACTTTATTAATTCAACTAATCCTTAGTTGATGGTCGTTAAACTCTAAATTACCCTTGAAGCTTATCCAAACCAAACTTTCTTTGGTGCAGACTTGTACTCTAAAACTGAGAAGAACAACCCTATTATAGGGGAATTATTTACGCAATGCGTTTAAATGTTTTTGCACAATACATGGTACGAAGGGCTGATCACCTTAAGTACGGGGAGTCCCTAAAGTCTTATGATTGTTTAGGTTTAAGTTGAAAGATTACTTATTACCTTGGACATAGTTTGTGGTCTTGTGACCCTCAGATAAATTTCACATTTTGATTTCAGTTCTTGAATACCATTGATAGAAAATATTATTCAGTATGTTGAGCCTATTCATTTGCAGTTATTATTTTGTTATTGTTAATTGTCATTTTCAAGTGAGCATTTGTTTTGTTCACTCTTACATATATATAATCATTGCAGCTAAAGTTGAGAAGGTCGATGAATCTACCACTAGAATAGGGAAAGGAAAAATGAACAAGTGTTGAAGACTTGTAATTTATTAACTTTCATGATGATAGACTTTATTATAAATATTGTGATGTAACTATTTTAATTTTCCGCACTTGATGTATGTTTTAAAGGTTAGATAACCTGGGAGATTTATTGATTAAGTTATGTAACCCTTTAATGGGAAGATCTATTGTTTAAATTTTATTATATTTGGGTAGTTAGATATGAAAGAATGGAAAGTGAACACCAAGTCTTATTGGGAATAAAGTACACAAATTTGGGGTGTCACAGCTTTAGCATGGACTTCCATGAAATTACAAAAATGTTTGATCTAAACCATACATTCAAAAATTATTTTTCTAAATGACAATTTTGCCCCAACTTCGAAATTTCTATAAATAGAGAGTATTTCATTCATTTGGTTTTTACCAATTAAGTGAAAAAAAAAATCATACTCTTCTTACCTACATTCTCTCTAAATCATATATCTCTTCATACAAAAAGTTCTAATTAAGTTTTGAAGAGAAAATTGGTCCAAGTATTGAGATAAGTTTACTTTCTGTTAAAAATATTTCTTACTTGTGTTCTATCTATAGATATACAAATATATTTTGTTCTACACAATTCTATATATCTATATTTCATATATTTATCAAATAAAAGGATACTTGGGTGCCGCAAGGCTACGGAGATAAACCTCTACGGAGAGGAATCTAACCGTACGATTCCTTATAGTCTTCAGTAACCTTTTATTGATATTATTTATATAAATATTGTAAAATAGATACGACACTTGATAGCTCAAAACAACACTGAGATACCGCTCCAAAAGAGTAGTCATCCGAACCGGATTTGAGAATCGTAGTGATCTCATCGAAAATATTTATATAAATATCAATTGTGAAAATTATAAATTCTGTTATACTTGGGCGGCGCAAGGCTACGGAGATAAACCTCTACGGAGAGGAATCTGACCATAGGATTCCTTATATTACCAAGTGACACTATTTATAAAAGTTCACATAATAGATACAATATTCTTATATATTATTTGATTTAAACAAATAATATTTGTTATATCAATTAGTGCTTAACTGAAATTATACTTGTTGGTTGATTTGATTTATTCTATTATACAAGTATTGATTTATAAAAATAATTCATATAATACTTGGTAATAACTAATTGAGAAACAATTTATATTATCCATAGAAAAACACTCTTTATTTTATAAAATTGTTAATTCTTTATAAAGTGCTTTAATATCATATACTAGTTTAATTAGAAGCATAAGTGGATCTAAACAAGAATTTCTATCTGTTTATTTGAGAAGCATTACTCTGTACTTAACTTGTATCAACTTAGTCAAGAAAGGATTAGAGTTAGTTTATTTTATGTACCTGTGAGAAAGACGAGTAATTCTTTGACGAATACCAGAGTCTTAGAGAAGTCAGCAGGAAGTTGGGTCTCTAGTGCACTTGTGAGGTAAGGAAGAGGCTGTTGTTTCAAGACCAGATCATAAATTAGAACTGAACTCAAAAGTTGATACAACTAGACTTGAGGAAGGAGCGGGAAGCTTGTTGTCCAAGATAGAATAGTTGAGAATAGTTGGAAGTTTTTCTATAAAACTTTGTAAAGGCTTCTCCGTCTGTTGAAGGAGTTTTTATTACTAATAGTAATTGGATCTCAAGTTCCAAGTAGGGACTTGAGACTGGACGTAGCAACATACCAAGGGGTGTATGTTGTGAACCAGATAAATATCTGTGCATTGTGATTGAATTTTTATTATCTTGCATGCTGAGTGCTAAAATTGCTAATTAATAACTAAAAATTCAAAAAGGCTTAAATATAATTTTTAACTGGTAATAATCTATTCAACCCCCCTTCTAGATTATTATTGATCTTTCAATTGGTATCAAAGCAGTGCTCTTTAAATTGTTTGTTGAGTATATACAAGCATACTTAAGAGTAGATCCATGGCCTACAATGCTACTGGTTGTGGGGAAGGATTATCTATGTCCAGACCTCCACTATTTGATGGTACCAATTTTGCCACCTGGAAAAACAGATTCAAAATCTATGCCAAATCTCAAGGAATCAAAATCTGGTGTGCCATTGAACGAGGTGTGCAAATTCCAACCAAAATTGAAGGAGAAAAGACTGTCGAGAAAGACATATATGAATTCACCACTGAAGAAGAAGAGATCATGAATATTGCATCCCGAGCAGAACAAGTGCTGACCAGTGCTTTGATTGAGAAAGAATACAAAAGAGTTAGTAACTGCAAAAATGCAAAAGAAATCTGCAAAAAATTAATTGTAACCTATGAAGGTACCAATCACATCAAAGAAACCAGAAAAGATGCTCTAATTCAAGAGTATGAAAGCTTCAAGCTTGAAGAATGAGAAAAGATCATTGATATGGAAACTCGATTTTCCAGAATCATTGATGAGCTAGAGCAATTGGGAAAAGCATACACTACAAATGAGAAAAATAGAAGAATTCTCAAAGCCCTTCCATCCATCTGGAAAATGAAGGTCACTGCAATAAAGGAAATGCAAGATTTAACTACATATCATATGGACAATCTCATCGGGAATCTTCGTGCCCACGAAGTTGATATGTTCGTTGAAAAAATTTGGATCGAATCTGATCTCAAAAGAAAGGAATCGCCTTCAAAGCTCTTTTGGTTGATCAAGAAAGTTACGATGAAGAATTAAATGAAGAACTTCTCAGTCTAGACAACAATGTCTAGACAACTTAGAAGAGTAATTCAAAGCAAAGCAAGAAAATATGGCAAAGGCTTCATGTAAACAAACAACAACTTCAACAGCTTCAAAGGCAAATAATTTTTCAAACCAAAGACACAAGGAGGAAATTTCAAAGCCAGTAACAACTTCAGGAGTACCAATCCAAATGAAAATTCAAACACATGTTTCGAATGTAAGCAGCCTGGACACTTCAAGATGGACTGTCCAAAACTAGTCAACAACAAAGTTCTTATAGCTGAAGAAGGATGGGATCTAAGTGACGAGGAAGAAACTGCTGAGCAAATCGAAGAAATTGCAAATCTCTGCTTAATGGCAGATACTGACTCATCACCAAGATCAGTGGTAAATTCTGAACACCAACTGCCTAGCACTTCATTTTCATCATACACACTAGAAAATATAAATAAAGAACACTATGAATTACAAGAAGCTTATAGTCATTAATATGGAAGTAATGAACTATTAAAAGAAGAATTAAAAAGATTAAGAAAAATAAATACAAGTCTTGAAATTGAAAATGCTAATTTAATTATCACTAATGAAAGTTTAAATGAAATAAACTTAAAAAATAAAGAAGAATTAGAACAACTTAAGAAAATTAATAAAAATCTTGAAATAGAAAATTCCTCACATATTATCTCAATTGAAAATCTTGAAATTGAAAATTCAACACTTGTCGTAATCAATGAAGATAATCAAGTACAAGATCAAGTAGTAATTGATGAAATTAAAAATGAAAATTCAAGTTTAAAGTCAGAAATAGAAAACCATACTTGCAAAATTGAAAACTTAACCAAAGAATGTGAAGATTTAAATAATATAATTTATAAATTTAAAAAAGGAAAGGAAAATCTTGATGTCATGTTAAATCAACAAAAATGTAGTTTTAATAAAGAAGGTTTAGGATATACAGGAGAAACAAGTGAATCAAAACATAAAAGATTGTATCACGTTAAAATTGAAGGAAATGAAAATCATATATCTCCTTTCACAAAATGTTTCTATTTTAACAGAAATGGTCATTCCTTTTATACGTGCAATGCTAGAAATGGAAACTATAAAGGAAAAATGATTTGGGTTCCCAAAGGAACATATACTACACCATCCATCACAAGGAGATAATTTCACAAACATCATTATCATACTTCTCACAATCCAGTTACTCATAGAATGATTTTCTCAACTAAAATTGATTATCCTATGCCAAGTTTTGTAAAGGAAACTTCAAATGCTCCTTATACAAAATGGAAAACTCACCTTAAGGACCCTTCAACTTAAAGGGTACCAACTTGTGAAATTAGTACATATATTGCAGATATGTCTTGCAGTTGACATGAATAAAAGCAAATGGTATCTTGATAGTGGATGTTCTAGACATATGACTGGAGACAAATCCAAATTAAGAAATTTGCAAGCTACAGACTTTGGTGAAGTAACTTTCGGTGATAACAATAAAGGTAAAATGATTGGAGTTAGATGTGTTGGTAACAAACACATAACCATTTCCAATGTTCAGTTAGTTACTGGACTCAGGTATAATCTTCTGTCTATCAGTCAACTATGTGATAGTGGTTTTAAAATATCGTTTAGTACACATAATTGCTCTATTTATGATCAAACTGATAAATTAATCTTAGATTGTCCTAGATATCAAAACGTGTATACTTGTGACTTAGATGCATACTCTCATTTAGATAACATATGTCTTGTTTTTGCAAATGAGGATCCTTGGCTATGCCATTGCAGACTAGGACACATCAATATGAAGCTCATAAATAACATTTCTTCTAAAGAACATGTCCGTGGTCTTCCTAAATTAAAATTTTTTAAAGACCACATCTGTGAAGCTTGTGAATTAGGTAAACAAATTCATGCATCCCATAAACCTAAACTCACTGTGTCAACCTCTCGACCATTAGAATTGATAGACATGGACCTTGTTGGACATATCCCTAAACACAGCATGGGTGGTGCTGTATATATTCTAGTTTTGGTTGATGATTATTCACGATTACATGGGTTGATTTTCTAAAGTTTAAAAATGAGGCTATTAATTCTTTTTCTACTCTATGTAAAAATATTCAAAATCAACAGGGGAGTTCTATTGTTTATATTCGATCTGATCACGGAAGAGAATTTGATAATTCTGATTTCATTATGTTCTGTGATGAGAACGGTATAAGTCATAACTTCTCTACTCCTTAAACACCTCAGTAAAATGGTGTAGTTGAAAGAAAAAATCGTTCTTTGCAAGAAATGGCAAATACCATATTAAACGAATACCGACTTCCAAAGTATTTTTCGGCTGAAGCAGTGGCAACATCATGTTACATATTAAACAGAGTTTTATTAAGACCTTTTTTGTTCAAAACTCCCTATGAGCTCTACTATAAAAGAACTCCAAAAATAAATTATTTTCGTGTTTTTGGGAGCAAATGTTTTATTCTAAACACCGAAGGACACTTATTGAAATTTGATCCTAAATCTGATGAGGGAATATTTCTTGGATACTCTCTTAATAGTAAAGTATATAGAGTTTTTAACAAAAGAAGTCTAGTTGTGGAAGAATCAATGAATGTAACTTTTGATGAAACTCAACCTCCTTCAAAATATAAAGAATTAACTGATAATGATGTTGTCATTGAAAATATTCTCAGAAATATGGAAGAACCAAAACTAGATAATGCATCTCCACCTATTGTTGAAAATCCTCTTGAAAATCCGAACCCTCGGTTGAATGATTTGCCCAAGGAGTCTCATGTTATTAAGAATCATCCTATAAAAAATGTTATTGGTAATATTGAAAAAGGAGTTATTGGTAATAAACATATGCCTTACTGGATGAAGACTGGATAATGGCTATGCAAGAAGAACTTGAATAATTCACTAGAAACAAAGTATGGGAATTAGTCCCAAAACCCGAGGATGTTTCAATTATTGGAACTCGATGGGTATTTCGTAATAAACTTGATGAAAATGGAATTGTTATTCGTAATAGAGCAAGATTAGTTGCACAAGGATATAATTAAATGGAAGGAATTGACTATGATGAAACATACGCTCCTGTTGCTAGAATTGAATCTATTCGTATGTTATTAGCATTTGCATGCCATAAGAATTTTAAACTGTTTCAAATGGACGTGAAGTTTGCTTTTTTAAATGGTGTTATAAAAGAGGAAGTTTATGTTAAACAACTTCCTAGATTTGAAGATTTTAGTCATCCTGAATATGTTTATAAATTACATAAAGCTCTATATGGTTTAAAATAGGCTCCAAGAGCTTGGTATGAAAGGTTGATTAATTTTTTGTTGGAAAATGTCTCCAAACGAGGAACTGTTGATACTACCTTGTTTACTAAAAATAAAAATGATGATATTTTGGTATTTCAAATATATGTTGATGATATTATTTTTGGCTCTACTAACATTACTATGTGCAATGAGTTTTCTGAAAGTATGAGCAAAGAATTTGAAATGAGCATGATGGGAGAATTAAACTTCTTCCTCAGACTGCAAATCAAACAAGGAGAAAAAGGTATTCATATATCTCAGTCTAAATACTGTAAAGAAATGATCAAGAAATTTGGATTAGAATAACCAAAATCTCTTACCACTCCTATGTTAACAGCTGATAAATTAATTATTAACGAAAATGGAAAATCTGTTGACTCAAAGAAATATAGAGGAATGATCAGAAGTTTATTATATATAACTGCTAGTAGACCTGACATCATGTTTAGTGTTTGTAAATGTGCTAGGTTTCAAGCTGATCCTAAAGAATTAAACTTGACCGCAGTAAAAAGAATTTTTCGATATCTTAAAGGAACCACTGAATTAGGCCTATGGTATCCTCAGGATCAACCATTTAATCTAGTATGTTTTTTAGATTCTAACTATGCAGGTCATCATGTTGATCGAAAAAGTACCAGTGGTACTTGTCAATTCCTAGGAGGATGTTTGGTTTCTTGGTTTTCTAAGAAATAGAATTCGGTATCCATTTCAACCATCGAAGCAGAATACGTTGCAGCCGCACGATGTTGTGCTCAAATATTATGGATGAAACAGACCCTGGCTAATTACAACTTAAAATTTGATTGTGTCTCAATTTTATTTGATAATACTAGTACAATAAATCTCAACAAAAATACAGTATTACATACTCGGTCAAAACATATAGACATTAGGCATCATTTTTTACGTGATCACGTTAATAACGGAAATATTAAATTAGAACATATTGACACTAAATTAAATATAGCTGATATATTTACTAAACCACTAAGTTCAGAAAGATTTTGCAAATTAAGAATTGAATTAGGAATGCTAAATATTATTTCTTAAATTATTGTATTTTATTTTGTGTCCAAACAAATTTTTATTTATTGTCTACTTAATTATTTTATAAGAAAAAATTAAACATATTATATATATTCTTGATAATTTTTTATCTACATGTATATATTTATATTTTTATGTTTAAAATGATGTTTATATATATTATATATATTAAATTTGATCCATCAATTTTGGCAAATCAAATGGTCCACATCATACAAGCTACATCCCATTTTCTCAACAAATCAAAATCAACTATCAAAAGCACACGGATCACTCCTCAAACCGTCCGATCAAACCTAAGCACTAATCTCAGCCTTTAGATCAGGTTCTTGAAAGAAACACAACTCAGACTCAGTTTTGACCATTGATCAAGATCTGCTCAATATTATCCACCATTGGATCATTTGATAAACCAAACTATATATATAATTTTTTATTTTTTAATTTAGTTTCTTACATTCTTTTTCTCTCTCCTCTCCAATCTCTCATTCGCGTCTCTCGGTCTCTCTCTCTTATCTATCAGATCGTAATCTCCTACTACTCTCTATTATCTCTAATTTCTGTCTCTGGCGTCATACTGTCTCGACTACTCTCTATTTTCTTCTTCCTAATCATGATTTCTTGCTAAAATTTGTTCGGATTTCTCTCAAAATTTCTTCCAGTTCTAAATTTTTTTAATCGCCTCTGTTTAGTTTTTCAATTTTTTTGTTTTGTTATTTTGTTACTCATCTCTATCTTAGGATCAAAAGATGTTTGATTGATCAACAAATCTCCGATTTTCTCTTTTGTCCAAATCTGTATACATACATATAATTTTTGTTTTATGAAACTTCTGAAAATTATTTTTTAAGGTTTCAGGCAAGTGTTTGATATAATCAATCGATCTGTTTCTTAAATTCATTCTAGAGTTTTTTTTGGTTTATTAGTTCAATTTTTTTGCCAAAATGTCTTTCTAAAATGGTATGATATCTTGTCTATGTTCAACAATTCTTTTTGCATACTTTTTTAGCTTATACTTTCTTTTACGCTCGAGTTAAGTTTATCTTACAAAAATCAACGGATTTTAAAATTTATTTGTCGAACATTTTTTAATTCATATTATTTCATACTCAAAATAAATCCTCAACTATTTATTGTTTATCTACGACAAAAGTTTTAAAATTTAGGGTCATCGAATATTTTTAATTCTCCGATTATGTATTCAAAATTTTTGTGATGAACATTTTTATTTTGGTAAGATCTTGTTGGTACTATCCTCTGAACATTTTTAAATTTTTTAAAACCCAAATGTGACGATTCCAAAATAGGTCCATTCCATCCAACCCATTCGAAGTGCTTGAATAAATAGTGCAGAAACAACTACTACTTTATTATCACAACAATAAAACGTGATTAAATACAAATATTATCTTACAGACAATATTTATACTCAAATAAATCCTCATCACATTTATTGATACATTATTTTACAATAATGGTGAGGACTACTAAACAACTCTCTCTAGAACCTTCATTCGATTAGAAGAGTTACGTAAGAATGAAATCTTTTAACGATCCATCATCAATATTTTATCCTCGTAACATCAATCAATATTCATCTCAAATCAAATATTCATCTTTTTTGACTACTGGGCCAAGATATTCATCAATCAATGTCGTATGTTCATCTCAACACTGCTCATCTCTTTGCACTAAAGGCCAAAGATATTCATCGATCGGTCAGTGTTCATTTAAACACATGCTCATCTTTGCACTACTGAGCCAAAGATATTCTTCGAGAAATCATTCATCTTGCAATTACGTAAGCCAAAGATATTCAATAATATCATCATTTAAGATCGAGGATGATGAAAATATTTTTAAAGAACGAATCCGGTGAAACAAAATGACAAGGATAAGGATTAAGGATTCAGACTTTGTTTTATCCATGTCCAATAATACCTCAAAATAATCATAGTGGTGTAAAATTCAGCTGAGTATCCGAATAGATATTTTAGGAACGAAAAGAAAAATTTTCATTTTCTATGAATAGTGTCAGTATACTTGAATAGTCTTGAAGTATGCGTGAATAGTAACTCAGACCACCAAAGATAGAAATTCCACAAAAAACATTTTCACGCTTAAGCTGAATAGTACTCGTGAATAGTAACTTCGTTGAATAGTAACTTATGAATAGTAACTCGTGAATAGTAACTCATGAATAAATGCTTGAGCATGAAAAAGTTCCAAATTTGATAAAAGTACCAACGAATATTTCAAAGATAATGATATTGAAGAATTAATATCATTTGAGAAGAAAATAACATCCTTACCTCGAAGAGCAAGACTTACTAGTTGAAACAACTTAGATATAGTCTTTGAAGGGAACTTGCACTAGATCCTAACAATACTCAAAGTATACTCAAAATACTCACAAGAATATGCTTTCGATAATATAAAGAGAGAGAAAGAGAGAAACTTTGTTTTACGTGTGATTTTCAATTCTAACTTAGCCTCTCTATTTATAGAGAAAATGTTAGCCCGCCAAAGGCGCACTTGACTACGCTACACCGATGGCTTTACCTCGCTACTATTGTTTTTTCACCAACCACAAGTGGGGCCCACTCAATTCTAGAATTTTCCACCAAATCAATTATAAACCTAATTTCCATAATTGACACCTCTTAAAATTCACAACAAATCATTCACGTGATTTTAACGGTTCAAAATTTGGACATATACTCAACTTATGTATGTATAACATATCCAAAATTACAACGATCCAAATCTACTTGGATTAAAAAATTATAACCCCCTTGATATATCTCAAACCCACCGATTTGATTTTTAATACCTCAATCCGATAAAATAACGATAAAACACCTCAACATTAATTCCTTCATTAATAACCACATAAATAAATCCATCATTTATATTCATATAAAATAAATATTTCATCATATGAATCAATACTAATTATTCACAAATAATATTACGTAATCACATTTATAAACCAGTCGTTTCCGTGAAAGAGGGGCTTCCAATAAGGATCTCTCTTATTTGGCGGCAGCGCAATTAGGTGACCAAACCTCTCCTTAGATGTAACTTTCTAGACATTGCCAATAATGTTATCTAATAATATTATTCAAATAATATGAATTATTGATCCGATAATGGGAAATACTTTATGTAATGACAATTATCGGAAACAATAATAATATAAATATACCAACGCAGTTAATTATCGAATCAATAAAAATAAAATATTAAACAAGAATTAACTGTGGAAAATTATTGAGTAGTGCCATCTTCGCATATCAATAATTCAATCTTATGCGTAATACCGCTGCTAATGCCTTAAAACTAACCACAGCGTATCTTGTATTTTAACCAATCGGGTATTCCAATGCCTTAATCTGTGAATAACCACGCCTTAGTTATTTATAACCACCCAAACTTTGTCATTTTCCTCATCCAATCGCTCGGTTATGGGGCCCACATATGGCATGGCCGTCAGTATCTAATATTCCCGACGATCTTAATATTCCACGACCAAACGAATATTCTCGACAAAGACGAATATTCCACTTCCACCAAACGAATATTCCCGACAAAATGAATATTTTATAACCACTTGCTTATTTTGAAATATTTATGATTTAACCCTTTAACTATCCACATTAATCAAATCAACCTTACTATTTCAAAATAATAAATAAAGGAAATCTTTTTATTTAAAAAAAATTTCGGTCTTACAACCTCCCTCCTTATGAAATTTCGTCCTCAAATCGACGTTACGTACCGGTGTTTGTCAAAAGGTAAAGATACCTCGCTTTCATTTCCGCTTCCAATTCCCGTGTCATTTTCTATATAGCATGGTTTCTCCACAAAACTTTAATCGATGGTATAACCTCGTAAAGTCTTCTACTATCTCGTCTGGCTCTAACTTCAATGACGGTTTCGGTCGCCCACATATTTACGTAACATTAATAAATTTTTTTCTCACCTCACCGATTCTCGCTTTTAAAATAACAACTTCGTGACCTCCTTCTTCAAATTCATCGGGCCCGGTGTGTAGCTTGAATGCGACTTTAACTTTATCGATTAAAGTCG
Source organism: Panax quinquefolius (assembly GCA_020205615.1). NCBI lineage: Eukaryota > Viridiplantae > Streptophyta > Magnoliopsida > Apiales > Araliaceae > Panax > Panax quinquefolius. The sequence continues at coordinate 79,142,672 of CM035172.1, read as the reverse complement.
ATTATACTCAGATATCATCACGTGCATCAGATCATCACGTGGGTACCTAGAGTTTTCATCTCCATCTCTATTATTTGTATATTATACGAAATTAGTCTTTGACAACATCGATTCAACACGTCGGTACCACGTTACGCGCTTCCAGATGGCATGGTTTAACATGTACTTTGAAATGAGTCTCCTCTTGAGTTCTTCAAGTTCTTAGATTATGTATTCAAAATTTTGTGATGAACTCTTCTCTGATCCACGTTATGGTCCTTCTATTGAATGGCATTTATTCTTCAAAATCTATCTTCTTATTTTGGTAAGATCTGCCTCTCCCTCCTATTAGTACTCTTTTTATCCTCCTACAACTTTTTTAAATTTTTTAAAACCTCAAACATATATTTTTTAATATAATTCAAAAGATATTCATCATCGGCCATGGTTCATTTAAACACATGAAATATTTATATCTATATATTTTAATCTGAAATACTTTATCAATATACATATATATATCTCACCATTTTTTTTGAGCTATCCGTGCCCTTCGAGAAATATGAATAATTTTATAAAAAGGTGCTTAGCATACTAAAGATTATACGACATTTCCGATGATTAACACCACCTCGATCTTCTTTATTTGTGTGGATATTTTCTCCAAAAACTTTAAGATGTCCACTAGATTACTTTGAAGTCTTGACTATACTATTGCCACTTCTATCTTAATATAATTTACGTGAATAAAAGCGTCGGTTGATTCATCTAAATTTCGTAAAATTCATCGGCATTAAGCGGCTTTAACTGCTATTTCACGATATCCACGTTAAGAATTATGTGGATATACTCTCGAATTATGTCAAAATGCTTAGCATACTAAAACTGGTATATGATTAACACCACCTCAGGTATAACCTTTCTATCTCTCTTTATCTTCTTATTTGTGTGGATACTGATGTCCACTAGATTACTTTCTGCATCTTATATAATGTGTGAATACTGGTTGATTCATCGGGTTATTCCTCGGGTTGCTTAATTGCATTAACTGCTATTTGATATCCCTTAAGAATTGTCATAAATTTTGCAATCTTACACTTTACCTGCTGCTTTGAAAATTTGAAGACTGAAATAATTCTTTCTTGTCGTGTTTTATAAAATATTTCCAGACCTTCAAGATTCTTATTTCGATTACGACTTTAGACTAAATTTTATTTCCGACATATAAGTAGATTTCTTTTTTCTTGTCGTGTTTTATAAAATATTTCCGCACCTTCAAAGACTCATTATTCTTTTAAATTTTATTTTTACCCATATATGTAGATTTTTATCGTTTTTTTTTTTTAAACCGCTTCTCTTAAACATTTACTGTCTCTTGTAATCATACTATGTTTACTCTACTATTTCTCTTAAATGTTTATTACTACTAGTCATTTGGAACTCCTGTTAAATGCCTCTTTAGCAACTTATTAATTGCTACTTATTTGGAGTACATCTCATCTTCCGCATATCATATTTATTTTCCCTCTCTCTATATATATAAGTCATTTCAAAAATGCATTTCTATATGCAATCTTTTCTCAATCTAATACTCTCCCCTATTCTTCCTGATTCAATACTTATCATGACTAACTTGTTTTCTTCCAAACAAAAAGCTTTACCTCTCCATTCTGAACTTCAATTTTCAAATGATGTCCCTCATCTCACTACTATATCTGCTCAGTCTAAATATAGATCCATGCGCCATAATCTTTGTCCTGGCAATGTCATTACCTTTCATGGTTTTCCAAAACTATTTGACAACTTTAATAATATTGGGTGGGACTGTCTGGTTTCTTTCAATGACAAATCTATTTATCCTAGTCTCATTGCTGAATTTTATTCTTACATGGAGTTTTCAACTGATTCATCAGGGTTACTAAAAAATATTACAACTTGTATTCAAGGACAAACTTATATAATTGATGAATTATTTCTTGTCAATGCTCTCCAATTAACTCCTTCTACTCTAGAATTACCTAGGGTAAATTCCTATATACATCCCTCTAGCATATCTGTTGACGAATGCATGCTGTTTAAATTCAATCTTTCTATGGTTTCTGACCAAATGGTACCAGCTGTTTTGTTTGACTTTCCATGCAAAGTTGGTTTAGAATTCTTAACTCCTGAGTGTCAAATTTTAGGCAAAATTCTAAGCCAAAATTTTATGCATATTTGTGATGATCGCAAAATGTTACCATTTGACTTGGAAATTATCAAGAGTTTACTAAATGAGTGTATGCATTACAATTTGGCATATTTCCTGCTGTCTTCATTCGAATTCTGTTTTCAGAACAATTGTCTTGGATCCGGTCTCCTTCTCACCAAAATATCCAATTATTTAGATCTTCCTCTAACCACTCATCAATCTCAGCATATTCCTACAAGCAATATTATTGCTCACCTAAATCTGCCACCACAACCCCTCATTATCTTTAAACCTCTTGATAATGAACACTTTGAAACTACAATCAACATGGCTTCCAAACTCGACTCTCTCAACAGTATGAATCAACTGTTGCTGCAAAATTAAACACTGCTTCTTGAAAAACTAGAAGATACTCAGCTTTCCTTACACACTGTCAAATCTGTGGTTTGTTCATTATTAGAGCATAACAGCATGCTGTTGAATCCTTTCAATGAAAATGCAACACCGAATTTTACTGTGTCTATTCCCCCACCGACAGATCCAGCAGGCAACATTCCGGATATGTCTCATTTCTCCCCTCTTGATCTAGAGGACATTCAACTGTATGATCATGTATGACTGACTACTTCTTTCTTTTATCTACTACTTCGGATCACTGTACTCCCTAATCCATCACCCTTCTCTCCTCCCCTAACTATCCTGGCTACTAGTACTGCTTATACGTTCTCTTCTTGTATATCTTTATTTTGGCTAACTAACTTTTAGTGCAGGTTCTCCTACCACATTTTCTGCAGCCTTCACAAATTCTCTTTTATCCTGTCGTTTTTATGATGACAAAGGGGGAGAAGAAAAATATAACTGTTATTATGAACTGCCATATAAACTGCCATGAATGAATACTATAAACTGCCATGAATGAATATTACTATTATAAATTATGAACTTCCATATAAATTGCTATGAACTGCCATGTATGAAATAAATATTATCACTGTTATATATGAACTGCTTTAAATTGAAAAAGGGTTCATAGTTTAAGGGGGAGTTTTTCTAAAAATATTTTTATATAATTGTCATCATCAAAAAGGGGGAGATTGATAGGTATAATTATTTATATATATTTTGATGATAACAAATATGTTTTAATAAATATTTATTTTATTTTTACTTGAATTAATTTGTTATTTACCTTGATAAATTATATGTCAAGTGTTAAATAAATTAATTCATATATTATTTAAGGCAAGGATACCCTATTTCTTTTTCTAAAAATCAAAGTTGGGCAAAATATTTTTATACTTATCAAAAATAATATATATACATAATATATATTATACCATACAATATATATATTATACGTATATACTAGTGTATGTTAAAATCGTGTGTGTGTATGTGCTAAGTATCAAAATCGTGTGTGTGTGCTAAATGTCAAAACCATGTCATTAATATTGGGACAATCATGTAAGGCTTGCTAATATCAAAAACATGTGGTCAAAATGCATATTAAATGATATAATGGAAAAATAACGCCTGGGCGGATTTCAACCTTTTTAGCGCGTATAAGCTTGATCAAATCTGGACCATTCAATTCAAAAATGTTTGATCTAAACCATACATTCAAAAATTATTTTTCTAAATGATAATTTTGCCCCAACTTCAAAATTTCTATAAATAGGGAGTATTTCATTCATTTGGTTTTTACCAATTAAGTGAAAAGAAAATTGTTGGAAGAATGCATATTATGATTTGATGTTTTAATGTATATGCTCATGATTATTTGTAAAGTCCTTTCAAGTAATATATGTACAAGGACTTAGTGATAGATCAAATTTGTTAGGTTGATCTAAGCTCTTAACGTGTATCATTCTTTCATAGAATGTATAGATAGAAAGATCAAAGCTGTTAGGTTGATCTTGAGATGTAATATATAGGCTTCGAAGAAGTTAGAGTGTATAAATTTGATCAACATTGCAGAAGTCAAGGCAAAAACGTAGAGCTTCAAAGATCGTAGTGTGCCTGTGAGACCCCAAATTTTATGAATAAAGATTTAAATTTCTCGAAATATTTTTTTAAAATATTATGGTGTGGATTTGATATAATGTTATAGTTGTGGGTAATATTTATAAATTTTGCAAAGTATGCAAGTTGTTGTATAATATTCGATTGGTCAGAGAATATTCTTTTTGTCGGGGAATATTCATACGACAGTACAATCATTGGTGGACCCCACAAAGGAATTATTGTCGGATTGAGAAAACGACAAAAATATTTTTATAAAAATAATGGCGGAGGTGTTACCGTTAAAACTGTTGAACTACCTGGTAGTAAAAGTACAGTAATATGTGTGGTTGCATAGTAGCACACGATATTGATTATTGATGCTTACGTGATAAGTCACTCAGTTATACTCAATTATTGCTACAGTAATTGCGGCATCATATCTCTTATATTATTGATTCAATTATTGTCACAGTATCATCTGTATAATATGTTATATTATTAAATCAATAATTGAGACGACAAGTTATAATATTAATGATTAAAAAAATTTGAAAGATTAAATATGTGTTGATTAAAAATAAAATGATTTATGGTAATATTTATTCAATCCTTGATGTATATAAAGAGTCTATTACGAGACGTTTGTGGTAAGTTTGGTTATTTTATGGGGGCCATATGTCATCATCTAAGAGTCCCTTTCGCCAATAGTAATTACTTTTACCAGACGTCAAACCACTTGCCGTTTCATATTACAGGCGTCGAACCAATTGTCGTTTCACATTACAGGCGTCGAACCACTTGGTGTTTCACATTACAGGCGTCAAACCACTTGGTGTTTCACATTACAGGCGTCAAACCACTTGGTGTTTCACATTACAAGCATCAAACCACTTTTTTCGCATCACCAGTCGTTAAGCCGCTTGCCTTTTCACATTGCAAGTGCTAAGCTAGTATCTACTATAAATAGAGGCCTAGTTCTTCATTGTTTTTCACGAATTCATTCAAGCTATAGAGAGAGAAAGTATAGAGAGAATAAGAGCGAAAGAAGAAGAGTATTCTGTTACTACACTACTGCAGTATTCAATCTCCTACTAATGAAATGAGAATATAGCTGGGACGAGTCAGGGAACGGAGTGATGGTCCTAGATGGTGCATTAGTAGTCCTCACTATTCTGTGATATAGTGTGATAATAATTGTAATGAGGACTCCTTTTGAGTTTGTATACTCTCTAGTAGACAATATTTGTATTCAAACTCACAGTTTATGTTTTGTCGTATTGTACACGACAATTGTATTATTAAGTTGTATTTGAATTATGTACTATGTATCTGGCGACTCAAGATCGGTGATGTATACCTAATTTTGGGGGCGTAACAGTGCCTGCCTTGAAGGGCCTCCTCAGAAATTGTAGAGTAGTCCCAACGTTTGCCGAACCAACTCAACGATCGTAGTGTGATCCCAGAAACGTAGAGTTTACAAGTCAACGATCGTAGTGTGCTCTCCGAAATGTAGAGTTACAACCCTAGCAAGCGAAGATCGTAGTATGCAAAGGATTAAGGAGAATCGTAGTGCTCTCTGCTGATAGCATCAGACCAGAAACCAAGACGACAAGTCACTACGATCTGAATCGTAGAGTACCACGATCTGAAACGTAGAGCATATGTCTTGTGTTACAGAACGTCGAGCCTCGTGATTTATGTGGAAGACAAATTCCAACATAAGAGGAATGGATTCTAAACGCTGTAGTACTCACCAGTCCCAAAGTCACAAGAAAATATCCTTAGTATGCAACAAAGAGGCGTATTAAAGAAGCTAAGGAAAGTACCATTGGTAAGGGGGGAACACCTTTTCAGGTGTTAGGTGAGAAAGCAGTCTGCAGTGTCAGTGGGCCAGAATGCATTTTTAGAAGATGTGCAGAAATGTCTCCATCAAAGATCAGAAAGGTAAAATGTATTTAATGCCTCAACGGATTGATCGAACGGATAGTTTTCAAGATCACATATATGCAAATCAAGTAGATGAGAGAGAAGCAGGCAAGCATTAAACAAACAACGTGAACAACTCTCAAGCTCAACTCTACGATCTGAGAATTAGCAAAGATTGCTCAGCTACTCAGTTCTTTCGAACAAGTGCTTAAACAGCAACTGAGTAGCAACCATCAAGAACTCAACATATATCAATCAACTGAAGAAGAGTACCAAGTCTGCTGGACTTGAAGAGTTCTAAGTGAAATGTAAGAGAGCCAAGTCTGCTGGACTTGAAGAGTTCAAGAGTGAACTAAGAAGTTCCTAGACTGCTGGTCTAGAAGGAATCTGCGTGATTCATAAGTTGTAAAAGACATCCTTAGTGGATTTCCTACTCGTTGAGTAGAAGAGTGGACTAGGAGATTTAAGTGCTCTGAACCACTTAAAACGACTGTGTCTTTTACACTCATACTATAACTTCTATATCTATCATAATGCTATAACTGCATCACTATCATAACAAAGAACAAGTTTAAAATGAAAAGATTTTTAAATATCTATTCAACCCCTCCTTGTAGATAACTATTGTGCCAACTAGAAACTAATAATTGGTATCAAAGCATGTTCTATTATACAGCTTACAAGCTTTAGTAGATCCAATGGTACACGTACCAAGCGAATCTAGAACTGGAGGAGGCAGCAAGCCACCAATGTGCAACAAGGATAAATTTGCAAACTGGAAAGTCAAGATGCAAGCATACATGGACTCAATAGATGAAGATCTATTTGAGACCATTCAAAATGGGCCATATATTCCAACAAAGCTTGCACCAACCACTGACGATCCAAACATAATACAAATCAAGGTTAAAGAAGAGTGGATAGACAACGAGAAGAGAGCTGTCCAACTTGACAAAAAGGCCAAGAACATCCTGTTCCAATCCTTAGAAGACGATCTGTTCGAAAACGTTGTCAAAAGCAAAATATCTAAGGGGGTTTGGGAAGCATTGTTGATCATGCACCAAGGAACTGAAGAAGTCAGAGAAAACAAATAATCTCTCTTGACACAGCAGTATGAGATGTTTACTCATGTTCAAGGAGAAAACGTGACTGTCACCTATGCGAGATTCAACATTCTGCTCAACTCTCTACGAGCATATGGGAAGATCTATCCTAACAAAGATTTGATCATAAAGTTCATGAGAGCCCTACCAAGCAAGTGGAATGCCAAAACCACTGCGATAAGAGAGTCAAAGAATCTTCACGAGATGACAGATCAACAACTATATGGTAATCTCCTTACATACGAACTGGAGCTGATTCAACGAGCTGAAACCCTATCAGAAGGAAGAAGGAAGGATAAGGGTGTTACTCTAAAGGCAACCAAAAGTGCATCTAAAGTCAATGTAGCATCCCCAAATACGGGTACTTTTTACCTCAGATCTGGTACATCATTTCTACAACTATTGCGGAAGATATAAACATAATTTGTTTATACAATAAACCTTTACACAACATTCCCAAGGTCTACAACCTTAACTTAATACATACCTTCTATATCTTAGAAGATTTACAATGCTATTTTCGTCAGAAAATTTAATAGATCTAATTGTAACATAAATAAATCTTGCACTTTGACATTGCTTCTGTCTTTATTCGAGCCTTCATCTAAATCTGAAAATTTTATCATGATATAGCAAGGGTGAGCAACAAATTTGCCCAGCAAGTTTTAAATACAATGAAGATATATCATGATTGAAAAGAATGAATAAGCTTTCCAAGTTTTCAACAATATAATAATTGTGAAATAACATGAATCAAGTTTCAATAATTGCATGACTGAATCAATAATGTTTGAAGTCAACAATGACCATAAACAATTTAACTGAACCTTATGGTAATGAAGGTGATCAGTCTTTCATACCTGATGAACATATGCAACATGCACTATGTGCGAATCAAAAATCAGTATAGACGTAAATAATCAACAACAACTATTCACTAACATGCTTTGAACATACAACTCAAGTTTGAGTTAGGGAAACTTGCCTGCACCGCTGATTACCGCTAAGCAATCTAATGTAATCTATTATGAAAGACCTATCAATTATAAGATTAATCTTTCAGTTAGCATAGCATACCTGTTAGCTCATAATACTATTACTTTATCCATAGATTATCTAACACTTAATCAAATATTAGATAACTTCTTAACACATCAGTATTATTATAGTCCTTTGATAATTCTTTAATCACTATATCATATCCATTATGATTTAACACTCTTATTATCATTTCATAAGTTATTCTTTAATATCTAATAAGTCAAATACTAATCCAGCCACCTAGGTTCTAAATCCAACAACCCAAACTGCAATCCAGCTAAATGGATTCCAAATCTAACAACTAGATTGCAATCCAGCAAGCCTGGATTCACCAATCCATCAATCCAGTAAGCTGGATTCTAAATCCTTCAATTCAGTAAGCTTCTTTTTAATCCAGCAAGCTGAATTCATCAAATTTTCCAATCTAGCAAGCTGGATTCCATACCATTTTCATGAAAAACACTAAATCACATATTATTTTTCTATCTTATGCCCAAACACATAATATAGTTCATTGAATATCAATTTCACCAATTGCATTGAAAAATATCATAAATCTCTTATTTTAATCTTCCGTCGAATATTATTAATTATGTAATAATATTTTACGCTAAGGTTATTAACCTTTTAATAACATTACATTCAAATACTACTAATAATATCTTAATCCAATATTATTAGTCATATAACAATAAGTTAAGTCATTAATCACATTAATAAACAATTATTTTTAATTGTTTTCCTTTTATTAATAAACTTGTTTAAGTATTCTAAAATGCCATAAACATCACAACACTTCACACCCAACCCAAAACTTCATCAAAAACCTGCATAAGCCATGCTCAAGGGTCTCAAGTCATAAATCATACTTTTTTATATTTTTGGACATCATATATTTAATTAAATCTATTTATCCATTTACCATCATTTAGATGAAAAATACCAAATCAGTTCCAAAAATATTTTTTTTCTGGGATTTGACAGAATATAGTTTCATATTGAACATATATTTTTCCCGAAAATTTTAAAATAGATTTACTATATTTAAATAGTCCATAATAGCCAAATATTCTCCGTTTTTTCATAAATCGAGATTAACTCCAAAAATTCTGAACATTTTATAATATGCTCCTGCTATACTCATGTACTTCCAGTAAAAAATTTGTAATTTTTGGACTTATACATAGAGAGTTATTCGGGTGGCTTCATAAAAATAGTCATTCACCGTAAAATCCATAACTCTCAAACCGTATGGCCAAAAATTCTCAAATTTTTACACAACCTGCAAAACTTCTGATATTACCACTCGAAATTTTTTCCTGAATTTTTAAATCATAAAAAGTGGACGAAAATACCCCCGTTTCAGACTGCCCCAAAACAGTTTGTTTCCTTCTACCAAAAACGGGACTGTTTTAGCAAAATCAGTCACTACCCCATGAAAACTCAACATTTTTGAGTGCTACCACTTGGGTTAACTAGCAAACACATATATCTAGCACTCCTCTTTGACGGATCATAAAAAGGAGTTATAGATTTAAAACGGTGGATTTTCAAAGTAAATAGAAATTTTTGGGTTTCTAAACTAGAAATTTTTTTTGCTCTTTTCTTTTTGATTCAAACCAAATCAATACCCATTCTGGGTAGATCCATACTTGAATCCAAGAAAAACACATAGATTATAGGGTTTTATACATCCAAATCAAAAACCCCTTTTCATCAAATTACAAAAAGAAATAGAATAAAGCTTAAGAACAAAAATAGTTTTATACCTTTCATCAAAATTTTCTTTCTTCTTCTTAATGGCTTCCATGGCCACTCTTCTTTCTCCTTTTCTCCCTCTAGCTCCAGTCGTCCCTCTCCTCTCTCTCTTTCCCTTTCTTCTTTCTTCTCCTCTTTCTCTTTCACGTTTTTCTTTTCTTTCCTCTCTCTCTTTCCGTATCTTTTTTTTCTTCTTATCTTTTCTCCAACAAAAATCCAATCCAAATCTTATTTTATTTTAATTGTTAAGTTACTTAACAAATGACTAGATAGCCCCTCCTTAAGTGGGTAAAAATTGGGCCACTTATTAATTAAATTCTATTGGACTTGAACTTTTATTATTTTGCTTAATAACAAAATAAATTTGGGCTTCCATCCAAAATTTGATTGGGTCATTATAAATCTTGTCATATACATATTATATTGGGCTAGATTAAATAATTTAATCACCCTTAAATCACTTTATCCACAAGTCACATGCTTAATTAATTAATTGGACTTGTTTAAATAATATAACCTCCTTAGTCCATTAAATTTAATTCTTTTAGACTCTAAATAAATTATTGGGCTATGATATTATTATAGTCCATTATTTTTAATTCTATTTTACCCTAATTATTTAATTAGGATTTTTATTCCTCACACTAGAAAATAAATTCCTTACTTATGCCTTTTTCTTGTCCAAAAATATCCCCCCATACTTGGATCAAATTTTTGGGATTTTTAAATTATTGATTGGGCCAACTCTTGGGCCACCATATTTAATCTCTTTGGACTTTTAATAAATTTCTTTGGGCCATAACAAAATATTACATTTCCAACACTCTTATTATTACCATTCCCTAATTATTTAATTAGGGTTTTCATTTACTCCATTAAAACATAGATCCTTACTCATGCACATTTATTTCCTTAACCCAATTAGACTTGCTATAATTAGGTTATAAAATTAATTAACTGAGATGTATAAAATAAATCTCTTAAAATTAGTATATATTATAAATACTAATATTCTACCATATTATAACCTCTTATGTTATTTAATTAACACACCTAATATATATATATTAGGTTTCATAACTTAATTCTTATTTCACTTTTATATACAAAATAAATGTATTCACATTATATAATGTATATTTATTTAATCATACACATAATCCACATAATCATAACATATTTCACTTCTCACACTAATTTTGACTTTTCTCCATAAAAAGTCAACTGTTGACTTTGACCAAAAGTCAACTTTTACACATTTTGTGTTTACTGTCCATTCTAACTAAACTTGATGTTCCAGACGCAACTGAGCAGTCCATGCTTCAAAATTCTATCTCTAACTCAAATTTTGAGTTTTAAATTACTCCCTTAATATTACTAATCGTATTAACTAACGACTTTATACTTATTCAATTCACATAAAATTTTACAAGTATCATAATACCTTATTCTTGATATTCATTCTAATACATATCAATTCATTTCTAGGGTTTTGAAATTTTGTAACCCATATTTTCTCTATTCTCATTCGAATAGCAAACCATATAGGTTTTACTTGAAAAAAATTTATATAAATCCTCAAATTCTCTTCTAGGTTTTATTCTTTAACCTTTATTCTAATCATTCCAGATTTTATAAATTTTTTGGTTGTCACAGTCAACACTGAGATTGACTCTGATTATGATGAAGACGATGATGAAGACCTTGCTAAGCTGGTAAAAAGACTGAGGAGATTCATGCGTCAAGGCAAAACCAGCAAGCCAAAGAAGGTCAACAACTACAGCAGCTAGGAGCAAATAAATGACCTATGCTACAACTGCAAGAAGTATGGCCACTTCATTGCCAACTGCAACAAACCTCTAAGAGAAGAACTAAAGAAGAAACAGCATGCAAAGAAGGAATAGAAAGGAAACAAAAGGCCTCAGAATAGACTGGTAGCTGGAGGATCATGGAGCGATTCAGATAATGACTCTAATCCTGACTCCGGAGATGATGAAGAACCACAAATGGCTAATATGTGCTTAATGGCCAAACATGCAAAGGACAAACAAAACCTCAACATTCATGATGTAAGTCTCGATGAGGTATTTGACTTTAACTCACCTGATGTAGATATAAATGATTTAAGAACTGCACTACAAGGCATAACCACTGATCTACATCAATACATGAAGTGGTTCAGAGTTTTGTCTAAGGATCATTCACTTCTTCAAGAGGAGAAGAAGAAAGTTCAAAAAGAGCTTGAAATAGCCCTTATAAGTACTAACCTTCTCTCCAAGCTTGAAGCTGAGAATGAGATCCTAAAATAGACAAGTAAACTCAATGCTCAAAGAGAGTCTAATCTAACCTCTAAAATTGAGGAACTAGAAAAGACTATCTCTGCATGGAACAAATTCTCATCATCCATGGACTCCCTGCTCTCTAGTCAGAGAAGTACATTCGACAAAACAGGCTTAGGCTTTGGGGAATCCATCTCAGAGCCATTTGCGGAAAAGACAAAGGAGACTAGCACTAATAATGCCTCAAGTTTTAGTAGAAGCATTACCTTTATGAAATCCTCACAGGAGGAAGAACAAGTTCAACCTTGTTCTACTGTCTGCATTCATACTCAAAGGAGTAAAGGATCACATGCTGGCCTGGGCTTCATAAAAGTGAAGAGTAACCTAATCTCTACTCACCAACCTCGAAGAATCGTAGAGTCAAGCAAGACCAACTCTACGAATTAACTGGGAAGGTACAGTAGAGGAAAGGTACACTCATCGCTATTTATGAAATCCAAGGACACGTGGAAGAATGAGATACAGTTTAACAGAAGGATAATTAAAGAACCACACAAGTCCAAATGGAGGATGAATCATCATACACACACTGACATGCATCATATTAGATATTTTATATGCAATAAATATGGTAACAAGGCTGCCAAGTGCTATTATAATTCCATGAATGTGAGACCCAAGATTAAATAGATTTGGGTCCCTAAAGGCACTAACAAAGAAGGACCCATGCAAATATGGGTACCAAAATGAAGGTTCAATATTTTGACAAGAAAAGAGCTCCACGATCACAACATGGTATCTGGACAGTGGATGCTCAAGGCATATGACAGGGAATAAAGCTCTTCTATCTAACTTCATAGAAAAGGAGGGTCCCTCAGTTATCTTTGGAGACAATGGCTCGGGCAAGACAAGAGGATATGGCTCACTGCAATGGTGCAAAGATCTTCAAAGAAAAGTAGCATATATGGAAGGTCTCTAACACAACCTTCTAAGCATCAGCCAACTCTATGACAAAGGTCATCAAGTAACATTCCTCAACAACCAATGTCAAGTCAGAGATTTGAAGACATCTGCTGTAAAGTTGACCGGGACAAGAGAAGGAAATGTCTACATAGTGGATCTTGGTCAACTAAGCTCAGATGAGACAATATGTTTTCTAGCAAAAGCAACTGAAGAAATGAGCTGGCTATGGCATAGACGGTTGTCTCACTTAAACTTTAAAAGCATGTCCAAACCGGCATCAAAAGATCTCGTAGTTGGCCTACCTAAGTTAAACTTTGTAAAAGAAAGGCCATGCAATGCCTGTCAACTTGGAAAGCAAACCAGAAGCTCATTCAAGAACAAAACGGCAAACTCTATTGACAAGCCCCTGCAACTGCTCCACATGGATCTATTTGGGGCAATTCCCACAACTAGTCTTGGAGGAAAAAGATACTCTCTAGTTGTAGTTGACGACTACACCAGATTCACATGGGTATTCTTCCTAACTTCAAAGGATGAAACGAGCTCCCATTTAATCAAAATGTTTAAGCTGGTGATGAACGAGAAAAGAGAGAAAATCAAGGCTATAAGGAGTGATCATGGAAGAGAATTAGACTTCTCATAAATGGACCAGTTCTGTACAGACAATGGCATCAGTCATAACTTCTTAGCTCCACGAACTCCTCAACAAAATGGAGTAGCTGAAAGAAAGAACAGAACCTTGATAGAGGCTGGAAGAACTCTACTAGCAGCAGCTCTCATCTCGCTCAATACTTCAAGGCGAAGTCATCAACAACGTGCATGCTACACGCAGAACAGATCACTGATACACTCTACGATCAAGAAGACGCCATGCGAACTATGAAAAGGAAGAAAGCCGAGTGTCAGCTACTTTCATGTTTTCGGCTGTGCATGCTACATTCTCAATAATGGAAAGCAGTACTTGAAATAATTTTAGCCCAAGTCAGACGAAGGAATCTTTCTTGGATATGCCACAGACAGTAAGACGTACAGAGTGTTCAACAAAAAGATACTAAGTATTGAAGTCTCAATTCATATCATCTTCGATGAAACAGACTCAGACAACACAGGGCTTCAAGACACTACGATCGATAGTGCATACACTACGAATGAAATCGTCGAGCCCAACACTACGATTGTAATGCCAGATAGTTAAATTTTTGAGCAACAAAATGAGATCGTAGAGAGGTCTATGCAAGACAATGAACCTCCACACCAAGAAGAAGAAATAGATCTTGAAGACTTAAGACAAGAAGGCATCAAGACAGATGTCTCAACCGGTAACAGATGGGCTAGAGATCACACTCAGAATCTAATCATTGGAGATCCGAGTGCTAGAGTCAAAACAAGAGCTGCTAATCAAAATGAATGTTTTTATCTAAGCTTCCTATCACAAATAGAACCAAAGAAGATAGAAGATGATATGGAAGACTCTAGTTGGATAGAAGCCATGCAGGAAGAACTCAACCAATTTGAACGAAGAAAAGTATGGAGATTGATACCAAGACCAAAGAGTCATCCTGTTATTGGAACCAAGTGGGTCTTCAGAAACAAAATGGATGAAGATGGAGTTCTAACCAGGAACAAGGAAAGATTAGTGGCAAAGGGCTATTCTTAAGAAGAAGGCATTGACTACGATGAGACATTTGTACCTATTTCCAGACTAGAAGCAATCAGAATCTTTCTTGCCTTTGCTGCTCACATGAAGTTCAAAGTCTTTCAAATGCATGTCAAAAGTGTATTTCTAAATGGAGAACTCCAAGAAGAAGTCTATGTAGAGCAACCTCCAAGTTTCATCAATCCATCTCTTTCCAATTATGTTTATAGATTAGACAAAGCCTTATATGGTCTTAAACAAGCACCTAGAGCATGGTATGAAACACTAACTAACTTCTTAATTGAAAATAGGTTTACTAGAGGTAGAGTAGATACCGCACTGTTTCTTAGAAAGCATAAAGATAAAGTCTTATTAGTTCAAATATATGCTGATGATATTATTTTTGGTTCTACTGATGAAAAGTTATGCAAGAGATTCTCTAAACTGATGCAGAGCAAGTTTGAAATGAGCATGATGGGTGAGTCAAATTTCTTCCTTGATCGCAAGTAAAGCAGATCGATGAAGGAATTTTCAAAAACCAAGCCAAGTACATCAAAGACTTACTCAAGAAGTATGGCATGGAATCACCTCTCCATGAAAACACCAATTGCTCCTATGACCAAGCTTCGACAAAGATGAAAAGGTAAAAGTATTGATATAACTCAATACAGAGGTATGATAGGTTCTCTTTTATATCTAACTGCCACTAGACCAGACATAATATTTGCAACATGCATATGTGCTAGATTTCAGGCTAACCCTAAAGAGTCACATTTGTCAGCTATAAAGAGGATCTTCAGGTGTCTCAAGGGTACACCTTACTTGGGGCTTTGGTACCCCAAGGAATCCTCATTTGAACTAATAGGATTCACAGATGCTGATTTTGCAGGATGCAAAATAGATAGAAAGAGTACCAGTGGCACCTGTCAATTGCTAGGAAACAGACTTGTGTCCTGGTTTAGCAAAAAGCAAAACTCAGTATCTACTTTAACTGCAGAAGCTGAATACATTGCTACTTGCAGCTACTGTGCTCAGATCCTATTAATGAGAAATCAGCTAGCTGACTATGGGTTTGATTTCAAATCTATTCCCATTCACTATGATAACACAAGTGCCATAGCAATAACTCATAATCCTGTTATGCATTCTAGGACTAAGCATATAGAAATAAGGTATCACTTCATTAGGGATCATGTACAAAATGGAACTATATCTTTACAATATATCCCTACTGAAAATCAACTTGCTGATGTTTTTACAAAACCTCTAGATGAATCCAGATTTAATAAGTTAATAAGTGAGCTAGGCATGCTAAATCTACAACCTCCAAATATATGCTCTAGATTGTTCTAACCATAACAGATACAAAGGCTGAACTCAAAATCGTAGACATGATCAAGGGAAGTCCACGATCGTAGAGCTGAAAAGATAACTACCTCAACGATGGTAGCAAAGACTCAACCATCGTAGTGCAGACTCAACGATGACAAAAGCCTCATCAACAAAGCAAGAGTGCACCCTGTGATGATAAGCTTCAAAACAAAGCAATCCCTCTGATAAGCGCCTCAGGAACAAAACTAACCCTTGACTCACTCCAAGAGGTTGGCCCTTCCTGAGTTGCCTTAAAAGAATGCTTTATCAAAAACTCATCACAAAAATCCAGACAAACTCGACAATCGTAGATCAGACACGACGAATGTTGAACAGACTCGACGATCGCAGATCAGACACAATGAATGCTGAACAGACTCGACGATCGTAGATCAGACTCGACAAATGCAAAACACTCAACGATCACAAAACTGCCTCAACGATCGTAGTCCTCCCTAAGGACACCTCAGCTCTGCAGGGGCCAAGAGCAAATCAGTACAATCCTTATCAGTCAAAATCGTAGAGCCAAGCAAAAGTCGACACCTATCCCACTAAGAGAAAAAGGAGAGAGGGAAGTTACAAGTACAAATTGAAATCATTTTTTTGTAATCTGAAGTTCAAAAGATTATCTCTCTCATCCTCTCTCAAAGAAGAAGCCCTAAATCAGAACAAAGCTCAGTCATATCTCACTTCCAACTACAAAATCAATGGCGGCATCCAGTGTTATCTCAGGCTATAGACTCTGTTTTGATGAGTTCAAAACAGCTCAACCCAAGTTCCACAAGACTCTGGCCTTACTAAAGAAGGCAGGTCTCGAAGAAGCCTTGAGCACAAATACTTTGATTTATCCCACATTAGTGAAAGAGTTCTACAGAAATGGAGTATTTAAAAATGACATCATCACTACGAGAGTAAGGGATGTGGAAATCAGATTGAAGGCAGAACACATCAACCTTGCCCTAGGTCTCAAAAATGAATGGCATCCATTCTTAGATAGCGTAGACTTCCAAGAGGGGCTCAAAAGAATGCATCACAAGAAACTCCCCTCTATGAAAGGGTACAAAAAGAAGGAGTTCCCACAGAGGTATGAATTTCTAGCCGATATAGTTGGGAAATGTATATGTTGTAAGAGCTTAGGTCATGACTCTATGAATGAAGTCCAACTCAGGCTCATGACTGCCATGAGTTATGGAATACAACTCAACTATGAAGCCTTATTGCTCGAATGGATTGGTAAGTGGATCGTCAACTCAAAGAAATCAAAAAGCCCTCAAAAGATGCTATATGGGCGATTCATAAGTATCATTCTACAATCTGTCCTGGGTGACAAAATTGGGGATGAAGAAGGAGAAGCTATCAACCCAAACAGACGTATGACCCAGAAATTGTTTAAAAATTTGAAGAGGAACCCAGCTGAGTATGTTCGAATGATGACCGAATCCAGTGGAAGAACTGGGGATCTTAAGAACTTAGTCCTTCCAAGAAATATGTCTATGGTCAGTGAGATTAAAGAAGAAGAAGAAACCAACAAAGAAGAACCCTCTGTCCTTACCAAAAAAAGCAAGGGCAAGAGGAAACAAAGGGCTAGACTGGTAGAAGAGCCTCAAGGATCTACCACTGATATACCTGTAGATTCCTCTGATATAGAGACTCTGAGGATGCTAAGAAGAAAATAAAGAAGAAGATGAAATGTATGAGGATCAAAGTACCACCATACCCGGATCCTAAAGAAGAACAAAGTTGGTCATAAGTCCAAAAGGCCATCAGTCACCTCAATCGTAGAGTCTCTACTATTCGTAGAGACCAGACCAAGCATGGCAGGCAAGGAAGTAGTTGCTTCAAGCATAGTGGCTGTTGAAAAGGACAAAACTGAGAATTAAGAAAGTCCTGAAGCTGTGGCTAAGCCTAGCAAATCAAGGAGAAAGCTTGTTAAGAAGTACATTCTTGAAAATGAAAAAATGCTCAAGAAGGAAGCAAAGAGTATGGTTGCCAAGAAGGAACTGTCCAGAGCAAGTCAAGAGGACAGTGCTCCAGCTGAGGGGGAGATCCCTGAAATTATCATGATAGAGAATACACCAGCCGAGGGGAAGATGCTTGAAACTCAAGAAGATGCTCCACTTGAGGGGGAGTTTTTGAGCTTACAAGAAGATGATCAAGTTTAGGGGGAGCCTTAGGATATCTCCATGACAGAAGGAGAGGTCCCTGCCATAAATGAAGAAGAACCAGTGCCAGATCATCAAGAGACCATTGAGATAATGGAATCCTCCAACGAAGACAGGGAAGAGGAAGAAGATGATGATGACCTTCAAATCACTGGTGTGGGCAAAGATGGGTATAGAAGCTATCTCTACAATCAGATATTCTCTTACCTACCCATGATGCCATATCATCAAGCCCAAATCAACAACTCTTGGGATCACATATTCTGGAATTTCAAAGAGTATCCGGCCATCTCAGTACTGGCTCATGGATTCCTAGGGAGATTCAACTTTGCAAAGAAGTTGATTACCAGCACCTCTTCCTCAAAAGATAAACTTGAGGTACTGTCTATCCCTACCCTCTTCAGAGTTAATCACTTACCATCATCCTCATTTAGTTAATTCTATGAATTCCCTCAATGGTTGGAAGTGATCCTTAATCCACTAAATCAATTTCCAGTTGCAAAATTCCAAAATTCTGTAACTGAGGAACCAAATGCAGTCAACTTCATTTTGCTCCCACAAACCACCATCTCTACGATCCCTAACTCTAGCCCCATCGTAGAGTCCCAAATAGAAATTGTAGAGTCCCATATTCCAAACATTTAAACTCAGGCCCCTCCATCAGACATATCATCCTCCTCCTCTAATGACTATTTTAGTTTTGATCTTTCTCTCTACTCTCTGCAAGATCACTCCTAGAAAAGATCCCATCCATTCAACAATCCTCAAACAAATGATACTCTTCCAAATCTGCCCACAAAAGATGACTTGAATGAAGTGTCCAAGAACATTGAAGAAAGCTTGGACACTCACTCAGACCTCATTCATCTCCGGCTGAATCAAATGATCACTACTGCAAATAATATCCCTGGCACTTTAAATGCAAAGCTTATAAAGAAGCTGAGGGAAATTATCCAAGAAATTCTTCAAAGCATGAAGGAAAAAGATGAGATTCATTTCCAGATAGCTACCAAGCAAAGAGAGGTTTATCTTGAAATGTAGAAAAATCAAGAAGTCCAAAATAAACTCATGCTGGAGAACATCATAAACCTAAAAGCTTCAGTCAAAGAATTCCAGAAAGCTTATGTGAATCAGGAACAGCAGACTGACATTGTTCTCACTGCCCTACGAAACAAAGAAGCTAGATCTGAAACCCAGATCAAGGAAAGTCGAGAGGACATTGCTCAAACACAAAGCCAACTAAACGAGCTTGTCCAAAGAGTAAATTAACTTTCTGCAGACATTCGAACCCTTGATGCTGACATAAAGGGGGAGAATAAAGGGAAAGGAGTTCAAGGAGCATAGGGAGATCAGGGCAGAGCAGAGGAGGTCAAGGAAACCAAGAAAGGGGAAGAGGATAATTTTCAGGAAGCCCTCCTGCAAGATAGTTCCTCCAACAGACTCCACGATCAAGCAATCAGACTCAACGATCTGATCAGCAGGAAGTCTTGATGGCTCAGCCTTTAAGAAGTTAAGGGCCAACTATCAGCTCACCAAATGTGACCACCACAGGCCTAAGAATGCCAATTGGAGATCCATCATTCATGAATAGGCATGATCACAAACCGATAGTAAGTCCAAGTGAGCTGGAAGAGTTAGCCAGAAGAGATGAAGCTAGCAAGAAAAGAAGGGCTGAGAAGTATGCCAATCCTCCAAGGAAAAGGTCAAAGAAATAGAGATAAGTTGAAACTTTAAATTCTTATTGATGTAAAGCTAAACTGCAATATCTCTTGAACATCAATAAATTCATGCTTATTCTCTAGAAATTTCAGCTGCTCACTGAAATATTAAGTCATGTTTAAATTTCCTGCAAATGCATCCAAAAACTAATAATCATGACAACAAATCTCCTTGGTTATGTCAACATCAAATAAGGGGAGATTGTTGGGAAAATGCATATTATGATTTGATGTTTTATTGTATATACTCATGATTATTTGTAAAGTCCTTCCAAGTAATAAATGTACAAGGACTTAGTGATAGATCAAATTTGTTAGGTTGATCTAAGCTCTTAACGTGTATCATTCTTTCATAGAATGTATAGATAGAAAGATCAAAGTTATTAGGTTGATCTTGAGATGTAATATATAGGCTTCGAAGAAGTCAGAGTGTATAAATCTGATCAACATTGCAGAAGTCAAGGCAGAAACGTAGAGCTTCAATGATTGTAGTGTGCCTGCCTTGAAGGGCCTCCTCAAAAATCGTAGAGTGGTCCCAACGTTTGTCGAACCAACTCAACGATCGTAGTGTGATCCCAGAAACGTAGAGTTTACAAGTCAATGATCGTAGTGTGCTCTCAGAAACGTAGAGTTACAACCCTAGCAAGCGAAGATCGTAGTATGCAAAGGATTAAGGAGAATCATAGAGCTCTCGGCTGATAGCATCAGACCAGGCACCAATACGACAAGTCACTACGATCTGAATCGTAGAGCATCTGTCTTGTGTAACAGAGAACGTCGAGCCTCATGATTTATGTGGAAAACAAATTCCAACATAAGAGGAATGGATTTTAAACGCTGCAATACTCACCAGTCCCAAAGTCAAAAGAAAATATCCTTAGTATGCAACAAAGAGGCGTATTGAAAAAGCTAAGGAAAGTACCATTGGTAAGGGGGAAAACACCTTTTCACGTGTTAGGTGAGAAAGCATTCTGCAGTGTTAGTGGGCTAGAATGCAGTTTCAGAAGATGTGCAGAGATGTCTCCATCAAAGATCAGAAAGGTCAAACGCATTTAATGCCTCAACGGATGGATCCAACGTATAGTTTTCAAGATCACATATATGCAAATCAAGCAGATAAGAGAGAAGCAAGCAAGCATTAAACAAACAACGTGAACAACTCTCAAGCTCAACTCTGCGATATGAGAATTAGCAAAGATTGCTCAGCTACTCAGTTCTTTCAAACAAGTGCTTAAACAGCAACTGAGTAGCAACCATCAAGAACTCAACATCTATCAATCAACTAAAGAAGAGTACCAAGTCTGCTGGACTTGAAGAGGTCTAAGTGAACTGTAAGAGAGCCAAGTCTGTTGGACTTGAAGAGTTCAAGAGTGAACTAAAAAGTTCCTAGACTGCTGGTCTAGAAGGAATCTGTATGATTCAGAAGTTGTAAAAGACATCCTTATTGGATTTCCTACTCGTCGAGTAGAAGAGTGGACTAATAGCTTTAAGTGCTCTGAACCACTTAAAACGACTGTGTCTTTTACGCTCATACTATAACTGTTATATCTGTCATAACTGCTATACCTGCCTCACTATCATATCTCAATTGTGTTGTAAAGAAAGATTAAAACAAACATTAATTCCGCTAAGTTTTAATCATTATCAAAGAACAAGTTTAAAATGAAAAGATTTTTAAATATCTATACAACCCCCCCCTTCTAGATAACTATTGTGCCAACTAGGAACTAACACATACTCTTCTTGCCTACATTCTCTCTAAATCATATATCTCTTCATACAAAAAGTTCTAATTAAGTTTTGAAGAGAAAATTGGTCCAAGTATTGAGATAAGTTTACTATCTGTTAAAAATATTTCTTACTTGTGTTCTATCTATAGATATACAAATATATTTTGTTCTACACAATTCTATATAACAATATTTCATCTATTTATCAAATAAAAAGGATACTTGGGCGCCGCAAGGCTACGAAGATAAACTTCTACAGAGAGGAATCCAACCGTACGATTCCTTATAGTCTTCAGTAACCTTTTATTGATATTATTTATATAAATATTGTAAAATAGATACGACACTTGATAGCTCAAAACAACACTGAGATACTGCTCCAAAAAGAGTAGTCATCCGAACCGAATTTGAGAATCGTAGTGATCTATTGAAAATATTTATATAAATATCAATTGTAAAAATTATAAATTCTGTTATACTTGGGCGCCGCAAGGCTATGGAGATAAACCTCTACGGAGAGGAATCTGACCGTATGATTCCTTATAGTACCAAGTGACACTATTTATAAAAGTTCACATAGTAGATAAAATATTCTTATATATTATTTGAGTTAAAAAAATAATATCTGTTATATCAATTGGTGCTTAACTGAAATTATACTTGTTGGTTGATTTGATTTATTCTGTTATACAAGTATTGATTTATAAAAATAATTCATATAATACTTGGTAAGAACTAATTGAGAAACAATTTTATATTATCCATAGAAAAACACTTTTTATTTTATAGAATTGTTAATTCCTTATAAAGTGCTTTAATATCATATACTTGCTTAATTAGAAGCATAAGTGGATCTAAACAAGAATTTCTATCTGTTTATTTGAGAAGCATTACTCTGTACTTAACTTGTATCATCTTAGTCAAGAAGCAATTTGTTATAAACTCATTTGTAAACAAAGAAAGGATTAGAGTTAGTTTATTTTATGTACCTGTGAGAAAGACGAGTAATTCTTTGACCAAGACCAGAGTCTTAGAGAAGTCAGCAGCAAGTTGGGTCTCTAGTGCACTTGTGAGGTAAGGAAGAGGCTGTTGTTTCAAGACCAGATCATAAATTAGAACTGAACTCAAAAGTTGATACAACTAGACTTGAGGAAGGAGCGGGAAGATTGCTGTCCAAGATAGAATAGTTGGGAACAGTTGGAAGTTTGTCCATAAAACTTTATAAAGGCTTCTCCGCCTGTTGAAGGAGTTTTTATTACTAATAGTAATAGGATCTCAAGTTCTAAGTAAGGACTTGAGACTGGACTTAGCAACATACCAAGGGGTGTATGTTGTGAACCAGATAAATCTTTGTGCATTGTGATTGAATTTTTATTATCTTGCATGCTGAGTGCCAAAATTGCTAATTAATAACTAAAAATTCAAAAAGGCTTAAATATAATTTTTAACTGGTAATAATCTATTCAACCCCCCTTCTAAATTATTATTGATATTTCAATGGCTAACCTAGTCTATGCATGAAAATTAAAGCTATCTACAAACTAGTGGATAAGTGAGCCATCAAGTCTAACATGGCATCCCTAACAGAAGATGGAGGTAACTCTATAAGCTCATGCCCTAGGGTATCCACTCAAGCCAAGAGAATTATGGTCCTCCATACGCTCCCCACTATCAGAATCAGCACCCGGCTCTGAGGATACAACCCTAGCCGATGCAATCTCTGCCTCCAACCATACAGAATACTCTGTAGAACAACCTGGATGGCTAGTAGATAAGTTAGCCCTCTCACGATGGGTCCAACATGAATAAATCCTGGACAAATCCTCTGCTGACAGAAGCTGAGATGACAAACGCTGACCCAATGCCCCCTCAAAGGGATGAACATACAGAAACTGGTCAAACTGTGCCATAACAACCAGTGGATGATATGTGGTCACACCCCTCAAACCAACCAGGGGAAGGTAATCCATGCCAGCTGCATGAGTGATAAAGTTGTAGGGAGAGCTAAGCCCTGAACACGGCAAAATATCAAATGGATCCTCGATCTCTGATAAAAAAAGTCGACCAAGAAGTTGTGTCTGTACACTACGCCGGCTGAAAGGAGTTTGACATGGCTATCTCATGGGAAAAACAATACCCATGGCATCGGAAAGTGCCAATCGGTCGCAAGTGTGTCAAAAACCACACGTACAACAAGACCAAACTGCCTGTAAATACCCCAGCAGAATGGGTCTGCCAATATGTGGTCGATCTCAAGGTCAATGTCAGGATCATCGGTAAGATAATATGTCCCTCCCGGAGAGCTCTGACTACCATGATCACACCGATATCTAAGTGGTCCATGTACAAAGGCATGTACAAATAAGCCATTATACACATCAAGAGTATATCTACTCGGGCAACACGTCAATCATCCTCTGAAATCTATCTATTGAAAAACTCATGGACACTACATACCCCGAAGAGATCTCATCCAGGGTAACTCTGCGTCTCAAACTTGTGAGGGTCATAAACCACCAACTCATATAACTGACAGCCATCCGAGCACAAGGCTTATCTAACAGCAAATCTGTCAGACGCTCATACTCCTATAACGTAGGAGTCAACTCCTGGGTCTCAAACCAAAACACCTGCCTATTCGGTACCCAATTCTCCAGCATGCCCTCTACAAAGCTCAATGGAACCTGTAACATCAGGAGGGTCACAGAGTGACACAATAGCTGATCAACTGTCACCCTATCCAGTGAGGACAAACTATCACACCACAATCTCATAGAAGATGCCACCAATACTGGTGGGGTATGCTCAATCCAGCTAACTGTCGATGAAGACATATGTAGAGTCGTGTCATAAGACCATCCAGGGGTCAATACTAAACTCATCTCTGGAAATGCATGTCCATAAACATAATGAATGCATTATAAATAATAGATGGCAATATGATGTAGGGAATAGAAAGAAATATACATACATTCTTAAGTACATCATCATCTAAATACATCATCTCTGTGTACAACTAGAAAATACAGGGAAATGGGGCACAGTCTCCCAATGTCTAACAGAGGCCTATCAAAAGATATATCGAGAAATACATCAGAAGAAGTCAATAGTGTTGATGTCCACATCATCCAACCTATCAATCTGATGTAACTCCTCCCGAGTCACTGAATCTCTACCAAAGAGGGATATCAGTCGATCACAAGGAGGATCCGCCTCAAGAAACCATCCAATATGGGACACCTGAAGGGCCAACCCCATAGCTAGAAGGATCAAAAGAATCCTCCTCGGAAGGATCTTTTCCCAAATGCCGGATAAAGAAATGTGCCCAGTCCAACTTTTGGGTGTAACTATCAATCTGTGTCAGATGAGTAGGCTATCGGATGCAGGCAATCCAATCTATCATCATGACGGAACCAGAAACCATATCCCACATACACTGTGTGGCATGGGTCTGGGCTCCAATGGTGCAAGGGAACCACCAGAGGTAGAATACCTCCTGAGTGAACGGTCCCTCTGACAATGTAAAGCCATCAACTCCTTCCAATGGGATATCAATGATCGACGGCTGCGACATAGACCAATAGCGCCTAGCAGGAGGACAGATCAAAATGTGAATCTCTCCTGTAGTGCTCCTAATAGCACGATCTCCTAAATAGAGCTCCCAACTTATATTTCTAAAGAGAGTAATCCAACATGTGGACATCACTAACTCGATACCAGTCGCGAAACCACCCTCAAAGCCAACTGTCAAATGGTCCTCAGAGTAAGGAACCCATGTAATGACATCGGATGTCAACAACTCCAACTGTAAGTGCAAATGGGTGAAACCCTCAGCTATAGGAACCTCCACCAACGTGGAGTGATTCCATCGCCATCTCTATGGATATGTGTCTAAACCTAGCAGGCTAACGGGACGAAGACATAGGAGCCTCTTATAGGCCCAAAAACTGCCAATACAACATCAAATATATGTGGTCAGTCAAAACTCTCAACCCGACTAAGGGAAATCAAAAGATAAATACTCACCAGCAGGAATGGGTAGAACCCTAACCAAGCCTCTGTAAAACCCTGTGAGCGCAGGCGCATTCCTTTGAGGAAGTAGGCAAAGATATAAGAACCCTAATCAAACTCTCCAATATAGTCCACATCCCGTGTGGCGCTGACTAAAGCGAATGACACCATGGAAGAGTTATCAGCCAAAAAACAACCCCAGAGGATGATCAGGAACAATTGCCGAAGGATGCAATCTCTAACCCTCAGATCATCGGGTAATGGTTCAGTCAAATCCCCACTCACGTCATCTACACTCAAAGGATCAGTACGGACTGTCCTACCCTTGAACGTCGTAGCCGGGACTCCTGATAAGGATCTGACGACAGTCGGGAAAATGTTAGCCACACAAGGCACTAGCGCCCTAGAAAACTATAAACCGGTGATGAATCGCTAATCCATCGGTGTCATCATTACCTTGTAATCCAGCAAATAGAGAGACTGAGTCTTGTGAAACCAACGCTTAGACAATGCCCTGAGGTAACCCCAAGGACAATGGCAGGGGAGGATGGAGAAGAAAGCCTCAAATCCCCAAGCATGCACGATCTCTCGGTATTCTGGATGAAGAGTCTAGTACAAAGAATATATGTTGAACATGTTCCCTCTGGGTTGCGTAAAGCCGAGAACCTGCATCACAATGCAAATCAACATCAAAACCCCTTGACCCCCACAAATGGGAAAAGGAAGAAATTGTAAGACCCCGAATTTTATGAAATGTAAGTATTCAATTTTCTTATAATTATTATTCTATTTAGTAAATGGTTAAATTGATAAAAGGTTAAAGTTAAGGGTGATATGTTACAATTTTACAAAGTATGCAAGTTGTCATAAAATATTTGTTTGGTCGGGGAATATTTGTTTTGTAAGGGAATATTCGTACGACGACACAATCATTGGTGGACCCCCATAATGGAATAACTGTCGGATATAGAAAGTGACAGAAATAACTTTTTTATAAAAATAACGACAAAACTTTTATCGTTAAACTGTTGAAATATCTAGTGATAAAAGTACAGTAATATGTGTTGTTGCACAGTAGTACACGGTATTACACAATATCTCTGATTATGGATGCTTACATAAGAAGTTACCCAGTTTTATTCAGTTATTGCAATAGTAGTTGTGACACTCCCAAAATAGGTCCACACAACCCATTCTGAGTCGCCAAATACATGGTACAGAAACCAAATACAAACTTCATTAATACAATTATCGTGCAAAATATATATATTTAAGCATGTGATTAAAGAGAAGGAATGAGAAAATGGTATTTGAATGCTTTAGCAGTATAGCATTGTCTTTTTTTCTAAGCTAATTGGTTAAGAATTTCTCCTTCAAAGTTTTGTTGCAAAAGTGTGGACCCTCCACAATTGTAAAATGTGAGAATTGTCTGCAAAGCTTTAATTGTTTCAAAGTGTGGCCCTAAGGAAGAATGAATCAAAGTTAGGCATGTACAGGAAGATTAGGCAGAGAAAAAGTTGGCAGAGTTAGGCATATTCATTTAACTTTTCTCCCTCCGTTACACTATAAATAAAGGGTAACCCCTCCTTCCTAAAACACACCTTCAATATCAGAAATTCTTATTCTATAGTATTGTGAGTATTTTGTAGAGTATAAGGATACTTTAAGTATAGTTTTTTGTGCAAGATTTTTTCAAAATAATATCCGATATTCCAGTCAAATCCAGTTTCTACTACGGTAAAGGATATTATTTTTTTGCAATACTCGTAAGAAATATTATTTTCTTTCATACTCCATATTATGAAAGGGATATTATTTTATTTCGTATTCCAAAATTTAAACTTACTATGGTAAGTATTGCTTCTATAATTCCTGAAATGATTAGAAATTCCTTAAGTTTTGCGCTTCATCTAATATCATTTCACGGAAATATTGGTCTGAACTTTCTAGATAAATTTCCATATTTTTATGTTGGGTTACTATTCCCGAAGTACTATTCACGGGGAACTATTCATGAAGTACTATTCACCCGGGGTACTATTCCCGACAAATATTGATATCTTTTATGTCCAAATTATTTTTGATACATGAATATTATTCTTGAATTTTACTCCACAAAGCATTTATCATGTTGACAATTTGGACATATTTGAACACTGGATAAATTGAATTAGAATTCTCTAATATTTATCCTTTATCTCAATTGATTGAATCGTTTTATCATTGTTATCATCCTCATGCTTATATTATACTAGAAGTCATCTTTGGCCCGTAGTGTAAAGATGGATTGTTGATTGATATGATTATGACCAGGAATTGTGTATTGGTATAATCATAACCTTTAATGTTACAGATAAGGTTTGTCGTGAAAGTCCTCTTTGGCTCGTAGTGCATGGATAATTCGTTGATTTGAAATATTTATTGAATGATCTTACAGGGATAAAATATTGATGATGGACTTTTAAATCATAAAAGATAGTAAATATCATGCTCTACTTGACTCTTCTAATGGATTGTTGTTTCTACTAAAATTGTTGATCTAAAACTTGTTTTTTATTGTATTCTATCAGTTTTTTCCTGTTGAGGACTAAAGATAATTTGTTCTACATTATCATAGTCATAATATTCTTTACTGGGCTAGTTGTGCTCACCCTTTTCCTTTTTGTTCTATTGTTCTTCTCAAGAGGCAAGAATATAGTTGGGACTAGTTAGGGTGTTGAGTGATGGTTCAAGAAATTAATTTTGGCAGTCCTCACTATTTTGTAAAATAGTGTATCGATAATTGTAATGAGGATTTTATTTGGGTTTGGATTTAACTGATGATATCTAGAATGAAGATAGATCTTTGAGAAGAATTTCGCACCTTGCAACTAGTCAAACAAGTCATCACAGTGATGCTTCAGGCAGAGGTTTAGGATGTGTTCTCATGCAACATGGGAAAGTCATAGTATAATCCTCAAGACAACTCAAAGAATATGAGACGAATTATCTTACTCATGATCTAGAGTTGACAGCAGTCATTTTTGCTCTAAAGATCTGGAGGCGCTACCTGTATAGGAAGAAAGTGGAGATCTATACAGATCATAAAAGTCTCAAATATGTCTTCACCCAAAAGGAACTCAATATGTGGAAACGACGTTGGCTCGAGCTGTTGAAAGATTATGACCATACCATTCAATACCATCCTGGAAAAGTGAATGCAGTAGTTGACGCGTTAAGTAGAAGATCATATGCAGGTACAAGTGTGATATTGTCAACACAAAGGCCCATTTTGTATGACTTACAAAGGATGGAGATAGAGTTGAAGGCTCCAAGTACCCACGTGAAGATATCAAATATACGAGTAAAACCGACTTTAATCGATAAAGTTAAAGTTGCTCAAGCTACAGACCTGGAGCTGATGAGTATGAAGAAGAAAGTGCAAGAAGGTGCTATTCCAAAAGCAAGAATCGACGAAGAAGGGATACCTCTAGTCAACTCCAGACTTTGTGTTCCTAACGACTCTGATTTAAAGTACAAAATCATGATGGAGGCGCACAACACCCCATTTACAATCCATCCTGAAAGTACAAAAATGTATCGTGATCTTCGACATACATTTTTGGTGGAGCAATATGAAAGAGAGATTGCAGAGTTTATCTCAAGGTGTTTAACATGTCAACGTGTCAAGGCGGAGCATCAAGTACCATGTATTTGACGACTGAGAATGGGTTGTGTGGACCTATTTTGGGGGCGTCACAGTCAGAAACTAAATACAAACTTCATTAATACAATTGTCGTGCAAAATACGATAACACATTTGCTGTGAGTTTGAGTACAAATATTGTATTGTAGACAATATCCAAACCCAAATAAAATCCTCATTACAATTATTGATACACTATTTTACAAAATAGTGAGGACTGCTATAATTATAATTATTGATACACTATTTTACAAAATAGTGAGGACTGCTATAATAACTTTCTTGAACCATCACTCCACACCTCGACTAGTCCCAGCTATATTCTCACCTCCTGATAAGAACAATGGAACAAAAAGAAAAAGGGTGACCTCAACTAGCCCAGTAAGGAATATTATGACTAAGATAATGTAGAAAAAATTCTCCTTATTCCTCAATAGGGAAAACTGATAGAATACAATAGACAGCAAGGTTTAGATCAACAATTGCAACGAAAACAACAATCTATTTAAAGAGTCAAGTAGAGCATGATATCTACTATCATCTATGATTTAAAAGTCCATCATCAATATTTTATCCATGTAACATCATTCAATAAGTATTTCAAATAAACGAATTATCCATGCACTACGGGCCAAGGATATTCGTTCATATCACCAGTGGTCATGATCATGCCAAACACATATCCATCTATGCACTACAGGCCAATGAGGACTTTCACCACAAACATTTTCTGTAACATTAAAGGTTATGATTATACCAATACATAATTCTTGGTCATAATCATACCAATCAACAGTCCATCTTTGCACTACAGGCTTATGATGACTTCCAGTACAATATAAGCATGAGGATGATAACAATGATATAAAGATTCAATCAAGTGAGATAAAGGATAAATATTAGGAAATTCTAATTCAATTTATCCAGAATTCAAATATGTCCAAATTGTCAACATGATAACTGCTTTGTGGAGTAAAATTCAAGAATAATATTCATGTATCAAAAATAATTTGGACAGAAAAGAAATCAGTTTTTGTCGTGAATAGTACCCCGTGAATAGTACTTCGTGAATAGTAACTCGGCATAAAAATATGGAAATTTATCAAGAAAGTTCATACCAATATTTCCATGAAATGATATTAGATGAAGCGCAAAACTTAAGGAATTTCTAGTCATTTCAGGAATTATAGAAGCAATACTTACCATAGTAAGTTTAAATTTAGGAATACGAAAT
The DNA here is from genome assembly GCA_020205615.1 of Panax quinquefolius. NCBI lineage: Eukaryota > Viridiplantae > Streptophyta > Magnoliopsida > Apiales > Araliaceae > Panax > Panax quinquefolius. The sequence continues at coordinate 79,111,884 of CM035172.1, read as the reverse complement.
AAAATAATATCCCTTTCATAATATGGAGTATGAAAGAAAATAATATTTCTTACGAGTATTGCACAAAAATAATATCCTTTACCTTAATAGAAACTGGATTTAACTAGAATATCGGATGTTATTATGAGAAAATCTTGCACAAAAAAACTACACTCAAAGTATCCTTATACTCAAGAAAATACTCACAATACTATAGAATAAGAATTTCTAATATTGAATGTGTGTTTTAGGAAGGAGGGGTTACCCCTTATTTATAGTACAACGGAAGGAGAAAAGTTAAATGAATATGCCTAACTCTGCCAACTTTTTCTCTGCCCAATCCACGTGGGTGATTTCCACCACCAGTCCACACTCGGTACCTCCGTATCATTTTGTGGTCCACAACCGGCATTGAGGGTTGAATCATTTCATCAAATTTCCATTTAACCCCAAATTAAGAACATAGAGCGCAAATGAGAGAAGGGTGGGGTAACCCTCCCATGGTACCTCCTCGTGCAGCCCTCAGAATCGGCTGCTGAATAAGTAGGCCGACATCCATCTTCAAGCCTTGAACTATCGAATACAGTAGCACGACCTTTCCTTGGTGACATCGCTAACATGTGTGCAAGGCATTAATTTTGCGCATATGAAGGCATACCAAGCCTTTCCATATAGACTGAGGCGCGAATGGGGGAAAGTCATGCTGCCACGTTCATGAATTGTCTAAGTTGGGCCTGGTTGACAAAGCTCACGGATTATCACTTCATAGTCCGGTCCTTGGCTCTCAAAACTGGCATATTCATTATGTTGACCCTCCAAAGGCAGTTGGAAACAACCATTGATGTCCTCTTCGCCAAATTCAAATGTCTTGCCTCTCACGTACACTCCATAGTGGAAGTGCTCAGAAACGTTGGCGTAGAACTCTTTAACCACTGCAATAACTGTCGGGCCAGGTTGTTCGGTGAGTGTGAACAAATTTCTCTTAGCAATCATGAGAGTCATGTCCCCATCTTTGGATTGATCAGGCCTTAGGCCTCGTTTCGGTACTAGTGAGCGGGTCGCCATACAGTTGTAACGTTCTTGAGCCGCTGCACTCACGAACCTACGGCTGTTAAATTTTAGGGGAGCCGAGGCGGACCCAGAACCTTCTCCTCATTGACGCTTTGAGGACATTTGAGTAATCTAAAATTGAAAAAAAATACACCGTTACTATTCGTCATTACAATTAATACGCCCAAGCACAAAAATTACCCTCAACCCCCCAAACTGCGCAGTAGGATTACTTTGGATTCCAGGGGTGGGGAATGTGATTAGGCACACACCATCATGAAATTGCACAATTTGAACCGAATATCATGACTTGGGCAAAACATGTTCAGATTGTACAATTGACTAATGAAGAATAGGTGTACTCTAACCAATTTGGCACACTAATACACGTGGGCTTTTTGCTCTTTTCCCGTGATTTATTCATTTTTTTTAATATATACATAAATGACTGTGCAATGTCTCATCCCATTAGGCTAACAGTGTTACCCCTTAGCGAGCTTTCGACCAATGACTCCCAGACCATAAAAGACCTTAGGGCGCTAGGTGTAAAGGCAATCCCCTCGGGCATACTTGCTCAAGTAACAAAGGCCCTAAAACAAGACTAGTCACCCTATATACCTTTTTTTCCCTTTTCTTTTTCTTTTGATAGATGGTTGGTGAGTGCGTTTTACGCTCCATCTCACGCTTGTGTTTATGGGGAGTGTTTCTCCTCAACCCACCACAAGACTCAACATGTTTTCTTTTTTTTTTTTTTTTTTTTTAAAGCTTATATACCCCACATATATTCCCCCAAACTTAGGTTCTTGTCTAACTTTAGTCATCACTACTTATTCTTGTCATTCTTTCATTCAAACTAGCATTATCCTTTAGAGTCCCATTATGTATCAATTTAAACTCAATCAATCAACAAGTTGTTTTTACTGTGCTATCATTATTATGCTAGTTTCAAACAGAAAAAGATTCAATTCATAACAAGAAATCACATCAAAGCTCTAATATTCAGTATTATACTTGTCTACCCAATTCCAATCTCATCATTGGCCAAAATAAACTTAACTATAACAAACCGCTGGACTTATGCAAAATGAACATAGTAACTAACTATTATTTTTGAATTTTTTTTTTTATAATGAACCTAAACTATATTAACAACATATGCAAAATAACATAACATAAACATGAAACTAAACATTCAATAACGAACTAAACTAAACTCCCCCAAACTTAGCAATTACAATGTCCTCATTGTAAGAATATAACGATAAGTAGAAGAGAACTTCCATGTAATCAGCTAAGCGTGAGGTGCTGGTGGCGATGGTAGCGACGATCATTTTCCTATCCATTGAACCTCCAATACCTGCAATGAAGAGAGACAACATGTATTAGATTATAAGAGAACTTACTAAGAAAATTAATTCCTATCTACTAAATAAACTATTAAAGCATATAAATATAAAAATTCCGGTTGCCTCCCAATCGGTGACGATTAATAGTCTTTCACTGACTTTGTTCTCAGTCAATGCTATCCAATTCCTCTTCGAAAGTTGAGGAACCCTCCATCCATCGGAAATAATATAGCTTTTGGTAGGTTCCCATTTACGATAGCCATTGTATTAAAGTCACCTAGCATGCTTTGTTTAGATAAGATCACATTAAAGAACGTCCAACATCTAGGTGTTTATTCCATTGTGTCTGCGAATAGATTCTGGCATTGAGGCTTGTCAGACACAACAATCTCTTCTTCTATCTTCTCTAACTCATTGAACCATGGCTTCGAAGTTGTACTCGCTTTTACGTCACAAGGAGTATTGCCGACGACATGACTACCTAGCAGACATGGTTTTGCAAATCTAACCGGATTCTTGAGCATTGGCGGAGAAGGAACTTGGGGAACTAATAACATCGGCTCCTCCTCGTTGGTAATCAAAGTTAGATCTTCGCCGATTTCTTTTTCTTGGTTCCCAATTGTTTCCTCTCTTTCAACATCTTGTGGCTCATCTAGTTGCAGATTTTGTTCGGGCTCTCCATCAGTCTCGGAATCCATGTCATAGGGCCAGGTGTATTGAGGAGGGTTGTTCAACGCACGTGTTATCTGTTCCACTTGATTTTCCAGATTCTTGATCAATGCCCCTTGGCTTTGCAAATTCAGCTCTACTTGATTCATTTTCTTGTCTTGTTCCTCGTTCCTTTTTTCAGAAGCTTTAATAAATTTTTCCAAGGCTTCCTCCCAATTTGAATGTTCTTCCTGTTGTAGTGGAGGTGGACACGAGAAATCCTGTGGGTATGTTGGACTTGGAGCATAAAAATGATCTTGATTGTTACTCCATGAAAAATCCGGGTGATACCCCCAATCCTGATGATAGTTGTTGGGATAGACATAATTATTGGGGTAATCACCACTATACTGTACCGGCTCGAAACTGATGGCGCATTGATGACTCATATGATTTCCATCACAATAATCACAAGTAACCTCCATACTTTGACGACGTTGAGCTTCAAAAGCTTCAAACATCCTCGAAAGTGTCTCAATCTGTGCTAACAATGCAGAAAGTTTCTCGAGTCTATCAATCTCCGCTCCCCTTGGTTGAGTCATGTTCGTGTATGGCCATTGATACGCAAAGTCATCCATGGTACCTGAAAAAAGAGAAATATAGAAAGAGAATTAAAAATAAAAATAAAAATGTTTAAATTAAGACTAATTTGATTGAAATTAATATTGGTAAATAATTATTAAATTAATTCCCCGGCAACGGTGCCAAAAACTTGTTGATCGATTTTGCAATCAATGAATATGTGCAAGTATACACGGTCAACAAGTAATAAAGTTAAAGTAGAGTATCGTTCCCATGAGGAATTATTTAATAAAAATCACCAAGTACTAATTCTTAACCAAACTAATTTTATTTAAACAATCTCCAATCGTGTTTTTTCTAATTAAGAAAACTAAATTAACTAATTAAAACTAAGATTTTCACGAATGAATTCAAATAAATAAATATTAAGACTTCAATATCCCCAATTATGAATTATAAATCAATTATCCAATTATCCCAATTATTATGCCTACTGAATTGTTAACAGGAATTCTCAAATGCCAAAAGTCTTTTTCCAAGTGATCAATTGCCTTCTATTTAATCCAGATTAATCTTGCTATATTCCTATACAAAACAATTGAATTAAACTCTTTCTAATCCCAATTTCTTATGTGTTACATGCGGCGAACATATATTTCCATTCAATTCACAAACCTAATTATTCACCATGCAAATAACTAAGTCACATGATATCATGCCCAGTTCTAACCCTAGAATTCCTCTTTCAATTCCTTCTAGAGTAACAAAGTAATTACAGATCAGATAATTAAGAAATAAGCATAAGACAAGATAAACAACTCATTTTAACATAAATAATTAGAATATAATGAATAACTAATTCATAGCCATAAAAAGTTCAATTGAAATCTTAAGGAAAGAGTTAGTTCATAATTAATAAATTAAAACCAAGAATCCACAATTGAATAGACATTAAAAGATAAAAGTAAGAGAAGAGAAAAGAATAGAATCTGTTGTCAGCAAATCTGATGCTCCCCTCTTGCTCTTGTTCTTGATCTTCAATGATCTTCAAGTTGCTTCAATCTCCAAAACTAATAAGAACCAGGGTTAATATTCTAATCTAATAGAGTGTTTTATCTAAGCTAAGCTATGTATTCTCTCTTTATTTTATGCCTTACATCATGTATTTATAGGTTACAAGTCCAATTTTTAGCTTAGAAACAAACCCAATCCTATTTGGAGTCAAAAAGGTGTCAAAATTCGCCAAAAACGTGTCTAGGCCATCACCAAGCCCTTTCTCAGTGCCCTAGCACTGGGCACAATGCTCAAACTCTGATCCCCAGCGCCCCGGCGCTGGGCATAGGCCAAAAATGGGCGCCCCGGCGCTACCACATGTTCTGACATTTTCTTCTCTGACGTCCTTTGGGAAAATGGCCATAACTTCTTCGTCCGAACTCCGATTTGGATGATTCAAGATGATCCGGAAAGAGGAGAAGTAGATATACAACTTTAATTCTTTGAGTGTTTCAAAATAAGGTCCAGAACTATACTCAAATTGGCTCTAAAGTGACTGTTATGTAAATGAGCACCCAAAACCATGACGTTCGACATCCGTTGGTACAACGATCATAACTCTTGCATCCGAACTCTGATTGGAATGATTCAAAATGTTCCGGAAAGCTAAGACGATGATCTTCAATGTAAGATAAGTTCTAAACCAAGAACATGAAGTAAACATGAAATCCCAAATGATGTCCGGTTTGCTATTCTTTGCATTTTCTTTGCTTTTCCTTACCAATAGTCGCTCACACCGCTCCCAAACGTATAACCTACAAAATGAACACAAAATGCATGAAAAGTAACTAAGACACATAAATATAAGCAACTAATTCATGTAAAAGATACCGGATAAGTGTATATAAAATCCATTTATCAGGCATACTGCAGATGAGATGGTAGAGGTTTTAAATCCAACACCGGTGGCTCTTCTATCGATGGCTTACACTTTTTCTCTCCCACTTCGGTCTGATCAAGGGTGTCGAATGGTTGTTTAAACTTCCTGGAAGCTAGTACTGCATCTAACCATTTGACATACCCTATTTCATCCTCTATATCATAGTCATCCATCCCGATCAAAACAGATTCTATTGGATCGTCAGGATAATTACCGCTAGGTTTGTGATTCACTATTTCTTCCATGACATCTACTCGCAGACATTCACCCTCGTCTTTCGAAAATCTCATTGACTTGAATACATTAAAGGTTACCTCTTGGTCTTTAACTCTCATTGTTAATTCACCTTTTTGTACGTCAATCAAAGTTCTCCCCGTTGCTAAGAATGGTCTCCTGAGAATGATCGGAATTTCCTTATCTACTTCACAATTTAAGATAATAAAGTCTGTCGGGAAGATAAATTTATCAACTTTTACTAAAACGTCTTCCACAATCCCTCATGGATATGTAATTGACTGGTTCACCAACTATAAGCTGATATTTGTCGGTTTTGGTGCCTTAAGTCCAAACTGGCTTTAGATAGATAGTGGCATCAAGTTTATGATGGCCCCCAAATCACACAAAGCTCTTCCTGAAAACTGATTACCAATCTCACATGGAATAGTAAAGCTACCTAGATCTTTTAACTTCAGTGGTAATTTATTCTTGATAATAGTGTTGCACTCTTCGATTAATGCCACGGTTTCAAATTCACCCAATTTTCTTTTCTTCGACAAAACCTCTTTCATAAACTTGGCGTAACTCGGCATCTGTTCCAAGGCTTCTACAAACGGTATGTTGATATGCAGTTTTTTGAAAATATCCAGGAATCATGAAAAATGCTTATCTAATTTCACCTTTTGAAATCTCTGCGGATATGGTGTAGGAGGCATTGTAAGACTTTGTTCGAGAACTTCCTTCTCTAACTATGCATCCTGTCGGTTTTCGATTTTGAGACTTCCTATTTTTCAGATGTTTCTTTGTCCATCTTTTCCTTACCATTGAGTGTCTCATGCAACATCTTTCCACTCCGTAAAGTTATAGCCTTGCAATGTTCATCTCTTCCTGGGTTGATCTCGGTATCACTAAGAAGTGCTCCTTGTGGACGGCCGTTTAAAGCATGTGTTATCTGACACATCTGACTTTCCAAATTTTTGATCGACACAGCTTGACTTTTCACATTCATATCTACCTGACTTAATAACTTGTCTTGCTCGCTCATCCTCTTGTCGGTAGCTACAATAAATTTGGCAAGTGCTTCTTCCAGATTTGTTTTCCTCTCTGGCTGTTGTTGAGTCTGATTCTGAAATACAAGTGGATTTTGCGGTTTTGATGCTTGAGCTTGATTATTACTCCAAGAAAATCCCGGATGATTTCTCCACCCCGGGTTATATGCATTCTGATTTTGATATGGTTGTGTTGGTCTATTGTAACTTCCCACGAATTGAGTTAATTCAGCACTGATGGCACATTGGTCTGTAGCATGACTCCCAGCACACAACTCAAAAACCATGGCTATTTACGGAACTGATGGTGGACCCCATGTCTCAATCCTCTTAGTTAATGCTGAAACATGTGATCTCAACGCTGTTACTTCATCTAATTCGAGCTTTCCTGGTGTTTTTGGAGGATTAGACCTAGTCATTGGCCACTAATAATTATTGTTGGCCATCATCTCTAATAATTGGTAAGCCTCATCAAAATTCTTAGCCATGATTGCTCCACCTGCTGCCGCATCAATATTGACTCATGTGGACGCATGCAACCCGTCACAAAATATTCCAACCTGTATCCACTATGGAATTCTGTGATGTGGACATTTGCGGAGCATATCTCTAAATCTTTCCTAGGCCTCATACAATGTTTTGAGTTGAACTGCACAGAGGTGTGAATGTCATTCCGTAGTTTTGCCGACTTCGCTGATGGGAAAAACTTAGCTAGGAATTTTTGGGCTAAGTCGTCCCAAGCGGTGATCGAACCAGGCGGAAAGGAGTGTAACCAACTTCGAGCTTTGTCCTTCAATGTAAATGGAAACAACCTCAACCTTATAGCTTCTTCTGAAACATTATTGAATTTAAAGGTGTCGCAAATTTCCAAGAAACTCTAGATATGATCGTTCGGATCGTCATTCGAACTACCTCCAAATTGAACTGCATTTTGTAGCATCTATATCGTTTCTGGTTTGATCTCAAAACTATATGTTTGTCACTATCGGCATGGCATAATCCCTGAGGGATTTTTGTTCTTCCTCTACCATGACTACGGGAATTTCTTGTTCTGCCAGATCTTCTTCCAATGGTATAACCTCACTCGTTAACCAAACTTTCCGGAACTTCCTCTCGATATTGTCTGCGTAAGGTAAAAGTTCCTCTTTGCCCTTTCATCTAGTGTGCATACACTAACAAGAATTTCTGTAAACACAAGAAAGAAAATAAGTAAGTAACGTTTAAATTAAAACCGAATTGATTATAACTAATATGGAATTAATATTAATAAAGAACTCCGCGGCAGCGGCGCTAAAAACTTATTAATCGATTTCACAATAAAAACATACGTGCAAGTATACACGGTCAACAATTAATAAAGTGGTAAAATTAAGTGTCGAACCCACAGAGAATTCCAATCAATAAACTCCAACTACTAGCACTATAACAATTCAATTTTATTTAAACAAATGCAATTTGTGATTTGTCTAATTAAGAAAACTAAATTAAATTAAAACTGGATTACTCAAGGAATTAATTCAAATAAATAAAGGTTAAGACTACAATATCCCCAATTATGTACTACAAATCAATTATCCAATTATTCCAGCTATTACGTCTCCTGAATTGTTAACAGGAATTCTAGTTGTTAAAAGCCCTTTCCCAAGTGAACAGATAACTATTATTCAATTTAATTAATTCTGTGACATTCCTATGCAAAATAATTGAATCAAACCAATTAAGCTCCAATTCCCACTTATTACATGCAGTGAAAAGATATTCCTATTCAATTCACAACCTTAATTATGCATCTCACGCAAATAATCAAGCCTACATGTTATCATGTCCATTTCTAACCCTAGATTTCATCTTCTGAATCTTTCTAGTGTAACACAGTAATTATTGGCCAAATAATTAATCAATAAACACAAGACAAGATAAACAATTCACCTTGACATAAATCATTGGATTAAATTGAATAATTAATTCATAAACATAAAAGGTTCAATTTGTAGTCTTAATTGAAAACTAGTTCATACTGAAAAATAAAACCAACAATCCCATAAAAATCATCTCAAAATAATTACACAATTGAAAAGAAAGAAGAAGAAGAAACTCTAAAAGAAATCCTTAGGCTTCAATCTTCAATTGGAATTCTTTTCCACAATCCTCTCTTGATTCCTGATTAATTTCAAGCTATGATGGTTCACCTCCCAATTTCCAGCTAATTCCCCTTTTAAATACTCTGTTTTCCCCCTTTTTTTTAAAGTCCTAATCCTTGTCAACCTATTCAATGCACGTGCCTCGGTCAAGCTGAGTTTTGCATCAGTGCCCCGGCGCTGAGGATAAAGCATTCTAGAGCACATCGGCGCTGCACTTCAATTAATTTATAGTTTTGCCACTTCTGAAGTTAAGATTCCCAATTTGTCCATGTTCTCCCTCAATCTGCAAAATAACCACGAAACACAGTAAAAACTATCCAAAAATACTTGAAGACAACTATAAATCAAGACTAGACTTATCCAATTCATGGGTATATTACCCATTCATCAGCTATATGCCAAGTTGAAGAAATGTGAGTTCTGGCCTGAGGAAGTAGCATTCCTTGGGCACGTGATATCAAATCACGAAATATCTATTGACTCGGTGAAGATTGAAGCAATACAAAGCTGGGAGCAACCTAAGTCAGTAACTGAAGTACGTAGCTTTCTGGGCTTAGCTGGTTATTATCGGAGATTGGTGGAAGGATTTTATCGAATCGCTACTCCATTAACTCAGCTGACTCGAAAAGATACAAAATTCGGTTGGAGCAAGGAATGTGAGAAGAGTTTTCAAGAACTCAAGAGAAGACTCATTTCAACACTTGTTCTGACAATACCATATGGTTCGGAGGGATTTGTCATTTACAGCGATGCTTCAGGCAGAGGATTAGGATGTGTTCTCATGTAACATGGGAAAGTCATAGCCTATGCCTCACGACAACTCAAAGAATATGAGAGGAATTATCCTACTCGTGATCTGGAGTTCGCAGCAGTCGTTTTTGCACTTAAAATCTGGAGGCATTACCTATATGGGGAGAAAGTGGAGATCTATACAGATCATAAAAGCCTCAAATATTTCTTCACCTAAAAGGAGCTCAACATGCGGCAACGACGTTGGCTCGAACTATTGAAAAATTACAATCATATCATTCTATATCATCCTTGAAAAGCGAACGTGGTAGCTAACGCGTTGATTAGAAGATCATATGCGGGTACGAGTGAGATATTGTCAACGAAAAGGCCTATTTTATATGACTTACAAAGGATGGAGATAGAGTTAAAGACTCCAGGGACCCATGTGATGATGTTAAATATATGAGTAGAACAGATTTTAATGGATAAAGTTAAAGATGTTCAAGCTACAGACCTGGAGCTAATACGTATGAAGAAAAAAGTGCAAGAAGGTGGTATTTCGAAAATAAAAATCGATGAAGAAGGAATACTTCGAGTCAACTCCAGACTTTGTGTTCCTAACCACTCTGATTTGAAGTATAAAATCATGATGGAGGCATACAACACACCATTTGCAATCCATCTTGGGAGTACCAAAATGTATCGTGATCTTCGACATATATTTTGGTGGAGCAATATGAAGAGAGAGATGGGAGAGTATCTCAAGGTGTTTAACTTGTTAACATGTCAAGGCGGATGTTGCCTCCTTTTTAGTTCTAATAAAAAGACTCTAACTCATGCAAGCATACATGGGTCAACAAGTAATATAGAGTAAGTAAAGTATCGATCCACGGAGAAAGGTTTCTAAATTAAACTATTATGCATCAACTATATCACAATTTTTATATGCTTAAACAAACGCTATGATTTTGAATGAATATAAACTGAATAATAAATAAAAGAAGAATAATAAAATGATAAATCAAATATGGAAATAATGGGATCCTAACTTCATTTAATAGTTCATCTAAATATCACCATCATGCAAGATTATTCACGTACCACAAAAAATTAGCCAAGAGCACGAATGTAGACATAACCATTTTTCAATAAGTTATGACCTACTTACATAATATCCACATAAAATAGAAATCATGTAATCATCAATAAAACCAAAATCACTATATTTCTATGTGAAATTACCGCCATATTAAATTTAAGCACAGGCCCTTATATAACTCACACGGTGAAACAGTATATGTCTATCTGATTCACGAAGTATAAAGCTAAGCAATCCAACCCCATTCACGTATGCTATCATGATTACAACCATACTCGCATGTTATTTTTCAATTCCATACAAGTACATAAAATGAATGGTGATCAAGCATTCATGCAATCAAATCAATTATAATAGAAATTCCTTATGATACACTAACAATCCAGCAATCAAGCCATCAATTAAACTTCATATTAAAATCTGTTAGAATCCCATAATGGAGTTTAGGTCATGTCTGAACCAAAAGCCATTATGGGATTAGAGTAACACATGGAAAATAATTAAACAATTGAAAGAGAAGATAGAATTGATTAAACCCAATTGCAGATTATAATCCAAACATGATGTTCAAATCCTCAATACTCTCCAGCAACATAACAGTAGTTCGTAGTCGATGATTGAATTCTAAAGAAGAGATATAAAATAATAAGTCTATGCTTGGATCCTCATTAGAATTCACTCAAAGCGTAGAACCCTAGTTCTATATTATGAAAAACTCTTAAAAACTAAAGATGATCACGTCTGGTACCAACCAGAGTAGCTTATACCAACTCAAACACTTCAATTTTCAAAATTAAAATAAAGTCGACAACAAGAAGAAATGACGCAAGGCAGCCTGCCATGAGGTTCTAGTTCAAGACAGACGTAGCGGCGCTACCGGTAACATTTCGACTTCTTCGATTTGATGATGGCGTGGTAGCGAAGTTTCAACTTATGTGGCATGCCAGCTTCGTGTTCTGTATCTTTGAGTTTTGTCATTGCTATCGCTTATGTGTCCAGCTGCTAATACTTCTTCCCTCATTAATGCTCAGTTGCTTATCTCCACTCGACCATCGTGTCATGCCTTCACTGACCTCATGCCACCTATCAACGTTGAGTTATGCCATTTCCTACACTTTTACACCAGAGGAGTTCTCAGTACATGTAATGTAAAATAACACCAAATGCAATTAAAAACACACTAAATTGTACTTGAGATGGGCATAGTTCTCGTGAATTGATATCCCATAAGTAGGTATAAAACCTACTTATCAAATACCCCCAAACTTGAACTATTGTTTGCCCTCAAGATATGATAACGACATAAAACACTAAAAATTCAACTACATGCCATGCAACTAGATTATGATGCAAATGAGTCTCACATTCTCCAGCTATAACAGAATTTCAGTCCAAACTACCTCAGCGAATTATCCAGATTCAAGAATACAAAGTCAAACCAAACTATAGGCATAATATCATACACTCAAATAATTTATATATGCTATAAAGATGTTGTGTGTGTGTGTTGTGTTCACCAAAACTTGATTAAAGCAAGAATACAAATGTTAAACTGCTTAAAACAGAAAATTACAGTCTAAATTAAGATTCATGTATACTTATGCAACAAAGATTGTTCCAACATATCAAAACAAACTAAGGTTCAACAATGGGTTTAACTGCTTTATTTCTACTCACGAGGGCGATTTTCGCTCTTTCCCGCGGTGTTTTTTTTTTTTTTTCTTTTCTTTCTTTTTTTTATACAGCGAGTGCGTTTTACGCTCCATCTCGCCCCTTCCAAAGAGTCAATAATTCAGTTCAAGAAGGTTTCAAGATAGCTTTTTCTTTTTCTCTTTTTTTTATATACATACCCATGTGTCCCCAAAGTTTGATTATTAATGTTTTTTTTTCAAAGTCCAAATCCATTTTCCACATAATTCTCTTTTTAAACCCACATTTCCTATCAAGCAATGCAACACATAATTTTTATGCCTACAAGCAATTGTGAACACGGCAGTGCAAACCGAAAGCATCTAAACAGCATTATGGATTACATCATGTAAAACATTATATCTAAGCTCATGTTATCCAAAATACTCAACAATCCATCAAAATTCACTTTCATCATAGGCTAGACATCACTACCATAAAGCTAGAATTTATGAGACACGCACTAAACATCAAATGCAACTAAACATATACTAACACAAATACTAATAATGACTAAAAACAGAAAAAATTTCTGCAATTATTATCTAACACATAAAACATGCAAAATTTAAACTAATCATGCAAACACTATATGCAACTACCCTACTACCCAATACCCCCAAACTTAAAATACTCATTGACTCAATGAAGGAAGGTATAGGGTTAGAGAAACTCCCCTATTGCTCAGCTGCACCACCCTCGTCGGGTGGTGAATCCGGTGGTGGAAATGGCACGGCGGTCCCAAACTATGGCCACTCAAGCGTAGTCCCCTGCTGTGCAAATGCCTCCGCTAGTGACCTTGTCAACCCTGTAGCAAATGCTGCAAAGTTATCATACATTGCATCGACCTTCTACTCCAACCTTCGGAGCTGTCGATCCCCAGTAGCAGCAGTTTCTTGAGCCGACGTTCCCGCTTCAGTTTCATGTGTAGGCTGTGGTGGCGGCACCGAGGATGCGGGTTGAATGATGAAACCTTTTCCCCTCGGATGTGGTTCTCTACCTGCCCAGTCCTCGAATTTAGTAATCGTCGCATGAGTGATATCTTGACTAGGCATTTACATATGTTCATCATCCCACTGGACTCCTTGTTGTGCACACAGACTCGCAATTACAGACGCATGTGGGATACTCCCCATAGTTCTCCCCGTCATGTAACATAATATGTTTTGATTAATGAGATAGCCTACATCGATGTATTTTCTTGTGATTATTCCCCATAAAATGATAGCCCTTTTAGTGGTGATTTCATGTAGATGCGTTGAAGGTACAAGCTTCGCACATATGAACAAATTCCACGCCTTTGCATAGCGATTCAGGGTTGAGGCTGGGAAAGTGTGAGGCTCATTAGTTCCTGCCCTACAAGTCCATTGCATTCCTGGAATGCATAAGTTAGTGATAACTTCTGCCAAATTCATCTCAAAATGGGCAGACTCGACCCAATTATCATTCCCAGTCGGTGGATTATCGAGTATTCTAAAAGCTGCCCTGATTGCCTGAGGTGTATACTCAACTTCAACTCCTCAAACCATTGATGAACCACTCATAGTATCTTTAGCATTAGCATAAAATTCTCGCACAATACCCATAGGAGCATGCATAGGAGTTGCACAAAATCCTCCCCATCCTCTTTCTCTAATCATATTCCAAAGTTGCCCATCTTGTTTCCCAAGCTTGAAGCCTCGTTCCTTTACGAACGTCTTTGTCACTATACGATATTACTATGTTTGTGCCTCCAGACTGAGAAACTTAGTATGATCCACAATGTCCTCATCTTGACTGCTTGATGATGATGATTCAGGGGTGCAAGATCGAGCACGCTTAGAACCCATCTTAGATTGAATGAAAAGAAGATGACTTGCCTTGAAAAATTGTGAGTGAAAGGTAAAGAAGTGAATAACCCCCAAACTGATTACGCACAACCACTCTAAAACCCTAGGTTTTATCAATGTAGCAATTGATCGTGGGTATGAGATCTGAAATGACAATCAGTAGTGGAGAAGAGACGTTATGGTTTCAATTTATAACTGAGTAGAGATGAAGAAACGTACATGTAATGGAGAGCAAGGGACTAGAACTTCAACTGATAGAAGACAAGTGGGAGAACACATCTTTAAAACTAAAAAAAAAATTCAACTTCATGTCAACATGGCGGCCATGGATTTTGAGTAGGACAATGGCGGCGGCCAGCGCCATTTTACGCTGAGCAATGCATGATTCATCAATGCTTTCTTGGCGCAGTTCCATGTCCCTGTTTTTCTGCACTATCATTCTGCATTTCCAATACATAACACAGTAATGATTTCTTTTCAATTCTCCTGCATAAACACCAATTAACCATGTCAAAATATTAACTACTGAATATGCAAACATGACCATCTAATAATCATACTCTCTCTACTATGCTCAAACACAATCCAATGCAAATTCAGTCACCACCATATTTATGCAAAACAAATCAACTATCATAATTAAAAATGAAAATGAACTAACCAAAACAATCTAAACAGAATAATTAAAATGTAGAGATAGAAACAATGAGTTGCCTCCCATCAAGCGCTAAGTTATAGTCAATTACCTTGACTGTCTATAATTTTTCATGTTGAAGAAAGAATTGAGGTGACTTTCTATCTGTCAACTTCGCCACCAAAGTAATGCATCAGCCGCTGTCCATTCACTTTAAACGGCTTGCCCCGGAACTTATCGAATACTTCTACCGTACCATGCGGGAAAACTGTCTTCACCGTTAATGGCACTGACCACCTTTGTAAGACCCCAACTTATTATAAATAAAATCGAATTTCCTCTAATTATTATTGTGAATAATAAGGTATTAATTTGATATAATTCTCTGGTTATGGGTGAAATGTGCAAAATATGCAAGTGGTTATAAAATAATCATTGTTGTCGGGGAATATTCATTTGGTCGTGGAATATTCTTGTTGTCGGGGAATATTCAATGACGACACTACAGATCATTTGTGGGCCCCATAACAGAATAATTGTCGGATGAAGAAAATGACTAGTTTGAGTTTTTATAAATAACGGCGTAGTTATTACCGTTAACACTGTTGGAATACCCGGTGGATAAAATATAGTAATACGCGTGGATGCACAGTATTAATGAATTATTAATCCTTACGTAAGAAGGCACTCCTCAATAATTGTTACAGTAGTTACTGTTCAATATTTTATTTTATTGATTCAATAATTGTTGCGTTTATATTTTATATTATTGTTGTTTCAATAATTGTCACTGCACAATATTTCCCATTACCAGGTCAATAATTCATATTATTTGAATAAAATTATTAAATAGCATTATTGGAAATGTCTAGAAAGTTCTGTCAATGAGAGGTTTGGTCACCTAATTGCGCCAAGAAGGAAAAATTCTTATTGAAAGCCCCTTTTCCGAAACTACCGGCATTGTCATAAATGTGATTCTCGTAATATTATTTGTGAATAATTAATTATTGATCCATATGATAAGGAAATATTTATTATATGTGGATATAAATGTTGGATATATTTATTGTGGCTAAAAATAAAAGAGTTAATGTTGAGGTGTTTTATCAATATTTTTGTCGGAATGAAGGTATTAAAAAATTAAACCAAATTTTTTGAGATATATCATGTGAGTTATAATTTTAATCCGATCGTTGGATCGTTGTAATTTTTGGATATGTTATACATATATAAGTTGAGTATATGTCCACAAATTTTGAACCGTTATAAATGAACGTATGATTTGTTATGAATTTTAAGAGGTGACTGGTTCAAAAATTGTTCAAGTATCCGAATTTAGCATTTTGGTAGAAAATTCTAGAATTGAGTGGGCCCCACTTGTGGTTGGTGAAGAAATGTGCTGAATTTTATTTCAAATGTGGTGGGTGGGAATAGTAGCAGGTAAAGCCATCAGGTTGCAGGTCAAGTCTGCTAACATTTTTCTATAAATAGAGGGCTAAGTTAGAATTGAAAATCACACCAGAAACATAAGCTTTCTCTCTTTCTCTCTCTAGATTATTGAGTGTATTTTGTGAGTATTTAGATACTTTGTGAGTTTCTATTCATCAGTGCAAGTTTCCTTCAGCCTTATACCGATATTCCGATCAGAAGTACTGATATTTTGAGGTAAGGGGTGTTATATTATTCTTAAAATGATATTTTCTTGAATATCATTATACCGAAATGTTGGTATGTACTTTTTATCAAATTTGGAACTTTTTGTGTCGGGGTTACTATTCACGATACTAAGACTATTCACAGATACGGCACTATTCAATCGAAAAATGAATTTTTATTCTTTTTATCCAAGATGTCTATTATGGTTACTATCTTTGATTGTATCCATGTTTTGATCTTTATTCTTGAATTTTGCTTCAAAATTGGTTATTATAGAGTATTATTGATCATGGATAAACCGTTATACTGAATCCTTACTATTTGTCCTTCCGTCTCCAATCGGATTCGCTTTTCTTTAAATATTTTTCATCATCCTCGGTCCTAAATGATGATATTATCAATATCTTTGGCTCAGTAGTGCAGATGAATGATTAACTAATGAATATCTTTGACCCGTAGTGCGAAGATGAACAGGTGTTGAGATGAACATGACCAACTGGTGATACAAATGAATATCTTTGGCCTGTAGTGCAAAGATGAATATTGATTAAAGATGTATATTGATTGTTGTTACAGGGATAAAATTGATGATGGACTTTTAAATCTTAGAAGATAGTTGAACTCATTCTCTACTTGACACTTCTAATGGATTGTTGTTTCCGTTGCAGTTGTTGATCTAAAACTTGTTGTCTATTATATTTTATCAGATTTTTCCCTGTTGAAGACTAACGATAATTTTTTGTATATTATCTTAGTCATAATATTCTTTACTGGGCTAGTTGAGCTCACCCTTTTCCTTTTTGTTCCATTTTTCTCAGGAGGTGAGAACATAGCAGGAACTTGTCGGGGTACGGAGTGATGGTTCTAGAAAGATGTTTTATCAATCCTCACTATTTTTGTAAAATAGTGTTTGAATAATTGTAATGAGGACTTATTTGAGTATGGATATTGTCTAGAAGACAATATTTGTATTTAAACTCACAGTATGTGTTGTCGTATTTTGCACGACAATTGTATTATTGAAGTTGTAGTTTGCTTTATGTACCATGTATTTAGCGACTCAGAATGGGTGTTGTATACCTATTTTGGGGACGTCACAGTTGGTATCAGAGCTTAGGGATATGGTCTCTGGCGAAGATCGGGAATAGAACTAGGAGGGAGAGATGAGTAAATCCTTCGCTAGTGTGTCCTATCTAAGCTTATTTGTTGGTCACCATAATATAGGGATATTATGTGATATATTAATTTATTTAATTAACCCTTTTTTATGGCGATGTTTAAGAATTGTCACTTTGAGAACGTTAACAATGGAGTGTATGAGACTGTGGAACAACCTTTGTTACGCACCAGAGAACGTGCAACAGAAGGCAATAATCCTCCTATAAACAACACTCTAGAACAAATGATGAATGATGGGATGTTGAAGTTTTTTGCATTTTATGCAAAACCAGACGAGGAAATTCGTGTACGTAGAATACGGGTGGAAATGCTAGCAATGCGCCGGCTTGTCACAAACCCAGCGATTCAAATAGTTGGGACCACGAATTTAAGGAAAGCCGGATCCGATTATGGCGTAAACGCTGGTCAAGCAAATTACCAAGATATTCGATGTCTTGGGATGCACGAGGAGAACGAAGGTTCCATTCGCCACTTTTATGTTCAGCGATGAGGCGGACTCTTGGTGGGAGTCTCGTGAAGCATACCCACTAGCCACACTCAAAGCATGTCTTGGGAAACATTTCAGAAACTATTCAATGACAAGTACTTTCCTAAAAGTATTCGTCATATGAAGGAGGTGGAGTTTATCAGACTGGAACAAAACAACATGACGGTGTCCCAGTACGAGGCGAAGTTTGCAGAGTTATCCAGGTTTGCACCTCATTTAGTCGAAAATGAGAAACGAATGACAAGGATGTTTCTTAGAGGTCTAAAGCCCGAGATTCGGCAATATCTTATATCTCATAAATTTTCTTTATATTCAGATGTTATAAACAGGGCTCAATTATTAGAGCGAGATAGTGAGTATGTTCAACCGAGGGACCACAACCAAGGTCATACCGGTGACAGCAGTCATCAGAGGGATGATAACCAACGAGGAGGGAAAAATACGAACAAAGGCGGTAACCACTCGGGTGGTCATCGTGGCCATGATAATAAGAGAGGTGAGTCAAGTGGAAATTTCGGAAGAGAGATTCAAAATGACGGAAGACATCAAGAGCGCACCAAAGACCAACAACAAATTCTAGGGGAGGAGAACGACCGCAAGTTAGATGTTACAAATGCGGGAAAGAGGGACATATCAGCCCAAACTGTCGACCACAATCCAAGGTATGTTACAACTGTGGAAAGGAAGGCCACATAGCTCAGGATTGTTCAGAAGCAAAACCAAGTTCAACGGGATGGTGACTCAAGGGTCATCCTTGATAAGTCGAAATCAGCGGTTCCTGGGAGAGCGTTTGTCGTGACTGGCCAAAACGCTAGGAACCCGAACGAGGTGATTACGGGTAAGCTAATCTTGAACTCTTGAGAAGTTTATACCTTACTAGATACCGGTTCTACCCATTCTTTTATCTCTCCTACTTGTGCTCAACGTTTAAACTTGACTCCGGAGAAATTAGACTTTGATTTATCAGTGGAGACTCCGTTGGGTGAAACTTTCGTTACATCCACAGTTTATAAATCTTGCATGATCCAAGTTGGCACTATCACATTACCTATTGATCTTATCTCTTTAAAGATACTTGCTTTTGATGTGATTTTAGGAATTAATTGGTTAACCACTCATCATGCCAAAATTGATTATTTTCGTAAGGTTGTTAGTTTTCATATTCCTAACCAACCTGTCATACGAATTCAAACAACTAAACCACTAAAATCAGTCACTATCATATCAAGCCATAAAGCTATTCGTTTATTGAAAAACGAATGTCAAGCTTTCTTAGCCCATGTTTTGGATTTGAACAAAGACAAGTCAGATTTGAATAATATTTATGTTGTTAGGGAATTTCCTGATGTATTTCCTGAAGAACTTCCCGGTCTACCCCCAGAACGTGATGTTGAATTCTTTATTGACCTTGAGCCGGGTACAAAACCCATTTCTAAAACCCCATATCGAATGGCTCCTATTGAACTTCAGGAGTTAAAAGTCCAACTACATGAATTGTTAGACATAGGTTTCATTCGTCCTAGTACATCTCCTTGGGGTTCTCCTGTTTTATTCATAAAGAAGAAAGACGGGAGTATGCGACTTTGTATTGACTACCGAGAATTAAACCATGCCACCATCAAGAATAGGTATCCGCTACCTCGCATTGATGACCTGTTCGACCAGTTGCAAGAAGCACAATTCTTTTCAAATATCGATCTTCGCTTCCGATATCATCAATTTGAAGATTAAAACTGAGGATATTCCAAAGATCGCCTTGAAACTCTAAGACGGGCATTATGAATTCTTAGTCATGTCTTTTGGATTGACTAATGCTCCTGCTGCTTTCATGGATATGATGAACCGTGTGTTAAAAGAATACTTGGATCAGTTCGTTGTTGTCTTTATTGATGATATCCTCATCTATTCCAAAAGCCGTGAAGATCATGAGCACCATTTGAAGCTGATACTTGAAAGGCTTCGTGAAAACAAAATTTATGCCAAACTGAAGAAATGAGAGTTCTGGCTTGAGGAAGTAGCATTCCTTGGGCACATGGTGTCAAAACATGGAGTATCCATTGACCGTGAAGATTGAAGCAAGACAAAGTTGGGAGCAACCAAAGTCGGTGGCCAAAGTCGTAGCTTTACAGGGCTTAATTTGGTTATTATCGGAGATTCGTGGAAGGATTTTCTCGAATCGCTACTCCGCTTAACTCGATTAACTCCTTGAAAAGATACAAAATTCAGATAGAAGCGAGGAATGCGAGAAGAGTTTCCAAGAGCTCAAGAGGAGACTCATTTCGGCTGCTTCCGCAATACCATCTCGGTATGGATGGATTTGTTATATACAGTGATGCTTCAGGCAAAGGGTTAGGATACGTTTATTAGGTTTGTAATATTCATGAGCGCAATCAAATTGCATAAAAAGTGTGGAAGCGTGTAAAATCAGAGTTTAAAAATTTATAAACCATATACATGGATCACCCTTTATGCACAATTATTAATTAAACGAAAAGATAAAGAATAAAATCATACCCTTGAAGATCGAGCTTCCTCGTACACAAGTTCACCTCCAATCCTTTTCGCTCAACTTGAATCCACCGGTTTGGTTCCTTCCTTTGATCAACGTTAGCCACCCATGTGTTTGGCCTCTAGAGGTGATCCACCAAGGAAAAAATTTTTCAAGAAGAAGGGGTATTGGCTCAACCCTAGTTTTCTATCTCTATAGAAAGGCGTACTCTCCAACAAATTGGAATTATTACGTAGTTGTAAAGTCAACCACCCACATCACCCATAATAAGACTCCTCTTATTTATAGATGTGGGCAACCCACCTTAACAATTAAGGAATTGGGTTTTAATTAATTAAATTCTTTTAATTAATTAAGCTCCCTAATCTTATTAGGGATAATTAATTAAACTACTTTAACTAATTTTCCTTCTTAATCCAATTAGGAATAAATGAGAGTACTTATATTAAATTAATTCCTAAACTCTTTTAGAAATTAAAATAATAATAATTGTAATAATATTAATAAGACTCCTCTTATTAATTTATATTTAATATTTCTAAAATATTAAATAATAAATATTAAGCTATTTAATTTATTCTATCACCATAGATTAAATTAAATATACATAACATATTATTACTATTATGCCATTAACTTCTTAAATAATTATTCTTCCTTTTATGGTGTGACCCTTTAGGTTCTCCATATTAAACCTAGGTTGTGAATAAATCAATTAGAACAATTCTAATCTTATTTAAAAAATAAATTAAACAATTAATTTATTTAAATAATATTTATTCTACAATAGGGATAAGCCTCCTAATGATCAACGACTTTCCGGATAATATAGATTTCAACATTAATCATAAAAGAACCTTTGAGTAAATAGTTACCGTATAATTCAATCCTTCCACCATATAATGTCCTAATTAAATATAAGACATGGAATTACCACAAGTCTTATTTTATTTAATTATATGTATTTCGATCCTTAAATGCACAACTCGAAATAATGCAAATTAGAAACTCCTTTCTAATTTCATTCTGCCTTGGCCAAGGACTACTGGGTTGTCATTTATCGAATCACATAGGACATTTCTCTTCTTTTATTAGAAGTGGTAGATTCTTTATCGATCATACATTATCTCCATGTATAACTTATTATACCCAAGCATACCCTTTGATATACCCTAAGGGTCTTAAGGAATAAGTCAAAGTATAACTCATCATACATAAGATACTATGATGATCTCAAGTCCAAGGATTACTTGTACTACTATCACTACAGAATTCCTATTGACAGTAAATAAAACTCCATTAGGTATTCCTTAGCGAGCCAATGCGTTCGATGAACTTATTCTCTAATAAGCACCTACATACTTGCTTTAGTGTCTCCACACAAATGATCATGAGATCAATCATCCTCATCCAACGAAAGCAAGCAACGTATGTACCCGATCTATCCCGGATTCACTAATCCCCAATTTAGTAATCCAACGATTGGGAACTATTTTAGTTTTAAGCTTTCAAAGAATTTAGATCTCATTAAAATGATCATCATCATTATTCTAAAAGCATTGCTTAAAACTATGGGTTTATCACATATTATAAAACAAAGATCATGTAGATAATTAAAAGCCTTTAATAAATTAATACTTTTTATTAATAAATGAATAAGATTGTTACAAAGTATATGCTTTATCATCAAACATGATTGGCTTGTGTGCATACTACTTTCAATCTCCCACTTGCACTAAAGCCAATCGTCATGGTAACTCATACTCTTCTTCTCTAAGTGACGATTATCCTGCTGTTGGATAAGCTTTAATTAATGGATATGTAATGTTGTTCATGAGAGTCCACTATCTCTATAGTGATTTCCCATCTTTCAATGATTCTAATAATCAAATGAAAGTGCCACAACACATGTTTAGATCCAAGATGAGACTTAGGAACTATTCTAGTTTTATAATGAACTTTTAATCCAAACAATCAACTTGCGCCTTCATTTATAGCTATTTACTTTGTCTTTATCACTAAACCAAAGAACTCTTTCTTTGTTTGGAACCTTTCCAATTCATCGCACCACTTGCTCAAGGTAACCTTTACCTTAAAGTGGATTTTCATCATCTTAGTGCATCTGAAAAACTTGAGTCTGTTAAGCCCTCTAGTTTTAATTTAGACCCACCATGAATATGATCACATCCTTAGTGCCGGTTAAGCACTTTAAGATGTTTTTCACTGACTCATAGTGAACTTCTCCAGAATATGACTGATCAACATCAGGTCTCGTATATTTTATTGCATACATGATAGTCACTCATGCGACCTCTCTTTTCAAGAGTCTGTGGGGACTATTAAGAGAGATACACTCTATAGCTCATCAACATGAGGCATCTCTTGGAGTTTGCCATGCTAAACGACTTTAGCATCAAATGAATATACGTTCCTTGGGTTATGTTGAGCATCCTTTTAAATCTATCTATATAGATTTGCATCCCCAATAATGATACTCTTCCCAAATCATTCATGGAGGATTGTTTAGACAACTTTATCTTTACTGATTGTAGCATTGGTATGTAATTCCTCATCCGTAGTATATCAACATATAATATTAGAAATTTCAAGATGCTCCCACTGACCCTTTTATATACACTAAAACTCTAACCTCATCGTATGTAACTCTGGATCATCATCTTCTATGATGCGTACCTCATCATCATTATCCATGATGAATCCATACCTCCTAGGTATCTTCAGTACTATTTCAGATTTACGATTCAGTTATGGTACAATATGTCTATCTACAGGTTCCTCTTATTTGACTTATAGTGTTTTGTGGTTCTTGAACTTTTCAAGATCTATTATCCTCCCACTAGCCCCTTTTAATGATAAACACCTTTATCTTAGAAGGCAGCGTGTTTTGTAACAAACACCTTTTGCTAAGTAGAATTATAGAACATATACCCTAAACTTACTTTAGGATGTCCCACAAATCTGTACATGTCAAATCTTGTCCCAAGCTTATCCTTCGAAACCTTTTCACATAAGTTGGACAACCCCTTATCTTAACATACTTAAGATTAGGAATTCTCCCTGTCCATAACTTTTATGGAGTCTTGGGGCTGGATTTTGAGGTTACCTTTTCGTAGATATGTAGCCATTTCTAGGACATTATCCCAGAAGGATACTGGAATGTCGGTAAAATCATTATGGACCGCACCATATCCAACAAGGTACGATTTTTCATTCAGATACATCAATCAATTATTGCGTATCAGGATGTGTCCATTATGAGAAAACCATTTGAGATGATCTAGAAACTTATTGCTCAAGTATTTATTCCTTGATCTAATCAAAGAATCTTAATACATTGTCAATTTGTTTCACTTCTGAATTCTTTGAACCTTTCAAATAATTCATACTTGTATTTCAACAAATACACACATTCAACTCTTTGAATGATCATCTCCTTTTCTTATACTAATTTGTTCAATATGCAAAATTATTTTCATGTAAGTCAAGTATACAAAATTTATTAAGTAATATTCCAGTTCTATACAAAACATTATTATTATAAATAGAACAACAATTGTTCTTAATTATAATTCCAAAAATTTTATTGTCCAACAATAAAATGGAAATAATATTTTTAACAAGAACTGGAATACAATAACAACTTATTGACTTAATAGACTTGCCCATAGGCATTGCTAAACTATAAGTTTCTATGGCTAATGTAGCAACCTTTGCTTCATTTCCCACACATAAGATTATTTATCTTTGTTTAGCTTTCTACTTCTTCTTGGTCCATTCATAAATCTATATTTATGATAACCAAAGTCGGTATCCAATACCCCAGTAGAACCTTGACTTAAAGAAAAATTTATTTCAATCATGAACAAAAACTGTATTGTAACCGAAACTTCACTAAGCTTCTTTGGTTTGCCTCTGCAAGATGTTTCTCGCAGTTTCTTTCCAGTGTCCAGGCTTATTGTAGTGGAAGCAAACTCCTTTGCTATCCATATCAGTTTTGTTCTAATTATCCTTTGTTTTGCCTTTCTATTTACCTTCTTTGAATCGTTCTTCTTTTGTAAGATCCTTTGGCCCTACCAATGAAGACTTGATCTTTCTTGGTTGAAAGTGACTCTCAACATTTTTCAATATGTTAAGCAAATCAACGAGGCCGATATCTAGCTTGTTCATATGAAAAATTCACAACAATTGTGAAAAGAGTCCGGGGAGTGAGTGCAAGATCAAATCTTGGCTCAACTCTCCATCCATGACAAAACTCGTTGTCTAATTGATCAATCAAATTGATAATGTTAAGGACTTTTATCTGCATCTTGTAGTGCCATTGGCCATTCTAGATCGGAAGAGCTCCTTGAGATATCCGATATCTATCGGTCCTACTTTCCTCACCATCAACTACTTGTTGTGCGAAGAATATAGTAGGTGCATCCATAGTTTCATCTTGACGTTGAAGCTCGTTACTCACGTGATGCGAGCATGATGCATTGAGCCAACTATGCATCATCTTGCCACTTTCTAAAAATAGCAATCTCTTCCTCGAGAGGCATTGTCGCAACCATTGCGGATAGGCATATTAAGGACATAAGATAGCTTTTCAAATGATGAAACTATTCTCAATTCCTTAACCAATCCGTTTAATACACCCAGTTAAATAACATCTAATATGTTTCGCAGTTGATAGTAATTAAGACATTGTAAAATTTTGTAAATGAATTTGTAATTAACAACATTTTAGCATACATTCTTTTATTAATTACCAAAATAAATTAGGTCTTGTTTTAAATTGGTATCTCCCACTATTTTCTTTCAAACTATATTACCTCACTTATATAGTTCGGCAAAAATCTAATTAAAGATTTGCTAGTGAGAATAAGGATCCCATTTCAAATGTATATAGCCTTGTGGTGACACAACAAACTATATATAAATAAATAGGTAGACAACTTTTGTCAATTACATCAACTATGCAACTCTTTTCTTTTGCCTCTTAGATTATTTTGATCAAGTGGTGGCACATCCGAATCAAAATTATCCAAGTTAAGTCCGACCTAGCACTCCATATATTCAAAAAGAAAAATATCATCCTTGTGGTGACACAACAAAATAATATTGTTCAATTTTCTTTATAAGCATCAAATGTGATAAATTAACATCTTAAATACTTAATACTGCCTTGTGGTGACACAACAAACTCATATTAAATATTTAATACTCTATTAATTTTATTATGCTAGAAGGCGACGCTCGATATTCCAAATATCTTTGAACGCTTAGGACTTAATATAAAAATTGAGGGTTTGTTATTAATTTGTCTCATCTTGTTTAGCGCATTTACATATATATATAAAATACGCGTCATATTAATGAACATGCGAAGCATGTTTGCATAATATATAATATATATAGTATAAGCATGCACATATAGAATACTATATTCTACCTGGATTGATTATGGACTTTTATTCTAGTTTGGTTCACTAGAGCCACCAAGTGAACCAAAAGGTCAAACCCTAGGGGTGCAAGAAATAATATTTAAATATAACTATTACATTTAAACCCGGGCTCCATTACAAACGGGTCTTCAAGCGCTCTATGCTCCTTGATCTCCAATTCTTCAAAATTAATTCTAATTATTCCTATTACAAAACTATTTTAAAATAAATAGAAACCTTGATCAGCAGTCAAGGGGAAGTACATAGGAGGGAGATAGAATTTACATTAAGGAAAAATTAGAGAAGACGAATTTGCAGACCCCATTTAATAAAACTCATACATTCACGCATCCAACTAAAATAAAATCCAATCACATTGGTCAATAGTCCATAATCAATCCCATTTATTATCATACACATCACCATATGCATCAATAAATAACATTCATCTTATGAATAATAAACATTTAATATATATATTGATATCATTTAATGGGCAAATTTAGTTAGTATAAAATCTATTTTTGAATTAAAATAAACTCCTTTATTTTAATCCAAAATTAAATCAAAATAAAACTATTTTATTTTAATTTATCCTATTTTGAATAAAATAAACTATTTTATTTTAATCAAAATTTTAATCAAAATAAACTCCTTTATTTTAATTAATTATGGAATCCAATTCCATATATATAAAAATCTTTAATTAAAATAAACTCTTTTAATTAATTATGGAATCCAATTCCATGTAAAAAAAATCTTTTATTAAAGGAAACACGGATATTCTTTCCTATTCACAAATAAACTCCTTTATTTTGAATAATATGAAATCTTATTCCATATTTAAATAAACTCTTTTATTTAAGGAAATTAGGATTCTCTTTCCTATTCACAAATAAACTCTTTTATTTTGAATAATATGAAATCTTATTTCATATCTAAATAAACTCCTTTATTTAAGGAAAAATAGAATTCAATTTCAACTCTAATTAGTTATCTTGAAATCCAATTCCAACTCTAATTAGTTAGCATGAAATTTAATTTTAAAATTAAAATAAATATTTTTATTTTAATATTAAAATAAACTTTTATTTTAAAATTAAAATAAATATTTTATTTTAATTATAAAATAATTAAGAATAATATATATATATATATATATATATATATAACTATTATATATATATATATAATATAATAACCAATATATATATATATATATATATTTTATAAAAAATCGTAGTAACTTATATATATATATTACTTGATTTAAAAAACATCCAGATTTCATGCCCACGTGAATCACCTGACTTTCAGTTTTTTTTTTTTTTTTTTTTGATTTCCGTCAAGCTATAGAATCATGATTTCCATGAATTCCCTTATCTTGATTACCGAAAAAAAAACAAAACCGTTATTAAAAAAATGGCTTCGCTTAAAAAAAATATTTCGGTCCCCTTTTTTTTTTTTTGTTTAAATTTTATATTATAAAATTATGCCCAATTAAATTGTTCTAAACACATATCAACATACATATTAAATCAAACAATTAATAATTGCGATAAAGGTTTGGCTCGATACCACCATTAGGTTTGTAATATTCATGAAGTGTTGATCAAATTACATAAAAGTGTGTGAAGCGTGTAAAATCGAGTTTAAAATTTACAAACCATATACCCGGATCACCCTTTATGCACAATTATTAATTAAACGAAAAGATAAAGAATAAAATCATACCTTGAAGATCGAGCTTCCTCGTGTACAAGTTCACCTCCAATCCTTTTCGCGTTCAACTTGAATCCACCGGTTTGGTTCATTCCTTTGATCAACGTTAGCCACCCATGTGTTTGGCCTCTAGAGGTGATCCACCAAGGAAAAAGAATTTTTCAAGAAGAAGGGTATTGGCTCAACCCTAGTTTTCTATCTCTATAGAAAGGGCGTACTCTCCAATAAATTGGAATTATTACGTAGTTGTAAAGTCAACCACCCACATCACTCATAATAAGACTCCTCTTATTTATAGATGTGGGCAACCCACCTTAACAATTAAGGAATTGGGTTTTAATTAATTAAATTCTTTTAATTAATTAAACTCCCTAATCTTATTAGGGATAATTAATTAAACTCCTTTAACTAATTTTTCTTCCTAATCCAATTAGGAATAAATGAGAGTACTTATATTAAATTAATTCCTAAACTCTTTTAGAAATTAAAATAATAATAATTGTAATAATATTAATAAGACTCCTCTTATTAATTTATATTTAATATTTCTAAAATATTAAATAATAAATATTAAGCTATTTAATTTATTCTATCACCATAGATTAAATTAAATATACATAACATATTATTACTACGGTTATGCCATTAACTTCTTAAATAATTATTCTTCCTTTTTTATGGTGTGACCCTTTAGGTTCTCCATATTAAACCTATTTGTGAATAAATCAATTAGAACAATTCTAATCTTATTTAAATAAATAAATTAAACAATTAATTTATTTAAATAATATTTATTCTACAATAGGGATAAGCTTCCTAGCGATCAACGACTTTCCAAATAATATAGATTTTAACATTAATCATAAAAGAACCTTTGAGTAAATAGTTACCAGACAATTCAATCCTTCCACCATACAATGTCCCAATTAAATATAAGACATGGAATTCTTCACAAGTCTTTTTATTTTATTTAATTATATGTATTTCGATCCTTAAATGCACAACTCCAAATAATGCAAATTAGAAACTCCTTTCTAATTTCATTCTCGCCTTAACCCAGGACTATTGGGTTGTCATTTATCGAATCACATAGGACATTTCTCTTCTTTTATTAGAAGTGGTAGATTCTTTATCGATCATACATTATCTCCATGTATAACTTATTATACCCAAGCATACCCTTTGATATACCCTTAGGGGTCTTAAGGAATAAGTCAAAGTATAACTCATCATACATAAGATACTATGATGATCTCAAGTCCAAGGATTACTTGTACTACTATCACTACAGAATTCTTATTGACAGCAAATAAAACTCCATTAGGTATTCCTTAGCGAGCCACGTTCAAAGAACTTATTCTCTAATAAGCACCTACATACTTGCTTTTAGTGTCTCCACACAAATGATCATGAGATCAATCATCCTCATCCAACGAAAGCAAGCAACGTATGTACCAATCTATCCGGATTCACTAATCCCCAATTTAGTAATCCAACGATTGGGAACTATTTTAGTTTTAAGCTTTCAAAGAATTTAGATCTCATTAAAATGATCATCATCATTATTCTAAAAGCATTGCTTAAAACTATGGGTTTAACACATATTATAAAACAGCATCATGTAGATAATTAAAAGCCTTTAATAAATTAATACTTTTTATTAATAAATGAATAAGATTGTTACAAAGTATATGCTTTATCATCAAACATGATTGGGTTGTGTGCATACTACTTTCAGCGTTCTCATGCAACATGGGAAAGTCATAGCCTATGCCTCGCCACAACTCAAAGAATATCAGAGGAATTATCCTACTCATGATCTAGAGTTAGCAGCAGTCGTATTCGCGTTGAAAATTTGGAGACACTACTTGTATGGGGAGAAAGTGGAGATTGATACGGACCATAAAAGCCTCAAATATTTCTTCACCCAAAAAGAACTCAACATATGGCAACGACGTTGGCTTGAACTATTGAAAGATTACGATCACACTATTCAATATCATCCTGGAAAAGCGAACATAGTAGCTGACGCATTGAGTAGAAGATCATATGCGAGTACGAGTGCGATATTGTCAATGCAAAGGCCCATTCTGTATGACTTGCAAAGGATGGAGGTAGAATTAAAGACTCTAGGGACCCACATAATGATGGCGAATATACGAGTAGAACCGACTTTAATCGATAAAGTTAAAGCTGCTCAAGCTATGGACATGGAGATGATGTGTATGAAGAAGAAAGTGCAAGAAGGTGCTATTCCAGAAGCAAGAATCGATGAAGAAGGAATACTTAGATTCAACTCCAGACTTTGTGTTCCTAACGATTCTGACTTGAAGCATAGAATCATGATGGAGGCACACAACACACCGTTTACAATCCATCTTGGGAGTACCAAAATGTATCATGATATTCGACATACATTTTGGTGGAACAATATGAAGAGAGAGATCGCGGAGTTTATCTCGGGGTGTTTAACTTGTCAACGTGTAAAGGCGGAGCATCAAATGCCAAAGGGTCTATTACAACCACTTGAGATTCTGAAATGGAAGTGGGAACACATTACTATGGATTTCGTTACGGGTCTTCCCAAGGTTTCTCAAGGCATAGATGCAATTTGGGTTATTATTGATAGATTAACCAAGTCTACCTATTTCTTACCGATACGTGAGACTTATTCCCTTGAACGTCTTGCTAGTATGTACGTGAACGAGATTGTGAGATTGCACGACATGCCAGCATCCATAGTTTCAGATCGTGACCCAAGATTCACTTCACAATTTTGGGTTACCTTACAGAAAGCTATGGGCATGGATTTACGATTCAGTTCGGCATACCATCCTCAAACGGACGGACAATCAAAGAGGACTATTCAAACTCTTGAAGATCTATTAAGACTATGTGTCCTAGATCTCAAAGGGAGTTGGGATAAGTACCTACCATTGGTGGAATTCTCCCACAACAACAGTTATCAGGTGAGCATAGGTGTGGCTCCATTCGAGGCGTTGTATGGAAGAAAATGTCATTCTCCAGTATGCTGGGATGAGGTGGGTGAAGCAACATTGTTGGGACCAGAGTTGGTATGCATGACTATAGAGAAGATCTAAACGATTCGATAATGTATACAAACGGCACAGGATCGACAAAAGAGTTATGCGGATCTTCATCGGAAGGACGTGGAATTTAATATTGGGGATCATGTATTGTTACGTGTTACACCATGGAAGGGAGTTACAAGATTTGGGAAGAGAGGAAAGCTTAATCCACGATTTGTTGGTCTATTTGAGATTCTTGACCGAATAGAAAATGTGGCCTATAGACTCGCATTACCCCCAAGTATGTCTCGTGTTCATAATGTTTTTCACATATCTATGCTTTGTAAATATTTTAAAGACCCGAACCATATTATTGAGTTAGAACCAGACGAGATAGCTGAAGATTTAACGTACGAGGAGGTACCTGTTAAGATCTTGGGTAGGAAAGAGCATGTCCTACGCACCAAGGTTATACCACAAGTTAAGGTTTTGTGGAGAAACTATAATATTAAAGAAATGACCTAGGAGTTGGAATCAGAAATAAAAGAGAGGTATCCTCATAATTTCGAAACACCAGGTACATATGTCAATTTCGAGGACGAAATTTCATAAGGAGGAGAGGTTGTAAGAGCCCAAATTATTATAAATAAAATTGAATTTTCTCTAATTATTATTGTGAATAATAAGGTATTAATTTGATATAATTCTCTGGTTATGGGTGAAATGTGCAAATTTTGCAAAATATGCAAGTGGTTATAAAATAATCATTGTTGTCGGGGAATATTCATTTGGTCGTGGAATATTCTTGTTATCGGGGAATATTAAATGCGATGGCGCGATCGTTTGTGGACCCCTTTAATGAGAATAATTGTCGGATGAGGAAAATGACAAGTTTGAGTTTTTATAAATAACTTGGCGTAGTTATTCATAATTAACACGTTGAATACCCTGGTTAAAATACAAAGAATACGCTGGCGTGGATGCACATATTGATGAATTATTGATCCTTACGTAAGAAGGCACTACTCAATAATTTTTACGATGAGTTATTGCTTCAATATTTTATTTTATTGATTCAATAATTGTTGCGTTGATATTTTATATTATTGTTGTTTCAATAATTGTCACTTGCACAAGATTTCCCATTATCGGATCAATAATTCATATTATTTGAATAATATTATTAGATAGCATTATTGGCAATGTCTAGAAAGTTATGTCAAGGAGAGGTTTGGTCACCTAATTACGCTACCAAGAAAGAGAAATTCTTATTGAAAGCCCCTTTCCTCGGAACTACTGGTTGTCATAAATGTGATTCAGAATATTATTTGTGAATAATTAATTATTGATTCATATGATAAGGAAATATTTATTATATGTGGATATAAATGTTGGATATATTTATTGTGGTTAAAAATGAAAGAGTTAATGTTGAGGTGTTTTATCAAGATTTTTGTCTGAATGAAGGTATTAAAAAATTAAACCAAAGTTGTTTAGATATATTATGTGAGTTATAATTTTAATCCGACCGTTGGATCATTGTAATTTTTGGATATGTTATACATATATAAGTTGAGTATATATCCACAATTTTTGAACCGTTAAAATGAACGTATGATTTGTTATGAATTTTAAGAGGTGACCGTTCGTAAATTATTCAAGTATCCGAATTTAGCATTTTGGTGGAAAATTTTAGAATTGAGTGGGCCCCACTTGTGGTTGGTGAAGAAATGTGCTGAATTTTATTTCAAATGTGGTGGGTGGGAATAGTAGCAGGTAAAGCCATCAGGTTGCAGGTCAAGTCTGCTAACATTTTCCTATAAATAAAGGGCTAAGTTAGAATTGAAAATCACACCGTAAACATAAGCTTTCTCTTTTCTCTCTCTAGATTATTGAGTGTATTGTGTGAGTATTTAGATACTTTGTGAGTTTCTATTCATCGATGTAAGTTTCCTTGACCTTATTCCGATATTTCGATCGTAAGTAATCTATATTTTTGAGGTAAGGGTGTTATATTCTTCTTAAAATGATATTTTCTTCAATATCATTATACCAAAATGTTGGTATGAACTTTTTATCAAATTTGGAACTTTTTTGTTTGGGGTTACTATTCACGATACTCAAGACTATTCACGTATACTCGGCACTATTCACTTAATATTTAAGACTATTAACCTAAAATGAATTTTTCTTCTTTTTATCCAAGATGTGTATTATGATTACTATCTTTGATTGTATCCATGTTTTGATCTTTATTCTTGAATTTTGCTTCAAAATTGGTTATTGTGGAGTATTATTGATCTTGGATAAACTGTAATACGAATCCTTACTATTTGTCCTTCTGTCTCACTGGATTCGTTTTCTTTAAAATATTTTTCATCATCTTCAGTCCTAAATGATGATATTACTGAATATCTTTGGCCTGTAGTGAAAAGATGAATGATTAACTGATAAATATCTTTGGCCCGTAGTGCGAAGATGAACAGGTGTTGAGATGAACATGACCAACTGGTGATACAAATGTATATCTTTGGCCTATAGTGCAAAGATGAATATTGATTAAAGATTTATATTGATTGTTGTTATAGGGATAAAATTGATGATGGACTTTTAAATCTTAGAAGATAGTAGAACTCGTTCTCTACTTGACTCTTCTAATGGATATCTGTTTTCGCTGCAGTTGTTGATCTAAAACTTGTTGTCTATTATATTTTATCAGATTTTTCCCTGTTGAAGACTAACGATAATTTGTTGTATATTATCTTAGTCATAATATTCTTTACTGGGCTAGTTGAGCTCACCCTTTTCCTTTTTGTTCCATTTTTCTCAGGAGGTGAGAACATAGCAGGAACTAGTCGGGGTATGGAGTGATGGTTCTAGAAAGATGTTTTAGCAATCCTCACTATTTCTGTAAAATAGTTTTTGAATAATTGTAATGAGGACTTATTTGAGTGTGGATATTGTCTAGACGACAATATTTGTATTTAAACTCACGGTATGTGTTGTCGTATTTTGCACGACAATTGTATTATTGAAGTTGTAGTTTGCTTTATGTACCATGTATTTGGCGACTCAGAATGGGTGTTGTATACCTATTTTGGGGATGTCACAAACTAGTTGAAAAGGTGACATTCCCAATGGAGTCTTGTACGCAGTCCTATATGCCCAAACAGCATCATCAAGCTTTAAAGACCAATCTTTTCTAGTGGGATTCACAACTTTTTCCAGAATTCTTTTAACTTCCCGATTTGAAACTTCTGCTTCACCATTCGTTTATGGGTTTTAAGTTATAGAAATACGATGGTTCACCCCATATTTAGCCAACAAAGTTGTAAACTGTCTATTGCAGAAATGACTGCCTTCATCACTAATGATGGCCCTTGGAGTCCCAAACCTCGTGAAGATACTTCTTTGTAAAAACCTAAAGACTACTTTGGCATCATTTGTTGGGAGAGCTGCTACTTCTACCCACTTCGATACATAATCCACTGCGAGCAAGATGTAAAGATTTCCGCAAGAAGAAACGAAAGGACCCATGAAATCTATCCCCCACACATCAAAATTTCCACTTCGAGGATTGTGTTCAATGGCATTTCATTTCTTTTTGAAATGTTCCCAACTCTCTGACATCTATCACATCTTTGGACGAAACTGTACGCATCCTTAAAAATTGTCGACCAATAGAATCCTGCATGTAGCACTCTAGCCATTGTTTGCTCTCTACCATAGTGACCTCCATACGAAGAAGCGTGACAATCATGCAGAATCCCCTTGGTCTCGCTATATGGGATACACTTTCTTCTCATTTGATCAGCACACTGTTTAAATAAATATGGCTCATCCCATATATACCATTTCACATCATACATGAATTTCTTCTTTTGATAACCAACCAAGTCAGAAGATACCATCTTACTCACCAAGTAGTTCGCGTAGTCTGCAAACCATGACACTTCCCCTTTCACCACAAACAACTATTCACCTGGAAATGATTCATTGATTACAACTTTTTCATCTGCCTCCCTTTCCGGATTCTCTAGTTGAGATAAGTGGTCCGCCACTTGGTTCTCAGTTCCCTTTCTGTCCTTGATCTCTAGATCAAACTCCTGCAACAGTAATATCCATCTGATCAAACGAGGTTTGGCATCCTTCTTTGCCACTAAGTGTTGAATTATCACATGATCCGTGTACACTATCACCTTTGTACCAATCAGATATGCTCAGAATTTATCAAAGGCATACACCACTGCCAATAACTCTTTCTCTATGGTGGTGTAGTTCAACTGCGCATCAGTAAGGGTCTTGTTGGCATAATAGATCACATGAAAAAATTTCTCCTTTTTCTGACCCAAAACAGCCCCCACAGCGTAATCACTGGAATCACACATCAACTCAAATAGCAAATCCCAATCTAGAGCAGTAATAACTGGTGCTGAAGTTAATTTCCCCTTCAAGTGATCAAATACCGACATGCAAGCCTCATCAAATTTAAACTGTGCATCTTTCTCCAATAAACTGCATAGTGGTTTAGTTATCTTGGAGAAGTCCATGATGAATCTGCGGTAGAAGCTTGCATGTCCAAGAAAACTGCGAACACCTTTTACTGAAGTAGGTGGTGGCAAATTCTCAATAGTTTCTAGCTTAGCCCTGTCCACCTCGAGTCCCTTCTTCGAAACCTTGTGTCCCAAAATTATTCTTTCTTATACCATAAAATGGTACTTTTCCCAATTCAGTACTAAATTTGTTTCAACACACCTTCTTAAGACCATCACCAAATTCTCAAGGCATAAATCAAAAGAATCCCCAAATACCAAGAAATCGTCCATGAATACCTCCACATTCTGTTCCACCATATCTGAAAAAATAGCCATCATGCATCTTTAGAAGGTGGCTGAAGCATTGCACTCCGAAAGACATCATTCTGAAAGCAAACGTGTCGTATGGACATGTGAATGTTGTCTTTTCCTGGTCTTCTAGAGCTATAACAATTTGGTTGTAGCCTGAATATCCATCCAGAAGGGAATAATACTCGTGACCTGCTAGTCTGTCCAACATCTGATCTATAAAAGGCAGTGGAAATGATCTTTCCTCGTAGCTTTGTTAAGCCTGCGATAGTCCATACAGACACTCCACCCCGTCACATTTCGTGTTGGAATCAACTCATTATTCTCATTTAAAACCACGGTCATACCACCCTTTTTCGGTACACATTGCATTGGGCTCACCCATGAACTGTCTGAATCGGATAGATTATGCATACATCCAGTCATTTTAATACTTCTTTCTTGACCACTTCTTTCATTATCGAATTAATTCTCCTTTGTTGTTCCATCGACGGCTTACTATCATCTTCCAGCAGGATCTTATGCATGCAAAAAGAAAGGTTGATCCCTTTTATGTCTAATATAGTCCATCCAATAGCCGACTTGAACTCTCTAAGGACTCGTAGCAGTTTTTCTTCCTGAAAAGATGTTAGTGCAGAAGAAATAATCACAGGTAGCTTTGAATCTTTATTTAAAAATGCATACCGTAAATGATCTGGAAGTGGTTTCAATTCCAGTTCTGGAAGTGTCTCAAGAGATGGCTTCAATTTTACTGACGTTTCTCCAACTTTCTTCAATGGCTCAACAGGTGTTTTGAATTTTTTGAATTTTGGAGTAGTATCAAGAATTTGCACAAGTTCTTTAAATTCCTCATCCTCTAGTTCTGAATTTTCAGCAATGACACTTCTGAACGGTTCATGACTCATCAAACTCTCCACTTCATCATTTAAGACTTGATTCACCAAATCAACCCGGAAGCATTCTTCTTCATCTATCGGAAACTTCATCGCCTTGAATACGTTAAAGGTAACCTCCTGATCATGAACACGCATAGTGAGTTCCCCTTTCTGCACGTCTATCAAAGTCCTTCATGTGGCTAAGAATGGTCTCCCTGGTATGATTGGTATACTCTTATCTTCTTCATAATCTAAAATGATGAAGTCAGCCGGAAAGATGAATTTATCCACTTTTACCATTACATCTTCAACTATTCCCCGTGGATAAGTAATGGATCTATCAGCTAGCTGTAGAGAAATATTTATCGTCCTTGGAGCCTGCAATCCCAACTGGTTGAATACTGACAAGGGAATCAAATTTATGCTTGCCCCAAGATCACACGGACATTTACTAAAGCTCATCTTTCCGATCGTACATGGAATTGTGAAACTGCCCGGATCCTTCAGCTTTGGAGGTAATTTGCGCTGAAGCACTGCACTGCATTCCTCTGTCAAGGCCATTGTCTCAAGATCTTCTAATCTCCTCTTCCTTGACAATATACCCTTCATGAACTTTTCATAACTCGGCATTTGTTCCAATGCCTCAGCAAAAGTAATATTAATCTGCAGTTTTTTAAAAACCTCCAAGAACTTGCTGAACTGCTTATCTTCCCTCTGCTTATTCAATCTCTGTGGATATGGAACCGGAGGGTGAACTAGTGGTGTTTTACTCACGGGCTTCTCGACTGAACTTGCTTTGTTATCCTCTTCCTACTGTAACTAGGAACCTTCATGGTTTTCTTTCTTCTCAGACAAAGTTCCTGCCTCGCGCGGCCGCGCGTCCTTCCTTTGTAAACATGGCACGGCCGCGCCATGCTCATTTTCTGCAACCTTTTTCCCAGACCTTAATGTGATCACTTGACATTGTTCCTTCTCTTCTCTTCATGGATTTGTCTTCGTAGTACTTGGCAATGAACCCTGGGGCCTATTGCTAAGCATGCTCGCCATTTGACCCATTTGAGTTTCCAGATTTTTAATAGCCACTGCTTGGCTTTTGATCATCACCTCTGTGTTCGCCATGTACTTCATCATCATCTCCTCCATTTCTGATTTCTTTTCTTGATGAGGTGTAGATGGGGTGTGATGTTGTTGTTGTTAAGCAAATCCCGATAGAAAAGGTGGTCTTGGTGTAAACTGTTGCTGAGCTGGCTGTGACTAAAATTGATTATTCGGTTGAAACTGATTCTGTTGATTTCCTAAATTATTTGACCAACTGAAGTTAGGATGTTTGCGGTTATTGGAGTTATATGTGTTTTAAAATTGGCATTAGTCCTTCCTGTAGTTGCTCGCATACTATACCGACTCCGAGCAAATAGCGCATTGATCCGTTGAGTGTGACCCTGCACAAATTTCGCACACAAAGGCAACTGTCTTCGCCTTATTCTCTGTCAATGAATCAATTTTCTTCGCCATGGATGCCATCTGTGCTGACAACTGAGTGATAGCATCCACTTCCAACAAACCTGCAACTTTGGGTTATGGCATCCTGGATGTTGGGTTTTGAAAATCATTCGCTGTCATTGTCTCGATAAGGTTATAAGCTTCCTCATAACTCTTTTCCCATAACGCTCCTCCTGCAACTGCATCTATAATCGGTCTTGACTGCCATCCCAATCCATTATAGAATGTGTTGATAACCATCCAATCTGGCATGCCATGGTGTGGACACTTCCTTAGCAATTCCTTATATCTCTCCCAGGCTTCATATAAAGATTCACCCTGTTGTTACTCAAACTGAGAAATTGTTGTCCTCATCTTCGCAGTCTTAGCCATTGGGAAAAACTTGGCTAAGAATTTCTGTGCTAAGTCATCCCATGTGGTGATAGATCCTGGAGGTAAAGAGTGAAGCCAACTTCTTGCTTTATCTCACAGTGAAAATGGAAACAGTCTTAGTCTAATAGCATCCTCTATCACCCCGTTGTATCTGAAGGTATCACATATTTCGATAAAACTCAATAGGTGTTCATTAGGATCATCTGTAGCAGCACCACCAAACTGTACCGAATTCTGCACCATTTAAATAGTGCCCGACATAATCTCGAAGGTCTTAACTGCTATCGCTGGTCTGACTATACTTTACTACAATCCATTAATATTCGGCATCGAATAATCTCTTAAAGCCCTTTGTTCCTCCCTTTGCTCTTCAGCAACCATAGTAGATGTTGCAGTTTCTAACTCTGCTTGTATATTTCTATGTGCTCTTGACTTCCAACCCCTACTGTTGATGTTGTCATGTAAAGGTGTTAACTCAGGATTGGAGGATCGAGTGCGCATATACTATATACGAGTGCCTGAAACAAGAAACAAAAATAGAAATGGGACAAGATTAGAATTGTCTAAGTTATATAATTTAGCTTAAAATTGATGATAATAATAATAATAAAATTAAACGCCTGTCCCCGGCAGCGGCGCCAAAAACTTGTTGCCTCCTTTTTAGTTCTAATAAAAAGACTCTAACTCATGCAAGCATATATGGGTCAACAAGTAATACAGAGTAAGTAAAGTATCGATTCACGGAGAAAGGTTTTTAAATTAAACTATTATGCATCAACTATATCGCTATTTTTATATGCTTAAACGAATGCTATGATTTTGAATGAATATAAACTAAATAATAAATAAAAGAAGAATAATAAAATGATAAATCAAATCTAGAAATAATGGGATCCTAACTTCATTTAATAGTTCATCTAAATATCATCATCATGCAAGATTATTCACGTACCACAGAAAATTAGCCAAGAGCACGAATGTAGATATAACCATTTTTCAATAAATTATGACCTACTTACATAATATCCATATAAAATAGAAATCATGTAATCATCAATAAAACCAAAATCACTATATTTCTATGTGAAATTA
Organism: Panax quinquefolius; assembly: GCA_020205615.1. Classification (NCBI taxonomy): domain Eukaryota; kingdom Viridiplantae; phylum Streptophyta; class Magnoliopsida; order Apiales; family Araliaceae; genus Panax; species Panax quinquefolius. Next base: position 79,072,245 of record CM035172.1, on the reverse strand, counting down.
CCGCCATATTAAATTTAAGCACAGGCCCTTATATAACTCACACGGTGAAACAGTATATGTCTATCTGATTCACGAAGTATAAATCTAAGCAATTCCGTTGTCGGGTCCACCAATGATTGTGCCGTTGTACGAATATTCCCTGTTAAAATGAATATTCCCTGACCAATCGAATATTATATTACAACTTGCGTACTTTGCAAAATTTATAAATATTACCCACAACTATAACATTATATCAAATTTACTCTATAATATTCAAAAATGATATTTATAGAAAATTCATCTTTATTTATAAAAGTTGGGGTCTTACAGAGATGGAGCATGAAACGCACTCGCCCGTAAACGCAGGACCGATGTTGAGATGGAGCATAAAATGCATTCACAGAATAATCTTCAAATTTTGTAAAGTCTCATTTGGCTTTTGTTGATTATGTGGCCTTAGTTGCTCGAGTTATTAGATTCATAGGGGTGTTCTATACCTAGTGCCCTAAAGTCATCTGGCTTGGGAGTTATTGATCAAAAGCTCATTAATGGGTAGTTCTGAATAGCCTAAGGTAATTAAGGATTGTCCGAGTCATATTTTATTGTCTTCATGCTAGAGCATTTTGATCCTTTCCTACACTTGCGTCTTATTCTTAATGCTTGTTGAATGTTTAAGTTACGGAGTGTGCATATTGGTATTAACAATCGACTGTGTGAACTTATTTGAGCTATGATTAGTTAGGACGGTTGGTCTCCACACACACACATAGCTATGATTAGTTATATGAGCTATCCATTTATTTCCTCTGATTTTGTAATCCATAAATGTTGTCTTTATTGCTACTTATATTTTGTTCAATGGCTATGAACTAAGTATTGGCTCTAAGGTTATAATGGAACCCTTTGTTATTTAAATTAAATGTCTTATCTCTTTGGTTGGCCCCATATGGTTTGGTTTAATATATTCATGCTTAATGATTCTCACTAAAACATTAGTGATGATTTTGGTAATCTATATGATATTGGAAGAAGGATTGTAGATTTACACCGTAATATATTGGCATGTGATTATGATTTGTCGATTTATTTCTATTGCATAAGTTGTGCATAGAATAGACATATATATGTGCGCCATGTGTGACCTAATTGAGAACTTAGGCTTAAATCCTTGTTAGGTTAATTCGCATAGACATGTGTAGGATTATCACCTAGCTTGGATGTTCTTTTCTGTTCTATTCCCTATCGGTTGGATCTTGAGAGGATATGTTTATGCATACCTCGACAGAGGTGTATGAGCACTTGTGTGTTCTCGGTCGACAAACTGTCGTGACCATTAAGACCAAAGAGAGAAGGGTAGGAAGTTTGATAAATCATAGCACACCATGTGTTTGACATAATGCTTGTGTGGGGTGAAGTTGTGACCTTAGCTTGTAGCACCTTCGATACCATTCGTTATCCATTTACTTGTTTTGCTAATTAGTTATCCAGATTAATCACACTCCTATTAGTCTGTTGTTCGAATAAGACTTAAGTGATTCGATCAAAGTCGGTATTTGGTAAATATTAGTGATAGTTCATCGTGGATACGACACTCTCCTTATCATTGTATTACTTGTTAGACCGCATATACTTGCGCATGTTTAGTGATCGGTTTTCGACCAACAAAAGGAGGTCACTACGAACAAGTTCATGGAGTTATAAAGGTTACTCCTCATGGTTCTAGTATGAATATGAGGTTTTAATCGGTTTATAGGGTCTCACCAAGAGAATTTCTTACAATAATAAAGAAAATAAATAATAAAAACTTAGGTTAAATAAAGAGAAAGAGTTTTAAAAAAAGTGATTCAAATTAGTATTTCTCAAATACCCTATATAAAGAAAGATTAAATTATAAAAATAACAATTTGAGAAAAGAAGTTCGTAACTAGTGGACAGTCTACCTTGACACGACATTGATCTGCTAGAGTTTTATCCATTATGGGAAATTTCTTATTGTTGCTTAGCTTAGGAGTCTGAGCCATGCATTGAGACTGATCATTCTCTCAGATCAGTTACTAATCATTAGCTCGATAAGCTATTATTTCATCAACTAGTTAATCAGCAAACCTTTTCTCGAACAAATTTATAATTTTGTTTGCTTTCAGTCATATAATAGTTTAAAGAGATGCTTGGCCTCATTAGAGGAATGTTTCTTGTTAACGCTTAAGTTTCATCACGGTAGCGTCAATCACACATAATCTACGCTAGAACACCTCAAGAAATAACAGATCACACGAAGCTTGACTTGCCAGTACCCTGTGGGATAGCTCCGGTGTGAGAATGAGTACAGGCTGTTGACAAGGTTTAACAATGGAGGCTAAGTGTTTAGTGCTCAAAAGTAGGTATTACCTTTTAATTGTAACATTCACCCTATATTTATAGTAATCTCACCACCTTAGAATCCTTCTCCGAGTCGGATTGAGACTCCTTAATATGGTAGGTTACCAATATTTGGGTCCAACACAATCTCCTTAAAAGATGGAAGTAGAATCCAACTCCAACGCCACCTCTGGAGTTACCTTATTCAAATACGACTGGTGCATAGACTCAGACGCAGATGCCCCCCACCGCAGCCAGCCCAATCCCACCAAGCCTGCTTAGTTAGTTCGGCCTTGACCAGAGGACTCGAAGGCCCGACCCCGAACGCCTACTTCCAGAACAGGGTTCCGGCCCAAAAGTCTCGGATACCCGAACCCGAAAGCCATATTTCGATTGAGACCCCGGTCCAGAGGACTCGAGATACCCAAACCCCTTCAACACCCTTCAAGGCCTCGGCCCATTGGACTTAATACCACCTTCTAGTCTCAAGCCTTCGGCCCAATCAGTAAAATGCTCCCGAACATTTCCCCCCAGTCTCCGATTGAAAGGTCAAGTATTCGAAAGGTCACGACAGCTAATAATGAACTGTCTTGGGAACCTAAGCAGTTTCTTCGCGATTTATGAGCTAACACACATTTCCCTAGGGCTGGGCCCCACTTGCCATAAATAGCCGCCCTTGAAAACTGTGTCAGGCATGCTATATAAGTCCCTTCCATCCATCACTGTCACTTTTTCGAGCCTTTATCCATTTCAAATCCTTCTCTAAACTTTTACGGCAAGGGCGATTTCCGGCGAGCATTTCATTTCCACCAACTCTCTGATTCTAGTCTTTTTAATCGTTTTCCAAACTTCATCATTTTTCCTATGTTCATCCTCAATCTAATGGCTGACTCTAGTGATCCTCCTCCCACAACTGTCACCTTGACCGGCACCGCTACCCTCGCCTCCGGTGATTTGGTTCCGGTCGAGTTACCGGCAGCCCCCACCGACCTTTCTGCTGAGAATGCCAAACACAAGATCCGACGTCTTTACGCATCCACAACCGACTATGCCATCCTCAATACTAAATCATCCATCACTTCATCTCAACTGTATGACATCCGAGCCGTGTTCAATATTCCCAAGGAGTATAAGCTTCGGGTTCCAGAGCCGAGCGAGAGGATGTTCTGGCACCCCGATGGCAACTGGATGGTCGTTCATCTTTACGCCTTGAGGTATGGGGTTCGGTTCCCCCTTCATGAGTTCATTTCTTCTTTTTATGTTTAATTGGGATCGGGTTCGCACAACTGGCGCCGAACTCCTATATCCAACTTGTCAGTTTCATCGCCTTATGCTAAGAGGTTGGCATCTCTCCGGGGTTGGATTTCTTCTATGTCCTGTTTTTGGTTGGACGATCGAAGGAACCTGGCCTTCGACATCTGAATAGCATAGTTGGCTGAGCTACCATCATGAAGACCCCCTCGAGCAATAAAGGATGGAAATCACAATGGTTCTTTATAAAGGGAACCGACCTTAGACTATTGCCGAACTGGGCCAGTCCCGAGGATTCTATTATGAAAGTTACCAAGTTCCCGAAGGGGAGGACCAACACCTTCAAAAGTTTTACTCTCTTTTGAAGAAGACCAGCTGGGGTCTAGGGGTCGTGTCTAACGAATCCTGGCTCTATGAACATGGCTGTAAGTTATGATCTCCGAACCCTTTTATCCTCCTGATCATTTGCTGTATTTTTATTATTTGTCTTAGTTTCTTTTGTAGTGACCATCTTCAAGCCCGGTGGAGCTAATGTCTCTTTGACGCCTCTGTCGATCGCTGTCGAGCCCATTCATCCTCCTGCAGCTGATGATTCTCCCAAAGATGAGGCCATTCCCCTTACCGAACTTTCTGACGGTTCTTCATCAGGCCCTCTTCCTGCATCATCAAAAGTTGAACCTTCCACAAAAAATGTGTTGAAGATAAAAGGGGTTGACAAGATGGCCTTGCTGAAAAAATCAAAGAAATCTTCTACCCGAGTCCCCTCTAAGGATGTTTCTTCAACCCAGCCTAAAGCGGCCCTCCCACCCCCTATGACAGTGACGGTGGTTGAGGATTCTGAGGACACCGAGGATCGACTTCTCGAGCCTCGACCTAAGAAACCCCGTATGGGTGAAGGTCCCGAACTGGTGATAGCGGCAGTTGGCCCGGTCCCCGACTCAACTCCTGCCTCCAAGGCCAGTTCGTCTCAAGGTTCACCGACTACCTGTTGGCCGAAGAGTCCCTCGGACATATTTCCCTTCAATCTATTCGAGCACTTCAAGCTTCCTGGCGACGACGAACGGTTCAAGAACTATTCTTCTGAGGAGTATCTGGTATCCTATATCAGAGCTCAGACTCAGGTATTCCCGATCAGCTTTAAAGATTTTTCCTTTATCGCTATGTTGTGTTTTGCATGACTGATGTGTCTTTTGTATTTAGGCCAATGCCATCCTTGCTCGGGCTATCTCTTCTCTTGCCCGATCTACTAAAAAGAGGTGCAACTGAAACATGATGTGTTGCTCCTCAAAGCCGAGTTGAGGGGCCGAGATTCAGAATTGAAGAGGGAGAGAGATCTTCACGCCGATACCCGTAACAAGGTGACCAAGGATGATCGTCAAATTTCCGAACTCGAAGAACAACATTCTCTACTTCAACAAGAGTTCTTCGGTCTCGATGGTCATGCCAAGAAGCTTGTGCAGGACAAGGAACTTCTGGCCGAGGAGAACAAGGTCTTGGTGGGGAATCTTCACGCCATCGAGGACCAATTCAATGCAATGCACGATCAACTAAGGACATTGATCTGGGTGAACAATACCTTGATAGAGGAACAAGACGTCATCAAACAGGCCGCCATCAAGGAGTATGAAGATTCGCCTGCCTTGACCGATAAAATTATGACTAAGTTTGCTGAAAGGGTTGAAGCTTATCGGGAGAAGGCTCGGGCGAAGCTAGTTGATGCTAGGCTGGATGCCTCTATCCTCGACTCTTCTGATGAGGAATCTGAAGCTGAAGCTGGTGATGGTTCGCCTTAATAGATGGTTTTCGTACTTGTAATTTTTGTAACTTCTATTTTCCTTCTTTTTTGCTTGTACCCTGCCCGAATCGTAAGCGATCGGGTGTTGTAAAAATTTTAGAGTATGAATGAAATAGTGTTTTTGTTTATAAATTTTTGTAATCAGTTATACTCATGACTTATCTCGACCAGTTGTGTCCTTTCGAACCTCCTGATCGGACCATGCCCGACGTTTGTCTGAATAAAGAATTTACAGTTTTCTCGGTTAGTTATACTTGTGACTTATCTCGATCAGTTGTGTCTTTTTGAACCCTCTGATCGGACTGTGTCTGAAGTTTGTCCGTTTGAGCATTAAGAGCGATATAAATGAATTTAGACATCTTCAAAGAAAACTGGCCTTTATTTCATTTAAAGTTGAAGCGGTTACATGGATAAAGAAAAGAATAACATAACTATCACTGGTAAAATTTTCTAAGTCTTCCAGCATGCCATATATTTTTTACCTCCTAACCGTTCATAGCTCGAAGCCGGTAAGTACCTGACTTCGGCACCTCTATCACCTCATAGGGTCCCTCCCAGTTAGGCATCAGTTTGTCGGTGTTCTGGGGGGGTTGATGCCTCTGACTCCCGGAGGACCAAATCACCCACTTCAAACCTCCTCTGTTTCACCTTCCGATTATAGTGTCGGGCTTTTCGCTGCTGATAGATTGCCAACCTCATCCCAGCTGACTCCCGAACCTCTTCAAGCAGATCCAAGTTCGTCTTCAGACCTTCATCATTGTATAGTTCTTTGTACTGACTGACTCGAAGAGTGGGGGATCTGATCTCAACTGGTATGATTGCATCGATCCCGTATGCCAGTCTAAATAGAGAGTCTCCAGTTATTGTCCTTGGAGTAGTCCGATATGCCCACAGAACACTGAGTAGCTCTTCGGGCCACCGACCCTTTAACTCATCCAATCTTCTTTTGATCCCATTGAACAGGGTTCGGTTGGTCACTTCCACTTGACCATTCAACAGAGGGTGAGTGACTGAAGTCTTGAGATGCTGAATTCCCAACTCTTTCAGAAAGCCTTCAAATTTTGACCCCACGAACTGTCTGCCATTATCAGAGACCACTGTCATCGGAATACCGAAACAATAAACGACTCCTTCCTTGAAAAATTTCAAGCATTCTTGTTCGGTGATCTTCTGCAGTGGTTTGGCTTCGACCCACTTCGTCATATAGTCGATAGCCACGATTACGAAAGTAACTTGTCCCTTAGCCTTCGGCAGAGGCCCTAGGATGTTGATTCCCCATACAGCGAAGGGAATCGGGGATAAGACAGAATACAGCTCTTCGGGAGGTTGGTGTGGGATAGTGTTGTTCAGCTGACACTTGGGACATCGTCTGATGAGCTCTTTGGCCTCCGTGTAGATAGTCGGCCAGTAATACCCCTGCCTCAAAATCTTATGCGTAGTGAATTGGCCCCCATGTGATCCCCGCAGATCCCTTCATGTACCTCTCAAAGTGTGTAATCCGCTTCCGAATGGGTTAAGAATTTGAGCAGTGGGGAGCTAAATGCCCTTCGGTATAGGTCTCCGTCTATGAGGACGAAGTTTGAACTCCTGTGTTTGATTTTTCTTGCTAGGATTCTCTGCGAGGGAGAGTCCCATCTGCCAAGTAGGAGATAAAAGGTGTGAGCCAGGAGTCAAGTCGGTCTAGAGTCAATACATCTGTCTTTGGTACACTTGGTTGTTCTAAGACTTCTAGATACACCGAACCATTGAAGGAGCTTGCTTCGGTAGTTTCCAACCTGGAGAGGGCATCTGCTACAGTATTATCTGACCGGTCCACCCCCTGACAACTGTGTGACATGAAGTACGTAAGATTAGCTTTCACCTCGGTCAGATATTTTGTCATTCTTGCCCCACGAGCCTCATACTCCCTTGACAACTGCTTGACCACCAGCTGTGAATCACTGTAGATGACCAACTTCAGTACTTCCAAGCTCTGGGCCAACCGTATCCCTGCGAGGATGGCCTCGTACTCTGCTTCGTTGTTTGTGGCCTTGAACTGAATCGAATCGCCTGCTGGATTTTGAACCCTTCGGGACTTGTCAAGATAACTCCTGCCCCACTGACATCCGATGTCGACGATCCGTCTACATATAAAGTCCACGCTGTTGGCCCTTGTTGGGTTTCGGTCACTGTATTCACGTCTGGTTCTGAGAAAGAACATTCCACGATGAAGTCTGCCAACGCCTGGCCCTTGATTGTTGTTCAAGGGTGATACTCTATAGCAAACTGCGTTAGCTCCATAGCCCATGCTGCGAGTCAACTCGACACATTCGGTTTATGCAATATTTTCTTTAACGGCTGATCCGTATATACCACCACCATCCGACCTTGGAAATAATGTCGAAGCTTTCTGCTTGCAATGATTAGGGCATACACGAATTTCTCTAGATTCGGATATCTTATCTCTGCATCTCGAAGAACGTGGCTGACATAGTATACCGAGAACTGCTGCCCTCCCTTGTTCCTCACCAATGTTGCCCCTACTGCCATCGGGCTTGCAGCCAAGTATAAATATAAAGGTTCCGAATGGATCGATTTCATCAACAACGGTGCCAAACTCAGATATTTCTTGATCCCTTGGAACGCATCTTCGCACTCTGAGGTCCACTGAAAACTCTTATCGTTCTTCGGTCCCTTAAGAGTGTCAAAGAAGTGTAAACATCTCTCGGCTGATTTTGACATGAATCTCCGAAGGGCAGCTATCCGCCCCGTCATCTTTGTGTGTCTTTGGAGATTTCATGTCTAAGATCGCCGTAATTTTTTCCAGGTTTGCCTCGATTCCTCTCTTGCTTACTAAATATCCCAGAAACTTCCCCGAGCCCAAGCCGAAGGTACAATTGGTTGGGTTCAGTCTTAGTTTGTGTTTCCTTACTGTTTCAAAGTAGTCTTCAAGGTCATCCAGGTGATCCCAGACTGACATACTTTTGACGATCATGTCATCCACATACACTTCCATACTTCGGCCTAGCTGCTTTCTGAATACAAATTTCATCATCCGTTGATAAGTTGCCCCCGCGTTCAACAATCCGAAGGTCATCTTTCGATACGCATATATGGCCCGATGCGTGATGAAGCTTGTCTTCGGGATATCATCCTTATGCATTGAAATTTGGTGGTATCCCGAGAAAGCGTCCATGAAACTCAACATGCCATATCCCGAACTGGCATTAATCAGTTGGTCTATGTTGGGTAGGGGATAGAAATATTTAAGGCATGCCTTATTAAGATATGTGTAGTCGATACATAACCTCCACTTCCCATTTTTCTTCTGAACCAGTACCACATTCGCCAGCCATTCAGGATAGTCGATTTCAAAGATGAATCCCGCCTCCAGTAGCTTGGTAATCTCTTCATCTATCATCTTCTGCCTTTCTAGGGCGAAGATCCTTCTTCTGTATCACTGGTTTTCTCTCCGGGTCTGTATGTAGCCTGTGCAGTGCCACCGATTCACTTACCCCTGGCATGTCGCTAGGCTCCCAAGCAAAAATATCGGCGTATACCTGAAGCAAGTCCACCAACCCTGTCCGTAATGGTTCCATCAATCCTGCCCTAATCTTGATCAATTTTTTTGTGTTCCCCGGTATCAACTCGACATCTTCTGTCTCTCCTACCGGCAGTGCCGTTGGTTCAGTACTACTTTCGGTGAACGGCTCCATCTCGATAGCCATCGCATGTTTCTGTTTGTTGACCCCAACCCCTGAGGAGATCAGAGTGTTCCGATAACACCTTCGGGAAATATCAAGGTCGCCTTTTACCTCCCCAATCCCGTTCGGTGTTGGAAATTTGATCTTGAAGTGCAGAATGGATGTCACTGCTTGTAGGGCTGCTAGGGTCGGCCTTCCCAGAATAGCATTATAGGCCGAATCCACCTGTACCACGAAAAATCTAATCATGATCTCTGCATGCTGGGGTGCTGTACCGAACCTGACGGGGAGCTCTATCGTTCCAGACACATGCACCGGGTCCCCGCTAAACCCATATAATGGACCCTCTCCTCCCAACTCCATCTTCTTTCCTTCCAAGTTCATCCTCTGATAGGCGTGTGTGTACAGTATATCGACCGATGATCCGTTATCGATCATCATCCTTTTCATATCCACCGGCCCCGACTGCGCTGCTATCACCAACGCCTCACATGTGGTTCGATGTGATCGGTAGGATAATCTTCATCCGAGAAGGAGATGGAAACTCCCGAGTAGACCCTGTCCTTTCGGGGTGATGAATTTGCTACCGATAATACCGCCTCGAGGTGTCCACTCCTCTTTCTTTCGGTTACACGCCCTACCGACCCGCCCGTAATCACGTCAATAACCCCTCGAGCTTGTGGGTGCGGTGGCGGCTGTGCTTCCCGAGTTGGTTCCCTGTTTACCTCCCGGGGGGCTTCTGAACCTTCTCGACCGACCACATACTGCACTAGTTGCCCATTCTGGACATTCTTCTCTATCAGATCTTTCAAGTTGTTACAATCCTCCGTCGTATGCCCCCGGCTCTGATGATATGCACAATATTTGTCCTGACCCCTCTTCCCAGGCTTCGGGATCTCTGGGCTTGGCTCGAAGAAGGGTTTGTCTCGCATCTCCTCCAATATTTTGGCACGGTCAGTGTTGAGCGCGATGTAGACCTTGTTGACATTCTTATTCGGGAAAGGTGGTCATCCGCTGCCCGAACCTCCCCCATAATAGCTTTTCTTACCGTAATTATCATACTTCCCCTGATTATCGGACCTTTGGTAACTCTGTTTGTCCCGATCTTTAGACTTCTCGTAAGATTGGGGGTGAGGTTTAAAGTTTCCCATCGCCTCTTCAATCGCTATGTATCCTTCAGCTCGGTGGAAAGCTTCTGTCAAATTTGTCGGGGGGTTGATCACCAGATCTTTTATTAACTTCTTCGATTTCCCGATGTCCAGCCCAGTTGTGAAGAATCCCAAGGCTTGCGGGGAATTTAACTCTGCTACTGACCCCACAGCCTCTCGAAACCTTTTGACGTACTGACCTAGGCTTTCATCCGACCTTTGTCTGACCTGCATGAGGGACGCTGTGATCTTTCCTCTCCTCCTGTTACTCCCGAACCGGGCATGGAATTTTTCCCGAAGATCACTCCAGGAGTTAATCGATCCTACCGCCAGGGTTCCCATCCACCCTCGGGCGCTCTTTTTTAAAGTTGTTGCGAACATGTGACACTTGGCTGCGTCGGAGTGTCCATAGTATGTCATCAGCCTATCATACCCATCTGAGTGGTCATATGAATCCCCCAACCAATCGTAGGTCTCCATCGGGGGCATCTTCTTTTTGTGGTCGGTCGTCTCCTGATTGATCTCCGGCGAGAATGGTGACCCTCAGCAAGCCGAAGGTGTCCCCGTCGAATTCTTTGTCAACAGCAACTTCTCCAATTCAGCCACCCTTCGATCGAGGGGGTCGGTCTCCTCTTTACGAGGGGACGATATGTGTCTGTCCCTCCCGTATTCGGGAGATGCGTTCCGCCTCCTCTGTCTCGACCGGCCTTGATGTGCAGGTGCTCTTTCAACCGATCGACTTTTCCTTCTACTTCGGCCATCCCGTGAACGGCTTCTATGTCGACTCCTTTCTCTTCCGGCCTCTTCCCGCCGAGGTGACCGGGATCGGCTCCTATGCTTGCGCCTTTTTGAGCATACCTCCTGCTCACCAGCCACCTTTGACATCTGCTGTTCAAGCTCCTCCTGCTAAAGTCGTAGGGCCATCATGGCATCATGATTTTGTTGCATCTTCTTCTGCAAGAGGAATTCCCTCTGATCTCGGCTGTCCTCTCCTCAGATCTTTCCACGCACCTCCAGTGCTCGAGAATGGTTCTCATCCGCATGGCTCGCCTGGTTGGGGGTGTGATGGCTGTCGTGGAAGAGTTTTCATCGAAGAGAAGGAGCTGACACCTCCTCTACATTTGGAATTCTGGACCCCAGGCGGTCCTTCACCGACACCCTCACCTGTGTGGTCTGGTGTGATTGTTGGGTCTTCACTTTTTCCTGGGCAGAGACATTGTTCACCTTACTCGCCATAGCCTGCTACCGGAAAAGTGTAATTGTGATTGATTAAGCACTAAAGCCCCTCCTTCTAGCGCTAATGTTAACGCCAAGTTTCGTCGACGCGTCCAATCATAGAATCCACGCGCTAGAACCTGCACAATAACAGATCACACAGAAGCTTGACGGCTTGTGCCGCCAGGGGATAGCTCCGGTGTGAGAATGAGTACAAGCCGTTGACAAGGTTTAACAATGGAGGCTAAGTGTTTAGTGCTCAAAAGTAGGTATAACCTTTTAATTGTAACCTTGGCCCTGTATTTATAGTATTCTCACCACCTTATAATCCTTCTCCGAGTCGGATTGGGACTCCTAAATATGGTAGGTTACCAATATTTGGGTCCAACACAATCTCCTTAAAAGATGGAAGTAGAATCCAACTCCAACGCCACCTCTGGAGTTACCTTATTCAAATACTACTGGTTTGTAGACTCAGACACGCAGATGTACCCACCGCATGCGTCCAATCCCACCGAACCCGTTACTTAGTTCAAGCTTCTACCAAAGACTCAAAGTCCCTGACCTCGAACGCCTACTTCAGATGTGGTTTACCAAAAGGCTCGGATACCCGAACCCGAAAGCCATATTTCAATTGAGACCCCGGTCCAGAGGACTCGAGATACCCAAACCCCTTCAACACCCTTCTAGGCCTCGACCCATTGGACTTAATACCACCTTCTAGTCTCAAGTCTTCGGCCCAAATGTAGGTCGATAAAATGCTCTCGAACATTTCTAATAAAAATAGTTTGTTCGTGTATATTTTTACTTCTTTTTTCACCATATATATAATTCAGAAAAATATGTAATTCATACAAAGTAAGAATATATAATATAATTAAGTTAATTTGAACGTTTTTTATTACGTTCAACAGTAGATGTATTAGATCAATACATTCGTAAAACAATAAGTAATAAAAGACAAAATTGTAATGAATACAATTGATTTAACATTTTAATTTATATTTCTTTTGTTAATTAGATACAATCATATAATTTAAAGAATCACACATAATTTTAAATATAATTAATAACATTATAATTACACAAATACTAAAATTAACCAAATCGTAAGAATTTATTGTCATTATATTACAACTATATTATATTACATATTGCAAAACATAACATTTATATTTCGCAAACCAAATCCTACGTAAGTGCAATAGTCTGTATACTAATTTAACAAAAATTCTATGTGGTCATAAAAATTAAATATTAATGTATTTAAATTTTATTTATTTATATTTTGATTCACAAAAATAAAAAAAAAACATAAATTAATAAAATTCAAATATAAATCTCCAATAAAAAGTTACCCCATATTTCACTCTTCCCTACCGTTGTATACATATCAGTACTATATTTTATTTACATATTGATAAAATATTTAATACTAGAAAACTATACATATATCTAAATATTCGTGCTAAACTAATTTACCCCGCCCCATAAATTATAGTCCTACAGTCCTACTTCCAGAACTCCCCTTTCTCTCTCTTCAACTTTCACTTTCTTCTTCACTCCACACTCCTCCAATGGCGGAATACGAAACCATCACAATATGATCTCAAAAGAATCGGCCCTTCAGGCCATAAACACCATCATCCAACTCCATTTTGAGAAAACCCTCGAGAAGAAACGAGCCGTGGACCTCCAGAAGAAGGAGCTATGGAAGCTCTTCCAGCTCTTCTTCATCTTCCATGGCCTGATCTTTGCGGCCCAGGTTCAGTTCCCTCGCCTCCAGTGCCGCCATTGCTGGGTGCCCATTGGGCTTCTCTCCCTGGCCCATTTAATCTTCTATGTGGGCCTGGCCCAGACGTTGAGGTGTATTAATGGGTTTAAGTACCAGAGGCGGTGCCACAAGCTCACTCTTGGCTTGGCCACCGAGCGGCTCCGGCAGATCAAGATGAGGATAAGCGGCGGAGGGGAGGAAATGGGAGTTTTGGGTGAGGAGTTTGAGATTCATTATCAAGAGCCGCCGGAAAGTTATTTTGGTAAGTTTAAGAGGAATTGGGCTTTGCATTTTGGGTTTTTGATTTTGATATATGGGTTTATGGTCTCTTCCTCCGTTGTTCTTTTTTGTTTCTAATGTATTGGCTTGTAAATTGTAATATTTTTTTGACTAGAAAAGTTGGTTGAGTGAAGTGGGATCTTGTGGCTGTGGCTGTGGCTGTGGCTGTGGCTATTGATAATGATGGGTTGGCTCGAGATGAATTTTTATAATATAATTTATTTTATATTTTTCGATCTTTTGTAGTTCAATATCAAATTCATATTGTATGATTGAAAATGAAAATTGAAAAACTGTAAATCTACTCATTCTGGGATTTTTTTTTTTCATATGTAAAATTTGATGATTATTACTTAATTTTCTAATTGTTTGTACAACAAGCAAAAGTGAAATCCAAAACATGACTCCATCCATTCCATTCCATAAAAATGTCTCATTTATAAAATGAATTTGTCTCCTACAAAGAGTTTTTTAGTTGATAGAAAAATAAAACGACGTGTTAAATTTAATATCACAATTTAAATAAGATAAATATTCTTAAAATTTATACATTTTATTAATAAGTTTTTTGTTAACCAAAGTAGCTGTAACAATATAATTCATTAAAAATTTAAAACATGCGTACCATCAACTTCCACTTTTCATCCACTATCTGAGAGCATTTAAGTAGTGTTGCGTTTCTTTCATGTGTATCCAAGATAATTTAAAAAATATAAAATAAATCAAACAAAAAGAGATAAAGAAAAAGAAAACAGTACTTACGCCGTTACGCGTGTAGTGTATGTGCATAAGATGTATATTTTCAACATTATTAAACAACTCATCAACAGAGAAAAGTCATTGATAAAGTTTGATCAATAATTATGATGTCAAGTGTAATAATTATCATTAAAAATTCGAAGTATAATTGAAACATGCAAAATAGTGTCTCTATAAGTATATTTATTTGGGTAGCATAAATCTAGTTTTGCCATTATCAACAACCTGTAGAAATGTAATAAAATTTAAAGCCATACCTAAAATAATTATTTTAGGTGGGGGAGGTAAACTAACAATTGTTTCCTTCAAAAAAGTTTGGTGGATGTGTTGTATCTTTAAAAAAAAAATTATAGTGTCATTCACAAGTAGGGGTGTTCATCGATAATTTACCGTATCGAATCAGTCCGAACCGATTACCGAATATACTTAAATCTTGATATCGATACCAGTACCGCTTGAACCGGTATACTGAACCGATTACCCGGTCCGATATCAGATCGGTACCTATTTTTACCTCTTTTGTACCGACCTAAGCCTTCCAAAAATAGGAAGCCTTTAATTTTATGTCCTTAATTAACTAAAACTTCATTTGGTAATCATTTTATAAGGAAAACTTTCTTAGAGTTTTACCTATTAACCAATGTGAGTAGGACTGAGCAAAAAACGGTTAAATCCAATAACCGAACTGGATCAAATTTTTTTAACCAAAATATTTTGATTATTTTGAGTATTTTGATTATATCCGTTTTACTATTCAATTTTTGGGTTCGGGTTTGGATATTAAAATTTGGTAATTCACTTAACCGTATAACCGAATAAGATGTACTGTTGACCTAGTCATATTAATCCTTAAGTTTTGATGATGAATTATTAGTGTGTGCTAAATTGTTTTATGACATTTCAGGTATTTGATGATAAGGAATATTTTCAAGTGGGTGAAGAATTTTTCTTTACTAGGAAAATCAAATGTAAGGTCAATTGCATGATAATTGATTTTTTATTTAAAGGCTCTAGGACATATCATTTACATTTTATTATGTCTTAAATGGAAAATATTTTTAAAATTGTCTTGAAAAAGTTTTGTTCTTAAATACGTTAAATAGGTTACATGTGATATATGATTTGAATGTATTATTTATTTGATATGCTACACGTGGGTTATACTGAAAAGTAATTATTTATTTGATATGATCTGATGCGGTTTTCAAGGGAAATTATCATGATTACTTTGGAACTTTAAAACCCTTGTGAATTGGAAAATGAACATATTGTCACACGTTATACTCTACTTTATGTGATGAAGAGAGACCAAGTCAAAGCTTGTTTTGGTAGGATTGTATTTGAAAAGGTTGTTTCATCTTATCCGAACAGTAACTATCAAAAGGCTTGAAGTTGTGATATGGATAGATATTTTCCTACTATTAAGGGTTGTTTTGATATATTGATTATCCTTCCGTTTGATTAAAATTAGAATATATCTATATTAACGGTAATTTTTGGATGGCTATAAAATCAGTATTTTCATGAATGATTATACACACAACTTACGAATTAATACTTGCACTTATTATTGTTATTATCGAGCAATCTGATTTTGTCAAGTGCAAACTTTTGAGAAGCTAAGCAATTAATTTTCTGGTATTATTTGAACTGGTATTCGGTAAGAAATTAATTGTTTATATATTGTGTGCTATTTGATCATTGCATATAGTTGAGCCTTTAATTGTTAAATTGATTATTCTTGCATTGATCATAGACTTCTATATTGTATTGAATTTTTCTATTGTTAGACTAAGTGTAGTCTAAAGGTTTTAATCCTGGTGGATTAGTAAAGTAGATTACAAATAGGTTCAAGGAAGCAAAGGTGCTTGAAGGGTGCATAGGTGCACAAGGAGCAAGAGAGCTCAAGGGAAATTAATTGTTTATTAATTTTTGAATCTATTGTGTAAGCTGTATTTATTTATAAAGAAATAAATAAAGTGAGTCTCCAATACTAGTTGGTATTGGACGTGGACTAGGCTATTATCATAGAGGGTAATAGTTGAACCACGTAAAAAATCTTGGTGTTGATTTTAGTATTTGCTTTACTTTAAAATCACATAAGTTAATTAATTATCTTAATTTGACTACTTGCATTATATTTAGATAATTATTTAACATCAAGTATTTTATTCAAAAGGCTATATTAATTCAATAAACTGATTTCAATCATTTTAGTAGCCTGAAATTAATAGTTTTTAAAAGTTGGCCATAGATTGCTCCTACACTTATTCACCCCCCCTTCTAAGTGTGCCTAGTTAAATTTAATTTGGTATCAGAGCAAGGCTCTACTTATCTTGGTCTTAAAGGTGACTTGTAGGGAAAGATTCTGACATGGCACAGTTTGGAAACAACAATCAAGAAAGTCAATCAACCAATAGACCTCCTTTGCTGTTTGGCACAGAAAATTACAACTTCTGGAAATTCCGAATGAGGATCTATCTTAAAAGAGATCCTTGGGAATGGTGGGTTGTGGAGAACGGACCAGTTGTTCCACGAAGAGATGATGGGACACCAAAGATTCTGCTAGAAATGGATTCCACCGAAATCTACATGGTCTCATATGATTCAAAGGCTATGAACACACTTCAAATGCAGCATGGTACAATCCAAGATAGATAAAGTCTCCTCATACAACACTTTGCCAAAGAGATATGGGATACTTTAGTGGTAAGTCGTGAAGGTACTTCAAAAGTCCGAGAAGTCAAGCTAAGCATGCTTATGCATTTATTATAAAATGTTCAAGCTCGAAAAAGATGAAACCATCAAGCTAGCTCAAGCAAGATTTCTAGTCCTTATAAACTCCTTGAAATTGCTAGACAAGACTATTCCTCAAAGTGAGATCAATCAGAGTTGCTTAGTAGGGCTATGCCCAAAAGGTTTACTTCTAAAATCACTACTCTTCAAGATTCTGTTACTATTTCTTCCATGGATACTTTAACCTTGTTTGGTGAACTAGAAGAATATGAACATCAGTTAAAGAGATATGATGATTAGGAGGAAACTTCCTCAAGAAAGATTTTAGCTCTATTGCGAGATAATGAAGAGGAACTTGATGATAACTCCGATGAAGAAATAGCAATGATGTTAAGGAAACTCAAGGGGTTACTACAAAGGAAAAACAAGAGGAGAAATACCTTCAATTCAAATAAATTCAAAGGAAAGCAAAATGAAGAGACGTTCTTCGAATGTGGACGTCCTGGCCACTTCAAGAAAGATTGTTTTCAACTAAAGAATAAAGGGAAGACCAACTACAAAGACAACAAGAAGAACAAGGCCTTTATTACTTGGAGTGATGAAGAATTCGAAGTGGAGATCGATGCTAAAGATGAGATAGCACAAGTATATTTCGTGGGAATTGAAGGTGAATCGAATCAGGTATGTCTAAAAGCAAGAGTTCCATCTCAAAATGGATTCTTGATAGCGGATGCTCTCATCACATGACAGGTGATAAATCAAAGTTCATGGAACTAGACATCAAGAAAAAGAATGGAACGGTCACGTTTGGAGATATACGAACTTGCGAAATCATCGGAAAAGGTAAAACTGGAAATGGCAAGGTAAGTATAAATAATGTTCACCTTGTTAACGGACGTGAATTTAATCTTATTAGTATTAGTCAATTAATGGATAATGGCCATCAAGTTAGTTTTGATAAAGAAAAATGCACTATTTCTCATGGTACTAACAATATCACTTTAGTTGCAGAAAGAGAAGGAAATATATATACTATTGACTTTGAGCAACAGGATGAAGAATTATGTCTAGCATCTGTACAAGATGAGGCTAACTTGTGGCACAAGAGGATGGGACATGTTCACATGGACTTAATCAAGAAATTATCCTCAAAGAATCTTGTCAAAGGGTTGCCAAAAATCAAATATGAAAAGAAGGGAATTTGTGTTCCATGTCAACTCGGAAAGTAAATAAGAACATCATTTAAGGCAAAGAACATGGTATCAACTTCTTTTCCCTTACAACTACTTCATCTTGATCTATTTGGACCAGAAAGACATTCTAGTATAAATGGTAAGTTTTATGCTTTTGTAATAGTAGATGACTTCTCTAGATACACATGGGTATTATTCTTGAGAGCTAAGGATGAAGCATTTAAAGAGTTTGAAAGATTAATAAGAAAAATTGAAACAAAATATAGTTTCAAACTCATTAGAATTAGAAGTGACCATAGCACTGAATTTCAAAAAGATTTTATAACCTTTTGTGATCAAAGAGGTATTAGCCATGAATTCTCAGCACCAAGGACTCCTCAACAAAACGGAGTGGTTGAAAGGAAGAATAAGACTCTACAAGAGACAGCTAGAACTCTATTACAAGAAAGTAAGCTTCCAAAGAAATTTTGGGCCGAAGCTGTAAGTACATCGTGTTATGTTTTAAATAGAGTACTCATTCGTCCTATTATTTTGAAAACACCATATGAGCTTTTAAATAACAAAATTCCCAACATAAGTTATTTCAAAATATTTGGTTCTAAATGCTTCATTTTAAATACAAGTGACAATTTGGGAAAATTTGATGCTAAGTCATATGAAGGAATTTTTATTGGCTATTCTCAAAATAGTAAGGCTTATCGCATCTTCAATATTAAAAAGTCATGTGTGGAAGAATCTGTTCATATTACTTTCAATGAGACTAACAATGATCTTCCAAAAGAAAGTGAAGATGATGCAAGTAATTTGGAGATAGTCAACATTTCAGCAAACCAAAATGAACAAAACAAGAGAGAAATGAACAAATTCAAAGAACTTTGAAATGAATGATCAGCATGAACGTGAACCTGAAGATTTGCAGGATGCTGAAAATGAGTCTAATGATCAAGTGGAAGTTATGCATGATATCCAAATGCCAAAGACAGCTAGATACATCAAGAATCATCCTCCAGAAAATATTATTGGAGATATCAATAAAGGTATAACTACAAGGAGAGGTTTACAAAATCACTATGCATTCTCTGCATTTTTGTCACAGGTTGAGCCAAAGAATGCAAAGGATGCTATAATTGATGAGAACTGGCTATTGGCAATGCAAGAAGAACTTCAACAATTTGAGAGGTGCCAAGTATGGGAACTTATGTCTCCTCCAAAATATGTTTCCATCATTGGTACGAAATGGGTTTTCAAGAACAAACTTGATGAGCACGGCACAATCATTCGTAACAAAGCTAGATTGGTAGCTCAAGGATACAATCAACAGGAGGGGATCGACTATGAAGAAACTTATGCACCAAGAGTAAGGCCGAATTAATTCAATTACATTAGCTTTGCTTGCTACAAAAGTTCAAGCTTCATCAAATGGATGTAAAAAGCGTGTTCCTTAATGGATACATCAATAAAGAAGTATACGTCAAACAGCCTCCTAGATTTGAACATGAAAAGTATCCTAATCATGTGTACAAGCTAAAGAAAGCTCTTTATGGCTTGAAACAAGCTCCAAGGGCTTGGTACGAAAGATTGAGTAAGTATCTCTTATCAAATGGGTTTGTTAGAGGTAAGATAGATTCTACATTGTTTATTAAGCATAAAAATGTCAATATTATTATTGTTCAAATATATGTAGATGATATAATATTTGGTGCTACTAATGATTTCCTTTGTGAGTGGTTTTCCAAGTGCATGCATAAAGAATTTGATATGAGTTTAATGGGTGAACTCAACTACTTTTTGGGACTTTAAATCACACAAACAAAGGACGGAATTTACATCCATCAAGCCAAATACACAAAAGAACTACTCAAGAGATTTGGCTTTGAAGGATCTAACTCGAAAGGTACACCAATGAGCACATCAATAAAACTCACCACTGACGAGAAAGGTATTGATGTAGATATAACAAAATATCGAGGTATGATTGGATGTTTATTATATTTAACTGCTTCTAGACCCGATATAATGTATAGTGTTTGTCTATGCGCAAGGTTTCAAGCTAATCCAAAAAAATCTCACTTAAACGCTGTTAAAAGGATTTTGAAATATTTAAGTGGTACAATAAATTTAGGGTTATTTTATCCAATTTCTAATTATTCTGAACTAATTGGCTATTCAGATGCTGACTATGCAGGATGTCAAATTGATAGAAAAAGTACGAGTGGTGCTTGTACTTTCTTGGGACAAAGTCTCGTATCATGGCATAGTAAAAAGTAAACCTCGCTGTTTTTTTCAACTCATCGAGGGTGAATACCTAGCTGCAGGAAGTTGCTGTTCTCAGATATTATGGATGCGACAAACTCTATGTGATTTTGACATATTATGTGATTGTGTGCCTATTTATTGTGACAATTCAAGTGCTATAGATATATCCAAAAATCCTGTGTTGCATTCACGTACAAAGCATATAGAAGTAAGGCATCATTTTTTACGTGATAATGTGTCAAAAGGTTTAATTAAATTGATTTTTATTCCAACTAAAAATCAAATTGCAGATATATTTACTAAACATTTGAGTGAAGATAGATTTTGCATGTTACGTAGAGAACTTGGGATGTGTATCGCTTAATTTTTGTTATCCTATTATGCATGCATATCTTCATAACTGCTAAAATCTGGATATTTGCTATTATGAGTTTTTCGGCTGATCATTAAATGTCCTCAAATCGTGGACGCGATATATGTGCTATATTGATTTTTCGAAATTCGAAAAGACAACTCTGTTGAGAGACGTAGGCGTGTAGGGATATATTTAATAGAGAGTTTTATTTTTTTGGCTGCCTACTAATTTCCTTAATTAATGGACACAATAATCAAGGACTTTCTCATCATTATGTTTGAAATTCGAAAAGACAGGATGGAAAAAGGCATCTCGGGAGACGTACGTGTATGCGTACATGCGTTTTATCTATTAAATGATTTTTTGAAAATCAAAAAGGTTTTCTCGAGAGACGTACGAATAAACGAATCTCATAATGAGTTTCTTTTTGAAACTTGAAATGACAAGTTGACTAAAAGACGTAATGATGTGGGAGTGTACGCCTTTTTACCCTTTAAATCTTATTATGTACTCTTTACTCCTCATCTTCTCCAACTCTTTCTAAACTTTGGTTTTTGTTCACGTTTCTGATACTCATTTTTTTCTTTAAGACACTGAACTCACCATGAGAACTCGTACAAACAAGAGAACGATGATGGATTCTGACGACGATCAGACACTGATTCCTCCCCAATCTACTGCCGGACCATCTCACCAGAAGAGGAAACTGAAGAAGGTCGTGTCTTCAGAGATGGAGTATGTGGATTCTTTGTCTTCTGACGAGTCCACTTTCAGCCCATCCTTGCCTAAACCTACTGGATCTTCTCGGCAACGACAACACACGACTCCATCCTTTAAGCCAGAGATTACTCCTCCTCCGAATTCGGTAAACCCTAATCTCTCATCTGATCTTCCTGACAACTTCTTCCGAAGTAATGCGTATGAGGTACGTTTTAAAACAGTAATTTTTCCCAAACAATTTGTTTATGAGAAGTCGGTTGATCAGATCTGTTTTCAACAATCTCCTTTGAGACCACTTTTTGAATCTTGTGCTTTTTCGTCTATGCTCTTTCCTCCGTCTGTGGCATACCCTAGACTTGTCCAATAATTTTATACTAATCTAGAGAATCATGGGGAGTTTTATACATCTTTTGTCAAAGGGAAGTCCTTATATTTTACAGTTGTCGATTTTGGCAGCATTTTAAATATCCCATCTTCGTGTGTGTGTGTCCTTTTACCACAAAAGGTGTTGTTCATTTTCCCTTCACTCCTCTTGAACAGTTACAAATTGTGATGAACAATAATTTGTTAAATGATATTTTTACTCCCAAAACAGTTGAAGTTTCTCCTATTTCTTGTGTTCTCCATCAACTTGTTAGATACAATCTGTTGCCTCGTTTAGGTGGAGGGGCAGATTTTACCTATCAAGATTTGATAGTTGTTGCAATGATTTTAAGAGGTGTTTCTTTTAATCTGTCCCAAATGATGCTTCATCATATGAACACCTGTTTATGAAAAATTAAGACTTGTTTACCTTACAGTGCTACTCTCACTTCTTTGTTTAAACATTTTAAAATATCTTTTGAAAATGAAAATTCTGTTTCAATTACTGATTCCATTAGTGTTGGGTCCCTGAAAATGTCACGTATCATTTTACTTGATGGTATGTTTGTTCGTGTCACTCCTGAAAATCCTGCTCCTCCCATATCCATTCCCTCCTCTCCTGTTCAACCCTATATTCAATCTTCTTCTGAAATCATTGATATGTTGAAACTGGTTCTCGGTAATCAAGAGAAAATGCAAGTTGAGATGTCTGCCCTTCATAATCGTATGTCTGTAATGGAAAAAGGTAAGTTACCATTGGGTGCACCTGAAATCAATAAACTCTATCATACTATTGAAGATGAGTTTATTGATTTACAAGCTGGTTTTGAGGTACAAACAACTGCATTGGCTGAGTTGATGCAACGTCGACTTAATAGGAATTCTTGTCAGTTGAGTCAGGAAATTAAATTTGTTAGCAATCAGGTTGGGGAGTTAGCTGAGTTTATGGCTTTGAGGTTAAATGATGTTGGTTCTAAACTCCACATGCGGTAATAGAAGAACTCCATTATTCTGAGAATGGGTGCATTGCAGAACCGTTAGCCGAGTATCAAGGGAATTTCGGGCGTCTGCTTACCACCGCACATTTATTCCTCGTCCTCCTCGCTTTGCTAGTGATTTTACCCTTGCTGAAAGAATTCATCGTGCCCAACATCGTCCATACTTCACCACGAGGGATGAACAACGTGCAGCAGTGGTAGAACTCGACTGATAGCTCTTTCCCTTTTTGCTAGATGACAAAGGGGGAGAAAATTGGGTTTTTAAGACTGATTTTAAGAGACTGATTTTTTAACTGAATTTTTTTTGTGCTTCACCAGACAATTGTTTAAAGTTTTCAAAATTTATGTTAGTAGTTTGATATTTGATATATGTTGAACTAACCTAATTGCAGGTACATGGCCAGATAATGGGAAGTTAAGATTTACTGAAATTGTTTTGAATTTCAGTTTACTGAAATTGTTTTGAATTTAAGTTAGTTATTATAAGATTCCTGAAATGATATTAATGCATGAATTTAGGGGAGCTAAATATATTGTATGCATGAACATAGGGGGAGTTAATGGGAATTAAAAAGTTTTTGGTTGTCATCATCAAAAAGAGGGAGAATATTGACCTAGTCATATTTAATCCTTAAGTTTTGATGATGAATTATTAGTGTGTGCTAAATTGTTTTATGGCATTTCAGGTATTTGATGATAAGGAATATTTTCAAGTGGGTGAAGAATTTTTCTTTACTAGGAAAATCAAATGTAAGGTCAATTGCATGATAATTGATTTTTCATTTAAAGGCTCTAGGACATATCATTTATATTTTATTATGTCTTAAATGGAAAATATTTTTAAAATTGTCTTGAAAAAGTTTTGTTCTTAAATACGTTAAATATGTTACATGTGATATATGATTTGCATGTATTATTTATTTGATATGCTACACGTGGGTTATACTGAAAAGTAATTATTTATTTGATATGATCTGATACGGTTTTCAAGGGAAATTATCATGATTACTTTGGAACTTTAAAACCCTTGTGAATTGGAAAATGAACATATTGTCACACGCTATACTCCACTTTATGTGATGAAGAGAGACCAAGTCAAAGCTTGTTTTGGTAGGATTGTATTTGAAAAGGTTGTTTCATCTTATCCGAACAGTAACTATCAAAAGGCTTGAAGTTGTGATATGGATAGATATTTTCCTACTATTAAGGGTTGTTTTGATATATTGATTATCCTGTCGTTTGATTAAAATTAGAATATATCTATATTAACGGTAATTTTTGGATGGCTATAAAATCAGTATTTTCATGAATGATTATACACACAACTTACGAATTAATACTTGCACTTATTATTGTTATTATCGAGCAATCTGATTTTGTCAAGTGCAAACTTTTGAGAAGCTAAGCAATTAATTTTCTGGTATTATTTGAGCTGCTATTCGGTAAGAAATTAATTGTTTATATATTGTGTGCTATTTGATCATTGCATATAGTTGAGCCTTTAATTGTTAAATTGATTATTCTTGCATTGATCATAGACCTCTATATTGTATTGAATCTTTCTATTGTTAGACTAAGTGTAGTCTAAAGGTTTTAATCCTGGTGGATTTGTAAAGTAGATTACAAACAGGTTCAAGGAAGCAAAGGTGCTTGAAGGGTGCATAGATGCACAAGGAGTAAGAGAGCTCAAGGGAAATTAATTGTTTATTAATTTTTGAATCTATTTGTGTAATCTGTATTTATTTATAAAGAAATAAATAAAGTGAGTCTCCAATACTAGTTGGTATTGGACGTGGACTAGGCTATTATCATAGAGGGTAATAGTTGAACCACGTAAAAAATCTTGGTGTTGATTTTAGTATTTGCTTTACTTTAAAATCACATAAGTTAATTAATTATCTTAATTTGACTACTTGCATTATATTTAGATAATTATTTAACATCAAGTATTTTATTCAAAAGGCTATATTAATTCAGTAAACTGATTTCAATCATTTTAGTAGCCTGAAATTAATAGTTTTTAAAAGTTGGCCATAGATTGCTTCTACACTTATTCAACTCCCCCTTCTAAGTGTGCCTAGTTAAATTTCATGTACAAAAATTTAAAACTTAAAACTTAAAAACTAAAAGTAAAACACTACACAACTCTTAGGGGGTGTTTGATAAAAATTGAATGAATCTGAATCTGAATGAACTGAATATGAATCTAAATGAGTTGAATCTGAGTCTGAATGAAAAAAGTTGTTTGATAATTGACATGTCTGAAATATCTGAATGACAAAACTTTATTATTTTACCCCTTTGAAAAAATTCAAAATTATTGTAAATTTATTTAATATTACTTAATATAATAGTTAATATTTTTTTTTTAAATGTTTAAATATTTTTTTACTTCATTCTGCTAAAAAAATGGATAATAGACTTTTTAGTCACTGTACTAGGGCCTGATTTTCATTGTGGTTACCAAATTTTTTTTTATTACAATCGAATAAATGTACTCTCAAAAATTACAAAATGGTCATTCCGTTCGATTTCCGTCCAGAAATTTGACGAAAGTGTTGACTGTACATAAAACTCCAATTTTTTTTTTGCTGATGTGGACGAGTTTGCTGATGTGGAGGGCAGAAGGCTTGCTTTAAAAATTTCCTTAAAGAAAATGTTGCTCACGAGTGTTGAAACTCCAGACCTCCCCAAATTAGAAATCTTATTTTCCAACAAAATTCACTAAACCAACTACCTATCATGCTAGAATTTATGTAACACTAATATTTATACCACTAATAATAGTAATTATTGTAATAATAATTATTATTTTAATAATAATAATTATTATTATTTTAATTATTATTATTATTATTATTTTAATTATTATTATTATTTTAATAATAATAATAATAATAATAATAATAATAATAATAATAATAATAATAATAATAATTAAAAGGAAAGAAGGCCACGTTACTATTTGGAATCTTGCGTCAGATGTGGACCGTTTGATGCTCATCATATTTTTACATAATACTTATATACAAAACTCATTAAAATAAATTCTAGTATTAATTAATTCATTCTAAAACTAAAATTAATCCAACTGAATTGAAACTTGATCCTATATTTCCTCCATTTTAAAAAATTGGGATAGCTCACAAGAGAAGTGATAATAATAATAATAACTAAAATAATAATAATTAATTAAAATAATAATAATAATAACTAAAATAATAATAATAATTAAAATTTTAAATAATAATAATTATTATTATTGTAATAATAATAAAAAATTATATTTGCAGTATCATATTTTTGGCGTGATGGACTTACCAAATAAGCACATTTCATAAGCTGCTTCTGTAAAATGATAACTCAAATGTGTTTAGTTTAGCCTTTAAAAATCCAAATTCTTAAAAACGAAAAATACAATTGTCAAAACCTGAAATTGTGATTTTAAAATAAACAGGGCAAGTCACGGGTTAGTTTTAAAGTTTTTTTTTCACTTCTTTGTGATATCAATTTTAATAATATTAATATATCAAATTGTCATAACATTTGATGAAATTATAATTTTATCATTACAATATGAATATTCAACTTTATTTAACGCAAAAAGAAGTGAAGTATAAAACATTAGAGAAAAAAAATATGAAATTAGTAAAATTAATAACAATCATATATCAAACAGATAATCCCATATTTTATCTCCAACTTATGTTTTAACAACTTGTATAAATAATATAGAAAAACAATAATTTTATTTAAACAATCAATAATATTACTTGTTTAAGATAATTATTTACTGTTGATTTTGTCATATTCTAGCCTTATGTTTTGATGATGAAATGTTCAAATACTAAATTGTTCTATGATGTTTCAGGTATTTTGGTGATAAAGAGCTTTGATTGGAGATTCAAGAATTTGAAGGAATTTCTCTTTTCTAGGAAAACAAATGTAAGATCAATTGCATAATAATTGATTTTTCATTTAAAGGCTCTAAGACATTTTATTGCATTTAATATTTCTATATGTATTAAATGTAAAATGTTTTAAAGTCTTATGAAAAAGAGGTTTTCTAAAAATAAAATGATATCAGCTTAATCAAATACGAAAAGCAATTTGATATATATCACATGTGTATTTCATGCACTAGTCCATATGTCTGGTAGTTAATTAATATTTCTTGGACTGTTGCTACATGTGGGTATAATCATGATTTTCTAGAATATCTAAAGGATGGCAGTGACTTTAGTATGATTTGTTGGGTTTGCGGTTTTCAAGGAATATATGTATATTGGAACTCTAAAGATTGTATTGAAAAGAGTTTGACGTCATATGAATTGCTTTACAATTGCCACCTTTATACGGAGAGAAGAAGTCAAAGTTTTATCTCTTTATCTATCTCAAGAAGTTTGATTTTGTTACTTGGATAAATATCAAGTTAAACGTTCACTTTTTGAGGATGTCTACACCGTTTGATTTGGACATATTAAACTTATCTTTATTTAACGGTATTATTTGGATGGCTATTTAAACAGTGCTTTTCATAAATGAAAAACACAACTCACGAATTATTATTGCACTTATTATTAATATTGAGTAAACTGATTTACTGAGTGCAATTCTTGAGAAGCTAAACAATTAAATTTCTGATATTATTTGAGCTGATATTCGGTAAGAAATTTATTGTTTATTTATTGTGTGCTAATTGATCATTGCATATAGTTGAGCCTTTAATTGTTAAATTTATTATTCTTGCATTGATCATAGACATCTATATCTGTATTGAATTTTTCTGTTTTAGACTAAGTGTAGTCTAAAGGTGTTAATCCTAGGAAATTAGAGAAAAAGCTTACAAACAGGTTCAAGGAAGCAAAAGTGATTGAAGAGTGCATAGGTGCACAAGGAGCAAGGGAGCTCAAGGAAAATTAATTGTTTATTAATTTTTGTTAGAATCTGTTTTTTAATCTGTATTTATTTATAAAGAAATAAATAAAGTGAGTCTCCAATACTAGTTGGTATTGGACGTGGACTAGGCTATTATTAAAGATGATAATAGCTGAACCACGTAAAAAATATTGGTGTTGATTTTGTTATTTGCTTTACTTTAAAATCACATAAATTACTTAATTATCTTAATTTGGCTACTTGCATTATATTAAGATAATTCTTTAACATCAAGTATTTTATTTAATAGGCTATATTAATTCAGTAAGTTGATTTCAATCATTATAGTAGCTTGAAATTAATAGTTTTTAAAAGGCTTAAATATGAATTAGTACCCTAAACTATAGGCCATATTCCACTTCGGTGATCCACCTTTCAATTTTGTCAATTAGGTGATTAAACTATCAATGTTTTCCAATTACAACAAATTGAACACGCCACGTCAGAAATTGCTGACGTGGCTAATTGTGCGGGGTCTTAATCAGCTTATGTGGCAAAAAAACTATTTTTTATTCATTACATAAACAAAAGTTTTTAAATAAAGGGAAAAATCGTCAAAACCTAACTTAAAATCCCTAATATAACATTTTATATTAACTTAAACTAAATTTAAACAAAAACAAAACCCCCAACCCGATCAAATCGATCTGTTTCTATTTCATCTTCATCACCCCACCACTGACCACGATGCACCCCACCACCGATCTCCTCCTCATACCCCGCCTCGGCACCCTACTATTTGCAAGCCCTATACCCTGCAAATATCTCAAATTAAATAGAATATAAAATTCAAACCCATTAGAAATTAAATACCCACCAAAATGCTCATGACAAATTAAATGCCCATCACAATTCACTTCCTAATATAAAAATATACCACCATATATGGCTTTCCATCCAACAAAACCAGAGAACTCGAACCAGACTTCTTTGTCCATAGTCCTGACAAATGGGAAGCCGAGGGCTTCGCATCTCCTGATGCGGGCAATGGCTCAGAGCAACTATAATTCAATTGTGAGGACGAATACCCCAAAAAAGTACTATTTGGCAAATGAATCGGAGGAATTTTTTCTTGTTCTTCATTTCCAGATGATTCATTATCGATCGCAGGTCTTCATCTTGGCAAGGTAAATTCTGGAAGTTTGATGCCTCAGGAACTACCAATGGGTTCCCCTGATCCTCTTGGATTTCTGTAGGAGTTGGAAAATGAGGTGAATATTTGGAGAAGATCCACCTATGATTTGCTGGAAATTAACTAGATCTGGTGGTGGAGAGTGGGATTCGGTAGTATTTATGAAGTAAGTTTCCATTGAAATGTCAAATTAACAAACAAGATAGAGAGGTTTAAAAGAGAGAAAATAGAGGTGAGTTAGGGTTTTGAAGTGTCTGGATTTGGGCTTTGTTTCGGGGGGAACTGAATTTGGAATGTGGGTATGGGAAGAAAAGGGATTTTAGTGAAGCCCTACCTCAGCCCTACCAGCCTCCTCGCTTACGCCATCGGCACCAGCATCCTCATCGTCGATTCGAGCTCCATACAGCTCGTCTCCGTCATCCCCCTCCCTCCCCTATATCTCCGTCATCGCCAATTCCAAGCTCGGCTAATGTTTAGATCGATCGTATATAATTGATATATGATATATTTTAATTTAATGTTTATTTTATTTTAATTATTGTTTGACCAATTTACCCTCTATAAAATCAAATTTGTTAAATTCAAGATTAAAAAACTATTTTTTTTGCCACACCAGCTTCTATGGCCCCACACAAGTAGCCACGTCAGCAATTTCTGACGTGGCATGTTCAATTTGTTGCAATTGGAAAAAATTAATAGTTCAATCATCTAATTGACAAAATTGAAAGGTGAATCACCGAAGTGGAATATAACCTATAGTTTAGGGTACTAATTCATATTTAAGCCTTTTTAAAAGTTTGTCATAGATTGCTCCTACACTTATTCAACCCCCCCTCTAAGTGTGCCTAGTTAAATTTCATTTGGTATCAAAGCTTGGCTCTACTTATCTTGGTCTTAAAGGTGACTTGTAGGTAAAGATTCTAACATGGCACAGTTCGGAAAGAACTATCAAGAAGGTCAATCTACCAATAGACCTCCTTTGCTGTTTGGCACAGAAAATTACAACTTCTAGAAATTCCGAATGAGGATATATCTTAAAAGAGATCCTTGGGAATGGTGGGTTGTGGAGAATGGACTAGTTGTTCCACGAAGAGATGATGGGACACCAAAGATTCTGCTAGAAATGGATTCAACCGAAATCTACATGATCTCATATGATTCAAAGGCTATGAACACATTTCTCAGCGGCATGGTACAATTTGAGATAGATAAAGTCTCCTCATGCAATACTGCCAAAGAGATGTGGGATACTTTAGTGGTAAGTCATGAAGGTACTTCAAAAGTACGAGAAGTCAAGCTAAGCATGCTTATGCACGATTATGAAATGTTCAAGTTCGAAAAAGATGAAACCATCAAGCTAGCTCAATCAAGATTCCTAGTCCTTATAAACTCCTTGAAATTGCTGGACAAGACTATTCCTTAAAGTGAGATCAACCATAAGTTGCTTCGGGCTATGCCCAAAAGGTTTGCTTCTAAAATCACTACTCTTCAAGATTCTGTTACTATTTCTTCCATGGATACTTTAACCTTGTTTGGTGAACTAGAAGAATATGAACATCAGTTAAAGAGATATGATGATGAGGAGGAAACTCCTCGAAGAAAGGTCTTAGCTCTTACTGCAGATAATGAAGAGGAACTTGATGATAACTCCGATGAAGAAATAGCGATGATGTCAAGGAACTCAAGGGGTTACTACAAAAGAAAAATAAGAGGAGAAACACCTTTAATTCAAATAAATTTAAAGGAAAGCAAAATGAAGAGACGTGCTTCGAATGTGGACGTCCTGGTCACTTCAAGAAAGACTATTTTCAACTAAAGAATAAAGGGAAGGCCAACTACAAAGACAGCAAGAAGAACAAAACCTTTATTACTTGGAGTGATGAAGAATCCGAAGTGGAGATCGATGCTAAAGATGAGATAGCACAAGTATGTTTCGTGGGAGTTGAAGGTGAATCAAATCAGGTATCTCCTAATGAACTAAATTCTTTAGAACAAGAAAATAAGAAGTTAAGAGAAAAGAATGCAAGCTTAAAAGGATTAGTTAATACATTAATGGATGAAGTAGATTCACTAATAGATGAAAAGAAAGAAATTTAAAAGGAAT
Organism: Panax quinquefolius; assembly: GCA_020205615.1. NCBI lineage: Eukaryota > Viridiplantae > Streptophyta > Magnoliopsida > Apiales > Araliaceae > Panax > Panax quinquefolius. The sequence goes on along the minus strand of CM035172.1, from coordinate 79,041,206 downwards.
CCACATGTCAAGAAGAAAAGGTTTTGATTGCAAAAATTGATTATTTAGACAATTATAATAAAATACTTTTCAATAAGGTAAAAGTCTTAAATAATGAAGTCCAAAAATTGACTAATGAGCTAAAAATGAGAGGTGTGTGTATTGATGCATTTAGTGATAAATCTCATGTTAAAACACCTCATAATAATGAACTTCAAAAAGAAATAGACTCACTAAAATCATCTCTTGTTAAATTTGTTCAAGGTGAAGAAAATCTAAATGTTATATTAGGTAAACAAAGACCTAGTTTTGAAAGACAAGGAATTGGTTTTAATTCTATGCATAAAAAGAGTAATATGAAAATGTTAAAATCAAAATCACGTTTTAGTTTAAATTATTGCTCTCCTTTCACAACTTGTAAACATTGCGGTATTAAAGGTCATTTAGATATAAATTGTTTTAAGAAACGAAATAAGGTTAAAAAGGTATGGATTAAAAAGAGTGATTTACTTGCTACTAACAAAAATGGACCCAAAAAGATATGGGTACCAAAACGATGAATTATCTTTTCTTGACAGGTTTATTTAAAGGCAAGAGTTCCATCTCAAAAATGGATTCTTGATAGCGGATGTTCTCGTCACATGACAGGTGATAAATCAAAATTCATGGAACTAGACATCAAGAAAAAGAATGGAATGGTCACATTTGGAGATAATAAAACATGCGAAAACATTGGAAAAGGTAAAATTGGAAATGGCAAGGTAAGTATAAATAATGTACATCTTGTTAATGGACTTGAATTCAATCTTATTAGTATCAGTCAATTAATAGATAATGGTCATCAAGTTAGTTTTGATAAAGAAAAATGCACTATTTATCCTGGTACTAACAATATCACTCTAGTTGCACAAAGAGAAGGAAATATATATACTATTGACTTTGAGCAATAGGATGAAGAATTATGTCTAGCATCTGTACAAGATGAGGATAATTTGTGGCACAAGAGGATGGGACATGTTCACATGGACTTAATCAATAAATTATCCTCAAAGAATCTTGTCAAAGGGTTGCCGAAAATCAAATATGAAAAGAAGGGAATTTGTGTTCCTTGTCAACTCGGGAAACAAGTAAGAACATCATTTATGGCAAAGAACATGGTATCAACCTCTTCCCCTTTACAACTACTTCATCTTGATTTATCTGGACCAGAAAGACATTCGAGTATTAATGGTAAATTTTATGCATTTTTAATAGTTGATGATTTTTCTAGATTCACATGGGTATTATTCTTAAGAACTAAAGATGAAGCATTTAAAGAGTTTGAAAGATTAATAAGAAAACTTGAAAAAAATATAGTTTCAAACTCATTAGAATTAGAAGTGACCATGGCACTGAGTTTCAAAAAGATTTTATAACCTTTTGTGATCAAAGAGGTATTAGCCATGAATTCTCAAAGACCAAGGACTCCTCAACAAAACGGGTGGTGGAAAGGAAGAATAGGACTCTGAGAGACAAACTAGAACTCTATTACAAGAAAGTAAGCTTCCAAAGAAATTTTGGGCCAAAGCTGTAAGTACATCGTGTTATGTTTTAAATAGAGTACTCATTCGTCCTATTATTTTGAAAACACCATATGAGCTTTTAAATAACAAAATTCCCAACAAAAGTTATTTCAAAATATTTGGTTCTAAATGCTTCATTCTAAATACAAGTGACAATTTGGGAAAATTTGATGCTAAGTCATATGAAGGAATATTTATTGGTTATTCTCAAAATAGTAAGGCTTATCGCATCTTTAATATTAAAAAGTCATGTGTAGAAGAATCTGTTCATATTACTTTCAATGAGACTAACAATGATCTTCCAAAAGAAAGTGAAAAAGATGCAGGAAATTTGGAGATAGTCAACATTTCAGCAAACCGAAATGAACAAACCAGGAGACCGAATGAACAAATTCAGCAACCTGAAATGAATGACCAGCATGAACGTGAACCTGAAGATTTGTAGGATGCTAAAAATGAGTCTAATGATCAAGAGGAAGTTATGTATGATATCCAAATGCCAAGAACAGCTAGATACATCAAGAATCATCCTCCAGAAAATATCATTGGAGATATCAATAAAGGTATAACCACACGAAGAGGATTACAAAATCACTGTGCGTTCTCTGCATTTTTGTCACAGGTTGAGCCAAAGAATGCAATACTTGATGAAAACTGGCTATTGGCAATGCAAGAAGAACTTCAACAATTTGAGAGATGCCAAGTGTGGGAACTTATGTCTCCTCCAAAAGATGTTTCCATCATTGGTACTAAATAGGTCTTCAAGAATAAGCTTGATGAGCACGGAACAATCACTCGTAATAAAGCAAGGCTAGTAGCCCAAGGGTATAACCAACAAGAGGGAATTGACTATGAAGAAACCTATGCACCAGTGGCTAGGTTAGAATTAATCCGAATTTTGTTGGCGTTTGCATGCTACAAAAAGTTTAAGCTGTATCAAATGGATATAAAGAGTGCCTTCCTCAATGGATACATTAATGAAGAGGTATATGTAAAGCAATCTCCTAGATTCAAGAATGAAAAGTATCCTAATCATGTCTACAAATTAAAGAAAGCTCTTTATGGTTTGAAACAAGCTCCAAGAGCATGGTACGACAGGTTAAATAAGTATCTCTTATCAAATGGATTTATTAGAGGTAAAATAGATTCTACATTATTTATTAAGCATAAAAATATAGATATCATTATTGTTCAAATATATGTAGATGATATAATATTTGGTGCTACTAATGATTTCCTTTGTGAGTGGTTTTCCAAGTGTATGCACAAAGAATTTGACATGAGCTTAATGGGAGAGCTTAATTACTTCTTGGGACTACAACTCAAGCAAACAAAGGATGGAATTTATATCCATCAAACCAAATACACAAAAGAACTACTCAAAAGATTTGGCTTTGAAGGATCTAACTCGAAAGGTACACCAATGAGCACATCAATAAAGCTCACCACTGATGAGAAAGGTATTGATGTAGATATAACAAAATATCGAGGTATGATTGGATGCTTACTATACTTAACTGCTTCTAGACCCGATATAATGTATAGTGTTTGTTTGTGTGCAAGATTTCAGGGTAAACCCAAAGAATCACACTTAAATGTTGTTAAAAGAATTTTGAAATATTTAAGTCGTACAATTAATTTAGGGTTATTTTATCCAATTTCCAATCACTTTGAACTAATAGATTATTCAGATGCTGACTATGCATGTTGTCAAATCGATAGAAAAAGTACAAGTGGTGCTTGTACTTTCTTGGGACAAAGTCTAGTATCATGGCATAGTAAAAAACAAACCTCAGTTGCTCTTTCAACTACTGAGGGTGAATACCTAGCTGTAGGAAGTTGCTGCTCTCAGATATTATGGATGCCTCAAACTCTATGTGATTTTGACATATTATGTGATTGTGTGCCTATCTATTGTGATAATTCTAGTGCTATAGATATATCCAAAAATCCTATGTTACATTCACGTACAAAACATATAGAAGTAAGGCATCATTTTTTAAGAGACAATGTGTCAAAAGGTTTAATTAAATTAATCTTTATTCCTATCGAAAATCAAGTTGCAGATATTTTTACTAAACCTTTGAGTGAAGATAGATTTTGTATGTTACGTATAGAACTTGGAATGTGTACTGCATAATTTTTTTCTGTATTAATGTTATCCTAGTATTGCATGTATATCGTATTAACTGTTATTAATTAGGATAATTAAATTTTCGGGTGGTCACTTAATTTATGGACGCGAGAATCAAGGCGTCTATTTTGAAAACCAAAAAGACCGGACGGCTTAAGGGTTTATTGGGAGACGTACGAGTACATGCATCTCATAATGAGTTTCTTTTTGAAACTTGAAACGACAAGTCAGTTGAAAGACGTAAGGATGTTGGAGTGTACGCCTTCTTTCTTTTTAAATCTCATTCTTTACTCTTCACTCCTCATCTTCTCCAAATCTTTTTAACTCTGTTTCTGTTCAAGTTTCGAATACTCACTTATTATTTCATCTTACTTTTCACTCACACACTGAACTCACCATGAGAACTCGTACACACAAGAGGTCAATGATGGATTCCAATGACGAACAGACAATTGTTCCTCCCCACTCTACTGTTGGACCATTTCGACAGAAAAAGAAAATGAAGAAGGTTGTGTTGTCAGAGACAGAGTACTTGGACTCTTCGACGTCTGATGCGTCCACTTTCAGTCCATCTCTGCCTAAATCTACTGGACCCTCTCGACGTTGTCAACCAACGACTCAGTCTTCCAAGCTGGAAATTATACCTCCTCCTATTTCAGTAAACCCTAATTTGTCCTCTAATCTCCCTGACAACTTCTTTAGGAGTAATGCTTATGAGGTACATTTTAAAACTGTTATTTTTCCAAAACAGTTGGTTTATGAAAAATCGGTGGATCAAATCTGTTTTCATGAGTCTCCTTTGAAAGCTTTGTTTGAGTCTTGTGGTATCTCTTCCATGCTCTTCCCTCCTTCTATTGCATATCCCAGATTAGTTCAACATTTCTATACTAATCTGGAATGTCATGGGAAGTTTTATACTTCATTTGTTAAGGGAAAGTCTTTGTATTTCACTGTCATGGACTTCGGTAGCATTTTAAACATTCCATTCACTGGTGATTGTCCATTCACTCGAAAAGGGGCTGTTCATTCTCCCTTTTCTCCTCTGGAACAATTGAAAATTGTCATGGATAATCTCTGTTGAGTGATGTTTTTACTCCAAAAATTGTCGATGTTTCTCCCCTTGCTTGTGTGATTCATAATATTGTTAGGTTTAATCTTTTACCTCGTTTAGGTGGTAGTGTTGATTTTACTTATCAGGATTTAATCATTGTTGCCATGATTTTAAAAGGTCTGTCTTTTAACTTAGCCCAAATGTTGCTTCATCAAATGACAAGTTGTCTGAGAAAAACAAAGACTTGTTTGCCATATAGTGCTACTCTCACCACTTTCTTTAATCACTTCAAAATTTCTTTTAAAAATGAACTTTCTGTTGTTGTGAATGATTCACTCAGTGTCAGTACTTTAAAATTGTCTCGTATCACTTTGATTGATGGTCAATTGTGTAGTGCCCCCAATTCCGGAAATCTTCCAACCCGACAGATGGTGCTATACTGTACAACATTCATACATTCATTCAATTGAAAAGTCTCAAAGAACGAACGTAACTTCTATATATTTAAAGTAATATTTATATTTCCCAGGTTCTATACCCATTACAAAGGTTCTTTGTCATAATATCAGTTACATTACAACATAGACCTATACTATTACAAGACAACTTAGTAATCTGCCTTTGCTTTTCCTTTATCCTTTTTCGATCCTTCGGGACGTTCAGTCTTAGCTGCATTCATATAGTTCAAGCAAGAGTGAGCATAACTAGCTCAACAAGTATAACAATTTAATAACAACATGCTTGACACATACAAATCGTATATCTTCAATAACTAAACAATAGTTATGAAGTACTATTGATAATTCAAAATAGCACTTCATCTTTTCTTTCAAAATGTTTTACAATAATAACAATATTTAGTAAAACATTCACTCCGATCAAAGACCTCGAGTATTCATTCTTTATTAGAAAAGTACAACCCGGAAGCAAGTCCATAAGCCCGATATTACTTACGAGAACTTCTAGGTGATCAGCCTATTGTACTCTATGTTGATCAATACTACATCCATTAAACGTATGCACGTTTAAGCATTTGGCAACCTCACGTGCCTGTTGTTTTACCGACAAAACATTTGTTTAACATTTCAATCTTCTTTTGAAAACCATATCAAGTAGTTGACAAAAGATAACAACATTTGATAATAAATGAATAGATTATCAATACATCAAGTCTAGCCAAAGAAATTGGCTTTAACTTCAACATACCTCAATTCATGCGAAAGAATACATGAACTTCAAAAACTTGTTCAGATTGAACTGAGACAAGAGTTAGAATACTTGCCTTTAGCGTCTGCTACGGTATATTAACTTTATGTTAAAGTCTTTCAAGTCTCTACAATACATGATCACATAATGCCTTACATTAGGTCACATATAATCAAGTATGTATATGACTATATCATACTTTCATCTCAATCTAACTGTGTATTGGATTCAGTTACTATTTATTCCAGTTTATCATTATCCTTACCTTTATATTCGACTAGGTTATCTCAACCTTTATACAACATCCTTAAGGTTTAACAAAGTTTAAACAATGTTACATTTCCTTCCTTAGGTTGTGTTTACTTTTAAATCAATTAGCTTTCCTTTCTTTGTACTTAGAAACCTTCATTACTATCCTTGTTCTGAGACTGGCGTTGCGGCGTGAGTCCTTACTTATTGGGCCGCGCTACGACGCTACACTCCAGAGGATTTTCGTACTGTACATGATGCTGCGGCGCCATAAATTGTACTACGATTATTGTGCGACGAACTCTTGAAGTAGTGCTTTCGGACAATCATTACGCATTCTGGCATGACTCATTTAGTTTTAGGGTTGGCCATGCGCCAAACTCTGTGCACCAAAAAAAATTTTAGTCTTTGAATTTTGTGAACTTCCCGGACGCATAACTTCTTCGGTATAAGTCCGAATTGGCTCGTTCAAAAGCCTACGGTTCACAAATTATGTAATCTACGTGTTCATGTAAGAATTTTATCTATTTAACTTCATTTGCTAAAAATTCACCTATTGGTTCATTTTTAACGAAAACGATAAACGTTCGTGAACGTTCAACGCTCGTTTCTTCATTCTAAGTCGGAATCCGGTCATTTTCGAGATCGCAACTCTTAAATGCCAAATATGACTTGTCTCTATTGGAAAACAATGGTTCCGAGTTCAAACACAAAATTTGACTTCTATTCCGAGAATTTTACGAATTCGACGATTATCGCCCAATCGTGCAAATTTCGAAAATTCTTCAGTCTTATGATTTGTTCAACATTAAAAATGAATTCCATTCATCATGTGAACATCTCAACATACTTATTATAACAACCTATATTCATTGTTGGATTTTTTTTGACTTATTCTTCATGAGCTTATCACTTGTCAAATTATAAACTACTCAAGATTTTATTATTCATGACTTATGACAATTAAAGTTTCTTAATCATCATACTTTATATATTCTTCACATATAACTTTACTTATGTACACCTGATACATAAGATCATATAAGTTCATGTATCACTTCTCTTAATAAACTCATTACAAGTTCTAAACTTTCATACTAACATTCAAGGTTAACTTATAATAAGTTTATAACTTTTATAAGTTCAAATGACTTATTGCCAACTTATGTGGCTTAAGTTCATGACTTACACATTCTTCTTGCTTCTTATCATTCATGTTTCTTAATCCATCTTTTCTTATCAATCTATCATGGTAGAGATAGAAGATAATTTAGAGAAGAAGTCTTACTTTTGAATTCTTGGTAAGGTAGCTTTTTTCTTCTTCTTACAAATGAAATGACTTATTTGTTGCTTATTCTCTCTAACACTTAAGCACTTAAAAATATGTTGGATTATTTGAATAAGTGTTAAATGGCTTGTAAGCCTCCTATATTTATAGAAGTTGCAAAGCTAGGGTAATTTAGTCATTAAATCTCCCCACGTCCTTTAAGCCACCTCCTTACTATTCATTACTTGTTAATCACAACACTTATCCTATGCTTGGCCATTACTTCAAAGTCTTAGTCACCACATTAATTTGGTCACCACATTTAACCATATTAATATGGTGTGCCCCATGGGTCAACCAATTCATTGCACTCTAGCTTGGGCTTGGACCAATAAATCTTTGGGCTTTGCATTAATAAACACTAATTGGTTCATTAATTAATGATTGGGCTTTAACATTTTATTCACTTGGACTTGTAGTAATTCCAATCAATCTTTCCAAGTCCATTAACATTACTTAATACATATACATATAGTTTATGTATTATTGTCGTATTCTAATTCATATAGAATTTATATACTATATTTCATCCTTCATACAAACTCGTATAATACTTAGATTATACTGCTTTTCATTACTTTGCACAATACCAAGTATCATACAATTATTACTTATTCATTACTACTTCGCCTTCCTTAACGTTTATAAATTTAGTCCGCAAGCGAAATATTACATTTTCCATAACTAGATTTTTATTACATAATCCATCTTACTTTTTATTCCATCATTACGTATTTCTCAGAAATTCAAAAATATATCCCGAGCAAATACCGATGAATAGTGTTTTTCAAAAAATCTCTTGGAAAACTTTTATTTTCGTCTTGGAAATTCAAACACTTTAATTCATCCACGTAGCTCAAATACTACGACATTCTAACATCAATAATGTGACGCCCCCAAAATAGGTATACATCACCTATTCTGAGTCGTCAAATACATGGTATAGAATACAAATACAACTTAATTATATAACTGTCGTGTAAAGTACGACAAAACATAAGCTGTGAGTTTTAATACAAATATTGTCGGCTATACAATATTCAAACTCAAATTCAATATTAATACATTTATTTTCCACTATGTCATTGAATAGTGAGGACTACTAATGCTATAATTTGGTCCGTCACTCCATTCCCCGACTAGTCCCTACTACGTTCTCATTTCCTGAAGAGAACAATAAAAGTAAAAGGGTGAGCTCAACTAGCCCAGTAGGAAATATTATGACTAAGATAATGCAGAATATATTATCATTAGCCTTCAATAATGTTCAACTGATACAATATAACAACCATCAAGTTTAACTGCAGCGGAACTAGCAATCCATTAAAAGAGTCAAGTAGAGAATAAAATCTACTATCTTTTATGTTTTAAAAGGTTTTTCATCACTTTTATCGCTGGGACTCAGCTTAATAAATAATCCACATCATCAAATCACCCCGCACTTCTCTGACCAAGGATATTCTTTAGTATCACGACCACAATTATCCATGCACTACGGGCCAAGAATATTTGTGTATTCAATAATGGTCATGATCATGCCAACAACTGTCCATCAATGCACTACGGGCCAATGAGGACTTTTACCACATCATTTGTAACATTACGGTCATGATTACATCGAATAATCCCTGGTCATAATCATACCAAGTCCATCTATGCACTATAGGCCACAGATGACTTTCAACAAAATATAAACATGAGGATGATGACAATGATATAATGATATAAGAATTCAATAAAACAAGTTCAAGAATTATTTTATCCAGGAACTAATAACGTCAAAATTGTCAATATGATACTGCTTTGTAGAGTAAAATTCAAGAATGCTCAGAAGAATATTTCCATGAAAAGATAGTAGATGAAGCGCAAATATCAAGGATATTCCACTAATTTCATGGAGTATAGAAGTCAAAACTTTAACCAACTAGGTATAATAAAGAATGGAATAACAAAAGAAATCACCAGGCATGCGATAGATCAGACGGCGGGTTATTCCAACGTAATAATAAATAATGGAATCAGTCCCAGGCATAGAATGCATGATAGGATATTCCAATGAATAATAAAGATTTTATTCAGTCCGGCATAAAATGCACGCATGTGATATTCCAATGTAATAATAAAGATTTTATGAGGTCCGTGAGAAACGCATGAACAAGATATTCCAAATGTAATAATAAAAAGCGGAACCAGTCCCGTGAGAACGCATGATGTGAGCAGGATGTTCCATCAGAATGATAAAAAATGGAACAACAGAAGTTCTCTTCATAGATAAGAAAGAAATAATACTCCCTACCTTAGAAAAACTGGATACTGGAATAGTGAGGTAGCAGACTTCTCTTCTTCATTCTATAATTTCTCTCTATAATAATCGCTCTAAAGCTTTTGTGAAATGGTGAGAAATGAAGGAAGAATGAGCTTCTATTTATAGGAAAATATAGTTTCGATAATTGCACGTTTTGGGGCTCGAAAAATTACAGTACAATACCTCCAACTTTTCTTTCATTTTTAATTTAGTCCTGCAAGTATTATCAATCTTGCACCAACTCCCCTAATAGTAAATAATGTGAATCAATAGTTCAATTATGTGAATCAATAGTATAATCATGTGGAAAAATACAAATTACAGTATAGTACCTCCATCTATACCACCATTTTTAACATAGTCATGCAAGTATTATCAATTTTGCACCAACTCCCCTAATAGTAAATAATGTGATTCAATAGTACACATATGTGAACAAATAGTTATATAAGCATGCGAATTAGTAGCAATTAATTCCTCATTTATCCGATAAATTACCCGATTTATCAATATAACCCCTAGACATCAATTATCATCGGAATAAATGTCGATTTTTACTAACACAAACAATTCCAACATAATGAAACTATTTTTATCAAAAATATAAATTTTGAAATTTTGAAGTTTGACTTTTTTTGAAAAAGTCAATAGTTGACTTTTTGACCAAATAGTGAATCCCAAAAAATTGTGTTTATAGACTATTTTTACTAATTTTGTCGTTCCAGACTCCAATATCACGTCCGCGTCTCCAAATTCAAATCCGAACAACATTCATCATTAATATTATAACTCACAATATTTATCAACCAGGTCGTTTCCAGGAAAGAGGGGGCTTTCCAATAAGGATTTCTCCCTATTGGCGCGCAATTAGGTGACCAAACCTCTCCTTGATAGAACTTCTAGACATTGTAAATTTTGCAATTTAATAATATGAATAATTTTGTTGTCTCAATTATTGATTTAATAAAATAACATATTATGCAGATGATACTATGACAATAGTCGAATCAATAATATGAGAGATATGATGCAGCAATTACTGTAGCAATAATTGAGTATAACTGAGTGACTTCTCACGTAAACATCAATAATCAATACTGTGTGCTACTATGCAACCATGCGTATTACTGTACTTTTACTACTGGGTAGTTCATCAATTAACGGTAAAACTTCCGCCATTATTTTCATAAAGTATTTTTTTCGTTTTCTCAATCCAACAATAATTCCGTTGTGGGGGTCCACTAATGATTGTGCCGTTGTACAAATATTCTCTGTTAAAACGAATATTCCCCGACCAATCGAATATTATATAACAACTTGCGTACTTTGCAAAATTTGTAAATATTAACCACAACTATAACATTATATCAAATCCACACCATAATATTCAAAAATATATTTCGAGAAAATTTAATCTTTATTCAAAAAGTTGGGGTCTTACAACATCCCCTTCTTATGAAATTTCGTCCTCGAAATTAGAGTGTGTACCTGGTATGTCGAAGAGGTGAGGATACTTTGATTTCATTTCAGATTCTAACTCCCAGGTCATTTCCTCAACATCGTGGTTTCTCCACAAAACTTTGACTTGAGGTATAACCTTGGAGCGTAGAATATGTTCCTTTTTATCCAAGATTTTAACAGGTTACTCTTCATACATTAAATCTTCCTCTATCTCGTCTGGTTCTAATTCAATAATGTGGTTCGGGTCTTTCACATATTTACGTAACATAGATATATGAAAAACGTTATGAACACGAGACATACTTGGCGGTAAAGCAAGTCTATAGGCCACAGTTCCTACTCGATCAAGGATTAAAAATGGGCCAATGAATCGAGGATTGAACTTTCCTCTCTTTTCAAATCTTGTAACTACTTTCCATGGAGCAACACGTAACAACACATGATCTCCTATATCGAATTCCACGTCCTTTCGATGAAGATCAACATAACTCTTTTGTCGATCTTGTGAGGTTTTTATATCGTTCTTGGGATCGTTTGAATCTTTTACTGTTGTCATACGTACCAACTCCGATCCCAACAACGTTGCTTCACCCACCTCATCCCAAAGATATCTTTGGAACGACATTTTCTTCCATACAATGCCTCAAATGGAGCCATGCCAATACTTGCTTGATAACTGTTATTGTAGGAAAACTCCACCAATGGTAAGAACTTGTCCCTACTTCCTTTGAAGTCAAGGACAAAAAGTCTTAATAAATCTTTAAGAGTTTGAATAGTCCTCTCCGACTGCCCGTCCGTCTGAGGATGATATGCTGAGCTAAAACGTAAATCCGTGCCCATAGCTTTTTGAAAACTAACCCAAAATCTTGAAGTGAATCTTGGGTCTCGATCAGAAACTATGGATACTGGCATACCATGCAGTCTTAAAATCTCGTTTATGTACATACTAGCAAGACGTTCAAGTGTATAAGTTTCTCGTATTGGTAAGAAATGAGCAGACTTGGTCAATCTATCAACAATGACCCAAATTGCATCTATGCCTTGAGAAACCATGGGAAGACTAGTAATGAAATCCATAGTAATGTGTTACCACTTCCATTCTGGAATTTCAAGTGGTTGCAATGGACCTTTTGGTACTTGATGCTCCACCTTGACTCGTTGACAAGTTAAACACCTTGAGATAAACTCTGCTATCTTTCTCTTCATATTGCTCCACCAAAATGTATGTCAAAGATCACGATACATTTTGGTACTCCCAGGATGGATTGCAAACGGTGTGTTGTGCGCCTCCATCATGATTTTATACTTTAAATCAGGGTCATTAGGAACACAAAGTCTGGAGTTGACTCGAAGTATTCCTTCTTCATCGATTCTTGCTTCCGGCATAGCACCTTCTTGCATTTTCTTCTTCATACGCATTAGCTCCAGGTCTGTATGTTGAGCAGCTTTAACTTTATCGATTAAAGTCGGTTCTACTAGTATGTTTGCCATCATCATGTGGGTCCTTGGAGTCTTTATCTCTAACTCCATCCTTTGTAAGTCATACAAAATGGGCCTTTGATTGACAATATTGCACTCGTGACCGCGATATGATCTTCTACTCAAAGTCGTCCACCACCACGTTCTCTTTTCCAGGATGGTATTGGATGGTATGATCATAATCTTTCAATAGTTCAAGCCAACGTCGTTGTCGCATGTTGAGTTCCTTTTGGGTGAAGAAATATTTGAGGCTTTTATGATTCGTGTAGATCTCCACCTTCTCTCCATACAGGTAATGCCTCCAAATCTTAAGCGCTAAAAAGCGGCAAAATGCCAACTCTAGATCATGAGTAGGGTAATTCCTCTCATATTCTTTGAGTTGTCGTGAGGCATAGGCTATGACTTTCCCATGTTGCATGAGAACATATCCTAACCCTTTGCTTGAAGCATCACTGTAGATGACAAATCCCTCTGAGCCAGATGGTATTGTCAGAACAGGTGCTGAAATGAGTCTCCTCTTGAGTTCTTGAAAACTCTTCTCACATTCCTCACTCCAACCGAACTTTGTATCTTTTCGAGTCAGCTGAGTTAATGGAGTAGCGATTCAAGAAAATCCTTCCACGAATCTCCGATAATAACCAGCTAATCCGAGAAATCTACGTACTTCGGTCACTGATTTAGGTTGCTCCCAGCTTTGAATAGCTTCAATCTTTGCTGGGTCAATAGATATTCCAAGACTTGATATCACGTGTCCAAGGAATACAACTTCCTCAAGCCAGAACTCGTATTTCTTCAACTTGGCATATAGCTTGTTTTCACGAAGCTTTTGGAGTATCAGCCTCAAGTGTTGCTCATGATCTTCATGGGTTTTGGAATATATGAGGATGTCATCAATAAAGACGACCACAAAATGATCCAAATATTCTTTGAATACTCGGTTTATCATATCCTTAAAGGCAGCATGAGCATTAGTCAATCCAAAAGACATGACTAAGAATTCATAATGCTCGTACCGAGTTTTGAAGGCAGTCTTTAAAATATCCTCAGTTTTAACCTTCAGCTGATGATATCCAGAACGAAGATCGATCTTTGAAAAAATGTGTGCTCCTTGTAACTGATCAAACAGGTCATCAATACGTGGCATTGGGTACCTATTTTTGATGGTGACATGATTCAACTCCCGATAATCAATACAAAGTCGCATACTCCCATCTTTCTTCTTCACGAATTGAGCAGAGCACCCCAAGGAGACGTCTTGGGACGAATGAAACCAATGTCTAACAATTCCTGCAATTGGGTCTTTAACTCCTCAAGTTCAATAGGAGCCATTTGATATGGGGCTTTGAAATGGGTTTTGTCTGGGTTCAAGGTCGATACAAAATTCAACTTCACGCCTGGGGTAGGCCGGAAGTTCTTCAGTGAATACGCCAGAAATTTATTAACAATAGAAATATCCTTCAAATCGGCGTATTTTTGTTTAAATCAGACATGAGCTAAGAAAGCTTGACATTCGCTTTTCAATAAATGAATAGCTTTATGGCTTGAGATGACCGTGATTGATTTTAATGGTTTGGTCGCTTGAATTCACATATAATAGGTTTATTAGGAATATGAAAGCTAACAACCTTACGAAAACAATCAATTTTAGCATGATGAGTAGTTAACCAATCAATCCCTAGAATCACGCCAAGTGCAAGTATTTTTAAGGGATAATATCGACGGTAACGCGTGCGTTTCTGGATTTGAATCAAACAAGACTTATAAACAGTGGATGTAATGAAGGTTTCTCCTAATGGAGTTTCAATAGATAAGTCAAAGTCTAATTTCTCTGGAGTCAAATTTAATCGTTGAGCGCAAGTAGGAGAAATAAAAGAATGGGTAGAACCGGTATCAAATAAGGTATAGACTTCACTAGAGTTTATGATAAGCTTACCCGTGATAACCTCGTTCGGGTTCCTTGCTTTCTGGGAGGTCAAAACAAACGCTCTCCCTTGCACTACCAGCTTTAACTTTTCTGGGACGGCTTTTGATGCCTCCATCCTAGCTGAATTTGTCTTCGGTGAATGATAAAATCGAGCTAAGTGACCTTCTCTTCCACAATTATAACATGATTTGGACAGCATCACGCAGTTTGGACTGATATGTCCCTCCCCTCCGCATTTGAAGCATATGATAGGTGGTCGTTCTCCTTCCTTAACAACGGGTCTTTGGTCTTTGACGCTTTCCATCATTGTTGAATCTCCTTTTCTTGAAATGTCCATTTTTATTGTCTTGGCTATGATTACCACCAAAGTGGTTACCATTTCTGGCATGTTAATTCCCTCCACGTTTGTTGTCACCGCTTCGATAACTGTTACCACTGGTATTTTCATTTTGCCGGCTGCTTTCTCTTGGTTGCGTTGACTCGTTATCACGCTCCAACAACTGAGCTCTATTTACAACATATGAATACAAACACAGTTTATGAGAAATAAGACATTTTCGTATCTCCGGTTTCAAACCTCTTAAAAACATTCGGGTAATTCGCTCCTCATTATCAACCAAATGGGATACAAACCGGGATAACTCTGAAAATTTAGCCTCGTATTACGACACGGTCATATTGTTTTGTTCTAACTTGATAAACTCCACCTTCTTCATGTGACGAATACTTTCGGGAAAGTACTTGTCGTTGAACAGCTCTTGGAACTTCTCCCAAGACATCTTGAGTGGTCAGTGGAGTGCGTTTTTACGATTCCCACCAGTAATCTACCTCTTCACGCAACATGAAGGTGGCGAAGGGAACCTTTTGTTCCTCGGAGCATCCCAAGACATCAAATATCTTGGTTATCTGCTTTATCCATGCTTCCACCTTAAGTGGTTTTGGCTCTCCAATAAACTCCGGTGGTCCCAGCTCCTTGAACTGTTTGGCGGTGACCATCCGAGAGTTGCCAGTGTTTCCACCTGCATTTTGGACAAGAGCCGCTCTCGCCTGATGTTGTATGAATTGCATGAAGCCTCGGAACATTCCATCATTCATCATTTGGTCAGTGTTGTTGTTTGCATGAGGATTGTCGCCTTCCTAATGCACATTATTCTGATTGTTGATCTGTGGAGACTCAACAGTCTCTTGTGCCCCATTACTATTCTCAATATTCTCGGATGTCATTTTCAAATACTGCCATAAAACAAGGGTTAATTGGCATGCAATATATTATCTCTATACTCTGACCAACCAATTAAATACAAAAAAAATAGGTAGGTCATACTAGCGAAGGAATTCCCCGTCTCTCCCCTCCTAGTTCTAGTCTCACATCTTAGCTAGGGATCATATCCCTATGCTTTGATACCAACTGTGATGCCCCCAAAATAGGTATACATCACCTATTCTGAGTCGTCAAATAAATGGTACAGAATACAAATACAACTTAATTATACAACTATCGTGTAAAGTACGACAAAACATAAGCTGTGAGTTTTAATACAAATATTGTCGTCTAGACAATATTCAAACTGAAATTCAATATTATTACATTTATTTTCCACTATTTCATTGAATAGTGAGGACTACTAATGCTATCATCTGGTCCGTCACTCCGTTCCCCGACTAGTCCCTGGCTTACGTTCTCATTTCAAAGAGAACAATAAAAGTAAAAGGGTGAGCTCAACTAGCCCAAAGAGAAAATATTATGACTAAGATAATGCGTAATATATTATCGTTAGCCTTCAACAGTGTTAAATTGATACAATATAACAACCATCAAGTTTAACTGCAGCGGAACAAGCAATCCATTAAAAGAGTCAAGTAGAGAATAAAATCTACTATCTTTTATGTTTTAAAAGGTTTTTCATCACTTTTATCGGCTGGGACTCGAATTTTAATAAATAATCCACATCATCGAATCACCCCCGCACTACTACTGCCCAAGGATATTCTTTAGTATCACGACCACAATTATCCATGCACTACGGGCCAAGAATATTTGTGTATTCAATAATGGTCATGATCATGCCAACAATCGTCCATCAATGCACTACGGGCCAATGAGGACTTTTACCACATCATTTGTAACATTACGGTCATGATTACACCGTATCAATAATCCTCGGTCATAATCATACCAAGTCCATCTATGCACTATAGGCCAGATGACTTTCAACAAAATATAAACATGAGGATGATGACAATGATATAATGATATAAGAATTCAATAAAACAAGTTCAAGAATTATTTTATCCAAGAACTAATAACGCCAAAATTGTCAATATGATATCGCTTTGTAGAGTAAAAAATTCAAGAATGCTCGTAAGAATATTTCCATGAAAAGATAGTAGATGAAGCGCAAAATATCAAGGATATTCCACTAATTTCATGGAGTATAGAAGTCAAAACTTTAACCAACTAGGTATAATAAAGAATGGAATAACAAAAGAAATCACCGTGCATGCGATAGAATCGCAGACGGCAAAAGTTATTCCAATGAATAATAAATAACGGAATCAGTCCCAATAGAACACACGTATAGGATATTCCAATGTAATAATAAAGACGGAATCGAGTCCAAAGATAAAATGCATGCATGCGTGATATTCCAATGAATAATAAAGAAGACGGAATCGTCCGGCGTAGAACGCACAAACAAGATATTCCAATGTAATAATAAAAAACGGAACCAGTCCTGGCGTAGAATGCATGCAGCGTGATGTTCCATCGAAATGATAAAGAATGGAACAACAAGTTCTCTTCATTGATAAGAAAGAAATAATACTCCCTACCTTAGAAAAAGCGGATACTTTGAATAGTGAGGTAGCAGACTTCTTCTTCTTTCTATAATTTCTCTCTATAATAATCTCTAAAAGCTTTTGTGAATTGGTGAGAAATGAAGGAAGAATGAGCTTCTATTTATAGGAAAATATAGTTTCGATAATTGCACGCTTTTGGGGCTCTAAAAATTACAAAGACAATACCTCCAACTTTTCTTTTATTTTTAATTTAGTCCTCGCAAGTATTATCAATCTTGCACCAACTCCCCTAATAGTAAATAATGTGAATCAATAGTTCAATTATGTGAATCAATAGTATAATCATGTGGAAAAATACGAATTACAGTATAGTACCTCCATCTATACCTCCATTTTTAACATAGTCATGCAAGTATTATCAATTTTGCACCAACTCCCCTAATAGTAAATAATGTGATTCAATAGTACATATATGTGAACAAATAGTTATATAAGCATGCGAATTAGTAGCAATTAATTGCTCATTTATCCGATAAATTACCCGATTTATCAATATAACCCCTAGACATCAATTATCATCGGAATAAATGTCGATTTTTACTAACACAAATAATTCCAACATAATGAAACTATTTTTTATCAAAAATATAAATTTTGAAATTTTAAAGATTGAATTTTCCTGAAAAAGTCAACTGTTGAATTTTTAACCAAATAATGAATCCCGAAAAATTTTGTGTTTATAGATAATTTTTACTAATTTCGTTGTTCCAGACTCAAATATCACGTCCGCGTCTCCAAATTCAACTCCGAACAACATTCATCATTAATATTATAACTCACAATATTTATCAACCAGGTCGTTCCCAGGAAAGAGGGGCTTCCAATAAGGATTTCTCCCTATCATGCCGCAATTAGGTGACCAAACCTCTCCTTGATGTAACTTCTAGACATTGTAAATATTGCAATTTAATAATATGAATAATTTTGTCATCTCAATTATTGATTTAATAAAATAACATATTATGCAGATGATACTGTGACAATAATTGAATCAATAATATGAGAGATATGATGCAACAATTACTATAGCAATAATTGAGTATAACTGAGTGACTTCTCACGTAAGCATCAATAATCAATACCGGTAGCTACTATTATGCAACCACATGCCATTATTCTCGTACTTTTTACTACCGGGTAGTTCAACAGCTTAACGGTAAAACTTCCGCCGTTATTTTCATAAAGTATTTTGTCGTTTTCTCAATCCGACAATAATTCCGCTGTGGGGTCCACTAATGATTGTCTTGGTTATGCGAATATTCCTGTTAAAACGAATATTCCCCACCAATCGAATATTATATAACAACTTGCGTACTTTACAAAATTTGTAAATATTACACACAACTATAACATTATATCAAATCCACACAATAATATTCAAAAATTTATTTCGAGAAAATTTAATCTTTATTCAAAAAGTTGGGGTCTTACAAATAAGTTATACAATGACAACCATCTTGATAACACATAGAATAGAATTTTATTATTATTTAATTTAATAAAATTATTTTACAATAAGATCCAAATTTCTCGGTCGTTACATTCTCCCCCCTTATAAAGATTCTGTCTCCAGAATCTCGTCTTACGTTTAATCAAATAGATGGGGAAAATTTTTCTTTATCTTTTCTTCTAATTCCCACGTTGCTTCCTCAGCATCGTGGTTCTTCCATACTACCTTTACTGATGGTATTACCTTGTTCCTCAGAACTTGTTCCTTTCAATCAATGATCTGCATCGGCGATTCTTCATAAGTTAAGTCTTTCTCGATATGAATCGGATCATACTCGATTACATGCTTATAGTCCGGCTTATATGGACGTAATACCGATACGTGAAGCACGTTATGTATTCGTTATAGGTCTGGAGGTAGTGCTATCACATAAGCTACCTCTCCCACCCGTTTTAATACTTCAAAAGGTCCTATAAACCTTGGACTTAAATTTCCTTTCTTTCCAAAGCTTATCTTTCCTTTCCAGGGAGATACCTTTAGAAACACATATGAACCCACTTCAAACTCTCGACTTAGTCTATGCAAGTTCGCATACTTCTTCCGTCTCATTCTGAGTGTGCATGACGAGACGATCTCAATTAACTTTACCACATCCGCCGCCCTGCATTGTACCAATTACGTCCCTAGCATCCGGCTTTCTCCCACCTCATCCCAACACAATAGTGTTCTGCACTTTCTTCCATACAGAGCTTCATAAGGCGGCATACCTATGCTTGCATGATAACTGTTGTTATACGCAAATTCTACCAGTGGCAGGTGATCATCCCAACTACCCTTGAAATCCATGACACAAGACCTCAACATGTCTTCTAATGTCTGAATTGTTCTCTAGCTCTGCCCATCGGTTTGTGGATGATAAGCTGTGCTTAACTTCAGCTACGTTCCTAACTGTTCTTGCAAACTCCTCCAAAAGTTCGATGTGAATCGTGGATCACGATCTGACACAATCGATACCGGTACTCCATGTCTGGAAATTATTTCCTTAACATTAAGTTTAGCTAACTGGTCTAAGTTATACTTGACCCTAATTGGCAAAAAGTGAGCCGACTTCATCAACCGGTCCACTATTACCCAAATCAAATCGTACCCTTTATTCGTCGTCGGAAGTCCCACCACGAAGTCCATCGTGATATGCTCCCACTTCCATTCTGGGATCTCCAATGACTGTAATAAGTCACTGGGTCGTTGATGTTCAGCCTTAACTTTTTGACAAGTCAAGCACCTACTCACATACTCTGCTATTTCTCTCTTCATGTTTGGCCACCAAAAACTCTGTCGAAGGTCTTGATACATCTTAGTGCTACCAGGATGTATCGAGTACCTCGAACTATAAGCTTCTTGTAACACTTGCTCCTTTAATTCCATCTCATTCGGAACCAAAATTCTTCTTTCAAATCTTAATAATCCCACATTATCAAGATTATACTTAGTATCTTCCTTCTCAGATAACCGCTGCTTCATTTGGTTACACTCGTTAGTCTTGAGTTGTACCTCCTTGACTCTTTCTACGATAGTAGATTGCATCTCTGTTGTAAAGAGTATCTGTCTTGTATCACTCGACATCTTCACTTCTATTTCCATCCTAGCCATCTCTGTTATTAACTCCTTTTGAGTCGTTAACATAGATAACTTTTCCCGACCCTTCCTACTTAAGGCGTCGGCGATTACATTGGCCTTTCTAGGGTGATACAGGATTTCGCAATCATAATCCTTTATCAACTCTAGCCATCTTCTCTGTCTCATATTTAACTCCTTCTGAATGAAGATATACTTTAGACTTTTATGGTCCGTATATATCTCACATTTTTCCCCATAAAGATAATATCTCCATATCTTTAGGGCAAACACTACCGCGGCCAATTCCAGATCCTGAGTAGGATAAACTTTCTCATAATTCTTCAACTACCGAGATGCATACGCAATGACTTTGCCATGCTGCATAAGTACACAACCAAGTCCTCTATGCGAAGCATTACTATACACTACAAAATTTCATGTGTCATCTGGCAATGACAAAACAGGCGCTTCACTTAATCTTTTCTTCAGTTCTTGAAAACTGTCTTCACATTTATCCGTCCATACGTATTTCACCGTCTTCCTTGTTAAATTAGTCAACGAGGTAGATATCTTCGAAAAATCTTGGATAAATCTTCGATAGTACCTACTAACCCTAGGAAACTCTGCACCTCAATCGGCGTTTTCAGTTGTTCCCAATTCATTCGCTTCCACCTTCACCGGATCCACTGAAATCCCTCGTCAATGACATGACCTAAAAACTCAACCTTTTCCAACCAAAATTCACATTTGGTGAATTTTGCATATAACTTCTCCTTCCTTAGTGTCTCTAACACTAATCTTAAGTGTTCAAAGATGATCTTCCAAGCGTCTTAGAATATACTAGAATATCATCGATAAACACCACGACGAACTTGTCCAAATATAGTTTGAACACTCGCTCATCATATCCATAAATGCAAAGCAGTGCATTCACAACCCAAATGACATCACCAGAAACTCGTAATGACCATAACGAGTCTTGAATGCAGTCTTTGGTACATCTTCCTTCCTAACCTTCAACTGATGATACCCCATCCGCAAATCTATTTTAGAAAAATACTTTGCCCCTTTCAATTAATCAAAGAGATCATCAATCCTGGGAAATGGGTATTTATTCTTTATCGTTAACTTGTTTAACTCCCGATAGTCGATACAAAGCCTTAACAATCCGTCTTTCTTCATGACAAACAACACCGGTGCCCCCCACAGAGAAACACTTGGTTGAATGTACTTTCTGTCTAATAGTCCCTGTAGCTGAACCATTAGTTCTTTCATTTCCACAGGCGCCATACGAGACGCGGTGCCTCGAGATCGGTGCCGCCTCACCATCACAATGTCTATCACAAATTGATCTCCCTATCCGTGCGGTAAACCCCAGAAACTCACTTGGAAATACATCCATGAACTTGTTTACTATAGGTATTTGTTCCATGGTTGCTCCCACTCTCTGGGTATCAACAATATGGCATAGGTAACCTACACAACCCTTCCTTAAAAGTTTTCTAGCTTGTGTCATCGCAAGGCAACATGGACGTCCCGGCAATTTACTACCGTAAAATACTACGGTGAGAGGTGCTTCAACGTCTCCGATGCTCATACATTTCTTTTTGCAATCTATAATTGCTCCATGGTTAATCAACCAATCCATTTCGAGAATTACGTCAATTCTCCTAACTTTATTCGGTATTAAATCTACCGATAACTTACGACCACGCATATCTACGCAACAACTCCTACGAATATCTTCAATGTGAATTATCTCTTCGTTTGCTACCTTAATGTTCAAAGGTATAGACAATTTTTCGAAATAATTCTAGTCGCCTAGCAAAATTACATGCTATAAACGAACAAGTAGCACCCGAATCAAATAGCACGTATGCATTTATATTGTTGATCAGAATAATACCTGCAACTACATCCCCTGATGCCACCGCATCTTGGACCGTCATATTAAAAGTGCGGGCCATTGATTTCCCCGGTTGAGCTGGACCACTAATAGCTAACTTACCGCTATTAGTTCCCTTATTTTTTTCTGCCCCCTTCTTCGGGCAGTTCTTTGCTATGTGGTCAGTTGATCCACATACAAAACATCCGTGATTTTTCTTCGAATTTGGACAGTTAGGCAAAATGTGCCCTTCTTGTCCACAATTATAACATACCGCCTTTCCTTTGAGACAGACTCCCAAGTGAGTCTTCTCGCAGGTTTTACAGGCCTCCATCCTCCTCTTAGAGTCCCTTTGTTTTACTCCGGTATTCCCAAAGTTAAAGCCCTTCCTCTTTTGACCGTTGCCACTTCCACTGGCTCCCTCAGTCTTGGTTCCTCCATCAACCTTGCCCTTGTTTTTCTTATCCTTGTGGTACTGGCTGAGAGCCTCATTCCCACCTTCGACAATTATTTCCTTTTCTAATATGGTTCCAAAAGAAGTACTTTGGAACACGTAGATTCTGGCTATAGAGCCGTGGTTTCAAGCCCGTCA
The DNA here is from genome assembly GCA_020205615.1 of Panax quinquefolius. Classification (NCBI taxonomy): domain Eukaryota; kingdom Viridiplantae; phylum Streptophyta; class Magnoliopsida; order Apiales; family Araliaceae; genus Panax; species Panax quinquefolius. The sequence continues at coordinate 79,018,126 of CM035172.1, read as the reverse complement.
ATCTTCTAGCCTTTCTCACTTCAGTGTCCACTTGGTGTGGAGTGAATCGTGCCAGTTCATTAAACTTGGTAGCATACTGGGGAACTATCATCTCCCCTTGTTTCAATTCAAGAAACCTCATTTCCATCCTCCCTTGCATACTCGTGGGAAAATAGTTCTCGAAGAAAATCTCCTTGAACCTCTCCCACGTTAGGTTCCCTATGTCGGCCCTAGCCTGGTTTGCCTCCCACCAGAAATTGGCCTCTCCTTTCGTCAAATAGGTTGCTAAGGCAACCTTTTGACCCTCCTCAACATTTGCTATTACAAATGCTTTCTCGATTTCTTTTACCCAAATCTGGGCTTCTATAGGTTCCGTAATTCCTTTGAACTCTGGCGGACCTACACTTTTAAAATCCTTAAAATTAGTAACTCGTACTACTCCATGAATCACGGGTACATTAGCCCCCGTTCTATTGAATGCAGTCGTTAAAAGATTAACGAACTCCTGCATTGGATTAACCGGACCACCCTCCGGTTGGTTAACATTAGTGCCTTAATTTTGTTGTCTCCTTCTTAGCGGCATTTTGCTGTTAAGAAAACAACACATCATTATTACTTTAGTCTTGTTGGTTTTTTATTATTTGTAATACAACAATAACTCATACTCATTACTCAACCTATTTCATAAAAAGACTTATATTGATTCATAACTTGTAGTATAACACTACATTGTTTACATTACTCAGCCTTAGCTGATTACATTACCATCCCGCAATTACTTTCCAAAATTTGGGATTTACAAAAGACTACCCTTTGTTATACATAAAAGAGGGTTTTTACGTCACTACTAGATACATAATATTTATTTATATCTAATCTACTCTAGCTATTGCTAGACTACATCCTGACGTAGGACATTCTCGAAATCTTTGTTGGCCGCATTCTAATTACATCTCTCTACCGATAGTGTGTCGGGTCCGTCTCCGCTTCTATCTCGATACCCACCACGTCTTCATTGAAATCTACATGAGAAATCCTATGTATATAGGACATCCTCTCCAACTTCCGCTGTTTAGTCTTTAGCTCCTGCTTGAGCTCAAAGACTTCACATTTCAGCTCTCGGACCTTGTCCTTAGCTAGAACTCTATCATCATGCTCCTCTTCCCACATTCCCTCCATGCTAGCCTTGTTCTCATAGACAGCTTGGAGTTCCTCTTTCAACTCCTTAACCTCTTGGCAGTAATGGACATTCCTATCCAATACCAACATAAATAGTGCCTTCATTGATTCCCCCATAGACAACTCCTCTGTAGGTGGAACCTGGTCAAAGGACATCACGTCCACCTCCTCCTCTAGCATGGCATCAAATATAGACATGTAGTCTAAATTGTCCGAGTCTCCAGACTCGATTATCACAAACTCTGGTTCTACTGCTACGGGATTTGGTAGTATCTCTACCCGATTAACCGAATCCTCGCTCACTACATGTATATCTCTATACATATCATTTTCTCCTGACATCTACAATAAAACAAGAAAGTTTGATTAGTCCACGTCAGTAAAATAATAGAAATACATAACATAATATAATGCATTTTTATAGGGTTACTTTCCATCTTTTACTTTTTTATTCTTTCTTAAGGTTATGACTTAAGGTTCTACTTTCCCCCTTAAGTTGTATAGCCTAGGCTTTGATACCAACTTGTAGCGCACCCAAATCCGGGTATCTTCCAACCTGAGAGATGGTGCTATATCTGTACAACATTCATACATTCATTCAATTGAAAAGTCTCAAAGAACGAACACAACTTCTATATATTTAAAATAATATTTACATTTCCCTGGTTCTATACCCATTACAAAGGTTCTTTGTCATAATATCAGTTACATTACAACAATAGACCTATAATATTACAAGATAGCTTAGTAATCTGTCTTAGCTTTTCCTTTATCCTTTTTCGATCCTTCGGGACGTTCAGTCTTAGCTGCATTCATATAGTTCAAGCAAGAGTGAGCATAACTAGCTCACCAAGTATAAAAATTTAATAACAACATGCTTGACACATACAAATCGTATATCTTCAACAACTGAACAATAGTTATGAAGTACTATTGATAATTCAAAATAGCACTTCATCTTTTCTTCCAAAATGTTTTACAATAATAACAATATTTAGTAAAACATTCACTCCAGTCAAAGACCTCGAGTATTCATTCTTTATTGGAAAAGGACAACTCAAAAGCAAGTGCGTAAGCCTGATATTACTTACGAGTACTTCTAGGTGATCAGCCTATTGTACTCTATGTTGATCAACACTACATCCATTAAATGTATGCACGTTTAAGCATTTGGCAACCTCACGTGCCTGTTGTTTTACCGACAAAACATTTGTTTAACATTTCAATCTTCTTTTGAAAACCATATCAAGTAGTTGACAAAAGATAGAAACATTTGATAATAAATGAATAGATTATCAATACATCAAGTCTAGCCAAAGGAATTGGCTTTAACTTCAACATACCTCAATTCATGCGAAAGAATACATAAACTTCAAAAACTTGTTCAGATTGAACTGAGACAAGAGTTAGAATACTTGCCTTTAGCGTCTACTATGGTATATTAACTTTATGTTAAAGTCTTTCAAGTCTCTACAATACATGATCACATAATGCCTTACATTAGGTCACATATAATCAAGTATGTATATGACTATATCATACTTTCATCTCAATCTAACTGTGTATTGGATTCAGTTACTATTTGTTCCAGTTTATCATTATCCTTACCTTTATATTCGACTAGGTTATCTCAACCTTTATACAACATCCTTAAGGTATAACAAAGTTTAAACAATGTTACATTTCCTTCCTTAGGTTGTGTTTACTTTTAAATCAATTAGCTTTCCTTTCTTTGTACTTAGAAACCTTCATTACTATCCTTGTTACGAGATCATGCGCTGCGGCACGAAGTCTCACTTACTTATTGGGCAGCATACGCCACACTCGAGAGGATTTTCAGATCACATGGCGCTACGGTGCCATAAATTGTACTACAGTTCACGCTCTCGGACATCACATGCACGCATCACGCATCACGACGACTCATTTAGCCTAGGGTTGGCGTCACGGCGCCAACTCTGCACACCGTAAAAAATTATCTTTGAATTTTGTGAACTTCCCGGACACATAACTTCTTCGTTATAAGTCCAAATTGGCTCTTTCAAAAGCCTACGGTTCACAAATTACGTAATCTACCTGTTCATGCAAGAATTTTATCTATTTCACTTTGTTTGATAAAAATTCACCTATTGGTTCATTTTTAACGAAAACGATAAGCGTTCGTGAACGTTCAACGCTCGTTTCTTCGTTCTAAGTCAGAATCCGGTTATTTTCGAATTCGAAACTCTTAAATCCCAAATATGACTTGTCTCTATTGGAAAACAATGGTTCCGAGTTCAAACACAAAATTTGACTTCTATTCCGAGAATTTTACGAATTCGACGATTATCGCCCAGTCGTGTAAATTCCGAAATTCTTCATTCTTATGATTTGTTCAACATTACAAATGAATTCCATTCATTATGTGAACATCTCAACATACTTATTACAACAACCTAAATTCATTGTTGGATTTTATTGACTTATTCTTCATGAGCTTATAACTTGTCAAATTATAAACTACTCGAGATTTTATTATTCATGACTTATGACAATTAAAGTTTCTTAATCATCATACTTTACATGTTCTTCACATATAACTTTACTTATGTACACATGATACATAAGATCATATAAGTTCTTGTATCACTTCTCTTAATAAACTCATTACAAGTTCAAAACTTTCATACTAACATTCAAGGTTAACTTATAATAAGTTTATAACTTTGATAAGTTCAAATGACTTATTGCCAACTTATGTGGCTTAAGATCATGACTTACACATTCTTCTTGATTCTTATCATTCATGTTTCTTAATCCATCTTTTCTTATCAACCTATCATGGTAGAGATAGAAGATAATTTAGAGAAGAAGTCTTACTTTTGAATTCTTGGTAAGGTAGCTTTCTTCTTCTTCTTACAAATGAAATGACTTATTTGTAGCTTATTCTCTCTAACACTTAAGCACTTTGCAATATGTTGGATTATTTGAACAAGTGTTAAATGGTTATATTTATAGAAGTTGCAAAGCTAGGGTAGTTTAGTCATTAAATCTCCCCACCTCCTTTAAGCCACCTCCTTACTATTCATTACTTGTTAATCACAACACTTATCCTATGCTTGGCCATTACTTCAAAGTCTTGGTCACCACATTAACTTGGTCACCACATATAACCATATTAATATGGTGTGCCCCATGGGTCAACCAATTCATTGCACTCTAGCTTGGGCTTGGACCACTAAATCTTTGGGCTTTGCATTAATAAACACTAATTGGTTCATTAATTAATGATTAGGCCTTAACATTTTATTCACTTGGACTTGTAGTAATTCCAATCAATCTTTCCAAGTCCATTAACATTACTTAATACATATACATATAGTTTATGTATTATTGTCGTATTCTAATTCATATAGAATTTATATACTATACTTCATCCTTCATATAAAAATCGTAGATAATACTTAGATTATACTCGCTTTTCATTACTTTGCACAATACCAAGTATCATACAATTATTACTTATTCATTACTACTTCGCCTTCCTTAATGTTTATAAATTAAGTCCGCAAGCGAAATATTACATTTTCCATAACTAGATTTTTATTACATAATCCATCTTACCTTGTTATTCTATCATTACGTATTTCTCGGAAATTCAAAAATATATCCTGAGCAAATACCGATGAATAGTGTTTTTTGGAAAATCTCTCGGAAAACTTTTATTTTCGTCTTGGAAATTCAAACACTTTAATTCATCCACGTAGCTCAAATACTACGACATTCTAACATCAATAGGTTATACAATGACAACCATCTTGATAGCACATAGAATAGAATTTTATTATTATTTAATTTAATAAAATCATTTTGCAATAAGATCTGAATTTCTCGGTCGTTACAAATTGTCCGTATTAATTCTGAGAATCCTCCAATTTCAATTTCATCCTCTCCTGTTCAGCCCCCAAATCAATCCTCCTCTGAAATCATTGACATGTTGAAACTAGTGATTAGTAATCAAGAAAAAATGCAGGCTGAAATGACTGGCCTACACACCCGGATGAATGTGTTGGAAAAAGGAAAATTGCCTTTGGGTGCCCCTGAAATTAACAAACTGTATAATAATATTGAAGATGAATTCATTGACTTACAGGCAGGCTTTGAACTGCAAACCACTGCTTTGGCAGAGGTTATGCAGAGAAGGCTTAATCGAAATTCCTGTCAGTTGAGTCAAGAACTGAAGTTTGTTAGTAATCAAGTAGGGGAATTGGCTGAGTTCATTTCTACTCGTTTCAATGATGTGGGAGCTAAACTCCATATGCAGCGTAAGCATTCAACAGTTCCAGAGTGGGTACATTGTAATTGGTTGGCTGAGTATCAAGGAGAATTTCTAGATGTCCCTCTTCCACCTGCAACTGTCATTCCTAGGCCTCCCCAATTCGCTACTGACCTAAGCTTTGCTGAGAAGATTCATCGTGATAATCACCGACCCTACTTCACAGCAAGGGCCGATTGGCAAGCAGTTGTGGTAGATCTCGAAGAATGACCTGCTCTCCTTTTTGTTTGATGACAAAGGGGGAGAGTTTTTAAGATTATAAGGTTGCTATGGACAAGTTTTTAAAATTTTATGTTGGTTTTGGTTTGGTGTGTTTCACCAAAAGACTTATGTTTAATTTGGGATTTTAAATATTTGATATATTTACAGTAAATATTTTGATATTTGATCAACTAACAATTACTGCAGGTAACAAATTTACAGAAAATTGAATTTCATATTTCAGTACCCTGAAATGATATTGTTGCATGGATTTAGGGGGAGTAAATTTATGTGATGCATATATTCAGGTGGAGTATATGAGAGTTAAACAATTTTGGGTTGTCATCATCAAAAAGGGGGAGAATGTTGACTTTGTCATATTCTAGCCTTATGTTTTGATGATAAAATGTTCAAATACTAAATTGTTTTATGATGTTTCAGGTATTTTGGTGATAAAGAGCTTTGATTGGAGATTCAAGAATATGAAGGAATTTCTCTTTTCGAGGAAAACAAATGTAAGATCAATTGCATAATAATTGATTTTTTATTTAAAGGCTCTAGGACATTTTATTGCATTTTATATTGCTATATGTATTAAATGTAAAATGTTTTAAAGTCTTATGAAAAAGAGGTTTTCTAAAAATAAAATGATATCAGCTTAATCAAATACGAAAAGCAATTTGATATATATCACATGTGTATTTCATGCACTAGTCCATATGCCCGGTAGTTAATTAATATTTCTTGAATTTTATTGCATACATGTGGGTATAATCATGATTTTCTAGAATATCTAAAGGACGGCAGACTTTAGTATGATTTGTTGGGTTTGCGGTTTTCAAGGAATATATGTATATTGGAACTCTAAAGATTGTATTGAAAAGAGTTTGACGTCATATGAATTGCTTTACAACTGCCACCTTTATACGAAGAGAAGAAGTCAAAGTTTTATCTCTTTATCTATCTCAAGAAGTTTGATTTTGTTACTTGAATAAATATCAAGTTAAACGTTCACTTTTTGAGGATGTCTACACCGTTTGACTTGGACATATTAAACTTATCTTTATTTAACGGTATTATTTGGATGGCTATTTAAACAGTGCTTTTCATAAATGAAAAACACAACTCACGAATTATTATTGCACTTATTATTAATATTGAGCAAACTGATTTACTGAGTGCAATTCTTGAGAAGCTAAGCAATTAAATTTCTGATATTATTTGAGCTGATATTCGGTAAGAAATTTATTGTTTATTTATTGTGTGCTAATTGATCATTGCATATAGTTGAGCCTTTAATTGTTAAATTGATTATTCTTGCATTGATCATAGACCTCTATATCTGTATTGAATTTTTCTGTTTTAGACTAGGTGTAGTCTAAAAGTGTTAATCCTAGGGGATTAAAGAAAAAGCTTACAAACAGGTTCAATGAAGCAAAGGTGCTTGAAGAGTGCATAGGTGCACAAGGAGCAAGAAAGCTCAAGGAAAATTAATTGTTAATTAATTTTTGTTAGAATCTGTTTTGTAATCTGTATTTATTTACAAAAAAATAAATAAAGTGAGTCTCCAATACTAGTTGGTATTGGACGCGGACTAGGCTATTATTAAATAGGGTAATAGCTGAACCACGTAAAAAATCTTGGTGTTGATTTTATTATTTGCTTTACTTTAAAATCACATAAGTTACTTAATTATCTTAATTTGACTACTTGCATTATATTAAGATAATTCTTTAACATCAAGTATTTTATTTAATAGGCTATATTAATTCAGTAAGCTGATTTCAATCATTATAGTAGCCTGAAATTAATAATTTTTAAAAGTTAGTCATAGATAGCTCCTACACTTATTTAACCCCCTTCTAAATGTGCCTAGTTAAATTTCATTTATTGTGTGGTGTTTCTATGTATTCATATAAGATGCAAAAGCAAATACTAGTTTATATAGTCTAGTTATTAATTGTAAATTTGTACAAATAATAAATTGATGAAATTAATTAGCTATGTAATGTGTGTTGAGTGACTCACGTAATAATATAGCATATAAATAATAATTATTGTAATAATAAAATTATTACAATATGATAAGTCCATCACGCCAAAAAATATGATACTGCAAATATAATTATTTTAATTATTTAAAATTTATTATTATTAATACAATAAAATTTATTATTAAAATTTATTATTAATACAATATGAAAAAATTGTTTGATAATTGATATATGTACAAAACATCCGAATGACAAAAATTTATTATTTTACCCTCCTAAAAAATTTCAAAATTATTGTAAATTTATTTAATATTACTTAATATAATAGTTAATATTTTTTTAATTTTTAAAATATTTTTTTACTTCATTCAACCATTCAGCTAAAAAAATGGATAATAGACTTTTTAGTCACTGTAGTAGGGCCTGATTTTCATTGAGGTTACCGAAACTTTTTTTATTACAATCGAATAACTATACTCTCAAAAATTACAAAATTTATTAAATATTTAATATTAAAAAATAATATTATTTAATATCCACTAGGCCAACTACCTATCATGATAGAATTAATGTAACACAAATATTTATACCACTAATAATAGTAATTATTGTAATAATAATAATTATTATTTTAATAATAATAATAATTATTTTAATAATAATAATTATTATTATTTTAATAATTACAATAATTAAAATAATTATTATTATTATTAAAGGGAAAGAAGGCCACGTTACTATTTGGAATCTTGCGTCAGATGTGGACCGTTTGATGCTCATCATATTTTTACATAATACTTATATACAAAACTCATTAAAATAAATTCTAGTATTAATTAATTCATTCTAAAACTAAAATTAATCCAACTGAATTGAAACTTGATTCTATATTTCCTCCATTTTAAAAAATTGGGATAGCTCACAAGAGAAGTGATAATAATAATAATAATAATAACTAAAATAATAATAATAAGTAATTAAAATAATAATAATAATAATAACTAAAATAATAATAATAATTAAAATTTTAAATAATAATAATTATTATTATTGTAATAATAAAATAATCAAAAATAATTATATTTGCAGTATCATATATTTGGCGTGATGGACTTGCCAAATAAGCACATTTCATAAGCTGCTTCTGTAAAATGATAACTCAAATGTGTTTAGTTTAGCCTTCAAAAATCCAAATTCTTAAAAACGAAAAATACAAATGTCAAAACCTGAAATTGTGATTTTAAAATAAACAGGGCAAGTCACGGGTTAGTTTTAAAGTTTTTTTTCTTCACTTCTTTGTGATATCAATTTTAATAATATTAATATATCAAATTGTCATAACATTTGATGAAATTATAATTTTATCATTACAATATGAATATTCAACTTTATTTAACGCAAAAAGAAGTGAAGTATAAAACATTAGAGAAAAAAAATATATGAAATTAATAAAATTAATAACAATCACATATCAAACAGATAATCCCATATTTTATCTCCAACTTATGTTTTAACTACTTGTATAAATAATATAGAAAAACAATAATTTTATTTAAACAATCAATAATATTACTTGTTTAAGATAATTATCTACTATTGTGTGGTGTTTATGTTTATTCATATAAGATGCAAAATCAAATACTAGTTTATATAGTCTAGTTATTAATTGTAAATTTGTACAAATAATAAATTGATGAAATTAATTAGCTATGTAATGTGTTGAGTGACTCACGTAATAATATAGCATATAAATAATAATTATTGTAATAATAAAATTATTATTTAAAATTATTACAATATGATAAGTCCATCACGCCAAAAATATGATACTGCAAATATAATTATTTTAATTATTTAAAATTTATTATTATTAATACAATAATAATTATTATAATAATTATTATTATTATTACAATTCCTAGTACAGTGAGAAACAAATGTATTATATCTTATAATCTTCACATGCATAGAAACGATGATAGGTGGTTTAAATATTAGTGTTACATAAATTTTAGCATGATATGTAATTGGTCTAGTGGCTTGTTGGAATATAAAGCTTTTAATTTGGGGATGTCATGAGTTCAACACTTGTGAGCAATGTTTTTTTTAAGTCACATCAACAAAAATATGCATAGTCAGTATTTCGTCCGTTTTTTCGGACGAAAATTAGAAATAATGACCGTTTTGTAATTTTTGAGAGTACAATTATTCGATTGTAACAAAAAAATATATTATCCAATTAAAAATAATGACCATTTTGTAATTTTTGAGAGTACATTTATTCGATTGTAACAAAAAAAGTGTATTATCCCGCTAAAAAAATCTGACTTAACCATTCAACTCGTTCATCTTACCGATTCAGTCATTCAGACCAAAATAAACACACTGACCGATTCAGTCATTCAGTCATTCAGCCATTTAACTCCATTCAACTCTAAACAAACACCCCCAGTCCTCCATCAGTCTCCTCGATAACCCCAAATCACTCCTCTCTTTCATGAATTATGGCCTCGATGGGTTCTGCTTTGAGGCCAAACTCAAATGGGAATAGTGGATCATAATTTTGGTCCCCTAAATTCATTGGCATGGCAGCTGATTAACAGTCTTAACAAAGTATGTGGAAGCTTGCCTGTGAATTTGTAGTCCCCAAACAAAACATCTGCAACGCCTTGTCCTTCTGATCCGGGAAGCCAAGCAGCCACTAGGGCATCCATGGTAGATTTCTTAATTACGGTTATTACCCGAACAACCGAATAGTAAATTCAGTAATTCGATTATTTGTTCGGATAACAAAATTGTACAAATTTTGATTTTCGGTTATAACCGAATAGCTTATTCGGTTTGGTTATAACAGAATGATCAGTCCTAAATATGAGACTTAAAAGACCACCAAGACCTTCACTTGGTAGTGTTTTTATAAGAAAAACTTCTGTTGGGCCATGATACTTTTCATATTTGGATTGGACCTAATGGCCTCCTCCCTTGGACAATGTTACTTTTGTCCTGTTGGGTCGAATGATTTGGGCCCAATTATTTGATTATGTTATTGGGTTATTTCAGTTGGGTCCGGTCAGTCTGGACCATCTTTATTGCATTGGGCTAAATCCTTGGATCGGTCCATTACACAAATTGCCATTTAACCCAGCTTTGATCGGTAATCATTACACAAGATAACAGTTGACTGTTATCTGCCACCTTTCTGAATGGCATTAATGAGGATGGGACTCCGATGACCGGCGGTGGCAAATAGTGGTAGCAGGTAGGGAAGTGAGCTACATACTTTCGACTGAGATGACCGGGAGTAGGGGAAGGTGTCAGGGAGTAGTGGGTGGCACGGTAAACCAGGTTTGGAGTGCATATGGGGTAACGATCATACAAGGAAGGAAGGTAACTAACTAATCACTTATCTAATTATTATTATCTCTCAAGTACTAGACAATATTTTCCTCCATTGTACTGACTCTCACGCCGAAGCTATCCCCCGACGGTCAAGCCGTCAAGCTTTTGGTGTTGACTTATTGAACTATGCAGGATATCGACGCGTCTTGGTGATTGGGACGTGGGGAAAGATCTTGGCATTAACATTGGCTCTAGAAGGAGGGGTGAGTTCTAGTGTCCTGAATATTTTTCAATCACAAACTGTGTTTGTTCTACGTCAATATTTATGGTGAAGAGTAGAACACCTACACCGAAGGGCGTACCACGATGATGTCGGTGAATCAAGGCTACGAGTATCTGTCAAGGATCGTTTGGGACCGGCACTAAGCATTCATGCCAGCATAGCGTCCAAAAGTTCACATGAAGATTCTCGCCTGAGGGCTGTGGGCAACGTTAATCGAAAGCTAGTTTTCATGACAGAGAAAGGGTTTGGCCATGGTCGGAAACGAGTAGAAGGCACCTCGCCTAGAACTCGATACCGAGATGACCAAGACGAAAAGGCCTCCCGACTGGCTAAGATGGTAGATGAAGCAGATAGGGCCATGGAGGTACTTGTAAAGCAACAACAGGATATAACTGAGCAGATGTCCCGAATGGCAGAGTTGAGGGATGAAGAGTTCAGTTATGTTCAATCCGAAGAACGCGGGCATTGGAGTGGGAAGGAACCTGCTCATTCAGGGCGTGAGTCTCGGGGCCAACCTCGAGAAATAAGAAGATCCAGAAGCCCTACTCCTCAAAGATCGAAGAGGGCACATCACCCTGTCAGTTCTAAGGAGCAGGGTCAAAGCGAACGAAGAGGTCGATCCAGAGATCGCACTCCTGAGAATACAAAGAATGCGCTCATTGTTGCGCATTCTCACCATAGCGGCCGAGTTCAGAAATGAAGTAGATCCAGAGGTCACACTCCCGAGAGTCTACTGTGGGTACACCACCCTATGGACGCTCGTCATCGAAAAAGTCCCTCTAAAGTTGGGGGTTCTATTGTAAGAGACCGGTCCACTCAGAAGAGGAAGGAGTCGCCTAAAAAAGAAGCATCATCCCAACCAGAAGGTGTGGAGTATCTTGTTAAAGAATTGAAGGAGCTTCGGAAGCAGCTTTCCGAAGTACAGAAAATGAAAGATACTTCGGGAAAGAAGGCATCCCCTTTTTTCGCGAAGATTCTAAAAGAGAAAGCTGACCCCACCAAGAAGTTGCCCCACATTGAAAGTTATGATGGATCGGGGGATCCTATGACCACAACATCGGCGTTCAATCGAATCGATGGATTATTATGACTTTAGCGATGCTGTTAAGTGTCATACTTTTGTCACGACACTCAGAAAGGATGCCAGGCAGTGGATGGGGACTTTGCCTTCAGATTCAATTTCATCTTGGGGCAGACATGTGCAATAAGTTCCATGCTCGCTTCGGGAGCAACAAAAGGAGGGGGAAACCAACTGGCTCGCTGGCTCAGGTTCGACAGTATTCGAATGAGTCTTTGGGCCAATATGTAAAGCGATTTTGTGAAGCAGTCGGCCAAATAACAGACTTGAATGATCTACAAGCCGTGGGACTATTTCAGAATGGTTTAGATCTGGTTAAATCAGAGAAGTTGGTGAAGAAGTTAATGTTTCACCACCCGAAAAGTCTCGCTGAAGCCTTCGACAAAGCTGAAGGTTATATCGTGGTAGAGGAAGCCATGAATAGCCTCAAACGTCCTTCTTTAGATCGGCTTAAAGAGACAGATCGGGACAAAACAGAAGGGGACCAGAGGAAGAATGAAGGAAATAAAGACCGCTATGATGGCGGGTCAAAGAAATACAACAATAATTGGAGACAGGGCGGAGGACGTTCGTCCGCTCCAGCCCAGAGAGTAAATAGGACGTATACTGCACTCAACACTGACAGGACTGTTATCTTGGATCAGATTAAGAATCAACCTATCTTCGAGCCACCTCGAGATAACATTAAGCCCGGAAAAGGAAATTCTTGTAAGTATTGTGACTATCATCAAGCCTCGGGTCACGATACGAATGACTGTGCTAGTTTGAAGGATTTTATTGAAAGAAAGGTACAAGGCGGGGCTTTAGTTCAGTATGTGGCTGCCAGAACGACTCAGCAAGTTCAACAGAGGGATAGAGAGCCCGCTCAGTGCAAATTGAACCAGTTCAAAGAAGCATTGCGGCTCTCAAATGACTGCAAGGCATGTGGTAGATGTCATCACTGGGGGCACTTCTGGCAAACTCGTTGGAAAAAAGCGCCGAAGTCATCTGGATTTGGTTATGTCAGTGGCGGGTACCCTCCCAAAGACTGATAGACCTTATCCGGATACGGTAATCTCCTTTACTGACGAGGATTACCCTTCGAAAACCATCGAACCGTATGAGGGATCATTGGTGCTGACTGCACAAGTGGGTTCGGTGGATATGAAAAGAATGATGGTAGATAACGGGTCTTCTGTAGATATCTTGTATGCCCACGCTTATCAAAGGATGCATCTGGACGGGCGGAAGATGGAGATAGGGCAGGAGACTCCTTTGTATGGTTTTAGTAATGATCCGGCCAAGGTGGCTGGAACTATTGAACTACCGGTCATCTTCGGAACGGCCCCCCAACAGGTAGAAATTATTTGCAAATTTTATGTTGTGTATGTAGATTCTACTTATAATGCTATTTTGGGGAGGCCTACTTTAATTGCTTTACAAGATGTGACCTCAATCCCTCATTTCAAAATCAAATTTCCTACGGCTCATGGGGTTGGTGAGGTGAAAGGAGATTCGGATCTGGCCAGAAGATGTTATAGAAATGCTGTGATCACTTCGGGAGTGGGGGTATCGAAGCTAAAGTAGACCATGTCGATAGAGATCAAACCCTTCACTGAGAGCAGTTCTGAACCATTGGTCATGCCAACTGAAGAAATAGAAGAGATAGAGCTCATCCCGGGCAAGGCAAATAAGATAATAAAAATAGGTTCGGGTCTGCCGGAACCTCTCCGGACGAACCTCATGGAACTCCTGAGATGCTATGTTGACATCTTCGCATGGGAACCTCAAGACATGCTGGGAGTGAGCAGGGATATTGCTGAGATCGATTGGAAGTGGACCCGTCAAAGAGGCCAGTTCGACAGAAGAGAAGGATCTTTGCACCCGATCGCCAGCGGATCATCGATGAAGAGATTGCAAAACTGTTAGCTGCTGACTTCATCTTTGAGATCGACTACCCGCAGTGGATGGCAAATGTGGTGCTGGTCCAGAAGTAGAATGGGAAATGTCGAGTCTGCATCGACTATACAGACCTGAATAAAGCTTGTCCAAAGTATTTCTACCCGCTGCCCCACATCGACCAGCTCATCGATGCAACTTCGGGGTATGCTTTATTAAGTTTCATGGACGCATTCTCTGGGTATCATCAGATTTCCATGAGTAAAGAGGATATACCGAAGACGGCATTCATTACGCATCGTTCGGTATATGCCTATAAGAAAATGACCTTCGGCCTAATCAATGCCGGGGCCACATACCAGCGGATAATGAACTACGTCTTCAGATATCAGTTGGGCAAGAATATGGAGGTGTACGTGGATGACATGATTGTTAAGAGCATGCTGGTACATAAACATCTGGATGATTTAGAAGAATGCTTTCAGACAATTCGTCATCACAACTTAAGACTGAATCCCACTAAGTGCACCTTCAGATTAGGGGCTGGCAAGTTTCTGGGTTATCTTGTCAGTCAAAGAGGAATTGAAGCCAATCCAGAGAAGATTCAAGCGATCCTAAATATGAAGACTCCTCAGTCATTTAAAGATGTTCAACGTCTGACTAGAAGGATTGCAGCTTTGAGGAGGTTCATGTCCAAGTCGGCAGAAAGGTGTTTGCCATTTTTTGATACGTTGAAAGGGCCGAAGAATGCAAAGACGTTTCAATGGACTTCGGAGTATGAGGACGCCTTTTAGAGCATTAAGTCCTATTTATCTTTGGCGCCTTTGTTGGTGAAGCCCGCTCCTGCTGAGCCTCTGTATTTGTACTTAACAGCTAGTTCGTTGGCAGTAGGAGCAGTTTTGGTGCGTGAAGTTGGGGGTAAGCAACACCCGATTTATTATGTAAGCCATGTCCTTCGGGATGTTGAAACAAGGTACCCAAACATTGAAAAGTTTTCTTTTTCTTTAATAACTGCTAGTCGAAATCTTAGGCAATACTTCCAGGGTAGGTTGTTAATAGTATACACAGATCAGCCTTTGAAGAAGATTATGGGCAAACTTGAGGTATCGGGGAGATTAGCTGCATGGACGATGGAGTTATCTCAATTTTTCATTGAATATCATCCCCGAACTGCTATCAAGGGGCAGGCCTTGGCTGATTTTGTAGTCGAATGTTCGTTTTCTGAAGCTGATGAAGTTGTGGCAGAAGCTGAAGGATCTGATAGAGCAGTTGCAGTTCTTCAGCAGAAGCAGAGTTCATGGACGTTGTATGCAGATGGGTCTTCTACTACGGACATCAGTGGAGTAGGGATTATTCTGACGAGTCCGGAGGGATTCAAAGTGCAATAGGCCATCAGATTTCAGTTCAAAGCAATGAACAACGAAGCTGAGTATGAGGTAGTACTCGCAGGGTTACGACTAGAGAAGAGTCTTGAAATGCAAAGAATAGTCATCTTCAGTGATTCTCAGTTAGTCGTTAAGCAGCTCTTTGGGGAGTACGAAGCTCGAGGTCCAAGAATGATCAAGTATTTGGCAGAACTAAAAGGGCGGCTTCAGTATTTCCAGTCCTACGAGTTTCAAGGGGTCGAATGTAATGACAATTCCATTGCCGATGCACTCTCCAAATTAGCCACTACGGATGTTAGAGTTTTTGATGGATCCGTTTACTTAGAAATCTTGCAGCATCCTAGTGTTCATCATGAATCGGTAATGTGCGTTGACCGAACCAGCTGCTAGTTGACTCCATATCTGGAGTATCTGGCAGATGGCGTCTTACCTTCGGATCAGATGCTGGCTAAGAAAATCAAGTACAAGAGTGCTAACTTCATTTTGATAGATGGGGATCTATTTCGAAGGGCCTTCTCGTCTCCACTGTTAAAATGTTTGACTCCATCCGAAGCTGAATACGCTCTCCGCGAGGTTCATGAAGGCATCTGCGGCGACCATATGGCTGCTAAGTCATTAGACTATAAAGTATTTCGTCAGGGGTACTACTGGCCTACCATCTTCAAGGAAGCGATAAAATATGTCAAGAAGTGTGAGAAATGTCAGCTCAACAGTCCGATCCCACATCAGCCACCAGAAGAGATATACTCAATCTTATCTCCTATAACCTGTGCTGTCTGGGGGGTTGATATACTGGGTCCACTATCGAAAGAAAAAGGGCAGGTCAATTTCGTTATAGTTGCCATCGACTACATGACCAAATGGGTAGAAGCGATGCCACTTAGGTTAATAACAAAACTGGAATGCTTGAAATTCATGAAAGAGTCTGTAGTGTTCCGTTTCGGAATTCCTAAGGTGGTGATATCGGATAACGGACGTCAGTTTTTGGGATCAAAATTTGAAGCATTTTTGAAAGAGTTAGGAGTTCAGCATAGAAAGACTTCAGTAGCTCCTCCTCAGTCAAACGGACAAGTCGAAGTGACCAATAGAACGTTGCTGAATGGGATCAAGCGTAGGTTGGATGAAGCTAAGGGAAGATGGCCAGAAGAGCTCCTCAGCGTGTTGTGGGCTTATCGGACTACCTCGAGGACTACAACAGGAGATTCACCTTTCAGACTAGCCTATGGTACTGATGCCTTAGTCCCAGTTGAAATTGGATCCCCAAGTCTTCGGGTCAGTCAATTTAAAGAGATCTACAACGACGAAGGACTGAAGGTCAACTTGGATTTGTTAGAAGAAGTCAGAGAGGTGGCTTTGATCAAGCTAGTAGCCTATCAACGGAGAGTAGCTAAGCATTACAACAAGGGGGTAAATCTTCGCAGATTTGAAGTGGGAGATTTTGTTCTCAGAGAAGTCGAAGCATCTACACCTCAGAATTTGGGAAAGCTGATGCCGAACTGGGAAGGACCGTATGAAGTCATAGAAGTACCGAAGCCGGGGACTTATCGGTTGAGGGCATTAGATGGATCAGAAATTAAAAATACTTGGCATGCGGAAGACTTCTAAATAATTTTATGTGTAATTACATGTCCAGACACCCGGAAGTCTGTAAATGTTTAAGTCCTCATCAATAAAAATTCCTTTTTTTCTCAACAAGTCTTGTCTTCGTTGCTGTTCAGTTCATTGGTGTAAGGAGGTTCGGGCGGACTTGCTGACCATTCGATGGTAGCTTTAATGGCAGGTGGTCCTTATGGGTTTGTCAGGCCCTTCGTGGTAGGCAAACGCCATCCTTAAGACGTTGTCAGGCCCTGCGTGGTAGGCAATTGTCGACCTTTAGACCTTGTCAGGCCCTTCAAGTGTCATCCTTCAGACGTTGTTCGGCCCTGCGTGGTAGGAAATTATCGACCTTTAGACCTTGTCAGGCCCTTCGTGGTAGGCAAGTGTCATCCTTAAGACCTTGTCCGACCCTGCGTGGTAGGCAATTGTCGACCTTTAGACCTTGTCAGGCCCTTCGTGGTAGGCAAGTATCATCCTTAAGACGTTGTCAGGCCATGCGTGGTAGGCAATTATCGACCTTTAAACCTTGTCAGACCCTTTGTGGTAGGCAAATGTCATCTTGTGCAAGTTGTTAGGCCCTTCGTGGTAAACAACTCCCCAATGAAGCAGATCTATCTCACACTTCGGTAACAAATAAGTATTCCTTTATTTTATTACCTAAATTTTTCTAAGTGTTGAGTTCGGAATGCCTCATTCTTTAACATCATCTTATCTGTTATATGACTTGCCTAGTTGTTAATTAACAGTTTAAGTAAAGTCCATGAAAGAGCTTGTACATTTTTTAAGTTGAATCAATATTGAAGTATTGATAAAAAGTAAATGCGCCGAAGTCATAAGGGATGAGACCACATTTCATTAATATTTAATTTGATTACAAGAGTAGAAATTTTTTACATAAATCCTATAAATTAAAGAAAATAAAATTATCTTCAGACAACAGCTTCATCTCCGAAGTCTAGCAAGACCGAATCCAGTTGGGCCGCCACCAATTTTTCCTTGACTCGGCCTCAACAATCCTCATATCCTTTTGCATAACACCGAAGCACTTCTGCACTTAATTCCTCAAATGCACGGTACTCAGTGTGAATCTGTTTAAGTTGCTCTTCGGTTAAAGGAGGATTCGGTCCCTTTAAAGCTTTCAGTTTACGACGAAGCTTTCGGTGTTTGGATGAATGTTTTCCTTTTTCTTCGCGGGCCTTTACTTGAAGATTGTCGACTTGTGTTGTCATGTTCTGATTGGCCGTAGCAAGCTCCTCATTGCTGGTCTTCAAAGCTTCAGTTTCAGCAACAAAACTGACGTTCATGTCCACCAATTTTTGTTCACTGATTCTTGTCATCTTCAACTCCTCCTTAACCGAGCTCAGTTCGTCATTGGACTCCCTCAGACCCTCGTTAATTCGAGCCAACTCCCTCTGAAGATCTTCATTGGTATGAAGAAGACTTTCGCGTTCACTTCTTTCTCGGTCCAGGGATGCCTTCAGCATGTTGTTCTCCATTCTCATGGCCTCTTCTTCTACTCGATTTATGTATGTCAGGGACGTAAACGTCCAAGACAAGATTTTGCCTACATATGTTCAAAAGAATTCAGTCAATTTTAGGGACTTAAACAAAAGCAGACATGTATAAACCGAGAAAGTTATCACTTACTTTCGCCAAATAGCTCATGCCTTCATCAAGAAAATTCCCGTTCGAATGATTATCAAACCGGTGATCGTCAGTTTCCCGAATGAAGGCATCAAAAAATTGAAACGGGAAATTGACGTTGTACCGAGGCCACAAAGTTGGCGTTACCCTTTCATCATTTTGGAATTCTTGTGATGCAGGCCTTGGGGGAAGGCATGGGTTGGTCACGAATTGGAGAAGGGTCCATATATACATTTTCAGGAGAGGGAGATCGAGCTGGAGTGGGGTTGCGAACTAGTGAAGGTACGGGTGTTGAGCTCGGATGGCTATCAGATGGTCGTTTTCTTTTTCGTAATGGGTCTGGAGTAGGTTCGATTTGCTCTTCTTCAATAGCAACCCGAGTTTCCACTAACGTTGAAGAGGGGGGAACATTCGAAGAAGATACTCTAAGATCATCGGGAGTCAGAGGAGTAATCTTGGCCCTTAATTTCTTGACTCGAAGGAGCTGTTTACGCTCATCTACGGATAGATCGAGTAAACTCCTTCGAGCAGGTGTGGGGTTGATAATTGGTTCAGCTTCAGAAAAGGTTTCTGAATCCGACGGGATGGATATTGGTTTGGGCTTTCGGGTAGCCCTTTTCTTTCGACGAAGTTTGAGGACTTCTTCCGGAAGAACGGAATCATCATCTTCTGGTCTACGAACTAGGGGTTCGGGTACAAGTGTTTCAGTAAGTGGTTTGAATTTGGAAGAGGCTTCCGGTTGTGGAGGGTCTGCATCGACCTCTATAGATTTTCCGGCTACATTATCTTTGGAGGGAACTTCCTGCTGTGAGGATTCGGCAGTGGCTTCTACCGACTTTCCAGCTAGAAAATCCCAACTAGAAAATCCTCTAAGTCCTTCACCTCCGAAGACGACGGTTTAATCAAAGTTACTACATAAGATTAACAGTTCTACATCAGAATCCATATCACATAAATTTTCAAATATTCACAAAATAAATCCGTACTTACGTTTGTGGTCGTAAAACCACGTCTGCTCGGAAAGAAGTCCATAATTCCATTCCTCCCTCGGGAAATTGTCAAAAAGTTCTATCATTTCGGCCTCGTGTTCTTCAGAGATGTCTCCGAAGTCAGTAGAAGTCTTCTCATCAGTGGCCCAGTTCGGTAAAGAGATGATTTCGGGTCCCTTGACGAAAAACCACCTCTCGTGCCATCCTCTGTTACTCGAAGGAGTGTTTACCAATGAACGTCTCTCGAACTTCTCTCCTGTTTTTGAAGAATGCTTACTTATGGTCTTAAACTCTTTTTCTCTGGATTGGCCGATCTTGTACACAGTAAGAAGAAGTCGAGTGTAGGTTCGACACCCAGCTCGGGGCAGAAGGCTATGAACACTAGAATATGAATGTAAGAGTTCGGCATCAATTGGGCGAACCCAATACCCAGAAACCCTAATATAGTCACTATGACAGCATGGAGAGGGAACCGAACCCCCTTCTCTAAGATGGTCATCGTAACAGCCATCCACCCTTCGGGGCGTTGATACATCCGTTCTTCAGACCTGGGAGCTCTCACCAAATGGGTATCAAGAATGTGGCAACGAGTTCAAAGTCTCTTCAAATCAATCTCTGTAACTTTCGATGGAGTGTTGGCGTGGAAATATTGTTCCTTACTCCTATAGAATGCAGAAGGATTGGGAATGGGTTTCGTTATCGCTTTCTTTATAGTAGTTGCAGCGGTCGGATTGGAGCTTGAGGCGTCCTTGTTGGGGCTTGGGTTCGGAGGAACGACGCTAATCGGTGTCACTAGCAGGGGAGAACCTTGTTCAAAATCTCGGGAAGCCATTGATGGAGTTTTACAGAGCATAGAAGAAAAGATCTGTAGAGAAGAAGAAAACTCAAAGGTCCGAAATTCAAATGGGCAGGTAAAACTGTCAAAATTGGGGGAAATTACCTTTTATACTGACGGTTTCACGGCTTACGAAGGCGGCACATTAATTAATTGTAATGATTTCGAATTGGAAGTGGTGGCGTCCGGTTTTGGGTTTGATATTTAAACCAGAATGGGCCTGTGTCTATTGGGCTTTCAATTTTCGTCCTTGATATTTGGACCGCTCGATGGAGCCTCGGTCAGTTTCATTTTGGATCCCTTGTGACTTATTATAATTCATTACATCATGGACATATATTATTTACAATCTTCTACTAAACATCCTGTTTAATAAAAGACTGGGGGGCAATGTTGGGCCATGATACTTTTCATATTTGGATTGGACCTAATGGGCTCCTCCCTTGGACTATGTTACTTTTGTCTTGTTGGGTCGAATGATTTGGGCCCAGTTATTTGATTATGTTATTGGGTTATTTCGGTTGGGTCCGGCCACCTGACCATCTTTATTGCATCACTAAATCTTGGATCCGTCCATTATACAAATTGCCATTTAACCCAACTTTGACCGGTAATCATTACACAAGATAACAGTTGACTGTTATCTGCCACCTTTTTGCATGACATTAATGAGGATGAGACTCAATGACCCATGCGTGGGCAAACAAGTGGTAGCAGTGAGAAGTGTGCTACATACTTTCGGCTGAGATGACCGGGAGTAGGGGAAGGTGTCAGGGAGTAGTGGGTGGCACGGTAAACCGGGTTTGGAGTGCGTATGGGGCAACGATCATACAAGGAAGGAAGGTAACTAACTAACCACTTATCTAATTATTATTATCTCTCAAGCATTAGACAATATTTTTCTGCATTGTTAACCTTGTGATCGCCGATACTGATTCTCACGCCGAAATTGTCCTCCGACTCAAGTTCGCCAGCTTTTGGTGTTGACTTGTTGAACTGTGCAAGATATCGGACGCGTCTTTGGTGATTGAGACGGGGAAAGATCTTGGCGTTAACAACTTCCATAAATTTTTATCATCTAATCGGGAAGCTTGCTATATCATTTTTGTTGAAATTAATGCCAGTTTCCCTCGAGCAAAATCAGAGAGCTTTTGAACTAAAATGTCTGTAAAATGGTTAGGTTTCTCCGCTTGCTTATTAGTAACTTTTTGGCAGTATAGTTTATGCCTACTTCAGGTAATGGGCATGAAACTGCATTGAATGGAGTGCCCATTAATGGCTTTTGAATAACATTTGATAGATGATATTATTCACCAAGTAAGAACATCAATAAAGTTTACTGCCAAATCATACATGAAGCACAGCCACAGAGATGATGAAACAAATCTATAGTTTTAACTTATAAGATTTAATAAAATAAATAAATGAAGTTTTGATTGCTAAATGCGATGGAGTGCTAAAAAAGGCCAACAGAAGTGCACAAAATCAGTGTACATCAAGGAATGGGCATATCAGCTACTGGATTAAGTGATGTTGTAGTTCTCGTATGTCGAACAGAGAACTAAATACCTGAGATGTAATGAATATGCGATATAATGTGTCTGCATCATTTTTCGTTTCACACATTTCATTCAATCTTGCAGCTAGGCCATTGTCAAATGCGTAGAGATAGACCTTTACCTCTAAATTAGAACCAATTAACTTTCCAGTACGAGCAGCTTCAGGGCTCTATTCACCTCGGTTCTCAGCTGACAGCTGGTCAACATGGTTTAAATTAGAAATACATGTTTTGTATTAAAACTTTTTTAACTACACAACTGAGTATGAAAGGATCGCATTTAATATCAAAATGTTGGGACTACACTATACAAATTTTAATTTAGTCTGAAAAAAAGAACCACATTATCTAACTTGTCTTATCTTGTCTTGCCTTTGTTTTATAAGTAATGAATGACCACAACTACACATAAGGGAGCCGCTGCAGATTCCAATAAGTACCACAGTCTAACATGTCTTATCCTGGCTTACCTTTGTTTTATAAATAGAGGAGACTACTGTTTATTTCAATTAGTCCCGCATTATCTGATATGACTTCTATTGTCTTATCTCTCTTTTATAAACAGAAGAGACTTTAAGCTAATCGAGGCACGAAAGTCTAAACAAATGGCATGGACCGGCTTGGATCTTTTGATTGTCCGGGTTGGCCTTACCTTTTTTCAAATAACCAGTACAACTAGTACTTAACTCGATGCCAGCGCATTGCACAGTGATTTATATGCATCAACGCAGTGTTTGAATTTATCTTCTGCCATTGCCTGAAAAAATGCATATACATCTTGTAAGGACTTCTAAAGAGAAATGGATAATGGAGTATCTCAATGCAAAAGCAGAAAAAAACTGTAGTAAAACCCGACAGACACATCAGGGTTTTTTGGTGCCACAAAATGATTAGATTTTTTTCCCGAAGGGAAGACAAAAATAAATAAATAAATAAATATTTTGTCCACCACTGAAAATGTTTTCCTAACAATATAGACCGCAAGTGTAATACCCGGGAAAAAAAATAATATTAAATAAAAAAAATTATTTTGTTTGAAAACATATTAATTGGACTTTGTCTATTATTTTTGGTCAAAATATTTATTTAATTTATGTGGGCTAATAAATATTAATAAGAGATGGGTAAATTAATTTAGTATAAATTGGGCCATAAAATTAATTGGGTTTAATTTATGTGGGTAATATTAATTATATTCTAATTAGGAGAATTAATAAGATAAATAATAAGTAAATAAATACTAAAACCTAATCATACATGCGGTACAAATCAAAAAGAAAAGGAAAAGTGGCTGGCGGCTGTGCTGTGAAGAAAGAACAAAGAAGAGAAAATTAGCAGATTCACTTTATTGCATAGGAAACAAAAAGGTATTGTAATATTGTTATTAATAATAAATTGAATTTATATGTTCTGCATGTATGTATGAATTGATGATTGCTTTTCCCAAAAAAAAAAATAAAAAAAATCGTTAAAGTGACTCCATTGGAAGTTGTTGTAACTTGTTATATTACTATAAAGATTATATATCATGATTGCAGCATTGATTTTCAAGTATTATATATATATGGTTTATATATATATATATATATATATATATATATATATATATATATATATATATATCATGCATATATAAGCAAATAAACATGTTTGTTGCTCGCAGTAGTGCAAGCGTTGATTTATATATATATATATATATATATATATATATATGTGTGTGTGTGTGTGTGTGTGTGTGTGTGTGTGTGTGTGTGTGTGTGTGTTATATTTTAATAAACTTTTGATCATGGAACTTATATAAGGAATTAGTAAATCAATTAAAGTTATATATATTATTTTGAATTAATTAATTTTGCCGACATAGTTATAAAAGTTTTTAATACTAACTTAATATTATATTGTTATTAATGATTGGATTGTAATAAAATCTTTTAAATTGTTTAAATTGAATCTAATGAATTTAAAGAGTTATATTTGGAATATAAATTTTGGAGTATTAATAATTGATAAAAGGCGATGATTAAAGGCATATTAAACAGATTATGAATTATTTTAGAATTATTAGTTGGATTGTTTTTAATTTGAGGAGAATATGTTTAGGTTGTGAATAACGTTTTGTATTTGATATCATTGGCATTTGAGGGTAAGATTTTGTGGAGTGTGCTATAAATGGTTTGGAAGTATCAGGTACGGATTTCGTACTCTTTCAGCGATACTCTTGTTAAATTTGATTTGTTCATTTGCTTTCTTATTTTGAATTCTGTTATGATTTCACATAATTGTTTCCTGTGAAATAAATATATTAGTTTCATTTTGGAGTTGATACATATGACCCGTATTTGTAATCTTTGAATTAGGTTATCATGTTTAGTACTACTTATTTTTAAAAATTATAGAGCGGTACATGTTGCTACCTTCTTTTTTGAGACCTTGTGACTATTATTTGATTCGGTTCAACATGTACGTATAGAACCCTTTTGTTGGTATTATGTCACATGTGTTGTGACATGGTATTTTTGTTAGAATATACAGTAGGGTATACATGAGCTATAACCACCTGTGGGGGTACCACAGGCATGTCGTCTTGGCACGAGAGGCATGACACTTTCTGTGGCGGTGTGATTAGTCCACGACGTCTCCGTTTTGGGCTCTGGAGGAAGTGGGCCATTTGGTGTTTTGTTGTGGGAGGCGTATGGGTTAACCCTAGTTTTCTGTTCTGCGGATTTGTGATGTTGTGCCAAACACGCCTATCCGATTTGCATACATTTGGATTCGCGGTGTAAGACCCTAACTTATTATAAATAAAATCGAATTTCCTCTAATTATTATTGTGAATAATAAGGTGTTAAATTGATATAATATTTTGGTTATGGGTGAAATGTGCAAATTTTGCAAAATAAGCAAGTGGTTATAAAATAATCATTGTTGTTTGGGAATATTCGTTTGGTCGTGGAATATTCTTGTTGTTTGGAGAATATTCGCATGCGGCAAGCCTAGTTTAATTAGTGGGCCCCATAATGTAATAACCGTTTCGGATGAAGAAAACGATAAGTTTGAGTTTTTATAAATAACATCATAGTTGTTACCGTTAACACTATTGGAATACCCGGTGGTTAAAATACAGTAATACATGTGGATGCACAGTATTTTTGAATTATTGATTCTTACGTAAGAATGAACTACTCAATAATTGTTACAGTAATTACTGTTCAATATTTTATTTTATTGATTCAATAATTGATGCGTTGATATTTTATATTATTGTTGTTTCAATAATTATCACTGCACAGTATTTTCCATTATCAGATCAATAATTCATATTATTTGAATAATATTATTAGATAGCATTATTGACAATGTCTAGAAATTTCTGTCAAGGAGAGGTTTGGTCACCTAATTGCGCGCCAGTAAGGAGAAATTCTTATTGGAAAGCCCCCCTCTTTCCTGGGAACGGCCTGATTGTCATAATTGTGATTCTGTAATATTATTTGTGAATAATTAATTATTGATTTATATGATATGGAAATATTTATTTTATGTGGATATAAATGATGGATATATTTATTTTTATGTGGATAAAAATGAAGGAATTAATGCTGAGGTGTTTTATCAGTATTTTGTCGGTGTAGGGGTATTAAAAATCATCCGTTTGTGGATTTCGGATATTTTATGTTTGGAATTTGGAAAAACTCAAAGCTACAAAGTTGTAGAGAATTCGATTTCAGGTAGAATGGACATAAAATTCGTATTTTTCTAATAACCGGGCTATTTTTTATGAATTGTTGAATTTTTGGAAAAATAAAATGATTTTTATTAAATTTATGGGGGGACCCACTTTTGGTTGGTGGAATACACACATGGGTCAATTTCTTC
Source organism: Panax quinquefolius (assembly GCA_020205615.1). Lineage (NCBI taxonomy): Eukaryota > Viridiplantae > Streptophyta > Magnoliopsida > Apiales > Araliaceae > Panax > Panax quinquefolius. The sequence goes on along the minus strand of CM035172.1, from coordinate 78,992,000 downwards.
CAACATGGTCACCCAAAAAATTCAAAGCATGCGTAGGGAATTGTAATTAATAATAATATATTTTATTATTTTAGTCTCCTATGGCGTTCTAACATTTTCTTATAAATAGAGGGCTAAGTTAGAATTGATAATCACACCAGAAATAAGTTTTCTTTCTCTCTATATTGTCGAGCGTATTTTAGTGAGTATTTATATACTTTGAGAGTTGTTGTTCTACATAAGTTTCCTTCACTTTTCTATCCGATATTTCGATCAAAAATACCGCTATTTTGAGGTAAGGGATGTTATTTTCTTCTTAAATGATATTATTTTCTTCAATATCATTATGCCAAAATATTGGTGAACGTTTTTTATCAAATTTGGAACTTTTTGTGTCTGGAGTACTATTCACGTATATCTGACACTATTCACGATACTGACACTATTCACGAATCACGACACTATTCATCGAAAAAATAAAAATTTTCTTCTTTTGTCCAAGATGTCTATTATGGTTACTATCTTTGATTGTATCCATGTTTTGATCTTTAATTTTGAATTCTCGCTTCAAAATTGGTATTTATGAAGTATTATTGATCTTGAATAAACCATTATACTGAATCCCTACTATTTGTCTCTTTCCGTCTCACCGGGATTCGCTTTTCTTTAAAATATTTTTCATCATCCTCATCCCTAAATGATGATATTACTAAATATATTTGGCTTTAGTAGCAAAAAGATAAATGATTAATCGATAAATATCTTTGGCCCAGTAGTGCAAAGATGAACAAGTGTTGAGATGAACATGACCAACTGGTGATACAAATGAATATCTTTGGCCTATAGTGAAAAGATGAATATTTGATTCAAGATGTATATTAATTGATGTTACAGGGATAAATATTGATGATGGACTTTTAAATCTTAGAAGATAGTTGAATTCTTTCTCTACTTGACTCTTCTAATGGATTGCTTTTTTCGCTGTAATTGTTGATCTAAAATTTGTTGTCTATTATATTGTGTCAGATTTTTTCCTGTTGAGGACTAGCGATAATTTGTTGTATATTATCTTAATCATAATATTCTTTACTGGGCTAGTTGAGCTCACCCTTTTCTTTTTTGTTCCACTTTTCTTCTCAGGAGGTGAGAACATAGTAGGTTCGAGTCGGGGTATGGAGTGATGGTTGTAGAAAGATGTTTTAGCAGTCCTCACTATTTCTATAAAATAGTGTTTGAATAATTGTAATGAGGACTTATTTGAGTGTGGATATTGTCTAGAAGACAATATTTGTATTTAAACTCATAGTATGTATTGTCTTATTTCAGATGACATTTGTATTATTGAAGTTGTAGTTTGCTTTCTGTACCATGTATTTGGCGACTCAAAATGGGTGTTGTATACCTATTTTGGGGGCGTCACAGTTGGTATCAAAGCTTAGGGATATGGTCTCTGGCGGAGATCTAGGGAATAGAACTAGGAGGGAGAGATGAGTAAATCCTTCGCTAGTGTGTCCTATCTAAGCTTATTTGTTGGTCGGTCATAATATAGGATATTATGTGATATGTTAATTTTTTAATTAACCCTTGTTTTATGGCAAGATTTAAGAATGGGCTGCGAGAACGTTAACAATGGAGTGTATGAGGCGTGGAATGTACCTTTAGTCACAAAACCAGAGAGAACGTGCAACAGAAGGCAATATTCCTCCCGTAAACAACACTACCGAGCAAAGCGATGAACGATGGAATGTTTAGGAGCTTTTTGCGCTTCATGTAAAACCGCATTTATGGAGACTCGTGCACAAAATACGGGTGGAAATGCTAGCGCATGCGGCCGCTTGTCACAAATTAGCTTCAAAGAATTGGGACCACCAGAATTTAAGGGAAAGCCGAATCCGATCATGGCGGAAACATTGTTTAAGCAAATTACCAAGATATTCGATGTCTTGGGATGCACGGAGGAACAGAAGATTCCATTCGCTACCTTAATGTTCATGCGGTGAGGCGGATCATCGGTGGGAGTCTCAGGAAGCGTACCAAACCGCACCCTTTTCAAAGCATGTCTTGGGAAACATTTCAAGAATTATTCAATGATAAGTACTTTCCTCGAAAGTATTCGCTATATATGAAGGAGGTGGAGTTTATTAGACTGGAACAAAACAACATGACGGTGTCCCAGTATGAGGCGTAGTTTGCTGAGTTATCGAGGTTTGCACCTCATTTGGTAGAGAATGAGGAACGATTGACAATAATGTTTCTGAGAGGTCTAAAACCCGAGATTCGTCAATACCTTATCTCTCATAAATTTTCTCTCAGATTCGGATGTTGTCAATGTGGGCTCAATTATTAGAGCGAGATAGTGAGTATGTTCAACCGAGGGACCACAACCGGGTCATACATCATGATGGCTAGCATCGAGCGATGATAACCAACGAGGAGGGAAAAATATGAACAAAGGCGGTAACCACTCGGGTGGTCATCGTGGCCATGATAATAGGAGAGGTGAGTCAAGTGGAAATTTCAGAAAGAGGAGATTCAACAATGACGGAAGACATCAAAGGCAGAACACCAAAGACCAACAACAAATTCTAGGGGAGGAGAACGACCGCCAGTTAGATGTTACAAATACGGGAAAGAGGGACATATCAGCCCAAACTGCCCACAACAATCCAAGGTATGTTACAATTGTGGAAAAGAAGGACATATCGCTCGAGATTGTACTATAGCGAAACTAAGTTCAGCGGGGATGGTGATTCCAAGGGTTGTCCCGGATAAGTCAAAATCAACGGTTCCTGGAAGAGCATTTGTCGTGACTGGCCAAAACGTGAGGAATCCGAACGAGGTGATCACGGGTAAGCTAATCTTGAACTCTTGCGAAGTTTATACCTTACTAGATAGCAGTTCTACCCATTCTTTTATCTCTCCTGCTTGTGCTCAACGTTTAAACTTGACTCCGGAGAAATTGGACTTTGACTTATCTGTTGAAACTCCGTTAGGTGAAACCTTCGTTACATCTACAGTTTATAAATCTTGCATGATCCAAGTTGGCACTATCACATTATGTGACGCCCCCAAAATTAGGTATACATCACCCATCTTGGGTCGCCACTTACATGGTACAGAATTTAAATACAACTTATTAACATAACTGTAGTGTACAATACGACATAAGCTGTGAGTTTAAATACAAATATCGCCTACTAGATATTATACAAACTCAAAAAAAAGTCCTCATTACAATTATTATCACACTATTTCACGAGAATAGTGAGGACTACTAATGCTATCTTGTGGACCATCACTGCTTTCCCGACTCGTCTCCAATATATTCTCATTTCAAGAGAACACGAGTGAAAGAAATGGTGAGCTCAACTAGCCCAAGAAGAAATATTATGACTAAGATAATGCGTAATAAATTATCAATAGTCTTCAACAATGTTAAACCGATAAAATACAATAGACAACCAGTTTAATCTAATTAATGAATATCGAATCCATTAAAAGAGTCAAGTAAAAATAAAGTCTACTATCTTTTAGGTTTTAAAAGGTTTTTCATCATCATTATAGCCGAGACTCACTTTAATAAATATTCCACATCATCGAATCACCCCTGCACTACGGCCAAGGATATTCTTTAGTATCACGACCACAATTATTCATGCACTACGGGCCAAGAATATTTGTGTATTCATTAATGGTAATGATCATGCCAACAACTGTCCACCAATTCACTACGGCCACTGAGGATTTTTATCACATCATTTGTAACATTACTACTCATGATTACACCGGATAGTCTCTAGTCATAATCATACCAAGTCCATCTATGCACTACATGTGCCATGTATGACTTTCAACATAATATAAACACGAGGATGATGACAATGATATAAGAATTCAATAAAACAAGTTCAAGAATTATTTTATCCAGAATTATTAACGTCCAAATTATCAACATGATCTTCGCTTTTGTAGAGTAAAATGCAAGAATGATCGGAAGAATATTTCCATGAAAAGATATCTTTGGATGAAACGCAAATATCAAGGATATTCCACTAATTTCATGGAGTATAGAAGTCAAAGTTTTAACCAACCGGGTATAATAAAAAATAGAATAACAAAAGAAATCACCATGCATGCATGCGATAGATCGACAGCAAAAAGTTATTCCAATGTAATAATAAATAACGGAACCAGTGTGAAAGTAGTATGCACACAAGCCAATCATGTTTGATGATAAAGCATATACTTTGTAACAATCTTATTCATTTATTAATAAAAAGTATTAATTTATTAAAGGCTTTTAATTATCTACATGATGCTGTTTTATAATATGTGATAAACCCATAGTTTTAAGCAATGCTTTTAGAATAATGATGATGATCATTCTAATGAGATCTAAATTCTTAGAAAGCTTAAAACTAAAATAGTTCCCAATCATTGGATTACTAAATTTGGGATTAGTGAATCCGGATAGATTGGTACATACGTTGCTTGCTCATTGGATGAGGATGATTGATCTCATGATCATTTGTGTGGAGAAACTAAAGCAAGTATGTAGGTGCTTATCGGAGAATAAGTTCATTTGAACGTTGCTCGCTAAGGAATACCTAATGGAGTTTTACTTGCTTCATCAATAGGAATTCTGTAGTGATAGTAGTACAAGTAATCCTTGGACTTGAGATCATCATAGTATCTTGTGTATGATGAGTTATACTTTGACTTATTCCTTAAGACCCTTAGGGTATATCAAAGGGTATGCTTGGGTATAATAAGTTGTATACATGGAGATAATGTATGATCAATAAAGAATCTACCACTTCTAATAAAAGAAGAAAATGTCCTATGTGATTCGATAAATGACAACCCAAAGAGTCCTTGGCGGCGAAATGAAATTAGAAAGGAGTTTCTAATTTGCATTATTTGAGTTGTGCATTTAAGAGTCGAAATACATATAATTAAATAAAATAAGACTTGACAAGAATTCCATGTCTTATATTTAATTGGGACATTGTATGGTGGAAGGATTGAATTGTACAGTAACTATTTACTCAAAGGTTCTTTTATGATTAATGTTGAAATCTATATTATCCGGAAAGTCGCCGATCGCTAGGGAGGCTTATCCCTATTGTAGAATAAATATTATTTATTTAAATAAATTAATTATTTAATTTATTTATTTAAATAAGATTAGAATTGTTCTAATTGATTTATTCACAACCTAGTTTAATATGGAGAACCTAAAGGGTCACACCATAAAAGGAAGAATAATTATTTAAGAAGTTAATGGCATAATCGTAATAATATAGTTAAGTATATTTAATTTAATCTATGGTGATAGAATAAATTAAATAGCTTAATATTTATTATTTAATATTTTAGAAATATTAAATATAAATTAATAAGAGGAGTCTTATTAATATTATTACAATTATTATTATTTTAATTTCTAAAAGAGTTTAGGAATTAATTTAATATAAGTACTTCATTTATTCCTAATTTGATTAGGAAGGAAAATTAGTTAAAGGAGTTTTTAATTAATTGTCCCTAATAAGATTAGGGAGCTTAATTAATTAAAAGAATTTAATTAATTAAATAAATCCCAATTCCTTAATTGTTAAGGTGGGTTGCCCACATCTATAAATAAGAGGAGTCTTATTATGGGTGAGGGGTTGTTGACTTTTACAACGACATAATTCCAATTTGTTGGAGAGTACGCCTTTTTTCTATATAGAGATAGGAAAACTAGGGTTTGAGCCAATACCCTTCTTCTTGAATTCCTATTCTTCCTTGGTGGATCACCTCTAGAGGCCAAACACACGGGTGGCTAACGTTGATCAAAGGAAGGAACCAAATCCGGTGGATTCAAGTTGAACGAAAAGGATTGGAGGTGAACTTGTACTGAGGAAGCTCGATCTTCAAGGGTATGATTTTATTCTTTATCTTTTTTCGCTTTAATTAATAATTGTGCATAAAGGGTGATCCGGGTTTATGGTTTGTAAATTTTAAAACTCGATTTTACATCGCTTTAGCATTTTTATGCAATTTGATTGCGTTCATGAATATTTCAAACCTAACAGTGGCATCAGAGCCAAACCTTTATGCGAATTATTAATTATATTAATTTAATATTTATATTGATATGTGTTTAGAACAATTTAATTGGGCATAATTTTATTATATAAAATTTAAAAAGCAAAAAAAAAAGGTGACGTGAGCCAACAGCCACACAACAGCACGGAAAACAAGGTCTTTGGAATGCATGCATGTAATAAATGCAACCGGATTGCAAGGGAACATTTATGTGATGCACATAATAAACAAAAAAAAAAAAGGGAACGCACGGAATGAAAGCAACAAATTCGTGAGTTGTTTTTTTATTTTTCAAAAAAGTTGACCAAGAATCATATTACAAGAATCATCACGTGACCCAGCATTTTTTTTCGTGGATCAGGATTATGATATACGGATTTCAAGGAAGGAAGTGCACGGATTTAAAGGAGATTATATATATAATATATATATTAACATAATATATATTTATATATATATATATAATAATTTTATAATTAAAATAAAATATTTATTTTAATCTTAAAATAAAAAGTTTATTTTAATTTTAAAATAAAAAGTTTAATTTTAATTTTAAAATTTAATTTCATGCTAACTAATTAGAGTTGGAATTGGATTCTATGATAACTAATTGGAGTTGAAATTGGATTTTATTTTTCTAAAATAAAGGAGTTTATTTGTGAATAGGGAAGTAAATCCATCTTTCCTTAAATAAAGGAGTTTGTTTAGATATGAAATAAGATTTCATATTATTCAAAATAAAAGGAGTTTATTTGTGAATAGGAAAGAAAATCCGTGTTTCCTTAAATAAAGGAGTTTATTTAAATATGAAATAAGATTTCATATTATTCAAAATAAAAGAGTTTATTTGTGAATAGGAAAGAAAATCCGTGTTTCCTTAAATAAAGGAGTTTATTTAAATATAGAATAAGATTTCATATTATTCAAAATAAAGGAGTTTATTTGTGAATAGGAAAGAATATCCGTGTTTCCTTTAATAAATTTTTTTTACATGGAATTGGATTCCATAATTAATTAAAATAAAGAGTTTATTTTAATTAAAGATTTTTATATATGGAATTGGATTCCATAATTAATTAAAATAAAGGAGTTTATTTTGATTAAAATTTTTTGATTAAAATAAAATAGTTTATTTTATTCAAAATTTGATAAATTAAAATAAAATAGTTTTATTTTGATTTAAATTTGGATTAAAATAAAAGAGTTTATTTTGATTCAAAAAATTAGATTTTATACTAACTAAATTTGCCCATTAAATGATATCAATATATATATTAAATATTTTTATTCATAAGATGAATGTTATTTATTGATGCATATGGTGATGTGTATGATAATAAATGAGATTGATTAAGGACTACTGACCAATGCGATTGGATTTTATTTTAGTTGGATGCATGAATGTATGGGTTTTATTAAATGGGGTTCTGCGTACCTCGCCTTCTCTAATTTTTTCTTAATGTAAATTCTAACTCCTCCTATGTACTTTCCCTCGATCACGATCAAGGTTTCTATTTATTTTAAATAGTTTTGTAATAGGAATAGTTAGAATTAATTTTGAAAAATTGGAGATCAAGGAGCAAGGAGCGCTTGAAGACCCGTTTGTAATGGAGCCCGGGTTTAAATGTAATAGTTATATTTAAATATTATTTCTTGCACCCCTAGGGTTTGACCTTTTGGTTCACTTGGTGGCTCTAGTGAACCAAACTAGAATAAAAGTCCATAATCAATCCGGGTAGAATATAGTATTCTATATGTGCATGCTTATATTATATATATTATATATTATGCAAACATGCTTCACATGTTCATTAATATGACGCGTATTTTATATATATATATGCATGCGCGCTAAACAAGATGAGACAAATTAATAACAAACCCCTCAATTTTTATATTAAGTCCTAAGCGTTCAAAGATATTTGGAATATCGAACGTCGCCTTCTAGCATGATAAAATTAATAGAGTATTAAATATTTAATATGAGTTTGTTGTGTCACCACAAGGCAAATATTAAGTATTTAAGATGTTAATTTATCACATTTGATGCTTATAAAGAAAATTGAACAATATTGTTTTGTTGTGTCACCACAAGGATGATATTTTTCTTTTTTGAATATATGGAGTGCTAGGTCGGACTTAACTTGGATAATTTTGATTCGGATGTGCCACCACTCGATCAAAATAATCTAAGAGGCAAAAGAAAAGGAGTTGCATAGTTGATGTAATTGACAAAAGTTGTCTACCTATTTATTTATATATAGTTTGTTGTGTCACCACAAGGCTATATACATTTGAAATGGGATCCTTATTCTCACTAGCAAATCTTTAATTAGATTTTGCCCAACTATATAAGTGAGGTAATATAGTTTGAAGAAAATAGTGGGAGATACCAATTTAAAACAAGACCTAATTTATTTTGGTAATTAATAAAAGAATGTATGTTAAAATGTTGTTAATTACAAATTCATTTACGAAATTTTACAATGTCTAAAATTACTATCACCGCAGAGCATTAGATGCTAAATTAACTGTAATCAAATTAAGCAGTTGGTTAAGGAATTTGAGAATAGTTCTCATAGTTGAAAAGCTTTCTTATGTCCCTTAATCGCCTATCCTAAATGGTTGCGCATAATGCCTCTGAGGAAGAGATTGCTACTTTTAGAAAGTGGCAAGATGATGCACATTGGCTCGATGCATAATGCTCGCATCTATGAGTAACGAGCTTGACGTCGATTTGAAACTATGGATGCTCTTACTATATTCCCGCACATCAAGTAGTTGATGGTGAGGAAAGTAGGGCCGATAGATATCGATATCTAAGGAGCTCTTCCGATCTAGAATGGCCAATGGCACTATAGTAGGTCCTTAACATTATCAATTTGATTGATCAATTAGGACAACGAGTTTTGTCATGGATGGAGAGTTGAGCCAAGATTTGATCTTGCACTCACTTCCTACTCCTTTCACAATTGTTGTGAATTTTCATATGAACAAGCTAGATATCGCCTTAGTTGATTTGCTTAACATGTTGAAAAATGATGAGAGTCACTTTCCAACCAAGAAAGACCATGTCTTACTGGTAGGGGCCAAAGGATCTTCTAAAAAGAAGAACGATTCAAAGAAGGTATATAGAAAGGCAAAAACAAAGGATAATAAGATCAAAACTGATACGGATAGCAAAGGAGTTTGCTTCCACTGCAATAAGCCTGGACACTGGAAAGAAACTGCGAGAAGCATCTTGCAGAGGCTAACCAAAGAAGCTTAGTGAAGTTTCGGTTACAATACAGTTTTTGTTCATGATTGAAATAAATTTTTTCTTTAAGTCAAGGTTCTACTTGGGTATTGGATACCGACTTTGGTTATCATAAATATAGATTTATGAAAGGACCAAACAGAAGTAGAAAGCTAAACAAGTATAAGTAATCCTATGTGTGGGAAATGAAGCAAAGGTTGCAACATTAGCCATAGAAACTTATAGTTTAAGATTTGCGCTTACGGCAAATCTATTAAGTCAATAAGTTGTTATTGTATTTTAGTTCTCGTTGAAAACATTATTTCCATTTTATTGTTGGACAATGAAATCTTTGGTATTATAATTAAGAACAATTGTTGTTCTATTTATAATAATAATGTTTTGTATAGAACTGGAATATTACTTAATAAATTTTGTATACTTGACTTACGTAAAAAAAATAATTTTGCATATTGAACAAATTAGTATAAGAAAATGAGATGATCATTCAAAGAGTTGAATGTGTGTATTTGATGAAATACAAGTATGAATTATTTGAAAGGTTCAAAGAATTCAGAAGTGAAATAAATTGACAATGTATTAAGATTCTTTGATTAGATCAAGGAATAAATACTTGTGCAATAAGTTTCTAGATCATCTCAAATGGTTTTCTCATAATGGACACATCCTGATACGCAATAATTGATTGATGTATCTGAATGAAAAATCGTACCTTATTGGACATGGTGCGGTCCATAATGATTTTACCGACATTCCAGTATCCTTCTGGGATAATGTCCTAGAAATGGCTGCATATCTACGAAAATGGTAACCTCAAAATCCGGCCCCAAGACTCCATAAAAGTTATGGACAGGGAGGATTCCTAATCTTAAGTTTGTTAAGATAAGGGGTTCCAACTTATGTGAAAAGGTTTCAAAAGGATAAGCTTGGGACAAGATTTGACAAGTGTCGATTTGTGGGACATCCTAAAGTAAGTTTAGGGTATATGTTCTATAATTCTACTTAGCAAAAGGTGTTTGTTGTAAAACACGCTGCCTTCTAAGATAAAGGTGTTTATCATTGAAGGGGCTAGTGGGAGGATAATAGATCTTGAAGAGTTCAAGAACCACAAAATACTATAAGTCAAATAAGAGGAACCTGTAGATAGACCTATTGTACCACAAATCAATCATAAATGCGAATAGTACCAAGATAGCTAGGAGGTATGGATTCATCATGGATGATGATGATGATGAGGTACACATCATGAAGATGATGATCCGTAGTTACATTCGATGAGGTAAGACTTTTAGTGTGTACAAAAGGGTCGATTGGGCGCGTCGTGAAATTTCTAGTATTATATGTTGATATACTACTACGATGAGGAATAACATACCAATGCTACAATCAAGAATGATAAAGTTGTCTAAACATTCCTCCATGAATGGTTTGGGAAGAGTATCTTAATTGGGGATAAAATCTATATAGATAGATACAACAGGATGCTAGACTTAACCCAAGGAACGTATATTCATTTGATGCTAAAGTCGTTTAGCATGGCAAACTCCAAGAGATGTCTCATGTCGATGAGCTATGGAGTGAATCTCTCTTAATAGTCCCCACAGACTCCTGAAAAGAGAGGTCGCATGAGTGACAATCATGTATGCAATGAAATGTACGAGACCTGATGTTGATCAGTCATATTATGGAGAAGTTCACTACGAGTCAGTGAAAAACATCTTAAAAGTGCTTAACCGGCACTAAGGATGTGATCATATTCATGGTGGGTCTAAATTAAAACTAGAGGGCTTAACAGACTCAAGTTTTTCGATGACTCACCAACAATTACGAAAAATCCACTTTAAGGTAAAGGGTTACCTTGAACGGTGGTGCGATTGAATTGGAAAGGTTCCAAACAAAGAAAGAGTTGTTGGTTTAGTGATAAAGACAAAGTATATAACTATAAATGAAGTCGCAAGTTGATTGTTTGGATTAAAAGTTCATTTCGTAACTAGGAATAGTTCCTAAGTCTCATCTTGGATCTAAACATGTGTTGTGGCACTTTCATTTGATTATTAGAATAATTGAAAGATGGGAAATCACTATAGAGATAATGGACTCTCATGAACAACATTACATATCCATTAACTAAAGCTTATCCAATGTTGAGGATAATCGTCACTTAGAGAAGAAGAGTATGAGTTACCATGACGATTGACTTTAGTGCAAGTGGGAGATTGAAAGTAGTATGCATACAAGCCAATCATGTTTGATGATAAAGCATATACTTTGTAACAATCTTATTCATTTATTAATAAAAAGTATTAATTTATTAAAGGCTTTTAATTATCTACATGATGCTGTTTTATAATATGTGATAAACCCATAGTTTTAAGCAATGCTTTTAGAATAATGATGATGATCATTCTAATGAGATCTAAATTCTTAGAAAGCTTAAAACTAAAATAGTTCCCAATCATTGGATTACTAAATTGGGGATTAGTGAATCCGGATAGATTGGTACATCGTTTTTTACTTGCTCATTGGATGAGGATGATTGATCTTATGATCATTTGTGTGGAGACACTAAAGCAAGTATGTAGGTGCTTATTGGAGAATAAGTTCACTGAACTTAGCTCGCTAAGGAATACCTAATGGAGTTTTACTTGCCTGTCAATAGGAATTCCTATAGTGATAGTAGTACAAGTAATCCTTGGACTTGAGATCATCATAGTATCTTGTGTATGATGAGTTATACTTTAACTTATTCCTTAAGACCCTTAGGGTATATCAAAGGGTATGCTTGGGTATAATAAGTTGTACATGGAGATAATGTATGATCAATAAAGAATCTACCACTTCTAATAAAAGAAGAGAAATGTCCTATGTGATTCGATAAATGACAACCCAAAGAGTCCTTGGCGGCGTAATGAAATTAGAAAGGAGTTTCTAATTTGCATTATTTGAGTTGTGCATTTAAGAGTCGAAATACATATAATTAAATAAAATAAGACCTAACAAGAATTCCATGTCTTATATTTAATTGGGACATTGTATGGTGGAAGGATTGAATTGTACGGTAACTATTTACTCAAAGGTTCTTTTATGATTAATGTTGAAATCTATATTATCTGAAAAGTCGTTGATCGCTAGAGAGGCTTATCCTTATTGTAGAATAAATATTATTTATTTAAATAAATTAATTGTTTAATTTATTTATTTAAATAAGATTAGAATTGTTCTAATTGATTTATTCACAATAACCTGCTTAATATGGAGAACCTAAAGGGTCACACCATAAAAGGAAGAATAATTATTTAAGAAGTTAATGGCATAATCGTAATAATATAAGTTAAGTATATTTAATTTAATCTATGGTGATAGAATAAATTAAATAGCTTAATATTTATTATTTAATATTTTAGAAATATTAAATATAAATTAATAAGAGGAGTCTTATTAATATTATTACAATTATTATTATTTTAATTTCTAAAAGAGTTTAGGAATTAATTTAATATAAGTACTCTCATTTATTCCTAATTGGATTAGGAAGGAAAATTAGTTAAAGGAGTTTTTTAATTAATTATCCCTAATAAGATTAGGGAGCTTAATTAATTAAATAAAACCCAATTCCTTAATTGTTAAGGTGGGTTGCCCACATCTATAAATAAGAGGAGTCTTATTATGGGTGAGGGGGTTGTTGACTTTTACAACAACATAATTCCAATTTGTTGGAGAGTACGCCCTTTTTCTATAGAGATAGGAAAAACTAGGGTTTGAGCCAATACCCCTTCTTCTTGAATTCCTATTCTTCCTTGGTGGATCACCTCTAGAGGCCAAACACATGGGTGGCTAACGTTGATCAAAGGAAGGAACCAAACCCGGTGGATTCAAGTTGAACGCGAAAAGGATTGGAGGTGAACTTGTACCTTAGAGGAAGCTCGATCTTCAAGGGTATGATTTTATTCTTTATCTTTTCGTTTAATTAATAATTGTGCATAAAGGGTGATCCGGGTTTATGGTTTGTAAATTTTAAAACTCGATTTTACACGCTTTAGCATTTTTATGCAATTTGATTGCGTTCATGAATATTACAAACCTAACACTGTGTCCGTACAGAAAAAGCGCATGCATGTGATGTTCCAACAGAATAATAAAGAATGGAACCAGTCCCATGCGTAAAACACACACGTGATAGGATGTTCCAATGAATAATAATAAAGATTTTAACCAGTCCTGTGTAAAACACGCATGACATGTGATGTTCCAAATGAATAATAATAAAGACAGAACCGAATCCTGTAAAACACACACGCATAAGATGTTCCAACAGAATCATAATAAAGACGGAACCGAATCCTGTAAAACACACAGAGCAGGATGTTCCAACGTAATAATAGAAGAATGTCACCAAGTATAGGGTAAACCACGATATCTGAGTTATTCCAATGTAATTATAAGCAATGGAATAACAACAGCTTCTCTTCATGAATAAGAAAGAATAACACCCTTACTTTTGGTAGGAGATTGAATCTTCGCGAGTGTAGTAACAAAATACTCTTCTTCTTTCTCTCTTATTCTCTATACTTTCTCTCTCTATAGCTTGAATGAATTAAGTGAAAAATAATGAAGCCCTAGGCCTCTATTTATAGAAGATTTCTAGCTTAGCACTTCTTAGTGTGAAAAGGCAAGTGGCTTGACGACTAATGATGTGAAAAGAAAAGTGGTTTGGACGCTTTAATGTGAAACGACAAGTGGTTCTAAGGCGCTTTATAATGTGAAACGACAAGTGGTTCGACTTCTGGTAAAGGTAATTACTATTAACGAAGGTAATTACTATTGACGAAGGTAATTACTATTCACAAGGGTAATTACTATTGACGAAGGTAATTACTATTAACGAAGGTAAATACTATTCACAAGGGTAATTACTATTGACGAAGATAATTACTATTCACAAGGGTAATTACTATTGACGAAGAGACTCTTAGATGATGACATATGAGCCCCCATAAAATAATCAAACTTACCACAAATCATTTTATTTTTCATCAACACATATTTAATCTTTCAACCATTATTAATCATTTATAACTTGTCGTCTCAATTATTGATTTAATACTATAACATATTATCTGAGATGATCTTGTGACAATAATTGAATCAATAATATAAGAGATATGATGCAAAATTCTTTGTAGTAATAATTAAGCATAGTTGAGTGACTTCTCACGTAAGCATCAATAATCAATACTGTAATGCTACTATGTAACCACGCGATTCTCGTACTTTTACCACCGGGTAGTTCAATAGTTTTAATTCGGTAACACCTCCGTAGTTATTTTTATAAAATATTTTTGTCGTTTACTCAATCGACAATAATTACTGCATGTAGGGTCCACCAATGATTGAGTAGTTATGCGAATATTCCCTAAAAAGAATATTCCCAGAGCCAAACGAATATTTTATAATAACTTACATACTTTGCAAAATTTATAAATATTACCCACAACTATAACATTATATCAAATTTATTCCATAATATTCAAAAATAATATTTATAGAAAAATTCATCTTTATTTATAAAAGATGGGGTCTTACACATTACCTGTTGATCTTATCTCTTTAAAGATACTTGCTTTTGATGTGATTTTAGGAATTGATTGGTTAACCACTCATCATGCTAAAATTGATTATTTTCGTAAGGTTGTTAGTTTTCATATTCCTAACCAACCTGTCATACGAATTCAAACTACTAAACCACTAAAATCAGTCACTGTCATATCAAGCCATAAAGCTATTTGTTTATTGAAAAACGGATGTCAAGCTTTCTTAGCCCATGTTATGGATTTGAATAAAGACAAGTCAGATTTGAATAATATTTCTGTGGTTAGAGAATTTCCTGACGTATTTCCTGAAGAGCTTCCCGGTCTACCCCCAGAACGTGATGTTAAATTATTTATTGACCTTGAACCGGGTACAAAGTCCATTTCTAAAACCCATATCGAATGGCTCCTATTGAACTTCAGGAGTTAAAAGTCCAACTACAGGAATTATTAGACATCGGTTTCATTCGTCCTAGTACATCTCCTTGGGGTGCTCCTGTTTTATTCGTAAAGAAGAAAGACGGGAGTATGCGACATTGTATTGACTACCGAGAATTGAACCATGTCACCATCAAGAATAGGTATCCGTTACCTCGCATTGATCACCTGTTCGATCAGTTGCAAGGAGTACAATTCTTTTCAAAGATCGACCTTAGATTACGGATATCATCAATTTGAAGATTAAAATCGAAGATATTCCAAAGCCTTGAGAACTCCCAGTATGGGCATTATGAATTCTTAGTCATGTCTTTTGGATTGACTGATGCTCCAGCTGCTTTCATGGATATGATGAACCGTGTATTCAAGGAATATTTGGATCAATTCGTTGTTGTCTTTATTGATGACATCCTCATCTATTCCAAAAGCCATGAAGATCATGAGCACAATTTGAAGCTGATACTTGAAAGGCTTCGTGAAAATAAGCTTTATGCCAAGCTGAAGAAATGCGAGTTCTGGCTTGAGGAAGTAGCATTCCTTGGGCACGTGGTGTCAAAACATGGAGTATCTGTTGACCCGGCGAAGACTGAAGCAATACAAAGTTGGGAGCAACCGAAGTCGATGACCGAAGTGCGTAGCTTTCTAGGTTTAGCTGGTTATTATCAGAGATTCGTGGAAGGATTTTCTCGAATCGCTACTCCATTAACTCAGTTGACTCGAAAGGATACAAAATTTTTATGGAGCGAGGAATGCGAGAAGAGTTTCCAAGAGCTCAAGAGGAGACTCATTTCGGCTGCTTCAGCAATACCATCCGATACGGATGGATTTGTTATCTACATCGATGCTTCAGCAAAGGGTTAGGATGTGTTCTCATGAAACCATGGGAAAGTCATAGCCTATGCCTCACGACAACTCAAAGAATATGAGAGGAATTATCCTACTCATAATCTAGAGTTAGCGGCCGATTATATTCAGCGTTGAAAATTTGGAGACACTACTTGTATGGGGAGAAAGTGGAGATTTATACGGACCATAAAAGCCTCAAATATTTCTTCACCCAAAAAGAACTCAACATGCGGCAACGACGTTGGCTTGAACTATTGAAAGATTACGATCACACTATTCAATATCATCTTGGAAAAACGAACGTAGTAGCTGACGCATTGAGTAGAAGATCATATGCGAGTACGAGTGCGATATTGTCAATCTGAAGGCCCATTCTCAGTATGACTTGCAAAGGATGGAGGTGGAATTAAAGACTCGAGGACCCACATGATGATGGCGAATATCTGAGTAGAAGTGACTTTAATCGATAAAGTTAAAGCTGCTCAAGCTACGGACCTGGAGCTGATACGTATGAAGAAGAAAGTGCAAGAAAGAGCTATTCCAGAAGCCAGAATTGATGAAGAAGGAATACTTAGATTCAACTCCAGACTTTGTGTTCCTAACGACTCTGATTTAAAGCATAGAATCATGATGGAGGCACATAACACACCGTTTGCAATCCATCCTGGGAGTACCAAAATGTATCATGATATTCGACATACATTTTGGTGGAATAATATGAAGAGAGAGATCGCGAAGTTTATCTCGAGGTGTTTAACTTGTCAACGTGTAAAGGCGGAGCATCAAGTGCCAAAGGGTCCATTGCAACCACTTGAGATTCCGGAAATGGAAGTGGGAACACATTACCATGGATTTCATTACGGTCTTCCCAAAGTTTCTCAAGGCATAGATGCGATTTGGGTTATTGTTGATAGATTAACCAAGTCTACCCATTTCTTACCGATACGTGAGACTTATTCCCTTGAACGTCTTGCTCGTATGTATGTGAATGAGATTGTGCGATTGCATGGCATACCAGTATCCATAGTTTCGGATCGTGATCCAAGATTCACTTCACGATTTTGGGTTAGCTTGCAGAAAGCTATGGGCATGGATTTACGATTCAGCTCGGCATACCATCCTCAAACGGACG
This sequence comes from Panax quinquefolius, assembly GCA_020205615.1. Classification (NCBI taxonomy): domain Eukaryota; kingdom Viridiplantae; phylum Streptophyta; class Magnoliopsida; order Apiales; family Araliaceae; genus Panax; species Panax quinquefolius. Next base: position 78,974,671 of record CM035172.1, on the reverse strand, counting down.
GGAAATCAGAGAAGACTATTCAAACTCTTGAAGATCTATTAAGACTTTGTGTCCTAGATTTCAAAGGGAGTTAGGATAAGTACTTGCCATTGGTAGAATTCTCCTACAACAACAGTTATCAAGCAAGTATAGGCATGGCTCCATTTGAGGCGTTGTATGGACGAAAGTGTCGTTCTCCAGTATGGTGGGACGAGGTGGGAGAAGCAACGTTGTTGGGACCAGAATTAGTACACATGACTACAGAAAAGATCCAAATGATTCGACAACGTATTCAAACCTCACAAGATCGACAAAAGAGTTATGTTGATCTTCATAAAAAGAACGTGGAGTTTAATATTGGAGATCATGTACTGTTACGTGTTGCTCCATGGAAGGGAGTTACAAGATTTGGAAAGAGAGGAAAGCTCAATCCAAGATTTGTTGGGCCATTTGAGATTCTTGACCGAATAGGAAATGTGGCCTATAGACTCGCATTACCCCCAAGTATGTCTCGTGTTCATAATGTGTTTCACATATCTATGCTTCATAAATATGTGAAAGACCCGAACCATATTATTGCTTTAGAACCAGACGAGATAGCCGAAGATTTAACGTACGAAGAAGTACCTGTTAAGATCTTGGATAGGAAATAGCATGTCCTATGCACGAAGGTTATACCACAAGTTAAGGTTTTATGGAGAAACCATGCTATTGAAGAAATGACATGGGAGCTGGAATCAGAAATGAAAACGAGGTATCCTCACCTTTTCGAAACACCAGGTACGTACGTCAATTTCGAGGACGAAATTTCATAAGGAGAGGAGGTTATAAGACCCCAACTTATTATAAATAAAATCGAATTTCCTCTAATTATTATTATGAATAATAAGGTGTTAAATTGATATAATATTTTGGTTATGGGTGAAATGTGCAAATTTTGCAAAATAAGCAAGTGGTTATAAAATAATCATTGTTGTCGGGGAATATTAGTTTGGTCATGGAATATTCTTGTTGTCGGGGAATATTAAATGCACGATGACGCTAGTGATCATTAGTGGGCCTCATATAATGTAATAACCGTCGGAATGAAGAAAATGACAAGTTTGAGTTTTTATAAATAACGGCGTAGTTGTTACTGAATTAACAACGTTGGAATACCCGGTGGTTAAAATACTGATACTGGCGTGGATGCACGTATTTTTGAAGTATTGATTCTTACGTGAAAGGCACTACTCAATAATTGTTACGATAATTACTGCTCAATATTTTATTTTATTGATTCAATAATTCTTTGTGTTGATATTTTATATTATTGTTGTTTCAATAATTATCGGTCATGCATATTTCCCATTATCAGATCAATAATTCATATTATTTGCATAATATTATTAGATAACATTATTGGCAATGTCTAGAAAGTTCTATCAAGGATAGGTTTGATCACCTAATTGCGCGCCAGTAAGGAGAAATTCTTATTGAAAGCCCCTCTTTCTGAGAGAACTGCAGTCGGGTTGTCATAATTGTGATTCTGTAATATTATTTGTGAATAATTAATTATTAATTTATATGATATGGAAATATTTATTTTATGTGGATATAAATGATGGATATATTTATTTTTATGTGGATAAAAATGAAGGAATTAATGCTGAGGTGTTTTATTAGTATTTTGTCGGTGTAGAGGTATTAAAAATCATCCGTTTGTGGATTTCGGATATTTTATGTTTGGAATTTGGAAAAACTCAAAGCTACAAAGTTGTAAAGAATTTGATTTCAGGCAGAATGGACATAAATTCGTATTTTTCTAATAACCGGGCTATTTTTGATGAATTGTTGAAATTTCGGAAAAATAAAATGATTTTTATTAAATTTATGGGGACCCACTTTTGGTTGGTGAAATACACACATGGGCTGCTGAATTCTTCCAACATGGCTGCCCAAAAAATTCAAAGCATGCGTAGGAATTATAATTAATAATAATATATTTTATTATTTTAGTCTCCTATGGAGTTCTAACATTTTCCTATAAATAGAGGGCTAAGTTAGAATTGAAAATCACACCAGAAACAAGCTTTCTTTCTCTCTATATTGTCGAGCGTATTTTAGTGAGTATTTATATACTTTAAGAGTTCTGTTCGGTACAAGTTTCCTTCGGCTTTCTATCCGATATTCCAGTCAAAAGTACCGTTATTTTGAGGTAAGGGATGTTATTTTCTTCTTAAATGATATTATTTTCTTCAATATCATTAAGCCAAAATATTGGTGAACGTTTTTATCAAATTTGGAACTTTTTGTGTCGGGGTTACTATTCACGTATACGACAATATTCACGTATACAACAATATTCACGAATATGGCACTATTCACCCAAAAAATGAAATTTTCTTCTTTTTGTCCAAGATGTCTATTATGGTTACTATCTTTGATTATATCCATGTTTTGATCTTTAATTTTGAATTCTGCTTCAAAATTGGTATTTATGAAGTATTATTTATCTTGGATAAACTGTTATACGAATCCCTACTATTTGTCCTTCTGTCTCACTGAATTCATTTTCTTTAAAATATTTTTCATCATCCACAGTCCTAAATGATGATATTACTAAATATCTTTGGCCTGTAGTGCAAAGATAAATGATTAACTGATGAATATCTTTGGCCCGTAGTGCAAAGATGAACAGGTGTTGAGATGAACATGACCAACTGGTGATACAAATGAATATCTTTGGCCTGTAGTGTAAAGATGAATATTTGATTCAAGATGTATATTAATTGATGTTACAGGGATAAATATTGATGATGGACTTTTAAATCTTAGAAGATAGTGGAATTCTTTCTCTACTTGACTCTTCTAATGGATTGCTTTTTCCGCTGTAGTTGTTGATCTAAAATTTTTTGTCTATTATATTGTATCAGATTTTTTCCTGTTGAGGACTAATGATAATTTGTTATATATTATCTTAGTCATAATATTCTTTACTGGGCTAGTTGAGCTCACCCTTTTCCTTTTTGTTCCATTTTTCTTCTCAGGAGGTGAGAACATAGCAGGATCGAGTCGGGGTATGGAGTGATGGTTGTAGAAAGATGTTTTAGCAGTCCTCACTATTTCTATAAAATAGTGTTTGAATAATTGTAATGAGGACTTATTTGAGTGTGGATATTGTCTAGAAGACAATATTTGTATTTAAACTCATAGTATGTATTGTCTTATTTCAGACGACATTTGTATTATTAGAGTTGTAGTTTGCTTTTTGTACCATGTATTTGGCGACTCAAAATGGGTGTTGTATACCTATTTTGGGGGCGTCACACGCGGTCCAATGTGTGATTTTCCTGTGTGGCATCATTTGACTTGCCTGTGTGGTATCATTTGACTTGCCTGTGTGGCATTGTTTTGACTTAAACTTGTGCGGCAATGTATATTTCTGAGCTCACTCGGTATGAAATAAAACTCAACCATTTGATTCAGCTCATTATTTCATTATATTAGTTTTGTTTGTTTCTGTTCAGTTCAATTCATTGAGTTAGTTCCTTCAGTTCGTTATTTCTTTATTCTTCTATTGGTTTCATCAATTCTGTTGATTCAGATATATTCCATTAAGATCTTTGGAGATTATATTTTTGTCAGTATTTACACTTGAGGCTTTATTCAGTATTTTGTCTCACTTATTTTCATGTATCAGTTGTATATCTTTTGTATATTTGTATCCGTACTGGGCAATTGGCTCATGCTGTGTTTTTCTTTCGGCGGGTTTGTAGGGGTGATTCAGGGCTAGTGTGATGAGAGAGTTGTCTTTGACCATCTAGGTTATTTTGAATTTTATGTTTTCATTATTTTTACTCTATTTGGAGAATTATATTTAGTACGCTATTAATGGATCACCATTATTAATATTTTGAACTTATTAGTTCTCTGTTTACTTATTTTGAGGTTTGTTGTGCTTTGCACGTGACCTCCCTTTCCTTTTCGGGAAGGGTGTGTTACAGAGATAATATCAGAGCTTAGGTTCTTTCTTGTAGAAAATCTATTTAGGTTTGACCTGTGAGTTATGGGTAAACCATTGGGTAGACGTAGGAGTTTGATTCTATTTTGTTATTTGTTTGGTTGGTCTTTATTTTGACCAACTGTCTATTTTTTTTTGATTTGCAGTTGATTTGAGGAAAGTGGAAGATTTGTTAAGGTGATTGAGTAATGATATTAGTTAAGAATTTTGATTTAATCATTGAGGTGAATAAAGTTATACTTTGTACAAATAAAAAGTGATCATATATGAGATGCGATTATAATATGAGTATTTTTATCAACGAGTATTTGATTTTGGAGTTATTTTGTAACAATTTAATATGATATTAGAATTGAGGATTTGATTTGGGTGATGATTTAGTTTTGTTAAGTTTATGGATACTTGAGGTATGTGTATTGATGAAATACTAATAAAGTGAAAACTATTCAGTATAAAGAATCTCTTGTAAACTTAACTTGTAAATATTCGAGGTAATTAGATTAATCATTTGAGGCTAATGATCAATTTTGCCGCTATTTTGTAGTAGGATATTAAAGTTATGTTGTATGGAGTTTCTTTGTGATAGTAAGAGGATATCTTTGAATTTGTTAGATTAAGGTTTGCAATAAGAGAATGATAGATTCATTAATTGATTAGATAGTAAGTGATGAAATTCAATTGATTTTGAGAGGTCTTGAATAATTGTAGTTTGCTTATACAGATGGTAAAATATGTGACTTGGAGTTTGATATGGTGATAAAGAGATCTTGATAGTATATTTTTGGTGTAATAATATTTGAGAACTAATTTGATTTGAGGTTATGATATTTTGAAACTCTTAAGTACTTAGGAGAGTTGGTGATAAAGAGATAGTAGTAGTATATTCTTCGGTGTAATAATATTTGAGGACAAGTTCAAATTGAGGATGAGATATTTTGAAGCTCTTAAGGATTTGGGGAGAGTTGGTAATATAGTTTGCATAATTGTTTTGTTTATCCGAAGTCATTGAAGTTTTGCAGGAAATTATGTAAAATAAATAAATAAAAATAAAATAAAATAATTTGTTAGATCTTTGTCATGTGTGGAATATAAAAATTTTAACGAGTTAAAAATAATTTTAAATATTTTGGTTATTTGAATCGTATTTAGATGAAGAAAAATGTTTGTGATTTCGAATTATGTTCTGAAGAGTACGTACTTTTGCAAGAATGAAACTCAAAGATATTAACGGGGGGCTCGCACCAACAGTGGATCATGTGATTTAACGCGAAGAACCTTACCAAGACTTGACACGGTAGCTGACGAATCTTTTATAAATACATTGATAATTACGTGGACCGATGACTTATCCGCGTTGATCGTTACAAATGGCGACGCTACGTCATAACTAATTTTTTTTTTTTTTTTCGTAGCTTATTTGAATTCTGAGGACGGAATTATTTTTAAGGGGTGAAAAATCTAATAACCCATAATTTTTTTTAAAATTAAATATTAATTAATTTTATTGTATACAATTGTATTTAAATTGGAAAATGTAAATAATTTTTGTTTCCCTCTATTCTTCCTTGTTTTGTTTGGAAAAATTAAATTCTTTTAGTAGATAATTAAATTAACTGATTAAATTAAAATTGAGGAAGATAATTCCTTTTGTTAAAGTCTTGTGGGAAAATCATTCGGAGCAGGAAGCTACTTGGGAGATAGAGGAGTCTATTCGAGCGGAGTATCCGCATCTCTTTGAAAATTTGGTGCATTCCATTCTTTTGATTCCGGGGACGGAATCCTTTTTAAGGGGTAGGTGATGTAATACCCGGGAAAAAAAAATAATATTAAATAAAAAAAATTTATTTTGTTTGAAAATATATTAATTGGACTTTGTCAATTATTTTGGGTCAAAATAGTTATTTAATTTGTGTGGGCTAATAAATATTAATAAGAGATGGGTAAATTAATTTAGCACTAATTGGGTCTTAAAAATTAATTGGGTTTAATTTATGTGGGTAATATTAATCCTATTCTAATTAGAAGAATTAATAAGATAAATAATAAGTAAATAAATACTAAAACCTAATCATATATGCTAGTACAAATCGGAAAGAAAAGGAAAAGTGGTCAAGTGGCCGGTTTGTCATTTGTGAAGAAAGAACAAAGAAGAGAAAATTAGCAGATTCACTTTATTACATAGGAAACAAAAATGTATTGTAATATTGTTATTAATAATGAATTGAATTTATATGTTCTGCATGTATGTATGAATTGATGATTGCTTTTCCCAAAAAAAAAATAAAAAAAATCGTTAAAGTGACTCCATTGGAAGTTGTTGTACTGTTATATTACTATAAAGATTATATATCATGATTGCAGCATTGATTTTCGTTATTATATATATATATATGGTTTATATATATATCATGCATATATAAGCAACAAACATGTTTGTTACTGCGATGATAATCTTGAAAAGTTGCTGATTTATATATATATATATATATATATATGTGTGTGTGTGTGTGTGTGTGTGTGTGTGTTATATTTTAATAAACTTTTGATCATGGAACTTATATAAGGAATTAGTAAATCAATTAAAGTTATATATATTATTTTGAATTAATTAATTTTTTAGCATAGTTATAAAAGTTTTAATAATAATTTAATAGTATATTGTTATTAATGATTGGTTTGTAATAAAATCTTATTAAATTGTTTAAATTGAACGGAATGAATTTGAAGACTTATATTTGGAATATAAATTTTGGAGTATTAATAATTGATAAAAGACGATGGTTAAAGGCATATTAAACAGATTATGAATTATTTTGGAATTATTAGTTGGATTATTTTTAATTTGAGGTGAATATGTTTAGGTTGCGAATAACGTTTTGTATTTGATATCATTGTCATTTGAGGGTAAGATTTTGTGGAGTGTGCTATAAATGGTTTGGAAGTATCAGGTACGGATTCCATACTCTTTCAGCGATACTCTTGTTAAATTTGATTTGTTCATTTGTTTCCTTATTTTGAATTCTGTTATGATTTCCCATAATTGTTTCCTGTGAAATAAATATATTAGTTTCATTTTGGAGTTGATACATATGACTCGTATTTGTACTCTTTGAATTAGGTTATCATGTTTGGTACTATTTATTTTTAAAAATTTTAGAGCGGTACATGTTGCTACTTTCTTTTTTGAGACCTTGTGACTATTATTTGATTCGGTTCAACATGTACATATAGAACCCTTTTGTTGTTATTATGTCGCATGTGTTGTGACATGGTATTTTTGTTAGAATATACAGTAGGGTATACCTGAGCTATAACCACCTGTGGGGGTACCACAGGCATGTCGTCTTGGCACGAGAGGCATGACACTTTTCGTGGCGCTGTGATTAGTCCACGACGTCTCCGTTTTAGGCTCCGGAGGAAGTGGGCCATTTGGTGTTTTGTTGTGGGAGGCGTATGGGTTAACCCTAGTTTTCTGTTCTGCGGATTTGTGATGTTGTGCCAAACACACCTATCCGATTTGCATACATTTGGATTCGCGGTCCAATGTGTGATTTGCCTATGTGGCATCATTTGACTTGCCTGTGTGGCATCATTTGAATTGCCTGTGTGGCATCATTTTACTTACCTGTGTGGCATTGTTTTGACTTGCCTGTGTGGCAATGTATATTTCTGAGCTCACTCGGTATGAAATAAAACTCATCCATTTGATTCAGCTCATTATTTCATTATATTAGTTTTGTTTGTTTCTTTCAGTTCAATTCATTGAGTTAGTTCCTTCAGCTCGTTATTTCTTTATTCTTCTATTAGTTTCATCAATTCTGTTGATTTAGATATATTCCATTAAGATCTTTGGAGAATATATTTTCGTCAGTATTTTGTCTCAGTTGTTTTCATATATCAGTTGTATATCTTTTGTATATTTGTATCCGTACTGGGCAATTGGCTCATCTTTGTGTTTTTCTTCCTAAGCGAGTTTGCGGGGGTGATTCAGTATTTAGTGTGATGAGAGAGTTGTCTTTGACCATCTAGGTTGTTTCGAATTTTAAGTTTTGATTATTTTGACTATATTTGGAGAATTTTATTTAGTACGCTATTAATGGATCACCATTATTAATATTTTGAAGTTATTAGTGCTTTGTTTACTTATTTTGAGGTTTGTTGTGCTTTGCACGTGACCTCCCTTTCCTTTTCGGGAAGGGGGTGTTATAGCAAGCTGTAAAATTCTACCTCCATAAGGGACTAAAGGCCACATTTTCAAATTTTCTAATCCATTTGATGCATAAGCACTATTGAAACAAATGCATGGACACAGTTCCAGAATGACCTAGAAGTTATTTCAAGTAGATATTTATAACCATGATCAAGAGTTAAGCCATTGATCCTAGGGTGATCCATCTAATTGATCCCGTCAATACAACATATATCTAATGCTCGAGAGGAGAACAGAAGCTTTACAAAAACTTACATGTGAGGGGACTTGATGCTTATCGGGATGCCATTTCAAAGCACACAAGCAGAAACTGCAAGTAGAAACTGTTCTTTTAAGATATTTTAATCAAGTTGCAAAAGACTTCGCACATAGTAATGTACTAACAAACCTGTTCTAAATAATTAAGTGATACTTATTTCCTTTGTTACAAAATATAGGATCAAATTTGACTTTTCACTATATTTTTAAATTTCAAATTGATGTGATTCATTAAATTTTTAAAAACAATAAATCTAGTTATTAGTAATACTATTTAGATAGTTTACAATTTTCATAATTATATCATCTAAAATAAAATTAATTCAAATCAATTTTGAATTTGAAAATAACATTTCAAAAAGTCAATATCCAGATCCTTAAATAAGAAAAAAGAAAAAGAAAACGACATTAATCACTTGCGCAGTTTTGACTTTTTCAATCTTTAATGGACCTTTTAGGGCCAGACCAAGTATTGTTCTATGAGAACATGAACCTAGAAAATCTGATTCACCATCAGAGTCGACTTCACTTGCAGTATCCCATTCTTTATTTCTAAAGTTAGTCCAGTTTGGATACTCTCTCTATTCAAATCCAGAAGTTGAACTTTGGAAAGAAGATTCCCCCCATGACTTAAATGACCAAGTATAACATCTATTCCCAAAAGTTGCTTGAAAGATTGGTTTAGGACGTTCATCAAAATTGTCAAAAGGGCTGCCTCTTCTGAATATAGATGGCACAGGAAAGGAAAAAAATCAGATTTTAGAAAAGTACAGGTAAACATGAAATTCAGAATGATCTGATGGAAGAACTACTAAATATAACTGAGATTATCACTGATCTTTTACTTATTTAGATTCTAAAAATAGCAAGATATTAAATCTATATAGCATCAAAATACCAATGCAATATTATATTTCAAATATATAGAAGTTTCATAACAATATACCATGATTGCAACTTTTGGGAGATGGTGAAAAATAAGCAACCCTACAAAATCTAGTCTCCTTAGCCCCTACAACTATCTTCTTTTGGTTAATGGACATTTAAAGAGAGTGGGGGGAGTTTTAGTAAAGGGGCAATAATTAGTATATTCTAGAATTAGTTATTTTGGGTGCATGTAACCATGGATAATGTTTTTTTAAATAAAAAGGAATTTCCTTTATTTATTATTTTGACGGTGAAAGAGAGTGGGGAGTTTTGTTGAATTATTGATCCTTACGTGAAAGGCACTACTTTCGATAATTATTCACGAGTGAGTTCTTGTTGAAAGGGCAATTATTTGAATAATATTATTAGATAACATTATTGGCGGGAGAGATCCTTATTAGAAGCCCCTCTCCCTGAGGAACACTTGAGTTGTCATAAATGTGATTACGTAATATTATTTGTGAATAATTAATTATTGATTCATATGATAAGGAAATATTTATTTTATGTGGATATAAATGATGGATTTATTTATGTGGTTATAAGAAATTATTGTTGAGGTGTTTTATCGAGATTTTATCGGATTGGAGGTATTAAAAATCAAATCGGGGTTTGAGATATATTAGCGGGGTTATAATTTTAAATCAAATAGTTGGATTGTGGTAATTTTTGGGTATGTTATACATACATAAGTTAGATATATGTCCACAAATTTTGAGCGAATTAAAAATGCACGAATGATTTGTTGTGAATTTTAAGAGGTGTACGATTCCGAAATTAGGTTTATAATTGATTTTGGTGGAAAATTCTAGAATTGAGTGGGCCCCACTTGTGGTTGGTGAAGAAATGTGCTGAATTTTATTTCAAATGTGGTGGGTGGCAATAGTAGCAGTAAAGCCATCGTGTAGCGGTCGAAGTCTCGCTTGGTAGGCTAACATTTTCCTATAAATAGAGGCTAAGTTAGAATTGAAAATCACACCGAGAAACAAAGTTTCTCTCTTTCTCTCTCTATATATTGGCGTATTTTGTGAGTATTTAGATACTTTTGAGAGTTCTTTATTCGGTCTGAGTTTCATTCAAACATCACTTGACCTTTCCTTCCAATCACCGATTCTTTGAGGTAAGGGATGTTATTTTCTTCTCAAATGATATTAATTCTTGATATCATTATCTTTGAAATATTGGTTGGTACTTTTTATCAAATTTGGAACTTTTTCATGTCGGGTTACTTATTCATGAGTTACTATTCACGAAATTCATGATTTTTATTCAAGTACTATTCATGAAGCGTGAAAATGTTTTTTTGTGGAATTTCTATCTTTTGGTGTCTTGAATTACTATTCACGTATATTTTCACGATAGAGGGATTGTAAATAATTAGTATATTCTATCCTTAATCCTTGTCATTTTGTTTCCTTTGGATTCGCTTCTTTAAAAATATTTTTCGTCATCCTCCTCGTAAATGATGATATTATTGAATATCTTTGGCACAGTAGTGCAAAGATGAATGATTTCTGAAGAATATCTTTGGCACATGTAGTAAAGATGAAAATGAACATGACCGATCAGTGAATATCTTTGGCACAGGGAACATAATTGAATATCTTTGGCCTTTAGTTGAGTTTATAGGGATATTATGTGATTGATTTCCTAATTAACCCTTGTTTTATTAATACGAGAATGTCGGAGAATATTAATAGTGGTGTAAATGAGGCCGTGGAGATGCACAGATTAACAACGAGGAGAACGTAACAACCGGTGGCAATGTACCTCCCAGTGAGAAAGTACTTCCCCGGCAAATCGTCGAAAGATATCACCCCAAACCGCCTAAGTTTAGGTATGTTATAATTGTGGAAAAAGAAGGACATATCGCTCGAGATATACGATATCAAAACCCGATTCGGCCGATGAATGGTGACTCAAAAGGATGTCCCGAGAAAAGTCAAAGTCAACGGTTTCTTGGAAGAGCTGTTTGTTGTATTGCAAATCAAAATGCGAGGAACCCTAGAGCGAAGTTATTGGAATTATAAATTCTTACGAAGTTTATACCTTAGAGGAAATTGACTTTGACCTATTTATGGAGACTCCGTTAGGGAAACTTTCATTACATCCGTTGTTTAAAAAATCTTGTTTGATTCAAGTTGGCACCATTACCTTATTGACCTTATCTCTTTAAAGATACTTGCTTTTGGGATTGATTGGTTAACTACTCATCATGCCAAAATGATTGCTTTTGTAAGGTTGTTAGTTTTCATATTCTTATTATTGAATTCAAGCAATCAAACCATTTATAATTAATATTCTTGTTGTTATTGATTTTTCACGGCGTATTTCTGAAAGAATTTATTGTATATTCTACGTGATGAAAGCTACACACCGAGTTTGTTATTTTAAAAGCGAGAGAATGAGGTGAGAAAGCTCAAACCTTCGATTTATTAATCCATTGAAAATTCTCGATCAAATAGGAACCGTACCTATAGACTGCTTTTACCACCAAGTATGAATGCGTGTTCATAACGTTTTTCCACGTGTCGATGTTACGTAAATATGTGGACGCACCCAAAACACGTCATTGAGTTAGAAACCGGACGAGATAGTGTGTCAGGAGAGGTAAAGATTTTGTAGAGGAAAGAACATGACCATACCATAAGTTAAAGTTTTGTGAGAAACCATCTATTGAGGAAATGACACAGGAGTTGGAAAATTAGGTTTATAATTGAATTGAAAATCACACGAAAAAACAAGTTTTCTCTTTCTCTCTATATATTGGGCGTTTTTTCTTGAGTATTTAGATACTTTGAGAGTTCTTTATTCAAGATAAGTTTCATTAAAGATCACTTCCAGGCCTTTCCTTCCGCCAATCTTGATTCTTTGAGCCACTATTCAATGAGTTATATTCATATTCTTTATTCACGTAGTAAGCCAGAAAGCGTGAAAATGTTTTTGTGGAATTTCTATCTTTTGGTGTCTGATTCTTATTCACGTACTCTTGACTATTCACGTTATACGGACACTATTCACGAATATTTAACATATTCAATTCTAAAAATGAAAATTTTTCTTTTTAAGTCTAAAATATCTATTAGGATACCTAGCTTTGATTGTATCCATTGTTTTGATCATTCTTGAATTTACACCCTTATGATTATTTATGGAGGTATTTTTTGGAGCGTGGATGAAACCAAATCACGAATCCTTGATCCTTAATCCTTGGTGGAATTTTTCTTCTCGTGAGGCGCTTAATGCAAATAGCGAGTACTTGTTCGGGGTATGGAATGAAGGTTCTAGAAAGAGTCAAGTTTAGTAGTCCTCACCATTGTTGTAAAATAATGTATCAATAAATGTGATGAGGATTTATTGAGTATAAATATTATCTAGAAGATAATATTTGTATTTAAACTCAGATTTTATTGTTGTGATAATAAAGTCAGTAGTTGATTACGTACCATGTGTTGGCGACTCGGAATGGGTTGGATGGAATGGACCCTATTTTGGGGGCGTCGCGGTTGGTTATCGAGCTTGAGGATATGATCTCTGGCGGAGATCAGAATAGGAACTAGGAGGAGAGGACGAGTAAATCCTTTGCTATTCTAGAATTGAGTTTGAAAGCAGTTCAATGACAATACTTCCACAGAAAGTATTCGTCATATGAAGGAAGTGGAGTTTATTAGGCTGCCCGGATGTTTACACTGTTGTGGTTGGTTGTATAAAATATTACGTCTTTGGATTCAAATGTTATTTACGTCATCTCTGGATGGATAAAAATAGCGATGATGATATTATTGAAGAGGCAGGGAGTATTTTGAGTTAAAGAATATAGAATTGGTTAAAATCCTTATGTATTTTATATTCACAGTTTTCTAAGATTCGATAATATTTCAGTGTTTAAATGAACAATAATTCGTATTATTTGAATAATATTATTAGATGAATATCTTTGAGCCTTAATTAATTATTGATTCATATGATCAGGAAATATTTATTTTATGTGGATATAAATGATGGATTTAATAAATGAATAAATGAGGTTTTGAGATATATTGCGTAATTTTTAATCCGTAGTTGAGATGGGTATGTTATACATAATTAAAGTTGATGAAAAAAATTGATGAATATCTTTTAGGTTTATAATTGTTTAAAGTGGAAAATTCAGATTCTAAATTAGTGGGCCCCACTTGTGGATGTGCTGAATTTTATTTCAAATGATTAAGAGATGAATATTTGGATGTTAACAGGATAAAATATTGATGATGGATCACTTGAATTCCTTTCAACCTTAGAAATCTTGATAAATTCATAGATTATAGTAGATTTCATTCTTTTTTTAACTCTTCTTATTCATGAATTATTATTTCACAATATCCCATACGGATACTAGAATATTGATCTTCGAAACTTGTTTTTTAAAAAAATATTTTTTAACATCTCATGTGATTCTTTGGCTGTCGATTTTTCCTGTTGGAGACTAACGATAATTTGTTGTATATTATCTTAGTCATAACATTCTTCTTTGGGCTGATGTTGATTATAGTAGATCATTCCTCTTTTCCTTTATTATTTCCATTTCTATGAATTGTTGTTGTTTATACATTTTTCTTCTTTTCCTCTTGTTGGAGGCGAGAATGTAGTCGTAGTTCTTTGGGCTAGATTGAGCTCACCCTTTTCCTTGTTGTTCCATGGAATGAAGGAAAAGAGTTGTTTAGTAGTCCTCACCATTATTGTAAAATAATGTATCAATAAATGTGATGAGGATTTATTTGAGTATAAATATTGTCTAGAGATAATATTTGTATTTAAACTCACAGATTTTATTGTTGTGATAATAAAGTTGTAGTTTACGTACCATGTATTTTAGCGACTTCGAGAATGGGTTGGATGGAATGGACCTATTTTGGGGGCGTCACAGATAGTTTGTTAGCATGTGTTAGAATTAGTTATTTTGGGTGCACATGTAAACACATGGATAGTCTGTTAGCATGTGAGTTGTAGGAATTAAGAAGCTAAGTATAGATTGAGAATAGATTTCTTCATTCAAATTATGTTTCTCTGTTACATTGATTTCTATATATATACAAAAAAGAATGTTGCTAGCCTAACTCTAACAACATAAATAGGGAATTGTATAAAGCTAACAAACATAAACACGGAAACATAAATGCTAACACTGTCACTCAAGTTGGTGTATAGATATCTCGCATTCCCAACTTGAAGCACAATGGATGAAACATCTTACCACTAAGACCCTTGGTCAGAATATCAGCTAGTTGATGTTCTGTCTTTACAAAAGGTAAGCAAATAAGACCGCTAGTTAACTTTTCTTTGATGAAGTGTCTGTCAATCTCAATGTACTTCATTTTATCGTGTTGTACTGGGTCGTTTGCAATACTAATGGTTGCCTTATTATCACAAAATAATTGCATAGGCCCTTTAGTTGCAACACCCAAATCTTCTAGCAAGTTTCGAAGCCACATTAGTTCACATATACTTGGGCATATAACTCGATATTCTGCTTCAGTACTAGATCTTGCCACCATGGACTGTTTCTTACTACGCCAAGTAATAAGATTACCTCCAACCAATGACCATGTGGTGCAAACAATAAACCCTTATCGGGAGAAAACTTGAGATACCTAAGAATTCTGTAAACAGTTTATAGGTGACAATATCGAGGATCATGCATATACTGGCTCACTATACCCACATCATAAGATATATCGGGTCTAGTATGAGAAAGGTATATCAAACGTCCCACTAAACGTTGATATCTTTATCTATCAACCGTAGGTCCTGTGCCTCATTCTAGACGATGATTAACTTCAATAGGAGAATCAACACGATTTATCCTAATATGCCAGTTTCGGTTAAATGATCCAGGACATACTTCCGTTGAGATAGAAAAATCCCACGGGAAGATCTTGCAACTTCAATCCCAAGGAAATATTTCAAGGGACCAAGATCTTTAATCTCAAATTCTTTGGTTAGACTCACTTTGAGATTAGCTATCTCTTTTTTATTATCACATGTTACCACAATGTCATCAACATAAACAATAAGACTGACAGTCTTACAATTTATCGGTTTGACAAATAGAGTGTTATTTGTTTGACTCTACTTGTACATAAATCTAATCATTTCTTTGTGGAATCTATCGAACATACCAAGCCCTATAAGATTGCTTTAGACCATATAAAACCTTTCGCAGTTTACAAACTTCACCCGTGGTGACAGATGAAGCAAAGAAAAAAGGTATTTCCTTTGGTGCGGACTCTAATGTCAAACTGAGATGAATAACCCTGTATATGGCTTTCTTATGCGTTAGCGTTAAGATATTGTGCATAGTATGGTACTAAGGGCTGATCCTCCTAAGTACGAGTAGAAGAGTCCATAGTCTTATGACTATTAAAGGTTTCAAGTATAACCCTTGATAACCTAGGACATAGTTCAAGATCTTATGATCCTCAGAAATCTTTTAATTCTTGTTATTTATTCTTGATTCAAAAGTTGAGCTTTTTATCCCAGAAGTCTTTGATTCACTCGCATGTTATTATATTGTTATTTCATTATTATATTTGTGGGAAATCGTGCTCACTCTTGCGTAATAATAACACTGCAGTTAAGAACGAAAGGTCCGACGAGCCTTCTACTAGCAAATGCAAGGGCAAGATTAACAAGTGATGAAGACTTGTTATTTTATGTGATATTGAATTTATATTTTAGACTTATATTGATGTTGTGTAAGACTATAAATTGTTTATGTTTCCGCAGTTAAGATTTAAGGTTAGTATGACCTGGGATTTATGTATTTTTACAATGTAACTCCTTAAGGAGATGATTTATTTCTATCTATTAATGCTTTCATTTATTATGGGTAGAAAAACATATGATGTTTGTATAGTGAACACCAAATCATGTGGAAATTTAAGTACCCGGATTTGGGGTGTCACGAGTTGATATCGTAGTCAGAGGTGGGTTATGAACCTTAGGTGGGGGAACAACCTTAGGTAGTAGCCTTATAGGAAGAACATAGTGATGGAAAACTCTTATCGAGTTCTAAGAAATGAATTTCTTAATTCATTACAGATAATAAAAGACTTTATATGTTTATGTGCTAAATTATGTGCTCACTAGTACGACTTAGTAACTAAAACTTGAAACTGTGTTGTCAGGATGTCGGATGTTGGAGGAACTAGTCGAGCTGGGGAGGAGGAACCCCGAGTACCTACTCAGGAGGAGCCCCGAGACATTCATGTTGTCAGGGAGCAGTTGATACAGAGAGAGCCATCTCCATTGATCACTATTGTTGGTCAGGAGCATGAACCTGAGACTGATCCAGAGGAGGATCCTGAAGAGGAAGAGGAAGAAGAGGAGTTCCCACCGAACTCCATTGATGTTGAGATGTTCGATGAGTTATATGACCGTAACGTAGAGTTACGTGACAACCGCTCTGAGATCTCGACCGAAGCGAAAGCGATTATTCAATGATTACCATCGAAAGGTAAGGAGAGGGAGGCTGTGACTCTTCACACACGTCTAGGAAACGTGGAGTGGGATTTGGTTCACGAGAAGGGTCAAACTGAGGAGAAGTCCGAAGAGATAGAGAAGTTGAAGAAGGAACTAAAGGAAAGCTCAGAAAGGCTGATCATAGTAGAGGAGGGCTGGGTAAGAGAATCACGTCGTGCTGATCTTGCAGAAAAGGATTGTCGTGCAAAGAAGGCTAAGCTTGGGGAGACTTACTCTACACTCCATGCAATGGATGAGGCTCAAGATCGAGTTTTGAGGTACCCAATCCAGTTCGAAGGAATACCATCGTACATGCTGGATCACAGGACGATGTCTCGCATTATGGAAGAGGAACATAGCAAGGCTGTTCAGCGCCTTAAAAGGCAGTGATAAAATTTGTTTAATTATGTGAAAAACATATCTAGTATTTAGATGTAAATTCCGATGTGGTTATGAACAAAGGAATATTTTAATATTTTAAATCCTGTGGATTCTTTATCTCAGGATAGTTGATGTAAATAGCAGTGATGCTATCGTTTGATGTTAAAACATTTGATTTGAATAAATATATCAAGTTGTTTGAGATAATGTGTTAAGTGATTATGTTAAATTATTGAGTAATGCCTTAACTATTTAGAGAGATAAATAAAGATCTAATAAGCATATATTTTAACAGAAATATGCCACCAAGAAGAAGACAAAACCGTCAACCAGCTTAGGAAGAGTCAACGAATAACAACAATAATGCCAATGCTAACACTGTTCAACAATTAGTGAACTTACTAGCTGGAGCGATGAATAATCAACCTCAAGCTCCACCGAATACAACGTTCAAAGATTTAAGGTGGTGGGACCGCCAGGGTTTAAAGGCTCTATGAACCTAATCGAAGCTCAGACTTGGGTTATGGAGATGGAGAAGGTTGTTGATGTCGCAAGAGTCAGAGAGGACCAGAAGACCGCTTTCGCAACGTTTATGCTGAAATCTGAAGCCAGTTATTGGTGGTAAGCAAACAAGGTCCGTGGAGGAGAAGGTATGATTACCTGGGAGAGGTTCAAGGAGATGTTTTTTGAGATGTATTTCCCGAATAGTTCGCAGAACCAAATGGAGGTTCAGTTTCTGGAGTTAAAACAGGGAAATATGTCCGTACCAGAGTATGTGGCTAGATTCAATGTATTGGCGAGATTCACCACATATCAAGTACACACAGATGAGAGAAAAACAAGAAGGTTTGAACAAGAACTGAAGCCTTGGTTGTATAGTAAGGTGTCGATGTTTCAGTTGCAAACATTCGCTGGGGTACTAGAGAAAGCCATACTCGGTGAAGGTAGAAGCGGTACGGTAACCAAATATAATTAGGATCAGAAGAAGAAGAAGAGTGAAAGTGAGGGAATGAACAAGACTAGTAGCAGTAACACGGGAGGTAATAATAATCAGAAGAGAAGGTGGTCTGATAATTCGTCAATTAGAAATCAGCAAGGAGGTCAGAAGAAGAGGATCGAACGCCTTTTCTATCTCGTTAACCCATGTTTGGGCTTCTATAAGGTCAGCTGATCCCTTTAATTCTGGTGGTCCTACTGCCTTGAAGTCTTTGAAGTTTGCCAAGTGATTGTGCAGTGGGTTGCCTCGCTTTGGTATTCCTGCTTGCATATAGCTGAGCTACCATGTTTGCAAAGGTTTGCATTGGGTCTTACGGTTGTCCCTCAGCGTTGTTGACAGATTCTTCTGCCCTTTGATTTCATTTTTGTCGTCTTGGTGGCATTATCTGATTACATAAAATCATAAATTTAACTTACATTCTAAACCTTATTGTATAAGTTTAATATGTAACATGAAGTTTTATACAAAACTTATTCCATTAATGAAACATAGATTGGTATTCATTAATTCAAATTACTTTACATAACATAACACATACTGCTATCCCTTTGTGACCACAAAAGTCGGGAATTTCTGTACTAAATTATACAAAAGTTTGAGAATATTACATTACACTCGTACATTATCAAACATACATAATCAACTACTAATCCTACTTATTTCCTAAGTCACAGTCTTTCATCTTTCTTTTCCCTTTCTTGCTCGGAGCTGCACATGATTTGTTGCTTCCGGCTCCCATTTGATCAATATGGATTTTAAGCTTATCTTGTTCTTCCATAGTTTCTATTAACGCCTTTCGCAATTGGTTATTTAGTAGCTTTTCTATTTCCCACAGCTTTTTAGAGAAGAAACCTTGTTCTTCGGATTATGTACTTCCGTTAATGCTTGATCAGCTCCAACTTAAGTGTCTGAATCACTATCTGTCAATTCCACCATTTTCGGATCTGGAACTACATTTTCCAATACCACCACCTCATCAAGGTTGTCTACACTATGAGCCTCTATTTCAGCTTTTGGCTTTGATATTGGCTCCTTCTTTACGTTCAGAGGGTATCCTAATTCTTTTCCACCTGACATCTACACACAACTTATCTTGATTAGTAAATAGTATACACACAACAAATAATAGTTTTATAAGAGTTATCTTTTATTTTGTTTAACGATGAATTTATTCAATTCATCTCATTTTAAAGTCTATATGAGTTGCTTGTATTTTTAACGTTTCCCTCTATTCTAAGGTTATAGCCTAAGGTCTTATCCCACCTAAGGTTTCTAACCCTAAAGCTTTGATACCAACCTGTGACGCCCCCCCAAATTTAGGTACTTGAAACCCGAACTCGGTGCTTTACGATACCATTTCTATGAGCGGAATAATACTAATAATAATAACAATAATATAAATATCAAAGTCTAAATCCCAGGTACGCAACCTTTAAACATTCATTATATCATAGATAATAAATATCATTATCTTAATAAAGTTTAACTATTACATAGAATATTATAAACTCATTCGAACAACTTTCCTTTCCCCTTTTCTTTTTCAAACTTTCGGTTGATCATTCATAGCTGAAAACATTTAAATTTAAAGCAAGAATGAGCATTTGATTGTCCAGCAAGTAATAACAACAATATATATTAGCTGAAAGAATTAAATGTTTTCTTTAAAAGACACTTCTATAACGAATCAACAGTTGTGAAGTAAGCTGAACCAATAATAACAACATATCACTTCCATATGAAAATTTTGAAACTACGTATTGACTATAAATGGAGACTAGTCAACATACTATGAACATTGTTTTCTATTTTCGAAAAGGTTAAACATAAATTCATCTGTAAACCGTCATAACTTCTGGGCACGGGGGGGTGATCAGCCCGTTATGCCCTGTACTGATCAATACTACATGCAAGAACGATATAATCGTTCACTCTATCCACCTTAGGTGCACAAAAGTTTTCCCAGGTTCGGGATGTTCATACTTAGTCGGGAATCCAAACCAAAACAATCTGGTTGGATACAATAACGTTCTATCTTGTTCAACAATATTTCTAAATCTGTGTCTAGCTGGATCAAGTAGCTTAAAAAACTTTTAATTAATGTATACATACCGGAACTCAATAGGTATGTATCAACATGTGATTAAATACAATGGTTATCCAAGTGCGGACACTTGTCTAACCCTTTATAGGAATTAACGAACAGAATAAATATCTGAATTATACAGTAATACTGTGTTGATAAACAATAATCGAATAATTTAAGAACTTGTATGAATATGAATAATTGGATACATAATCAATAACAATAAAGTTAATAATCTAGCACAATAATATGATTCTGAAACTTTCTTACTCATGTCCATTGCATAAAGTAAATACAAAGGTAAGATACTTGCCTGAGCTGCTGCTTACAATAATGCAACTTAGATTAATCTTTTATACAGCGACCTATAAGTAATAAGATCATTCGTTCGATTAGAATTTTATATCATATCACATAGTACCGCTATTTGCAGTCTGCACATAACCTAATCACATTGTCACATATGTTATCAGTCATTGATTCACAAACAAACACTTATCGTGTCCAATTATACAAGTCTAGATCAATTTCTGAAATATTTTGCAAAATGCAAAGCTTTTTATCGAAAGTATTTATCTAGTCTAAAAACTCTATCGTGTAGTTCAATATTCGCTTAGATATTTTAAATATCACGTATATTATTTTTCATAAATTTTTATAATAATTTTAAATAATTATTATACTTTATCATGAATTTTCAAACACTCCTAAATCATTATTAAATGATTTAAATATTAACTAATTCTATTATCATTAATATTTAATTAATATTAAACTATTAATGAAACCATTACCAACATATTAAAGTTATTTATAATAACTCAAAATATTTTTAAAGTATTAATATTACCCTTAAATGATTTTTAAAACATTTAAAATCATTTTTAAATAATTACCATTAATATTAGAATATTAATTTATTATTTATCAAAATATTAAAAGTCATTAGTTATAACTTCAAATATTTTTAATTCATTTATTTCCTTTTAAATGATTTTTAATTCAATAAAACCATTTTAAAACTATTTAGTTAATATAATTTATTAAATAAATCTAATATTCTTAATATTACATTATTATCATTAATATTCAATTATTAATGAAATTATCCTTTAAATATTAAAAGTTATGTTTTATAACTTAAAATATCTTTAAATATTTTATTTTCATTTAAAATGATTTTTCTAATATTAAAAATCATTTCTAAATTACTTTATTTAATATAATTATTAAATAAATCTAATATCATTAATATTAAAATATTAATATTATAAGACCCCAAATTATTAATAAATAAAATTTAATTTCCTCTATTTATCATTTTGAAATAGTAAGGGTTGATTTGATTAATGTGGTTAGTTATGGGTAAAATGCGCAAATATTTTAAATAAGTAAGTTGTTATAAAATACTCATTGTTGTCGAAGAATATTCGTTTGGTCGTGGAATATTCTTAACATTGTGGAAATATTCGTGCGACCAAAGCGACCTTGTATGGGCCCATAACGGAAAGCGATTAGATGAAGAAAACGAAAAGTATAAGTGGTTTATAAATAATTGGCAGAGTGGTTATTCACAAATAACAATTGTTGGAACACCCTTTAGTTAAAACACAAGATACACGCGTTGTTGCACGCAGTTAACACCGGTATTGCACCAATTATTGATTCTTACGTAAGAAGGCACTACTCAATAATTATTACAGTAATTACTGTTTAGTATTTTATTTTATTGATTCAATAATTGTTGCGTTGATATTTTATATTACCGTTGTTTCAATAATTGTCACTACACAGTATTTTCCATTATCGAAGTAATAATTCATATTATCTGAATAATATTATTAGAAAATATTATTGGCAATGTCTAGAAAGTTCTGTCTAAGGAGAGGTTTGGTCACCTAATTGCGCGCCATTAAGGAGAAATTCTTATTGGAAAGCACCCTCTTTTTTGGGAATGGCCTGGTTGCCAGTACTGTGATTCTATAATATTATTTGTGAATAATTAATTATTGATTTATATGATGAGGAAAATATTCATTTTATATGGATATAGATGGAGAAATTTTTTAAAATGACAATTATTGAAAATTGATATTTTATCTTTTCTGATAAAATAATATTTTATTATACTACTATAATATAATAATGATGATATTTTTACAATGAATGTGGGATATATGAGTATATGAGGAGAAAGAGTTTTTTCGTTGGATTAAATGATTAACACATGTTTTGTGTGTCGGTGGATCCCATTTCTTGACTGAAATTTGATTATAGTCTGTAAAATTGCCCGTTTGTGAATTTCGATCAATTTCTGTTTGGAATTTGGAAAACCTTTCTTCTGCAAAGTTGTAGAGAATTGAATTTCCTATAAAAACACGCGAGATTTGAATTTTCTAATAAAAGGGCTATTTATTATGAATTATTGAAGTTCTGAAGTTCCGAAATAATTGATTTTGGAAGTTTTAATTAACAAAAACGTTTTTGACATTTTGTGGGCACCATTTGCACATGTTGATGGCTGAAATAAAATGACTTAGGTGTGCGTAGGAAATTTGTTTATATATAATATTATTATATTAAATTTTTCGGCTTTGGTGTTCTAAGCAATTTCCTATAAATAGGGTGCTTAGGTTAGAATTGAAAATTACACCAGAAACTAAAGATTTCTCTCTCTTTCTCTATCTATATATCGAGCGTATTTTTGTGAGTATTTTAGTACTTTGAGTATTGCTATACTGATTTGAGTTCTTTCAAAGACTATATCCAAAGATTCCATCGTAAATCTTGTTTTTTTGCGAGGTAAGGGACATTATTTTCTTCTTAAATGATATTATTTTTTCAATATCATTATGCCAAAATATTGGTTGGAACTTTTTATCAAATTTGGAACTTTTTCATGTCGGGGTTACTATTCATGAGTTACTATTCACGAGTTACTATTGATGAGTACTATTCACAAAGCATGATGATGTTTTTTGTGAAATTTCTATCTTTTGGTGTCAGAGTTACTATTCACGTATACGACACTATTCACATCTACGGTACTATTCACGAATACAGTATTATTCACAGAAAAATTAAATTTTCGTTTTTCATCCAAAATATCTATTATGGATACTAGCTTTGATTGTATCCATGTTTTGATCATTTTTGAATTTTACTCCACTATGATTATTTATGAGGTATTTTTGGACATGGAATAGCTGAAGTACGAATCCTTAATATTTATTATTTTTTTTCACTGGATTCGTTTTCTTTAAAATATTTTTCATCATCCTCAGGTCCTAAATGATGATATAATCGAATATCTTTGGCCCGTGAAGTGCAAAGATGAATGATTTTATGATGAATATCTTTGGCGTAGTGCAAAGATGAGCAGTGTTTAGATGAACACGACCAACCGGGTGAATATCTATGGCCTATAGTACAAAGATGAATATTTGATTTATGATGTATATTGATTGATGTTACTGAGGGATAAAATATCGATGATGGACTTTTAAATTCATAGATGATAGTAGATTTCATTCTCTACTTAACTCTTCTATTGAATTGTTGTTTCACCGCAATTGTTGATCTAAAACTTGTTGTCTATTGTATTCTATCGATTTTTCTCGTTGAAGACTAAAAATAATTTGTTGTACATTATCTTAGTCATAATATTCTTTATCGGGCTAGTTGAGCTCACCATTTTCCTTTTTGTTCCATTTTTTTTTCTCGTGAGACGAGAATATAATGGGAACTAGTTTCTAAATGGAGAGTAATGGTTCAAGACAGTTGTTTTAGTAGTCCTCACTATTTTGTAAAATAGTGTATCAATAATTGTAATGAGGACTTATTTGAGTGTGGATATTGTCAGAAGACAATATTTGTATTTAAACTCACGAGCTTTATGTGTTGTCGTATTTTGCCGACAATTGTATTAATGAAGTTGTAGTTGTTTACGCACCATGTATTTAGCGACTCGAAATGGGTGATGTATACCTATTTTGGGCGCGTCACATTAATATCGAGCTTAGGGATATGATCTCTTGCGGAGATCGGGGAATAAAACTAGGAGGGGAGAGACGAGTAAATCCTTCGCTAGTGTGTCCTACATAAGCTTATTTGTTGGTCGGTCACAATATAGGGATATTATGTGATATGTTAATCTGTTAAATTAACCCTTGTTTTATGGCGGTATTTGAGAATGTCGATCGAGAATGTTAACAAAGTGGAGTAAATGAGATGGTGGAGACACATTTGCTCACCAACGAGGAGAAACGTATAACAGTCGGGCAATGTTCCTCCCGTGAACAACACCACAATCGAAAGCGTATGACTGAACGATGGTATGTTTAGGAACTTTCTAGAATTCATGCAAAACCAAACGAGAAAGACTACTGTTCAAAATGCAGTTGGAAACACTGGCAACTCATGGATGGTCACCGCTAAGCAGTTCAAAGAGTTAGGACCACCGGAGTTTTTTGGAAAGCCAGAACCACTTACGGCAGAAACGTGGATAAAGTAGATCACTAAGATATTTGATGTCTTGGGATGCTCATGGGAGTAAAAGGTTCCTTTCGCAACTTTCATGTTATGAGGAGAGGCAGATTATTGGTTGGAATCCGTAAAGCGTACTCAGCCTACCGCACTGAAGATGTATTGGGAGAAGTTCCAAGAATTGTTCAACGACAAGTACTTTCCCGAAAGTATTCGTCACATGAAGGAGGTAGAGTTCATCGTCGAGCAAAACAATATGAACGTGTCGCAAGACGGCTTAAGTTTGCGAAGTTGTCTCGATTTGCATCCCATTTGGTTGATAATGAGGAGAGAATGACGCGGATGTTTCTGCGAGGTTTGAAACCCAAAATACGTCAATACCTCATTTCTCACAAACTTTGTTTATATTCAGATGTTGTGAATAGGGCTCAGTTATTGGAGCGCGGTAATGAGTCGTCTCAACTGAAGAATAATGACCAACAACTCGATGATAATCATATCGGTGGTAACGGTCATTGGAACAATGATAACCATCGTGGAGGAAATTATCATGCCAGAAATGGTAACCACTTCAGTGGTAATCATGTCCAAGATAATAGAAGAAATAACTTAAGTGGAAATTTCAAGAAGAGAAGATTTAACAATGACGGGAAGATGTCGGCACCAACACCAGCAGCGAATTTTAAAGGAGGAGAAAGACCGCCAGTTAGATGCTACAGATGCGGAGAAAAGGGACACATAAGTCCAAACTGTTCACAAACTTCCAGGGTATGTTTTAGTTGTGGAAAGGACGGTCATATAGCTCGAGATTATCCTGTAGCGAAACCAAGTCCAGCGGGGATGGTGACTCCAAAGGTTGTCCCGGACAAGTCAAAGTCATCGGTTCCTGGAAGACTGTTTTTCGTGACTTCTCAAAAAGCGAGTAACCCGAACGAAGTTAGCACGGGTTAGTTAATTTTAAATTTTTGTGAAGTTATACCTTATTAGATACCGGTTCTACCCATTCATTTATCTCTCCTGCTTATACTCAACGCTTAAACTTGACTGGAGAAAATTAGACTTTGACTTATTTGTTGAAACTCCGTTAGGAGAAACTTTTCGTTACATCCATTGCTTATAAATCTTGTTTGATCCAAGTTGGCACCATCACATTACCTGTTGACCTTATTTCTTTAAAAATTCTTGCATTTGATGTGACCTTAGGGATTGATTGGTCAACCACTCATCATGCTAAAATTGATTGCTTTTGTAAGGTTGTTAGTTTTCATATTCTTAAGCAAATTGTTATTCGAATTCAAGCAACCAAACCATTGAAGTCAAACACTTTAATATAAAGCCATAAAGTCATTCGTTTATTGAAAAACGGATGTCAAGTTTTCTTAGCCCATGTTATGGACTTGAACAAAAATACATAAGATTTGAATAATATTTCTATTGTTAGTAAATTTCCTGATGTATTTCCTGAAGAATTTTTTTTTTGCTTACTCCCAAAGGTGATATTGAATTTTGTATCGACTTTGAACCCGATACAAAACCCATTTCTAAAATCTCATGGCTCCTATTGAACTTCAGGAGTTAAAAATTCAATTGTAGAAGTTTGTACCTGTGACGCCCCCAAAATTAGGTATACATCACCCATCTTGGGTCGTTAGATACATGGTACAGAATTCAAATACAACTTACTAATACAACTATCGTGTACAATACGACAAACATAAACTGTGAGTTTGAATACAAATATTGTCTACTAGAGATTATACAAACTCAAAAGGAGTCCTCATTACAATTATTATCACACTATTTCACAGAATATTGAGGACTACTAATGCTATCCTATGGACCATCACTCCGTTCCCCGACTTGTCCCAGCTATATTCTCATTTCCTGAAGAGAACAGTGAAAGAAAGGGTGAGCTCAACTAGCCCAGTAAGAAATATTATGACTAAGATAATGCAGAATAAATTATCATTAGTCTCCAACAATGTTAAACTGATAAAATATAATAGACATCAAGTTTAACTGCAGCAGAACAAGCAATCCATTAAAAGAGTCAAGTAGAAAATAAAATCTACTATCTTCTATGATTTAAAAAGTTTTTCATCATTGTTATCGTTGAGACTCAGCTTAATAAATATTCCACATCATCGAATCACCCCTGCACTACGGCCAAGGATATTCTTTAGTATCACGACCACAATTATCCATGCACTACGGGCCAAGAATATTTGTGTAGTCATTAATGGTCATGATCATGCCAACAACTGTCCATCAATGCACTACGGGCCAATGAGAACTTTTACCACATCATTTGTAACATTACGGTCATGATTACACCAAATAATCCTTGGTCATAATCATACCAAGTCCATCTATGCACTACAAAACCACGATGACTTTTCAACAAAATATAAACATGAGGATGATGACAATGATATAAGAATTCAATAAAACAAGTTCAAGAATTATTTTATCCAGGAATTATTAACGTCCAAATTGTCAACATGATACTGTTTTGTAGAGTAAAATTTAAGAATGATCAGAAGAATATTTCCATGAAAAGATACTAGATGAAGCGTAAATATCAAGGATATTCTACTAATTTCATGGAGTATAGAAGTCAAAACTTTAACCAACTGAGTATAATAAAGAATGGAATAACAAAAGAAATCACCATGCATGCGGTACTTCACATAGACAAAGTTATTCCAATGTAATAATAATAACGGAACTAGTCGTCATAAAAATTTGCACCGATGTTCCAATGATGTTCCAATGAATAATAAAGATTTTAACCAGTCCGGTGTAAAACACATGCATGTGATGTTCCAATGTATAAATAATAAGATTTTAATCGGTCCCCTGTAAAACACACAGCAGGATGTTCCAACGGAATAATAATAAAGACGGAACAGTCCTGTAAAACATACGCATGTGATTTTCCAACGGAATATTAATAAAGATTTTAACCGCAGTTCATGTAAAACACACAGACGTGATGTTCTAATAGAATAATAGAAGAATGTCACCAAGTATAGGGTAGATCACATATCGAGTTATTCCAATGTAATAATAAGAATTGGAATAACAACAGTTCTCTTTATGAATAAGAAAGAATAACACTCCTTACGAGTACAACAAATAATATTCCCTACCTTAAGAAGAAGATTACTGGATATATAAGTAGTGAAGTAGCAGAATACTTTCTTCTTTCTCTCTATAGTTTATCTCTCTAGAGTTTCAATGAATTCGTAAGAAAATAATGAATGAATGAGCTTCTATTTATAGAAAAATGGAATGCATAGTAACTAACTCATGAACGGTCGAGATTGATATACTTTTATCTGACGGTCCATATTTAAAGAAAAATCTTTTAAATAAAATATAATATATTCTATTTATAATCTATTAAAACGAATAACTTTATAAAAATTTTTACTATGCAAACACTATGCAGGCACTATGCATAATAAAATGTAATATATTCTAATTATTGTCTAATAAAATGTATAACTTTATAAAAGTATTATGTTTTATATAAAAAGATCTTACTATGCAAAACACTATCATGCAGACCACTATGAAATACTATGCATAATAGAATATAATATATTCTATTTATAGAATAACTTTATAAAAGTATTCTCGCTTTATATAAAAGATTTTCTCGTATTATTACATTAATAATACCAACAAAACCGAAAGTGACTTATCACTTAAGCATCATAATTAATACCGTGTACTACTACGCAACCACGCCAGATTCTCGTATATTTTTAACAATGGGTGTTTCAACAGCTTAACGGTAAAACTTCCGCCGTTATTTTCATAAAGTATTTTTTGTCGCTTTCTCAATCCGATAATAATTTCGCGTGGGTCCACCAATGATTTGTGCCGTTGTACTAATATTCCCGTTAAAACGAATATTCCCCACCAATCGAATATTATATATAACAACTCACAGATTTTGCAAAATTTATAAATATTACCCACAACTATTATTATATCAATTTCACTCCATAATATTCAAAAATAATATTTATAAAAAATTCATCTTTATTCAAAAAGTTGGGGTTTTACAATCTCCCTTCTTATGAAATTTCGCCCCAAAATTAAGGTACGAATCGGTATGTCAAGAGGTAAGGATACCTTGATTTCATTTCGATTCTAACTCCCAAGTCATTTCCTCAACATCGTGGTTTCTCCACAAAACTTTGACTTGAGGTATAACCTCGAGCGTAGAATATGTTCCTTCTTATCCAAGATTTGAACAGGAACCTCTTCATACGTCAAATCTTCCACTATTTCGTCCAGTTCCAACTCAATAATGTGGTTCGGGTCTTCCACATATTTACGTAACATGGATATGTGAAAAACGTTATGAACACGAGACATACTTGGCGGTAAAGCGAGTCTATAGGCCACCGTTCCTACTCGATCAAGGATTAAAAATGGGCCGATAAATCGAGGATTGAGCTTTCCTCTCTTGCCAAATCTCGTAACCCCTTTCCATGGAGCAACACGTAACAACACATGATCTCTTATATCGAATTCCACGTCCTTTCGATGAAGATCAACATAACTCTTTTGTCGATCTTGTGAGGTTTTTATACGTTCTTGGGGATCGTTTGAATCTTTTCTCGTAGTCATACGTACCAACTCCGATCCCAACAACGTTGCTTCACCCACCTCATCCCAGCATACTGGAGAACGACACTTTCTTCCATACAACGCTTCGAATGGAGCCATGCCAATACTTTCTTGATAACTGTTGTTGTAGGAAAACTCCACCAATGGTAAGAACTTGTCCCAACTTCCCTTGAAATCAAGGACACAGAGTCTTAATAGATCTTCAAGAGTTTGAATAGTCCTCTCCGATCGTCCGTTAATCTCGAGGATGATATGCCGAAATAAATCAGTAAATCGCTCCATAGCTTTTGCAAACTAACCCAAAATCGTGAAGTGAATCTTGGGTCTCGATCAGAAACTATGGATACCGGCATACCATGCAATCTTACAATCTCGTTTATGTACATACGAGCAAGACGTTCAAGTGTATAAGTTTCTCGTATCGGTAAGAAATGAGCAGACTTGGTCAATCTATCAATAATGACCCAAATCGCATCTATGCCTTGAGAAACCTTGGGAAGACCAAAGAATCGAAATCCATGGTAATGTGCTCCCACTTCCATTCTGAAATTTCAAGTGGTTGCAATGGACCTTTTGGTACTTGATGTTCGCCCGACTCGTTGACACGTTAGACACCTTGAGATAAATAACGCTATCTCTCTCTTTCATATTGCCCCACCAAAAATGTATGTCAAGATCATGATACATTTTGGTACTCCTGATGGATTGCAAATGGTGTGTTGTGCGCCTCCATCATGATTTTATACTTTAAATCGTCGTTAGAACACAAAAAGTCCGGAGTTGACTCAAGTATTCCTTCTTCATCGATTCTTACTTCCAACATCGCACCTTCTTGCACTTTCTTCCTCATACGCATCAGCTCCGGATCTGTAATTTGAGCAGCTTTAATTTTATCAATTAAAGTCGGTTCTACTCATATATTTTCCATCATCACATGGGTCCCTGGAGTCTTTATCTCTATCTTCATCCTTTGCAAGTCATACAAAATGGGCCTTTCGTTGACAATATTACATTCGTGCACGCGTCATGATCTTCTACTCAATGCGTCGCCTACCACGCTCGCTTTTCCAGGATGGTATTGGATGGTATGATCATAATCTTTCAACAGTTCAAGCCAACGTCGTTGTCGCATGTTGAGTTCCTTTTGAGTGAAGAAATATTTGAGGCTTTTATGATCCGTAAAGATCTCCACTTTCTCCCCATACAAGTAATGCCTCCAAATTTTAAGTGCGAAGACAACATCTGCTAACTCTAGGTCATGAGTAGGATAATTCCTCTCATATTCTTTGAGTTATCATGAGGCATAGGCTATGACTTTCCCATGTTGCATGAGAACACATCCTAACCCTTTGCCCGAAGCATCACTATAGATGACAAATCCCTCCGAACCAGATGGTATTATCAGAACAGGTGCTGAAATGAGTCTCCTCTTGAGTTCTTGAAAACTCTTCTCACATTCCTCGCTCCAATCGAACTTTGTATCTTTCCGAGTCAGCTGAGTTAGTGGAGTAGCGATTCGAGAAAACCCTTCTACGAATCTCCGATAATAACCAGCTAAGCCGAGAAAGCTACGTACTTCAGTTACTGATTTAGGTTGCTCCCAGCTTTGAATAGCTTCAATCTTTGTTGGGTCAACAGATATTCCACGACTTGATACCACGTGCCCAAAGAATGCTACTTCCTCAAGCCAGAACTCGCATTTCTTCAACTTGGCCTAAAGCTTGTATTCACGAAGCTTTTGGAGTATCAGCCTCAAGTGTTCCTCATGATCTTCACGGCTTTTGGAATATATGAGGATGTCATCAATAAAGACGACCACAAAATGATCAAAATATTCCTTGAATACTCGGTTCATCATATCCATGAAGGCAGCAGGAGCATTAGTCAATCCAAAGGACTTGACTAGGAATTCATAATGCCCGTACCGAGTTCTGAAAGCCGTCTTTAGAATATCATCAGTTCTAATCTTCAATTGGTGATATCCGGAACGAAGATCAATCTTTGAAAAGAATTTGGCTCCTTGCAATTGGTCAAACAGGTCATCAATACGTGGCAATGGGTACCTATTTTTGATGGTGACATGATTCAACTCCCGATAATCAATACAAAGTCGCATACTCCCATCTTTCTTCTTCACGAATAGAATAGGAGCACCCCAAGGAGAAGTACTAGGACGAATAAAGCCAATGTCTAACAATTCCTGCAGTTGAGTCTTTAACTCCTGGAAGTTCAATAGAGCCATTCGATATGGGGATTTGGAAATGGGTTTTGTACTGGGTTCAAGGTCGATACAAAATTCAATTTCACGCCTGGGGTAGGCCAGAAGTTCTTTAGGGGATTACGTCGGAAATTCATTAACAATAGAAATATTATTCAAAATTGACGTATTTTTGTTTAGATCTGTGACATGAGCTAAGAAAGCTTGACATCCATTTTTCAATAAACGAATAGCTTTATGGCTTGAGATGACAGTGATTTATTTTAATGGTTTGGTTGCTTGAATTCGAATAATAGGTCGATTAGGAATATGAAAGCTAACAACCTTACGAAAACAATCAATTTTTGCATGATGAGTAGTTAACCAATCAATCCCTAGAATTACATCAAATGCAAGTATTTTTAATGCAATAAGATCGACAGGTAATGTATGGGTACCAACTTGAACCAAACAAGACTTATAAACCGTGGATGTAATGAAGGTTTCTCCCAACGGATTTTCCACAAATAAGTCAAAGTCTAATTTCTCCGGAGTCAAATTTAATCGTTGAGCGCAAGTAGGAGAAATAAAAGAATGGATAGAACCAGTATCAAATAAAGTGTAGACTTCGTTGGAGTTTATGATAAGCTTACCCGTGATAACCTCATTCGGGTTCCTTGCTCTCTGGGAGGTCACAACAAACGCTCTCCCTTGCGCTACCAGCTTTGACTTTTCTGGGACAACTTTTGGTGCCTCCATCCTAGCTGAATTTGTCTTCAGTGAACGACAAAATCGTGCTAAGTAACCTTCTCTTCCATAATTATAACATGCTTTGGATGGCATCGCGCAATTTGGACTGATGTGTCCCTCCCCTCCGCATTTGAAGCATATGATTGGTGGTCTTTCTCCTTCCTTAACAACGGGTCTTTGGTCTTTGACGCCTTTCCATCATTGTTGAATCTCCTCTTCTTGAAATGTCCATTCTTATTGTTTTGGCCCTGATTACCACCGAAGTGGTTACCATTTCCGGCCTGTTGATTCTCTCCACGCTTGTTGTCACCGCTTCGATGACTACTCTCACTGGTATTATCATTTAGCCGGCTGCTCTCTTTTGGTTGCGTTGACTCGTTATCGCGCTTCCACCAATCGAGCCCTATTTATAACATCCGAATACAAACACAGCTTTATGAGAAATAAGATGTTGACGTATTTCGACTTCAAACCTCTTAAAAACATTCGCACCATTCTCTTCATTATTATCCACCAAGTGGGACGATGAAACCGGATAACTCATAAAATTTTGCCTCGTATTGCGACACGGTCATATTGTTTTGCTCCAATTTGATAAATTCCACCTCCTTCATGTGACGAATACTTTCGGAAAGTATTTGTCGTTGAATGCCTCTTGAACTTCTCCCAAGATATCTTTAGTACGGAAGGTTGAGTACGTACGTTTACCGATTCCCACCAAGAATCTGCCTCTCAAGCAAATACATAAAGGCGGCAAAGGGAACATTTTGCTCCTCAGAGCATCCCAAGACATCAAATATCTTGGTGATCTGCTTTATCCATGCTTCTGCCATAAGTGGTTTTGGCTCTCCCTTAAACTCCGGTGGTCCCAGCTCCTTAAACTGTTCAGCGGTGACCGCCCGAGAGTTTCCAGTGTTCCCACCTACATTTTGGACAGGAGCCGCTCTCGCCTGCTGTTGCATGAATTGTATAAAGCCTCTGAACAATCCATCATTCAGCATTTGGTCAGTGTTGTTGTTTGCATGAGGATTGTCGCCTTTCTGATGCACATTCTCCTGATTATTGATATGTGGAGACTCAACGGTCTCTTGTGCTCCATTGCTATTCTCAACATTTCCGGATGTCATTTTTAGATACTGCCACAAAACAAAGGTTAATTGACATGTAACATAATATCTCTAAACTCTGACCAACCAATTTAAATACAAAATAAATTTAAGTAGGTCATACTAGCGAAGGAATTCCTCGTCTCTCCCCTCCTAGTTCTAGTCTCACATCTTAGCCAGGGATCATATCCCTAAGCTTTGATACCAACTATGACGCCCCCAAAATTAGGTATACATCACCCATCTTGGGTCGTCAAATATATGGTACAGAATTCAAATACAACTTACTAATATAACTGTCCTGTATAATACGATAAACATAAACTGTGAGTTTGAATACAAATATTATCTACTAGAGATTATACAAACTCAAAAGGAGTCCTCATTACAATTATTATCACACTATTTCACATAATAGTGAGGACTACTAATGCTATCCTCTGGACCATCACTCCGTTCCTCGACTCGTCCCGAAATATATTCTCATTTCAAGAGAATAAAGAAAAAGAAGGGTGAGCTCAACTAGCCCAAGAAGAAATATTATGACTAAGATAATGCGAATAAATTATCATTAGTCTCCAACAATGTTAAACCGATAAAATATAATGAACATCAAGTTTAACTATAATGAACAAGCAATCCATTAAAAGAGTCAAGTAGAAAATAAAATCTACTATCTTTTATGATTTAAAAGGTTTTCATCACTCATTTATCGCCGAGACTCTAGACAATAAATATTCCACATCATCGAATCACCCCTCACACTACTACCAAGGATATTCTTTAGTATCACGACCACAATTATCCATGCACTACGGGCCAAGAATATTTGTGTATTCATTAATGGTCATGATCATGCCAACAAATGTCCATCAATGCACTACGGGCCAATGAGAATTTTTACCACATCATTTGTAACATTACGGTCATGATTACACCGAATAATCCTTGGTCATAATCATACCAAGTCCATCTATGCACTACAGGCTACATATGACTTTCAACAAAATATAAACGTGAGGATGATGACAATGATATAAGAATTCAATAAAACAAGTTCAAGAATTATTTTATCCAGGAATTATTAACGTCCAAATTGTCAACATGATACTATTTTGTAGAGTAAAATTCAAGAATGATCGTAAGAATATTTCCATGAAAAGATCTTTGGATGAAGCGCAAATATCAAGGATATTCTACTAATTTCATGGAGTATAGAAGTCAAAACTTTAACCAACCGAGTATAATAAAGAATGGAATAACAAAAGAAATCACCATGCATGCGGTATTTGCGATAGAGCAGTTATTCAACAATGAATAATAATAACGGAACTAGGTCGAGGCAAAATTTGCAAGCGGCTGTGATGTTCCAACAGAATAAAAAATGAATAAATCGAAATCACCGTAAAAACACACACGCATGTGATGTTCCAATAGAATAATAATAAGATTTAAACCAGTCCGTGTAAAACACACAGATGTGATATTCCAATGGAATAATAATAAAGATCGAACTAGGTCCGATGTAAAACACACGAGATGTGATGTTCCAACGGAATAATAATAATGATGAAACGGTCAGTCCTGTAAAACACACAGATGTGATGTTCTAATGTAATAATAGAAGAATGTCACCAAGTATAGGGTAGATCATGAGTATTATCTGAGTTATTCCAATGAGAATAATAAGAATTGGAATAACACAATTCTCTTCATGAATAAGAAAGAATAACACTCCTTACGACGAGTACAAACAAATAATATTCCCTACCTTAAGAAAAAGAGTCTTCGGATATATAAGTAGTGAAGTAGTAGCGAATACTTTCTTCTTTCTCTATAGTTTATCTCTGTAGTTTCAAAGTGAATTCGTAAGAAAATAATGAATGAATGAGCTTCTATTTATAGAAAAATGGAATGCATAGTAACTAACTCATGAACAATTAGAGATTGATTTACTTTAATCGACGTCTATTCCATATTTAAAGCAAAATCTTTTAAATAAAATATAATATATTCTATTTATAATCTAATAAAATGAATAACTTTATAAAAGATTTTACTATGCAAACACTATGCAGGCACTATGCAAACACTATGCATAATAAAATATAATATATTCTAATTATTGTCTAATAAAATAGATAGCTTTATAAAAGTATTCTGTTTTATATAAAAAGATTTTACTATGCAAAACACTATGCAGACACTATGCAACACTATGCATAATAGAATATAATATATTCTATTTATAGAATAACTTTATAAAAGTATTTTGTTTTATATAAAAAGATTTTTTGTATTATTACATTAATAATACCAACAAAACTGAGTGACTTATCACTTAAGCATCAATAATTAATACCATGTGCTACTATGCAACCACGCGTATTACTGTACTTTTAACATCGGGTGTTTCAACATTTAACGGTAAAACTTCTGCCATTATTTTCATAAAGTATTTTTGTCGTTTTCTCAATCCAACAATAATTCCGTTGTGGGGTCCACCAATGATTGTGCCGTTGTACTAATATTCCCTGTTAAAACGAATATTCCCCGACCAATCGAATATTATATAACAACTTGCGTACTTTTGCAAAATTTATAAATATTACCCACAACTATTATATCAATTTCACTCCGTAATATTTAAAATTAATATTTATAGAAAATTCATCTTTATTCAAAAAGTTGGGGTTTTACAGTACCCGAGCCTTTATTTGGTGACTTCCTTTGTGGAGCACCGAAGCCAGACTCTCCGTAGGGGACGCCATATTTGTTTGATAGTAAACTGATAGGTACCATTGTGACGTGCTATCCAAGATTGGGATATGAGTCATAGTTGAGAGCAACCTAAGTCAGTAATCGAAATACGTAGCTTTCTAGGCTTAGTTGGTTATTATCGGAGATTCGTGGAAAGATTTTCTTGAATCGCTACTCCATTAACTCAAATTGACTCGTAGATACAAAATTCGAATGGAGCAAGGAATATAAAAGAGCTTCCAAGAACTCAACATGCGGCAAACGACGTTGGCTCGGCCATTGAAAGATTACGACCATACCATTCAATACCATCCTGGAAAAAAAAATGAACATGGTAGCTGACGCGTTGAGTAAAAGATCGTATGCATTTACGAGTGCGATATTGTTAACACAAAGACCCATTTTGTATGACTTACATAAGATGGAGATAGAGTTAAAGATTCCAAGAACCTGCATGAAGATAACGAATATACGATTAGAATCGACTTTAATCGATAAATTTAAAGCTGCTCAAGCTACAGACTTGGAGTTGATGAATATGAAGAAGAAGATGTAAGAAGTCGTTATTCCAAAAGCGAGAATTAGCGATGTGAGGAAAGCTCAAACCTTCGATTTATTAGTCCATTTGAAATCCTCGATCGAATAGGAACTGTGGCCTATAGACTCGTTTTACCGCCAAGTTTGACGCGTGTTCATAATGTTTTTCACGTATCGATGTTACGTAAATATGTGGACGACCCGAACCACATTATTGAGTTAGAACCAGGCGAGATAACAGAAGATTTAACGTACGAGGAGGTACATGTCAAGATCTTGGATAGGAAAGAGCATGTCCTACGCACAAAGGTCATACCACAAGTCAAAAGTTTTGTGGAGGAACCATGCTATTGAGAAAATGACCTGGGAGTTGGAAACGAAAATGAAAGTGAGGTATCCTCATCTTTTCGAAACACCAGGTACATACGTCAATTTCGAGGACGAAATTTCACAAGGAGGGGAGGTTGTAAGACCCCAAATTATTAATAAATGAAATTTAATTTCCTCTATTTATCATTTTGAAATAGTAAGGGTTGATTTGATTAATGTGGTTAGTTATGGGTAAAATGCGCAAATATTTTAAATAAGTAAGTGGTTATAAAATACTCATTATTGTCGGAGAATATTCGTTTGGCCGTGGAATATTCTTGTTGTCGAAGCAATATTCGTATGACTACAAGCAAACCTTTGTGTGGGCCCATAACGAAAAGCGATTGGATTAAGAAAATGACAAGTATAAGTGGTTTATAAATAACGACGTAGTTATTCAGATTAACACTTGTTGGAACACCGAATGGTTAAAACAAAACCTACGATGTCTGGCGTTGTTGCACATAGCACACTATTGACACCAATTATTGATTCTTACGTAAGAAGGCACTACTCAATAATTATTACGGTAATTATTGTTCGTAATTTTATTTTATTGATTCAATAATTGTCTGCGTTGATATTTTATATTACCGTTGTTTCAATAATTATCATTACACGTATTTTTCCATTATCGAAGCAATAATTCATATTATCTGAATAATATTATTAGAAAACATTATTGGCAATGTCTAGAAAATTACGCCTAAGGAGAGGTTTGGTCACCTAATTGCGGCGCCAAGAAGGAGAAATTCTTATTGAAAGCACCTCTTTCACGGGAACTACACGATTGCGATCTTGTGATTACGTAATATTATTTGTGAATAATTAATTATTGATTTATATGATGAAGAAAATATTCATTTTATGTGGATATAGATGGAGAAATTTTTTAAAGTGACAATTGTTGAAAATTGATATTTTATTTTTTCTGATAAAATATTATTTTATTATATTACTATAATATAATAATGATGATATTTTTATAATGAATGTGGGATATATGAGTATATGAAGAGAAAGAGTTTTTTTGTTGGATTAAATGATTAACACATGTTTTGTGTGTCGGTGGATCCCATTTCTTGACTGAAATTTGATTATAGTCTGTAAAATTGCCCGTTTGTGAATTTCGATTAATTTCTGTTTGGAATTTGGAAAAACTTTCTTCTACAAAGTTGTAGAGAATTGAATTTCCTATAAAAAGTTGCGAGATTTGAATTTTCTGATAAAAGGACTATTTATTATGAATTATTGAAGTTCTAAAGTTCCGAAATAATTGATTTTGGAAGTTTTAATTGTTTTAATTAATAGAAATGTTTTTGACATTTTGTGGGCACCATTTGCACATGTTGATGGCTGAAATCAGATGACTTAGGTGTGCGTAGGAAATTTGTTTATATATAATATTATTATATTAAATTTTTCTGCTTTGGTGTTCTAAGCAATTTCTTATAAATAGGGTGCTTAGGTTAGAATTGAAAATCACACCAGAAACTAAAGATTTCTCTCTTTCTCTCTCTATATATCGAGCGTATTTTTGTGAGTATTTTAGTACTTTGAGTATTGCTATACGGTGCAAGTTCTTTCAGCACTATATCCAGTATTCTAGTCAGAAGTACTATTTTTGCGAGGTAAGGGATGTTATTTTCTTCTCAAATGATATTATTTCTTCAATATCATTATGCCGAAATATTGGTTGAAACTTTATATTAAATTTGAAACTTTTTTGATGTTGGGGTTACTATTCATGAGTTACTATTCACGAGTACTATTCACAAAACATGATGATATTTTTTGTGAAATTTTTATCTTTTGGTGTCGGAGTTACTATTCACGTATACCGCACTATTCACGTATACGACACTATTCACGAATACGACACTATTCATAGAAAAATTAAATTTTCGTTTTTCGTCCAAAATATCTATTATGGATACTAGCTTTGATTGTATCAATGTTTTGATCATTCTTGAATTTTACTCCACTATGATTATTTATGAGGTATTTTTGGACATGGAATAGCTGAAGTACGAATCCTTAATATTTATTATTTTGTTTCACTGGATTCATTTTCTTTAAAATATTTTTAATTATCCTCAGTCCTAAATGATGATATAACCGAATATCTTTGGCCCGTAGTGCAAAGATGAATGATTTTATGATGAATATCTTTGGCCCGTAGTGCAAAGATGAACATGTGTTTAGATAACATGACTAATCGGTGAATATCTTTGGCTTTGTAGTGCAAAGATGAATATTTGATTTATGATGTATATTGATTGATGTTACAGGGATAAAATATCGATGATGGACTTTTAAATTCATAGATGATAGTAGATTTCATTCTCTACTTAACTCTTCTATTGAATTGTTGTTTTCGCTGCAGTTGTTGATTTAAAACTTGTTGTCTATTGTATTCTATCAGATTTTTCCCTGTTGAAGACTAAGGATAATTTGTTGTACATTATCTTAGTCATAATATTCTTTACTGGGCTAGTTGAGCTCACCCTTTTCCTTTTTGTTCCATTTTTCTTCTAAGGAGACGAGAATATAGCGGGAACTAGTCGGAGTGTGGAGTAATGGTTCAAGACAGTTGTTTTAGTAGTCCTCACTATTTTGTAAAATAGTGTATCAATAATTGTAATGAGGACTTATTTGAGTGTGGATATTGTCTAGAAGATAATATTTGTATTTAAACTCACAGTTTTATGTGTTGTCGTATTTTGCACGACAATTGTATTAATGAAGTTGTAGTTGTTTCTGTACCATGTATTTGGCGACTCAGAATGGGTGATGTATACCTATTTTTGGGGCATCACAAATATTTTTTTTCATAACAAAATATCAATAGTTATATTTTATAACTTAAAATATTTTTATAACCTTTAAATTATTTTTATATAAATTTTAAATCATTAATTCTATTTATCATCATTTACTTAATACATTTATTAAATAACTTAATCATCATTAATATTAATTAATTAATGAAATTCATTACAAAAATATTAAAAGTTACATATATAACTCAAAAATATTTTAAACACTTTATTCTAATTTACATTGATTTTTATAACATTAAAATCATTTTTCTCTAATTTATTTAATATACTAATTAAATAAATTAAATATTAATAATACTTAAATAATTATAAATATCAATGAAAAATATCCCAAATAATTAAAAGTTATTTTTCATAATTTAAAATAATTTTAAAACCATTTTTGTAATTTTATAATTTATTTTCTATTTTTAAGTATTTTTGAAAATCAAAAATTAAAAATATTAGAAACCATATTATTGGCCTTTAACGACCTATCATGTCATTGTTGGTGTTTTGAGCTCAAGAACAACAGACTTAAATGTTAAAGCTCTGAGTTTGACCATCAATGATTCTTAGCACTGGCATTATGGGTGAACTAAGACACTGTATTGTAGTATTGTTGCAATACTAAAATATTCAACCATCAATTAAGCCATACCACAACACAACAAGAAGATCTGGCCTTCCAAAGTACCTGCCAGACAGTTTCTAGGTTTTCCAGAAACCCAGAAATTCGACTAGTCATCTTGTAGCTCGATTATAAACATGTTCTGGTTATGCGTTTGGTGGTTTTATGGTTCATACTTGTAGTATACATGACACAGAACAATAAAAAATCTTGATCTTAGTCTAACAACAACAAAACAACAATCTATGACATGGTCAAACATGGTTAGAAAGCTGTTCGTCATATTTTATGGAAATTCCTAGAAATAAAAATCGTGAACAAGGGGCCAGGTTTGACCATCCACTAAGTTCAATCAATTGATTATTTAAAGGATCAAAAGCCACAAATATAAAGTACATATGACAAGCAATAAACTAGATACTATAACATCATCAAATAATTTACAAACTGACAGATCTAATGTAAGACCCCAACTTATTATTAATGAAATTTAATTTTCTCTATTTATTATTTTGAAATAGTAAGGGTTGATTTGATTAATGTGGATAGTTAGGGGTAAAATCATCTGTGAAATATTTCAAAATAAGCAAGTGGTTATAAAATATTCATTGTTGTGGGGGAATATTAGTTTGGTGGTGGAATATTAAATCTTTGTCGGGAATATTAAATGCGACGGTAGCGACCGTGTGTGGGCCCATGTGAGCGATTGGATGAAGAAAAGCGACAAATATAAGTTGTTTAAAAATAACGGCGTAGTTATTCTGACATTATCTTTGTTAAAATACTAAATTGGTTAAAACACGGTAGCACGCGGTATTGCACCAATTATTGATTCTTACGTGAAGAAGGCTTTACTTTCGATAATGGTTCTGATAATTCTTTATTCGATATTTTATTGATTTAATAATTCTTTGCGTTGATATTTTATATTCTTTGTTGTTTGATAATTGTCATTACATTACGTATATTTTCATTATCGAAGCAATAATTCATATTATCTGAATAATATTATTAGATAACATTATTGGCAATGTCTAGAAAGTTACATCTAAGGAGAGGTTTGGTCACTAATTGCTTGTGATGAGGAGAAATTCTTATTGGAAAGCCCCTCTTTCTGAGGAGCTGCACGTTGTCGATATTGTGATTACATAATATTATTTGTGAATAATTAATTATTGATTCATATGATGAGAAAAATATTGATTTTATGTGGATATAGATGGAGAAAATTTTTAATGTGACAATTGTTGAAAATTGAAATTTTATCTTTTACGATAAAATAATTCATTTAAATATATTATTATATTTTAATAATATAATAATGGTGATATTTTTTACAACGAATGTGGGATATATGAGTATCTGAGGAGGAAGAGTATTTTTGTTGCAATAAATGTTTAAAACATATTAAACATGTCGGTGGACCCCATTTATTGGTGAAAATTTGATTATAGCTTTAAAAAAATCGCTTGTTTGTGGATTTGGTCAATTTACATTTGGAATTTGGAAAAACTTTCTTACGCAAAGTTGTAGAAATTGAATTTCCTATAAAAATTCATGAGATTTGAATTTTTTGATAAAAGGGCTATTTATTATGAATTATTGAAGTTAGAAAGCTCAAAATAATTGATTTTGGAAGTTTAAATTATTTTAAATAAAGAAAAACGTTTTTTGCATTTTTGGTGTGTTAACATGTGTATTAATTGAACTGAATTCAGATCTTGGAAGGTTAGGCGTAAAAATTTATAATATATATTATTATTATTATTAAATTTTACTACTTTTGGTGTTCTAGCGTTTTCTATAAATAGGGTCTTGGTTAGAATTGAAAATCACACGAAGCTGAAGTTTTCTCTCTCTATATTATCGGCGTATTCTTGTGAGTATTTTGAGTATACTTTGAGTATTGTTAGGCGGTGCTGAGTTCCTTGACCTTTATATCCAGGTATTCGGATTAGAAATCTTAATCTTTCGAGGTAAGGGATATTATTTTTTTCTAAATGATATTATTTCTTCAATATCATTATGTTTGAAATATTGATCTGAAGTTTTTATCAAATTTGGAACTTTTGGTGTTCAGAATTACTATTCACGTATTTATTATTCACGATTCTTTATTCACGAGTACTATTAATGACGTGAAGATGTTTTTTTTTTCTATCTTTTGGTGTCGAGTTACTTATTCATATATCGACCTTATTCACGAATTTATTTCACGAATAAAAAAATGAAAAATTTTCTTTTAGTCCAAAATATCTATTACGGATACTAGCTTTGATTGTATCCATGTTTTGATCATTCTTGAATTTTACACCACTATGATTATTTTTGAGGTATTTTTGGGCGTGGATAAAACAAAAATCACGAATCCTTAATCCTTAATCCTTGTCATTTTGTTTCCTTTGGATTCGTTTCTTTAAAAATATTTTCATCATCATTTGATCTTAAATGATGATATTATGGAATATCTTTGGCACATAGTGCAAAGATGAATGATTTCTGAAGAATATCTTTGGCCGTAGTGCAAAGATGAGCAGTGTTTAGATGAACATGACCAAGTGATGAATATCTTTGGCTTTGTAGTGCAAAGATGAATATTTGATTCGGATATATATTGATTGATGTTACGAGGGATAAAAGATGAGCGATGAACTTTTAAATTCATACATAGAAGATAGTAGTTTGCATTCTCTACTTAACTCTTCTAATGAATTATTATTTCATTGCGAATATTGATTTAAAATTTGTTGTCTATTGTATTCTATTAGATTTTTCCTGTTGAAGACTAACGATAATTTGTTGTATATTATCTTAGTCATAATATTCTTTCTTGGGCTAGTTGAGCTCACCCTTTTCCTTTTTG
Source organism: Panax quinquefolius (assembly GCA_020205615.1). NCBI lineage: Eukaryota > Viridiplantae > Streptophyta > Magnoliopsida > Apiales > Araliaceae > Panax > Panax quinquefolius. Next base: position 78,931,163 of record CM035172.1, on the reverse strand, counting down.
TTCCATTTTTCTTCTCGGGAGGCGAGAATATAAGCGAGTGCAGTCGGGGTATGGAATGAAGGTTCTAGAGAGAGTTGTTTAGTAGTCCTCACCATTTTGTAAAATAATGTATCGATAAATGTGATGAGGATTTATTTGAGTATAGATATTGTCTAGAAGATAATATTTGTATTCAAACTCACATTTTCTTGTTGTAATAATAAAGTTGTAGTTGTTTACGTACCATGTATTGACAACTCGAGAATGGGTGATGTATACTATTTTGGGGGCGTCGCGGTTGGTATCGAGCTTAGGGATATGATCTCTGGCGGAGATCGGGGAATAGAACTAGGAGGGAGGCAGTAAATCCTTGCTAGTGTGTCCTACTAAGCTTATTTGTTAGTTGGTCGATATATAAGGATATTATGTGATATATTGATTTCCTTAATTAACCCTTGTTTTATGATGCGGTATTTGAGAATGTCGTGAGAATATTAACAATGGAAATGAGGCCAGTGGAGCGCTTTGTACTCACCAGCGAGGAGAGCGTCTGAGCAGTGGCAATGTTCCTCCTGTGAACAACACCATGCGAGCGAGATGATGAGCGAGGGGATGTTTAGAAGCTTTTTGCGATTCATGCAAAATCGAACGAGGAGACTTCGTGTTCAAAATCTGAGGAGAAATGATAGCAATTCACGGGTTGTCACGACCAAGCGATTCGAAGTTGGGACCACGAAATTTAAGGAAAGCGGATCCGATCATGGCGGAAACATGGGTCAAACAAATTACCAAGATATTCGATGTCTTGGGATGCGGAGAGAACGAAGGTTCCATTCGCCACCTTTATGTTAAAATGGCGAAGCGGACTCTTGGTGGGAGTGCGTGAAGCGTACCCATCCGGCCGCTTTTCGGCATGTCTTGGGAGGCGTTTGAAACTATTTAATGACAAATACTTTCACGAAAGTGTTAAATCGTATGAAGGAAGTGGAGTTCATCAGTTAGAACAAAACAACAACATGGTGTCTCGATGCGAGGCAAAGTTTGCGAGTTATCGAGTTTGCACCTCATTTGGTGGAGAATGAGGAGCGTATATGGCGGATGTTTACGAGAGGTTTGAAACCCGGCGTCGTCGATATCTCATTTCTCATAAATTTTCTCTCTATTCGGATGTTGTTAACGAGGGCTCAATTATTAGGCGAGATACTTGAGTATGTTCAACGAGGGACCATAACGAGGATCGTACGAGAGATAGCGATCAGCGAGAATAATGATAACCCGGCGGAGAAAAGCAGACGGACAAAAATGGTAACCACTCTGGTGGTAATCATAGCCCGTGAAAATAGAAGAAGCGAGTCGGGAGGAGATTTTAAAAGAGAGATTTAACAACGACCATGTGAAGGCGGCGGTCTTGCGTGACAAGCGGTTCTAAGGAGAGAAACGACCACCGGTCGTATATTATAAATCTGGAAAAGAGGACATATCGGTCAAGCGCCCCTGAGATTCAAGGTATGCTATAATTGTGGAAAGGAAGGACATATCGCTCGAGATTATGCGATAGCGAAACCTAGTTCGTGAGGACGGTGACTCAAAAACATCCCGAAAAAGTCAAAGTCAGCGATTCCGGGAAGGCGTTTGTTGTGGTTGGTCAAAATCACGAGGAACCCAAACGAGGTGATCACGGGTAAGCTATTTATAAATTCTTGCGAAGTTTATACCTTACTTGATCTGGGTGCTGCTACCCATTCATTTATCTCTCTGCATGTGCTCAGCGTTTAAACTTGACTCAGGAGAAATTAGACTTTGACTATCTGTGGAAACTCAGTTAGGAGAAACTTTCATCACATCCATTTGTTTATAAATCTTGTTTGATTCAAGTTGGCACCATCACCTTACACATTGACCTTATCTCTTTAAAGATACTTGCTTTTGATGTGATTTTAGGGATTGATTGGTTAACTACTCATCATGCCAAAATTGATTGTTTTAAATAAGGTTGTTAGTTTTCATATTCTAACCACTTTGTTATGCAATTCAACAACTAAACCATTAAAATCAATCAACATCATATCTAATCATAAAAGCTATTACGTTTATTGAAAAGCGGATGTCAAGCTTTCTTAGCCCATGTTATGGATTTGAATAAAGACACGTCAAATTTGAATAATATTCTGTTGTTATTGACTTTCTGGCGTATTTCTGAAGAACTTCCGGTCTACCCCCGAGCGTGAAGTTGAATTCTTTATTGATCTTGAACTGGTACAAAGCCCATTTCTAAAACCCCATATCGAATGGCTCTATTGAACTTGAGGAGTTAAAGGTCCAACTACGAGGAATTGTTGGACATCGGTTTCATTAAATCTAGTACATCTCCTTGGGGTGCTCTGTTTTATTAAGTAAAGAAGAAAGAGCGGGGAGTATCGACTTTGTATTGACTATCGGGAATTGAACCATGTCACCATCGAGAATAGGTATCCTCTACCTCGTATTGATGACTTGTTTGACCCGATTCAAGGGCACAATTCTTTTCAAAAATCGATCTTAGATTACGGATATCATCGGTTTGAAGATTAGGCGAGGATATTCAAAAGGCGCTTTTAGAACTTCGGTATGGGCATTATGAATTCTTAGTCATGTCTTTCGGATTAACTAATGCTCTATGACTTTCATGGATATGATGAGCCAGAGTATTCAAGGAATATTTGGATCGGTTTGTTGTTGTCTTTATTGATGACATCCTCGTATATTCCAAAAGTCGTGAAGATCATGAGCACCATTTGAAATTTGGTACTCGAAAGGCTTCGTGAAAACAAACTATATGCCAAATTGAAGAAATCGAGAGTTACGGCTTGAGGAAGTAGCATTTCTTGGGCGCGTGGTGTCAAAACATGGAGTATCAAGTTGATCCGTGAAGATTGAAGCAATCTGAAGTTAGAACAGCAAAGTCGGTGGTGAAATCGTAGCTTTTGGGCTTAATTTGGTTATTATCGGAGAGATTAGTGGAAGGGTTTTCTCGAATCGCTACTCCATTAACTTCGACTAACTTCGGAAGGATACAAAATTCGTTTGGAGCGAAGAATGCGAGAAAGAGTTTCCAAGAGCTTAAGGAGACTTATTTGGCTTTGTTCTAACAATACCATCTGGTTCGGATGGATTTGTTATCTCTGATGCTTGAGCGAAAGGGTTAGGATGTGTTCTCATGCAGCGTGGGAAAGTCATAGCCTATGCCTCGCGACAACTTAAAAGAGTATGAGAGGAATTATCCTACTCGTGATCTAGAGTTAGCGGCCGATCGTTTCGTATTAAAGATATGGAGCACTATCTATATGGGGAGAAAGTGGAGATATATTCAGGACCATAAAAAGCCTTAAATATTTCTTCACTCAAAAAAACTCAACATCTTGCGGCGACGTTGGCTCGAGCTATTGAAGACTACGACCACACTATTGATACCATCACGGAAAAGCGAGCGTGGTAGGCGGCGCGTTGAGTAGAAGATCATATCTTGAGGAATGAGTGCGATGATGTCAAGTATCGCGTAGAGCCACTTTAATAGAAAAAGTTAAGGTTGCTCGAGCCACAGGCAGGAGGCGATCGTATGAAGAAGAAAGTACAAGAAGGAGCTATTAGGGCGAGAATTGATGAAGAAGGAATACTTGAGTCCACTCTGAGACTTTGTGTTCTAACGACTACGATTTGAAGTACAAGATTATGATGGAGGCACACAATACACCATTTGCAATCCATCTGGAAGTACTAAAATGTATCGTGATCTTGACATACATTTTGGTGGAACAATATGAAGAGAGAGATTGCAAAGTTTATCTCGATGTGTTTAACTTGTCAGCGTGTAAAGGCGGAGCATCTAGTACCTAAGGGTCCGTTGCAACCACTTGAGATTCCGAAATGGAAGTGGGAACACATTACCATGGATTTAGTTCTGGGTCTTCCTCTACGGTTTCTCAAGGCATCAATGCTATTTGGGTTATTGTTGATAGATTAACCAAGTCTGCTCATTTCTTGCCGTCTGGAGACTTATTCCTTGAGCGTCTTGCTAGTATATGTCGTGAATGAGATTGTGAGGTTGCATGGCATGCCGTATCCATAGTTTGGATCGTGACCCAAGATTCACTTCAAGATTTTGGGTTAGCTTGCAAAAAGCTATGGAGCGCAGTTGCGATTTAGTTGACATACCATCCCCAAGCGGACGGACAATCGAGAGGAGGACTATTCAAACTCTTGAAGATCTATTAAGACTACTGTGTCCTGAGACTTCAAGGCGGTTGGGATAAGTATTTACCATTGGTGGAATTCTCCTACAACAACGATTATCGAGGCAAAGTATAGGTGTGGCTCCATTTGAAGCATTATATGGGCCGAAAATGTCGCTCTCGATATGTTGGGATGAGGTGGGTGAAGCAACATTGTTGGGACCCGAGTTAAATATGATGATGACTAGAAAAGATCCAAATGATTAAACACAGCGTATACAAAGCGGCACAAGATCGACAAAAGAGTTATCACGGATCTTCATCGAAAGGGCGTGGAATTTAGTATAGGGGATCATGTATTGTTGCGAGTTGCTCCATGGAAGGGAGTTACAAGATTTGGGAAGAGAGGAAAGCTCGATCCACGATTTATTGGTCCATTTCAAATTCTTGGCCAGAGTAGGAAATGTAGCCTATAGACTTGCGTTACCTCAAGGTATGTCTACGTGTTCATAATGTGTTTCACATATCATGTACTTAAATAAATATGTGAAAGACCGAACCACGTTATAGAGTTAGAACCAGACGAAATAGCCAGAAGACTTAGCGTTATGAGGAGGTACTGTCGAGATCTTGGATAGGAAGGAGCATGTCCTACAGCATGAAAGGTCATACCACAAGTTAAAGTTTTGTGGAGGAATCATGCTATAGAGGAAATGACACAGGAATTGGAAGCGGAAATGAAAGCGAGGTATCCTCACCTTTTGAAACACCAGTCGTCGTCGTCGATTTAGAGGGATGAAATTTCATAAGGAGGGAGGTTGTAAGACCCCAACTTATTATTAATGAAATTTAATTTTCTCTATTTATTATTTTGAAATAGTAAGGGTTGATTTGATTAATGTGGATAGTTAGGGGTAAAATCATGAAATATTTCAAAATAAGCAAGTGGTTATAAAATATTCATTGTTGTCGGGGAATATTAGTTTGGTGGTGGAATATTAAATCTTGTCGGGGAATAATATTAAATGCGGCGGCGCGACCGTGTATGGGCCCATGCTGAAAGCGATTGGATGAAGAAAAGCGACAAATATAAGTTGTTTAAAAATAGCGGCGTAGTTATTCAGATTATCTTTGTTAAAATACTCGGTTGGTTAAAACACGATGGCTTTGCGGTATTGCACCAATTATTGATTCTTACGTGAAGGCACTACTTAATAATGGTTCACGATAATTCTTTATTCGATATTTTATTGATTTAATAATTCTTTGCGTTGATATTTTATATTCTTTGTTGTTTGATAATTGTCATTACGGATATTTTTTCATTATCGAAGCAATAATTCATATTATCTGAATAATATTATTAGATAACATTATTGGCAATGTCTAGAAAGTTACATCTAGGAGAGGTTTGGTCACCTAATTGCGCGCCCGATGAGGAGAAATTCTTATTGGAAAGCCCCTCTTTCTGAGAGCTGCACGGTTGTCGATATTGTGATTACATAATATTATTTGTGAATAATTAATTATTGATTCATATGATGAGAAAAATATTGATTTTATGTGGATATAGATGGAGAAAATTTTTAATGTGACAATTGTTGAAAATTGAAATTTTATCTTTTTACGATAAAATAATTCATTTAAATATATTATTATATTTTAATAATATAATAATGGTGATATTTTTACAACGAATGTGGGATATATGAGTATCTGAGGAGGAAGAGTATTTTTGTTGCAATAAATGTTTAAAACATATTAAACATGTCGGTGGACCCCATTTATTGGTGAAATTTGATTATAGCTTTTAAAAATCGCTTGGTTTGTGGATTTGGTCAATTTTGTTTGGAATTTGGAAAAACTTTCTTACGCAAAGTTGTAGAAAATTGAATTTCCTATAAAAACTCATGAGATTCAAATTTTACGATAAAAGGGCTATTTATTATGAATTATTGAAGTTAGAAGCTCAAAATAATTGATTTTTGGAAGTTTAAAATATTTTAAATAAAGAAAAACGTTTTTTTGCATTTGTTGGTGTTTATGTGTGTGTTGAATGAATGAAATCAGATCTTCAAGGTGGGCGTAGGAAATTTATATATATATATTAATATTTTATATTAAATTTTACGCTTTGGTGTTCTAAGCATTTTCTATAAATAGGGTCTTAGGTTAGAATTGAAAATCACACGAAGCTGAAGTTTTCTCTCTATATTATCGGCGTATTTCTTGTGAGTATTTTGAGTATACTTTGAGTATTGTTAGGCGGTCTGCAAGTTCCTTGACCTTATACGGTATTTCATTAGAAAATCTTAATCTTTGAGGTAAGGGATATTATTTTTTTCTCGTATGATATTATTTCTTGATATCATTATGTTGAAATATTGATTGAAGTTTTTATCAAATTTGGAACTTTTGGTGTCGGGAGTTACTATTCATTTCTTATTCACGAGTTACTATTTATGAGTTACTATTCACGACCTTTATTCACGTATCATGACCTGTTTTCACGAATCTCTTTTGGTGTCCTTATATTCATGAAAAAAATGAAAATTTTCTTTTTTCTTCTTTTGTCCAAAATATCTATTACGGATACTAGCTTTGATTGTATCCATGTTTTGATCATTCTTGAATTTTACACCACTATGATTATTTTTGAGGTATTTTTGGAACGTGGATAAAACAAAGTCTGAATCCTTAATCCTTAATCCTTGTCATTTTGTTTCCTTTGGATTCGTTTCTTTAAAAATATTTTTCATCATCTTGATCTTAAATGATGATATTATGGAATATCTTTGGCACATGTAGTGCAAAGATGAATGATTTCTGAAGAATATCTTTGGCGTAGTAGTGCAAAGATGAGCAGTGTTTAGATGAACATGACCAATGATGAATATCTTTGGCTGTGTAGTGCAAAGATGAATATTTGATTCGGATATATATTGATTGATGTTCTGAGGGATAAAAGATGAGCGATGAACTTTTAAATTCATACATAGAAGATAGTAGTTTGCATTCTCTACTTAACTCTTCTAATGAATTATTATTTCATTGCGAATATTGATTTAAAATTTGTTGTCTATTGTATTACATTAGATTTTTCCTGTTGAAGACTAACGATAATTTGTTGTATATTATCTTAGTCATAATATTCTTTCTTTGGGCTAGTTGAGCTCACCCTTTTCCTTTTTGTTCCATTTTTTCTTCTCGGGAGGCGAGAATATAGCGAAATGCAGTCGGGTATGGAATGAAGGTTTTAGAGAGAGTTGTTTAGTAGTCCTCACCATTTTTGTAAAATAATGTATCAATAAATGTGATGAGGATTTATTTGAGTATAGATATTGTCTAGAAGATAATATTTGTATTCAAACTCACAGATTTCTTTGTTGTAATAATAAAGTTGTAGTTGTTTACGTACCATGTATTGACAACTCGAATGGGTGATGTATACTATTTTGGGGGACGAGAGAATATGGCTAAGTGTAAGTGATCAAATTAGGCTAAATGTGCACTTTTTCTCTCTTGAATCTAGCAAATCAATTGGTGCAATGTATTTGATTGCTTGCAAAGGCTGATCATGTGCTGGTGTTATAGATCCTAGGTAGGTAGACTAGGGTGGCTGCAAGATTTGATAAGATATGCAAATCAATAATTCAAGAATGGGATAAAAAGGGCACTTTGGTAATTATATTTTAATTTTAAGGGCATTCTTGTCCAAGGCGCTTGAATCTAGGATTTAATCACTAGATTTTAAATCTTAAGGTTTCCCAAATAATTTCTAGGGTTTGAAAAATTAAAATTAAAGGGTAATAAAATTTTAATTAAACACACTAATTTAAAATTAGGGGTTTTAATAGAAAATTAGGGTTTAAATATTAGGGTTCCTTAATATTATTAGGGTTCCCAAATTAACAATTAGGGTTTCCTAATTAACATTATAATTTACTAAAATAATAATTAGGGTTTCTAATTTTAGCAAATTAGGGTTTTCAAATAATAAATAAGGTTCCTCCTAATTACAGAAATTCTATAATACACAATAAAATTCATATAACACAATTACTACTCAGTCTTAACCTCATAACTGAGTTTAACAATTAGGGTTTAATAACACGATTTAAGGGTTATGACATAATTTACCATAATTGATCAACCATTATCAGTCTACACATTTACAGTACATATTTATAGCACTGAAAAATTAAATTATAATTAATATTATATTATAATCTTATCCCTTGATCAATACCCAAATTTAGGGTTTGGATTCCATATCTGGTTTATCTTTCATATATAACATTATTAATTAAGTTAAAATAATTAACTTAAATAATACGAACTAAAATTCATATAATAAAATAGTAATTATAATAATTCCAATAATCATTTCATATATTATTTAATTAATATAAAATCATATTTTCATAGAAAATAAATAATAAAGACATTTCTACTATAAAATTAATTATTATAAGTATATACTTTATAATGATCAATAATTCTAAAATACAATTATTTGAAATTATTCATGTAATAAATAAATTTTATTTATCACATATTTACATACACATTACTAGACACTTATTCTCTTCATTAAAATAAATAAAAAAATTTATATACAAAATTTCTTATTTATTTTATATTGAAAATATCGGGTTATTACATTCACCCTCCCTTATAAGGATTCCGTCTCCGGAATCACCGTTTTAAAACTCATACATACAAGTGTACATAGCCTACTCAATCATTGCCAATAGATCTCGATCATAATTGATCGAACAAATCTTTAACTATTCATATAAAGCTTGTCTATCTGATTAAATGGAAGCTTGATTTCTAAAAGAGCTCAAATTCCTCCTTCAAAATTTCTTTATAACATAATTTGCTATTTATAGGAAAATCATATATGTAGACACTCGAAATTTTCTTTGCTTGTTACTAACCATGCAGGAGGGCAAACATGTCTTTTTCACACTCCAGAGATAACCTTGGAGGATCACAACATCAATTTTAACCCCGGAGATAACTCCGGGAAAACAGTTTCCAACCACGGAGATAACCCTGGGAAAGTGAGTTTCAACCCCAGAGATAGCCCCGGGGGATCAAGTTCAAAGCCTGGAGATAACCCCAGGAGGTTAAGCCAACCTCAGAGATAACCTTGAGGACATTTAGAGTTAATAGCAGGCCAACTTCAGAGATAAGCATGAAAAAATACTGCTACAACTGCGAGGAAACCTGAGATAACCCCGGGAGGGGTAAAATGGTCATTTTGCTAACTCAGCATCAACTCACATCAAATCAACTCATTTCAACTCAAATTACTTCAATAGAAGTCCTACAAGAACCATATCTTAACTTTCGAGCGCAAAATCAGGCGAGAGCGGCTCCTATCCAAAATGTAGGTGGAAACACTGGAAACTCTCGGACGGTCACCGCTAAACAGTTCAAGGAGCTGGGACCACCAGAGTTTATTGGAGAGTCAAAACCACTTAAGGTGGAAGCGTGATAAAGCAGATCACCAAGATATTCGATGTTTTGGGATGCTCCGAGGAGCAAATGGTTCCATTTGCCACCTTTATGTTGCGAGGAGAGGCATATTACTGGTGGGAATCGGTAAAGCGTACTCAACCTGCTGCACTGAAGATGTCTTGGGACAAGTTCCAAGAACTATTCAATGACAAGTACTTTCCCGAAAGTATTCGTCACATGAAAGAGGTAGAGTTCATCAAGTTGGAGCAGAACAATATGACCGTGTCGCAGTACGAAGCTAAGTTTGTTGAGTTATCCCGGTTTGCATCTCACTTGGTTGACAATGAGGACAGAATGACGCGGATGTTTCTAAGAGGTTTGAAACCCGAGATACGTCAATATCTAATTTCTCATAAACTGTGTTTGTATTCAGATGTTGTTAATATGGCTCAGTTATTGGAGCGCAATAACGAATCAACTCAACCAAGAGAAAGCAGCCGACAAAATGATAATACAAGTGGTAGCAGTCATCGAAGCGGTGACAACATATGTGGAGGGAATCAACATAGCAGAAATGGTAACCACTTCGGTGGTAATCATGGCCAAGACAGTAAAAATGGACATTTCAAGAAAAGGAGATTCAATAATGATGGAAAGACATTAGCACCAGCACCCGTTGTTAAGGAAGGAGAACAACCACCTATCATATACTTCAAATGCGGAGGGGAGGGACATATCAGTCCAAACAGCGCGATGCATTCCAAAGCGTGTTATAATTGTGGAAGAGAAGGTCACCTAGCCTGATTTTATCGTGCACCAAAAACAAGTCCAGCTGGGATGGAGGCACCAAAGGCCATCCTAGAAAAGTCAAAGCCGATAGTTCAAGGGAGAGCATTTGTCGTAACCTCCCAGAAAGCAAGGAACCCAAACGAATTCATCACGGGTAAGCTTATCATAAACTCTAGCGAAGTCTATACCTTATTTGATACCGGTTCTACCCATTCTTTTATTTCTCCTACTTGCGCTCAACGTTTAAATTTGACTCCGGAGAAATTAGACTTTGACTTATCGGTTGAAACTCCGTTGGGAGAAACCTTCATTACATCCACTGTTTATAAGTCTTGATTGATTCAAATTAGTAACCGCACGTTACCTGTCGATCTTATTTCTTTAAAAATACTTGCATTTGACGTGATTCTAGGGATTGATTGGTTAACTACTCATTATGCTAAAATTGATTATTTTCGTAAGGTTATTAGCTTTCATATTCCTAATCAACTTATTATGCGAATTAAAGCGACCAAACCATTAAAATCAATCACGGTCATCTCAAGCCATAAAGCTATTCGTTTATTGAAAAACGAATGTCAAGCTTTCTTAGCTCATGTCACAGATTTAAACAAAAATACGCTAGATTTGAAAGATATTTCTATTGTTAATAAATTTCTGACGTATTCCACGAAGAACTTCCCCGGTCTACCCCGAGGCGTGAAATTGAATTTTTATCGACCATGAACCCTTGCAAAACCCATTTCCAAAGCCCCATATCGAATGGCTCCTATTGGACTTCAGGAGTTAAAGACCCAATTGCAGGAATTGTTAGACATCGGTTTCATTCATCCTAGTACGTCTCCTTGGGGTGCTACTATTTTATTCATAAAGAAGAAAGATGGAAGTATGCGACTTTGTATTGATTATCGGGAGTTGAATCATGTCACCATCAAAAATAGGTACCCATTGCCTTGCATTGATGACCTGTTTGACCAGTTACAAGGCGCCAAATTCTTTTCAAAGATTGATCTTCGTTCCGGATATCATCAGTTGAAGATTAAAACTGATGACATTCCAAAGACTACTTTCAAAACTTGGTACATGCATTATGAATTCTAAGTCATGTCATTTGGATTGACTAATGCTCCTGCTGCTTTCATGGATATAATGAACCGAGTATTCAAGGAATATTTGGATCACTTTGTGGTCGTCTTTATTGATGACATCCTCATATACTCCAAAACCCGTGAAGACTATGAGCAACACATGAGGCTGATACTCCAAAAGCTTCGTGAAAACAAGCTATATGCCAAGTTCAAGAAATGTGAGTTCTGGCTTGAGGAAGTTGCATTCCATGGGCACGTGATATCAAATCATGGGATATCTGTTGACCCGACAAAGATTGAAGCAACTCAAAGCTGGGAGCAAACTAAATCATTGACCGAAGTATGTAGCTTTCTCGGCTAGCTGGTTATTATCGGAGATTCGTAGAAGGGTTTTCTCGAATTGTTACTCCATTAACTCAGCTGACTTGAAAAGATACAAAATTCGGTTGGAGCAAGGAATGTGAGAAGAATTTTCAAGAACTCAAGAGGAAACTCATTTCAGCACTTGTTCTGACAATACCATCTGGCTCGAAGGGATTTGTCATCTATAGTGATGCTTCAGGCAAAGGGTTAGGATGTGTTCTCATGCAACATGGGAAAGGCATAGCCTATGCCTCACGACAACTCAAAGAATATGAGAGGAATTATCCTACTCATGGTCTAGAGTTGGCAGCAGTCGTTTTTGCGCTTAAGATTTGGAGGCATTACCTGTATGGAGAGAAGGTGGAAATTTATACGGATCATAAAAGCCTCAAATATTTCTTCACTCAAAAGTAACTCAACATGCGGTAACGACGATGGCTTGAGTTGTTGAAATATTACGATCATACCATTCAATACCATCCTGGAAAAGCGAACATAGTAGCTGATGCATTGAGTAGAAGATCATATGCGGGTACGAGGGCATTGTTTTCAACGCAAAGGCCCATTTTATATGACTTACAAAGGATGGAGATAGAGTTAAAGACTCCAAGGACCCATGTGATGATGGCGAATATACGAGTAGAACCGACTTTAATCGATAAAGTTAAAGCTGCTCAAGCTATAGACCTGGAGCTGATGCGTATGAGGAAGAAAGTGCAAGAAGGTGCTATATCGGAAGCAAGAATCGATGAAGAAGGAATACTTCAAGTCAACTCCAGACTTTGTATTCCTAACAACCCTGATTTAAAGTATAAAATCATGATGGAGGCGCACAATACACCGTTTGCAATCTATTTTGGGAGTACCAAAATGTATCGTGATCTTCGACATACATTTTGGTGGAGCAAAATGAAGAGAGAGATAGCGTAGTTTATCTCAAGGTGTTTAACTTGTCAATGAGTCAAGGCGGAGCATCAAGTACCAAAATGTCCATTGCAACCACTTGAAATTCTAGAATGGAAGTGGGAGCACATTACCATGTGAAGCAACGTTGTTGGGACCAGAGTTGGTACGTATGATTACGAAAAAAATTCAAATGATCCGAAAACGTATAAAAACCTCACAAGATCGATAAAAGAGTTATGCTGATCTTCATCGAAAGGACGTGTAATTCGATATTGGAGATCATGTGTTGTTACGTGTTGCTCCATGGAAGGGAGTTACGAGATTTGGAAAGAGAGGAAAGCTCAACCCTCGATTCATTGGCCCATTTTTAATCCTTGATCGAGTAGGAACTGTGGCCTATAGACTCACCTTACCGCCAAATATGTCTCGTGATCATAACGTTTTTTAGATATCTATGTTACGTAAATATGTGAAAGACCCGAACCACATTATTGAATTAGAACTAGACGAGATAGAGTAAGATTTAACGTATGAAGAGTTACCTGTTAAAATCTTGGATAAGAAGGATCATATTCTACGCTCTAAAGTTATACCTCAAGTCAAAGTTTTGTGGAGAAATCACGATGTTGAGGAAATGACCTGGGAGTTAGAATCTGAAATGAAATCAAGGTATCCTCACCTCTTCGATATACTAGGTACACACCCTAATTTCGAGGACAAAATTTCATAAGAATGGGAGATTGTAAGATCCCAACTTTTATGAATAAAGAATAATTTTCTAGAAATATATTTTTGAATATTATGGTGTGGATTTGATATAATGTTATAGTTGTCGGTAATATTTACAAATTTTGCAAAGTAAGCAAGTGGTTATATAATATTCGATTGGTCGGGGAATATTTGTTTTAACAGGGAATATTTGTACCACGAAATAATCATTGGTGGACCCCACAACGGAAGTATTGTCGTAGTTAGAAAACATGTAATTATCTTTTATAAAAATAACTTGGCGAAAAGTGTTACCGTTAAAGCTGTTGAACTACCCTTAGTAAAAAAAGTACAAAGAATATGCGTGGTTGCATAGTAGCACACGGTATTGATTATTGATGCTTACGTGAGAAGTCACTCGCTTTATACTCAATTATTGCTACAATAATTGCTTTGATCATATCTCTCATATTATTGATTCAATTATTGTTACAATTATCATCGCGCATTATATTTATTATTATTAAATCAATAATTGAGATGACAAAGTTATTCATATTATTATTTGCAATATTGACAATGTCTAGAAGTTCTATTAGGGAGAGGTTTGGTCACCTAATTACGCGCCAATAAGGAAAAATCCTTATCGAAAAGCCCCATATTTCCTGGGAACGACCTGATTGTTAAATATTATGAGTTATAATATTAATGATGAATATGTTGTGTTGATTAAAGATGAATTTAATAGTTCCATTGTGTTGGGATTATTAGTGTTAGTGGAAATCGACATCTATTCCGATGATAATTGATGTCTAGGTGTTATATTGATAAATCAGGTACTTTATCGGATAAATAAGCAATTAATTGCTACTAATTCACATGTGTGTACTATTGAATCCCATTCTTGTACTATTAGGGGAGTTGGTGCAAGATTGATAATACTTGCATGACTAACTTAAAAATGGAGGTATAGTTGAAGGTACTATACTGTAATTAGTTTTTTCACATGATTATACTATTGAGTCACTTGAATGAACTATTAATTCACATTATTAACTATTAGGGGAGGTGGTGCAAGTTTGTTAATACTTGCAGGACTAAATTAAAAATGAAGAAAAAGAGGAATGTATTATACTGTAATATTTCGAGCCCAAAACGTGCAATTATCGAAACTATATTTTCCTATAAATAGAAGCTCATTCCTCCTTCATTTCTCACCAATTCACAAAAGCTTTAGAGCAATTATTATAGAGAGAAATTATAGAGAGAAAGAATAAGAGAATTCTGCTACCTCACTATTCCAGTATCCAGTTTTTCTAAGGTAAGGGTATTATTTCTTTCATGTTCTTGAAGAGACCTATTGTTATTCCATCCCTTATTATTCATTTGGAACATCCCATGCATGCAAATTACGCATGACCGGTTCCGTTATTTATTATTCTGTTGGAATAACTTGTCTACATCACAGTACCGCATACATGGTGAAATTCTTCATTATTCCATTCTTTATTATTACATTTGGAACATCACATGCATGCGTATTACGCATGACACAGTTCCATTATTTATTATTCATTGGTATAACTTTGTTTGTGCGATCTATTGCATGCATGGTGAATTCTTCATTTATTCCATTCTTTATTATTCATTGAATATCACATGCGTGCGTTCTGCGTGACTGAGTTCCATTATTTATTATTCTATTGGAATAACCGGTCTATGCGATCTATCGCATGCTTAGTGAATTCTTTTGTTATTCCATTCTTTATTATACTCAGTTGGTTAAAGTTTTGGCTTTTATACTCCATGAAATTAGTGAAATATCCATGATATTTGCGCTTCATCCAGTATCTTTTCATGGAAATATTCTTCTGAGCATTCTTGAATTTTACTCCACAAAGCAGTATCATGTTGACAATTTGGACGTTATCGGTTCCTGGATAAATTAATTCTTGAACTTGTTTTATTGAATTCTTATATCATTGTCATCATCCTCATGTTTATATTATGTTGAAAGTCATCTGTGGCCTGTAGTGCATAGATGGACTTGGTATAATTATGACCAAAGATTATTCGGTATAATCATGACCGTAATGTTACAAATGATGTGGTAAAAGTCCTCATTGGTCCGTAGTGCATTGATGGACAGTTGTTGTCATGATCATGACCATTGATGAATACACGAATATCCTTGGCCCGTAGTGCATGAATAATTTATGGCCATGATACTAATGAATATCCTTGGCCGTAGTGCAGGGATGATGTGGATTATTTATTAAGCTGAGTCTCAGCGATAAAAGTGATGAAAAACCTTTTAAATCATAGAAGATAGTAGATTTTATTCTCTACTTAACTCTTCTAATGGATTGCTTATTTCGCTGCAGTTAAACTTGATGTTTGTTGTGACGCCCCCAAAATAGATATACATCACCCATTCTGAGTTATCAATACATGGTACAGAAACAACTATAACTTTATTATTACAACATATAAACTATGAGTTTAAATACAGATATTGCCATCTAGACAATATCCACACGCAAATAAATCCCCATCATAATTATTGATACATTATTTTACAAAAATGGTGAGGACTACTAAACAACTCTCTCTAGAACCTTCATTCCATACCCCGACTAGTACTCGCTACATTCTCGCCTCTTGAGAAGAAAAATGGAACAACAAGAAAAAGGGTGAGCTCAACTAGCCCAGTAAAGAATATTATGACTAAGATAATATACAACAAATTATCGTTAGTCTTCAACAGGGAAAAATCTAATAGAATACAATAGACAACAAATTTTAAATCAATATTCGCAGTGAAAATAATAATTCATTAGAAGAGTTAAGTAGAGAATGCAAACTACTATCTTCTATATATGAATTTAAAAGTTCATCGTCTATCTTTTATCCCCAGAACATCAATCAATATATATCTGAATCACATATTCATCTTTGCACTACTGAGCCAAAGATATTCATCGATTAATCATGTTCATCTAAACACTGCTCATCTTTGCACTACTGGGCCAAAGATATTCTTCAAATCATTCATCTTTGCACTACAGGGCCAAAAGATATTCAATAATATCATCATTTAAGACTGAGGATGATGAAAATATTTTTAAAGAAACGAATCTAGTGAAACAAAATGACAAGGATTAAGGATTAAGGATTCGTACTTTGTTTTATCCATGTCCAAAAATACCTCAAAAATAATCATAGTGGTGTAAAATTCAAGAATGATCAAAACATGGATACAATCAAAGCTAGTATCCACAATAGATATTTTAGATGAAAAGGAAAATTTTCATTTTTCGATGAATAATGCCAGATTCGTGAATAATTGAATGATATCGTGAATAAGTGCCGTATACGTGAATAGTAACTCCTTACACCAAAAGTTCCAAATTTGATAAAAACTTCATCAATATTTCAAAGATAATGATATTGAAGAAATAATATCATTACTGAAAAAAAATAATATCCCTTACCTCGAAAGACAAGACTTCTAGTTGAAACACCTGATATAGGTTACGACTTGAACTTGCAATCCGTATAGCAATAATACTCAAAGTATACTCAAAATACTCACAAGAATACGCCGATAATATAGAGAGAAATTTCAGTTTAAAGTGTGATTTTCAATTCTAACCTAAGCACCTATATTTATAGAAATTGCTTAGAACACCAAAGGCGAAAAAATTAATATAATATTAATATATATATAAAATTTTCCTACGCACACTCTTATAAACTGAAATTAGCTCATTTCAACAACCAACCAAGCCCACCAAATATATCAAAAACGTTTTTCTTATTTAAATTATTTTAAACTTCCAAAAATCAATTATTTTGAGCTTCGAACTTCAATAATTCATAATAAATAGCCCTTTTATCTGAAAATTCGAATCTCATGACATTTTTATAGGAAATTCAATTCTCTACAACTTTGCGTAAGAAAGTTTTCCAAATTCCAAACAAAATTGACCAAATCCACAAACCAAGCGATTTTACTGTGCTATAATCAAATTTCTAATAATAATTGGGGTCCACCGACATGTTTAACATGTTTTAAACATTTATTGCAACAAAAATACTCTTCCTCCTCAGATACTCATATATCCCACATTCGTTGTAAAATATCTCCATTATTATATTACTAAAATATAATAATATATTTAAATGAATTATTTTATCGTAAAAAGATAAAATTTCAATTTTCAACAATTGTCACATTAAAATTTTTCTCCATCTATATCCACATAAAATCAATATTTTCCTTATCATATGAATCAATAATTAATTATTCACAAATAATATTACGTAATCACAATATTGACAACCGTGCGCTTCAGGAAAGAGGGGCTTTTCAATAAGAATTTCTCCTCATCAAGCGCACAATTAGGTGACCAAACCTCTCCTTAGATGTAACTTTCTAGACATTGCCAATAATGTTATCTAATAATATTATTCAGATAATATGAATTATTGCATCGATAATAAAAAATATTGTAATAATGACAATTATTGAAACAACAAAGAATATAAAATATCAACGCAATTATTATTAAATCAATAAAATACGAAAATAATTCTTATAACCATTATTGAGTAGTATGTGCCTTCTTACGTAAGAATCAATAATTGGTGCAATACCGTGTATACTTGTGTTTTAACCAATTTAGTATTTTAACAAAGATAATATGGTAATAACTATCTTTGTTATTTTTAAACAACTTATATTTGTCGTTTTCTTCATCCAATCGCTTTCACATGTGGCCCACAAAATATCGCTACCGTCAAACATTTAATATTCCCCGACAAAGAAGAATATTTTATAACCACTTGCTTATTTTGAAATATTTGCTTATTTTACCCCTAACTATCCACATTAATCAAATCAACCCTTACTATTTCAAAATAATAAATAGAGAAAATTAAATTTCATTAATAATAAGTTGGGGTCTTACATTTGTTATATTTTATCAGTTTAACATTGTTGAAGGCTAATGATAAATTATTCTGCATTATCTTAGTCATAATATTTCTTACTGGGCTAGTTGAGCTTGCCCTTTTCTTTCACTGTTCTCTTCAAGAAATGAGAACGTAGCCGGGACTAGTCAGGGAACGGAGTGACGGTCCAAATGATAGCATTAGTAGTCCTCACTATTCTGTTAAATAGTGTGACAATAAATGTAATGAGGACTCCATTGAGTTTGTATATTGTCTAGATGACAATATTCTTATTAAAAACTCTTAGATTATATTTTGTAGTATTTTACACGACTGTTGTATAATTAATTTGTATTTGAATTTTGTACCATGTATTTGGCGACCCAAGATGGGTGATGTATACCTATTTTAGGGGCGTCACAGCAGAGGTGCGAGTTTGCGTGGATTACAGTGATCTAAACAAAGCTTGTCTCAAAGATAGCTTTCCGTTCCATCCATCCACATACTCATTGACAATATGACTCAGTATGACATGTACTCCTTTGCGGATTGCTTTGCAGGGTACCATCAAATCATGGTTGCTGAAAAGGATCGTGAGAAAACTGTATTCATCACTCCTTGGGGAGCCCTTTGCTCCAGACGATTGTCATTCGGCCTCATCAATGCCGGAGCTACCTATCAGTGAGCCATATTGCTCTTTTTCACGATCGAATGCATTAAAAAAAAGAAAAAAGAAAAAAAAAGAAAAAAAAAAAAAGAAAAAAGAAAATAAAAAAAAAAGAAGAAAAGAAAAGAAAAACTCTTTAACAGGTTCTACAGTTGCTGCCTTACCATCGACAGGTTCTACAGATGGCTTCGGGGTTTGAAGAAAAATCCTTCCTCGGAATAGGAATGATTTTGCGGATGCGTTAGCAACCTTGGCCTCCTTGATCAACATACATGACAAGGAAGACATGCCAACCCTCATATTTGCCCAACAAAAGGCTCCAACCTATGGGAATTACATTGGAGAAGTATCGGATGAGCTACCTCCCATCTAACACCTTTGATATCAGCATATCAATGAGCACTCACAAGATAGATCTACACCCGCTGAGGCGAGCCCGACTGAAAGAAGGCGGATCCATCAACTTGATATGAAATTCTACCTGAGCGGAGATGCACTCTACAAAAGAGATGCAGAACGAGGTCTCCTCAGATGTCTGGACGAGGACGAAGCTCAGAGGCTCATGGACGAAATCTATAGGGGAGTATATGGCCCACACATGAGCGGCCCTCTACTTGTAAAGAAGATCCTACAACAGAAAAGTCCGACTATGACATTTTAAACACCACGACTTAGTTTCGAAGAAGATCATTGACAACCAAGCTCAGTCTAAAGGAAAATTCTCCCCAAACTGGGAAGGCCCATTTATTGTCAAGGAGATATTGACAGGAGGCACTTTCAGATTACAGGAAATGGACTACACGATGAATTTACGCAACTCATCAATTCGATAATCGAGAAACGGTACTATGTCTGAGGTTACCATCAAACAAACATCCTGGTTTTGGATCATCAGATCACCAATCATTTCAGGTTCTTTAACCCTCACTACATACAGCCTTTCCTTTTTACCCATCTGCCCCTCAAGGAAAACACACTTTTCAAACCAGTAGCCTGGTTTCACTTCATTTCCTACAACTTCGGTTATCCCACCAGGGATTAAACCTTTCTCACCTTCAATTTATCCTATATATGGGATTAAACTTTTCATCTACAATCCACGGGAGTACGTAGACAGCCATGTTATATGGTCCGGTCTCACCACAGAAAAAACAAAAACCACTCCTATCCATAGCCACATACAGAAACCAGTCCCAAAATACCAAAGATGGTAGGGAATACACACAGATCGAAGATCCATTCTAAAAATCCTGAGACATCTAAATGTCCATCCATCAAGGAGGAGTTCAGAATACATCCAGATCACAAAGTCCTAGAGAAACAAGCGAATATCAAGCAAGTAGCAAGGCACAACTACAAGGGAAGTGAATCAACATATATTTCCCTGCCATATATAATGTTGTTTGATATATACAATGTGTACTGTACATGACAAAATGGCTAAGCTAGTCTGTGCAGGAAAATACAAGCCCATCTACAAATCAGTGTATATGTAGGCTATCAAGTCCAACATGGATTCCCTCTCAAAAGAAGGAGGTAACGATGTGATCTCCTGCCCAAGGGTTTCTACACGAGCCAACAGATCCACCGCTAACTACATGCAATATCTCGGGTAGATATAGCGTCATCCCGCTTAGCAACAACGATATCCCTATGAGTTAGAGCATCATCTCTCTAACAAAGCGACATCTCTACCAGAAAGAGTTGTCAACATCAAAGCCCACATCTACTACCTGTTCACCAGATGGTACAGAAGTAAAAACCTCTTGCGATCTCAGTGTCTTGTCAGCTCATCGATCAAAGCAACTATCCCAGACAACAAGCGAGGCTGGGGAAATTTCAAAATTGGCAACAACCGGATATTGGGTCCCTTATAACAAGATTATGGCAATCTCGGAAGCAGCGACAACTCAACACTAGGGCATTTATCAACCATCCTAACGTGGAAAATGCACCAGTCAGCGCCATCAGCATTGTTCATCATCATCTCAATGGTGATTTAGATATTATTCACTCGCGATTTGATCAACAAAGAGAGTTCCTCATATGAATCCCCGAAAAAAACATGCGAAAGGACTGGGGCATTTTTTGATTCTTGGAAAGGGAAGAAGTTTAAAGCGAGATAAAGCCTCTCATCAAAAGAAGGGGAAAATTCTTAAGAAATAAGGTCAACGACGAAAGGCCTAGCGGATGAAATGTACACCATCAACATGCGTCAAGTCCTCACAAGTTGAGGTCTCTACACCGAAGTTCAAATCTGGGCAGCGAAAGAACGAATTTTAAACTCCAGGGATGGTAGCGGTATTCAAGTAATCAGTCCAGCCGGCGTGCGAATCAAACGCTCAAGAAAATGGGGCACAAGCACCCAACAGCTAAAGGAAACTCTAAATCACCTCAAAAAGGGTGAGACATCTGGTGGTTGTCATCAATTTAGTGTAAAATCAGGCGAAGTCAAGTGAAGTAATCCATGGAGAATTACTTCAGCGAAGGTATCGGATGATCCAGTATTCTAAACCATTGGCATCAATTCAGCGCAACATCAAGACAGTTCAGCGATGAAAGCTTCGTATACCACTGTTCGAGTGGGAACCGAAAAAGTTTGGAGATCAGCAGGATAGGCACCATTGCAAACTACCAGCAAATACATCGGGAGGGTCTGGTGATTTCAGAACGTTATCCCCATCAGAGATGTGGAAAACATCTCAACTTATCTTCATCAAACAAGCATCAACGATTAAATACCAAACCATTGGATTCAACACCAGCATAGGCATCACCAATGATCGGTAAAGGTAAAACGATTTGCGAAAACATTTTAACATTCATCATAACATTCATTACATTGCGATTTGCAATTTTGCGATACGATATGCGAAATGCGATGTGCGAGTTGCGATGTGCGATTGGCCAAATGCGAAAAGCGAAGTGCGAAATACGATGTACGATTTACGAACTGCGATTTGCGAAAACATTTTAACATTCATCATAAACATTCATTACATTGCGATTTGCATCATTAGAAATATCTTGTCAAATTTTAAAGTGTCTACTAGTCTTTATCATGTCCATTCCATTACATTGCATGAACCTGATAAAGAGGGGCATCTGTAGACACTCGAAATTTTCTTTGCCTGTTACTAACCATGCAGGAGGGCAAAAATGTCTTTTTTACACTTTAGAGATAACCTTGGAGGATCAGAACATCAATTTTAACCCTGGAGATAACCCCGGGAAAACAGTTTCCAACCATGGAGATAACCCTGGGAAAGTCAGTTTCAACCCCAGAGATAGCCCCGGGGGATCAAGTTCAAAGCCTGGAGATAACCCCAAGAGGTCAAGCTAACCTCATAGATAACCGTGAGGACATTTAGAGTTAACAGCAGGCCAACTTCAGATATAACCCTGAGAAAAGACTACTACAACTACGAGGAAACCGGAGATAACCCCAGGAGGGGCAAAATGGTCATTTTGCCAACTCAGCTTCAACTCACATCAAATCAACTCATTTTAACTCAAATTACTTCAATAGAAGTCCCACGAGAACCATATCTTAACTTTCGAGCGCAAACTACGTAAAACGGCTCAACGGACTACATGACGAAAACCCGGGAATGCCATTTCGGTAATGGACCCATCTTCCTTTAATCAAAAAGGGCAAATCATATGTCATTGTGTAGCTCTCAGAAAGAGCTTTCTGAAATGGTATGGAACGCATCCATCGGACTCCCGGATTAAAAGTTATGAACGACCGAGCGAACAACGCGTTATCTGAGTGTACGTACTTCGACACGGTGGGACCCACACTTGCCCGAGGCACCCCGAGCAGCCACAGGTACACCTGCTGCTGAGCCACAAGTACATTTGTGACTCCCCCCTCTATAAATAGAGGGCTTGGGGTTGCCATATTTGCAAGAGAAAACGACGAGGAAGCCCTGCCCAATTTTCTCTGTACTCACCCCATACTAAGTGCTTTCTCATTTTAAACACCTGTGAGCTCATATATAGCTAATTTTATACCTACAAAAGCCAATTTTTACTAATTTTAAAGATATAGAAGTCTTCTTTGGCAGCCCACTGTAAGCCTTCTCACACACTTTAAAGTCTTTCTCTTCATCTTTGCACACACCCTTCTTCACGTTAAGAGTCGTGTCATATCGCGTTGCCTTTAACTTCGATCCGTGGTTTTATTTCCGTTTTAATATACATATTATATATATATATATATATATATATATATATATGACTAACATTATCAAGTTATATCTCGATTGAGCCTAGACTTTGGTCCGGAGCGTTTATTTGCTTTTATATATATATATATATATATATATATATATATATATATATATATATATATATATACAATTATATATATTAACTGTATGGGACTACATTACGATGAGCACGATTTTACATCCTATATGCTTTACTTATATATATATATATATATATATATATATATATATATATATATATATATATTTCTTCCCACTTCGGAGTTCACTACGTGGTGGTTGATCGCTTTTACAACTTTCTTTATGTTTTGTTCTCGCTCGGAGTTCAATTAAATGGGCGCTTGATTGCTTTGTACAGCTTTATTTACATTTCGTCCCGCCTGGAGTTTCCTCCGTGGCGGTTGATAGCTTTTACAACTTTATTTACATTTCTGATCCCCCATTGTGGTGCTTCGTGGTTGGTGATCATGTCTGAGATATATATATATATATATATATATATATATATATATATATATATATATATATATATATTTACAACGTTTATATATATACCTGCTTACTGCTTTCATACAAATTGTTGTATCATGTGCGCCTTGGAATCATGTGATCACAGATTCAACCTATTAGATCTAGATTCGGTTCCCGTGATGGACATTTTCAAATTGTAGTTAACTTTTGTAAATTATTCTCATGATGTCCTAATTTCCTCAGATGGTTTCTATACCCACGAGGAAGTCGGCAATATTTTGTACATTATTTTCGTATGGATGCCTCGCATCTATAAAATAAAATCAATCAAGTCGAACACTTAATAAAATGGGAGTGTAAAAGGTCTCAATTACTATTGAGCATCAGGGTTTGAAAAACTTTTTTTTTTATAAAATCTCACTGCTACATCTTGTTAAAACTGAATTTTTACATAAAATCAAACCTTGTGTATATAGGTACGAACGAGGCCTCACACTACTTCTAAATAATAGCACATTGACCCAAACACACACATATTCAGATAATAGTTTCTTGAAAAGAGGCGGTCA
This sequence comes from Panax quinquefolius, assembly GCA_020205615.1. NCBI lineage: Eukaryota > Viridiplantae > Streptophyta > Magnoliopsida > Apiales > Araliaceae > Panax > Panax quinquefolius. The sequence goes on along the minus strand of CM035172.1, from coordinate 78,906,755 downwards.
CCGTGGTAACACAGATGTCGGGGGGGGGGGTGCCTAACACCTTCCCTCCGCATAACCAAGTCCCCAGACCCTAATGAATCTTGATTTCACCGACTAGTTTAGCATTGTCACATCACTGGGTCAATGTGCAAATCTTTTCTCAGTTGTGTTGGTACAACCATTTAAAAACCCAACTGGCGACTCTTAACAGTCCATCGTTGACATTATACATGTCGGACCTTTTTCACTTGTTTTTTTTCAAACAAATCTCACCTAAAATGAGAACACCAAAGAACAAGTAACGAAAAGGGACAATTAAAAATCCCGACGTCGACAATATATATACAAAAATTACAGTTATTGAAACAATACTTGGAGTTCCATTCACAGCTGCCACAGTATCCTGGACCGTCATATTGAAGACTCGTGCAGTTGGTTTATTGGTTGAAGTCGATCATATGATTGCCATAGTCCCGCTGCCTTTTCCCGTGGTTCACTCCCTGCCTCCATTTTCCTTTTTAGACAATCCCTCACCTTATGCTCCATAGACCCACACAGAAAACACCCACTGTTAATCCTTGGGTTGGGGCAGTTGGGAGAAATATGGCCCTCCTGCCCGCACTTGTAGCATACAAACTTACCCTTCAGACACTCACCAGAGTGATTCTTTCCACATTTCCCACACTAAACTACCTGCTTCTTCACACCTTCCCGTTTCACCTGAATATTCCCAAAATAATTCCCCTATCTTTTCTCACCCATATTCCCACTATTAGTTTCCACCTTCATAGCACCTAAAACCTTGTTTTTGTTCCTCTTCTCCTTGTTATAGAGGCTTATGGCCTCACTCCCCTCCTCAGCTATGATTGCCTTTTCCATGAGTGCTGGAAAAGTATTGATTTGCAACATTGCCACCTTGTTGTAGAGCCAGGGTTTTAATCACCGCTCGAACCTTCTTGCGTTCCTAGCCTCCTTATCAGCTTAATGCGGAGGGAACCTAGCCAACTCATTAAACTTTGCGGCATACTCCGTAACAATCATGTTCTCCTGCTTTAACTCCATCCTAGCCTGCATGCTAGATGAGAGGTAGTTTTCAAAAAACAAAGTCTTAAACCTAGCCCAAGTAACTACTCCCTCTCCTGCCCTCGCTTAATTTGCTTCCCACCAAAAGTTCACCTCCCTTTTCATCATATAGGTGGCAAAAGAGGTCTTTTGCCCCTCATCTACCCTAGAAACTATGAACGCCTTTTCTATCTCGTTAACCCATGTTTGGGCTTCTATAGGGTCAGCTGATCCCTTAAATTCTGGTGGTCCTACTGCCTTGAAGTCTTTGAAGTTTGCCAAGCAATTGTCTGGTCGGTTCCCTGCGACTGGTATTCCCTACCGCATAGCCTGAGCTACCATGTTCGCAAAGTTTTGCATTGGGTCTTGCGGTTGTCCCTTAGAGTTGTTGACAGATTCTTCTGCCCTTTGATTTCGTGTTTGTCGTCTTGGCGGCATTATCTGATTACATAAAATCATAAATTTAACTTACATTCTAAACCTTATTGTATAATTTTAACATGTAACACGAAGTTTTATACAAAACTTATTCCATTATTGAAACATAGATTCGTATTCATCAATTCAAAGTACTTTACATAACATAACACATACCGCTATCCCTTTGATACCACAAAAGTTGGGAATTACTGTAATAACTTATACAAAAGTTTGAGAATATTACATTACACCCGTACATTATCAAACATACATAATCAACTACTAATCCTACTTATTTCCTAAGTCACGATCTTTCATCTTTCTTTTTCCTTTCTTGCTCGGAGCTGCACATGATTTGTTACTTCCGGCTCCCATTTGATCAATTTAGATTTTAAGCTTATCTTGTTCTTCCATAGTTTCTATTAACGCCTTTCACAGTTAGTTATTTAGTAGCTTTTCTATTTCCCACAACTTTTTTAGGGAAGAGACCTTGTTCTTCAGATTCTGTACTTCCGTTGATGCTTGATCAGCACCAACTTTAGTGTTTTAATCACTATCTGTCAGTTCCACCATTTCTGGATCTGGTACTACGTTTTCCAATACCACCACCTCATCAAGGTTGTCTGCACTATGAGCCTCTATTTCAGCTTTTGGCTTTGATATCGGCTCCTTCTTTACGATCAGAGGGTATCCTAATTCTTTTCCACCTGACATCTACACACAACTTATCTTGATTAGTTAATAGTATACACACAGCAAATAATAGTTTTATAAGAGTTATCTTTTATTTTGTTTAACGATGAATTTATTTAATTCATCTCCTTTTAAACTCTATATGAGTTACTTGTATTTTTAACGTTTCCCTCTGTTCTAAGGTTATAGTCTAAGGTCTTATCCCACCTAAGGTTTCTAACCCTAAAGCTTTGATACCAACCTGTGACGCCCCCAAATTCAGGTACTTAAAACCCGAACTCGGTGCTTCACGATACCATTTCTATGAGCGGAATAATACTAATAATAATAACAATAATATAAATATCACACTTAATTTACATATATCAAAGTCTAAATCCCAGGTACGCGACCTTTAAACATTCATTACATCATAGATAATAAATATCATTGTCTTAATAAACTTTAACTATTACATAGAATATTATAAAACTCATTCAATGCGATTTTCCTTTCCCCTTGTTCTTGCCTGAACCTTCTGGTTGATCATACTTGGCTGAAAACATTTAAATTTAAACCAAGAATGAGCATTTGATTGCCCAACAAGTAATAACAACAATATATATTAGCTGAAAGAATTAAATGTTTTCTTTAAAAAACACTTCTACAACGAATCAACAATTATGAAGTAAGCTGAACCAATAATAACAACATATCACTTCCATATGAAATTGTTGAAACTACGTATTGACTATATCTGGAGATTAGTAAACATACTATGAACATTGTTTTCTATTTTCAAAAAGGTTAAAAAGAAATTCATCCAGAAAATGAAATCATAACTTACGCACGGGGGGTGATCACCCAATGCCATATATTGATCAATACTACATGCAAGAATGATATTATCGTTCACTCTATCCACCTTAGGTGCACAAAAGTTTTCCCAAGTTCGGGATGTTCATACTTAGTCGGGAATCCGAACCAAAAAAATCTTGTTGGATACAATAACGTTCTATTTTGTTCAACAATATTTCTAAATCTGTGTCTAGCTGGATCAAGTAGCTTAGACAACTTCTAATTAATGTATACATACCAGAACTCAATAGGTTTGTATCAACATTTGATTAAATACAATGATTATCCAAGTGGGGACACTTGTCTAACCCTTTATAGGAATTAACGAACAGAATAAATATCTGAATTATACAAAGAATATCAGGTTGATAAACAATGATCGAATAATTTAAGAACTTGTATGAATATGAATAATTGGATACATAATCAATAACAATAGAGTTAATAATCTAGCACAATAATATGATTCTGAAACTTTCTTACTCATGCCCATTGCATAAAGTAAATACAAAGGTAAGATACTTGCCTGAGCTGCTGCTTACAATAACGCAACTTAGATTAATCTTTTTTACAGCGACCTATAAGTAATAAGATCATTCGTTCGATTAGAATTTTATATCATATCACATAGTACCACTATTTGCAGTCTGCACATAACCTAATCACATTGTCACATATGTTATCAATCATTGGTTCACAAACAAACACTTATCGTGTCCAATTATATAAGTCTAGATCAATTTCTGAAATATTTTGGTGTACCGACGGCTTTATCGGGTATTTATCTACTCTAAAAACTCTATCGTGTAGTTCAATATTCATTTAGATATTTTAAATATCAGTCATATTATTTTTCATAGCCTTATAATAATTTTTAAATAATTATTAAGTATACTTTATCATGAATTTTCTAACACTGAAATCATTATTAAATGATTTAAATATTAACTAATTCTATTATCATTAATATTTAATTAATATTAAACTATTAATGAAACCATTTCCAAAATATTAAAGTTATTTATAATAACTCAAAATATTTTTAAAGTATTAATATTACCCTTAAATGATTCTTAAAACATTTAAAATCATTTTTAAATAATTACCATTAATATTAGAATATTAATTTATTATTTATCAAAATATTAAAAGTCATTAGTTATAACTTAAAATATTTTTAATTCCTTTATTTCCTTTTTAAATGATTTTAATTCAATAAAACTATTTTTAAACTATTTAGTTAATATAATTTATTATTAAATAAATCTAATATCCATAATATTACATTATTATCATTAATATTCAATTATTAATGAAATTATCCTTTAAATATTAAAAGTTATGTTTTATAACTTAAAATATCTTTAAACATTTTATTTTCATTTAAAATGATTTTTCTAATATTAAAATCATTTCTAAATTACTTTATTTAATATAATTATTAAATAAATCTAATATTCTAAATATTAAAATATTAATATTTTTTTTCATAACAAAATATCAAAAGTTATATTTTTAACTTAAATATTTTTATAACCTTTAAATCATTTTTATATAAATTTTAAATCATTAATTCTATTTTTCATCATTTATTTGATACATTTATTAAATAACTTAATCATCATTAATATTAATTAATTAATGAAATTCATTACAAAAATATTAAAAGTTACATATATAACTCAAAAATATTTTTAAACGCTTTATTCTTATTTACATTGATTTTTATAACATTAAAATCATTTTTCTCTAATTTAATTTATACACTAATTAAATATTATTAATACTTAAATAATTATAAATATCAATGAAAAATATCCCAAATAATTAAAAGTTATTTTTCATAATTTAAAATAATTTTTAAAACTTTTTTTGTAATTTTTATAATTTATTTTGTATAAGTATTTTCCAGAAAATCAAAAATTAAAAATATTAGAAACCGTCGCTATTGGCCTTTAGCGACACTAAGCGTCGCTGTTGGTGTTCTTGAGCTCAAGAACATTGACAGCTTCGTGTTCAAGGCTCTTAGTTTGACCATCAATGATTCCTAGCCTGGGCATGTTATGGGTGAACTAAGACACCGATATTGTAGTATTATTGAAATACTAAAATATTCAACCATCAATTAAGCTATACCACAACACAACAAGAAGATCTGGTCTTCCAAAGTACCTTCCAGACGATTTCTGGGTTTTCCAAAAACCCAGAACTTCGACTGGTCATCTTGTAGCTCGATTATAAACATGTTCTGGTCATGCGTTTGGTGGTTTTATGGTTCATACTTGTAGTATACATGACACGGAACAATAAAAAATCTCGATCTCAATCTAACAACAACAAAATAACAATCTATGACACGGTAAAACATGGTCAGAAAGCTGTTCTTCATATTTTCTGGAAATTCCCAGAAATAAAAATCGTGAACGAGGGGCCTGGTTTGACCATCCATTAAGTTCAATCAGTTGATTATTTAAAGGATCAAAAGCCACAAATATAAAGTACATGTGAAACCCCAGATTTTATGAATAAAGATTTAATTTTCTAGAAATATTTTTTTTTAATATTATGGTGTGGATTTGAGATAATGTTATAGTTGTGGGTAGTATTTATAAATTTTGAAAAGTATGCAAGTTGTTGTATAATATTCGATTGGTCGGGGAATATTCTTTTGTCGGGGAATATCCGTGCGACTAAGACAATTATTAGTGGACCCCAGCGGAATTATTATTGGATTGAGAAAACGACAAAAAAATATTTTATGAAAATAACGGCGGAAGTTTTACCGTTAATATTGTTGAACTACTCGGTAGTAAAAGTACAGTAATATGCGTGGTTGCATAGTAGCACGCGATATTGATTATTGATGCTTAACTGATAAGTCACTCAGTTTTGTTTTATTAGTATTATTAATGTAATAAAACAGAAAATCTTTTTATATAAAACAGAATACTTTTATAAAGTTATTCGTTTTATTAGACTATAAATAGAATATATTATATTCTATTATGCATAGTGTTTTGCATAGTAAAATCTTTTTATATAAAACAGAATACTTTTATAAAGTTAATCTATAAATACAATATATTATATTTTATTATGCATAGTGTTACATAGTGCCTGCATTGTGATGCATAGTGCTTGCATAGTGTTTTGCATAGTAAAATCTTTTTATATAAAATAGAATACTTTTATAAAGTTATTCGTTTTATTAGATTATAAATAGAATATATTATATTTTATTTAAAAGATTTTGCTTTAAATATGGACCGTCCGATTAAAAGTAAATCAATCTGGACCGTTCATGAATTAGTTACTATGCATTCCATTCTTCTATAAATAGAAGTTCATTCCTTCATTATTTCTTACGAATTTACTGAAACTCTAGAGAGAGAAACTATAGAGAGAGTTCTTCTTCTATAATCTTGAGTGTGTTTCTTTAGAGTTTAAGAAAGCTTTGAGCGTAGTGCAAGTTTTCTTCGAGTATATCCTCGCCCTACCAGTCGGAATACTCTTCTTTCAAAGGTAATGGATATTATTTGTTGTACTCGTAAGGGGTATTCTTTCTTTCTTATTCGTGAAGAGAACTTTTGTTATTCCATTCTTTATTATTCTGTTGGAATAACCTGTATACGCGGGATACCCTATACTTGGTGAAATTCTTTTGTTATTCCATTCTTTATCATTATGTTCGAATAACCTGTTTATGCGAAGTACCACATACATGATGAAATTCTTCTGTTATTCCATTCTTTATTATTCTGTTGGAATATCCTATCGGTGCGTATTACGCTTGACCTGGTTCCATTATTTATTATTCTGTTGGAATATCTTGTCTATGCTTTACGCATAACCTAGTTCCATTATTTATTATTCTGTTGGAATATCCTATCTGTGCGTTTACGCATAACCTAGTTTCGTTATTTATTATTCTTTTAGAATAACCTCTCTGTGCGGTCTATCACATTTATGGTGATTTTTTTTGTTATTCCATTCTTTATTATACTCAGTTGGTTAAAGTTTTGACTTCTATACTCCATGAAATTAGTGGAATATCCTTGATATTTGCGCTTCATCCAGTATCTTTTCATGGAAATATTCTTCTGAGCATTATTGAATTTTACTCCACAAAGAAGTATCATGTTGGCAATTTGGATGTTATTGGTTCCTGGATAAATTAATTCTTGAACTTGTTTTATTGAATTCTTATATCATTGTCATCATCCTCATGTTTATATTATGTTGAAAGTCATCTCAGCGGCCTATAGTATATAGATGGACTTGGTATGATTATGACCAAGGATTATTCTAGATAATCATGGCCGTAATGTTACAAATGATGTGAAAAAATCCTCATCGGCCCGTAGAGCATTGATGGACAATTTTGGTATGATTATGGCTATGGATTCTCTTCGCCAAGGGTGCAAAGATGAATTATTTTATGGCATGATCAGGACCGTTGATGAAAAACACGATTATCTTTGGCATGTAGTGCATGTATAATTCGTGGTCGTGATACTAAAGAATATCCTTGGCCTGTAGTGTAGGGATAATTCGATGATGTGGATTAATTATTGAGCTGAGTCTCAGCAATGAAATATTAATTCATGAATATGATAATAATGAATATCCTTGGCCCGTAGTGCATGGATAATTCATGGATATGATATTAACGAATATCCTTGGCCGTAGTGTAGGGGTGATTCGATGATGTGGATTATTTATTAAGCTGAGTCTCAACGATAAAATTGATGATAAATCTTTTAAATCGTAGAAGATAGTAGATTTTATTCTCTACTTAACTCTTCTAATGGATTGCTTGTTCCGTTGCAGTTAAACTTGATGTTTATTATATTTTATCAGTTTAACACCGTTGAAGGCTAACGATAAATTATTTTGCATTATCTTAGTCATAATATTTCTTACTAGGCTAGTTGAGTTCACCCTTTTGCTTTCATTGTTCTCTTTAGGAAATGAGAACGTAGCAGGGACTAGTCGGGGAACAGAGTGATGGTCTTAGATGGTGCATTAGTAGTCCTCACTATTCTGTGAAATAGTGTGATAATACATGTAATGAGGACCCCATTGAGTTTATATATTGTCTAGATGACAATATTTGTATTAAAACTCACAAAGATATGTTTAGTCGTATTTTTTTACATTTGTTGTATAATTAAGTTGTATTTGAATTTTGTACCATATTTCTGGCGACCCAAGATGGGTAATGTATACCTGTTTTGGGGGGGTCACAGTACATATGACAGGCTATAAACTGGATACTATAACATCCTCAAATAATTTACAAACTGACAGATCTAAGCCTTCCAAAACACTGTCAGACGCTGAAAAAGTTTTCTGGGTTGCCTAGATTCATACTCGGTCATGGTCGGTCAACAACCTTTGACCATCAATAACTTTCGATCTAGACATCCATTGACACTGCTTTCACTTTCAGATGAAAGACCTCATATTCGACTATAGATCCAAACCATAAAATAACAAAAATATTAAACATCAAAGAATCTACAACCGCTGACATTCGTTGTCAGAACATAAAGTAAAATTTTTCCAGATTTTGAAAAATGACAAATTTGAGCCTCTAGATGTTATGGATCTAACATCTAGCAACCCATATCACTTAAATAGACTACAAAAAACATGTTTTAACATTAAATCATAACATCTAACACAAGATCAAAAGTCAAATTTCTAGATTAGGGTTTACCTCTTTATGATCCAATTCTGATTTCTATGCTTCTGATTTGATGTTGGTGTTCGTGGGGCTTGATTTTTGACTGATCTAACACTAGAATTTCGTGGGTTTAAGCTAGTGTTATAGATCCTAGGTAGGTAGACTAGGGTGGCTGCAAGATTTGATAAGATATACAAATCAATAATTCAAGAATGGGACAAAAAGGGCACTTTGGTAATTATATTTTAATTTTAAGGGCATTCTTGTCCAAGGTGCTTGAATCTAGGATTTAATCCCTATATTTTAAATCTTAAGGTTTCCCAAATAATTTCTAAGGTTTGAAAAATTAAAATTAAAGGGTAATAAAATTTTAATTAAACACACTAATTTAAAATTAGGGTTTTTAATAGAAAATTAGGGTTTAAATATTAGGGTTCCTTAATATTATTAGGGTTTCCCAATTAACAATTAGGGTTTCCTAATTAACATTATAATTTACTAAAATAATAATTAGGGTTTCTAATTGTATCAAATTAGGGTTTTCAAATAATAAATAGGGTTCCTCCTAATTACAGAAATTCTATAATACACAATAAAATTCATATAACACAATTACTACTCAGTCTTAACCTCATAACTGAGTTTAACAATTAGGGTTTAATAATACGATATAAGGGTTATGACATAATTTACCATAATTGACTAACCATTATCAGTCTACACATTTACAGTACATATTTATAGCACTGAAAAATTAAAATATAGTTAATATTATATTATTATTCTCATCCCTTGATCAATACTCAAATTTAGAGTTTGGATTCCATATCCGGTTTATCTTTCATATATAACATTATTAAGTAAGTTAGAAATAATTAACTTAAATAATCAACTAAAATTCATATAATAAAATAGTAATTATAATAATTCCAATAATCATTTCATATATTATTTAAATAATATAAAATTCATATTTTCATAAAAAATAAATAATAAAGACATTTCTACTATAAAATTAATTATTATAAGTATATACTTTATAATGATCAATAATTCTAAAATAAAATTATTTGAAATTATTCATGTAATAAATAAATTTTATTTATCACATATTTACGTACACATTACTAGACACTTATTCTCTTCATTAAAAAAAATAAAAAAAAATTATATGCAAAGTTTCTTATTTATTTTATATTGAAAATATCAGGTTATTACACTGACTATACAGGCTGTCAAATTGATAGAAAAAGCTCAAGTGGTGTTTGTACATTTTTGGGACAAAGTCTTGTCTCATGGCATAGTAAGAAGCAAACTTCAGTTACCCTATCCACCACTAAGGGTGAATATTTAGCAGCAGGAAGTTGCTGCTCCCAAATTTTGTGGATGCGTCAAACACTGTGTGACTTTGATATTATGTGTGAAAATGTGCCTATATACTGTGATAATACAAGCACCATTAACATTTCCAAAAATCCAGTTTTACACTCTCGCACGAAACACATAGAAGTTCAACACCATTTTCTTAGAGACAATGTATTCAAGGGACTAATCAAAGTAATAATTATTCCCATTGAGCACCAATTATCAGATATATTCACAAAACCTCTAGGAGAAGAAAGATTCAGTACTCTAAGAAGAGAAATCGGGACGTGTCTGTTATAGATATAGACTGCATGTTTTAACGAAATTAGACAAACAATTTACTACCAAAATTACGCAAAATTAAATCTGTTCAGATTTCCCTTCCCAAACACGGCACCCCAACTTCCCATATCTCAGTTGTGACGCCCCCAAAATAAGTCCATTCCATCCAACCCATTCTGAGTCGCCAAATACATGGTACAGAAATAACTACAACTTTATTATTACAACATATAAACTGTGAGTTTAAATACAGATATTGCCATCTAGACAATATCCACACGCAAATAAATCCCAATCATAATTATTGATACATTATTTTACAAAAATGGTGAGGACTACTAAACAACTCTCTCTAGAACCTTCATTCCATACCCCACTAGTACTCGCTTACATTCTCGCATCCCGAGAAGAAAAAATGGAACAAAAGGAAAAGGTGAGCTCAACTAGCCCAAGAAAAGAATATTATGACTAAGATAATATACAACAAATTATCGTTAGTCTTCAACAGGAAAAATCTAATAGAATACAATAGACAACAAATTTTAAATCAATATTCGCAGCCGAAATAATAATTCATTAGAAGAGTTAAGTAGAGAATGCAAACTACTATCGCTCTATATATGAATTTAAAGTTTCATCGTCGATATTTTATCCTCGTAACATCAATCAATATACATCTCGAATCAAATATTCATCTTTGCACTACTGTGCCAAAGATATTCATCGACCGGTCATGTTCATCTAAACACTGCTCATCTTTGCACTACGGGCCAAAGATATTCTTCAAATCATTCATCTTTACTACAGTGCCAAAGATATTCCATAATATCATCATTTAAGATCAAGATGATGAAAATATTTTAAAGAAACGAATCCAAAGAAACAAAATGACAAGGATTAAGGATTAAGGATTCGTACTTTGTTTTATCCACGTCCAAAAATACCTCAAAAATAATCATAGGGTGTAAAATTCAAGAATGATCAAAACATGGATACAATCAAAGCTAGTATCCGAATAGATATTTTAGATTTAAAAGAAAAATTTTCATTTTTCTATGAATAGTCTTAAGATTCGTGAATAGTGTCAGATACGTGAATAAAGTCTTAGTATCGTGAATAGTAACTCCGACACAAAAAACATAGAAATTCCACAAAAAAAACATCTTCACGCTTATGAATAGTACTCGTGAATAAGAACTCGTGAATAGTAACTCAATAGTAACTAATAGTAACCGAATATAACTTGAAAAAGTTCCAAATTTGATAAAAGTTCCAACCAATATTTCAAAGATAATGATATTGAAGAAATAATATCATTTGAGAAGAAAATAACATCCCTTACCTCGAAGAGCGATTCTAGTTGAAACACCTTGGATATAGGCTATGACTTGAACTTGCACCAGATAGCAATACTCAAAGTATACTCAAAATACTCACAAGAATACGCTCGATAATATAGAGAGAAAACTTGAGCTTAAATTGTGATTTTCAATTCTAACCTAAGCACCTTATTTATAGAAATCGCTTAGAACACCAAAGCGAAAAATTGAATATAATAATATATATAAAACAAAATGCATACGCCCACATCTTGAATCTGAATTCAGCCACCATGCACATGTTAAATATGCCCACAACATATAAAAAGCGTTTTTATTAATAAAATAAATTAAACTTCCAAAATTAATTATTTGAACATCGTAACTTCAATAATTCATAATAAATAGCCATTTTATCGTAAAATTCAATCTCGTGACTTCTTATAGGAAATTCAATTCTCTACAACTTTGCGTAAGAAAGTTTTTCCAAATTCCAAACAAAATTGAATCAAATCCACATACGGACAATTTTACAAGCTATAATCAAATTTCACCAAGAAATGGGGTCCACCGACATGTTTAACATGTTTTAAACATTTATTGCAACAAAAATACTCTTCCTCCTCGTATACTCATATATCCCACATTCGTTGTAAAAATATCACCGTTAATATATTATTAAAATAATATATTTAAATGAATTATTTTATCGAGAAAAGATAAAATATTAATTTTCAACAATTGTCATTTTAAAAATTTCTCCATCTATATCCACATAAAATCAATATTTTCCTCATCATATAAATGAATAATTAATTATTCACAAATAATATTACAAAATCACATTATTGACAACGAGTGCGCTTCCTGGAAAGAGGGGCTTCCAATAAGAATTTCTCATTCTTGGCGGCGCAATTAGGTGACCAAACCTCTCCTTAGATGTAACTTTCTTGACATTTCCAATAATGTTATCTAATAATATTATTCGATAATATGAATTATTGCTTCGATAATAAAAAATATCGTGTAATGACAATTATCAAACAACAACAATATAAAATATCAACGCAACAATTATTGAATCAATAAAATAAAATACTGAACAGTAATTACTGTAACAATTATTGAGTAGTGCCTTCTTACGTAAGAATCAATAATTGGTGCAATACTGTGTACTACTATTCAACAACGCGTATTAGTGTGTTTTAACCACCGGGTATTCCAACAGTATTAACGGTAACAACTACGCCGTTATTTATAAACAACTTATATTTGTCGTTTTCTTCATCCAATCGCTTTCCGTTATGGGGCCCACAAAGATCGCTACATGTCATTGCATTTAATATTCCCCAACAAAGATCTAATATTCCACGACCAAACGAATATTCCTCAAAATAATGAATATTTTATAACCACTTGCTTATTCAAATATTTATGATTTTACCCATAACTATCCACATTAACCAAATCGACCCTTACTATTTCAAAATAATAAATAGAGGAAATTCCTTTTTATTTAAAAAATTTTGGGGTCTTACAACCTCCCCTCCTTATGAAATTTTGCCCTCGAAATTGACGTCGACGACTGGTGTTTCAAAAGATGAGAATACCTCGCTTTCATTTTCGTTTCCAACTCCTGTGTCATTTTTTCAATAGCATGGTTTCTCACAAAAACTTTAACTTGTGGTATAACCTCAGTACATAGGACATGTTCTTTCCTATCCAAGATCTTGACAGTACCTCTTCATACGTTAAGTCTTCTGGCTATCTCGTCCGGTTCTAACTCAACGATGGCGTGGTTCGGTCGTCCACATATTTACGTAACATCGATACGTGAAAAACGTTATGAACACGCGTCATACTTGGCGCAGAAAAGCGAGTCTATAGGCCACGCTTCCTATTCGATCGAGAATTTTAAATGGATTAATAAATCGAAGGTTTGAGCTTTCCTCACCTCACCGATTCTCTCGCTTTTGAAATAACAACTTCTTGCACCTCCTTCTTCAAATTCATCATCTCGGTGTAGTTGGCTTGAACGACTTTTAACTTTATCGATTAAAGTCGATTATACTCGTATATCATCACGTGGGTAACTAGAGTTTTCATCTCCATCTCTATTATTTGTAAATTATTCAAATGAGTCTTTGACAATATTGTACTCGTATTGTATACGATCTTCTACTCAACACGCCGGCTACCACGTTCGCTTTTTCCGATGGCATGGTCGTAACATGTCTTTGAAATGAGTCTCCTCTTGAGTTCTTCAAAGCTCTTCCCAAATTCCTTGCTCCATTCAAATTTTGTATCTCTACGAGTCAATTGCGTTAATGGAATAGCGATTCGAGAATATCCTTCAACTAATCTCCGATAATAACCAACTAAGCTTAGAAAGCTACGATTTCGATTCTGAGACTTAGGTTATTCTCAACTGTGACTCATATCCCAACCTTGGATAACACGTTACAATGACATCTATCGGTTTACTATCGCATTTAATATGGTGTCCCCTACACGGAGAGTCCTGCGCAAAGGTGCATTCCACAAAGGAAGTCACCAGATAAAGGCTCGGTACCAAATTCTATAGTTGAATTTTTACTCCACGAAGTTCAATAGGAGCCATTCGATATGAGATTTTAGAAATGATTTTTGTCATGGGGTTCAAAGTCGATACAAAATTTAATATCGAAAGCTTTGGGAGTAAGCGAGAAATTCTTCAAGAAATACGTCAGAAAAATTAATAACAACAGGAATATTATTCAAATCTGACGTGTCTTTATTCAAATCCATAACATGGACTAAGAAAACTTGACATCCGTAATAAACGAATGACTTCATAGCTTGATATAAAAATGTTTGACTACAATGGTTTGATTGCTTGAATTCGAATAACAGGTTGCTTAGGAATATGAAAACTAACAACCTTACAAAAGCAATCAATTTGGCATGATGAGTAGTTAACCTTAAAATCACATCAAAAGCAAATATCTCTATAGAAATAAGGTTAATAGGTAATGTGATAGTGCCAACCTGAATCAAGCAAGATTTCTAAACAACGGTTGTAATGAAAGTTTCTCTAACTGAGTCTCCATAAATAGGTCAAAGTCTAATTTCTCCGTAGTCAAGTTCAAACGTTGAGCGCATGCAAGAGAGATAAAAAGAATGGGTAGAACCCCAGATCTAGTAAGGTATAAACTTCATGAAGTATTTATAATTAACTAACCCGTGCTAACTTCGTTAAGTTACTCGCATTTTGACCGGCCACGACAAACGCTCTTCCGTGAATCGCCGACTTTGACTTTTACGGGACATCCTTTTGAGTCACCATTCCTCACTGGATCGGGTTTCGATATCGTATAATCTCGAGCGATATGTCCTTCTTTTCCACAATTATAGCATACCTTAAACTGTTGTGGGCAGTTTGGGCTGATATGTCCCTCTTTCCCGCATTTGTAACATACGACCGATGGTCTTTCTCCTCCCTTGAACTAGTTGCTACTGGCGCTGACGTCTTCAAATGGTCATTGTTGAATCTCCTCTTTTTAAAATCTCCTCCCGACTCGCTTCTTCTATTTTCATGGCCATGATTACCACCAGAGTGGTTACCGCCTTTGTCCGTATTCTTCTTTCTCCGCTGGTTATCGTTATTCTGATGACTGCTATCTTCGCTATGATCCTGGTTATGGTCCCTCGGTTGAACGTATTTTCAAGTATCTCGCTCTAACAACCGAGCCTCATTGACAACATCTCCCGAATAGAGAAAATTTATGAGAAATGAGATATCGACGTATGCCGGGTTTCAAACCTCTCGAAACATCCGCGTCATACATTCCTCATTCTCCACCAAATGAGGTGCAAACTTCAGATAACTCCGCGAACTTCGCCGCGTCTTTGGGACACCGCCATGTTATTACGCTCGAGTCTAATAAATTCCACTTCCTTCATATATTTAATACTTTCGGGAAGTACTTGTCATTGAACTGCTTCAAACGCGTCTCCCATGACATCTTTGAGTGCGGTGGATGGGTACACTTCATGATTCCCACCAAGAATCGCCCTCGCCACGGAACATAAAGGTGGTGAATGGAACTTTCGTTCCTCCGTGCATCCCAAGACATCAAATATCTTGGTAATTTGTTTGACCCACGTCTCACTTTTAATCGGATCCGGCTTTCCCCGCAATTCGGTGGTCCCAACTCTTTGAACTGCTTGGTTGTGACCACCCGTGAATTGCTATCATTTCCTTCTATATTTTGAACACGAGTCTCCTCGTGCGATTTTGCATGAACCGCAAAAAAGCTTCTAAACATCCCTCGCTTCATCATCTGCTCAATTGGTGTTGTTCACGGGAGGTACATTGTCACTGTTACATCGCTCTCCTCGTTGGTAAAGCATAGCATCTCCACGGTCTCATTTACTCCATCATTATTAATATTCTCATTCGACATTCTCAAATCATGTCATAAAACAAGCGTTAATTAAGGAAATCAATATATCACATAATATCCCTATATACCGACTAACTAACAAATAAGCTTAGGTAGGACACACTAGCGAAGGATTTACTCTCTCCCTCCTAGTTCTATTCCCCATCTCCGCCAGAGATCATATCCTAAGCTCGATACCAACCGGACGCCCCAAAATAGGTCCATTCCATCCAACCCATTCTCGAAGTCGCCAAATACATGGTGCGTAAATAACTACAACTTTATTATTACAACATATAAACTATGAGTTTAAATACGAGATATTGCCATCTGAGATAATATCCACACGCAAATAAATCCCCATCATAATTATTGATACATTATTTTACAAAAAATGGTGAGGACTACTAAACAACTCTCTCTAGAACCTTCATTCCATACCCCACTAGTACTCACTACATTCTCGCCTCCCGAGAAGAAAAAAAATGAACAAAAAGGAAAAGGGTGAGCTCAACTAGCCCAAGAAAGAATATTATGACTAAGATAATATACAACAAATTATCGTTAGTCTTCAACAGGAAAAATCTAATAGAATACAATAGAAACAACAAATTTTAAATCAATATTCGCAATTTGAAATAATAATTCATTAGAAGAGTTAAGTAGAGAATGCAAACTACTTGTAAGACCCCGAATTTTATGAAATAAAAGTATTCAATTTTTCTATTCAGTAAATGGTTAAATTGATAAAAGTTAAAGTTAAGGGTGATATATGAATTTTTTTCAAAATACACAAGTGGTTATAAAATATTCATTGTTGTCGGAGAATATTCGTTTTGTCGTGGAATATTCTTTTCCGTAGGGAATATTCGTATTTACTGGCAGTAGCGATCATTTGTGGGCCCCATAATGTAATAAGCGCTTCGGATGGAGAAAACGACAAATTTGAGTTTTTATAAATAACGGCGTAATCGTTATCAATTAACAATTGTTGGAATACCCTTGGTTGGTAAAGTAAAGTAATACGTTGTTGCAAAGAAGTACCGGTATTACCTGATTATTTTTTTTCAATTATTGATTCTTACGTGAGAAGGCACTACTCAATAATTATTACAGTAATTCTTGCTTCAATATTTTATTTTATTGATTCAATAATTCTTTGTGTTGATATTTTATTATTGTTGTTCAATAATTATCAACGCACGATATTTTCCATTATCGGATCAATAATTCATATTATTTGAATAATATTATTAGATAACATTATTGGCAATGTCTAGAAAGTTACATCGAGGAGAGGTTTGGTCACCTAATTACAAGCGCCCGATGGGAGAATTCTTATTGAAAGCCCCTTTCCTCGGGAACTACTGGTTGTCATAAATGTGATTACGTAATATTGTTTGTGAATAATTAATTATTGATTCATATGATAAGAAAATATTTATTTGATGTGGATATAAATGATGAATTTATTTATGTGGTTATAAGTGAAGGAATTAATGATGAGGTGTTTTATCAAGATTTGTTGAAATGGAGAACAAAATATGGGATTTTCGGAAAAATTAGTTTATTACTTGATTTTGTAAAATCCATAACTCTTTGTGTATAATGAGTTAAGAGATGAGACATATATCAAAAGAAAGCCCTAGAAGTAAGCTAATCAGAGAAATTTGAATCACCCAAAAATTCTTTGTAGATATTTCGTGGTGAAATTTTGAATGAAATCGTCCGAAGGACTAATAGTCCAAAAAATCGGTGTTCTTCACCTATATTAAGTGAGTTATAAATTTTGATCCGATTGTTGGATCGTTGTAATTTTTGGATATGTTATACATATATAAGTTGAGTATATGTCCACAAATTTTGAGCCGTTAAAATGAACGTATGATTTGTTATGAATTTTAAGAGGTAAATCGATTAGGAAATTAGGTTTTGGTGGAAAATTCTAGAATTAAGTGGGCCCCACTCTTGGTTGTTGGGGAAGATGGCTGATTTTTGGTGGGTGGAATAGTAGTGGGTAAAGCCATCAAGTTGCGAGTTAAGTCCTTCTTGCTACGTTAACATTTTCCTATAAATAGAGGCTAAGTTAGAATTGAAAATCACACCGTAAACATAAGTTTCTCTCTTTTCTCTCTAGATTATTGAGTGTATTTTGTGAGTATTTAGATACTTGGCGAGTTGATATTCATCGATGCAAGTTTCCTTCATGTACATATCCGATATCCAATCGAGAGTCTTTGCTTTTTTGAGGTAAGGGATTGTAAGGATAGTAAGGGATAGTAAGGGATATTATTTTTTCGTAATGATATTATTTCTTCAATATCATTATCTTTGAAATGTTGATCTGAAGTTTTATCAAATTTGGAACTTTTTCATGTCGGGTTACTATTCATGAGTTACTATTCACGAGTTACTATTCATGAGTTACTATTCACGAGATACTATTCACGAAATCTTTGATTCATGAAGCGTGAAAATGTTTTTTTTTTTGTGGAATTTCTATCTTTTGATGTCGGAGTTACTATTCACGTATATGGTACTATTCATGTATACGGTACTATTCACGTATACGGCACTATTTATGTATGTGGCATTATTTACGTATATGACATTATTTACGATACTCTGTTACGTATGCGAATACTGAGTACTATTCACGAGTTTACTATTCATGAGTTACTATTTACGAGTTACTATTCATGAGTTACTATTCACGAGTTACTATTCACGGGTACTATTCACGAAAAAAAAATTGGTTTCTTTTTCTGACCAAATTATCGTTGATTTATGATTGTTGCTCTTGAAAATAAATGCAGTTGTTGATCATATTGTTTTTATTATCATATATAACATTTTCATAACCCTGATGTTGAATTTCTCTTTCACTTGAGTGTAAAGATGGGTAGATTATTGGTATGATCGTGACTATGGGTTCTCTTTGGCCAGTAGTGCAAAGTTGAATTGTTAACTGGTATGATCATGACCATTGAATTTACAATTGAATATCTTTAACTTTGGTGCAAAGGTGAATTGATCAACATGGTTATAATTATTGTTATATAACTTCTGAAATGATTATGTATTTATTTGAGATATGAATATCTTTGGCCCGTAGTGCAAAGATGGCTTGTTGATGAATATCTTTGCTTTGTAGTGCAAAGATGAATTATTGTTGAATATCTTTGGCTCGTGAATGCAAAGATGACTTGTTGATGAATATCTTTAGCTTTGTAGTGCAAAGATGAATTATTGATGAATATCTTTGGCTCGTGTGCAAAGATGACTTCGTTGTTGAATATCTTTAGCTTTGTAGTGTAAGATGTTGATGAATATCTTTGGCCCGTGGTGCAAGATGAATTTATTAATATGATTATGAGCAGAACCGTGATTTGGTATAACCATGATATTTGATGTTTCGGGTAAAGACAGTGATGAAAATTATCTTCGTCTTAGATGCTGAAGAGGAATTTAGAATTACAATTATGATTATGAGTTATTCATATAATTGTGGAAAGGAACTGTTGATTGATGTTACGAGGATAAAATATTGTTTGGTGGACTTTTAACGTGGAGAAGATAATAGACTTTATAGTCTATTTGACTCTTTAATGGATTGCTTTCGTTCACCGCAACTATGGTTGAAAAGTTTTATCATCTACCATATGTTCTAAATCTACGATTCATTCTTGATGAAGACTATTGATAATTTATTTATCTTTAGTCATAATATTCTTTATCGAGCTAGTTGTGCTCACCCTTTTGTTTCACAATTCCTTTCGTGTAATAAAAGTGTAGTTGGGTTGAAGCCGGGGGATAACAAGGGAATAGAATCGGTGGTCTATAGTTGTTGAGGTTCTCCCAAAGAGTATGAAAATAATTTTATTGAGGGCTTTAGTGTGTTGTATTTTATACATCATTTAATAGTTATTTTGGTGAATTAAATAGGGTGAGGCGAACCCAACTTTGGAAGGGGTGTTTTGTCACTATCATACAAGATGTCTAATGACATACAAACTCGTGTTATCATAAGACATGGTTGTGCTCATCCACTTGCTTTAGTATATTTACAAGCACTACTTATATAATCTTGGTGTTTGTTTGGAGTATAATACCCAATTAGAGACGAGTGGAGATAATGATATGTCGAGGAAGACTCACCATTGGGAAGAATACGATAGTAATCTTCTTGTTTTTCTTTGGGGTCTATTAGATCAACCAAGGATAATTACGTGGCCATATGATATCTACCATAACCTAAAAGCATGGCCTCCCATGTATGAAGGTTTCCTTGAGCACTTCCCAAAGATTCTAATTTCTAAAAGCAGGTTTTTGATTGTACCTTTATGTAAGGTGTCATGGTGACGTGTTATCCAAGTTGGTGTCCAGAGTTACAGTTGGTATATATTGGTATCCAAACTCACAAAGATATGTGTTGTTGTATTTTGCACGACAATTGTTGTAATAAAGTTGTAGTTATTTCGTATCATGTATTTAACGACTCGTAATAGGTTGGATGGAATGGACCTATTTTGGGGTTGTTACATTTAGTATCGAGCTATAAAGTAAAGAGCCCCGAGCCTCTCGGGTGACTTCTGATGGGGATGCACCGCCCGGACTCTCCGTAGGGGACGCCTGCTCATGGTGGCAAACCGATAGGTACCATTGTGAGGTGTTTGTGGTTGAAGCACCATGAGAGTCACATTTGGTATCAGAGCTTAGGGATATGATCTCTGGCGGAGATCGGGGAATAGAACTAGGAGGAGAGATGAGTAAATCCTTCGCTAGTGTGTCCTACCTAAGCTTATTTGTTGGTCACCATAATATCGAGATATTATGTGATATGTTAATTTGCTCAATTAACCTTTGTTTTGAAGCTGTATTCTAGAATGATATCTGAAATACAGGAGATGAGCAATGGAGAAATCATGATGACAGGGGAGATAGAATCTGAAATGAAAACAAGGTATTCTCAACTCTTTGAAATACCAGGTACGTAAATTTCGGGGACGAAATTTCATAAGGAGGGAGATTATAAGACCGAATTTTATGAAATAAAAGTATTCAATTTTTCTATTCAGTAAATGGTTAAATTGATAAAAGTTAAAGTTAAGGGTGATATATGAATTTTTTTCAAAATACACAAGTGGTTATAAAATATTCATTGTTGTCGGGGAATATTCGTTTGGTCGTGGAATATTCTTTTACGCTAGAGAATATTAAATGCACTGGCCAAGCAAATCATTTAGGGCCCCATAATGTAATAACTGCTTGGATGGAGAAAAACGACAAATTTGAGTTTTTATAAATAACGCGTAAGTAATCGTTACTGAATTAACACTTGTTGGAATACCCTTTTGGTAAAGTAAAATGTCTACGCGTTGTTGCACAAAGAAGACACTGCAGTATTGCACAGATATTTTTTCAATTATTGATTCTTACGTGAGAAGGCACTACTCAATAATTATTACGATAATTCTTCGCTCAATATTTTATTTTATTGATTCAATAATTGCTGTGTTGATATTTTATTATTGTTGTTCAATAATTATCACTGCACAGTATTTTCCATTATCAGATCAATAATTCATATTATTTGAATAATATTATTAGATAACATTATTGGCAATGTCTAGAAAGTTCTGTCAAGGAGAGGTTTGGTCACCTAATTGCGCGCCAGTAAGGAGAAATTCTTATTGGAAAGCCCCCTCTTTCCTGGGAACGGCCTGGTTGTCATAAATGTGATTCTGTAATATTGTTTGTGAATAATTAATTATTGATTCATATGATAAGAAAATATTTATTTGATGTGGATATAAATGATGGATTTATTTATGTGGTTATAAGTGAAGGAATTAATGATGAGGTGTTTTATCAGTATTTGTTGAAATGGAGAACAAAATATGGGATTTTCAGAAAAATTAGTTTATTACTTGATTTTGTAAAATCCATAACTCTTTAATGTATAATGAGTTAAGAGATGAGACATATATCAAAAGAAAGCCCTAGAAGTAAGCTAATCTGTAGAAATTTGAATCACCCAAAATTCTTTGTAGATATTTCGTGGTGAAATTTTGAATGAAATCGGTCCGAAGGACTAATAGTCCAAAAAATCGAGTGTTCTTCACTATATTAAATGAGTTATAAATTTTGATCCGACCGTTGGATCGTTGTAATTTTTGGATATGTTATACATATATAAGTTGAGTATATGTCCACAAATTTTGAACCGTTAAAAATGAGCGTATGATTTGTTATGAATTTTAAGAGGTAACTGATTTGGAAATTAGGTTTTGGTGGAAAATTCTAGAATTAAGTGGGCCCCACTCTTGGTTGTTGGGGAAGATGGCTGATTTTGGTGGGTGGAATAGTAGCGAGTAAAAAGCCATCGAAGTTGCGAGTTAAATCTGCTTCGGCCGTACTAACATTTTCTATAAATAGAGGGCTAAGTTAGAATTGAAAATCACACCGAAACATAAGTTTCTCTCTTTTCTCTCTAGATTATTGAGTGTATTTTGTGAGTATTTAGATACTTGGCGAGTTGATATTCATCGCTGCAAGTTTCCTTCAAATATCATATCCGATATCCAATCGTAAGTGTCTTTGCTTTTTGAGGTAAGGGATTATGAGGGATAGTAAGGGATAGTAAGGGATATTATTTTTTTCGTAATGATATTATTTCTTCAATATCATTATCTTTGAAATGTTGATCTGAAGTTTTTATCAAATTTGGAACTTTTTCATGTCTGGGGTTACTATTCATGAGTTACTATTCACGAGTTACTATTCATGAGTTACTATTCACGAGTTACTATTCACGAAGTACTATTCATGAAGCGTGAAAATGTTTTTTTTTGTGGAATTTCTATCTTTTGATGTAGAAGTTACTATTCACGTATATGGTACTATTCATGTATACTGATATTATTCACGATACTAAGACTATTTATGTATGTGGCATTATTTACGTATATGACATTATTTACGTGATACTGATTTATGTATTTAATACGAGTACTATTCACGATTACTATTCATGAGTTACTATTTACGAGTTACTATTCATGAGTTACTATTCACGAGTTACTATTCACGGGTACTATTCACGAAAAAAATTGGTTTTTTTTTCGACCAAATTATCGTTGATTTATGATTGTTGCTCTTGAAAATAAATGCAGATTGTTGATCATATTGTTTTATTATCATATATAACATTTTCATAACCCCGATGTTGAATTTCTCTTTCACTGAGTGTAAAGATGGGTAGATTATTGGTATGATCGTGACTATGGGTTCTCTTTGGCGATGAGTGCAAAGTTGAATTGTTAACTGGTATGATCATGACCATTGAATTTACAATTGAATATCTTTAACTTTGGTGCAAAGGTGAATTGATCAACATGGTTATAATTATTGTTATATAACTTCTGAAATGATTATGTATTTATTTGAGATATGAATATCTTTGGCCCGTAGTGCAAAGATGGCTTGTTGATGAATATCTTTAGCCTGTAGTGCAAAGATGAATTATTGTTGAATATCTTTGGCTCGTAATGCAAAGATGACTTGTTGATGAATATCTTTAGCCTGTAGTGCAAAGATGAATTATTGATGAATATCTTTGGCTCGTAATGCAAAGATGACCTGTTGTTGAATATCTTTAGCTTTAGTAATCTTTGTTGATGAATATCTTTGGCCCGTGGTGCAAAGATGAATTTATTAAGATGATTATGAGCAGAACTGTGATTTGGTATAACCATGATATTTGATGTTTCGTAAAGACAGTGATGAAAATTATCTTCGTCTTAGATGCGAAGAGGAATTTAGAATTACAATTATGATTATGAGTTATTCATATAATTGTGGAAAGGAACCGCTGATTGATGTTACGAGGATAAAATATTGTTGGTGGACTTTTAACGTGGAGAAGATAATAGACTTTTATAGTCTATTTGACTCTTTTAATGGATTGCTCGTTCATTTACAACTATGGTTGAAAAGTTTTATCATCTACCATATGTTCTAAATCTACGATTCATTACCGATGAAGACTATTGATAATTTATTTATCTTTAGTCATAATATTCTTTATTGAGCTAGTTGTGCTCACCCTTTTGTTTCACAATTCCTTTGGGTAATAAAAGTGTAGCCAGTTGGGTTGGCCCGGGGATAACAAGGGAATAGAACGGTGGTCTATAGTTGTTGAGGTTCTCCCTAAAGAGTATGAAAATAATTTTATTGAGGGCTTTAGTGTGTTGTATTTTTATACATCATTTAATAGTTATTTTTGGTGAATTAAATAGGGTGAGGCTAACCCAACTTTGGAAGGGTGTTTTGTCACTATCATACAAGATGTCTAATGACATACAAACTCGTGTTATCATAAGACATGGTTGTGCTCATCCACTTCTTGAAAGTATATTTACAAGCACTACTTATATAATCTTGGTGTTTTTTTTGGAGTATAATACCCAATTAGAGACAGCTGGAGATAATGATATGTCAAGGAAGACTCACCATTGGGAAGAATACGATAGTAATCTTCTTGTTTTTCTTTGGGGTCTATTGGGTCAACCAAGGATAATTCTGTGGCCATATGATATCTACCATAACCTAAAAGCATGGCCTCCCATGTATGAAGGTTTCCTTGAGCACTTCCCAAAGATTCTAATTTCTAAAACAGTTTTTGACTGTACCTTTATGTAAGGTGTCATGGTGACGTGTTATCCAAGTTGGTGTCCAGAGTTACAGTTGGTATATATTGGTATCCAAACTCACAGCATATGTGTTGTTGTATTTTGCACGACAATTGTTGTAATAAAGTTGTAGTTATTTCTGTACCATGTATTTAACGACTCAGAATAGGTTGGATGGAATGGACCTATTTTGGGGTTGTTACACTACTATCTTCTATATATGAATTTAAAAGTTCATCATCGATATTTTATCCCTGTAACATCAATCAATATACATCTGGAATCAAATATTCATCTTTGCACTCTGGTGCCAAAGATATTCATCACTTAATCATGTTCATCTAAACACTGCTCATCTTTGCACTACTGGGCCAAAGATATTCTTCAAAATCATTCATCTTTTTGCACTACGTGCCAAAGATATTCCATAATATCATCATTTAAGACCAAGATGATGAAAATATTTTAAAGAAACGAATCCAAAGAAACAAAATGACAAGGATTAAGGATTAAGGATTAGTACTTTGTTTTATCCACGCCCAAAAATACCTCAAAAATAATCATAGGGTGTAAAATTCAAGAATGATCAAAACATGGATACAATCAAAGCTAGTATCCGAATAGATATTTTAGACGAAAAAGAAAAATTTTCATTTTTCTATGAATAGTGCCGTGATTCGTGAATAGTGTCAGATATCGTGAATAATCTGGCCGTATACGTGAATAGTAACTTCGACACAAAAACATAGAAATTCCACAAAAACATCTTCACGCTTCATGAATAGTACTCGTGAATAGTAACTCGTGAATAGTAACTCATGAATAGTAACTCGTGAATAGTAACTCATGAATAGTAACCCCACATGAAAAAAAGTTCCAAATTTGATAAAAAGTTCCAACCAATATTTCAAAGATAATGATATTGAAGAAATAATATCATTTGAGAAGAAAATAACATCCCTTACCTCGAAAGACAAGATTTCTAGTTGAAACACCTGATATAAAGGTCATGACTTGAACTTGCAATCATATAGCAATACTCAAAGTATACTCAAAATACTCACAAGAATACGCCGATAATATAGAGAGAAAACTTGGGTTTCGTGTGATTTTCAATTCTAACCTAAGCACCTTATTTATAGAAATTGCTTAGAACACCAAAGCGAAAAATTGAATATAATAATATTATATATAAACAAAATTCATACGCCCACATCTTGAATCTAAATTCAGCCACCATGCACATGTTAAATATGCCCACAACATATAAAAACGTTTTTATTAATAAAATAAATAAAACTTCCAAAAATCAATTATTTCGGAACTTCAGAACTTCAATAATTCATAATAAATAGCCATTTTATCAGAAAATTCAAATCTCGCGACTTTTTATAGGAAATTCAATTCTCTACAACTTTGCAGAAGAAAGTTTTTCCAAATTCCAAACAGAAATTGACCGAAATCCACATACGGACAATTTTACATGTTTATAATCAAATTTCGGTCGAGAAATGGGGTCCAATTAGCATGTTTAACATGTTTTAAACATTTATTGCAACAAAAATACTCTTCCTCCTCGTATACTCATATATCCCACATTCGTTGTAAAAATATCACCGTTAATATATTATTAAAATAATATATTTAAATGAATTATTTATCGAGAAAAGATAAAATATTAATTTTCAACAATTGTCATTTAAAAAATTTCTCCATCTATATCCACATAAAATCAATATTTTCCTCATCATATAAATCAATAATTAATTATTCACAAATAATATTATGAATCACATTATTGACAACCGGTAGCTCGAGGAAAGAGGGGCTTTCGAATAAGAATTTCTCCTTCTTGGCCAATTAGGTGACCAAACCTCTCCTTAGACAGAACTTTCTTGACATTTCCAATAATGTTATCTAATAATATTATTCAGATAATATGAATTATTGCTTCGATAATAAAAAAATACTGTGTAATGACAATTATTGAAACAACAACAATATAAAATATCAACGCAACAATTATTGAATCAATAAAATAAAATACTGAACAGTAATTACTGTAACAATTATTGAGTAGTGCCTTCTTACGTAAGAATCAATAATTGGTGCAATACTTCTGCGTCTTCTTTTCAACAACGCGATTAGTGTGTTTTAACCACCGTATTCCAACAAAGATTAATTAATAACTACGCCATTATTTATAAACAACTTATATTTGTCGTTTTCTTCATCCAATCGCTTTCGTTATGGGGCCCACAAAGATCTGCTACCGTCAGCATTTAATATTCCCACAAGCATTTAATATTCCACGACCAAACGAATATTCCCAAGAAAATAATGAATATTTTATAACCACTTGCTTATTCGAAATATTTGCGTATTTTACCCATAACTATCCACATTAACCAAATCGACCCTTACTATTTCAAAATAATAAATAGAGGAAATTCCTTTTTATTTAAAAAATTTTGGGGTCTTACAACCTCCTCCTTATGAAATTTAAGCCTCGAAATTGACGTGCGACGTACTGTGTTTGAAAAGATTAGAATACCTCGCTTTCATTTTCGTTTCCAACTCCCAGGTCATTTTTTCAATAGCATGGTTTCTCCACAAAACTTTAACTTGTGGTATAACCTCGGTACATAGGACATGTTCTTTCCTATCCAAGATCTTGACAGGTACCTCTTCATACGTTAAGTCTTGGCTATCTCGTCCGGTTCTAACTCAATAGCGTGGTTCGGTCGTCCACATATTTACGTAACATCGATACGTGAAAAGCGTTATGAACACGCCATTACTACTTGGCGGTAAAAGCGCAGTCTATAGGCCACGCTTCCTATTCGATCGAGAATTTTAAATGGATTAATAAATCGAAGGTTTGAGCTTTCCTCACCTCACCGATTCTCTCGCTTTTGAAATAACAACTTCTTGCACCTCCTTCTTCAAATTCATCACCTCGGTGTGTAGCTTGAATAAACTTTAACTTTATCGATTAAAGTCGATTATACTCGTATATCATCACGTGGGTAACTAGAGTTTTCATCTCCATCTCTATTATTTGTAAATTATTCAAATGAGTCTTTGACAATATTGTACTCAGATTTGTATACGATCTTCTACTCAACACGTCGGCTACCACGTTAAGCTTTTCCGGGATGGCGTGGTCGAACATGTCTTTGAAATGAGTCTCCTCTTGAGTTCTTGAAGCTCTTCCCACATTCCTTGCTCCATTCGAATTTTGTATCTCTACGAGTCACCATTAATGGAATAGCGATTCGAGAATATCCTTCAACGAATCTCCGATAATAACCAACTAAGCCTAAAAGCTACGTATTTCGATTACTGAGCTTAGGTTGTTCTCAACTGTGACTCATATCCCAACCTTGGATAGCACGTTACAATGACATCTATCGCCATTACTATCGCATACGAATATGGTGTCCCCTACGAGTGCGGCTTGCAGCATTCCACAAAGGAAGTCACCGGATAAAGGCTCGGTACCAAATTCTATAGTTGAATTTTAACTCCAAAGTTCAATAGAGCCATTCGATATGAGATTTTAGAAATGAGTTTTGTACCGGGTTCAAAGTCGATACAAAATTTAATATCAGGCTTTGGGAGTAAGCCAAGAAATTCTTCAGGAAATACGTCAGGAAAAATTAATAACAACAGGAATATTATTCAAATCTGACGTGTCTTTATTCAAATCCATAACATGGACTAAGAAAACTTGACATCCGTAATAAACGAATGACTTCATAGCTTGATATGAAAATGTTTGACTACAATGGTTTGATTGCTTGAATTCGAATAACAGGTTGCTTAGGAATATGAAAACTAACAACCTTACAAAAGCAATCAATTTGGCATGATGAGTAGTTAACCTTAAAATCACATCAAAAGCAAATATCTCTATAGAAATAAGGTTAACATGTAATGTGATAGTGCCAACTCGAATCAAGCAAGATTTCTAAACAACGGTTGTAATGAAAGTTTCTCCCAACTGAGTCTCCATAAATAGGTCAAAGTCTAATTTCTCCGTAGTCAAGTTCAAACGCGTTGAGCGCAAGCAAAGAGATAAAAGAATGGGTAGAACCGGTATCTAGTAAGGTATAAACTTGTAAGTATTTATAATTAACTAACTTGGTGCTAACCGTTCGGGTTACTCGCATTTTGACCGGTCACGACAAACGCTCTTCAGTGAATCGTTGACTTTGACTTTTACGGGACATCCTTTTGAGTCACCATTCCATCTTTGGATCGGGTTTCGATATCGCATACATTCTCGAGCGCTATGTCCTTCTTTTCCCACAATTATAGCATACCTTAAACTGTTGTGGCGCGGTTTGATGATATCCCTCTTTCGCATTTGTAACATCTGACCGATGGTCTTTCTCCTCCTTGGAACTAGTTACTCTTGGCGGCGACGCTTCAAATGGTCATTGTTGAATCTCCTCTTTTTAAAATCTCCTCCTCAGACTCGCTTCTTCTATTTTAATGGCCATGATTACCACCACGAGTGGTTACCGCCTTTCTCTGTATTCTTCTTTCTCCGTTTTGGTTATCGTTATTACGATGGTTTGCTATCTTGATGATCCTGGTTATGGTCCCTCGGTTGAGCGTACTCGTTATCTCACTCTAACAAATTGAGCCCTTGATGACAACATCTGAATAGAGAGAAAATTTATGAGAAATGAGATACTGACGTATGCTGGGTTTCAAACCTCTTAGAAACATCCGCGTCATACATTCCTCATTCTCCACCAAATGAGGTGCAAACCTGGATAACTCCGCGAACTTCGCCTCGTACTGGGACACCGTCATGTTATTCTGCTCTAGTCTAATAAACTCCACTTCCTTCATATAGCCGAATACTTTCGTGGAAGTACTTGTCATTGAATTTGTTCTGACGTCTCCCATGACATCTTTGAGTGCAAATTGGATGGGTACACTTCATAGATTCTCACCAAGATGTCACCTCACCACGGAACATAAAGGTGGCGAATGGAACTTTCATTCCTCCGCATCCCAAGACATCGAATATCTTGGTAATTTGTTTGACCCACGTCTCGCCTTAATCGGATCGCTTTCCTTTCCCAGAATTACGTGGTCCCAACTCTTTGAACCGCTTGGTTGTGACCACCGTGAATTGCTATCATTTCCTCCTATATTTTGAACACGAGTCTCCTCGTCGATTTTGCATGAACTGCAAAAAGCTTCTAAACATCCCTCGTTCATCATCTCATTCAATTGGTGTTGTTCATAGGAGGTACATTGTCGGCTGTTGCACGTTCTCCTCGTTGGTAAACTAAGGCATCTCCACGGTCTTATTTACTCCACTGTTAATATTCTCATTCGACATTCTCAAATACTGTCATAAAACAAGGGTTAATTAAGGAAATCAATATATCACATAATATCCCTATATACTGACTAACTAACAAATAAGCTTAGGTAGGACACACTAGCGAAGGATTTACTCGTCTCTCCCCTCCTAGTTCTATTCCCCGATCTCCGCCAGAGATCATATCCCTAAGCTCTGATACCAACTGTGACGCCCCCAAAATAGGTCCATTCCATCCAACCCATTCTGAGTCGCCAAATATATGGTACAGAAATAACTACAACTTTATTATTACAACATATAAACTATGAGTTTAAATACAGATATTGCCATCTAGACAATATCCACACGCAAATAAATCCCCATCATAATTATTGATACATTATTTTACAAAAATGGTGAGAACTACTAAACAACTCTCTAGAAACCTTCATTCCATACCCCGACTATTACTCATTACATTCTCGCCTCCCGAGAAGAAAAATGGAACAAAAAGGAAAGGGTGAGCTCAACTAGCCCGAAGAAGAATATTATGACTAAGATAATATACAACAAATTATCGTTAGTCTTCAACAGGGAAAAATCTAATAGAATACAATAGAAAACAAATTTTAAATCAATATTCGCAGCGGAAATAATAATTCATTAGAAGAGTTAAGTAGAGAATGCAAACTACTATCTTCTATATATGAATTTAAAAGTTCATCGTCGATATTTTATCCCTGTAACATCAATCAATATACATCTGGAATCAAATATTCATCTTTGCACTACTGTGCCAAAGATATTCATCGATTAGTCATGTTCATCTAAACACTGTTCATCTTTTACACTACGGGCCAAAGATATTCTTTAGAAATCATTCATCTTTGCACTACAAAGCCAAAGATATTCCATAATATCATCATTTAAGGTCGAAGATGATGAAAATATTTTTAAGAAGCGAATCCAAAGAAACAAAATGACAAGGATTAAGGATTAAGGATTCGTACTTTGTTTTATCCACGTCCAAAAATACCTCAAAAATAATCATAGGGGTGTAAAATTCAAGAATGATCAAAACATGGATACAATCAAAGCTAGTATCCAGAATAGATATTTTAGACGAAAAGAAAAATTTTCATTTTCTAAATTGAATAGTCTTAGCCGATAAGTGAATAAGTCTTTGTATCGTGAATAGTAACTCAAACACCAAAACATAGAAATTCCACAAAAACATCTTCACGCTTCATGAATAGTACTCGTGAATAGTAACTCATGAATAGTAACTCATGAATAGTAACTCGTGAATAGTAACTCATGAATAAATAACCCCTACATGAAAAAGTTCCAAATTTGATAAAAAGTTCCAACTAATATTTCAAAGATAATGATATTGAAGAAATAATATCATTTGAGAAGAAAATAACATCCTTACCTCGAAAAGCAAGATCTTAGTTGAAACACCTGATATAGGCTATGACTTGAACTTGCACCGTATAGCAATACTCAAAGTATACTCAAAATACTCACAAGAATACGCTCGATAATATAGAGAGAAAAAACTTGATTTACGGTGTGATTTTCAATTCTAACCTAAGCACCCTATTTATAGGAAATTGCTTAGAACACCAAAGCGAAAATTGAATATAATAATATTATATATAAACAAAATTCATACGCCCACATCTTGAATCTAAATTCAGCCACCATGCACATGTTAAATATGCCCACAACATATAAAAACGTTTTTATTAATAAAAATAAATAAAACTTCCAAAAATCAATTATTTTGGAACTTCAGAACTTCAATAATTCATAATAAATAGCCATTTTATCAGAAAATTCGAATCTCGCGACTTTTTATAGGAAATTCAATTCTCTACAACTTTGCAGAAGAAAGTTTTTCTAAATTCCAAACAGAAATTAACCGAAATCCACATACGGATAGTTTTACAAGCTATAATCAAATTTCAGTCAAGAAATGGGGTCCACCGACATGTTTAACATGTTTTAAACATTTATTGCAACAAAAATACTCTTCCTCCTCGTATACTCATATATCCCACATTCATTGTAAAAATATCACCGTTAATATATTATTAAAATAATATATTTAAATGAATTATTTTATCGTAAAAAGATAAAATATTAATTTTCAACAATTGTCATTTTAAAAATTTCTCCATCTATATCCACATAAAATCAATATTTTTCTCATCATATAAATCAATAATTAATTATTCACAAATAATATTACGAGAATCACATTATTGATGACAGCACCGCATTCCTAGGAAGAGGGGCTTTCGAATAAGAATTTCTCCTTCTTCGGGCGCCAAGATTAGGTGACCAAACCTCTCCTTAGACGAACTTTCTTGACATTGCCAATAATGTTATCTAATAATATTATTCGGATAATATGAATTATTGCTTCGATAATAAAAAATACTATGTAATGACAATTATTGAAACAACAAAGAATATAAAATATCAACGCAACAATTATTGAATCAATAAAATAAAATAATTGAACGAAGAATTCTCGTAACAATTATTGAGTAGTGCCTTCTTACGTAAGAATCAATAATTGGTGCAATACCGTGTAATCTCTTGTTCAACAATGCGTATTAGTGTGTTTTAACCAATTTGGGTATTCCAACAAGATAATCTGTAACAACTACGCCAGTTATTTATAAACAACTTATATTTGTCGCTTTCTTCATCCAATCGCTTTTCAGTTATGGGGCCCACAAAAGATGGCAGTCAGCATTTAATATTCCCAGACAAGCGATCGAATATTCCACGACTAAACGAATATTCCCCGACAATAATGAATATTTTATAACCACTTGCTTATTCGAAATATTTGCGTATTTTACCCATAAGTATCCACATTAACCAAATCGACCCTTACTATTTCAAAATAAGAAATAGAGGAAATTCCTTTTTATTTAAAAAATTTTGTGGTCTTACATCAGTACCACGCACCCATGATAAGACAGAAGCTACTTTACTCTTTCGGCTTCATCTGTCTCTCTTCAGCACATCAACCGTCTCTATAACCTTAAATCGCTCTCAAACCCTCTCTAGAGATAATGCGAACCAGGCGTGCTCGACAGCTTCGTGATGAGTTTGAGGACGAGGTATCACTTCCTTCTCCACCCTCTCAACCCCCTCCTACTCGAAAACTTAAAAGGAAGCAACCCTCTATCACGACCATCTCCGGTGACTCATCCCTTGCGGAATCTGAAGCGAGTCTACCATCTCCTCCACCGATTAGAATGTCTACTGGCACCAAATGTCAAAAAATCAAAGAATCCTCACCAGGGTCTCCTCCGATGACGGTAATCCCTTTATCTGTCTCCTTGCATGATGTTCCTGAAAATTTCTTTAGAGGTCAAAGTTTTGAACTTCGTTTTAAATCATCTATCAGCCAAAAATCCTTCGTTTATGAAAAATCAATTGACATGTTTTACTACCAAAACTCATCTCTTCAACAACTCCTTGAATTATGTGGTTTATCTCCTTTAAGTGCACCTCCCTCTGTGGCTTACCCAAAATTGGTTCAACAATTTTATACAAACCTTGAAAATAATGGAGACTGCTATACTTCGTTCGTTAAAGGAAAATCCCTATTTTTTACTGCTATGGATTTAGGCAATATATTGTCCATTCCCTTTACAGGAGACTTTCCATTTACCCTTAAGGGACCAGTCTATACTCCTCTGTCCCCTCTTGACCAACTTTAAACTATTATGGCTGACCCTACACTGTCTTCAGTTGTTCTTCCAAAGACAATTTGATGTGTCTTCCATTGCTATAGTTCTTCACAAATTACTGAGATATAATCTACTTCCTCGTATTGGTGGTGGGGCTGAATTCACCTACCAGGATTTGGTTTTGGTGGCTCTAATAATGAAAGGGAACCCATTCAATTTTTCTTTCATGATGCTCAAACATATGGTTAACTGCATCAAACACTCCAAAAAATGTATGCCTTATAGTTGTTTCCTTCCCAAGGTGTTCACTCATTTTCAAATTCCTCTAGACAATGAAAGCTCGATCCCAATTGCTGATTCCATCGATTCTGCCTATCTCAAAAGCACTCATCTCACCCTGGTTGACGGTAAGTTCTTGCGCATTGTCCCAGAAATTCCATTTGTGCCTCCAGTACCCAATCCCAACCCTCTAGCTCCTCACCCTCCTTCTCCTGAGATTCTTACTCTTCTTCATACCATCGCGGCCAATTAAACTTCAATCACTGCTGATGTTAAGGATATCCAACACCGTCGATCTGTGCTTGAAAAAGGCAAACTCTCTATCAGTCGGACTGAACTTCACACTATTTTTCGCACCATGGAGGATGAGTTTATCGATCTTCAAGCAGGGTTTGAATTGCATACTCGGGCTATGGTAGAATCCCTGCAGAGGAAAATGAATCGTAATGCTTTCCAATTAAGCACTGAACCCAAATTCATAAACTATCAGATTGGGACACTCAGACGATTTACCGAGCGGCGCATAAATGATCTCAGTAAAGAACTTCAAGCTGACCAAGTCCAATCTCACATACCTGAGTGGCCACAGTGCAATTGGATGGTTGAATACCAAGGAGATTTCCTTGACTTGCTTTGACCTCCTCCTACCTTCATCGTACGTCCTCCCAAATTTGCACACACCATGTCCTTGGAGGATTTTGAACACCGTAGGCTTCATCGTCCATATTTCACTGCTCATGAGGCCAACCATGTTCACATTGCTGAGCAAGATGCTTAAAGGTCTTGCTCCATCTTTCCCTTTTTGGCTCTTTGGGCGCTTTTTTTTGATGGATGCCTAAAGGGGAGATGAATTATGAATTCTGCCATTAAAAGACAAATTTTTAATTTTCATGCATGATGACTTCTGTTTAAAACTATGTTTTAATTGTTGCTGGATGTTTTTAACTGTAGATGGATGTCTTGATGATTGATGGGTTAACAGTTTAAATGGTGTTACTTCTGCTTAAAGTATATTGAAGACTAACAGGTTATTGCAGGGTCATTATGCAGAAAAATATAAATTAAATTGTTATTTCTAAAAATGTTGAGATATGCATGAATTTAGGGGGAGTCATAATTATTTTGTTGTCATCATCAAAAAGGGGGAGAATGTTGACTTATATCATACTCCATGCTAAATGTTTTGATGATGACCATATTATTCCTCTAATCATGCTCTATGAAATTTCAGGAAAAGAAATGGCATTACAGGAACATTGAGGAGGAAACCATAAAGACTCGAGATATTTGAAAGATAAAGGACCTTTTTGAGTCCTAGGAATATATGTAAGATCTTAGCATTAAATACTTTATAATATAAGGCTCTAGTGTGACGCCCCCAAAATTGGTATACAACACCCATTCTGAGTCGCCAAATACATGGTACAGAAAGCAAACTACAAATTCAATAATACAATTGTAGTGCAAATTACGACAACACATACTGTGAGTTTATATACAAATATTGTCTTCTAGACAATATCCACACTCAAATAAGTCCTCATTATAATTATTCAAACACTATTTTACAGAAATAGTGAGGACTACTAAAACATGTTTCTAGAACTATCACTCCATACCCCAGCTAGATCCTGCTATGTTCTCACCTCCTGAGAAGAAAAATGGAACAAAAAGGAAAAGGGTGAGCTCAACTAGCCCAGTACAGAATATTATGACTAAGATAATATACAACAATTTATCATTAGTCTTCAATATGGAAAAATATGATAAAATATAATAGACAACAAGTTTTAGATCAACAACTGCATCGGAAACATCAATCCATTAGAAGAGTCAAGTAGAGAATGAGTTCTACTATCTTCTAAGATTTAAAAGTCCA
Organism: Panax quinquefolius; assembly: GCA_020205615.1. Taxonomy (NCBI): domain Eukaryota; kingdom Viridiplantae; phylum Streptophyta; class Magnoliopsida; order Apiales; family Araliaceae; genus Panax; species Panax quinquefolius. Next base: position 78,870,786 of record CM035172.1, on the reverse strand, counting down.
TCATCAATATTTTATCCCTGTAACAATAATAAATATACATCTTTAATCAAATATTCATCTTTGCACTACGGGCCAAAGATAATCATTTGTATCACCAGTTGGTCATGTTCATCTCAACACCTGTTCATATTTCCCATACGGGCCAAAGATATTCATCAGTTAATCATTCATCTTTGCACTACAGGCCAAAGATATTCAGTAATATCATCATTTAAGACTGAGGATGATGAAAAATATTTTAAAGAAAACGAATCCAATGAGACAAAAGGACAAATAGTAGGGATTCGTATAACAGTTTATCCAAGATCAATAATACTTCATAATAACCAATTGAGAAGCAGACTTCCAAAAATAAAGATCAAAACATGGATACAATCAAAGATAGTAACTATAATAGACATCTTGGACAAAAAGAAAAATTTTCATTTTTCGGTGAATAGTGTCGTATTCGTGAATAGTGTCGTATATATGAATAGTAATCCCAACACAAAAAGTTCCAAATTTGATAAAAAGTTCAAACCAATATTTTGGCATAATGATATCGAAAGAAATAATATCATTTACGAAGAAAATAACATCCCTTACCTAAAAATAACCGTACTTCTAACTGAATTTTGGATATAGTGCTGAAAGAAACTTGTACTGAATAGCAACTCTCAAAGTATCAAAATACTCACAAAATACGCTCGATAATCTAGAGAGAAAGAAAACTTGTTTCTGGTGTGATTTTTAATTCTAACCTAAGCGCCTATTTATAGGAAAATGCTAGAACGCCATAGGAGACTAAAATAATAAAATAATATTTTATTTATTCTTCATTCTACGCATGCTAGCCATCACAAAATGCATGCCACTCTTGAAAAATCCCAGCAGCCCTCATGCTTTAAATCACAGAAGTGGTTCCGCCCATAAATTAATAAAAATCATTTTATTTTTTGAAACTTCAATAATTCATAGAAAATAGCCCGTTTATCAGAAAAATATGAATTTTTTGTCCATTCCACACGAAATCGAATTCTCTACAACTTTGCAGAATAAAGTTTTTCCAAATTCCATACAGAAAATATCCGAAATCCACAACCGGATGATTTTTAAATACTTCCAATCCGACAAAATACTGATAAAACACCTCAACATTAATTCTTTTATTTATAACCACATAAATAAATCCATCATTTATATCTACATAAAATAAATATTTCCTTATCATATAAATCAATAATTAATTATTCACAAATAATATTACAGAATCACAATTATGACAACCAGGCAGTTCCCAAAAAAGAGGGGGCTTTTCGATAAAGATTTTTCCTTACTGGCGCGCAATTAGGTGACCAAACCTCTCCTTGACAGAACTTTCTAGACATTACCAATAATGTTATCTAATAATATTATTCAAATAATATGAATTATTGATTTGATAATGGGAAATACTGTGCAGTGACAATTATTAACAACAATAATATAAAATATCAACGAAGCAATTATTGAATCAATAAAATAAAATATTGAACAGTAATTACTATAACAATTATTGAGTAGTGCCTTCTTACGTAAGAATCAATAATTCAACAATACTATGTAATACCGTGTGCTACTGTGCAACCATGCGTATTACTGTATTTTAACCACCAAGTATTCCAATAGTATTAACGGTAACCATTATGCCGTTATTTGTAAAAACTCAAATTTATCATTTTCTTCATCCGACCGTTATCCTTTATGGGGCCCACAAATGGTTGCGTCGTCGTACGAATATTCCCCGACAGAAAGAATATTCCACGACCAAACGAATATTCCCCGACAACTAAGAATATTTTATAACCACTTACTTATTTTACAAAATTTGCACATTTCTCCCATAACCAAAGTATTATATCAAATTAATACCTTATTATTCACAATAATAAATAGAGGAAATTTGATTTTATTTATAATAAGTTGGGGTCTTACAACTTCCCCTCATGAAATTTCATCCTCGAAATTGACGTACGTACCTGGTGTTTCAAAAAGGTGAGGGTACCTCGCTTTCATTTCCGATTCCAACTCCCAGGTCATTTTCTCAATAACATGGTTCCTCCACAAAACCTTAACTTGTGGTATAACCTTGGTGCATAGGATATGTTCTTTCATATCCAAGATCTTAACAAGTACCTCTTCGTACGTTAAATCTTCGGCTATCTCGTCTGGTTCTAAAGCAATAATATGGTTCGGGTCTTTCACATATTTACGAAGCATAGATATGTGAAAAACATTATGAACACAAGACATACTTGGAGGTAATGCGAGTCTATAGGCCACATTTCCTGTTCGATCAAGAATCTCAAATGGACCAACAAATCGTGGATTGAGCTTTCCTCTCTTCCCAAATCTTGTAACTCCCTTCCATGGAGCAATACGTAACAGTACATGATCTCCAATATTAAATTCCACGTCCTTTCGATGAAGATCAGCATAACTCTTTTTTAGATCTTGTGAGGTTTGGATACGTTGTCAAATCATTTGGATCTTTTCTGTAGTCATGCGTACCAATTCTGGTCCCAACAACGTTGCTTCTCCCACCCAGCATACTAGAGAACGACACTTTCGTCCATACAACGCTTCGAATGGAGCCATGCCTATACTTGCTTCATAACTGTTGTTGTAGGAGAATTCCACCAGTGGCAAGTACTTATCCCAACTTCCTTTGAAATCTAGGACACAAAGTCTTAATAGATCTTAAAGGGTTTGAATAGTCCTTTCCGATTGCCCGCCCGTTTGAGGATGGTATGCTGAACAAAATCGTAAATCTGTGCCCATAGCTTTCTGCAAGCTAACCCAAAATCTTGAAGTGAATCTTGGGTCACGATCCGAAACTATGGATACCGGCATGCCATGCAATCTAACAATCTCCTTCAAGTACATACGAGCAAGACGTTCAAGGGAATAAGTCTCACGTATAGGCAAGAAATGAGCAGACTTGGTTAATCTATCAACAATAACCCAAATCGCATCTATGCCTTTGAGAAAATTTGGGAAGACCTGTAACGAAATCTATGGTAATGTGTTCCCACTTCCATTTCGGAATCTCAAGTGGTTGTAATGGACCCTTTGGCACTTGATGCTCCGCCTTTACACGTTGACAGGTTAAACACCTCGAGGTAAACTCCGCGATCTCTCTCTTCATATTGTTCCACCAAAATGTGTATTGAATATCATGATACATTTTGGTACTCCCAGGAAGGATTGCAAATGGTGTGTTGTGTGCCTCCATCATAATTATTTGCTTCAAGTCAGAATCGTTAGGAACACAAAGTTTGGAGTTGAATCGAAGTATTCCTTCTTCATCGATTCTTGCTTCTAGAATAGCATCTTTTTGTACTTTCTTCTTCATACGCATCAGCTCTAGGTCCGTAGCTTGAGCAGCTTTAACTTTATAGATTAAAGTCGGTTATACTCTTAAATTCGCCATCATCACGTGGGTCCCTGGAGTCTTTAACTCAATCTCCATTCTTTGTAAATCGTACAAAATGGGTTTTTGTGTTAACAACATCGCACTCGTACCCGCATACGATCTTCTACTCAATGCGTCAGCTACTATGTTTGCTTTTCCAAGATGGTATTGAATGGTATGATCGTAATCTTTCAACAGCTCGAGCCAACGTCATTGTCACATGTTAAGTTCCTTTTGGGTGAAGAAATATTTGAGGCTTTTATGATCCGTATAGATCTCCACTTTTTCCCCATACAGGTAGTGTCTCCAGATTTTCAACGCGAAAACGACTACTGCCAACACTAGATCATGAGTAGGATAATTCCTCTCATATTCTTTGAGTTGTCGTGAGGCATAGGCTATGACTTTCCCATGTTGCATGAGAACACATCCTAACCCTTTGCCTAAAGCATCGTTGTATATAACAAATCCATCCGAACCGGATGGTATTGCCAAACAGTGCGAAATGAGTCTCCTCTCGAGAGCTCTTGAAACTCTTCTCACATTCCCCGCTCCATACAAATTTTGTATCTTTTGAGTCAACCGAGTTAATCGGAGTAGCAATTCGAGAAAATCCTTCCACGAATCTCAGATAATAACCAAATAAGCCCGTAGTTACGCACTTGGTCACCGACTTGGTTGCTCCCAACTTTGTCTTCGCTTCAATCTTCGTGGGGGTTAACAGATACTCCATGTTTTGACACCACGTGTCCAAGGAATGCTACTTCCTCAAGCTGAACTCGCATTTCTTGACTTGGCATAAAGCTTGTTTTCACGAAGCCTTTCAAGTATCGACTTCAAATGGTGCTCATGATCTTCACGGCTTTTGGAATAGATGAGGATGTCATCAATAAAGACAACAACGAACCGATCTAAATATTCCTTGAATACTCGTTCATCATATCCATGAAAGCGGCGGGAGGATTAGTCAATCCAAAAGACATGACTAAGAATTTATAATGCCCGTCTCAGTTCTTACAAGGCGCCTTTGGAATATCCTAGTTTTAATCTTCACCGATGATATCCGAATCGAAGATCGATCTTTGAAAAAAATTTGCTCCTTGAATCGGTCAAATAGGTCATCAATGCGAGGTAATCGGATACTATTCTTGATGGTGACGTGGTTTAATTCTCGGTAGTCAATATAAATCGCATACTCCCGCCTTTTCTTCTTTACTTAATAAAACAGAGCACCCTAAGGAGATGTACTAGGACGAATGAAACCGATGTCTAATAACTCCTGTAGTTGGACTTTTAACTCCTGAAGTTCAATAGGAGCCATTCGATATGGGGTTTTAGAAATGGGTTTTGTACCCGGCTCAAGGTCAATAAAGAATTCAACATCACGTTCTGGGGGTAGACCGGGAAGTTCTTCAGGAAATACATCAGGAAATTCTCTAACCACATAAATATTATTCAAATCTGACTTTTCTTTATTCAAATCCATAACATGGGCTAAGAAAGCTTGACATCCATTTTTTAATAAATGAATAGCTTTGTGGCTTGATATGACAGTGACTGATTTTAGTGGTTTAGTTACTTGAATTCGCATAACAGGTTGGTTAGGAATATGAAAACTAACAACCTTACGAAAACAATCAATTTTGGCATGAGGAGTGGTTAACCAATCAATTCCTAAAATCACATCAAAAGCAAGTATCTTTAAAGTGATAAGATCAACAGGTAATGTGATAGTGCCAACTCAGATCAAGCAAGATTTATAAACTATAGATGTAACGAAGGTTTCACCCAACGGAGTTTCAACAGATAAATCAAAGTCTAATTTCTCCGGAGTCAAGTTTAAACGTTGAGCACGAGAAGGAGAGATAAAAGAATGGGTTGAACTGGTATCTAGTAAGGTATAAACTTTGTAAGAATTCAAGATTAGCTTACCCGTGATCACTTTGTTTGGGTTCCTCATGTTTTGGCCAGTCACAACAAACGCTCTTCCAGGAACCGCTGATTTTGACTTATTCGGGACAGCTTTTGGAGTTATCATCCATGCTGAACTTGGTTTTGCTACAGAACAGTCTCGAGCTATATGGCCCTCCTTTCAACAGTTATAACATACCTTGGATTGTTGTGGACAGTTTGGAGTGATATGTCCCTCTTTCCCGCATTTATAACACACGACCGGTGGTCGTTCTCCTCCCCTAGAATTTGTTGTTGGTGTTTGTGCTGATGTCTTCCCGTCATTGTTGAATCTCCTCTTTTTAAAATTTCCACTTAACTCACCTCTTCTATTATCATGGCCACGATGACCACCTGAGTGGTTACCGCCTTTGTTCGTATTTTTCCCTCCTCGCTGGTTATCATCGCTCTAATGATCAGCCACACCAGATGACCTCGGTTGTGGTCCCTCGGTTGAACATACTCACTATCTCTCTGGCCTAATAATTGAGCCATGTTGACAACATCCCAATACTGAGAGAAAATTTATGAGAGATAAGATATTGGCGAATCTCGTGTTTTAGACCTCTCGAAAAATCCTTGTCATTCGCTCCTCATTCTCTACCAAATGAGGTACAAACTCGATAACTCAAAGAACTTAAGCCTCGTCTTTGGGACACCGCATGTTGTTTTGTTCGATCGATAAACTCTACCTCCTTCATATAGATGAATACTTTCGGAAAGTACTTGTCATTGAATAGTTTTTTGAAACGCTTCCCAAGACATGTTGAGTCTGGCGGTGAGTGCACGCGCTTCACGACTCTCACCAGTAGTCTGCCTCACCGCGGAACATAAAGGTGGCAAATGGAACCTTCTGTTCCTCCGTGCATCCCAAGACATCGAATATCTTGGTAATTTGCTTGACCCACGTTTCCGCCTTGATCGGATCCGGCTTTCCAATAAATTCTAGTGGTCCCAACTCCTTGAACTGCTTGGCTGTGACAGACCGCACGTTGGTATCAATTCCACCCGTATTTTGTACACGAGTCTCCCTCGTCTAATTTTTCATGAACTGCAAAAATCTCCTAAACATTCCATCATTCATCATTTTCTCGGTAGTGTTGTTTACAGGAGGAATATTGCCTTCTGTTGTAATGCTCTCCCAGTTTTGTGACTAAAGGTTGTTCCACGCCTCATACACTCCATTGTTAACGCTCTCGTGACCATTCTTAAATACTGCCATAAAACAAGGGTTAATTAAACAAATTAACATATCACATAATATCCCTATATTATGACCGACCAACAAATAACTTAGATAGGACACACTAGCGAAAGATTTACTTATCTCTCCCCTCCTAGTTCTATTCTTCGATCTCCGCCAGAGACCATATCCCTAAGCTTTGATACCAACTGTGATGCCCCCAAAATAGGTATACAACACCCATTCTGAGTCGCCAAATACATGGTACAGAAAGCAAACTACAACTTCAATAATACAATTGTCGTGCAAAATACGACAACACATACTGTGAGTTTAAATACAAATATTGTCTTCTAGACAATATCCACACTCAAATAAGTCCTCATTACAATTATTCAAACAGTATTTTACAGAAATAGTGAGGACTGCTAAAACATGTTTCTAGAACCATCACTCCATACCCCGACTAGATCCTGCTATGTTCTCACCTCCTGAGAAGAAAAATGGAACAAAAAGGAAAATGGTGAGCTCAACTAGCCCAGTAAAGAATATTATGACTAAGATAATATACAACAATTTATCATTAGTCTTCAACAGGGAAAAATCTAATAAAATATAATAGACACCAAGTTTTAGATCAACAACTGCAGGGAAAACAACAATCCATTAGAAGAGTCAAGTAGAGAATGAGTTCTACTATCTTCTAAGATTTAAAAGTCCATCATCAATATTTTATCCCTGTAACAACAATCAATAAATATCTTTAATCAAATATTCATCTTTGCACTACGGGCCAAAGATATTCATTTGTATCACTAGTTGGTCATGTTCATCTCAACACCTGTTCATCTTTGCACTACGTGCCAAAGATATTCATCAGTTAATCATTCATCTTTGCACTACAGGCCAAAGATATTCAGTAATATCATCATTTAAGACTGAGGATGATAAAAAATATTTTAAAGAAAACGAATCCAGTGAGACAAAAGGACAAATAGTAGGGATTCGTATAACAGTTTATCCAAGATCAATAATACTTCATATTAACCAATTGTGAAGCAGAATTCTAAAAATAAAGATCAAAACATGGATAAAATCAAAGATAGTAACTATAATTGACATCTTGGACAAAAAGGAAAATTTTCATTTTTTGGTGATTAGTGTCGTATTCGTGAATAGTGTCGTATACGTGAATTGTAATCCCGACACAAAAAGTTCCAAATTTGATAAAAAGTTCAAACCAATATTTTGGCATAATGATATCGAAAGAAATAATATCATTTACGAAGAAAATAACATCCCTTACCTCAAAATAACCGTACTTCTGACTGAATTTCGGATATAGTGCTGATAGAAACTTGTACTGAATAGCAACTCTCAAAGTATCAAAATACTAACACAAATATGCTCGATAATCTAGAGAGAAAGAAAACTTGTTTCTGGTGTGATTTTTAATTCTAACCTAAGCGCCTATTTATAGTAAAATGCTAGAACGCCATAGGAGACTAAAATAATAAAATAATATTTTATTTATTCTTCATTCTACGCATGCTAGCCATCAAAGACCAGTTATGCCACTCTTGAAAAATCCCAACAGCCCTAATGCTTTAAATCACAAAAGTGGGTCCCACCCATAAATTAATAAAAATCATTTTATTTTCAGAAACTTCAGTAATTCATAGAAAATAGCCCGTTTATCAGAAAAATACGAATTTTATTTCCATTCAACACGAAATCGAATTCTCTACAACCTTGCAGAAGAATGTTTTTCCAAATTTCATACAGAAAATATCCGAAATCCACAAACGGATGATTTTTAAATACTTCCAATCCGACAAAATACTGATAAAACACCTCAACATTAATTCCTTCATTTATAACCACATAAATAAATCCATCATTTATATCCACATAAAATAAATATTTTCTTATCATATAAATCAATAATTAATTATTCACAAAAAATATTACAGAATCACAATTATGACAACCAGGCAGTTCCCAGGAAAGAGGGGGCTTTCCGATAAGGATTTCTCCTTACTGGCGCGCAATTAGGTGACCAAACCTCTCCTTGATAGAACTTTCTAGACATTGCCAATAATGTTATCTAATAATATTATTCAAATAATATGAATTATTGATCTGATAATGGGAAATACTGTGCAGTGACAATTATTGAACAACAATAATATAAAATATCAACAAAGCAATTATTGAATTAATAAAATAAAATATTGAACAATAATTATTATAACAATTATTGAGTAGTGCATTCTTACGTAAAAATCAATAATTCAACAATACAATGCAATACCGTGTGCTATTGTGCAACCACGCCAGACATCGTATTTTAACCACCGTATTCCAACAAGATAATAGCTGTGAATCACATTACGCCAAGTTATTTGTAAAAACTCAAATTTGTCATTTTCTTCATCCGACCGTTATCCGTTATGGGGCCCACAAATGGTTGCGCCGTCGTACAGATTTTCCCCGATAGAAAGAATATTCCACGACCAAACGAATATTCCCCGACAACTATGAATATTTTATAACCACTTGCTTATTTTGCAAAATTTGCACATTTCTCCCATAACCAAAGTATTATATCAAATTAATACCTTATTATTCACAATAATAAATAGAGAAAATTTGATTTTATTTATAATAAGTTGGGGTCTTACATCTAGGGCATGTGCATTACATATATATTTGTGCTTACATATCCGATGCTAAATACTAATACACTTAGCTCATGATATAAATGGCTTTAACTCGCTCACCATAACTTAAGGTATCTAATTTTGTTAAACCATATATGGTAGCTTGGGGTAAATTGTTGATTGAATAAAATATTATAAATTATGCAACCCAATTCACGGTAAAAACAAATATGGTATATCATGAATCATGCATCATAAATAGTGCTTCATGATCTAAGGAATCTATTGGTTACTCCCACCGGCCCAATCTATGGTAAGTTATATGGAAATTAGTCAGTGGATAAATTATGGTAACAAGTATATTGACTTCGAACATTTAAGTGAATGATATATAGTGGAAAGCTGTAAGAGATATGATCTTCCACATGATGAATAAATCAACCTGGCCTAAAATCACAGTGATAGCGTGATATCTCAAATCACGAACAAACAAGATTTCTCGATGAGTATATGTCAAATAAATGAATTAAGCATATCATGACTGACGTGTTAATTGCAAGATTTATGCACCGTGTTTCAAACGTTCATATCATAGTAGTGCGTCTTAGCAATGGTAATATCTTTTGGTTGCCTATAAAAGAATTAAGTCCATTAAAAAAAATAAGCAAGAAAAACACATATTGATATTACAAAGCATACAAGCTACGAAATTGGTTTTCTTCTGATTACTATTGACTGCTCTAAGAAGAAGCTACGACTGAGGTGGTCTTGTAGAAAATATTCTGGTAATACTTTTCTTATATATCATTACATACTAGAGCCTTGCATTGGTAAGTGATATATTTCTTGATCATTAGACCTCTATTGTGTATTTTATATTTTCTCATACAAATCAATATTCTCTAAATTGTGATCCGATTTGGGTTATTGTATTGTCACAATCAAGTTTGAAGAAAGCATAGGTGCTTGAGGGTGCATAAGTGCCCAAGAAGCAAAGGTTCTCAAGTGGTTGGAACTTGTATTGTAATTAGAAAAGTTTAATAAAAGTGAGTTTCCAATACTAGTTGGTATTGGACGTGGATTAGGATACTATTATAGAGGGTAGTAGTTGAACCACGTAAAAATTCTGGTGTTTATGTGATTTCATTTTTGTGCTTTATTATTCTGTTAACTATCCATCAGCCTGCATTCTATATCCATTCATATCAAAAAACTAATTCAGCAAATTGTTTTATCATAATCACATTTTGAAAAAGTTAAGTCTCAGAATTATACATTTTGGGAAGTGATACATTAATTCAATATCTTGTCTTAACATTTTAATTTACAAAGATATAGAATACAGCTTTCTGCATTTAATATCCAAAGGAGTTTATTAGTTAATCAAAAGTTGGACATAGTTTGTTCCTACACTTATTCAACCCCCCCTTCTAAGTGTGCCTACTTAAATTTCATTTGGTATTAGAGCTTGGCTCTACTTATATTGGTCTTAAAGGTGACTTGTAAGGAAAGATTCTGGCATGGTACAATTTGGAAACGCTCATCAAGAAGGTCAATCAACAAACCGACCTCCATTACTCTTTGGAACAAAGAACTACAATTTTTAGAAATTCCGAATGAGGATTTATCTTAAGCGAGACCCATGGGAATGGTAGGTGGTAGAGAATGGACCAGTAATTCCAAGGAAAGATGATGGCATTCCAAAACTCTACTCGAGATGGACTTAACCAAAACCTACATGGTTTTATACGATTCAAATGCAATGAACACTCTTCTTAGCGGCATGGTGCTATCCAAAATAAATAAAGTCTCTTCATGCAACACATCAAAGGAGATATGGGATACTGATGAGTGGGTTTTATACTTATAATTGAGTGCATTTGAGCTTAATCTTTTGGTTTATTTTAAGTGTCTGTGTCTATTCATGCATGTTTTACGTTGTTTTATAGGAATTGGGACAAAAGTTACATGGATCGACGTTTGGGGTGGCTAGATTCGCGTTTTCGGCTTACCATTTACACTGCAATCACTTCAGAGCCAATTTTAGTATTGCTCGAGATCTTATTTCGAAAACCTTAAAGAATGAAAGTTATAGATCTACTTCTCCTCTTTCTGGAACATCTTGAATCATCAACATCGGAGTTCGGACGAAGAAGTTATGACCATTTTCCCAAAGGACGTCGGAGTAGAAAATTTCCAAAAATGGGGCCAGCGTCGGGGCGCCCAAATCATGCCTATTTTCATTTCTAGGGCGCTAGAGGGCAGGCTTCCAGCGCCGTGCCCAGCGCTAGGGCGCTGGGGAAGAGCCTGGAAAGGCTTGAACGTGTTTTGGGGGGAATTTTGACACCTTTTTGACTCCAAATTGGATTGGGTTTGTTCCTAAGCTAAAAATTGAACTTGTAACCTATAAATACATGATGTAAGACATAAAATAAAGGGAGATATATAGATTAGATTAGAGATACACTCCATTAGATTAGAATATAAACCCTAGTTCTTAATTAGCCATTGGAGATTGAAACAAATTGAAGAACACTGGAGATCAAGAGTAAGAACAAGAGGGGAGCATCAGATTTGCTGACAACAGATTCTATTCTCTTCTCTTATCATACTTTTATCTTTTAATGTCTATTCAGTTGTGGATTCTTGGTTTTTAATTCTGTTATGAACTAATTCTTTCATTAAGAGTTCAATTGAACCTTTTATGTCTATAAATTAGTTATTCAATTTATTCCAATTATTTATGTCAAAGTGAATTGTTTATCTTGTCATGTACTTATTGCTTAATTATTTGATCAATAATTACCTTGTTACTCTAGAAGGAATTGAATGAGGAATTCTAGGGTTAGAAATGGGCATGATAAAATGTGACTTAGTTATTTGCATGACGAATAATTAGGTTCGTGAATTGAATGGAAATATCTGTTCACCGCATGTAACACATAAGGAATTGGAATTGAAGGAGTTTAATTCAATTTTTTTGCATAGTAATATAGCAAGATTAATTTGGAATAAATAGAAGTCAATTGATCACTTAGAAAAGGACTTTTAGCATTTGAGAATTCCTGTTAACAATTTAGTAGGCATAATAATTGGGATAATTAGATAATTGATTTATAGTTCATAATTGGGGATATTGCAGTCTTAACCTTTATTTATTTGAATTCATTTATAAAGTAATTTAGTTTAATTAGTTAATTTAATTTTCTTAATTATAAAAATCACATTTTATGGTTGTTTAAATAAAATTGATTTGGTTAAGAGTTAGTACTTGGTAATTTTTATTAAATAATTCGTCGTGGGAACGATACTCTACTTTTACTTTATTACTTTTTGACCGTGTATACTTGCATGTATTCATTGATTGCGAAATCGACCAACAAGTTTTTGGCGCCGCTGCCGGGGACTTGATTTAATAATTATTTACTAATATTAATTTCAATCAAATTAGTCTTAATTTAAACATTTTTATTTTTATTTTTATTTTTATTTTTCATTCTCTTCCTATATTTCTCTCTTTTTAGGTACCATGGATGACTTTGCGTATCAATGGCCATACACGAACATGACTCAACCAAGGGGAGCGGAGATTAACAGACTCAAGAAACTTTCTACATTGTCAGCACAGATGGAGACACTTTCGAGGATGTTTGAAGCTTTTGAAGCTCAACGTCGTCAAAGTGTGGCGGTTACTTATGATTATTGTGCTGGAAATCATATGAGTCATCAATGCTCCATCAGTTTTGAGCTGGTACAGTATAGTGGTGATTACCCCAACAGTCATGTCTATCCCAACAACTATCATTAGGATTAGGGGTATCACTCAGATTTTTCATGGAGTAATAATCAAGATCAATTTTATACTCCAAGTCCAACATACCCACCAGATTTCTCGTGTCCACCTCCACTACAACAGGAAGAACATTCAAATTGGGAGGAAGCCTTGGAAAAATTTATTAAAGCTTCGAAAAAGGAACGAGGAACAAGACAAGAAAATGAATCAAGTAGAGCTGAATTTGCAAAGCCAAGTGGCGTCGATCAAGAATCTGGAAAATCAATTGGGGCAGATAGCACATGCGTTGAATAACCGTCCTCAATACACTTGGTTCTATGACATGGATGACGAGACTGATGATGAGCCCGAACTAAATCTACAATCGGATGTGCCAAATGATATAGATGTTGAAAGAGATAAAAGACTTGGAGACCAACAAAAAGAGATCGACAAAGATCTAACTTTGAGTACCAACAAAGATGAGCCAATTTTGATAGTGTCCCATGTACCTTCTCCACCAAAGTTCACGAATCCGGGCAGTTTTGCAAAACCATGCCCAATCGGCAGTCATGTCGTCGGCAAAGCTCTTGGTGACGTAAGAGCTAGTACAGTTATGGAGTCATGGTGGGATGAAAAGGAGAACATAGAGGAAGATTCCATTATGTTTATTAAGCTTCAATGCCCCAATCTGATCATCGAAATAATGGAGGAAACACTTAGTGGTTTGCCATACTTAATGGGGATCCTATCTAAAAAGATCATGGTAGGTGACTTAAACGCAATGACCATTACAATTGGGAACCTCCCAAAAGAGATATTGTTGCTGATGGATGGAGGGTTTCTCAATTTTCGAAGGGGAATTGGATAGAGAATTGAAGAAGTCAGGCTGAGACTATAAAACAAGCGCTAATTTGGAGGCAACCCAAGTTTAATTTTTATTTGTAGTTTTTATTAAGTTTTATATTAGTAGTTTTGAATTTGCATTTATTTAGGATTTAATAAAAGTGCTTCTATCATGGTTTTACAGGTTATTCAAGTTAAATTCAAGTGTGGTGCCCAATTTGTTCCATGTGCTTAGCCTATTCTCCAAACTTAGTGGACAAGGAGGAAGATTGCTATATTTTCAGGGAAGTCCTCTACTTTACTTTTTTATATTTCATCCATTGAGGACAATGTCTAGTTTAAGTTTGGGGGCATTTTAGTGTCGTATTGCATATAGTTAGTTATCTGCATAGTAGTTCATTTTTTATGTGTTAGCATTGTGTTTTTTTTAGGTTGCATATAATACATGGTAGTTATTTGCATATTCATATATGTGTTGCATTACTATGTGTTCATGTAGTATAATTGCATTTTTTTTATTTTCTTGCATGAATCTGTGTGATAGGTTGGTGTGGTCTTAGCTCGGCTTATGATAAGTTTGGTATTAAATTTTAACTCAAGCAATGTTGAAAATTGATGATGAGTTCTAATTTTAATCATGATGATAATCTGAGCTTTGTCTCGAAACTTATGTAACCTAAGTTAGCACTTAAAGTTTAACTGCTTTTAATCCACTTGGTTCAAGGGTTTCATAATTTGTTTCTGAGGAAAAATCTTGGTTAAAATTTAAGGAAATTAGTGAACTGGCGGTAAAGGTTGGAATGACGTAAAAGCTTGAGTTTGAAGGAATCTATGGGGTATATATATACAAAATGAAAATGAAAAAAAAAATGATGAAAAAAATAATAGAAAATCCAGAAAAAAAAAATACGAACAAACACCGTGGTATGCTTGTCTAGTTTTGTGGCCTTTGTTACTTGAGTAAGTAAGCCCAAGGGGATTGTCTTTACACCTAGCACCCTAAGGTCTTAATGGTCTGGGAGTCGTTGGTCGAAAGCTCGTTAAGGTAGCACTGAAAAGCCTAAGGGAATAGGACATTGCACAGCCATGAGAAAAAAAAAATGAAGAAAAAAAAAATATGAGAAAGAGCAAAAATGCCCTCGTGGTTGAATAAAAGTATAAATAAATCTTGTATTTACCCTAAGACTTGGTAATTACTTAGTTTTAACCGGAGTTGTCATGTTCACAAAAGTAATTGAATTGGAACTAAAATTTTCCTTCTAAGAAGTTTGTTATGTGATTATCTTGAACTGCGGTTAGTTAGAATGGTTAACAAGCACACACACACAACATGGGTGATGACAGGTTTGGATTGACTAATTGGTTAGAGTTATGGACTTTGACTTGATTGGATATATTGTTTGAGTATCATTGGTATCTTTGAGGCCTGTTGCTATATATCATACTAATTTATTACTGGATTCGTAGGTATATTAGGAAGTAGATCATGCATATGCATTCATGTAGTTGAGTTAGTTTGTTTATTTTTAGTTCTTTTGTGTTTTTGCTTGAGGACAAGCAAAGGTTTAAGTTTGGGGGTATTTGATGAGTGAGTTTTATACTTATAATTGAATGCATTTGAGCTTAATCTTTTGGTTGATTTTAAGTGTTTGAGTCTATTCATGCATGTTTTACGTTGTTTCGTAGGAATTGGGACAAAAGTTACATGGATCGACGTTTGGGGTGGCTAGATTCGCGTTTTCGGCTTGCCATTTACACTACAGTCACTTCAGAGCCAATTTGAGTATTTCTCGGGATCTTATTTTGACAATCTTAAAGAATGAAAGTTGTAGATCTACTTCTCTTCTTTCCGGAACATCTTGAATCATCGAATTAGAGTTCGGACGAAGAAGTTATGGCCATTTTCCCAAAGGACGCTCGAGCGCGAAAATTTCAAAAAAATGGGGCCAAAGGGCGGGCGCCAAATCATGCCTATTTGCAGCGGCCCGGGCTGGGGCAGGTGAACTTCGGTTGTGAGCCCCAGCGTTTAGAACCTTTGGGAAGAGCCCCGAAAAAAAAGCTTGAACGCGTTTTGGGGTGAATTTTGACACCTTTTTGACTCCAAATTGGATTGAGAGTGTTCCTAAGCTAAAAATTGGACTTGTAACCTATAAATACATGATGTAAGGTATAAAATAAAGGGAGATATATAGATTAGATTAGAGATACACTCCATTAGATTAGAATATAAACCCTAGTTTTAATTAGCCATTGGAGATTGAAGCAAACAGAAGAACACTGGAGATCAAGAGCAAGAAAAAGAGGGGAGCATCAGATTTGCTGACAACAGATTCTATTCTCTTCTCTTATCATACTTTTATCTTTTAATGTCTATTCAGTTGTGGATTCTTAATTTTTAATTTTGTTATGAACTAATTCTTTCATTAAGACTTCAATTGAACCTTTTATGTTTATAAATTTGTTATTCGATTTATTCCAATTATTTATGTCAAAGTGTATTATTTATCTTGTCTTGTGCTTATTGCTTAATTATTTGATCAATAATTACCTTGTTACTCTAGAAGGAATTGAAAGAGGAATTCTAGGGTTAGAACTGTGCATGATAACATGTGACTTGGTTATTTGCATGACGAATAATTAGGTTCGTGAATTGAATGGAAATATCTGTTCACCGCATGTAACACATAAGGAATTGGAATTGAAGGAGTTTAATTAAATTTTTTTGCATAGTAATATAGCAAGATTAATTTGGAATAAATAGAAGTCAATTGATCACTTAGAAAAGGACTTTTAGCATTTGAGAATTCCTGTTAACAATTTAGTAGGCATAATAATTGGGATAATTAGATAATTGATTTATAGTTCATAATTGGGGATATTGCAGTCTTAACCTTTATTTATTTGAATTCATTTATAAAGTAATTTAGTTTAATTAGTTAATTTAATTTTCTTAATTATAAAAATCACATTTTATGGTTGTTTAAATAAAATTGATTTGGTTAAGAGTTAGTACTTGGTAATTTTTATTAAATAATTCCTCGTGGGACGATACTCTACTTTTACTTTATTACTTTTTGATCGTGTATACTTGCACGTATTCATTGATTGCGAAATCGACCAACAAGTTTTTAGAACCGCTGCCGGGGACTTGATTTAATAATTATTTACCAATATTAATTTCAGTCAAATTAGTCTTAATTTAAACATTTTTTTTTATTTTTCATTCTCTTCCTATATTTCTCTCTTTTTAGGTACCATGGATGACTTTGCGTATCAATGGCCATACACGAACATGACTCAACCAAGGGGAGCGGAGATTGACAGACTCGAGAAACTTTCTACATTGTCAGCACAGATGGAGACACTTTCGACGATGTTTGAAGCTTTTGAAGCTCAACGTCGTCAAAGTGTGGCGGTTACTTATGATTATTGTGCTGGAAATCATATGAGTCATAAATGCTCCATCAGTTTCAAGCTGGTACAGTATAGTGGTGATTAACCCAACAGTCATGTCTATCCTAACAACTATCATCATGATTAGGCATATCACCCAGATTTTTCATGGAGTAACAATCAAGATCAATTTTATGCTCCAAGTCCAACATACCCACCGGATTTCTCGTGTCCACCTCCACTACAACAGGATGAACATTCAAATTGGGAGGAATCCTTGGAAAAATTTATTAAAGCTTCTGGAAAAAGGAACGAGGAACAAGACAAGAAAATGAATCAAGTAGAGCTGAATTTGCAAAGCGAAGGGGCGTCGATCAAGAATCTGGAAAATCAATTGGGGCAGATAGCACATGCGTTGAATAACCGTCCTCAATACACTTGGCTCTATGACATGGATGACGAGACTGATGATGAGCCCGAACCAAATCTACAATCGGATGTGCCAAATGATATAGATGTTGAAAGAGAGAAAAGACTTGGAGACCAACAAAAGTAGATCGACAAAGATCTAACTTTGAGTACCAATGAAGATGAGCCAATTTTGATAGTGTCCCATGTACCTTCTCCACAAAAGTTCAAGAATCCGGGCAGTTTTGCAAAACCATGCCCAATCGGCGATCGTGTAAATCAGAAAGCTCTTGGTGACGTAAGAGCTAGTACAGTTATGGAGTCATGGTGGGATGAAAAGGAGAACATAGAGGAAGATTCCATTATATTTATTAAGCTTCAATGCCCCAATCTGATCATCAAAATAATGGAGGAAACACCTAGTGGTTTGCCATACTTAATGGGGATCCTATCTAAAAAGATCATGGTAGGTGACTTAAATGCAATGGCCATTATAATTGGGAACCTCCCAAAAGAGACATTGTTACTGATGGATGGAGGGTTCCTCAATTTTCGAAGGGGAATTGGATAGAGAATTGAAGAAGTCAGGCTGAGACTATAAAACAAGCGCTTATTGGGAGGCAACCCAAGTTTAATTTTTATTTGTAGTTTTTATTAAGTTTTATATTAGTAGTTTTGAATTTGCATTTATTTAGGATTTAGTAAAAGTTCTTCTATCATGGGTTTACAGTTTATTCAAGTCAAATTCAAGTGTGGTGCCCAATTTGTTCCATGTGCTTAGCCTATTCTCCAAACTTAGTGGACAAGGAGGAATATTGCTATATTTTCAAGGAAGTCCTCTTCTTTACTTTTTTATATTTCATCCATTGAGGATAATGTCTAGTTTAAGTTTGGGGGCATTTTAGTGTCGTATTGCATATAGTTAGTTATCTGCATAGTAGTTCGTTTTTTTATGTGTTAGCATTGTGTTTTTTTAGGTTGCATATAATACATGGTAGTTATTTGCATATTCATATATGTGTTGCATTACTATGTGTTCATGTAGTATAATTGCATTTTTTTTATTTTCTTGCATGAATCTGTGTGATAGGTTGGTGTGGTCTTAGCTCGGCCTGTGATAAGATTGGTATTAAATGTTAACTTGAACAGTGTTGATAATTGATGATGAGTTCTAATTTTAATCATGATGATAATCGAGCACATGCTGAAACTTATGTAACCGGTTAGCACTTAAAGTTTAACTGTTTTAATCCAATTGGTTCAAGGGTTTCATAATTTGTTTCTGAGGAAAAATCTTGGTTAAAATTTAAGGAAATTAGTGAACTGGCAGTAAAGGTTGGAATGATGTAAAAGCTTGAGTTTGAAGGAATCTATGGGGTATATATATACAAAATGAAAATGAAAAAAAAATGATGAAAAAAATAATAGAAAATCCAGAAAAAAAAATACGAATAAACACCGTGGTATGCTTGTCTAGTTTTGTGGCCTTTGTTACTTGAGTAAGTAAGCCCAAGGGGATTGTCTTTACACCTAGCACCCTAAGGTCTTAATGGTCTGGGAGTCGTTGGTCGAAAGCTCGTTAAGGTAGCACTGAAAAGCCTAAGGGAATAGGACATTGCACATCCATGAGAAAAAAAAAGAAGAAAAAAAAATACGAGAAAGAGCAAAAATGTCCTCGTGATTGAATAAAAGTATAAATAAATCTTGTATTTACCCTAAGACTTGGTAATTACTTAGTTTTAACCGGAGTTGTCATGTTCACAAAAGTAATTGAATTGGAACTAAAATTTTCCTTCTAAGAAGTTTGTTATGTGATTATCTTGAACTGCGGTTAGTTAGAATGGTTAACAAGCACACACACACACAACATGGGTGATGACAGGTTTGGATTGACTAATTGGTTAGAGTTATGGACTTTGACTTGTTTGGATATATTGTTTGAGTATCATTGGTATCTTTGAGGCTGTTGCTATATATATCATACCGATTTATTCTTTGGATTCGTAGGTATATTAGGAAGTAGATCATGCATATGCATTCATGTAGTTGAGTTAGTTTGTTTATTTTTAGTTCTTCTGTGTTTTTGCTTGAGGACAAGCAAAGGTTTAAGTTTGGGGGTATTTGATGAGTGAGTTTTATACTTATAATTGAATGCATTTGAGCTTAATCTTTTGGTTGATTTTAAGTGTTTGTGTCTATTCATGCATGTTTTACGTTGTTTTGTAGGAATTGGGACAAAAGTTACCTGGATCGACGTTTGGGGTGGCTAGATTCGCGTTTTCGGCTTGCCATTTACACTACAGTCACTTCAGAGCCAATTTGAGTATTTCTCGGGATCTTATTTCGACAATCTTAAAGAATAAAAGTTGTAGATCTACTTCTCTTCTTTCCGGAACATCTTGAATCATCGAAATTAGAGTTCGGACGAAGAAGTTATGGCCATTTTTCCAAAGGACGTCGGAGTAGAAAATTTCCAAAAATGGGGCCAGCGCCGGGGCGCCCAAATCATGCCTATTTACAGTGTCGGGGCGCTAGGGGGCAGGCTTCCAGCACCGTGCCCAACGCTGGGGCACTGGGGAAGAGCCTGAAAAGGCTTGAACGCGTTTTGGGGTGAATTTTGACACCTTTTTGACTCCAAATTGGATTGAGAGTGTTCCTAAGCTAAAAATTGGACTTGTAACCTATAAATACATGATGTAAGGCATAAAATAAAGGGAGATATATAGATTAGATTAGAATATAAACCCTTGTTCTTAATTAGCCATTGGAGATTGAAGCAAACTGAAGAACACTGGAGATCAAGAACAAGAAACAGAGGGGAGCATCAGATTTGCTGACAACAGATTCTATTCTCTTCTCTTATCATAATTTTATCTTTTAATGTCTATTCAATTGTGGATTCTTAGTTTTTAATTCTATTATGAACTAATTCTTTCATTAAGACTTCAATTGAACCTTTTATGTTTATAAATATGTTATTCGATTTATTCCAATTATTTATGTCAAAGTGAATTGTTTATCTTGTCTTGTGCTTATTGCTTAATTATTTGATCAATAATTACCTTGTTACTCTAGAAGGAATTGAAAGAGGAATTCTAGGGTTAGAACTGTGCATGATAACATGTGACTTAGTTATTTGCATGACGAATAATTAGACTCGTGAATTGAATGGAAATATCTGTTCACCGCATGTAACACATAAGGAATTGGAATTGAAGGAGTTTAATTCAATTGTTTTTCATAGGAATATAGCAAGATTAATTTGGATTAAATAGAAGTCAATTGATCACTTGGAAAAGGACTTTTGGCATTTGAGAATTCCTGTTAACAATTCAGTAGGCATAATAATTGGGATAATTATGTAATTGATTTATAGTTCATAATTGGGGATATTGTAGTCTTAACCTTTATTTATTTGAATTCATTTATAAAGTAATTCAGTTTAATTAGTTAATTTAATTTTCTTAATTATAAAAATCACATTTTATGGTTGTTTAAATAAAATTGATTTGGTTAAGACTTAGTACTTGGTAATTTTTATTAAATAATTCCTCGTGGGAATGATACTCTACTTTCACTTTATTACTTGTTGACCGTGTATACTTGCACGTATTCATTGATGGCGAAATCGACCAATAGATACCCTAGTGGTGAGTCACGAAGGAACTTCCAAAGTATGAGAAGTTAAGCTAAGCATGCTCATGCATGACTATGAAATGTTCAAACTGGAAAAAGACGAAACAATCAAAATGGCTCAAGCACGATTCTTAGTACTTATAAATTCCTTGAAGCTGCTCGACAAGTCAATTCCACAAAGTGAAATCAATCGTAATCTACTTTGGGCTATTCCCAAAAGGTTTGCATCTAAAATTACTACTCTTCAAGATTCTGTCAATATTTCTTCTATGGATAATTTAACTCTCTTTGGTGAACTAGAAGAATATGAACACCAATTAAAAAGATATGATGACGAGGAAGAAGTTCCTCGAAAGAAAGTGCTATCTCTAAATGCAGGAATTGAAGAAGAACCTAAAAACAACTCGGATGATGAAATAGCTATGATCTCAAGGAGACTCAAGGGACTACTTCGGAGAAAGAATAAAAGGAGAAATACATTCAATTCAAAGTTAAGCAATCCGAAGAAACTTGTTTTGAATGCGGACGACCAGGCCACTTCAAGAAGGACTGCTTCCAGCTCAAAAACAAAGGGAAGCAAGGCAACAAATAGTTCAAAAAGAATAAAGCCTTCTTAACATGGAGTGACGATGAAGAATCTGATGTGGAAATAAATGCAAATGATGAACTGGCTCAAATATGCTTCATGGGACTTGAAGGTGAATCTAGTGAGGTATCCTTTTCTGATATTAGTATTTTGAAACAAGAAAATAAAAATCTAAAAGAAAAAAATATGTACTTAAAATATCTAGTAAACACACTAATGGGCGAAGTTGAGTCATGAATAGATGAAAAGAAGGAATTAGAAAAAGTAACACATACAAACGAAGAAAAAGTATTAGCTACGAAAAATGATTACTTAGATAATTACAATAAAATACTTTTCAATAAAGTAAAATAGTTAAATAATGAAGTTGAAAAATTGACAAACGAAATAAAAATGAGAAATGTATGCATTGATGCCTTTAGTGATGAATCCTGTAATTAAACACCTCCAACTAATGAACTTCAAAAGGAAATAGAATCACTAAAACTATCTCTAGCTAAATTTGTTCATGGTGAAGAGAATCTAAATGTCATGTTAGGGAAACAAAGACCCAGTTATGATAAACAAGGAATTTGTTATAATCCAATATATAGAAAAGAAGTTGAAATGCTTAAATCTAAATCATTATTTAAATTAAATTACTGTACACCTTTCATTACTTGCAAAAATTATGGCACTAAAGGTCATCTAGAGATAAATTGTTCAAAGAAGAAAAATAACAATTGAAATAAAACAATATGGATAAAGAAAAGGGATTTGATTTCAACTAACACAAGTGGACACAAAAAGATATGGGTACCAAAAAGATAAATTGCATTTTTCTTAAACATGTGTGTTTCAAGGCAAAAATGTCATCTCAAAAGTGGATCCTTGACAGTGAATGCTCACGTCACATGACGGGTGACAAATCTAAGTTTGTGGAGCTAAATATAAAAAAGAAAAATGGATCTGTCACGCTCGGTGATAACCAATCATGTGAAATAATCAGAAAAGGTAAAATCGATAATGGTAAGGTTAACATACATGTTTGACATGAACCCTAGCTCATACATGCTCGACACGACTTTAAGAGATAGACATAATCACTTGGCGCTTGTCATTATCTATAATCAAAAATTAATAATGTATATAAAACTCTTGCATGATAACAACTCAAAATAGGGTAAAAAGTCCATTCATATGACACAAGCATCTAAATCTGTGAAAGCCCCGAAAAGATGGCTATAACCAAACATACATGCTGATAATAATTCAAGCATTCATTAATAATAACCAAAAGCTATATATAGCATCTATCCATGATAATCCAAAACATAATCTGTGACGCCCCCAAAATTAGGTATACATCACCCATCTTGGGTCGACACTTACATGGTGCAGAATTTAAATACAACTTATTAACATAAGCGCCGTGTACAATACGACATAAATCATGAGTTTAAATACAAATATCGCCTACTAGATATTATACAAACTCAAACAAAAAGTCCTCATTACGATTATTATCACACTATTTTACGAATAGTGAGGACTACTAATGCTATCTTGAGACCATCACTCGTTTCCCAGACTCGTCCCAATTTATATTATCATTTCCTTAAGAGAAAACGAAGAAAGAAAGGGTGAGCTCAACTAGCCCAAGAAGAAATATTATGACTAAGATAATGCGAATAAATTATCAATAGTCTTCAATAATGTTAAACCGATAAAATACAATGACAACAACCGGTTTAATCTGCAGCAGAATATATGAATCCATTTAAAAGAGTCAAGTAGAAAATAAAGTCTACTATCTTTTAGGTTTTAAAAGGTTTTTCATCATTTGTTTATAGTTTGAGACTCAACTTTAATAAATATTTCACATCATCGAATCACCCTCGCACTACTACGGCCAGGATATTCTTTAGTATCACGACCACAATTATTCATGCACTACGGGCGAAGAATATTTGTGTATTCATTAATAGGTCATGATCATGCCAAAAATCGTCCCATCAATGCACTACTACCCTTTGAGGATTTTATCACATCATTTGTAACATTACTGGTCATGATTACAATCAATAGTCTTTGGTCATAATCATACCAAGTCCATCTACGCACTACAAAGCCATGTATGACTTTCAAAAAAATATAAACATGAGGATGATGACAATGATATAAGAATTCAATAAAACAAGTTCAAGAATTATTAACGTCCAAATTATCAACATGATCTTGTTTTGTAGAGTAAAATTCAAGAATGATCGAAGAATATTTCCATGAAAAGATCTTTGGATGAAACGCAAATATCAAGGATATTCTACTAATTTCATGGAGTATAGAAGTCAAAGTTTTAACCAATGGGTATAATAAAGAATGGAATAACAAAAGAAATCACCATGCATGCGATAGAATCCTTACAAACAGTGTTATTCCAATAGAATAATAAATAACGGAACCAGTCGGTGAAATTCACACCGATGTGGGATGTTCCAACAGAATAATAAAGATGGAACCAGATCCGGTGTAAAACATACGATAGGATATTCCAACAGAATAATAAAGATTTTAACCGTGTCCGGTGTAAAACACACATGCATGTGATGTTCCAATAGAATAATAAAGACGGAACCAGTTCCGATTGTAAAACACACGCATGTGGATGTTCCAACAGAATAATAATAAAAATTTTAACCAGTCCGGGTGTAAACACATGAGCATGGATGTTCCAATGTAATAATAGAAGAATGTCACCAAGTATAGGGTAAACCACTTATATAGTTATTCCAACAGAATAATAAGCAATGGAATAACAACGAGTTCTCTTCATGAATAAGAAAAATAACACCCCTTACATTTGGTAGGAGATTGAATATCTGCAAAGAAAGATGTAGTAACAAAATACTCTTCTTCTTTCTCTCTTATTCTCTCTATACTTTCTCTCTATAGCTTGAATGAATTAAGAAAATAATGAAGCCCTAGGCCTCTATTTATAGAAGATTTCTAGCTTAGCACCTCCGTGTGAAAAAGCAAGTGGCTTGACGAATCGTTTGGCCTTTGTAATGTGAAACGACAAGTGGTTCGGCGCTTTGTAATGTGAAACGACAAGTGGTTCGACGTCTGGTAAAGGTAATTACTATTAATGAAGGTAAATACTATTGACGAAGGTAAATACTATTCACAAGGGTAATGACTATCGACGAAGGTAATTACTATCGATGGAAGGTAAATACTATTCACAAGGGTAATTACTATTGATGAAGGTAATTACTATCGATTTAGGTAAATACTATTCACAAGGGTAATTACTATCGATTGAAGGTAATTACTATTGACGAAGGTAAATACTATTGACGAAGAGACTCTTAGATGATGACATATGAGCCCCCCGTAAAATAATCAAACTTACCACAAATCATTTTTTTTTCATCAACACATATTTAATCTTTCAACAATTATTAATCATTTATAACTTGTCGTCTCAATTATTGATTTAATACTATAACATATTATCTGTATGATCTTTGTGACAATAATTGAATCAATAATATAAGAGATATGATCACAACAATTATCGTAGCAATAATTGAGCATAAATTTGGTGACTTCTACACACAAAATTATCCCGATTAGCATATAATATATAAACATAACAAACAATAATTTTTTTGTAGGTTATCTTTTATTTGGGTTAACGATGAATTTATAATCTCTTTTTAAACTCTATATGAGTTGTTTATATTTTCAACGTTTCCCTCATTTCTAAGGTTATAGCTTTCAAGGTCTATCCCACCTAAGGTTTCTAACCCTATAGCTCGATATACCATGATGTGGCGCCCCAAATTAGTACTTGAAACCCGAACATAGTGCTTCACGATACCATTTCTATGAGCGGAATAATACTAATAATAATAACAATAATATAGATTATCAAATTTAATTTACATATTATCAGAGTTTTCAATCCCAAGTGTGAAACCTTCAAACATTTATTACATTACATGATAATTAATATATATCCTCATTATCCTAATAAAGTCTAGTTATTACAAAAGATAGCATTATCATTCATTCAGCGACCTTCCCTTTCCCTTTGTTCTTTGCAGAGCCTTCATGTTGTTCACACTTAGTTGAAAACATTTAAATTAAGCAAGGATGAGCATTTGAGTTCCCAACAAGTAATAACAACAATAACATTTAGCTGAACGAATTAAATGTTTTCTTTGAACGATACTTCTACAACGAATCAACAGTTGTGAAGTAAGTTGATCCAATAGTAAATAACATATCATTTCAATTTCAAATTTTTGAAACTACATATAGACTATAAATGAGGATCAGTTGACAGACTATGAACATTGTTTTCTATTTTTGAAAAGGTGAAACAGAACTTCATCTATAAACCGTCATAACTTACGGGCACGGGGGGTGATCAGCCCGTTATGCCCTGTATTGATCAATACTACATTAAAGGACGATATTTTCATCCAGCATTTTCCGCCTTAGGTGCATAAAAGTTTCCCATATTTGGGATGTTCATACCAGTCTAGAATCCGAACAAAAACAATTCAGTTGGATAACAATAAAGTTCTTATCTTGTTCAACAATAATTTTAAGTTAGTGTCTAGCCAAATCAAATAGCTTAGACGGTTTTTAATTTAACTTGTACATACTAGACACCGATAAGTATGTATCAACATGTGATAACATATAATGATTATCCAAGTGAGGACACTTGTATAACCAAGTTTAGAAATTAACGAACAGAATATATTTCTTGATCCACAATAACAGAATTAAGGAACTTGTACAACAGATTATAATTTAATAACTTACTTATTCAGAATCATTGCATAAGTACATACAAAGGTTGAAATATTTGACCAATTGAAAATAATAGTTCAAATATTATCTTACGCATGTCCATGGCATAAAGTAAATGCAAAGGGTTAGATACTTGCCTTGTCTGCTGCTTACACAACTTAGATTTATCTTTTATATCAAGCCCTATCATTAAATAGATCATTCGTTTAATTAGAATAATATATAATATCATATTATCTTTATTTGCGATCAAGACATAACCTAATCACATTGTCATGTAAGTTTAACAACCATTGAATCACAAATAAACATTTATCAAGTCAACCTATCTAAAGTTCAGATCAATTTAAAATATGCTCATTGTACTAACAACTTTATTGGGTATTTATCGAGTCTAATACTCTATACGATGAGTTCAATATCCATTTAGATAACTTATATATCGGTCATATTATTTTTAAATGACTTATAATAATTTTAAATAATTATTACAATTCATCATAATTTTGAAATAATTTAATCATTATTAAATGATTTAAATATTAAGTAATTTCATTATCATTAACATTTAATTAATATTAAACTATTAATGAAACCATTGTCAAAATATTAAAGTTTTTTATAATAGCTTAGAATATTTTAAAGTATTAATATTACCCTTAAATAATTTTTAAAACATTTAAAATCATTTTAAATATTTACCATTAATATTAAAGTATTAATGTATTATTTATCAAAATATTAAAAGTCATTAAGTATAACTTAATAATATTTTTAATTCATTTATATCCTTTTAAAATGATTAATAAAACCATTTTTAAAATATTTATTTAATAAAATTATTAAATAAATTTAATATCATTAATAATAAATTAATAATCATTAATATTAAATTATTAATGAAATTATCCTTTAAGTATTAAAAGTTATATTTTATAACTTAAAATATCTTTAAACACTTTACTTTCATTTAAAATGATTATTATAATATTAAAATCATTTTTAAACTAATTTATTTAATATAAATATTAAATAACTTTAATATCATTAATAATAATTAATTAATGAAATTTACCTTTAAATATTGAAAATTATATTTTATAACTTAAAATATTTTTAAATACCTTATTATTATTTAAAATGATTTTTAATATATTAAAATCATTTTTAATTTATTTATTTAATTCATTTATTAAATAACTTAATTATCATTCATATTAATTAATTAATTAATTTCATCACAAAATATTAAAAGTCATTAAAATAACTTAAAATATTTTCTTATATCATAATATAATTTTAAAGGCTTAAATATGATTTAGTATTCTAAACTATAAATATATTCCACTTCGGTGATCCACCTTTTAATTTTGTCGATTAGATGATTGAACTATTAATTTTTTTGTTTTCATTCGATTGGGTGCATACGTCGAGAAATCATCGGCGTGGCATCTAAATAAAAATAAATGAGTGCTATGTGTAAAAAATATATATTTTTAATGAGATCAAAAGGACAAAAGGTAAAATAACAAATAAACCAACTAAAAATTACACAAATAATATAAATTAGTTGTATAATTATATAAATAATATAAATTATTTATTTAATTATTATATAAATAATATAATAATTATTTTATTAAAAATCTCGCTTTTTTATTAAAAAAAGCTAAAAAACAAACACAAAAAAAGCGCATTTTATTTTATTAAAAACAAAAATAAAATCGCAAATTACATAAAAACGCTGCTTTTTTTGCATTGTTGTTTTTTTTTTTTTTATTTTTATGCGTTTTATTTTGTTTTTTTTTTAACTACGTTTTTTTAGTTTTTTTTTTTGTGCGTTGTTTTTGTTTTGGTTTTTTTTTTAAAAAAAAGTCCTTTTTTATTATTACAAAAAGCTGCGTTTTTTTATTACAAAAAAAAGCTCGTGTTTTATTTTTATTTTTATTAAAATAATTATTATATTATTTGTGTAATTTTTAGTTGTTTTATTTGTTATTTTACCTTTTTGTCCTTTGATCTCATTAAAATATATATATATTTTACACATAAGCACTTTCATTTAGTTTATTAGGATGCCACGTCGTGATTTTCGGCGTAAGGACTCTAATTGAATGAAATAGAAAAAATTAATAGTTCAATCATCTAATCGACAAAATTGAAATGTGGATCACCAAGTGAATATGGCCTATAGTTTAGGGTAGTAAATCATATTTAAGCCAATTTTAAATGATTTTTCAAGTATTAAAATTATTTTAACTAATTTATTTAATATTATAATTAAATAAATTAACAACCAATAATATTTTAAAAATATTAAATATTTATGAAATATACTTAAAATAATTAAAACTAATTTTAGAATTTAAAATAATTTTTAAATGTCGAATCGTTTCTTATTTTTTGGTTACCCGAAATGAAGAAGCAGCTTCAACTATCCCATTTTGGGCTTCCACAACTTGCATTTATGTTGATATTTTTAGAGATATTAAGCCTTCAGAAACTGCTTATGAAGATTTCTGGGTTACCCAGAAACTTCATCCGACAGTTTCTTCCTCACCATTTTGACCACTGATTACTTTGATTCAGAGAAAGATCTAATGATTCTAGAGGCATGGTCATGTAGCCTACATGTCAGGCAACAACATTACAACAATAAAAGGGTCTAAAACGTAAACACAAGCAAGATCTAAATGCATGAACATGTTGTCAGACTTTCTGGGCACGTTCGGGTTACCCAGAAACGTTTGGTCAATGCCGGTCAACGTGGTTTGACCACTAATAACTTGCAATATAAAACTGATCTAGGCCTGATTCGTGATCTAGATCAAAGACCACATATCAGACTATAATATCCAACACTTAAAACACAAAAATCAAACACAGACAGAGATCTACAAGGCCTGACATTCACTGTCAGACAAAAAAAAAATTCCAAAATTTGCAAATCTTCAAATCCGAGCCTCTAGATGTTATGGATCTAACATCTAGCAACCCAGATCATCATTAGATACTAAATATAACATATTTTAACATGAAAATCTAACATCTAACAACAGATCGATGGACAGATTTCAAGCTAGGGTTTTATACCTTATATGATTAATTTCTGTTTCTGGCTTCTGATTATTGTGATGTGTGTTAGTGGGGCTGGTCTTGGGAGTTCATATACTAAGAAATTTCGTAGCTATGAGCTTGAGAGAGTTTAGTTTGAGTGTTGTGCAAAATGTAAGTGAACAAATGTCATTCTCTCTCCTCCAATCAATATATATATATATATATATATATATATGGATGCATGAATTGGCTGAGATTGCTTAATGTGCTGGAGATTTAAGTTGTATTAAGTCAACATTTTAGGTCACCCACTCCCCACATGTCAAGCTTTGCAATTTACATAATAAAGAAAATCCAAAGAGGGTTATTTTGGTCTTTTCGCTCACAAATTAATGGCATTCTTGTAATCTTGCAAACCCTTAGGGTTTGGCCCTTCGGGTTTAACCTTTAGGGTTTAATCCTAAGGTTTTGTACAAAGCATTTACAGGATTTAGCAATTAGGGTTTGCACAAAATAAAAATAAATAAAAATTTTAGTTTCTAAAATTTGTAATTAGGGTTTTCTTAATTAAATTAGTTTGTAATTACTTTATACAGGAACATTAGGGTTTAATAATGCTAATTATAATTAAGATCACTAATTTATCAATTAGAGCACCCATTTGATAATTAGGGTTAGCAATTTACTAATTAGGATTACTAATTTAATAATTAGGGTTAATAATTTATAATTAGGATTTCTAATCACATTAATCATGATCATTAGGGTTTAAAGTCTGCTAATGAGTATTAAACATCCTAAATTAGAAATTATGGTTTCCTAGTTTGACAGTTAGGGTTGCTAAATATCGATTAGGGTTTTAATTTCACCATTAGGGTTTCGAGTCAATAATTAGGGTTTGTCATATAACGCCATAATTAACCAACCATTATCGGTCCACGTATACAGTACATATTTATAGCACTGAAAAATCAAAATATAATTAATATTATATTATTATTATCATTCCTTATTCCAAAACCAAAATTAGGGTTTGGATTCCATATCTGATTTACCTTGCCTAAACAACTTTATTAATTCATATAAGAAAATAATTATTATAATAATTCTAAAAATCATTTCATATATTATTTAAATAATATATAATTATATTTTATGGAAAATAATTAATAAAACATTTCTATTATAAAATTAATTCTTATAAAAATATAATTTATAATAATCAATAATTCTAAAATAAAAGTATCTGTAAACATTCAGGTAATAAATATATTTTTATGTATTACATAATTTACATATACCTTATCTTGTACAAATCGTCATCTTTAAAATAAAAAAAAATTATACTAAAAATTTCTGTTTTATTTATATAGAAAATATATGGTTATTACAGAAAAGCCCTCATTGGGTCGAGACGTCACCTCATATTGCGGCGGAGATTGATATTCAACTTGATTTGGATAGGAGTAATTCAGATCATGATATTGCTCTTGACTATAGTCCCAAGAGTTTGGATAACCCTAACAGTTTGGATGATAAGAAATCGGTTCAATGTCAGCTCTATCCTGACAGTAGGCAGCTTGAGTGGACTGACACTTAAAATTGTCAGAAGACCTCAAGACATTTTTAATTTGAGATTGCAATTTCTCGAGTCCTTCTTTCGAGCTTAGTTTTGTCGCCTTCTCATAAGGCCATTGATAACTATGATCGTCCATAACCTATAAACTTAAAAACAGAAAGGAATATCAAACACATAAAAGAAATAAATATATATATATATATATATATATACGTTCAAATTATGACTAAATTGATTTAAATTAATATTGGACAATATTAGAATAATAGTTCCCCGACAACGGCGCCAAAAACTTGTTGGTCGGAAAACCAATCACTAAACATGCACAAGTATACGCGGCCTAACAAGTAATACATTGATAAGGAGAATGTCGTACCCACGAGGAACTATCACTAATATTTACCAAATACCGAATTTGTATCGCTAAAATGGCGCCCCCAAAATAGGTATACATCACCCATCTTGGGTCGCCAAATACATGGTACAAAATTTAAATACAACTTAATTATACAACAGTCGTGTAAAATACGACAAAATATAATCTACGAGTTTTTAATAAGAATATTGTCATCTAGACAATATACAAACTCAATGGAGTCCTCATTACATATATTGTCACACTATTTAACAAAATAGTGAGGACTACTAATGCTATCATCTGGACAGTCACTCCGTTGCCCGACTAGTCCCGGCTACGTTTGCATTTCCTGAAGAGAACAGTGAAAAAAAAGGATAAGCTCAGCTAGCCCAGTAAGAAATATTATGACTAAGATAATGCAAAATAATTTAACGTTAGCCTTCAACAGTGTTAAACTGATAAAATATAACAAACATCAAGTTTAAGCTGCGGTGAACAAGCAATCCATTAGAAGAGTCAAGTAGAGAATAAAATCTACTATCTTCTATGATTTAAAAGGTTTTTCATCACTTTTATCGCGAGACTCACTTTTAATAAATAAACCACATCATCCACACTTTACTGACGATGATATTCATTAGTATCACGACCACAAATTATCCATGCACTATGGGCCAAGGATATTCGTGTATTCATCAATGGTCATGATCATGCCAAAAACTGTCCATCAATGCACTACGGGCCAATGAGGACTTTTACCACATCATTTGAAACATTACGGTCATGATTTTACCAAATAATCCCTGGTCATAATCATACCAAGTCCATCTATGCACTACAGGCCACATATGACTTTCAACATAATATAAACATTAGGATGATGACAATGATATAAGAATTCAATAAAAGAAGTTCAAGAATTAATTTATCCAGGAATCAATAACGTCCAAATTGTCAACATGATACTGCTTTGTGGAGTAAAATTCAAGAATGCTTAGAAGAATATTTCCATGAAAAGATACTGGATGAAGCGCAAATATCAAGGATATTCCACTAATTTCATGGATTATAAAAGCCAAAACTTTAACCAACTGAGTATAATAAAGAATGGAATTACAAAAGAATTCACCAGGAATGTGATAGAACATACAGACCGGTTATTCCGATAGAATAATAAATAATGGAACTAGGTCACGCGTCAATGCACAGATAGGATATTTCAACAGAATAATAAAGAATGGAATAACAGAAGAATTCACCATGCATGCGATAGACCGCACAAACAAGTTATTCCAACAGAATAATAAATAATGGAACCAGGTCATGCGTAATGCGCACATACAGGATGTTCCAACAGAATAATAAATAATGGAATAACAGAAGAATTTCACCATGTATGCGGTACTTTGCATAGATAAGTTATTCCAATAGAATAATAAATAACGGAACCATGTCATGCGTAATTCGCACTAACAGGATGTTCCAACAGAATAGTAAGGGATGAAATAACAATAACTCTATTCAAGAACACGAAAGAAATAATACCCCTTACCTTAGAAAAACTGGATACTAGAATAGTGAGGTAGCATACTTCTCTTCATCTTTCTCTTTATAATTTCCCTCTATAATAATTGCTCTAAAGCTTTTGTAAATTGGTGAGAAATGAAGGAAGAATGAGCTTCTATTTATAGGAAAATATAGTTTCGATAATTGCACATTTTGGGGCTCAGAATATTACAGTATAATACCTTCCTCTTTTTTTCATTTTTAATTTAGTCCTGCAAGTATTAACAAACTTGCACCACCTCCCCTAATAGTAAATAATGTGAATTAATAGTTCATTCATGTGACTCAATAGTATAATCATGTGAAAAAACTAATTATAGTATAGTACCTTCAACTATACCTCCATTGTTAACTTAGTATTGCAAGTATTATCAATCTTGCACCAACTCCCCTAATAGTACAAGAATTTGATTCAATAGTACATACATGTGAACAAATAGTTATATAAGCATGTGAATTAGTAGCAATTAATTGCTTATTTATCCGATAAATTACCCGATTTATCAATATAACTCCCAGACATCAATTATCATCAGAATAGATGTCGATTTCCACTAACACTAATAATTCCAACACAATGGAACTATCAAATTCATCTTTAATCAACACAACATATTCATCATTAATATTATAACTCACAATATTTAACAACCTGGTCGTTCCCAGGAAATATGGGGCTTTTCGATAAGGATTTCTCCTTATTGGCGCGCAATTAGGTGACCAAACCTCTCCTTGACAGAACTTCTAGACATTGTCAATATTGCAAATAATAATATGAATAACTTTGTCGTCTCAATTATTAATTTAATAATAATAAATATAATGCAGATGATATTGTAACAATAATTGAATCAATAATATGAGAGATATGATGCAGCAATTACTGTAGCAATAATTGAGTATAACTGAGTGACTTCTCACGTAAGCATCAATAATCAATACCGTGTGCTACTATGCAACCACGCGTATTCCTGTACTTTTACTACTGGGTAGTTCAACAGTTTTAACGGTAACACTTTCATCGTTATTTTTATAAAAGATAATTACATCGTTTTTAACTACGACAATACTTCCGTTGTGGGGTCCACTAATGATTATTTCATCATACAAATATTCCCTGTTAAACCAAATATTCCCCGACCAATCGAATATTATATAACCACTTGCTTACTTTGCAAAATTTGTAAATATTACCCACAACTATAACATTATATCAAATCCACACCATAATATTCAAAAATATATTTCTAGAAAATTATTCTTTATTCATAAAAGTTGGGGTCTTACAATCTCCCCTTCTTATGAAATTTTGTCCTCGAAATTAGGGTGTGTACCTGGTATATCGAAGAGGTGAGGATACCTTGATTTCATTTCAGATTCTAACTCCCAGGTCATTTCCTCAACATCGTGGTTTCTCCACAAAACTTTGACTTGAGGTATAACTTTAGAGCGTAGAATATGATCCTTCTTATCCAAGATTTTAACAGGTAACTCTTCATACGTTAAATCTTCCTCTATCTCGTCTGGTTCTAATTCAATAATGTGGTTTGGGTCTTTCACATATTTACGTAACATAGATATGTGAAAAATGTTATGAACACGAGACATACTTGGCGGTAAGGCGAGTCTATAGGCCACAGTTCCTACTCGATCAAGGATTAAAAATGGGCCAATGAATCGAGGGTTGAGCTTTCCTCTCTTTCCAAATCTCGTAACTCCCTTCCATAGAGCAACACGTAATAACACATGATCTTCAATATCGAATTCCACGTCTTTTCGATGAAGATCAACATAACTCTTTTGTCGATCTTGTGAGGTTTTTATACGTTGTCGGATCGTTTAAATCTTTTTCGTAGTCATACGTACCAACTCCGGTCCCAACAACGTTGCTTCACCCACCTCATCCCAACATACTGGAGAATGACACTTTCTTCCATACAACGCCTCAAATGGAGCCATGCCAATACTTGTTTGATAACTGTTGTTGTAGGAAAACTCCACCAATGGTAAGAACTTGTCCCAACTTCCTTTGAAGTCAAGGACACAGAGTCTTAATAAATCTTCAAGAGTTTGAATAGTCCTCTCCATTTGCCTGCGTCCGTCTGCGAGGATGATATCTTGAAACTAAATCGTAAATTCGTGCCCATAGCTTTTTGCAAACTAACCCAAAATCTTGAAGTGAATCTTGGGTCTCGATCAGAAACTATGGATACCGGCATACCTTGCAGTCTTAAAATCTCGTTTATGTACACACGAGCAAGAAGTTCAAGTGTATAAGTTTCTCGTATAGGTAGAAAATGAGCGGACTTGGTCAATCTATCAACAATGACCCAAATTGCATCTATGCCTTGAGAAACCTTGGGAAGACCAGTACCAAAATCCATGGTAATGTTCTCCCACTTCTATTCTTGAATTTCAAGTGGTTGCAATGGACCTTTTGGTACTTGATGCTCTGCCTTGAATCATTGACAAGTTAAACACCTTGAGATAAACTCCGCTATCTCTCTTCTTCATATATTGCTCCACCAAATGTATATCGAAGATCACGATACATTTGGTACTCCCGAGATGGATTGAAAATGTGTGTTGTGCGCCCATCATGATTTTATACTTTAAATCAGGGTTGTTAGGAACACAAATTCTAGAGTTGACTCGAAGTATTCCTTCTTCATCTATTCTTGCTTCTGGCATAACACCTTCTTGCACTTTCTTCCTCATACGCATCAGCTCTAAGTCTGTAGCTTGAGCAGCTTTAACTTTATCGATTAAAGTTGGTTCTACTCGTATATTCACCATCATCACATGAGTCCTTGGAGTCTTTAACTCTATCTCCATCGTTTGTAAGTCATATAAAATGGGCCTTTGCGTTGACAATATTGCACTCATGCCCGGATATGATCTTCTACTCAATGCATCAGCTACTACGTTCGTTTTTCCAGGATGGTATTGAATGGTATGATCGTAATCTTTCAACAACTCAAGCCATCATCGTTGCCGCATGTTGAGTTCGTTTTGAGTGAAGAAATATTTGAGGCTTTTATGATCCGTATAAATCTCCAACTTTTCTCCATACAGGTAATGCCTCCAAATCTTAAGCGCAATAATGACTGCTGCCAACTCTAGATCATGAGTAGGATAATTCCTCTCATATTCTCTGAGTTGTCGTGAGGCATAGGCTATGACTTTCCCATATTGCAAGAGAACACATCCTAACCCTTTGCTCAAAGAATCACATTGTAGATGACAAATCCCTCCGAGCGGATGGTATTGTCGAGCGCAGTCTTTGAAATGAGTCTCCTCTTGAGTTCTTGAAAACTCTTCTCACATTCCTCGCTCCAACCAAATTTTCTATCTTTTCCAGTCAGCTGAGTTAATGGAGTAGCAATTCGAGAAAACCCTTCTACGAATCTCCGATAATAACCAGCTAAGCCGAGAAAACGACGTACTTCAGTCACTGATTTAGGTTGCTCCCAGCTTTGAATTGCTTCAATCTTTGTCAGGTCAATAGATATCCCATGATTTGATATCACGTGCCCAAGGAATGCAACTTCCTCAAGCCAGAACTTGCATTTCTTCAACTTGGCATATAGCTTGTTTTCACGAATCTTTTGGAGTATCAGCCTCAAGTGTTGCTCATGGTCTTCACGGGTTTTGGAGTATATGAGGATGTCATCAATAAAGACGACCACAAAGTGATCCAAATATTCCTTGAATACTCGGTTCATCATATCCATGAAGGCAGCAGGAGCATTAGTCAATCCAAAAGAGATGACTAAGAATTCATAATGCCCGTACTGAGTTCTGAAAGTAGTCTTTGGAATGTCATCAGTTTAAATCTTCAACTGATGATATCCGGAACGAAGATCAATCTTTGAAAAGAATTTGGCGCCTTGCAACTGGTCAAACAGGTCATCAATGCGAGGCAATGGGTACCTATTATTGATGGTGACATGATTCAACTCCCGATAATCAATACAAAGTCGAATACTTCCATCTTTTTTCTTTACGAATAGAACAAGAGCACCCCAAAGAGACGTACTAGGACGAATGAAACCGATATCTAACAATTTCTACAATTGGGTCTTTAACTCCTGAAGTTCAATAGGAGCTATTTGATATGGGGCTTTGGAAATGGGTTATGTATCGGGTTCAAGGTCGATAAAAAATTCAATTTCACGCTCTAGGGGTAGGCCAGGAAGTTCTTCAAGGAATACGTCAGGAAATTTATTAAAAATAGAAATATCTTTCAAATCTGACGTATTTTTTTTTTAAATCTGTGACATGAGCTAAGAAAGCTTGACATCCATTTTTCAATAAACGAATAGCTTTATGGCTTGAGATGACCATGATTGATTTTAATGGTTTGGTCGCTTGAATTCGCATAATAGGTTGATTAGGAATATGAAAGCTAACAACCTTACGAAAAACAATCAATTTTAGCATGATGAGTAGTTAACCAATCAATCCCTAGAATCACGTCAAATACAAGTATTTTAAAAGAAATAAGATCGACATGTAACGTGCGGTTACCGATTTGAATCAAACAAGACTTATGAACAATGGATGTAATTAAGGTTTCTCCCAACGGAGTTTCAACCGATAAGTCAAAGTCTAATTTCTCCGGAGTCAAATTTAAACGTTGAGCGTAAGTAGAAGAAATAAAAGAATGGGTAGAACCGGTATCAAATAAGGTATAGACTTCACTAGAGTTTATGATATGCTTACCCGTGATGACCTCGTTCGGGTTCCTTGCTTTATGGGAGGTTACGACAAACGCTCTCCCTTGAACTACCGGCTTTGAATTTTCTGGGAAGACCTTTGGTGCCTCCATCCCAGCTGGACTTGTCTTTGGTGCACGACAAAATTGGGCTAGGTGACCTTCTCTTCCACAATTATAACACGCTTTGGATGCATCGCTGCGCGTTTTGGACCGATATGTCCCTCCCTCCGCATTTTGAAGCATATGATAGGTGGTCGTTTCTCCTTCCTTAACAACGGGTCTTTGGTCTTTGACGTCTTTCCATCATTGTTGAATCTCCTTTTTTTGAAATGTCCATTTTTACTATCTTGGCCATGATTACCACCGAAGTGGTTACCATTTCTGGTATGTTGATTCCATCCACGTTTGTTGTCACCGCTTCAATGACTGCTACCACTGGAATTATCATTTTGCCGGCTGTTTTCTCTTGGTTGAGTTGACTCGTTATCGCGCTCCAATAACTGAGCACTATTAACAACATCTGAATACAAACACAATTTATGAGAAATTAGATATTGACATATCTCGGGTTTCAAACCTCTTAGAAACATCCGCGTCATTCTCTCCTCATTGTCAACCAAGTGAGACGCAAACCGGGACAACTCGACAAACTTAGCTTCGTACTGCGACACGGTCATATTGTTCTGCTCCAACTTGATGAACTCTACCTCTTTCATGTGACGAATACTTTCGGGAAAGTACTTGTCGTTGAATAGTTCTTGGAACTTCTCCCAAGACATCTTTAGTGCGGCAGGTTGAGTACGCTTTACCGATTCCCACCAGTAATCTGCCTCTCCTCGAAACATAAAGGTGGAAAATGGAACCTTTTGCTCCTCGGAGCATCCCAAAACATCAAATATCTTGGTGATCTGCTTTATCCACGCTTTCGCCTTAAGTGGTTTTGGCTCTCCAATAAACTTTGGTGGTCCCAGCTCCTTGAACTGTTTTGCGGTGACCGTCCGAGAGTTTCCAGTGTTTCCACCTACATTTTAGACAGGAGCCGCTCTCGCCTGATGTTGCATAAATTGCATAAAGCCTCTGTACATTCCATCATTCATCATTTGGTCAGTTTTATTGTTTGCGAGGGTTTTATCCCTTCCGATGCACATTATCCACGATTATTGATCCATGGAGACTCAACGGTTTCCTCACATGCTCCATTGCTATTCTCAACATTCTCGGATGTCATTTTCAAATCTTGCCACAAAAAACAAGGGTTAATTGACATGTCACATATTATCCCTATACTCGACCGACCAAATAAATACCAAATAAACTTAGGTAGGTCATACTAGCGAAGGAATTCCCCGCTCTCCCTCCTAGTTCTTGTCTCACATCTTAGCCAGGGATCATATCCCTAAGCTTTGATACCAACTGTGACGCCCCCAGAATAAGTATACATCACCCATCTTGGGTAGCCAAATACATGGTACAAAATTCAAATACAACTTAATTATACAACAGTCGTGTAAAATACGACAAAATATAATCTAAGAGTTTTTAATAAGAATATTGTCATCTAGACAATATACAAACTCAATGGAGTCCTCATTACATTTATTGTCACACTATTTAACAGAATAGTGAGGACTACTAATGCTATCATCTGGACCGTCACTCCGTTCCCCGACTAGTCCCGGCTACGTTCTCATTTCCTGAAGAGAACAGTGAAAGAAAAGGGTGAGCTCAACTAGCCCAGTAAAAAATATTATGACTAAGATAATGATGAATAATTTATCGTTAGCCTTCAACAGTGTTAAACTGATAAAATATAACAAACATCAAGTTTAACTGCAACGGAACAAGCAATCCATTAGAAGAGTCAAGTAGAGAATACAATCTACTATCTTCTATGATTTAAAAGGTTTTTCATCACTTTTATCGCTAAGACTCGGCTTAATAAATAAACCACATCATCCCTGCACTACGACCAAGGATATTCATTAGTATCACGACCACAAATTATCCATGCACTACGGGCCAAGGATATTCGTGTATTCATCAATGGTCATGATCATGCCAACAACTGTCCATCAATGCACTACGGGCCAATGAGGACTTTTACCACATCATTTGTAACATTACGGTCCATGATTATACTTAGAATAATCCTCGGTCATAATCATACCAAGTCCATCTATGCACTACTGGCCACAGATGACTTTCAACATAATATAAACATGAGGATGATGACAATGATATAAGAATTCAATAAAACAAGTTCAAGAATTAATTTATCCAGGAACCGATAACGTCCAAATTGTCAACATGATACTGCTTTGTGGAGTAAAATTCAAGAATTATCAGAAGAATATTTCCATGAAAAGATACTAGATGAAGCGCAAATATCAAGGATATTCCACTAATTTCATGGAGTATAAAAGCCAAAACTTTAACCAACTGAGTATAATAAAGAATGGAATAACAAAAGAATTCACCAGGAATGTGATAGACCGTACAGACCGGTTATTCCAACAGAATAATAAATAATGGAACTAGGTCATGCGTAAACGCACAGACAGGATATTCCAAAAGAATAATAAAGAATGGAATAACAGAAGAATTCACCATGCATGCGATAGACCGCACAGACAAGTTATTCCACGGAATAATAAATAATAGAACCATGTCATACGTAATACGCACATACAGGATGTTCCAACAGAATAATAAAGAATGGAATAACTGAAGAATTTCACCATGTATGCGGTACTTCGCATAGACAAGTTATTCCAACAAAATAATAAATAATGGAACCATGTCATGCGTAATTCGCACAGACAGGATGTTCCAACAGAATAATAAGGGATGGAATAACAATAGCTCTCTTCAAGAACACGAAAGAAATAATACTCCTTACCTTAGAAAAATTGGATACTGTAATAGTGAGGTAGCATACTTCTCTTCTTCTTTCTCTCTATAATTTCTCTCTATAATAATTGCTCTAAAGCTTTTGTGAATTGGTGCGAAATGAAGGAAGAATGAGCTTCTATTTATAGGAAAATATAGTTTAGATAATTGCACGTTTTGGGGATCAGAATATTACAGTATAATACCTTCCTCTTTTTTTTTCATTTTTAATTTAGTCCTGCAAGTATTAACAAACTTGCACCACCTCCCCTAATAGTAAATAATGTGAATTAATAGTTCATTCATGTGACTCAATAGTATAATCATGTGAAAAAACTAATTACAGTATAGTACCTTCAACTATACATCCATTTTTAACTTAGTATTGCAAGTATTATCAATCTTGCACCAACTCCCCTAATAGTACAAGAATGTGATTCAATAGTACACACATGTGAACAAATAGTTACATAAGCATGTGAATTAGTAGTAATTAATTGCTTATTTATCCGATAAATTACCCGATTTATCAATATAACCCCAGACATCAATTATCATCGGAATAGATGTCGATTTCTACTAACACTAATAATTCCAACACAATGGAACTATCAAATTTATCTTTAATCAACACAATTTATTCATCATTAATATTATAACTCACAATATTTAACAAACAGGTTGTTCCTAGGAAAGAGGGGGCTTTCCGATAAGGATTTCTCCTTATTGGTGCGCAATTAGGTGACCAAACCTCTCCTTGACAGAACTTCTAGACATTGTCAATATTACAAATAATAATATGAATAACTTTGTCGTCTCAATTATTGATTTAATAATAATAAATATAATTCAGATGATACTGTAACAATAATTGAATAAATAATATGAGAGATATGATGCAGCAATTACTGTAGTAATAATTGAGTATAACTGAGTGACTTCTCACGTAAGCATCAATAATCAATACCGTGTGCTACTATGCAACCACGCGTATTATTGTATTTTTACTACCGGGTAGTTTAACAGTTTTAACGGTAACACTTTCGCCGTTATTTTTATAAAAAGATAATTATGTCATTTTCAACTACGACAATACTGCCGTTGTGGGGTCCACCAATGATTGTGTTGTCGTACG
This sequence comes from Panax quinquefolius, assembly GCA_020205615.1. Classification (NCBI taxonomy): domain Eukaryota; kingdom Viridiplantae; phylum Streptophyta; class Magnoliopsida; order Apiales; family Araliaceae; genus Panax; species Panax quinquefolius. The sequence continues at coordinate 78,828,806 of CM035172.1, read as the reverse complement.
AATATTCACTGTTAAAACGAATATTCCCCAACCAATCGAATATTATATAACCACTTGCTTACTTTGCAGAATTTGTAAATATTACCCACACCTATAACATTATATCAAATCCACACCATAATATTCAAAAATATATTTCGAGAAAATTATTCTGTATTCATAAAAGTTGGGGTCTTATAATACACCTCTGTCGAGGTATGCACAAACATATCCTCTCCAGATCCACCCGATAGGGAATAGAATGGAAAAGAACGTCCAAGCTAGATGATAATACTACACATATCTATGTGAATTAACCTAACAAGGATTTAAGCACAAGTTCTCTATTAGGTCGCACGTGGCGCACAAATATATGTCTATTCTACGCATAACTTATGCAGTCAAAACCAATAATCACATGCCAATATGTGACGCCCCCAAAATAGGTATACATCACCCATCTTGAGTCGCCAAATACATGGTACATAAATCAAATACAAACTTAATTATACAACTGTCGTGCAAAATACGACAAAACTTAGTTGAGAGTTTAAACAAGAATATTGCCTTCTAGACAATATCCACTCTCAAATAGAGTCCTCATTACATTTATTGTCACACTATTTCACATAATAGTGAGGACTACTAAAACAACCATCTGGACCGTCAATCCGTTCCCTGACTCGTCCCAGCTATATTCTCATTTTCTGAAGAGAACAGTGAAAGAAAGGGTGAACTCAACTAGCCCAGTAAGAAATATTATGACTATGATAATGCAGAATAAATTATCCTTAGCCTTCAACAGTATAACAACTGATAGAATACAATAGACAACAAGTTTTAGATCAACAACTGCAGTGGAGTAAGCAATCCATTAGAAGAGTCAAGTAGAGCATAAAATCTATTATATTCTATGATTTAAAAAGATTTTCAACAACTTTATCGCTGAGACTCGGCTTAATAAATAAATCACATCATTGAATCATCCCTGTACCACGACCAAGGATATTCATGTAATCATCAAAGGTCATGATTATACCGAATAATCTCTGGTCATAATCATACCAACAACTGTTCATCAATGACATGCCAATGAGGACTTTTATCACATCATTCGTTACATTACAGTCATGATTATACCACATAATCCCTGGTCATAATCATACCAAGTCCATCTATGCACGTAAGCCAAAGATGACTTTCATCACAATATAAGAATGAGGATGATGATAATGACATAATAATTCAATAAATCAAGTTCAAGGATAAATTTTAAAGATTTATAATTTAATTTATCCAGAAATCAATAACGTCCAAATTGTCAACATAATACTTCTTTGTAGAGTAAAATTCAAGAATAATATTCATGTACCAAAAATAATTTGGACAGAAAAGAAATATATTTTTCGGGTGAATAGTACCCCGTGAATAGTACCTCGGGAATAGTACCCCATGAATAGTACCCCGACACAAAAAGTGTCCCGAATACCCGAGTGAATGATACTAGAGTGAATAGTAATCGGGTGAATAGTAACCCGTGAATAGTAACTTGTGAATAGTACTCCGGCACAAAAAGTGCCCCGAATACCTGAGTGAATAATACTAGAGTGAATAGTAATCGGGTGAATAGTAACCCATAAATAGTAACTCGTAAAAGAAAAATACCAAAGAAAATCATATTCCATGACGAGTACAAAAGAAATGATATCTCATATGAGTATAATAGAATATACGAAACTGCAAATGGATTTTCACCCGCCATGCAGTAATCCACGTAGATAGATCATTTCCACAATTTAATAAGGAATGAATACGAATAATCATTCACCATGCATGCGGTAATCCACATAGCCAGGTTATTCCAACAGAATAATAAAGAATGGAATAACAGAAGAATTCACCAGCGCGCATGTAATTCGCATGACAAAGTTATTCCAACGTAATAATAAAGAATGGAACCAGTCATACGTAACTCGGATGTATGTGATATTCCAACGAGTAATAATAAAGAATGGAACCGGGTCATGCGTAATCCGAACAGACAAGATATTCCAACAGAATAATAAAGAATGGAATAACAATAGAATTCACCAGGCATACGATAGACCTCACAAACAGGTTATTCCAACAGAATAATAAAGAATGGAATAATAGAAGAATTTCACCATGTATGCGGTAATTCGCATAGACAGGTTATTCCAACAGAATAATAAAGAATGGATTAACAACCCTTACGAGTATTGAAAGAAAATAACTCTCTTCATGAATATGAAAGAATAATACCCCTTACCTTAGAAGAAACTGGATACTGGAATAGTGAGGTAGCAGATTTCTCTTCTTCTTTCTCTCTATAATAATTGCTCTATAGCTTTAGTGAATTGGTCAGAAATGAAGGAAGAATGAGCTTCTATTTATAGCAAAATATGGTCAGTCTGCTTCCATTCGTTGGAGGATGTCCAGGACATTGTCAGTCTGCTTCCCTTGGCTTATGAAAAATTCTTGGAATTCTTTCGAGGCAGTTTGCAGATTTGTGATGCTGTCCAACATAAGTTTGTTCTGGGAGTCTTGAGTCGTCTATAAGATAAGAAGAACATCCCTGTGTCTTTTAGCTGCTTGGAAGTGGATTTGATCCCTGTCATTTATGCTCTTAAGCATCTCTTTGATGATCTTCCTAAGCTTCTTTATGAGCTCAGAGCTTAGGGTGCTTAGGAGACCATTGGCAGCATTGATCATTTTAGTCAGTCTCATTTGAATGAGTTCAGTGTGAGCTTCAAGACTGTCATCTATGTCCTTGATCACTTTCTTCGATAATTCTGACAACTCAGTTTTGGTGGGCAAATTTGAAAGGAATTCGCAGAGTTGTGGATTGTGTGGAGGAGGAGGAGGTGCTCTTTCGTATTGATCTTGTAAGGTGTAGAGAGCAAGATCAAGGTTGAAATATTCATTTGACGATGAGGAGGGAATATCTTGTAACGCCCCCAAATTCAGGTACATGAAACCCGAACTCGGTATTTTACGATACCATTTCTATGAGCGGAATAATACTAATAATAATAACAATAATATAAATATCAAACTTAACTTACATTTATCAGAGTCTAATCCCAAGTACGCAACCTTTACTATAATTATTTACATGATATATAATACATATCATTGTCTATATATTGTCTAACTATTACAAAAGATACCATTAAACATATTCTGTTTGCTTTCCTGTTCACTTGTTCTTGGCCGAACCTTCTAGCTGTTCACACTTATCTAAAAACATTTAAATTAAGCAAGGATGAGCATTTGAGTGCCCAACAAGTAATAACAATTATAACTATATTTAGCTGAAAGAATAAAATGTTTTCTTTGTACATCACTTCTACAACGAATTTATAGTTGTTAAGTAAACTGAACATATAATAATAACATAATAATTCTATCTCAACTTTTTGAAACTACGTATTGACTATATGTATAGGGTAGTCGACATACAATGAACATTATTTTAAATTTTCGATAAGGTTAGACAAAACTTCATTTGCAAACTGTCATAGCTTACGGGCACGAGGGTGTACATCCCATGGACCTTGTATTGATCAATACTACATTACAAGAACGATATGATCGTTCACTCTTTCCGCCTTGGGCGCATAAAAGTTTTCCCTTGATTGTGATGTTCTTACTTAGACTGGAATTCGAACCAAAACTATTTGATTGGATACAAAAAGGTTTTAACTTATTCAACGATATTTCTGAATATGTGTCTAGCTGGGTCAAATAGCTTAGACGGCTTTATATATATATATATATATATATATATATATATATATATATATCAATATGTGTTTAACTATAATGATTATCCAAGTGGGGACACTTGTGTAACCATATTTAGAAATTAATGAACATAATATATATTTGAATTACCATATACTAACATGTTGATAAACAATGATCGGATATAGAATATATCACAATAGGGTTAATAATATAGCATAATAATAATATAATTACAAACTTCTTACTCATGTCCATCAGATATAAAGGAAATGCAAAGGTAAAATACTTGCTGATCTTGCTACTTACACAGATTCAGAACTTAGTTCTATCTTTTATATCGAAACCTATCATTAATAAGATCATTTGATCGATTAGAATAACATACTATAACACATAGCACTGCTTATTGCAATCAGCACATAACCTAATCACATTGTCACATATGTTCCACAACCATTAAATCACAAATAAACATAAATATAGTCAAAATATCTATGTTCAGATTAATTTCTGAAACCCGTTGGCGTACCAAAAACTTTATCGAGTAATTATCGAGTCTAAGACTCTATATTGAAGTTCAATATCTATTTAGACTATTTAAGTAATAGTCATATTATTCTTAAATGACTTATAATAATTTTTAAACATTTATTATCATTTATCATAAATTTTCAAACATCTAATCATTATTAAATGATTTAAATATTAAAAAATTATATTATCATTAATATTTAATTAATATTAAACCATTAATGAAATCGTTTCCAAAATGTTAAAGTTATTTTTAATAACTCAAAATACTTTTAAAGTATTAATATTACCCTTAAATGATTTTTAAACATTTAAAATCATTTTTAAATAATTACCATTAATGTTAAAGTATTAATGTATTATTTATCAAAATATTAAAAGTCTTTATTTATAACTTAAAATATTTTTATTTCATTTATTTACTTTTTAAATGATTTTAAATAAATAAAACAATTTTAAAACTATTTATTTAATATAATTATTAAATATATCTAATATCATTTGATATTAAATTATTAATGAAATTTTCTTTTAAATATCAAAAGTTATAATTTATAACTTAAAATATCTTTAAACACTTTATTTTCATTTTAAATGATTTTTTATAATATTGAAATCATTTTAAACTAATTTATTTAATATAATTATTAAATAATTTTAACATCATTAATAGTAATTAATTAATGAGCTTTATCTTTAAATATTGAAAGTTATATTTTATAACTTAAAATACTTTTAAAATCTTTATTTTCATTTAAAATGATTTTTCTAATACTAAAATCATTTTTAAACTAATTTATTTAATATAAGTATTAAATAAATCTAATATCAATAATATTAAATAATTAATATTTTTCATGAAAAATATCAAAAGTTATATTTTATAACTTAAAATATTTTTATAACCTTTATATAATTTTTTAAATTATTAATTCTATTTATTTAATACATTTATTAAATAAAATAATTATCATTAATATTGATTAATTAATGAAATTCATCCTAAAATATTAAAAGTCACTAAAAATAACTTAAAATATTTTATTATACCATAATATTATTTTTCATGATTTTTCATGTGTATTTAAATAATTTTTACATAACTTATTTAATATTATAATTAAATAAATTAAATACCATTTATATTCCAAAATATTAAATATTTATGAAATATACTCAATATAATTTAAAACTATTTCTTTAGAATTTAAAATAATTTTTCAGAATTTATTTAGTATTTTTAATAAATAAAAATCTTTTATTTCTATTTATTTATTTAATATATTTATTTCTTAAATAAACTGTCGCTAAAAGGGCCCTATAGCAACAGAACCGTCGCTATAGGTGTTCTTGGTGTTCTTCATGAAACCCAGAACATCATAATCAGTGAACGAGTGAGCTACTTTGACCATCATTTTAATGCATGATCTAATGTTTTCTGGGTATCTAATGTTATTACACATGTATACACATATAATACTACATACACAAACAAAAAGTCATGGTCATGTAACAACAGATCGAGATAATTATAAGCCTTCAAAACGTTTCGATAAAGGTCGTTTTCTTCATTTTTGGTTTTCCAGAAAATGAAGAACAGTTGATGGTACTATATTTAGATCCTTCTAACTTACGTTCTGGTTCTAGTTTGTGAGATATAATTGTTCAAACATGTAGCCACAATGTCAGGGTCCATTTTTATAACATTATTGTTAGTTCCTAGTAGGCACAAGTTATCTAGAAGGGGGGGTTGAATAGATATTTGAAAATCTTTTCGTTTTAACTTGTTCTTAGATAATGATTAAAACTTTGCGGAATTAGTATTTGTTTTAATCTTCTTTACCAAGCAATGGAGTTATGAGCGAGTAAGGCAGTTATAGCACATATAACAGTTATAGCAGTTATAGCAGTTATAGCATAAATGTAAACGACACAGTTGTTTTTAAGTGGTTCAGAGCACTCAAAGCTCCTAGTCCACTCTTCTACTCAACGAGTAGGATATCCACTAAGGATGTCTTTTGCAATCTTCTGAATCACATGTATATTCCTTCTGCAGACCGGCGATCTAGGAACTTCTCTAGTTCACTCTTGAACTCTTTAAGTCCAGCAGACTTGGCTTTCTTACAGTTCACTACGAACTCTTCAAGTCCAGCAGACTTGGTATACTTCTTCAGTTGATTGATAGTTGTTGAGTTCTTGATGGTTGCTACTCAGTTGCTGTGTAAGCACTGGTTCGTTAAGAACTGAGTAGCTGAGCAAGCTTTGCAATATCTCAGATCGTAGAGTTGAGCTTGAGAGAGATGTTCACGTTGTTTGATTAATGCTTGCTTATTCTTTCTCTCATCTGTCTGATCTGTATATATGTGATGTTGAAAACTATCCATTGGATCCATCCGTTGAAGCATTAAATGCATCTGAACTTTCTGTACTGTGATGGAGACATTTATGCACATCTTCTGAATTCTGCATTCTGGCCCACTGACACTGCAGGCTGCTTTCTCACCTACCACCTGAAAAGGTGTTTTGTCCCTCTTACCCATAGTACTATCCTTAGCTTCTTCAATACGCTTCTTTGTTGCATACTAAGGATATTTCATACAATCTGGGACTGATGAGTACTGCAGCATCTGGGATCCATTCCTCACTTATTGAAAACACAGATCATTCTACTGGCCATTTTCGGCGTGAGGCGATGATGATGCTTTCTACGATTTGGATCGTGGTGTTCTCTACGATTTAGATCGTAGTGTCTTTTCATCTTTTTTCACACTACGATGCTATTAGTTGAGAGCACTACGATTTCCCTTTAAAACCTTCATACACTACGATCTTCTCTTGCTCGTGTTGTTGACTCTACGGTTCCCGAGAGCATACTACGATCGTTGACTTGTAAACTTCATGTTTCCTTCAAAGACACTATGATCGTGGAGTTAGCTCGGCAATCGTTGGGACCACTCTACTAAGTCCGAAGAGTCTCCTTCAAGGCGCAGCACACTACGATCTTCGTGCTCTACGTTTTTACGCCTTGACTTCGCAATGTTGATCAAACTGATGCACTATGATTTCTTCAAGACTAATCTATTACATCTTAAGATCAACCTAACAGTTTGATCTTTCTATCTATACATTCTTTAACAGAATGATACACGTTGAAAGCTTAGATCAGCCTAACAATTTTGATCTATCACTAAGTCCTTGTACATATATTCATTTAAGGACCTTACAAATAATCATGAACACATGCATTAAAACATCAAATCATAATATGTATTCTCCCAACAATCTCCCCCTATTTGATGTTGACATAACCAAGGAGATTTGTTGTCATGATTATTAGTGACTAGATGCATTTGCAGGAAATTTAAACATGACTTAGTATTTCAAAGGAGCAAATTAAATTTTTAAAGAATAAGCATGAATTTATTGATGATCAGAAGATATTACAATATAGCATTACATCAATAAAACATTAAACTCTCAACTTATCTCTGTTTTCTTGGTCTCTTCTGTGGAGGAGGATTGGCATACTCTTCAACCCTTCTTTTCCTTTGAGCTTCCTCATTCCTTGCTAACTCTTCCAGCTCGCTTAGACTTAGAACTGGATTCTCTTCATGTCTGCGCATGAATGCAGGATCTCCAATTGGCATTCTTATGCGTATCGTAGACACGTCTTGTGAGCTAGGAGTTGGCTCCTTATGACTCAGAGGAATAGCTATAGGAATAGCTGTTACAATTTCCTGATGACCAGATCGTTGAGTCTGATGATGTCTTACAGGAGGGCTTCGTGATGTCTAAGCATGAAATTAACTTCTCCCCCTTTCTTGAGTTTCATGACCTCTTCCTCTACCTTGACCTCCTTGATGTCAGCATCAAGGGTTCGAATATCGGCAGACAGCCGATTAACTCCTTGAACAAGCTCATTCAGTTGGCTTTGGGTTTGAGCAATGTCCTCTCTATTCTCCTTGATCTGTTTTTCAGCTCTAGCTTCTTTATTTTGGAAGACTGTCAGAATCATATCATTATGATGGTCCTGATTGGCATAAGATTTCTGGAAGTCATAGACAGAAGCTTTCAAGTTGAGAATATTGTCCAGCATAATTTGATGTTGACGATCTTGGTTTTTCTGTATTTCAAGCACAGCCTCTCTTTGTTTGGCAGCAACCTAGAAATGGATCTCATCCTTGTATGATATACTCTTCAGAATCTCTTTGATAATTTCCCTTAGCCTCATAGTGAGCTTAGTATTCATTGTACTAGGGAATTTGTTAGCAGCTTTTATCATTTGATTCAGGCAGATGTTGAGGAGATCAGAGTGGGTTTCCAGACTTGCTTCGATAGACTTGATCATCTGCTCAGAGGTTTCTTTTAAGTCATCCTTGGTAGGCAGGATTGGGAGAGCATTATTTGATTGGGGATTGTCCATTTGAGGGGTTCTTGGTGGAGATTGATCTTGCAAATTGTACAACGCAAGATCAAGACTGAAAAAGTCATGTGATGAGGAGGATGGTATATCAGTTGGAGGGGTTTGGGTTTGGATATCTGTGATAGGTTACTTTACGATTTCAACATTGGACTCTACGATGTGGCTTGAGTCTGGAATCTTAGAGTTGGTGATTTGAGGGAGTAGGGAAAGGTTGACTTCTTCTGGTTCTTCAGTTACAGAATTTTGGGATTCTACAACTGGAAACTGATTTATTGGATTGGGAAACACTTCCAGCCATTTAGGAAATTCATAGAAATAGCTAAATGAAGATAATGGCAGGTGATTAACTCTAAAACTGGTATGGATAGTCAATACCTCAGGTTTGTCTTTTGATGAGGAATGGTTGGTAAGCAGCTTTTTGGCGAAGATGACTTTCCCTGGAAATCCATGAGCCAGAACTGAGATTGTTGGATATTCCTTGAAGCTCCAGAACATGTGATCCCATGATTTCAGGATTTGAGCTTGATGGTATGCCATCATGGGTAGGTAAGAAAACATTTGGTTGTATAGATAACTTTTGTATCCATCTTTCCCCACACCAGTAATTTCAAGCTCATTATCATCATCATTTTCTTCCTCTTCTTTGTTTTCTTCTGAAGAATCCATTATCTCAATGGCCTCTGGAAGGTTTGGCATTGGTTCATCTCCATCTTGAGCAAGGACCTCTTCTTCAGCCATTGGGATATTATGAGGCTCCCCCTTACTATGAACATCTTCTTAGAGGTTTAGAAACTCCCCCTCAGTTGGTAAATCTTCTTCTAAGTTCAGAGAGTCCTTCCAGTTGGAACCTTTTCTTGAGCGAGAGGCTTCTCCCCTCAATAGATGTATACTCGATCATGAGAATTTCAGGAATCTCCCCCTCACCGGAGCATCTTCTTCTAAGTTTACTTGGGATAGTTCTACTTTTGCGCCCACACTCTCGCTTCCTTCTTTAGTATTTTTTCATTCTCAAGAATATACTTCTTGACCAGCTTTCTCCTTGCTTTGCTGGTTTTAGTCACCACTTCTGGACTCTCTTGAGTCTTTGTTTTGCCAAGTTGATCGTACCACTCTTCTTGAAGCGCCTTCTTCCATTTCGCCACACTTGGCCGGGTCTCGAGAATAGCGAGAGACTCTACGATCAAGACACTTTGTTGTATTTTGGACTTATGACCAGTCTTGTTCTTCTTTAAGATCTGTGAAATAGTGGCTTGATCCTCTTCAGCTTCCTCTTGTTGTTGCATGTTCCTTAGCCTCCTTAGAGTCTCTATGTCAGAGGACTCTACAGGAATGTTAGTTATAGATCCTTGAGGCTCTTCGACTTGTCTTGGCCTTAGCTTTCTCTTGCCCTTGCTTTTTCTGGCAAGAGCAGAGGGTTCTCCCTTGTCTGTTTTTTCTTCTTCTTCAACTTCTTTGACAACAGACATTCCTCCTGGAAAGCCTGCTTCCTTTTGTTCCCCAGTTCTCCCACTGGACTCTGTCATCATTCTTACATAATCAGCAGGGTTCCTTTCCCAGTTCTTTAACAACTGTTGTGTCATTCTTCGATTTGGGTTGATAGCTTCTCCTTCATCATCCCCAATTTTGTCACCCAATGCAGATTGCAGAATGATGCTAATGAATCTCCCATACAGCATCTTCGGAGTACTCTTTGATTTCTTTGAGCTTACGATCCACTTGTTGATCCACTCGAGTAATACAGCCCCATAATTTAGTTGAGTACCATGAACCAAAGCAAACATGAGTTTGAGCTGAGTCTCATTTACCGAGTCATGACCTGAGCTCTTGCAGCAAATGCATTTCCCAATAATGTCAGCCAAAAATTCGTACCTTTGAGAGAACTCCTTCTTTTTGTAGCCTTTCACAGAGGGATTCTTCTTGTGGTGCATTTTCTTCAAACCCTCTTGGAAGTTTATGCTGTCTAGAAATGGGTGCCCCATGTTCTTGAAACCTAGGGCCAGATTGAAGTTTTCTTCCCTTAGCATCATTTCAACTCCTCTTACTCGTGTAGTGATGGTGTTGTGTTCGTACACTCCATTCTTGTAAAACTCCTTCACTAGCTTGGGATAGATGTGGGTGTCGGTGCTTAGTGCCTCTTCGAGACCTGCCTTCTTTAGTAGTGCTAAGGTCTTGTGAAATTTTGGTGGAGCATCTTTGAACTCATCGAAATAGAGTCTGTAGCCTGAGATTACATTTGAAGCAGCCATGATTCTATAGTTGAGAAGTGGAATACGACTGAGCTTTCTCTTGAGTTAGGGTTTTGATTTGAGTGAGAGAGAGAGAGAGATAATCTTTTGAACTTCAGATTTCAAAAAAACACGGTTCCAATTTGTACTTGTAGCTTCCCTCTCTCTTTTTTTGACTTAGTGGGATAGGTGTCGCCTTATGCTTGGCTCAACGATTTTGACTGTACATGAATGTACTGATTTTCCCTTTGAGTCTTCAGTGCTGAGATGTCCTTAGGATGACTACGATCGTAGAGATAGTCTTCTGGTCGTTGAGTCTGTCCTGCGATCGTCGAGTCTGTCCGGTAGTCGTTGAGTCTGATCACCATTCGTAGAGTCTGTCCTACGATCGTCGAGTCTGTTCGGATCCTTGTGATGAGTTTTTGACTAAGCATTCTTTTTAAGGTAACTCAGGAAGGGCCAACCTCTTGGTGATTCAAGGGTTAGGTTTGTCCCTGAGGCACCTCTTAAAGAGATTATGTAAGACCCCGAATTTTATGAAATAAAAGTATTCAATTTTTTATAATTACTATTCATGAGTTACTATTCATGAGTTACTATTCACGATTTACTATTCACGAGTTACTATTCATGAGTTACTATTCACGAGTTACTATTCATGAGTTACTATTCACGAGTTACTATTCACGAGTACTATTCATGAAGCATGATAATTTTTTTTCGTAGAAGAAGGCATTGCTTAATAATTGTTACAAAGTAATTATCGCTCAATATTTTATTTTATTGATTCAATAATTGCTACGTTGATATTTTATATTATTGTTGTTTCAATAATTGTCACTAAGACAAAGATTTTCCATTATCTGAGCAATAATTCATATTATCCTAATAATATTATTGGATAACATTATTGGCAATGTCTAGAAAGTTTTGTCTAAGGAGAGGTTTGGTCACCTAATCAAGGCTACCAAGAAGGAGAAATTTTATCGAAAGCCCCCTCTTTCCTGAACCGCCTCGTTGTCATTATTGTGATTCTGTAATAATATTTGTGAATAATTAATTATTGATTAATATGATAAGGAAAATATTCATTTTATGTGGATATAGATGGAGAAAATTTTAAAGTGACAATTGTTGAAAATTAATATTTTATCTTTTTTCTCGATAAAATAATTCATTTAAATATATTATTTTAATAATACATTAATGGTGATATTTTTATAATAAATGTGCGATATGTGAGTATATGAGGAGGAAGAGTATTTTTGTGGCATTAAATGATTAACACATGTTTTGTGTGTGTCGCGGACCCCATTTCTTGATCGAAATTTGATTATAAATTTGTAAAATCGCTTTGTTTGTGGATTTCTGGCCAATTTCGCTTGGAATTTGGAAAAACTTTCTTCCGAAAAGTTGTAGAGAATTGAATTTCCTATAAAAACTTGCGATTCGAATTTTCCGATAAAAGGGCTATTTATTATGAATTATTGAGTTCAAGTTCAAATAATTGATTTTGGAAGTTTTATTTATTTTATTAATAAAAACGTTTTTTATATTTTTTGTGGCCTCATTAAACATGTGAAAAATCAGCTGATTTCAAATGTCTAGAGGTGGGCTTGAAATTTGATAATAATATTATTATTATATTCAATTTTTGCTTTGGTGTTCTAAACAATTTCCTATAAATAGGTGCTTAGGTTAGAATTGAAAATCACACCGTAAATCAAGTTTTCTCTCTATATTATCGAGCGTATTCTTGTGAGTATTTTGAGTATACTTTGAGTATTGCTATACGGTGCAAGTTCGTTTAGCGTTATATCCGACATTCCAGTATTGCTCTTTTGAGGTAAGGGATAGTAAGGGATTTTAAGAGTTATTATGTTTTTAGTTTCAAAATTTTTCAGAACCTTCAAAAATTTTGGAAATATTTGAAATGATATTTTGATGAGTTTTGTAGATTGTGTCCAAAAATGGCGATTTTTGGATGTATAGATTAGGAGTTATGGATTTTATGAGAAAAGACTATTTTAAAAGTAACTATTTATAACTCCTTGTGATTAACTCCAAAATTGATGAAATTTTTATTGGGAGTACATCTATATAATATCAGTATACCGTGTAAATTTCAGAATTTTTGGACAAAAGTACAATTTATGATAAATGTTTAAATATTCGGTGGTTTTGGCCATGTGAAAAATAGTAAATGAATTTTAAAAATTTGAGAAAATATATATTCAATATGGGACTATATTCTTCTAAATCCCAGAAAATAAATATTTTTGGAACTGATTTGGTATTTTTCATGAAAATGTTCTAGTTATGAGTAAATGAATTAAATATGTTATGTGAAGTAAGAAAATTGGAAAATATGATTTATTGGCTTGAGAATCATATATGAGGTATATGCAGATTTTTATGAGGGTTTTGGTTAATGATGATGAAATCTTATGAGGTTGGCATTTTAGAAGATTAAATGCATTAATTATTAAAGTGTAAATAATTGGATTAAATTATTTATAAGTTTAAGAAATGATTAAAATATTATTATAATATTAATAATATTAGATTATGAGATTTCTAAGTGATTTATAACATTTGGATTAAGGTGTTATAAATATTGATATAGATTTTATTATGAAACTTTATCTTTTCGTATCGAGGATTACTATACGTGTCATACTGCGATTTATGTATTTAATACGGGTACTATTCACGACAAATTGGTTTCTTCTCCCACCAAATTATCGTTGATTTATGAATCTTACTCTTGAAATTAAAACCATGTTTTGATTATATTGTTTTTATATAACATTCTTATAACCCTAATGATGATATTTCTCTTTGACTTGAGTGTAAAGATGGGTAGATTATTGGTACGATCGTGACTATAGGTTCTCTTTGGCGAGAGTGCAAAAGTTGAATTGTTGATCGGGTATGATCATGACCATTAAATTTATAATTGAATATTTTTAGCTTAAGTGCAAAGGTGAATTGATCAACATGGTTATAATTATTGTTATATAACTTCTGAAATGATTATGTATTTCTTTGATATATGAATATCTTTGGCCTGTAGTGCAAAGATGACCATTGTTGAATATCTTTGGTTCAGAGTGCAAAGATGACCTATTGTTGAATATCTTTGGCCCGTAGTGCAAAGATGACTGTTGTTGAATATCTTTGGCTCAGTAGTGCAAAGATAACTTGTTATTGAATATCTTTGCACATGTAGTGCAAAGATGAATCGTTGATGAATATCTTTGGTAGTGGTGCAAAGATGAATTTATTAGTATGATTATAAACAGAACTGTGATTTGGTATAACCATGATCTTTGATGTTTCGTAAAGACAAAGATGAAATTATCTTCGCCCCGGATGAGAAGAGGAATTTAGAACTACAATTATGATTATGAAGTTATACATGTGATTGTGGGCGAGAAATTGTTGATTGATGTTACTGTGGATAAAACATTGTTGGTGGACTTTTAACATGGAGAAGATAATAGATTTTATGGTCTATTCGACTCTTCTAATGGATTGCTCATTCCACGCGCAACTATGGTTGAAAAGTTTTATCATCTACCATATGTTCTAAATCTCGATTTATTCGATGAAGACTATTGATAATTTATTTATCTTTAGTCATAATATTCTTTATCGAGCTAGTTGTGCTCACCCTTTTGTTTCACAATTCCTTTCGTAATAAAAGTGTAGTCAATCGAGGGGATAGCGAGGAATAGAATGGTGGTCTATAGATGTTGAGGGTGAGGTGTTTTAACTTGGAAGGGTGTTTTGCCACTATCATACAAGATGTCTACTGACATACAACCTCGTGTCATCATAAGATATGGTTGTGCTCATCCACTTGCTGAGTATATTTACAAGCACTACCTATATAATCTTGGTGTTTGTTTGGAGTATAATACCCAATTAGAGACAGTGGAGATAATGATATGTCAAGAGAAGACACACCATTGGGAAGAATATGATAGTAATCTTCTCGTTTTTTTTTTGGTCTATCAATCAACCAAGGATAATTACGTGGCCATATGATATCTACCATAACCTAAAAGCATGGCCTCCCATGTACGAAGGTTTCTCGAGCACTTCCCAAAGATTCTAATTTCTAAAATGCTTTTGACTATACCTTTATGTAAGGTGTCTTTGTGATGATGTGCTACATGGTTGGTATATATTTGTATCCAAACTCACAAAGATACGTGTTGTTGTATTTTTGCACGACAATTGTTGTAATAAAGTTGTAGTTGTTTTTCTGTACCATGTATTTGGCGACTCAGAATGGGTTGGATGGAATGGACCTATTTTGGGGGCATCACAGTTGGTATCAGAGCTATAAGTAAAGAGCCCCGAGCCTCTCACCGGTGACTTCACAGTTGATGGGGAATGCACCGCCGGACTCTCCGTGAGGGGACGCCTGCTCATGCAAGCAACAAACCGAAAGGTATCAATGTGAGGTCTTGACACAAGTTGGTGTCCAGAGTCACAGGTTAATATCGAGCTTAGGGATATGATCTTTGGCGAGATCGAGATTAGAACTAGGAGGGAGAGATGAGTAAATTCTTTCGCTAGTGTGTCCTACCTAAGCTTATTTGTTGGTCACCATAATATCGGATATTATGTGATATGTTAATTTGTTAAATTAACCCTTGTTTTGAAGTCAGATTCTAGAATGATATCCTAAATACGGGAGATGAGCAATGGAGAAATCATGCCATGATGAGGGGATATAGAATCAAATGAAAGCAAGGTATTCTCAACTCTTTGAAATACTGTGTACGTAAATTTCGGGGACGAAATTTCATAAGGAGGGAGATTGTAAGACCCCTAATTTTATGAAATAAAAGTATTCAATTTTTTATAATTACTATTCATGAAGTTACTATTCACGAAAGTTACTATTCATGAAGTTACTATTCATGAGTTACTATTCACGAGTTACTATTCACGAAGTTACTATTCACGAAGTTACTATTCACGAGTACTATTCATGAAGCATGATAATTTTTTTTCGTAAGAAGGCATTACTCAATAATTGTTATAGTAATTACTGCTCAATATTTTATTTTATTGATTCAATAATTGCTACGCGATATATTATATATATTGTTGTTTCAATAATTGTTACTAAGACAAAGATTTTCCATTATCTGAGCAATAATTCATATTATCCTAATAATATTATTGGATAACATTATTGGCAATGTCTAGAAAGTTCTGCTCTAAGGAGAGGTTTGGTCACCTAATCATGCTACCAAGAATGAGAAATTCTTATTGAAAGCCCCTTTCCTGAACCTTTCCTCGTTGTCATTATTGTGATTCTGTAATATTATTTGTGAATAATTAATTATTGATTAATATGATAAGGAAAATATTCATTTTATGTGGATATAGATGGAGAAAATTTTAAAGTGACAATTGTTGAAAATTAATATTTTATCTTTTTCTCGATAAAATAATTCATTTAAATATATTATTTTAATAATACATTAACTATGATATTTTTATAATAAATGTGCGATATGTGAATATATGAGGAGGAGGAAGAGTATTTTGTGGCATTAAATGATTAACACATGTTTTGTGTGTTCGGTGGACCCCATTTCTCGATCGAAATTTGATTATAAACAGTAAAATCGCTTTGTTTGTGGATTTCTTGGTCCAATTTCTGCTTGGAATTTGGAAAACTTTCTTCCGAAAAGTTGTAGAGAATTGAATTTCCTATAAAAACTTGCGATTCGAATTTTCCGATAAATGTGCTATTTATTATGAATTATTGAAGTTCAAGTTCAAATAATTGATTTTTGAAGTTTTATTTATTTTATTAATAAAAACGTTTTTTATATTTTGTGGCCTCATTAAACATGTGAAAAATCAGCTGATTTCAAATGTCTAGAGGTGGGCTTGAAATTTGATAATAATATTATTATTATATTCAATTTTTTGCTTTGGTGTTCTAAACAATTTCCTATAAATAGGATGCTTAGGTTAGAATTGAAAATCACACCAGAAACTGAAGTTTTCTCTCTCTATATTATCGAGCGTATTCTTGTGAGTATTTTGAGTATACTTTGAGTATTGCTATACGGTGCAAGTTCGTTTAGCGTTATATCCGACATTCCAGTACTGCTCTTTTGAGGTAAGGGATAGTAAGGGATTTTAAGAGTTATTATGTTTTTAGTTTCGAAATTTTTCAGAACCTTCAAAAATTCTGGAAATATTTAAAATGATATTTTGATGAGTTTTGTAGATTGTGTCCAAAAATGGCGATTTTTGGATGTATAGATTAGGAATTATGGATTTTATGAGAAAAGACTATTTTAAAAGTAACTATTTATAACTCCTTGTGATTAACTCCAAAATTGATGAAATTTTTATTGGAAGTACATCTATATAATATCAAGATACCGTGAAAATTTCAAATTTTTGACAAAAGTACAATTTATGATAAATGTTTAAATATTCGGTGGTTTTGGCCATGTGAAAATAGTAAATGAATTTTAAAAATTTCGAGAAAATATATATTCAATATGGGACTATATTCTTCTAAATCCCGTAAAATAAATATTTTTGGAACTGATTTGGTATTTTCATGAAAATGTTCTAGTTATGAGTAAATGAATTAAATATGTTATGTGAAGTAAGAAAATTGGAAAATATGATTTATTGGCTTGAGAATCATATATGAGGTATATGCAGATTTTTATGAGGGTTTTGGTTAATGATGATGAAATCTTATGAGGTTGGCATTTTAGAAGATTAAATGCATTAATTATTAAAGTGTAAATAATTGGATTTAATTATTTATAAGTTTAAGAAATGATTAAAATATTATTATAATATTAATAATATTAGATTATGAGATTTCTAAGTGATTTATAACATTTGGATTAAGGTGTTATAAATATTGATATGGATTTTATTATGAAACTTTATCTTTTTCGTAATCGAGTTATTACGCATCGATACTGGTACTACGTATTTAATATTTGGGTACTATTCACTTACAAATTGGTTTCTTCTCCCACCAAATTATCGCTGATTTATGAATCTTACTCTTGAAATTAAAACCATGTTTTGATTATATTATTTTTATATAACATTCTTATAACCCTAATGATGATATTTCTTTAACTTGAGTGTAAAGATGGGTAGATTATTGGTACGATCGTGACTATAGGTTCTCTTTGCCAAAGAAGGTGCAAAAGTTGAATTGTTGATCGGTATGATCATGACCATTAAATTTATAATTGAATATTTTTAGCTTAAGTGCAAAGGTGAATTGATCAACATGGTTATAATTATTGTTATATAACTTCTGAAATGATTATGTATTTCTTTGATATATGAATATCTTTGGCCTATAGTGCAAAGATGACCTGTTGTTGAATATCTTTGGTTCGTAGTGCAAAGATGACCTATTGTTGAATATCTTTGGCCCGTAGTGCAAAGATGACCTGTTGTTGAATATCTTTGGCTCGTAGTGCAAAGATAACTTGTTGTTGAATATCTTTGGCATGTAGTGCAAAGATGAACTGTTGATGAATATCTTTGGCCGTGGTGCAAAGATGAATTTATTAGTATGATTATGAACAGGAACTGTGATTTGGTATAACCATGATCTTTGATGTTTCGTAAAGAAGACAGTGATGAAATTATCTTCGTTCCGGATGAGAAGAGGAATTTAGAACTACAATTATGATTATGAAGTTATACATGTGATTGTGGATGTGAATTGTTGATTGATGTTACAAGGATAAAACATTGTTGGTGGACTTTTAACATGGAGAAGATAATAGATTTTATGGTCTATTCGACTCTTCTAATGGATCGCTCATTCATTTACGCAACTATGGTTGAAATGTTTTATCATCTACCATATGTTCTAAATCTCCGATTTATTACATCGATGAAGACTATTGATAATTTATTTATCTTTAGTCATAATATTCTTTATCGAGCTAGTTGTGCTCACCCTTTTTTTCAATTCCTTCGTGTAATAAAAGTGTAGCATTTGGGTCGAGCTGGGATAGCGAGGAATAGAATGGTGGTCTATAGATGTTGAGGGTGAGGTGAATTTAACTTGGAAGGGTGTTTTGCCACTATCATACAAGATGTCTAATGACATACAACCTCGTGTCATCATAAGACATGGTTGTGCTCATCCACTTGCCGAGTATATTTACAAGCACTACCTATATAATCTTGGTGTTTGTTTGGAGTATAATACCCAATTAGAGACAAATGGAGATAATGATATGTCAAGAGAAGACACACCATTGGGAAGAATATGATAGTAATTTTCTCATTTTTCTTTGGGGTCTATCAATCAACCAAGGATAATTCTGTGGCCATATGATATCTACCATAACCTAAAAGCATGGCCTCCCATGTATGGAAGGTTTCCTTGAGCACTTCCCAAAGATTCTAATTTCTAAAATGCAGCTTTTGACTATACCTTTATGTAAGGTGTCTTTGTGACGTACACAGCTTGGTATATATTTGTATCCAAACTCACAAAGATACGTGTTGTTGTATTTTGCACTACACAATTGTTGTAATAAAGTTGTAGTTGTTTTTCTTGCACCATGTTCAAGCGACTCGTAATGGGTTGGATGGAATGGACCTATTTTGGGGGCGTCACAGATTACATTTTTATGAGGCTTGTCATCACAGGATTCACTTTGCTTGTTGGAAGGGCTTTAGGTCATCGTCGAGTCTGCACTATGATAGTTGAGTCTTTGTTACGATCGTTGAGGTAGTTGTTCTGCTCAACTTTCTACGATCGAGAACTTCCTCGATCATGTCTCACGATTTTGAGTACGTACCTTTATATCTATCATGGTTAGCACAATCTAGAGCATACAGTTCATGGTTGAAGATTTAGCATGCCTAGCTCACTTATTAACTTGTTAAATCTGGATTCATCTAGTGGTTTTGTAAAAACATCAGCAAGTTGATTTTCAGTAGGGATATATTGTAAAGATATAGTTCCATTTTGCACATGATCCCTAATGAAGTGCTACCTTATTTCTATATGCTTGGTCCTAGAATGCATGACAGGATTATGAGTTATTATTATGGCACTTGTGTTATCACAGTGTATGGGAATAGATTTGAAATCGAACCCATACTCAGCTAGCTGATTTCTCATCCAAAGGATCTCGAGCATGGCAATACCTACCGATGTAATATATTCAAATTTTGCAGCAAATAAGTAGACACTGAGTTTTGCTTTTTGCTAAACTAGGACACAAGTCTATTTCCAAGAAGTTGACAAGTGCCACTGGTACTTTTTCTGTCTATTTTGCATCCTGCAAAATCAACATATGTGTATCCTATCAGTTCAAATGATGATTCCTTGGGATACCATAGCCCCAAGTAGGGTGTACCCTTGAGATACCTGAAGATCCTCTTTACAGCAGACAAATGTGACTCTTTAGGGTTAGCCTGAAATCTAGCACATATGCATGTTGCAAACATTATATCTGGTCTACTGGCAGTTAGGTATAAAAGAGAACCTATCATACCTTTGTATTGAGTTATATCAATACATTTACCTTTCTCATCCTTGTCAAGCTTGGTTGCAGGAGCAATTGGTGTTTTCATTGGAGAGGCTGATTCCATGCCATACTTCTTTAGTAAGTCTTTGATGTATTTGGCTTGGTTAATGAATATTCCTTCATCAGTCTGCTTCACTTGCAGACCAAGGAAGAAATTCAGCTCACCCATCATGCTCATTTCAAACTTGCTCTGCATTAGCTTAGAGAATCTCTTACATAACTTTTCATCAGTAGAACCAAAAATGATATCATCAACATATATTTGAACTAGTAAGACTTTGTCTTTATGCTTTCTAAGAAATAGTGTGGTATCTACTCTACCTCTAGTGAACCCATTTTTTATTAAGAAGTTAGTCAATGTTTCATACCATGCTCTAGGTGCTTGTTTAAGACCATATAAAGCTTTGTCTAATCTATAGACATAATTGGAAAGAGATGGATTGATGAAACCTGGAGGTTGTTCTACGTAGACTTCTTCTTGAAGCTCTCCATTTAGAAATGCACTCTTGACATCCATTTGGAAGACTTTGAACTTCATGTGGGCAGCAAAGGCAAAAAAGATTCTGATGGCTTCTAGTCTGGCAACAGGTGCAAATGTCTCATCATATTCAATGCCTTCTTCTTGAGAATAGCCCTTTGCCACTAATCTTTCCTTGTTTCAGGTGATGACCCCATCTTCATCCATTTTTTCTTGAAGACCCACTTGGTTCCTATGACAGGATGACTCTTTGGTCTTGGTACCAATCTCCACATTTTGCTTCGTTCAAATTGGTTGAGTTCTTCTTGCATAGCTTAGGTCTTCCATAACATCCTCTATCTTCTTTGGCTCTATCTGTGACAGGAAGCTTAGATAGAAGCATTCATTCTGAGTAGCATCTCTTGTTTTAACTCTTGCACTTGGATCTCCAATGATTAGATCCCCGAGTATGATCCTTGCCCATCTGCTTTCCTCGTTGGGACATCCGCCCCGATCCCTTCCCTCGCCTTAGGTCTTCAAGGTCTATCTTTTCTTCTTGGAGTGGAGGCTCGTTGTCTTGGACGGACCTCTCTACGATTTCATTATCATGTTCTATGATTTCACTGTCTGGTACTACGATCCTAGTGTTGAGCTCGACGATTGCATTCGTAGTGTCTGTACTATCGGTCGTAGTGTCTAGAGGCACTGCTTTGTTTGTGTCAGTTTCATCGAAGATGATGTGTATTGAGACTTCGACATTCAGTGTTTTCTTGTTGAACACCTTGTAAGCTTTGCTATCTGTCGCATATCCAAGAAAGATCCCTTCGTCTGACTTGGGCTGAAATTTTGTCAAATACTGCTTTCCATTGTTGAGAATATAGCATGCACAGCCAAAGACATGGAAATAGCTGACACTTGATTTCCTTCCTTTCCACAGTTCGTAGGGTGTCCTCTTAATCGTAGAGTGAATTAATGACCTGTTCTGTGTGTAGCATGCAATGTTGACAGCTTCTGCCCTAAAGTATTGAGGTAGACGAGCTGCTTCTAGTAGGGTCCTTCCAGCCTCTATCAGAGTTCTGTTCTTTCTTTCAGCAACTCCATTTTGTTGAGGAGTTCGTGGAGCTGAGAAGTTATGACTGATGCCATTGTCTGAGTAGAACTTGTCTATTTCTGAGAAATCGAATTCTCTTCCATGATCACTCCTTATTGCCTTGATTTTCTCTCCTTTCTCATTCATCACCACTCTGAACATTTTGATTAATTCACCTCGTTTCATCATTTAAAGTTAGGAAGAATACCCATGTGAATCTGGTGAAGTCGTCGACTATGACTAGAGAGTATCTTTTGCCTCCAAGACTAGCTGTTGGGATTGGTCCAAAAAGATCCATGTGGAGCAGCTGCAAGGGTTTGTCAATAGAGTTGGCAGTCTTGCTCTTGAATGAGCTTCTAGTTTGCTTTCCAAGCTGGCAGGCGTTGCATGGCCTTTCCTTCACAAAGTTGAACTTGGGTAGGCCAGCTACGAGATCTTTTGATGCCAGTTTGGACATGTTTTTGAAGTTTAAATGAGACAGCCTTCTATGTCATAGCCAACTCATTTCCTCAGATGCTTTTGCCAAAAAACATATTGTCTCGTCAGAGCTTAGTTGACCAAGATCTACTGTGTAGACATTTCCTTTTCTTGTTCCGGTCAGCTTTATGGCAGATGTCTTCAAATCTTTGACTAGACATTGGTTGTTGAGAAATGTTACTTGGTGACACTTATCGCAGAGTTGGCTGATACTTAGAAGGTTGTGTTGGAGTCCTTCCACATAAGCTACTTTGTTGAAAGATACTGCACCATTGCCAGCAGAGCTATATCCTCTTGTCTTGCCCGAGCCGTTATCTCCAAAGATGACTGAGGGGCCCTCCTTTTCTACATAGTTGGATAGTAGAGCTTTGTTCCCTGTCATATGCCTCTAGTAACCACTGTCCAGATACCATGTTGAGGTCGTGGAGCTCTTTTCCTGTCAAAACATTTGAACCTTCATTTTGGTACCCAAATTTGCATGGGTCCTTCTTTGTTAGTGCCTTTAGGGACCCAAATTTGTCTAATCTTGGGTCTCACATGCATGGAATTACAATAACACTTCGTAGCCCTATGACCATTTTTATTGCATATGAAGCATCTATTATAATGCATGCCTGTGTGTGTGTGGTGATTCATCTTCCACTTGGACTTGTGTGGTTCCTTAGTTAACCTACTGTTAAACTGATTCTCTTTCTTCCACGTGTCCTTAGGTTTCATAAATAGTGATGAGTGTGCCTTACCTCTCACTGTATTCTTCCCAAATGATTCGTAGAGTTGATTTTGTTTGACTCTCACGATTCTTCGAGGTTGGTAAGTAGAGGTTGGATTACTCTTTCCTTGATGAAACCCGCACTCAAATGTGAGATCCTTTACTTCTCTAAGTATAACTAGAGACAGTAGAACAAGGTTGAACTGGTTCTTCCAACTGTGAGGATTTCACAAAAGCAATGCCTCTACCAAAACTTGAGACATTACTAGTGCTAGTTTCCATTGTCTTTTCCACATTTAGCTCTGAGATGGATTCCCCAAAGCCTAAGCTTGTTCTGTCGAATGTGCTTCTCTGACTAGAGAGAAGGCAATCCATGGATGATGAGGATCTGTTCCATGCAGAGATAGTCTTCTCTAGATCCTCAAATTTAGAGGTTAGCTTAGACTCTCTTTGTGCATGATGTGTGTTTGTCTGTTTTAAAGTTTCATTCTCAGCTTCAAGCTTGGAAAGAAGATTAGTACTTAGAAGAGCTGTTTTAAGCTCTTCTTGACCTTTCTTCTTCTCGTCTTGAAGAAGTGAATGATCTTTAGACAAGACTCTGAACCACTTCATGTATTGATGTAGGTCAGTGGTTATGCCATGCAAAGCAATTCTCAAGTCACTTATATCTACATCAGGAGAATTAAAGTCAAATACCTCATCGATACTTATAGCATGTATGTTTAGGCTTTGTTTGTCCTTTGCATGTTTGGCCATTAAGCACAGATTGGCCATATGTGGTTCTTCCTCATCTCCGGAGTCTGCATTTGAGTCATTATCTGAATCACTCCACGATCCTCCGGCAACCAGGTCTTTGTCTCTTTTCTGAGGCCTCTTGGTTCCTTTGTATTCTTTCTTTGCCTAAGATTTCTTCTTTAGCTCTTTTTTGATAGGCTTGTTGCTGTTGGCAATGAAATGACCAGGTTTTTTGCAGTTGTAGCATAAATCATTCATTTGTTCCTGGCTGACGTAGTTGTTGACTTTCTTTGGCTTGCCGGTTCTGCCTTGTCGCATGAACCTTCTTAGTCTCTTTACTAGTATAGCAAAGTCATCGTCATCGTCTTCATCATCATCAGAGTCAATCGCGGTGATGACTTTCGATGCACTTTCATTTGCCTTGAGAGCAACACCCTTATCCTTTCTTCTTCATTCTGATAAGGTTTCGGCGCGTTGGGTCAGCTCCAGTTCGTACGTCAGGAGATTTCCAAACAGTTGTTGAACTGTCATTTCATTAAGATTCTTTGATTCTCTTATTGTTGTGGTCTTTGCATCCCACCTGCTCGGTAGGGCTCTCATGAACTTTATGGTTAGATCCTTGTTAGGATAGATCTTTTCATACGCTCGTAGAGAGTTGAGCAGAACGTTAAATCTTTCATAAGTTGCAGTCACGTTTTCTCCCTACACATTAGCAAACATTTCATACTGTTGTGTCAGGAGAGACTGCTTGTTCTCTCTGACTTCTTCAGTTCCTTCGTGCATAATCAGCAGTGTTTCCCAAACTTCCTTAGCTGTTTTGTTGTTTTAAACATTTTCAAACAGATCGTCCTCTAAGGATT
Source organism: Panax quinquefolius (assembly GCA_020205615.1). Lineage (NCBI taxonomy): Eukaryota > Viridiplantae > Streptophyta > Magnoliopsida > Apiales > Araliaceae > Panax > Panax quinquefolius. Next base: position 78,803,968 of record CM035172.1, on the reverse strand, counting down.
GGAACAGGATGTTCTTTGCCTTTTTATCAAGTTGGACAACTCTCTTCTCTGTGTCTGTCCATTCTTCTTTCTCTTTTATTTGTACTTTGTTTGGATCTTCAATGGTTGGTGCAAGCTTTGTCGGTATATAGGGCCCATTAAGAGCAGTCTCAAATAGATCTTCATCTATTGAGTCCATGTAAGCTTGCATCCTAACTTTCTAGTTAGCAAATTTATCTTTGTTGCACATTGGTGGCTTGCTGCCTCCCTCAGTCCTAGATTCGCTTGGTACGAGTGCCATTTGGATCTACTAAAGCGTGTAAGTCAGAAAATAGAACCCGCTTCGATACCAATTGTTAGTTCCTAGTAGGCACAAGTTATCTGTAGAAGGGGGGGTTGAATAGATATTTGAAAATCTTTTCGTTTTAACTTGTTCTTAGATAATGATTAAAACTTTGCAAAATTAGTATTTTTTTTAATCTTCTTTACCAAGCAATGGAGTTATGAGCGAGTAAGGCAGTTATAGCAGATATAGCAGTTATAGCATGAATGTAAACGACACAGTTGTTTATAAGTGGTTCAGAGCACTCAAAGCTCCTAGTCCACTCTTCTACTCAACGAGTAGGATATCCACTAAGGATGTCTTGTAAAATCTTCTGAATCACACAGATTCCTTCTAGACCAGCAGTCTAGGAACTTCTCTAGTTCACTCTTGAACTCTTCAAGTCCAGCAAACTTGGCTTTCTTACGCTTCACTATTTAACTCTTCAAGTCCAAAGCAGACTTGGTATACTTCTTCAGTTGATTGATAGTTGTTGAGTTCTTGATGGTTGCTACTCAGTTGCTGTGTAAGCACTGGTTCGTTAAGAACTGAGTAGCTGAGCAAGCTTTGCAATATCTCAGATCGTAGAGTTGAGCTTGAGAGAGATGTTCACGTTGTTTGATTAATGCTTTCTTATTCTCTCTCATCTGTCTGATCTATATATATGTGATGTTGAAAACTATCCGTTGGATCCATCCGTTGTGGCATTAAATGCATCCGAACTTTCTGTACTGTGATGGAGACATTTCTGCACATCTTCTGAATTCTACATTCTGGCCCACTGACACTGCAGGCTGCTTTCTCACCTACCACCTGAAAAGGTGTTTTGTCCCTCTTACCCATAGAACTATCCTTAGCTTCTTCAATACGCTTCTTTGTTGCATACTAAGGATATTTCATACAATCTAGGACTGATGAGTACTGCAGCATCTGGGATCCATTCCTCACTTGTTGAAAACACAGATCATTTGGCTCATCGTTTTTTGACGTGAGACAGATGATGCTCTACGATTTGGATCGTGGTGTTCTACGATTTAGATCATAGTGTCTTTTACATCTTTGCACACTACGATGATATTAGTTGAGAGCACTACGATTTCCCATTAAAACCTTCGTACACTACGATCTTCTCTTGCTCGTGTTGTTGACTCTACGTTCTCAAGAGCACACTACGATCGTTGACTTGTAAACTTCATGTTTCTTTCAGCACACTACAATCGTGGAGTTAGCTCGGTAATCGTTGGGACCACTCTACGAAGTTCGAAGAGTCTCCTTCAAGGCAGGCACACTACGATCTTCAGGCTCTACATTTTCTGCCTTGACTTCTGCAATGTTGATCAAACTGATGCACTATGATTTCCTCAAGACTAATCTATTACATCTTAAGATCAACCTAATAGTTTTGATCTTTCTATCTATACATTCTTTAACAGAATGATACACGTTGAAAGCTTAGATCAGCCTAACAATTTTGATCTATCACTAAGTCCTTGTACATATATTCATTTAAGGAGCTTACAAATAATCATGAACACATGCATTATAACATCAAATCATAATATGCATTCTCCCAACAACTATATTACTCTAACAACATAAAATGAACAAGATCTGGCATGGTCAAACCATGTCAGAAACTTTGTTCATCAGCCACCTGGGGTTTCCAGAAAATCGCCAGAACAGGTGGTCAACCCAAGTTTGACTATGATTATCTTTCATCCTGGTCACAATCTAAGTGTAATAATGACTTTCATGTGTACTCCATATACCAGTTTACAACATCAAAACAATATCATAACATAACTAACTAAAACCAGCGAGATCGAAGCTCTGAAAAACATTGTCAGAGTGTTCTTGGTAATCTGGGTTACCCAGATATTCAAATGGTCATGGCCGGTCAACCCTGTTTGACCACTTATAACTTTTACTCTACCACTGATATGGACCTGATTCAAGTTCCATATTAAAGATCTCATAACAAACTACAAGGTCAAACATTGAAATAACAAAAACACTTAACAACCAAAGATCTATGGTGTCTGACATTTGACTGTCAGACACAAAAACAAAATTTTCCAGATTTTTGAAATCTTCAAATCCGAGCCTCTTGATGTTATGGATCTAACATCTAGCAACCCAGATCACTTTTAGACACTACATAGAACATATTACAACACATAATCACAACTTTTAACATAACATCAAGGGTCGAAATTTTGGTTAGGGTTTTATACCTTTATGCATTAATTCTTGATTCTGGACTTCTGATCTGTTAAGTGTGTTAGTGGGGCTTGAATATGGGACTGATCTACTATTGTTTTTCGTGGGTCTTGAGAGAGAGAGACTTTGTGGAGCGCAAGAGCACAAATGGGCTAAATAAATGAAATTTCTCTCTTAATCTATTTATAGATTGATGAACTGAACTTGGATGATGATATATAGCTGAATTGTATGTATATACCAGTCATAAGGCTAATCTAGGGTTGTCCAACAACTCCACATAGGTCAAGATCTAACATTCTAGCTTTAATAATGCAAGGAGCAAAATAGTCTTTTAGCTTTCTAAATTAATGGCATTTTGGGCAATTGAAAAACCCTTAGGGTTTGACCCTTAGGGTTTAACCCTTAAGGTTTAACCCTAAGGTTTTCCAAAAATAAATTTCTAAGATTTCATTTAGGGTTTAAATAAAAATAAATATTAGCTTCCTAAAAATGCAATTTAGAGATTACTAATTATAATTAGTTTTCTAATTACATAACTTGGATATTTTGGTTTTAAAGTCCACTAATTATACTTAACCTTGCTAATTTAGCAATTAGGGCTTACAATTAGTAATTAGGTTTTATAATTATTAATTAGGGTTTGCATAAAAAAATAATAATATTAGTTTCTATTTTTTGCAAATTAGGGTTTCTTAATCAATTAGGTTTTTAATTACTTAACACTTTGCTAATTACGTTTTAGAGACACTAGTTAGCATTACACTTCCCAATTTAGCGATTAGGGTTTACCCTAATCAAATTAGCGTTTATAATTTAGAAAAATAAAATAATAAGGGTTTATAAAAAAAACATTACGGTTTTGAAAATTAGGGTTCTCCCTAACTAGGGTTAATATCTATAACATCGATCATAAATCACATTAACATGATTACGTAACAGTCTTAAACTGGCATTCGACTTTTAAATTATGGTTTAACCTCTTAAAACTGGGGTTTTGACAATATACACATAATTTGACCGACATTATCAGTCCACACACATAGAGTACATATTTACGGAACTAAATAAAATAATATTATAATAAATATCATTAATCACATAACATAATTACTAGACAGATTTTAAAGTCTTATTTGACTTCAAACTAGGGTTTATCAGTAACATTAAAATTGTTCCATCAAAATTGATCCTCACATTAACCTTACACACATAGCATACCTAAATATAATACTGACAATAATAATATAATATTATTATTCTCATTCCTTGATCAAAATCTAAAATTAGGGTTTTTGGATTTCATATCTAATTTATCTCGGCATATATACCTTTATTAATTAAGTTAAAATAATTAACTTAATTAATATAAATAAAAATTCATATAATAAAATAAAATAATTAGTATAATAATTCTAATAACCTTTCATATCTTATTTAAATAATATAATAATCATGTTTTCATGGAAACTAATTAATAAAAACATTTTTAATATAAATTAATTATCATAAGAATATACTTTATAAAAATTCAATAATTCTAAAATAAAATTATTTGCAAATATTCATGTAATAAATATATTTTTATTCATTACATAACCACATAAACTTTATCTTGTACAAATACTCATCCTTAAAATAAATAAATAAAAAATTTATACGTCAAATTTTTGATTTAATTATATAGAAAATATCGGGTTATTACATTCACCCTCCCTTATAAAGATTCTGTCCCCGGAATCATCGTTTTAAAACCTATACGTACCAGGGTACATAGCATACACAATCATAACCAATAGATCTCGATCAAAATTGATCGAACTGATCTTTAACTATTCAGCAAAAAGCTTATATATCTTATTAAACGAAAATTTGATTTCTAAGAGAACTCAAATTGCTCCCTCAAAATAATTTACTATATATAAGAAAATAATATTTAAGAAAATAAAATTTGTTCGAATAATACCTGGAGTTGCGTCCCCGACTGCTACAGTTTCTTGAACGATCATGTTGAAGACGCTTGTAGTTGATTTCGTTGGTTTGATTATTGATATAGGTCCCGTTGTTGCCAATGTCCTGCTGCCTTTTTTCCCGTATTCACATTCCTTGCCTCCCTTCTCCTTCTTGAACAGTCTTTCACCTTATACTCCATTGATCCACACTTAAAACAAAAACACACAGACTTATCTTTTGCCCCTTCGTTATCCTAGCTATCACAAACGCTGCTACAGAATCAGTTGATCCTCTAAATCCTGGCGGTACGACCGCCTTGAAGTCTTTGACGTTCGTCGATCGATTATCTTGCTGATCTTCCCGCGACTGGTATTCCGTTCTGCATAGCTTGATCGTCCATATTCGCAAAATTCTGTATCGGGACTGGTTGTCTTCCATCTTTGTTGACATGTTCTTCTGTCTTTGGTTTGGTTTTTGTCTTGGCAGCATTATCATAATTTATTCTTACATTCTAAGCCTTATCGTATACGATTAACATATAACGCGAAATTTTCTATTCAAATAGTCATGTACTCAAAATATTAGATTTTTTAAAACTTGGTTTACTGAATTAACCAGTGTTTAGATAAATAATTACTATCTTTATACCAACTTATTTCATTAATCCATGATAGACTCTTTCAGAAGACCCCGCCTTTTTATAAATAAAGATGAATTTTCTATAAATATTATTTTTGAATATTATGGAATAATTTGATATAATGTTATAGTTGTGGGTAATATTTATAAATTTTGAAAAGTTTGCAAGTTGTTATATTATATAATGATTGGTCGGGGAATATTCGGTTTAGCGGGGAATATTCGTATAACTACTCAATCATTGGTGGACCCCACAATGTAATTATTGTTTGATTGAGAAAACGACAAAAATATTTTATTGAAATAACGGCGGAAGTTTTACCGCTTGATATCGTTGAACTACTCATTAGTAAAAGTATAATAATACGTGTGGTTGCATAAGTAGCACACCTATATTGATTATTGATGCTTATGTGAGAAGTCACTCATTTTGATTCCATTATCACGATTAATAATATGAATTATTATAGCGATAATGACGCTTTTGTTTTATTCGTATTATTAACGTAATAAAATATAAACATCTTTTATATAAAAATGTAATACTTTATTAAAGTTATTCTATAAATAAAATATATTATATTTTATTTTGTATAGTGTTTTCGCATAGTGTTTTTTGCATAGTGTTGCATAGTGTTTGCATAGTAAAATGTTTTTATATAAATAGAATATATTATATTTTATTTAAAAGATTTTGCTTTAAATACTTGATCGTCGATTAAAGTAAATCAATCTGGACCGTTTCATGGATTAATTACTATGCATTCTATTTTCCTATAAATAGAAGCTCATTCCTTCATTATTTTCTTACGAATTCACCGAAACTCTAGAGAGAGAAACTATAGAGAGAAAGAAGAAAAGTATTCTACTACTTCACTTTGCCAATATTCAGTTCTTCTAAGGTAGGGAATATTATTTGTTGTACCCGTAAGGGGTGTTATTCTTTTGTATTCATGAAGAGAACTTCTTTTGTTATTCCATTCTTATTTATTCTCGCTTGGAATAACTCAGATACGTGGAATCCCCCTATACTTGGTGATCTTCTTCTTTTATTCCATTCTTCTATTATTCTCGATGGAACATCCTGCGCATATGTTTTACACCTTTGACTGGTTCCGCTTTTATTATTATTCTGTTGGAACATCCTCATGCATGTGTTTTACACCGGACCGGTTCCGCTTTATTATTCTGTTGGAACATCCTCGTGCGTGTGTTTTACACCGACTGGTTCCATCTTTATCATTTTGTTGAATATCCTATCTCGTGTGTTTTACACCTGATCGGTTCCATCTTTATTATTCTCGTTAGAACATCCTCGCTTGCAGTGAATTTCACCGACTTCGGTTCCGTTATTATTATTCTCGTTGAATAACCTTTTCCATGCGCGCAATCGCATGCATGGTGATTTCTTTTGTTATTCCATTCTTTATTATACCCAGTTGGTTAAAAAACTTTGACTTCTATACTCCATGAAATTAGTAGAATATCCTTGATATTTGCGTTTCATCCAAAGATCTTTTCATGGAAATATTCTTCCGATCATTCTTGAATTTTACTCTCACAAGCAAGATCATGTTGACAGTTTGGATGTTATTAGTTCCCTAATAACTTAATTCTTGAACTTGTTTTATTGAATTCTTATATCATTGTCATCATCCTCATGTTTATATTATTTTTAAAGTCATCTCATGGCTTCAGAGAGAATGGATGGACTTGGTATGATTATGACCGTGGATTGTTCGGTTGTAATCATGACCGTAATATTACAAATGATGTGGTAAAAGTCCTCGATGGTAGTAGTGCATTGATGGACGCTTGTTGGCATGATCATGACCATTAATGAATACACAACTATTCTTGGCCCAGTAGTGCGGGAATAATTGTGGTCGTGATACTAAAGAATATCCTCGGCCGTAGAAGCGTAGGGTGATTCGATGATGTGGTTTATTTATTAAAGTCGAGTCTCAAATATAACAAATGATGAAAAACCTTTTAAATCATAAAAGATAGTAGTTTTATTTTCTACTTGACTCTTTTAATGGATTGCTTGTTCACCGCAGCTTAAACTTGATGTTTATTATATTTTATCGGTTTAACAATGTTGAAGGCTATTGATAATTTATTCTCGCATTATCTTAGTCATAATATTTCTTCGGGCTAGTTGAGCTCACCCTTTCTTTCACTTTGTTCTCTTCGTGAAATGAGAAACATAGTCGGGACGAGTCGAGGAACTAGAGTAATGGTCCGAGGAGGATAGCATTAGTAGTCCTCACTATTCGTGAAATAGTGTGATAATAATTGTAATGAGGACTCCTTTTGAGTTTGTATAATATCTAGTAGACAATATTTGTATTCAAACTCACGCTTTATGTCGTATTGTACACCTATGCTTATATTAGTAAGTTGTATTTAAATTTCAGACCATATATCCGACTACCCAAGATGGGTGATGTATACCTAATTTTGGGGGCGCCATAAATTTAGTATCGAGCTTAGGATATGATCCTCAGCTAAGATGTGAGAATAGTACTAGGAGGGAGAGAGGGAATACCTTCGTTAGTATGACCTACCTAAGTTTATGTGCTATTTTATTGGTCTCACGTAATATAAAGATAATTGTTACATGTCAATTAATCTTTTGTTTTGTGGCGATTCGAAAATGACATCCGAGAATGTTGAGAATAGCAATGGAGCACAAAGCGATCGTTGATTGACCACATATCAATAATCGTGGATAATGTGCATTAGAAGGCGATAATCCTCATACAAACAATAACACCGACCAAATGATGAATGATCAAATGTTCGTGAGGCTTTATGCAATTTATGCAACAAAGAAAGTAGAGCGACTCCCGTCCAAAACATAGGTGGAAACACGAGAAAACTCTCGGGTGGTCACCGCTAAACAATTCAAGGAGTTGGGACCACCGGAGTTTAAGGGAGAGCCAAAACCACTTCTAGCGGAAGCATGGATAAAGCAGATTACCAAGATATTTGATGTCTTGGGATGCTCCGAGAGCAAAAGGTTCCTTTCACGCTTTTATGTTGCGTGGAGAGGCGATTCATCGGGTGGGAATCGGTGAAACGACTCAACTCGCCGCATCAAGATATCTTGGGAGAAGTTCCAGAGTCGTTTCAACGACAAATACTTTCCCGAAAGTATTCGCCACATGAAGGAGGTGGAGTTTATCAAGTTGGAACAAAACAATATGACCGTGTCGCAATACGAGGCAAAATTTGCGGTGTTATCACGGTTTAGTCCCCACTTGGTGGATAATGAAGAGAAAATGGCACGAATGTTTTTAAGAGGTTTGAAGTCGGAGATACGCCAACATCTTATTTCTCATAAACTGTGTTTGTATTCGGATGTTGTAAATAGGGCTCGCTTAGTGGAGCGCGATAACGAGTCAACGCAACTAAAAGAGAGCAAATTAAAAAATTATAATACCAAATGAGAGTAGTCATCGAAGTGACAACAAGCGTGGAGGGAATCAACAAAGCGAGATACTGTAACCACTTGGTGGTAATCGTGAGCCAAAACAATAAGAATGGAAATTTCAAGAAACGGAGATTCAACAATGATGGAAAGACGCCAAAGACCAAAGACCATTGTTGTTAAGGAAGGAGAAAGGCCACCTATCATATGCTTCAAATGCGAGAAGAGGGACACATCATCCGAATCGTGCCATGTCGTCAAAGCATGTTATAATTGTGGAAGAGAAGGTCACTTAGCTCGATTTTGTTGTTTCATCAAGACAAATTCAACTAGGATGGAGGCACCAAAGGTCGCCCCGTAAAAGTCAAAACCGGTAGAAGGTAAGGGAGAGCGTTTGTTGTGACCTCCCAGAGAGAGCAAGGAACCCGAATGAGGTCATCACGGTAAGCTTATCATAAACTCTAATGAAGTCTATACTTTATTTGATACCGGTTCTACCCATTCTTTTATTTCTCCTACTTGCGCCATCGATTAAATTTGACTCGGAGAAATTAGACTTTGACTTATCTGTGGAAACTCCGGTTGGAGAAACCTTCATTACATCCACTCGCTTATAAGTCTTGTTTGGTTCAAATCGGTACCCTCACATTACCTCGATCGATCTTATTTCATTAAAAATACTTGCATTTGACGTGATTCTAGGATTGATTGGTTAACTACTTATCATGCAAAAATTGATTGTTTTCGTAAGGTTGTTAGCTTTCATATTCTTAATCAACCTATTATGCGAATTCAAACGACTAAACCATTAAAATCAATCACGGTCTATCTCAAGCCATAAAGCTATTCGCTTATTGAAAACGGATGTCAAGCTTTCTTAACTCATGTCACAGATTTAAACAAAAATACGCCGCTTTTGAACGATATTTCTATTGTTAATAAATTTCCGACGTATTCTCAAGAAGAACTTCCCCTCCTACCCCAGAGCGTGAAATTGAATTTTGTATCGACCTTGAACCCTGTACAAAACCTATTTCCAAAGCCCCATATCGAATGGCTCTATTGAACTTCGTGGAGTTAAAGACCCAACCGCAGGAATTGTTAGACATTGGCTTTATTCGTCCTAGTACTTCTCCTTGGGGTGCTCTGTTTCTATCCGTGAAGAAGAAAGATGGGAGTATGCGACTTTGTATTGATTATCGGGAGTTGAATCATGTCACCATCAAAAATAGGTATCCATTGCCACGTATTGATGACCTGTTTGACTAGTTGCAGAAGGAGCCAAATTCTTTTCAAAGATTGATCTTTGTTCCGATATCACCAATTGAAGATTAGAACCACCGACATTCCAGAGACGGCTTTCGAACTCTAAGACGGCATTATGAATTCCTAGTCATGTCCTTTGGATTGACTAATGCTCCTCGCCTTCATGGATATGATGAACCGAGTATTCAAGGAATATTTAGATCACTTTGTGGTCGCTTTTTATTGATGACATCCTTATTTATTCCAAAAGCCGTGAAGATCATGAGCAACACTTGAGGTCGACACTCCAAAAGCTTCGTGAATATAAGCTTTATGCCAAGTTGAAGAAATGCGAGTTCGGCTTGAAGAAGTAGCATTCCTTGGGCACGTGGTATCAAGTCATGGAATATCTGCTTGACCCAAAGAAAGATTGAAGCTATTCAAAGTCGGAACAACCTAAATCGAAGGATCAAGTACGTAGCTTTCTTGGTTTAGCCGGGTTATTATCGAGATTCGTGGAAGGATTTTCTCGAATCGCTACTCCATCGACTCAAATTGACTCAAAAAGATACAAAGTTCGGTTGGAGTGAAGAATGTGAGAAGAGTTTTCAAGAACTCAAGAGGAGACTTATTTCAAAGACTGCTCGACAATACCATCCGCCTTGAGGATTTGTCATCTACAGTGATGCTTTGGGCAAAGGGTTGGGATGTGTTCTCATGTAACATGGAAAAGTTATAGCCTATGCCTCGTGACAACTCAAAGAATATGAGAGGAATTATCCTACTCATGATCTGGAGTTAGCAATTATTATCTTTGCACTTAAAATTTGGAGGCATTACTTGTATGGGGAGAAAGTGGAAATCTTTACGGATCATAAAAGCCTCAAATATTTCTTCACTCAAAAGGAACTCAACATGCGACAACGACGTTGGCTTGAACTATTGAAAGATTATGATCATACCATCCAATACCATCCCGGAAAAGCGAACGTGGTAGCCGATGCATCGAGTAGAAGATCATATGCAAGCACGAAAAGTGCGTTATTGTCAACGCAAAGGCCCATTTTGTGTGACTTGCAAAGGATGGAGATAGAGTTAAAGACTCTGGGGACGCATGTGATGATAGCGAATATACGAGTAGAACCGACTTTAATCGATAAAGTTAAAGTCGCTTAAGCTTACGCACCTAGAGCCGATGCGTATGAGGAAGAAAGTGCAAGAGGGTGCTATCTTAAGCAAGAATCGATGAAGAAAGAATACTTGAGTCAACTCCGCACTTTGTGTTCCTAACGACCACGATTTAAAGTATAATATCATGATGGAGGCACGAAACACACCATTTGCAATCCATCTCGGGAGTACCAAATGTATCATGATATTCGGCTATACATTTTGGTGGAGCAATATGAAGAGAGAGATAGCGCTGTTTATCTCAAGGTGTCTAACTTGTCAACGAGTTAAAGCGAGCATCAAGTACCAAAAGGTCCATTGCAACCACTTGAAATTCTAGAATGGAAGTGGGAGCACATTACCATGGATTTCAAGTACGGGGTCTTCCTAAGGTTTCTCAAGGCATTGATGCGATTTGGGTCATTGTTGATAGATTGACCAAGTCTGCTCATTTCACTGATACGAGAAACTTATACACTCGAACGCCTTGCTCAGTATGTACATAAACGAGATTGTAAGATCGCATGGTATGCCTTATCCATAGTTTCCGATCGAGACCCAAGATTCACTTCACGATTTTGGGTTAGTTTGCAAAAAGCTATGGGCACGCACTTTCACGATTTAGCTCTCGCATATCATCCTCGAGATGGACGGACAATCGGAGAGGACTATTCAAACTCTTGAAGATCTATTAAGACTCGTGTCCTTGATTTCAAGGGAGTTAGGACAAGTTCTTACCATTGGTGGAGTTTTCCTACAACAACAATGCTATCAAGCAAGTATTGGCATGGCTCCATTCAAGCGTTGTATGGAAGAAAGTGTCATTCTCCAAAGATTTGGGATGAGGTGGGTGAAGCAACGTTGTTGGGACCGGAGTTGGTACGTATGACTACGGAAAAGATTCAAACGATCCGACAACGATAAAAACCTCACAAAATCGACAAAAAGTTATGGCCGATCTTCATCGAAAGGACGTGGAATTCGATATAGAGATCATGTGTTGTTAAGAGTTGCTCCATGGAAAGGAGTTACAAGATTTGGAAAGAGAGGAAAATTTAATCCTCGATTCATCGGTCCATTTTAATCCTCGATCGAGTAGGAACTCGTGGCCTATAGACTCGCTTTTACCGCCAAATATGTCTCGTGTTCATAACGTTTTCACATATCCATGTTACGTAAATATGTGAAAGACCCAACCATATTATTGAGTTAGAACCCCATCAAATAGCGGAAGATTTGACGTATGAAGAGGTTCCTGTTCAAATTTTGATAAGAAGGAACATATTCTACGCCCAAGGTTATACCTCAAGTCAAAGTTTTGTGGAGGAACCACGATGTTGAGAAAATGACTTGGGAGTTAGAATCAAAATGAAATCAAGGTATCCTTACCTCTTCGACATACCAGTATCGCACTCTAATTTCGAGGGCTTAAATTTCATAAGAAGGGAGGTTGTAAGACCCCAAACTTTTATAAATAAAGATGAATTTTCTATAAATATTATTTTTGAATATTATGGAATAATTTGATATAATGTTATAGTTGTGGGTAATATTTATAAATTTTGCAAAGTATGCAAGTGGTTATATTATATTCGATTGGTCGTGAATATTCATTTTAGCAGGGAATATTCGTGAAATGGCTCAATCATTGTGGACCCTATTAATGTAATTATTGTTTGATTGAGAAAACGACAAAAATATTTTATTGAAATAATCTACGGAAGTTTTACCGCTGATACTTTGTTGAAGTACTTTAGGTAGTAAAAGTACGATGAATACGTGTGGTTTGCATAGTAGCACACCAGTATTGATTATCGATGCTTATGTGAGAAGTCACTCGGTTTGATTCCATTATTGTCGATTAATAATATGAATTATTATAGCGATAATGATGTTTTGTTTTATTCAGATTATTAACGTAATAAAATAGAAACATCTTTTATATAAAATGTAATACTTTATTAAAGTTATTCTATAAATAAAATATATTATATTTTATTTTGCATATATTTTGCATAGTTTTTGCATAGTGTTGCATAGTGTTTGCATAGTAAAATGTTTTTATATAAATAGAATATATTATATTTTATTTAAAAGATTTTGCTTTAAATACGGACCGTCCGATTAAAGTAAATCAATCTGGACCGCTCATGGATTAATTACTATGCATTCTATTTTCCTATAAATAGAAGCTCATTCCTTCATTATTTTCTTACGAATTCACCAAACTCTAGAGAGAGAAACTATAGAGAGAAAGAAGAAAAGTATTCTCGCTACTTCACTTTGCCAATATTCAGCTTCTTCTAAGGTAGGGAATATTATTTGTTGTACCTGTAAGGGGTGTTATTCTTTGTATTCATGAAGAGAACTTCTTTTGTTATTCCATTCTTATTTATTCTGCTGAATAACTCAGATACGCGGAATCCCCTATACTTGGTGATCTTCTTCTTTTATTCCATTCTTCTATTATTCGATGGAACATCTTGTCTGTGTTTTACACACTTGACTTCGGTTCCGCCTTTTTATTATTATTCTGTTGGAACATCCTCGTTCATGCATGTTTTTACACCGACTGGGTTCCGCTTTTATTATTCTGTTGGAACATCCTCGCTCGTGTGTTTTACACCTTGACTGGTTCCATCTTTATCATTTTGTTGGAATATCCTATCCGTGTGTTTTACACCGGATCGGTTCCATCTTTATTATTCTGTTAGAACATCCTCGCTTGCAGAATTTCACCCGACCGTTCCGTTATTATTATTCATTTGAATAACTCCGCTCTGCATGCTGAAACCGCATGCATGGTGATTTCTTTTGTTATTCCATTCTTTATTATACCCAAATGGTTAAAACTTTGACTTCTATACTCCATGAAATTAGTAGAATATCCTCGATATTTGCGCTTCATCCAAAGATCTTTTCATGGAAATATTCTTCCGATCATTCTTGAATTTTACTCTCTAAGCAAAGATTATGTTGATAGCTTTGATGTTATTAGTTCCTGAATAACTTAATTCTTGAACTTGTTTTATTGAATTCTTATATCATTGTCATCATCCTCATGTTTATATTATTTTTAAAGTCATCTGTGGCTTCAGAGAATGGATGGACTTGGTATGATTATGACCGTGGATTGTTCTATGTAATCATGACCGTAATGTTACAAATGATGTGGTAAAAGTCCTCGCCGGTCGTAGTGCATTGATGGATGCTTGTTGGCATGATCATGACCATTAATGAATACACAACTATTCTTGCCCGTAGTGCGAGAATAATTGTGGTCGTGATACTAAAGAATATCCTCGTCAGAAAGTAGTGTGATTCGATGATGTGGTTTATTTATTAAAGTTTCAGTCTCAAATTTATAATAAAGGATGAAAAACCTTTTAAATCATAAAAGATAGTAGATTTTATTTTATACTTGACTCTTTTAATGGATTGCTTATTCCGTGCAGCTTAAACTTGATGTTTATTATATTTTACCGCTTTAACAATGTTGAAGGCTATTGATGATTTATTCTCGCATTATCTTAGTCATAATATTTCTTCTCGGGCTAGTTGAGCTCACCTTTTCTTTCACCGTTCTCTTCTGTGAAATGAGAACATAGCTAGGACGAGTAGTCGGAAACGGAGTAATGGTCCGGAGGATAGCATTAGTAGTCCTCACTATTCGTGAAATAGTGTGATAATAATTATAATGAGGACTCCTTTTGAGTTTGTATAATATCTAGTAGACAATATTTGTATTCAAACTCACAGTTTATGTCGTATTGTACACGAAAGTTATATTAGTAAGTTGTATTTAAATTATGTACCATGTATCTGACTACCCAAGATGGGTGATGTATACCTAATTTTGGGGGCGTCACACTCTTATTCATAATACTTGACATACCATAACACATATTGCCTTAAACATTCGCTATCTGTTTTTGTGACTCAAAAGTCAGGAATCGCTGCCACAACTTATACAAAAGTTGAAAATATCACCTTATACAGACATACTTATCATATACACAACATAAAATCATACCTATTCACGTAATACTAATACTACTTATTTCTTACGCCTTCACTAAGGATCATTTGCTTCGTATTCTATATATTCCCATCATCCTCGATAATCCATTCACACCTAACTATACCTAGTTTGTCAAACTTACCATACATTATGAGTTTAAGAACTCACCATAAACATATGAGTTTAAGAACTCGACATTGACCTTATATTATTTAACTATACTTTACCTATCAGTTATGCTATCGTTTCAGGGTCCGGTACTACACTTTTCAAAACAATCACCTTATTGAGGTAGCTTTCAATGTGAGCCTCTATTTCAGCTATTGGATTTGATATTGGCTCGATCATGGAGATCTACTTCTTTCTTTACGATATGAGGGTATCCTAATTCTTTTATATCTGACATCTACACAAACTATCTTGATTAACCAAGAATATGTACACACAGTAAATAATAGTTTTATATAAGTTATCTTTTATTTGATTTGACGGTGAACTTATTCAATTCATCTCCTTTTTAAAATTTATATGAGTTATTTGTATTTTCAACGTTTCCCTCTGTTCTAAGGTTATAGCCTAAGGTCTTACCCACCTAAGGTTTTTAACCCTAAGCTCTGATACCATGTTGTAACGCCCCCAAATTCAGGTACATGAAATCCGAACTCAGTTCTTTACGATACCATTTCTATGACCGGAATAATACTAATAATAATAACAATAATATAAATATCAAACTTTACTTACATTTATCAGAGTCTAATTCCAAGTACGCAACCTTTGCTATAATTCTTTACATGATATATAATACATATCATTGTCTATATATTGTCTAACTATTACAAAAGATACCATTAAACATATTCTGTTTACTTTCCTGTTCACTTGTTCTTGGCCGAACCTTGTAGTTGTTCACACTTATCTGAAAACATTTAAATTAAGCAAGGATGAGCATTTGAGTGCCCAGCAAGTAATAACAATTATAATTATATTTAGCTAAAAGAATTAAATGTTTTCTTTGTACATCACTTCTACAACGAATTTATAGTTGTGAAGTAAACTGAACCGATAATAATAACATAACAATTCTACCTCAACTTTTTGAAACTACGTATTGACTATATGTATAGGGTAGTCGACATACTATGAACATTGTTTTAAATTTTCGATATGGTTAGACAAAACTTCATCTTCAAACCGTCATAGCTTACGGGCACGGGGTGTACATCCCATGGACCCTGTATTGATCAATACTACATTACAAGAACGATAGGATCGTTCACTCTGCCGACTTAGGCGCATAAAAGTTTTCCCTTGATCGGGATGTTCATACTTAGACTGGAATCCGAACCAAAATAATTTGATTTGATACAAAAAGGTTTTAACTTATTCAACGATATTTCTGAATATGTGTCTAGCTAGGTCAAATAGCTTAGACGGCTTTATATATATATATATATATATATATATATATATATATATATATGTGTGTGTGTGTGTGTGTGTGTGTGTGTGTTAACTACAATGATTATCCAAGTTGGGACACTTGTGTAACCATATTTAGAAATTAACGAACAGAATATATATTTGAATTACCATATAGTAACATGTTGATATACAATGGTCAGATATAGAATATATCACAATAGGGTTAATAATATAGCATAATAATAATATAATTCTCAAACTTCTTACTCATGTCCATTGCATAAAGGAAATGCAAAGGTAAGATATCTTATTCGATACCGCTTCACGCTTAAGAAACTTAGTTCTATCTTTTATACCGAAACCTATCATTAATAAGATCATTTGATTGATTAGAATAACATACTATAACACATAGCACTGCTTATTGCAGTCAGCATATAACCTAATCACATTGTCACATATGTTCCACAACCATTAAATCACAAATAAACATAAATACAATCAAAATATCTAAGTCCAGATCAATTTCTGAAACCCGTCGGCGTACCCACAACTTTATCGGGTAATTATCGAGTCTAAGACTCTATATCAAAGTTCAATATCTATTTAGACTATTTAAGTAACAGTCATATTATTCTTAAATGACTTATAATAATTTTTAATCATTTAATATCATTTATCATAATTTTTCAAACATCGGAATCATTATTAAATGATTTAAATATTAAACAATTCTATTATCATTAATATTTAATTAATATTAAACCATTAATGAAATCGTTTCCAAAATGTTAAAGTTATTTATAATAACTCAAAATACTTTTAAAGTATTAATATTACCCTTAAATGATTTTTAAAATATTTAAAATCATTTTTAAATAATTATCATTAATATTAAAGTATTAATGTATTATTTATCAAAATATTAAAAGTCCTTATTTATAAATTAAAATATTTTTATTTCATTTATTTCCTTTTAAATGATTTTAAATAAATAAAACCATTTTTAACTATTTATTTAATATAATTATTAAATAAATCTAATATCATTTGATATTAAATTATTAATGAAATTTTCCTTTAAATATCAAAAGTTATAATTTATAACTTAAAATATCTTTAAACAATTTATTTTCATTTTAAATGATTTTTTATAATATTGAAATCATTTTCAAACTAATTTATTTAATATAATTATTAAATAACTTTAACATCATTAATAGTAATTAATTAATGAGTTTTATCTTTAAATATTGAAAGGTATATTTTATAAATTAAAATACTTTTAAAATCTTTATTTTCATTTAAAATGATTTTTCTAATATTAAAATCATTTTAAACTAATTTATTTAATATAAGTATTAAATAAATCTAATATCAATAATATTAAATAATTAATATTTTTCATGAAAAAATATCAAAAGTTATATTTTATAACTTAAAATATTTTTATAACCTTTATATAATTTTTAAATTATTAATTCTATTTATTTAATACATTTATTAAATAAACTAATTATCATTAATATTGATTAATTAATGAAATTCATCCTAAAATATTAAAAGTCACTTGAAAATAACTTAAAATATTTTATTATACCACAATATTATTTTTCATGATTTTTCAAGTATTTAAATTTTTAAATTTTATTTAATATTATAATTAAATAAATTAAATACCATTTATATTCCAAAAATATTAAATATTTATGAAATATACTTAATATAATTTAAAACTATTTTTTTAGAATTTAAAATAATTTTTCAGAATTTATTTAGTATTTTTAATAATTAAAAACCATTTATTTCTATTTATTTAATTAATATATTAATTTCTTAAATAAACTGTCGCTAAAAGGGCCCTATAGCGACAGAACCGTCGCTATAGGTGTTCTTGGTGTTCTTCATGAAACCCAGAACATCATAATCACGAACGAGTGAGCTACTTTGACCATCATTTTAATGCATGATCTAATGTTTTCTAGGTATCTAATGTTATTACACATGTAATACTACATACACAAACAGGTGTCATGGTCATAGAACAACAGATCAGATAATTATAGGCCTTCAAAAAGTCTGACAAGGCTGTTCTTCATTTCTGGGTTTTTCAGAAAATGAAGAACAATTGATGGTACTATATTTAGATCCTTCTAACTTACGTTCTGGTTCTAGTTTGTGAGATATAATTGTTCAAACATGTAGCCACAATGTCAGGGTCCAATTTTATAACACTATATTACTCTAACAACATAAAATGAACAAGATCTGGCATGGTCAAACCAATGTCAGAAACTTTGTTCATCAGCTACCTGGGGTTTCTAGAAAATCGCCAGAACAGGTGGTCAACCCAAGTTTGACTGTGATTATCTTTCATCCTGGTCACAATCTATGTGTTATAATGACTTTCATGTGTACTCCATATACCAGTTTACAACATCAAAACAATATCATAACATAACTAACTAAAACCAGCGAGATCGAAGCTCTGAAAAATATTGTCAGAGTGTTCTTGGTAATCTGGGTTACCCAGATTTTCAAATGGTCATGGCCGGTTAACCTTGTTTGACCACTTATAACTTTTACTCTACCACTGATATGGACCTGATTCAAGTTCCATATTAAAGATCTCATAACAAACTACAAGGTCAAACATTGAAACAACAAAAACACTTAACAACCAAAGATCTATGGTGTCTGACATTTGACTGTCAGATACAAAAACAAAATTTTCCAGATTTTTGAAATCTTCAAATCTGAGCCTCTTGATGTTATGGATCTAACATCTAGCAACCCAGATCACTTATAGACACTACATAGAACATATTACAATACATAATCAAAAACTTTTAACAGAAGATCAATGGTCAAAATTTTGGTTAGGGTTTTATACCTTTATTCACCAATTCTTGATTATGGACTTCTGATCTGTTAAGTGTGTTAGTGGGGCTTGAATATGGGACTGATCTACTATTGTTTTTCATGGGTCTTGAGAGAGAGAGAGACTTTGTGGAGTGCAAGAGCACAAATGGGCTAAATAAATGAAATTTCTCTCTCTTAATCTATTTATAGATTGATGAACTGAACTTGGATGATGATATATAGCTGAATTGTATGTATATACCAGTCATAAGGCTAATCTAGGGTTGGCCAACAACTCCACATAGATCAAGATCTAACATTCTAGCTTTAATAATGTAAGGGGCAAAATAGTCTTTTGGCTTTCTAAATTAATGTCATTTTGAGCAATTGGAAAACCCTTAGGGTTTGACCCTTAGGGTTTAACCCTTAGGTTTTCCAAAAATGAATTTCTAGGATTTCATTTAGATTTAAATAAAAATAAATATTAGCTTCCTAAAAATGCAATTTAGAGATTACTAATTATAATTAGTTTTCTAATTACATAACTTGAATATTTTTGTTTTACAGTCCACTAATTAAACTTAGGTGGTGTTTGATAAAATTAAATATTAAGATCTGAATAATTTAGACATCTGAATAATATAGAGTATCTGAATAAAATTGTATCTGAATGAAAAAATGTTATTATTAATTTTTCAAAATGTCTTAATAATAATATTTTATCGTATTACCCTTTAACTCTTTTTTCTTTCTCGAGGCGCATATGAGCATATTCCAATAGTTCCAATTGTTTTTAAAGCTGCTGCCTCTTTTTCTCTCTCTCAAATTGGGGCAAAAACGAAGCAGAGAGATAGAGATAGGGTTTTGATAATATATATTCAAATTCTTTTCATTTCACCTTCAATTTCAAGATCAACACTATCTATGCCCTCCACATCGTTGTTGCTCCTTTTCCTTTCCCTCCCTTTATATCTCTCTGTATATATGTTAACATGTCTGTGTATCTATAACTTTTTCCATTTTTTATGTTTGAAGTTTTTATCCCTTACAAAATTGAGTTCCTGAACTATTAATTTCAAAAAATTAGCTTCTTTTTATGGGTTTTCGTCTTTGTAAAGCTAATTGCATTTTCCTTCCCCAAAATTATATGGGTTCCTTCCTCATAATTTCATAGGTTCTTTTTATGGATTTTTGTTTTTCTCTCTGATTCATGCATGTATAATGATCACATACATAAATATGTATATGTACATGTACATATTGAGAGAGAAATTGGAAAATAGTAGTCATGGCGGAAGAGCAGAGAGATTGGAATTTGAAGAGTTGAAGAGGAAAAATAGGGAAGGAGAAGAGGTTACTTTTGTCCATACGAAATATAAGCTCGTTCAGATATGGGTATGGATGGTTTAGAATTAAATTTGAATCTTACCGATTAAGAGGCATTAAGAGGTACAAAAAAATTTATCAAACAAGTTCAGCCTCTGATCGAATCAGAGGCACTCCTATTAAGAGCCATTCAGACCCAATCAAACACACCCTTAACCTTGCTAATTTAGCAATTAGGGTTTACAATTAATAATTAGGTTTTATAATTATTAATTAGGGTTTGCATAAAAATAAAAATAATATTAGTTTCTAATTTTTGCAAATTAGGGTTTCTTAATCAATTAGGTTTTTAATTACTTAACACTTTGCTAATTAGGTTTAAGAGACACTAATTAGCATTACACTTTCCAATTTAGCGATTAGGGTTTACCCTAATCAAATTAGTGTTTATAATTTAGAAAAATAAAATAATAAGGGTTTATAAAAAAAACATTAGGGTTTTAAAAATTAGGGTTCTCCCTAATTAGGGTTAGTATCTCTAACACCGATCATAAATCACATTAACATGATTACATAATAGTCTTAAACTGACATTCGACTTTTAAATTATGGTTTAACCGCTTAAAACTAGGGTTTTGATATTATATACATAATTTGACCGACATTATCAGTCCACACACATACAGTACATATTTACGGCACTAAATAAAATAATATTATAATAAATATCATTAATAACATAACATAATTACTAGACAGATTTTAAAGTCTAATTTGACTTCAAACTAGGGTTTATCAGTAACATTAAAATTGTTCCATCAAAATTGATCCTCACATTAACCTTACACACATAGCATACCTAATTATAATACTGACAATAATAATATAATATTATTATTCTCATTCCTTGATCAAAATACAAAATTAGGATTTTGGATTCCATATCCGATTTATCTAGCATATATACTTTTATTAATTAAGTTAAAATAATTAACTTAATTAATATAAATAAAATTCATATAATAAAATAAAATAATTATTATAATAATTCTAATAACCTTTCATATCTTATTTAAATAATATAATAATCATGTTTTCATGGAAACTAATTAATAAAAACATTTTTAATATAAATTAATTATTATAAGAATATACTTTATAAAAATTCAATAATTCTAAAATAAAATTATTTGCAAATATTCATGTAATAAATATATTTTTATTTATTACATAATCACATAAACTTTATCTTGTACAAATACTCATCCTTAAAATAAATAAATAAAAAATTTATACGTAAAATTTCTGATTTAATTATATAGAAAATATCGGGTTATTACATATCTGATGGAGGGGCTTGTGCTTGGGCTTCTTGAGTAGGTGGCTATATGATTTGAGCGTGTGACTCTACGATTGGGTTTGAGTCAGTAATCGTATAGATGAGAGGAGATGGGATCAAAATGAAGTTGGGCATATTTGGTTCATCAGCTACAGAATGTTGGGATTCTGTTATTGGGAATTGATTAAGTGGATTGAGGATCACTTCTAACCATTTTGGGAATTCATAGAATTGACTGAAGAATGATGGTGGACAGTGATTAACCTTGAAAGAGATTGGGATAGATAATACCTCATGCTCATTCCTTGAAGAAGGACCATTTGTGATTAGCTGTTTGGAAAAGTTGAAGGTTCCTGGAAATCCATGAGCTAGCACTGAGATTGCAGGATATGCTTTGAAGCTCCAGAACATATGATCCTAGGAGTTGAGAATTTGAGCTCAATGGAAAAGCATCATGGGTAGATAGGAGAATAGCTGATTGTAGTTAGCTCTCCTATACCCATTATAGCCCACATCTATAATCTCGATATCATCATCATCTTCTTCTTCTCTATCTTCTTTCGATGATTCCACTACATTAATGACCTCCTTTTGACTTTCTTGCTCTGGTGTTCTCTCATTTTCTTCAGCAGCAGCCTCTTCTGACATAAGGATATCATGAGGCTCCCCCTCAACATGATCATCCATCTGCATTTCAAATAGCTCCCCTTAGCTTGAGCATTATCTAGAGTGAGAACTTCATGTAGCTCCCCCTCAGCTTGAGCAGTGTTCTCTTGTCTTGCTTCGGATAGCCCCTTCTCACTAGCTATCTTTTTGTCTTCTTCTTTAAGTACTCCTTCATTGACAAGGATGTACTTTTTGACCAACTTTCTTCTAGGTTTCCTAGGCTGAGCCACAGCCTTAGGACTTTCTTCAGCTTCAGCTCTGAACTGTTGATCAGTCAGAGTATTTGTTGCAACAACTTCTTTAGAAGAGGCGTCTAGTCTGGTCTCTACGATCGGTAGAGACTCTAAGATCGAGGAGATATATGGCCTCTTGGACTTGTGACTGTTTTTATTTTTCTTTAGCAGCTGAGAGATGGTAGCTCTGTCTTCATCTGCCTCAGCCTGCTGTTCTTTCCTTCTCAAGATCCTCAGAGTTTCAATGTCAGAAAGCTCTTAAGGTATATCAGTGGTTGACCCCGGGGATTCTTCTGCCATTTTATCCTTCAGCTTTCTTTTGCCCTTGCTTTTGCTGACTAAGGCAATGGGTTTTTCCTTATTATGTTCTTCTTCATCTTCTTTAGTCTCCTTAACAATAGACATGTTCCCCAAATTCCTGACTCCTTTGCATCACCAGTCCTACCACTGGACTCAAACACCATTCATACATTCTCTGATGGATTCCTTTTCCAGTTCTCAAACAGTTGTTGGGTCATTCATCTGTTCGGATTGATGGACTCTCCTTCATCATCCCCAATCTTATCCCCCAAAGCAGATTATAGGATGATACTTATGAATCACCCGTAGAACATCTTTCCAGAGCTCTTTGACTTCTCCGAGCTAAGAATCCACTTCCCACTCCATTCAAGTAGTAGGGCTCCATAGTTAAGTTATATCCCACAACTGATGGTTGTGATGAGCTTGAGCTGCACTTCGTTTACAGAGTCATGGCTTGAGCTCTTGCAGCATATGCATTTTCCAATAATGTCTGCCAGAAATTCGTACCTCTGGGGGAACTCTTTCTTCTTGTACCCTTTGATAGTGGGGAACTTCTTGTGGTACATTCTCTTAAGTCCTTCATGGAAATCGATGCCCTCTATGAATGAAAACCCTTTTGATTTGAAACCTAAGGCAAGATTTATGTCCTCAGCCTTGAGCTTGATTTCCACGTCCCTGACCCTCATAGTGATGACGTCATTCTCGAACACACTATTTCTATAGAATTCCTTTATCAACTTAGGGTAGATCCATATACTCTTACCCAAAGCCTCTTTAAGACCAACTTTCTTTATCAGAGACAGAGTTTTGAGAAACTTGGGGTCAGCTGTCTTGAACTCTTTGAAACAGAGTCTATAACCAGAGATGACATTTGAATCTGCCATTGATTTCTTTGCACTGTGTATGATTGTTTGAGCTTTTCGGAAGGTTAAGGTTTCTGCTTGTAGAGAGAGAGGTAGATATAGATGAGCTTTTTGAACTTCTGATTTCAAAAAGGTGTTTTCAAACTGTACTTGCAACTTTCGTCTCTCCATTTGCTTAGTGGGGCATATGTCAAATTCTGCTTGGCTCTACGAGTTTGACTGATGAGGAATGTACTGATTTTCCCTTTAGCTCTTTTGAGCTAATGTATCCTTTGGGATGACTATGATCGTTGAGGGAGTCTTTATGCTTGATAAGTGGAGTTAATATACACGAATCGATGTTCATTTCAAGTTTAAATTCGTAGTTATCTTCTTGTTTTGTGTTTGTTTTCACTTGTTTTATGTTATTTTATGTGTACGGTGGTCATGGAGGCAAGTAGTGAAGAAAGGCTGACTTTTGGAGCAAAGTTGGAAAAATGCATGAAGTAACAATATTTCTTTAGCAGTGGACATGCCCGCCGGTGTGGGCCATATTAGACTTGTACCCTCCGCCGGGGTGGGGGTGGCGAAACCTGAAGACTCCTGTTGCCTTTTGACGACTGCTGTAACATGGATTTTAGAGGTTTTATTAGGTGCCTGGACTGTAATAAAGGGAGGCCTCGGCCAGAACATAAGGAGAGCTAGAGATTACATTACAAACAACTAATCACACAACACAAAAGCATATTACAGAGATAAATTCCAGGATTCAAGTGCAAGCTTTGGAGAAGTAATTTAAAGAAATTTTCGTGACGGTTGCAATTCTAAGCTACGTCAAGGGTGTTCATTATTCTTCTTCTCTTTAGTCTTTTATTTGTAATTGAAAGGATGTTTTCGTTAGATTATTCAGTTTTTAATTCATTCATTATGAACTAATTCGCTTATTAGGCTTGTGATGGATCCTTGGGTGAAACGATGATTTTAGAACTTTGATTTCCAGTTCAATAAAATATTTTCAGTTTATCTATGTTAATTCGACCATGAATTTATGAATTGCTTGATCAACAATTCCTTGTGGATTTGAATTGAATCGAGAGAGGGTATTCAAATCTAGACCTAGTTAATATAGCATGTGTCATGAATTTTGTGAATAACAGATTCTTGATTATTATTAAGGTAGAGATATGCTTGACATCACATGTAATCAGATAGAGAACTTAAGCTTAAACCTTCTTTAATTTCAGTTCACATAGAGATATAGTGAGTTAGTTGATTTAGGTGTTTAACTCGTTTTTATCTTAATTGTGGATTTAAGTTAATATGGTATTAGTGCACCGAGGGGTGGCTAGTACTACATTTGTGTGCTTGATTAATAAACTGGGATATTAAATTGAGTTGGAATAAAGGTTTGAAAATCAGAGTGAAGCTTAGGGTGAAATCATAAGTCTAATTCTCCATCAATTGTTTGAAATTCCAGATTTTGATATTAGTGATTGTTTGGTGATAGTTTATTTATTTATTACTTTAGTTTCTATAATTTTAAACCATTGAATTGAATAGTTTAATAGAATTAGGATTAATAGAAAATTGATAATTGTGAAGTTAAATTTCTTGCTAAGTTGTCTTCGTGCGAACGATACTATATTCACTACTATATTACTTGTTGACCACGTATACTTGCGTGTTTTGCGCTTATTGATTTTGCCCAACAAGTTTTTTGCGCCGTTGCCGGGGACAATTTAGCCTAGATTTTAATATTTTTACAATATCAGTTTAATTAGTCCAGTTTTACTTAAACATTTTTGTTTTTGTTTTTGTTCTCCTTATTTTAGGTTTTTGACATTGGTTTATGCAAACACGATCCAAACATCCAGACTTGCTTCCTTTTGAGGAAAACATTGAAAGAAGATTTCAGAGGTTAAGTAAGTGGATCAAGGAAACGAGGAACGAATTCGAAAATTATGATAAGGAAGAAACAATGGCTTCGGAAGACCAGAAAGCGTTGAGGGATTTTGCAACACCTAAGGTGACTGATCTGCATTCGAGCATCACTAGGCCTGCAATAGCTGCGAATACTTTTGAAATCAAGTCTGGGACCATTCAGATGATGCAGAATTCAGTTTAGTTTAGGGGAATGGCAAATGACAATCCGAATGAGCATTTAATCAGTTTTCTGGAAATGTGCGACACTTTCAAGTACAATGGGGTGTCAGATGTGGCAGTGAGACTTTGCTTGTTCCCGTTCACTTTACGGGACAAGGCGAAGAGTTGGTTACATTCTCTGCCACCGGGATCGATTACTACGTGGGAAGACTTGACTCAAAAATTTCTTGCCAAATTTTTCCCACCGGAGAAAACTGCTAAAATGAGGAATGACATAACAATATTTGAGCAGCAGAATGGGGAGTCTCTATATGAGGCATGGGAGAGGTACAAGGAATTACTTAGAAAGTACCCACATCATGGATTACCCAAGTGGCTGCAAATGAACACCTTTTATAACGGACTAAATGGGAATGTTAGAACCAGTATTGATGCAGCGTCGGGCGGAACATTCATGGCTAAGAGTTACGAGGAAGCCTATAATTTGATTGAAACCATGGCGGCAAATAACTACTAGTGGCCCACAATAAGAATGACACAGGCAAAGGCAGCTGGGATTTTGGAAGTAGATGGGGTGATAGCTATACAAGCACGGATTTCTGCGCTGTCCAAGAAGTTTGATGCTATCACATGGGCTCAAGTACAACAAGTTGCGGTAGTATGTGAATTGTGTGCGGGTGATCATCCTACAGATTAGTGCGCAATTAATCCAGAATCCATCCAGTTCATAGGTAACTATAATAGAATTCCGCAGAATACATACCAAAACACCTACAACCAGGGGTATCAGAACCACCCAAATTTCTCGTGGAGCAATAACCAACAAAATCAAGCTCCATGACCATCATATCCCCCAGGTTTTCAGACTCACCAACAACCGGTTCAACATCAGGAAAGGAAATTAGATTTCGAGGAAATGGTGTCGAAGTACATAACTGGCAATGAGGCAACAATGAAAAATCAAGCAATGATAATGAAAAATCAAGAGATGACAATGAAATCACATGATTTGGCTATCAAGAATTTAGAAAATCAGATTGGACAGCTGGCATTAGCATTGAATAATAGACCACAAGGAACGTTACCAAGTGAACTAAGAGAAATTCGAAGGGTAGTCATGAGCAATGTCAAGCAGTTATGTTGAGAAGTGGAAAACAGCTCAGAGGTAATAATGCAAAAAATTCAGCGACACCGGAGGAAAACGTTGATGACAATAACGTGGTGGAAGGTAACAAGGGTGAGGAAATAAAGTTAAACAATAAGCCAATTGTTTATCCTCCACCACCGCTTTTAAAGAGAGGGTTCAAAAATGTAAATCGAAAAGCGCAAGAAAAGTTTTTAGAAGTGTTCAAGAAACTCCAGATTAACATCCCATTCGTAGAGGCCCTAGAGCAAATGTCGAGTTATGTGAAGTTCATGAAAGGAATTCTGTTGAGGAAAAAGAAATGGGAAGAATTTGAAAAAGTGGCACTAACAGAGGAGTGTAGTGCGGTGTTACAACAGAACCTACCACCAAAACTTAAAGACCCGGGGAGCTTTACTATCCCATGCACGATCGAGAAAATGTCGTTTAACAAATGTTTATGTGATTTGGGGGCGAGTGTGAACCTCATGCCATTGTCAGTATACACAGAATTGGGTTTGCCCACGCCAAAGCCTACAAATATTTCATTATAGTTGGCGGATAGGTCAGTCACATATCCGAGAGGCATAATAGAGGATATTCTTGTTAAAGTGGATAAGTTTATATTCTCTGCGGACTTTATCATTCTGGATTTCGAGGAGGATACAAACATACCGATTATCCTAGGGAGACCTTTCTTGGCTACGGGAAGGACACTCATAGACGTGTAAAAAGGAGAACTTACTATGAGAGTCCAAGATCAAGAAATCAAATTTAAGGTGTTCAAGGCCATGAAATTCCCTACTGATGAGGAAGAATGTTTTCGGATGTATTTAATTTAGCAAATCATCTGTGAAGATATGAGCAAGAGTATGGTCAACGATCCGTTAGAAACAACCTTATTAGGGGATGAAGAAAAGGACGACCCAAAATTTGTGAACTTCTTACAGATGCTAGACTCATGGCCACGAGTTAGCCGATTCAGAGCACCGTTTAAACCTTTGCACACTTAGGAAATAGCTACAAAAAAACTGAAACCGTCTTTGGAGGAACCACCAACATTGGAACTTAAGCCACTCCCTAAACATCTCAGGTATACGTACTTAGGCAATTCAAATTTTTTACCTATAATTTTTTCTGCTGCACTTAACGAATTGTAGGAAGAAAAGTTATTGAGGGTGCTTAGGGAACACAAATCAGCGATTGGTTGGAAGATTGTGGATATAAATGGAATTAGCTCGTCATTTTGCATGCACAAGATTCTAATAGAGGATGATGCAAGACCGTCGGTGGAGCATCAACGTCGACTTAACCCTATTATGAAGGAATTGGTAAAGAAGGAAATTCTGAAATTATTGGATGCCGCTATCATATATCCAATTTCCGACAGTAAATGGGTTAGTCCGGTTCATTGTGTGTCGAAAAAGGTGGGAAAGACTATGGTACAGAATGAGGATAACGAGTTAATCCCAACAAGAACAGTGACAGGTTGGAGGATGTGCATTGATTATAGGAGGTTGAATAAGGCAACCCGAAAAGATCACTTCCCGCTACCCTTTATCGATCAAATGTTAGACAGATTAACGAGATATGAGTACTACTATTTATTGGATGGATACTCGGGCTATAACCAGATCGCCATCGCTCTTGAAGATCAAGAAAAGATAACATTTACATGCCCGTACAGCACATTTGCATTCATGAGGATGTCATCCGGGCTATGCAATGCACCTACAACTTTCTAACGGTGTATGATGGCCATTTTTTCAGATATGGTGGAGAAAAATGTTGAAGTCTTCATGGACGATTTTTCAAGTCTATGGAGACAACTTTGATACTTGCCTAGGGAATCTGGTCATGGCATTGCAACGATGTAAGGATACAAACCTCATACTCAATTGGGAAAAATGCCACTTCATGGTTGAAGAAGGCATAATTTTGGGTCATAAGGTGTCGGCTCAAGGATTGGAGGTGGACAAAGCAAAGCTGGATACGATCGAGAAACTGCCTCCACCGAGCTCAGTTAAGGGTATTAGAAGTTTTTTGGCGCATGCTAGGTTCTACAGGAGGTTCATAAAAGACTTCTTTAAAATTGCAAAGCCTCTATGCAGTCTTTTAGAGAAGGATGCTACTTTCAGTTTTACTGCGGAATACAAGTCAGCGTTTGAATTATTGAAGAAGAAATTAACTACAACCCCCGTGATAGTCGCACCGGATTGAAATATGCCATTCGAGCTTATGTATGATGCGCGCGACTATGCGGTTGAGGCTATTTTTGGGCCAAGACGAGAAAAGGTGTTTCACGCCATATACTATGGAAGAAAAACACTCACAGAGACTCATATGAATTATACAACCACGAAAAAGGAATTTCTTGCAGTGGTGTACGCGTTTGACAAATTCTGGGCATACTTGATCGGGACTAAGGTGATAGTCTACACGGACCATTCGGCGATTCGGTACCTAATAGCAAAAAAGATGTTAAGCCACGCCTTATCCGATGGATTCTCCTACTTCAAGAGTTTGACTTAGAAATTAAAGATAGAAAGGGGATGGAGAATCAAGTTGCCGACCATTTATCAAGGCTGGAAAATCCGGAGAAAAAGAAAGAAGATAGATGTGCAATCAACGAGTCATTCCCGGATGAGCAACTATTTGGGTTAAATGCAGAATTTCGTTGGTATGCAGACTTCGTGAATTATCTGGTGAGCAACATGCTTCCCCCTGATCTTACACGACAACAGAAAAATAAGTTTCTTCATGACATCAAGTGGTACATGTGGGATGAGCCTTATTTATTCAAACAGTGCGCCGACAAGATTATTAGAAGGTGTATCCCCTATAGTGAAGTGCACAACATACTGTAGGAATGACACTCATCGGCATATGGGGGGACATTATAGGAGTGAACGCACCGCGGGAAAAGTGCTTCAAGCCAGGTTTTATTGGCCGACATTGTTCAAAGATGCCCACCAATTTGTGAAAACATGTGATAGATGTCAAAGGGTGGGGAATATCTCTAAATGGAATGAGATGCCCCTACAAATAATTCTTGAAGTGGAAATCTTTGATGTATGGGGCATAGATTTCATGGGGCCATTCCCTTCGTCTTTGAGCAATCAGTATATTCTACTCGTGGTGGATAACGTCTCGAAGTGGGTTGAGACTGCAGCACTACAATCCAACGATGCCAAGGTGGTTCTCAAATTCCTACAGAAAAACATTTTCACGAGGTTTGGCATGCCGAGAGAAATAATCAGTGACGAGGGTAGTCATTTTTGCAATAAGGCATTCAAAGCTCTTTTGAAACGGTATGGGGTTAACCACAAGGTAGCGACAACGTATCACCCTCAAACAAATGGGCAGGCTGAGGTCTCAAACCGGGAAGTGAAGAAAATATTGGAGAAAGTAGTAAATCTGAGTCGTAAGGATTGGTCACTTCGGTTGGACGATGCATTATGGGCATACCGGACTGTGTACAAAACACCAATCGGGATGTCACCATATCAACTACTGTACGAGAAGGCATGTCACTTACCGGTCGAACTACAACACAAGGCTTATTGGGCAGTTCAAAAACTAAATTTCGATCAAGCAACTGTAGGGGAAAAAAGACTACTTCAACTGAATGAGCTCGAAGAATTCCACCTTCACGCCTATTAGAACTCTAAATTATACAAAGAAAAGGTGAAAAGATGGCATGACCAGAAAATCGTGCATCGAACATTTGAGCCGGGTCAATCAGTCCTCTTGTTCAACTCACGGCTGCGATTGTTCCTAAAAAAGCTTAAGTCGAGATGGTTGGGACCATTCACTATAAAGCGAGTATTCCCTTATGGCGCCGTTGAACTCTACAGTCGTAATCCATTAGAGACATTCAAGGTCAATGGTTAAGGGATAAAGCATTACTGGGGTGGCGAGTCAAACTGGGATGTCATCAACATTACCCTCACTGATACATAGTAAAACATTGAGTAGTCAAGCTGAACGACTTAAAATCAAGCGCAAATTGGGAGGCAACCCAATATTTCATTATTTTTCGTAGTTTTATTTATAATTGTTTGAATGTAGCTTTTATTAAGTATTAAGTAAGTATTATAGAGTAAACGTTTTGTTGAAACTCTCAATCATACTCCAAGTCGTCAAAAATCTAACATCTTGCATGTTTATGGTTGTAGGAGGAGTCAAAAGTGAGTAAGAGCAACAACGGGCAAGAAAAGAAGTAAAATAGTCTACTTTTGATCTGCACAATATGAAGTCAAAAATCTCAAATTGCCTTGCACCCCCCGCCGGGGTGGGGGTATCGAATTTTGGGCAGACAAGTTTAGCCGTTACACACGTTGCTTTCTTATTTCCCCAATACACGCCTCTTTCTATCTCATTCTTCACACCCAAACCACCCAGCCTCCATTACAAGACCACCTAACCCACTCCTTCTACCCACGATTACACTAGAACTCCACCCTCTCACCCCATTACCATATATACATCCACTAATCACATCATCAAGATTTTCCTCTCCCCTACATCACCTCTATATATTGACTCAACTTGAAGTATTAAATGCATTTGACATTTTTGAACTTTGATGAAGACTTTTCTGCACATCTTCTGAATTTTCATTCTGGCCCATTAACACAACAGACTGCTTTCTCACCAAACACCTGAAAAGGTGTTTTCCTCTGACCCATGGTCCTTTCCTTAGCTTCTTCAACACATTTCTTTGTTGTATACTAAGGATATCTTTTATGCCATTGGGACTGGTGAGTACTTCAACGTTTATAACCCATTCCACATTTGTTGAGGTTTATCTTTAAACAAATGGTTAAGGCTCAATGCTTCTGACACAGGTAGATAATACTCTACGATTTAGATCATAGGTGTCTTGCCACCTTAGTGCTTGATCTGATGCTAGCAAACGAGAACACTACGATTTCTCTTAAGGACTGGCACACTACGATCTTCACTTGCTTGTCTTGCAGACTCTACGTTTCCGAGAGCACACTATGATCTCTGAGTTGGCTTCAGCAAACGTCTGGACCACTCTATGATTTCTGGAGAGGCCATTTAAGGCAGACATACTACGATCCTCGATGCTCTACGATTCTGCCTTGGCTTTTGCAAACTCTTAATCAGCTCAATAGACTACAATTTTACTGAAGCCTATCTAATACATTTCAAGACATAGATCAACCTAACATATTTGATGTCTTTATCTATACAGAATGATAAACATAAAAAGCTTAGATCAACCTAACAAATTTGATCTATCACTAAGTCCTTGTACATATATTCCTTTAAGGACTTTACTATAATCATGAGCATTTACTTTAAACATCAAATCAAAATATGCACTCTCCCAACACAATATATTTAGGTGGAAATCTACAATCCTTCTTTAATATCATATAGATTACCAAAATCATCACTAATGTCTTAGCGAGAATCATTAAGCATGAATATATTAAACCAAACCATATGGTGCCAACTAAAGAGATAAGACAGTCAATTTAAATAATAAAGGGTTCCATTATAACCTTAGAGCCAATACTTAGTTCATAGCTATTGAACAAAATATAAGTAATAATAAAGACAATATTTATGGAGTACAAAATCAGAAGAACTAAAAGGAGAAGAAGAAACTCTGTCAAGGTTCTTCAGTTTCTAAGCATTTTGCTCTTATCGAGCTTTCTAATCCGTGTAGCTCACTGCTCTTGCTGCTCCAAGGAAAACCCAAACTTCTCCCTAAACTACCTAATCTATATTTATAGACATTATCTAAGAGAAAGAGAAAGAAATTACAAAACAGGAGAAAAACTATCTATTCTATGCTAAGCTAAGCTAAGCTATCCGATTATATGATATGTGATGTATGCAAAGGTTGTCTTGATATATATATCTTAGTTTCTCTCAAGCTAGGTCAAAATCAAGCCTTTCTTGTCTCAGGCACTCGGAGGTCGTGTTGCATGCCCTGAGCACTAAGTCGATGGGTGAATACTGCAAATACCACGTCACGACTGAAAACACTAAAGCTCGCTTCGCATGCAAGTCCATGAAGGATCAGGGGCCCTACAGCGCCAAGTTGATGTCAGGCTGGACAGGAGGGTGGCGTTGCGAAGCGAGCTTATGGCTAGGCTTTGGCGCCGCGGCGCGACTGTATGAAATATGACCATTTTGCCCCTTGAAGGCTAGAAAAGTCCTGTTAAGCTCTACATTACATCGATTAAGCAAAATAATACTAAAATATTATAAAAGCTATATAAACTATGAAGATCAAACAACTAATTAAGCCATAAAGTATCCGATTTGCGGGTATAAACCCCACTCATCAGTTGTCTCTGGGACCGTGCTGATTTGACTTCCAGGGTTATCTCTGGAAGATGATTTTACCCTCATGCAAGGTTAGTAATAGGAATGCAAAATTTTGAGTGTCTACAGATGCCCCTCTTTATAATATTCATGTAATGTAATGGCGTGGATAAGATAAAGAATAATAGACACTTGAAATGTAACAAGATATTCATGATGCAATGTACTGCAACATGATGCAAATGTATGATGCATGTGGTTTGTTGGACCATTTTCCAACGGGATGTGATGACCGTTTGCTCCCATAACTTATGATGGAGACTGGAGTTATCACAAATATCCTTGATGAACTGCTTGGATGTGTGCTCCAAAGTTCTCAAGAACTTCCAGGATGTTGACATTGGGGTTCTCACCAAAGTCCTTAATCCTTGATACAGACTTCCCATTTAGGATGTACCTCTCATGCACGAGAGATCTGTGGGGATGTATTCTGTCTGTTGAAGATGCGTATAACATATTCCATCATCGGTCCTCCCTAATGAGGATGTTCTTCCCTAGTTTGTATCGCCAGGTCTTTCCAATGTTCTGTTGGAGTTACTGCCTATAGTTTGTGTTTGTCAGGGTTGTCTGACCCTCGCTGAAATGTACATCAACGGATGAAATCTCTGCTGGGGAAAATGTCAAGGCTGCTTGACCTTCGTCGATGTGTGCATCAACGACTAAAATCATCAATTGACTTTCGATGCTTCGATGGGTTTACCTGCCATCGGCTGAGTGTTGTCAAGGTTGCTTGACCTTCGTCGACATGTGCATCAACGGATGAAATCATTGGATGGCTTCCGATGCTTCGATGGATTTACTTGCCATCGGCTGAGTGTTATCAAGGCTGCTTGACCTTCGTGGACATGTGCATTAACGGCTAAAATCATCGGATGGCTTCCGATGCTTCGATGGATTTACTTGCCATTGGTCGAGTGTTTTTAAGGCTGCTTGACCTTCGTTGACAACGGCTGAAATCTGTGAAGTTCCCACTAGGGAGGAATGTTTTGGAGTTACGACCCCAAACTGACGGCATCAGACCTTCGTGAGGTATTGCCGAACGTAGTTTGCAACAATTGTGATCATTGGTATAGTAAGCATGTGTCCGGGCGAATACCAATGAGTTCCATCTAGACCTGTAGTTTGGTCCATGAAAACCAGGATTTCAGTCTTTTTCGCTCAATCGCGTAGCATTCTTTTACCTGATTTGGCTTTTTTAGCTTGTGAGATCTCCTTTGCAACTCGAACTAGATCGAACTAGAGGGGTGGGCCCCACCCAGGGGAGCCGCAGGTACACCTGCGGCAACCGCAGGTACATCTGCGACCAACCGTGGGTGGTTTTAAGCTGCTCGTTGTTTTCACAACTTATTTTCAAAGTACACCACACATGAAATCAGAGAACTCTTCTTTAGATCTGCTGAGTTCGGGCATCTTTCTGCAAATTTTGTCACTATAGAAGTGTTCTACACTGTCCTGGTAACGTATACATGCCT
Source organism: Panax quinquefolius (assembly GCA_020205615.1). Taxonomy (NCBI): domain Eukaryota; kingdom Viridiplantae; phylum Streptophyta; class Magnoliopsida; order Apiales; family Araliaceae; genus Panax; species Panax quinquefolius. The sequence goes on along the minus strand of CM035172.1, from coordinate 78,768,923 downwards.
TCTTTTCTAGTTTTTATTCGTTGGACAATGACTTATCATATGAAATGCGTCTAAACACATAGTAGTGAATATGCATGCTCATATGTCTTGATAAAAATATTCAACATAGTAAATGTTAGTATTAAACTATGCTGAACATAATGATGTAAAAAAAGTTAACTTTTGAAATAGTCAAATTGGTACCATTTTCTGCTATTTCTTATCCTATTTGAGGACAAATAAGCAAAGGTAAGAACACAAAGTAATCCTGGTAATTAGACTACCCTTACGGATTATGACTTATGTTCATACATTATAGGATGTTTATGACTGTGGGTAGGTGTGCTACTGAATGGCCACCTAGTCATGCCTATGTGCATGTGGATAGTCCTTTTTTACAAGGAGACTCTGGAAAAATTTTCCAAAAGTCCAAGCATTGGGTAGACATGTATTTTTAACTCTACTATAGGCGTATGTTAAAGTAATGCATGTATTCATATAGTCATAAAATGCATTTAAAAAGCTGTAGGTTAGAATTTACCACACCCTTTCTGAGGTAATTTGGAGACTTGTGTCCAGATATATATGGACCCGGATAAGCCAAGTAGTTCCCGAAGGACAACTTCAGGTGTGTGGAGGACGGCTTCTGAAGCACCTCGACCCCATTCAGTCAGACAGCCTCGTCGTTTGGTGGATGCGATGATTCGTCCTATCCCGATTGACGTACCGAATGTCGAGGATGAGGAGGAGGATGTGACGCCCCCAAAATAGGTATACATCACCCATCTTGGGTAGCCAAAATCATGGTACAAAATTTAAACACAAACTTCCTTATACAATATGACAAAAAATGTAGCTGAGATTTTTTAAACGAATATTGTCTAGTAGACAGTATTCAAACTCAAATGGAGTCCTCATTACAATTATTATTACACTATTTTATAAACTAGTAAGGACTACTACATCCACCATCTCAGACCATTACTCCATTCCCCGACTAGTTCCGGCTACGTTCTCATTTCCTGAAGAAAATAATAAAAGCAAAAGGGTGAGCTCTACTAGCCCAGTAAGAAATATTATAACTAAGATAATGCAGAATAAATTATCATTAGCCTTCAACAGTGTTAAACTGATAAAATACAATAGACATTAAGTTTAACTGCAGTGCGGAACAACCAATCCATTAGAAGAGTCAAGTAGAGAATGATATCAACTATCTTCTATGATTTAAAAAGTTTATTATCAATTTTATTGCTGAGACTCAGCTAAATAAATAATCCACATCACTAAATTATCCATGCACTACGGGCCAAGGATATTCATTATTATCACCAATGGTCATGATCATCTCAACACCTGTTCATCTTTGCATTACATGCCAATGAGGAATTTTACCACATCATTTGTAATATTACAGTCATGATTATATCGAATAATTCCTGGTCATAATCATACCAATCAACAGTCCATCTATACACGTAAGCCAAAGATGACTTTTATCACAATATAAACATGAGGATGATGACAATGATATAAGAAGCAATACTTATCAACATAAGTGTAGAATTAGGAATATAAAAGGAAATAATATTACTTACATACTACAGAGTATAGAAGAAAATATTATTTCTTACCAATATTGAAAAAGAATAATATCATTTACGAATACGAAAGAAATAATATCCCTTACCTTAGTAGGAGATTGAATACTGCAATAGTGTACTAACAAAATACTCTTCTTCTTTCTCTTTGATTCTCTCTCTATAGAATTCTCTTGTGAGTCGTAGTGAATTGGTGAGAATGAAAGAAGAAATAAGCTTCTATTTATTAAAGATTTCTAGCTTAGCCCTTGCAATGTGAATAGGCAACTGGCTTGACGACTAGTGATGTGAAAAGAAAAGTGGTTTAATGCCTTTAATGTGAAACAACAAGTGGTTTGACGCCTGTAATGTGAAACAACAAGTGGTTCGACGCCTGTAATGTGAAGTGACAAGTGGTTCGACGCCTGTAATGTGAAACGACAATTGTTTCGACGCCTGTAATGTGAAACGATAATTGGTTCGACGCTTGTAATGTGAAACGACAATTGGTTCGATGTCTGGTAAAGGCAAGTTTTATTGGCGAAAGTGACTCTTAGATGATGACATATGGGCTCCATACAATAAATCAAACTTACAACAAATGTCTCATAACAGACTTCTTATTTATATCAAAGATTGAATAAATATTTACCACAAATCATTTTATCTTCAATCAACACAATTTTTAATCTTTAAAAAATTATTCATCATTAATATTATAACTCACAATATTTACAACCAGATCATTCCCAGGAAAGAGGGGGCTTTCCGGTAAGGACATCTCCTTATTGGCGCGCAATTAGGTGACCCAACCCCTTTCCTCGACAGAACTTTCTAGACATCGTCAATGATGCAAATAATAATATGAATAAATTTATCGTCTCAACTATTGATTTAAAAATATAAAATATTTTGCAGATGATACTGTGAAAATAATTAAATCAATTACGTGAGATATTATGCAGCAATTACTGTAGCAATAATTGAGTATAACTGAGTGACTTCTCACGTAAGTATCAATAATCAATACCGTGTGCTACTATGCAACCACGCATATTACTGTACTTTTATCACCAGGTATTTCAACAGTTAATGGTAAAACTTTCGCCGTTATTTTTATAAAAAGATAATTTTTTCGTTTTCTAACTCAAACAATAATTCTGTTGTGGGGTCCACCAATGATTGTGCCATCGTATGAATATTCCCCGACAAAAATAATATTCCCCGACCAAACGAATATTTTATAACAACTTTCTTACTTTTAAAAATTTATAAATATTACCCACAACTATAACATTATATTAAATCCACACCATAATATTCAAAATGATATTTAGAGAAAAATAATCTTTATTTATGAAAGTTGGGGTCTTACAACCTCCCCTCCTTATGAAATTTTGTCCTCAAAATTAGGGTACGTACTTGGTATATTGAAGAGCTAAGGATACTTTGATTTCATTTCAGATTCTAACTCCCAGGTCATTTCCTCAACATCGTGGTTTCTCCACAAAACTTTGACTTGAGGTATAACCTTGGAGCGTAGAATATGTTCCTTCTTATCCAAGATTTTAACAGGTACCTCTTTATACGTTAAATCTTCTGCTATTTCGTCCGGTTCTAACTCAATAATGTGGTTTGGGTCTTCCACATATTTACGTAACATGGATATGTGAAAAACGTTATGAACACGAGACATACTTGGCGGTAAGGCGAGTCTATAAGCCACAGTTCCCACTCAATCGAGGATTTCAAATGGGCCAATGAATCGAGGATTGAGCGTTCCTCTCTTTCCAAATCTCGTAACACCTTTCCATGGAGCAACCCGTAACTACACTTGATCTCCAACATTGAATTCCACGTCCTTTCGATGAAGATCAGCATAACTCTTTTGTCGATCTTGTGAGGTTTTTATATGTTGTCAGATCATTTGAATCTTTTCAATTGTCATGTGTACCAATTCTTGTCCCAACAACGTTGCTTCACCCACCTCATCCCAGCATACTAGAGAACGACACTTTCGTCCATATAACGCCTCGAATGGAGCCATGCTAATACTTACTTGATAACTGTTGTTGTAAGAAAATTCTATTAATGGCACAAACTTGTCCCAACTTCCTTTGAAGTCAAGGACACAGAGTCTTAATAGATCTTCAAGAGTTTGAATAGTCCTCTCTGACTGCCCATCCGTTTGAGGATGATATGCCGAACTAAATCATAAATCCGTGCCCATAGCTTTCTGCAAACTAACCCAAAATCGTGAAGTGAATCTTGGGTCTCGATCATAAACTATGGATATTGGCATACCATACAGTCTTATAATCTCATTTATGTAAATACGACCAAGACGTTTAAGTGAATAAATTTCTCGTATAGGTAAGAAATGAGCAAACTTGGTCAATCTATCAATAATGACCCAAATCGCATCTATACCTTGAGAAACCTTGGAAAGTCCAGTAATGAAATCCATGGTAATGTGCTCCCACTTCCATTCTGGAATTTCAAGTGGTTGCAATGGACCTTTTGGCACTTGATGCTCCGCCTTGACACGATGACACATTAAACACCTTGAGCTAAACTCCGCGATCTCTCTCTTCATATTGCTCCACCAAAATGTATGTCGAAGATCACGATACATTTTGGTACTTCCAGGATGGATTGCAAATGGTGTGTTGTGCGCCTCCATCATAATTTTATACTTTAAATCAGGGTCGTTAGGAACACAAAGTCTGGAGTAGACTCTAAGTATTCCTTCTTTATCCATTCTTGCTTCCGAAATAGTAACTTCTTGCACTTTCTTCTTCATACGCATCAGCTCCAGGTCTGTAGCTTGAGCAGCTTTAACTTTATCGATTAAAGTCGTTTTTACTCGTATATTTGACATCATCACGTGGGTCCCTGGAGTCTTTAACTCTATCTCCATCCTTTGTAAGTCATACAAAATGGGCCTTTGCGTTGACAATATTGCACTCGTACCTGCATATGATCTTCTACTCAATGCGTCAGCTACTACGTTCGCTTTTTCAAGATGGTAGCATCCCCAAATCTGGGTACTTTTTACCACGAATCTGGTATACTAATTCTATAATTATTGCGAAAGATATAAACATAAATTGTTTATACATTAAACTTTTATACATCATTCCCAAGGTCTATAACCTTAACTTAATACATACATTTAATATCTTAAACGTTTACAATACTATTTTCGTCAGAAGATTTAATAAATCTAACTATACACATTGCCTTTACTTCTATCTTTACTCGAGCTTTCCTCTAAATCTGAAAATTTTATCATGATATAGCAAGGGTGAGCAACAAATTTGCCCAACAAGTATAAATTTATTTGAGGATATATCATGATTGAAAGAATTGAACAATAACCTAGCTAACTTTCAATAATATAAACATTGTGAAAGAGCATGAACAAATTTTCTTAGCTGAACGACCAAGTCAATAAAAATGAATGGTCAAGCATAAACATGAACAGATTAACTCAACCAAATGGTAATGAAGGTGATCAACCTTTCATACCTGATGAACATTTACAATATGCACAACGTGCGAATCAATAATTAATACAGACGTGAATAATCATCAATAACTATTCACTAACATGCTTTGAACATACAACTCAAGTTTGAGTTAGGGAAACTTGCTTGTACCGGTTGATTACCGCTAAGCAATCTAATGTAATCTCTTATGAAGGACCTATCAATTATAAGATTAATCTTTCAGTTAGCATAACATACCTGTTAGCTCATAATACTATTACTTTATACATAGATTATCTAATACTTAATCAAATATTAGATAACACCTTACAACATTAGTATTATTATCATCTGTTGATAATTCTTTAATCACTATATCATATCCATTATGATTTAACACTCTAATAAGTTAAATACCAAACCAACGACCTGGATTTCAAATCTAGAAAGCTGGATTACAAATCCAAAGAACTCTAGATGGTCAATTCAAAAACCTACCAAAGAATCCAAAGAATCGGATTCCAAATCCAAAGAACTAGATTACAATCTAGCAAGCAGGATTCAACAGATTCTTCAATCCAGCAAGCTGGATTCCATATCCTTTTCATAAAAATACTAAAACAACTTATTATATTTCTATCCTTTGTCCAAACATATATATACACATATTTCATACCCAAAAAGTATTTTTCCAAAATTTTCCAACTTCCTTTGGTATTTTTCAAAAATCATTTTGAGTCAATTCCTTAAGAAATTAGCCAAATCACGCTTAACTCCAGAAAATCCCATCTTTTAACACAATCTTATACGTGTTAACGTGACACTCCAATTTAAATTTCGTGGCCATCAGAGTTATAGAACTCCGGTTATAGTCATTTTCGTCGGAAAATCACAAAAATTGAAATGGTCATAACTTGGTCATTTTAAGTCGGAACGAGCTCATTTTTGGACAGTAGGTACTTTACACCATATATTTGCATTTCCCAAAAGGCCGGAATTTTTCTCACAAAATAAGTTGCCAAAACAGCCCCTGGAAATTTCTTCGTGCTTTGTTAAAAATATTCCATACGAAAATCTACAACTCTTTTTTCATTGATTCCACTTGGAGATGTTAGAAAACTTATAGATCTAACTCTAGGACTTAACCACACTCAAAAAGGCAAAATACAATAGGAGATATGGTCATTTGAATTTCATGTTTCGTTTTCACCAAAAACTGATTTTTAACTCTTGATGTCTTCTAAGAAAACTTTCATGTTTTCTCATAATAACCAACATAACTCATTATAACATTTACTAATACCTCATATACCCATGATTCTACCATAATACATTATCTATTTCATCAAACAATCATCAAACACAAGATTAACACAATCGAGACTATGAAAAATTAGAGTTTTCCACCCTTTAAAAAACTAGTTTCCATTCCATACTTTAGATCTAACTTTTGATCCTCAAAATAGATAGATCTACACATAACACACTATAGATCATGTAGATCTAGAGGTTTGAAGTTTGAAATTATCAATCCAAGTTTTCATTTAAACAACTAAGAATAACTTAGAAAAAAAAGGTGATTTATACCTTGATATCTTACTAGCTTTTCTTAATCCTTCAAAGTAGATGATGATCTTGGTTAGCTTGAAGATCAAAACCTCCTCTCCTTTACCTCTTGTGGCTGCCGAAAACACTAGCTCCTCACTCTCTCTCTAGTTTTGTTTTTGTTAGCTAATAAGAAGTAATAGGATGAGAGAGAAATGAAATTGCTTTTGTGATTTAGTAAAACCAAATGTATAAATATAATTGTATATCTAATATTCATTCCCCTCATTCACTCTCTCTTTCTCTTTCTTCATCATTATAAGGTTGCTTGTAACTTTGGTTAAGAATGTTGGTTAAATAAAGGAGTGACACATGGAAAAGTTGGTCACCCACTAAAATAAACCATCGTCACATTCATCTCCCTTTCTCTCCTCTCTTGTTTGGGCTCGGCCATGTGGCCTTAGTTTATCCAATTTTTGGCTTTCCTTTTATGCTTTAATTGATTTACTAAATGTCCAAAAAGTCCTTCTTTCATTGGGCTAAGTTTTGAGCTCTCAATTAATTCTTTTGGGCTTCTAAATTAAAATGTTTAGCTACAACAACTAACATTGTCCAACACTTCTTATTTTACCATTCCCTAATTATTTAATTAGGGTTCTCATTTCCTCAATTATAACATAAATTCTTACTCATGCACATTTATTTCCTTAACCCAATTAGACTTGCTATAATTAGGTTATAAAATTTATTAGTTGAGATATATAAATTAAATCTCTTAGACTTAGTATATATCTTTATATACTAATATTCTCTCATGTTATAACCTCTTAGGTTATTTAATTATCACACCTAATACATATATATTAGGTTACATAACTAAATTCTTAATTCACTTACTCATATATTCATATAAAATAATTTAATAAATTGAGACATGGTCCACAATTCTTAGATTAGGTCACTAGTATATAATTAAAATACTAGAACCACATACACATAATCTTATGAACTCATACACTAAACATATACCTCATTATCAGACTATCACTTATAGTCTATCAAATCATTTAAGTTCTTCTCCAAAAATTTTGAAATCCTTAAAATTCCTTTACAGAAACGTCAAATACATACACTTATTTTATGCCTAGGTTTATTATTTAACCTTTATTCAATCTTTTAAGATTTTATAAAATTGTCCAAATTTTCAAGTTGTCACAGTATGATCATAATCTTTCAATAGCTCGAGCCAACGTCGTTGCCGCATGTTGAGTTCCTTTTGGGTGAAGAAATATTTGAGGCTTTTATGATCTGTATAGATCTCCACCTTCTCTCCATACAGGTAATGCCTCCAGATTTTAAGCGCAAAATGACTGCTGCCAACTCTAGATCATGAGTAGGATAAGTCCTCTCATATTCTTTGAGTTTTCCCGAGGCATAGGCTATAACTTTCCCATGTTGCATGAGAACACATCCTAAACCTTTGCCTGAAGCATCACTGTAGATGACATATCCCTCCGAACCAGATGGTATTGTCAGAACAGGTGTTGAAATGAGTCTCCTCTTGAGTTCTTGAAAACTCATCTCACATTCCTCGCTCTAACCAAATTTTGTATCTTTTCGAGTCAGCTGAGTTAATGGAGTAGCGATTTGAGAAAATCCTTCCACGAATCTCCAATAATAACCAACTAAGCCTAGAAAGCTACGTACTTCGGTAACTGACTTAGGTTGCTCCCAGCTTTGAATTACTTCAATCTTTGTTGGGTCAACAGATATTCCATGATTTGATATCACGTGTCCAAGGAATGCTACTTCCTGAAGCCATAACTGGCATTTATTCAACTTAACATATAGCTTGTTTTCACGAAGCTTTTGGAGTATTAGCCTCAAGTGTTGTTCATGATCTTCACGAATTTTGGAGTATATGAGGATGTCATCAATAAAGACAACAACAAAATGATCCAAATATTCCTTGAATACTCGGTTCATAACATCCATGAAAGCCGCAGGAGCATTAGTCAATACAAAAGACATGAGTAGGAATTCGTAATGCCCGTACGGAGTTCTGAAAGAAGTCTTTGAAATGTCATCAGTTTTAACTTTTAACTGATGATATCCGGACGAAGATCGATCTTTGAAAAGAATTTAGCACCTTGCAATTGGTCAAACATGTCATCAATTCGAGGTAACGGGTATCTATTTTTTACGGTGACATGATTCAACTCCCGATAGTCAATACAAAGTAGCATATTTCCATCTTTCTTCTTTACGAATAGAGCAGGAGCACTGTAAGAGCCCAACTTTTATGAATAAAGATGAATTTTCTATAAATATCATTTTTAAATATTATGGAGTGAATTTGATATAATGTTATAGTTATGGGTAATATTTATAAATTTTGCAAAATAAGCAAGTGGTTATAAAATATTTATTTGGTTGGAGAATATTCTTTTTATCTGGGAATATTCGTATGACGACACAATCATTGGTGGACCCCACGAATTATTATCGGAGTTAGAAAACAACAAAATTATCTTTTTATAAAAATAACGGCGAAAGTTTTAGCGTTAACTGTTGAAATACCTGGTGGTAAAAGTACAGAAATACGCGTGGTTGCATAGTAGAACACAATATTATACAGTATCTTGGATTATTGATGCTTACGTAAGAAGTCACTACTCAATAATAGTTTACAGTAATTACTGTTCAATATTTTATTTTATTGATTCAATAATTTCTAGGTTGATATTTTATATTATTGATTCAATAATTGTCATTGCACAGTATTTCAAATTATCAAATCAATAATTCATATTATTTGAATAATATTATTATTTGCATTATTGACAATGTCTAGAAAGTTCTGTCGAGAAATCCTTATCCGAAAGCCCCCTCTTTCCTGGGAACGACCTGGTTGTCGATATTGTAATTTGGTAATATTATTTGTGAATAATTAATTATTGATATATATGATAAGAAAATATTTATTCAATGTGGATTTAAACTGAGGAATTTTTTAGCATGTGACATTTGTTGAAAGTTGGTATTTTATCTTTTTCGATAAAATAATTTATTCAAATATATTATTATAATATTACATTATAGTAGTATGATGTGATTATATAATAGTGCGTTTTTTATAATTTGAATGGTAACGTTATTATAGTAAATTCATGGTATAAAAGTAAAATGAGGTGGAAGAGAACACATTGAATTTGAATTCCTATGATGCAAGCGATGATGTCATCAGACGATGAGGTAAGCGATGATGTCATCGGACGATGAGGTAAGCAATGATGTAATATGATCGATGATGTCAAGGATGATGCCATAAATTATGGCGAAAAGATTACTTTACCCTTACTCTGCCAAGCCTATAAATAGAAGCTCATTTCTTCATTATTTTTCACCAATTCATTCAAGCTATAGAGAGAGAAAGTATAGAGAGAATAAGAAAGAAAGAAGAAGAGTATTCTGTTACTACTATATTGCAGTATCTAAATCTCCTTCTAAGGTAAGGGGTATTATTTCTTTTGTATCCATGAAGAGAGTTATTTTCTTTATTAAGCTGAGTCTCAGCGATAAAAGTGATGAAAAACCTTTTAAATCATAGAAGATAGTAGATTTTATTCTCTACTTGACTCTTCTAATGGATTGCTTTATTCCGTTGCAGTTAAACTTGATAGTTGTTATATTTTATCAATTTAACACTGTTGAAAGCTAACGATAAATTATTATGCATTATCTTAGTCATAATATTTCTTATTGGGCTAGTCGAGCTCGCCCTTTCTTTCACTGTTCTCTTCAGGAAATGAGAATATAGCTGGGACAAGTTGGGAAACGGATTGACGGTCCAGATGGTTGTTTTAGTAGTCTTCACTATTCTATAAAATAGTGTGACAATAAATATAATGAGGACTCCATTGAGTGTGGATATTGTCTAGATGACAATATTCTTATTAAAACTCTTAGATTATGTACTACAACAAAAAGGCTTATCAGCGACCGCACATCAGCGACCGCATACGGTCGCTGATATGAGTCGCAGATAATCTGGTCGCTGGAAGGACATCAGCGACCAACAATAGCGACCGAATTATTAGCGACCACAATTAGCAACCGATACCGTCGCTATTATAAATTATGCTGAGTCATTTGTCATGCGTGACGTGTCACACGTGTCAGCGACCAATAATAGCGATCGCAGCGGTCGCTAGATTCAAAGAAGCTGAAGCGGTCACTGATACAGTTTTAGCGACCGCATGCAGTCGCTGATACAGTTTTAGCTACCGCATACGGTCACTGATGCTTTTTTTTTAAAAAAATTTTTGCCTATTTTATTGATTTCCCAAAAATAACCTACTTTGTACCTGCTTTCAATCCCAACACAATATATATATATATATATATATATATATATATATCCATATATAATATCCATCCAATCCATCAATATACAAAACATTCATCCATGAATAAACATTCATCCAATACAATACAAAAACATTCATCCAACACAATATAATCGATATCGTAAACATCCATATAAACTAATACAATTGTCCAAAGAATGAATCTAAAAGAGTACAAGGCTTTAAAAAATCTAAAAAAAATAAGTCTAGGCGCTCTTCATGGATCATCCAAATTAGGATCCTGTAATTATCAAAGTAATAAAACATATATGTTACATATAAGTAAGACATTTACTCAGAGACTATAAACATATAAGACAATGTAGTTAAACAATAAACGATATATATATACCTGCTCCTGTTATTGTGCTGCTGCTCCTGCTCCTGCTGCCGCTGCCGCCACTGCCTCCGCCAACTCATCAGGACTCAGAGACTACAGATGCCCGCCCAGTATACGAAGAAGATCACGATCCTGACAGATCGCTCTCACACAGTCAGCAGGAGTATGATAGGCTGGATAACTTGATGATCGTGTAGATCGGGTGGCGAGCCGCTTGTGCCAATCGATGGTCGAAGCGTCGTCTTTGTCCTTGGCCTTTGACATAATTTTTCTTCACGATGGACGCCCTCTCCCATAATTCTTGATCAATCGACGGACGCGGGGTGCCTTCAGGATAGCACTCGTTCATTAAGCCCTTATAAGTGTCTTGTCAGAAGATGAACAATTAAATAGTTAAAAATAAATAAAAAAAAATACTAAAGAAGGTCGTTACTATTTATAAACAACATATTAGGATAAAGTGAACTTATTACCGCTTATCTCGAATAAACTTCAGTAGACCATCGCGGGTGGCCACATACACATCCAACCAATTGATAGGTTGACCTTGAGACCGAGACTCCTATAGTTCATTTTCTCATATTATTATGTAAACATATGATATTTTAGCTACAAAAGATAATCAGAAACATAACATACGTATTCCTCGGCGAAGAATGTGTTGCAATGTGATATACTGTCGCCCCAATACGTGCCTTTTGCCTTCTCGCCGTCCGATACACCTGAGGATCTGTTCGAGGCGGCAGTCTTACGCCTCATGACCCAGCTCTCACCTCTCCATCGTCATACATCTCACACCATATGGGCCATGGCGCACCACTGTGGGGCTATGCTCATGCATATATCTTGCTCACCTGTCTGGATGGTCAATCTCGGCATTGTTGTGGGGCTTTTTGTCGTTCCTTGTTCAAATTATCTTTAGTTCATACGCAGCACTTCTACCGTAATAGTGTCTCGAATAATCGATGATGTATGTCGTCGTCCATCTATATCGTTTCTGCAAATAAAACAACAATAATAATATTAAAACTGTTATATTACTAAACAATATTATTTGATTAACTATGTATTATCTATCAGAGTGATAAAAAAATATACCAAATTCAAATTTCAAATCAGATCTTTATGGGCGAGAGGGTGTGCTCGCCATTACGTAATCACTTTAGCGTGAAGCCGATTCAGAAGCATAATTGTGAAATGCACTTCACAATTTTACTATCTTGAAAATCACTACAATATACAATAATTTATATTAAAACCCTTACATTTAAATCACTACTATATTTATAAAAATGAAAATATTAAACCCTTATATATATATACACGATGTTTAACTTACGTGCTATCTGGAGGAGGACGGATCTCAGATAAAATGCGATCATCCGGATTAGTCGGGCCTTCGACACATGATTAGGGCCCCACCCAACCCAAGGCTTTCGTCGTCAGAGGTTCGTAAGACATCTATAAATAAAAATTTAGGATGTTAGTATGAGTTTTAAATGAAAGGTACATGTAAACTAATACAATTGTCCAAATAAAATGGCCTCGAATAAATACTCCAGACACTCAACTTAATTAAATCGGTCTCTTTATTAACCAAGTGTGTCTAGTTACCTTCTACATTACACTAATAGTTCCTAAGCATTGCCTATTTTGGCTTAACAACCCCCAATAGCTTACTATGTCGACAACCAAGCTTGGCATGGCCCCGTGAGGCTTATTAAGCTTGGCGTATTCGTGTGGCCTCGCTGCCCCAATCCCACCCATCGGCTCAATATGTTTCCTTAATAGGCTCTCTAGTGGATCACCAATATATTTATATCCAATTGATAAGCAGCACCCAAGCTCTCTATATAAACAAAACCCAATTTACTGAGAATTACTAAAATTAAGCTACTCGCGTATTCAAACAATTCAATTTCTCATATTATTTCAATAATGGGCATAGCTTTCCTATAACCAAAAGTTATTATATATTTTAAACCTAAAATGTTCACAATAAAAGAGGTAAAAAAATTCAACTACAAACTTATACTTAAAATACTTATGAACATTTTTCAAACTTATACTTATAATACTTCAAAAAATTCGCCGAGTCTCCCTACAATATGGACTAGCCCACATGCATTTACGACATGCATATATGGACATTTCTAGGCACCCAAGACACAAACCAAGAGAAATACAAATTTCTAATACAATAAGATCAAAACAATATCGATTGAATGCAAATTAAAGCAAAGAAAAATTCGCACCCATATACATTACCAATATAATATCAATCAAAACATTACCAATATACAATTATACATGAATTTTAGTTTTAACAAACATACATTATAAATGAATTTTATAATTAACATCAATTAGCATATTTGATGTGAATTATGGATAAAATTCTTTGAACCTTCTTCTTGATTGAATTATGGATAAACTTAATTCCTAGTTATGTTTTATGTCATACTTATGTACATGATATTGGATTGGTATAAGTATAATCATATATTGCAACCAAGGTTTTGGGTTAAGCCCTAATATTTAAGATTATGGTTAAGCCCTAAAAGTTAAGCCCTAATATTTAAGATAATCATATATATTATTATTTTTGTTGTTTTTAAATATGAATAGAATTAAATTAATTTTGAATTTTAAGTTTTCATAAATCTGAATTTAAAAAGTTAAAATGTATCTCTAATTTTAAAACGCAAATGCTTAAAGATTTGGGGAATCGTTGCTATAAATTAACTAAGGTGTAATTACACACCTTGAAGCATTAGGTCTTTACATCAAAGCAAAGCACTTACACACCACATTCAACAAATAAAATTACACAATGAATAAGAATTAGGTCTTTACATCAAAGCAATTACACACCACATTCAATAATAAAATTGTAAAATTTGGAAACCCAATCAAATCGAACAACTACTTGAAGAATTTAATAGTATTTAATCTAATCTAACCAATATAAATACATACCGGTGTTTGGTGGGGGCGGCTTTGGTGATGGCGGTATTTGGCGTGGCGGCATGGTGGGCGCTGGTGCGGTCGACTTCTTCCTCCTTCTTCTTCTCTTCTCCCCTTTCTCCCTCTTGTCTCTATGATGAGCTCCTCTTCTTTTTTTTTCTTCCGCTTCGTAATCGAAATTAATCTCGGTACCGATAACATTTAGTTTGATCAGCGACTGCTATCAGCGACCGCATGCGGTCGCTGATTTTTAATGACATGGACTTTTCAGTGATCAGCGTGCGTCACCGATTTCAAGTGGTCGCGATAAAAATTGGCGCCAATATTTCCAGCCAAAATTTTGGTGGCAAATTTGTACTTAGCGACTGATCAGTGACCACATGCGGTCGCTGTTAAAACATTAGCGACTAGATTATGTTTCAGTCACAGATGACTTCGTCATTGTGATCGATATCAACGATCGATGGTGCGGTTAACGACATCACCGGTCACCGATAGACCTTTTTCTTGTAGTGATGTTTTGTCGTATTTTACACGACTATTATATAATTAAGTTGTATTTGAATTTTGTACCATATATTTGGCGACTCAAGATGGGTGATGTATACCTATTTTTGGGGGCGTCACAAATAGGTATACATCACCCATTATGAGTCGCCAAATACATGGTACATAAATAAATACAACTTCAGTAATACAATTGTCGTGCAAAATACGACAACACATATACTGTGAGTTTGGATACAACTATTGTCTAATAGAGAGTATACAAACTCAAAAGGAGTCCTCATTACAATTATTGATATACTATTTTACAAAATAGTGAGGACTACTAAAACAACTATCTTGAATCATCACTCCATACCCCGGCTAGTTCCTACTAAATTCTCTCCTCCTTAGAAGAACAATGGAACAAAAAGGAAAAGGGTGAGCTCAACTAGCCCAGTAAAGAATATTATGACTAAGATAATATACAACAAATTATCATTACTCTTCAACAGGGAATAATCTGATAAAATATAATAGACAACAAGTTTTAGATCAACAATCGCAATGAAAACAACAATCCATTAGAAGAGTCAAGAAAAAAAATTCTACTATCTTCTAAGATTTAAAAATCCATCATCAATATTTTATCCTCAGAATATCAATCAATATACATGTTGAATCAAATATTCATCTTTGCACTAGTGCCAAAGATATTCATTTGTATCACCAAATTGGTCATGTTCATCTCAACACCTGTTCATCTTTGCACTATGGGCCAAAGATATTCATTAGGTAATCATTCATCTTTGCACTACAGGCCAAAGATATTCAGTAATATCATCATTTATGACTAAGGATGTTGAAAAATATTTCAATGAAAATGAATCTAATGAGACAGAAGGACAAATATTAGGGATTCGTATCACAGTTTATCCAAGATCAATAATACTCCATAATAACCAATTTTGAAGCATAATTCAAAAATAAAGATCAAAACATGGATACAATCAAAGATAGTAATCATAATAGACATCTTGGACAAAAGAAGAAAATTTCATTTTTCGGTGAATAGTGTCGTATACGTGAATAGTAACCCCGACACAAAAAGTTCTAAATTTGATAAAAAAAGTTCAAACCAATATTTTGGCATAATGATATTGAAGAAAATAATATCATTTAAGAAGAAAATAACATCCTTTACCTCAAATATAACTGTACTTCTGACTGAATTTTGGATATAGTGTTGACAAAAACTTACACTGAATAGAAACTCTCAAAGTATCAAAATACATACTAAAATACGCTCGACAATATAGAGAGAAAGAAAACTTGTTTTTGGTGTGATTTTCAATTCTAACCTAAGCGCCTATTTATAGGAAAATACTAGAAAGCCATAGGAGACTAAAATAATAAAATAATATTTTATTTATTCTTCATTCTACGCATGCTAGCCATCAAAGACCAGCATGCCACTCTTAAAAAATCCTAGCAGCCCTCATGCTTTAAATCACAAAAGTGGGTCCCACCCATAAATTAATAAAAATTATTTTATTTTCCGAAACTTCAGTAATTTATAGAAAATAGACCGTTTATCAGAAAAATACGAATTTTATGTCCATTCCACACGAAATTGAATTCTCTACAACTTTGCAGCAGAAAGTTCTTCCAAATTCCATACAGAAAATATCCGAAATCCACAAACGGATGATTTTTAAATACATCCAATCCGACAAAATACTGATAAAATACCTCAACATTAATTCATTCATTTATAACCACAAAAATAAATCCATCATTTATATCCAAATAAAATAAATAATTCCTTATCATATAAATCAATAATTAATTATTCACAAATAATATTACAGAATCACAATTATGAAAACCAGGCAGTTCCCAGGAAAGAAGGGGCTTTCCAATAAGGATTTTTCCTTACTGGCGCGCAATTAGGTGACCAAACCTCTCCTTGACAAAACTTTCTAGACATTGTCAATAATGCTATCTCATAATATTATTCAAATAATATGAATTATTGATCCGATAATGGGAAATACTGTGCATTGACAATTATTAAAACAACAATAATATAAAATATCAACACAACAATTATTGAACCAATAAAATAAAATATTAAACAGTAATTACTGTAACAATTATTGAGTAATGACTTCTTACGTAAGAATCAATAATTCAAAAATATTGTGCAAAAATCGTGTGATATTGTGCAACCACGCGTATTACTGTATTTTAACCACCGGGTATTCTAACAGTGTTAACGGTAACAACTACGCCATTATTTATTAAAACTCAAACTTGTCGTTTTCTTCATCCAACAGTTATTCTGTTATGGGGCCCACAAATGATCATACCATTGCATTTAATATTCCCAACAACAAGAATATTCCACGACCAAACGAATATTCCCCGACAATAATGATTATTTTATAACCACTTGCTTATTTTGCAAAATTTGCACATTTTACCCATAACCAAAACATTATATCAATTTAACACCTTATTATTCACAATAATAATTAGAGGAAATTTGATTTTCTTTATAATAAGTTGGGGTCTTACAACCTCCCCTCCTTGTGAAATTTTGTCCTCAAAATTGACGTACATACCTGGTGTTTTGAAAAGGTGAGGATACCTCGCTTTCATTTCTGATTCCAACTCCCATGTCATTTCTTCAATAGCATGGTTTCTCCACAAAACCTTAACTTGTGGTATAACCTTCGTGCGTAGGACATGCTCTTTCTTATCCAAGATCTTAATAGGTACCTCTTCGTACGTTAAATCTTCGGCTATCTCATCTGGTTCTAACTCAATAATGTGGTTCGGGTCTTTCACATATTTACGAAGCATAGATATGTGAAAAACATTATGAACACGAGACATGCTTGGAGGTAATGCGAGTTTATAGGCCACATTTCCTATTCGGTCAAGAATCTCAAATGGACCAACAAATCTTGGATTGAGCTTTCCTCTCTTCCCAAATCTTGTAACTCCTTTCCATGTTGCAATACGTAACAATACATGATCCCCAATATTATATTCCACGTCCTTCCAATGAAGATCCGCTTAACTCTTTTGTCGATCCTGTGCCATTTGTATACGTTGTCGAATCGTTTGGATCTTCTCTATAGTCATGCGTACCAACTCTGGTCCCAACAATGTTGCTTCACCCACCTCATCCCAGCATACTGGAGAATGACATTTTCTTCCATACAATGCTTCAAATGGAGCTACACCTATACTTGTCTGATAACTGTTGTTGGAGGAGAATTCCACCAATGGTAGGTACTTATCCCAACTCCCTTTGAAATCTTGGACACAGAGCCTTAATAGATCTACAAGAGTTTGAATAGTCCTCTCTGATTGCCCGTCCGTTTGAGGATGGTATGCCAAACTGAATCGTAAATCCGTGCCTATAGCTTTCTGCAAGCTAACCCAAAATTGTGAAGTAAATCCTGGGTCACGATCCGAAACTATGGATACTGGCATGCCATGCAATCTCACAATCTCATTCACGTATATACTAGCAAGACGTTCAAGGGAATAAGTCTCCCGTATAGGCAAGAAATGGGCAGACTTAGTTAATCTATCAACAATAACCTAAATCGCATCTATGCCTTGAGAAACCCTGGGAAGACACGTAACGAAATCAATAGTAATGTGTTCCCACTTCCATTTTGGAATCTCAAGTGGTTGTAATGGACCCTTTGGCACTTGATGCTCCGCCTTTACACATTGACAAGTTAAACACCTCGAGATAAACTCTGCGATCTCTCTCTTCATATTGTTCCACCAAAATGTATGTCGAAGATCATGATACATATTGGTACTCCCAGGATGGATTGCAAATGGTGTGTTGTGTGCCTCCATCATGATTCTATACTTCAAGTCAGAATCTTTAGGAACACAAAGTCTGGAGTTGACTCTAAGTATTCCTTCTTCATCGATTCTTGCTTCTGGAATAGCACGTTCTTGCACTTTCTTCTTCATACGCATCAGCTCCATGTCTGTAGCTTGAGCAGCTTTAACTTTATTGATTAAAGTCGGTTCTAATCGTATTTTTTATATCATCACGTGGGTACTTGGAGCCTTTACCTCTATCTCCATCCTTTGCAAATCATACAAAATGGATCTTTGTGTTAACAACATTGCACTCGTACCCGCATATGATCTTCTACTCAATGCGTCAGCTACCACGTTTGTTTTTCCAGGATGATATTGAATGGTATAATCGTAATCTTTCAATAGCTCGAGCCAACGTCGTTGCCGCATATTGAGTTCCTTTTGGGTGAAGAAATATTTGAGGCTTTTATGATCTATATAGATCTCCACTTTCTCCCCCATACAGGTAGCGTCTCCAGATCTTCAACGCAAAAATGACTACTGCTTACTTGAGATCATGGGTAGGATAATTCCTCTCATATTCTTTGAGTTGTCGTGAGGCATAGGCTATGACTTTCCCATGTTGCATGAGAACACATCCTTACCCTTTCCCTGAAGCATCACTGTATATAACAAATCCATCCGAACCAGATGGTATTGCCAGAACAAGTACAGAAATGAGTCTCATCTTGAGTTCTTGAAAACTCTTCTCACAATCCTCGCTCCAACCGAATTTTGTATCTTTCCGAGTCAGCTGAGTTAACGGAGTAGTGATTCAAGAAAATCCTTCCACAAATCTCCGATAGTAACCAGCTAAGCCCAGAAAGCTACGTACTTTGGTCATCGACTTTGGTTGCTCCCAACTTTGTATGGCTTCAATCTTCGCCGGGTCGATAGATACTCCATGTTTTGACACCACATGCCCATGGAATGCTACTTCCTCAAGCCAGAACTCGCATTTCTTCAGCTTGGCATAAAGCTTGTTATCGCGAAGCCTTTGAAGTACCAGCTACAAATGGTGCTCATGATCTTCACGGCTTTTGAATAGATGAGGATGTCATCAATAAAGACAATAGCAAACTGATCCAAATATTCTTTGAACACACGGTTCATCATATCCATGAAAGCAGCAGGAGCATTAGTCAATCCAAAAGACATGACTAAGAATTCATAATGTCTGTACCGAGTTCTAAAGGCAGTCTTTGGAATATCATCAGTTTTAATCTTCAACTGATGATATCCAAAACAAAGATCGATCTTTGAAAAGAATTGTGCTCCTTGCAACTTGTCAAACAGGTCATCAATGCGAGGTAGCGGATACCTATTCTTGATAGTGACATGGTTCAATTCTCGGTAGTCAATACAAAGTCGCATACTCCCATCTTTCTTCTTTACGAATAACACAAGAGCACCCCAAGGAGATGTACTAGGACGAATGAAACCGATGTCCAACAACTCCTGTAGTTGGACCTTTAACTCCTGAAGTTCAATAGGAGCCATTCAATATGGGGTTTTAGAAATGGGCTTTGTACCAGGTTCAAGATCAATAAAAATTCAACTTCACGTTCTGGGGGTAGACCGGGAAGTTCTTTAGGAAATACGTCAGAAAATTCACTAACAACAGAAATTTTATTCAAATTTGACGTGTTTTTGTTCAAGTCCGTGACATGGGCTAAAGAAAGCTTGACATCCGTTTTTCAATAAACGAATAGCTTTATGGCTTGATATAACAATGATTGACTTTAATGGTTTGCTTGTTTGAATTTGCATAATAGGTTGGTAAGGAATATGAAAACTAACAACCTTACGAAAATAATCAATTTTAGCATGATGCGTGGTTAACCAATCAATCCCTAAAATCACATCAAATGCAAGAATTTTCAACGAAATAAGGTCGGCAGGTAATGTGATGATACCGACTTGAATCAAGCAAGATTTATAAACAGTAGATGTAATGAAAGTTTCTTCTAACGGAGTCTCAACAGATAAGTCAAGGTCTAATTTCTCTGGAGTCAAGTTTAATCGTTGAGCACAAGTAGGAGAGATAAAAGAATGGGTAGGACCGGTATCTAGTAAGGTATAAACTTCGCAAGAGTTTATGATAAGCTTACCCGTGATCACCTCGTTTGGGTTCCTCGTATTTTGTGCAGTCACAACAAACGCCCTTCCAGGAACCACCGACTTTGACTTGTCCGGGACAGCCTTTGGAGTCACCATCTCCGTTGAACTTGGTTTCATAACTAGACAATCTCTAGCTATATGACCTTCCTTTCCACAGTTATAACACACCTTGGATTGTTGTGGGCAGTTTGGGCTGATGTGTCCCTCTTTCCCGCATTTGTAACAAACAAATGGTGCTCCTTCTCCTCCCTTAAAAATAGTTGACGTTTATGATTACGTCTTCATGTTATCATTGTTGTACCTTCTCCTCTTGAAATCTCCTCCCGACTCGTTCCTTCTATTATCACGGCCACGATTACCACCCGAGTGGTTACCGCCTTTGTTCGTATTTTTCCCTCCTCGCTGGTTATCATCGCTCTGATGACTACTGTCACCGGTATGACCCTGGTTGTGGTCCCTCTGTTGAACATACTCACTATCTCGCTCTAATAATTAAGCCCTGTTGACAACATCTGAATACAAAGAAAATTTATGAGAGATAAGGTATTGACGAATCTCGGGTTTAGACCTCTCAGATACATCATTGTCATTCGTTCCTCATTCTCTACCAAATGAGGTGCAAACCTGGATAACTCAGTGAACTTTGCATCGTACTGGGACACCGTCATGTTGTTTTGTTCCAGTCTGATAAACTCTACCTCCTTCATATGACGAATACTTTCAGGAAAGTACTTATCATTGAATAGTTTCTAAAACGTTTCCCAAGACATGTTGAGTGCGGCAGGTTGGGTATGCTTCACAGACTCCCACCAATAGTCTGCCTCATCACAGAACATAAAGGTGGCAAATGGAACCTTATGTTCCTTCGAGCATCCAAAGACATCGAATATCTTGGTCATTTTCTTGACCCACGTTTTCGCCTTGATCGGATCCGGCTTTCCAATAAATTCTGGTGGTCCCAACTCCTTGAACTGCTTGGCTGTGACAGACCGCGCGTTGGTATCACTTCCACCCGTATTTTGTACTCAAGTCTCCCTCGTCTAATTTTGCATGAACTGTAAAAAGCTCCTAAACATTCCATCATTCATCGTTTGCTCAGTAGTGTTGTTTATAGGAGGACTATTGCCTTCCTATTGTACGTTCTCCTGGTTTGTGACTAAAGGTTGTTCCACAGTCTCATACACTCCATTGTTAACATTCTGAGCAGCCATTCTTAAATACTTCCATAAAACAAGGGTTAATAGTCATGTCATATATTATCCATATACTTTGACCGACCAAATAAATACCAAATAAACTTAGTCAGGTCATACTAGCGAAGGAATTCCCCATCTCTCCCCTCCTAGTTCTTGTCTCACACCTCAGCCAGGGATCATATCCCTAAGCTTTGATACCAACTGTGACGCCCCCAAAATAGGTATACATCACCTATTCTAAGTCGCCAAATACATGGTACAAAAACAAATACAACTTCAGTAATACAATTGTCATGCAAAATACGACAACACATATACTGTGAGTTTGAATACAACTATTGTCTAATAGAGAGTATACAAACTCAAAAGGAGTCCTCATTACAATTATTGATACACTATTTTACAAAATAGTGAGGACTACTAAAACAACTATCTTGAATCATCACTCCATACCCCTCACTAGTTCTGGTAAATTCTCTCCTCCTAAGAAGAACAATGGAACAAAAAGGAAAAGGTGAGCTCAACTAGTCCAAGAAAGAATATTATGACTAAGATAATATACAACAAATTATCATTAGTCTTCAACAGGAATAATCGATAAAATATAATGAGACAACAAGTTTTAAATCAACAACTGCAGCGAAAACAACAATCCATTAGAAGAGTCAAGTAGAGAAAGAATTCTACAATCTTCTAAGATTTAAAAGTCCATCATCAATATTTTATCCCTGTAACATCAATCAATATACATCTTGAATCAAATATTCATCTTTACACTACAGGCCAAAGATATTCATTTGTATCACCAGTTGGTCATGTTCATCTCAACACCAGTTCATCTTTGCACTACGGGCCAAAGATATTCATTAGGTAATCATTCATCTTTGCACTACAGACGAAAGATATTCAGTAATATCATCCTTCAGGACTGAGGATGATGAAAAATATTTTAAAGAAAACCAATCCAGTGAGACAGAAGGACAAATATTAGGGATTTGTATCACAGTTTATCCAAGATCAATAATACTCCATAATAAAAAAATTAGAAGCATAATTCAAAAATAAAGATCAAAACATTGATACAATCAAAGATAGTAACCATAATAGACATTTTGGACAAAAGAAGAAAATTTTATTTTTTGATGAATAGTGCCGTATACGTGAATAGTAAGCCCGACACAAAAAGTTCTAAATTTGATAAAAAAAAGTTCAAACCAATATTTTGGCATAATGATATTGAAGAAAATAATATCATTTAAGAAGAAAATAACATCCTTTACCTCAAAATAACCGTATTACTTGATTTGAATTTGGATATAGTGTTGACAGAAACTTGCACTGAATAGCAACTCTCAAAGTATCAAAATACTGACTAAAATACGCTCGACAATATAGAGAGAAAGAAAACTTATTTTTGGTGTGATTTTCAATTCTAACCTAAACGCCTATTTATAGGAAAATGCTAGAACGCCTTAGGAGACTAAAATAATAAAATAATATTTTATTTAGTCTTCATTCTACGCATGCTAGTCCTCAAAGACCAGCATGCCACACTTGAAAAATCCCAGCAGCCATCATGCTTTAAATCACAAAAGTGGGTTCCACCCATAAATTAATAAAAATCATTTTATTTTCCGAAACTTTAGTAATTCATAGAAAATAGCCCGTTTATCAGAAAAATACGAATTTTAAGTCCATTCCACACGAAATCAAATTCTCTACAACTTTGCAGAAGAAAGTTTTTCCAAATTCCATACAGAAAATATCCGAAATCCACAAACGGATGATTTTTAAATACTTTTAATCCGACAAAATACTGATAAAACACCTCAACATTAATTCCTTCATTTGTAACCACATAAATAAATCCATCATTTATATCCACATCAAATAAATATTTTCTTATCATATAAATTAATAATTAATTATTCACAAATAATATTACAGAATCACAATTATGAAAACCAGGCAGTTCCCAGGAAAGAGGGGGCTTTCCAATAAGGATTTCTCCTTACTGGCGCGCAATTAGGTGACCAAACCTCTCCTTGACAGAACATTATGAGATAACATTATTGCGCGCCAATAAAAAGAAATCCTTATTGGAAAGCCCTTTCTTTCCTGGAAACTGCCTGGTTGTCATAATTGTGATTCTGTAATATTATTTGTGAATAATTAATTATTGATTTATATGATAAGAAATATTTATTTGATGTGGATATAAATAATGGATTTATTTATGTGGTTATAAATGAAGGAATTAAGGTTGAGGTGTTTTATCAAGATTTTGTTTGAGAAGAGGTATTAAAATCACCATGCTTATGGATTTTGGATATTTTCTGTTTGGAATTTGGAAAAACTCAAAGCTACAAAGTTGCAGAAAATTCAATTTCGTGTGAAATGGACATAAAATTCATATTTTTCTGATAAACGGGCTATTTTCTATGAATTACTGAAGTTTCGAAAAATAAAATGAATTTTATTAAATTATGGGTGGGACCAACTTTTTGGTTGGTGTTGAATGCACATGGGCTGCTAAAAATTTTCAGAATTGGTGGTTAGCGTGATTTAATGATGGCATGCGTAGGAATAATAAGAAAGAAATAATATATTTTATTATTTTAGTCTCCTATGGCGTTCTAGGATTTTCCTATAAATAGACGCTTAGGTTAGAATTGAAAATCACACCAGAAACAAGTTTACTTTCTCTCTAGATTATCGAGCTTATTTTTGTGAGTATTTTGATACTTTGAGAGTTGCTATTCAGTACAAGTTTCACAAGACTATATCCTCAAATTCAACAGAGTACTGTTATTTTGAGGTAAGGATGTTATTTTCTTCAGAAATGATATTATTTCTTTCGATATCATTATGCCAAAATATTGGTTTGAACTTTTATCAAATTTGAACTTTTTTGTGTCGCTGGAACTATTCACGATATCGACATTATTCACGAATAATACACTATTATTCAATAGAAGAATAAAAATTTTCCTTTTTGTCTAAGATGTCTATTATGGTTACTATCTTTGATCAGATCCATGTTTTTATCTTTATTTTGAATTCTCGCTTCACAATTGGTTATTATGAAGTATTATCGATCTCGATAAACCGTTATACAAATCGCTACTATTCGACATTTTGTCTCACCGGATTCGCTTTTCTTTAAAATATTTTTCATCATCCTCGCCTTAAATGATGATATTATCAATATCTTTGGCCTATAGTGCAAAGATGAATGTTTAATCGATGAATATCTTTGGCCCAGTAGTGCAAAGATGAACAGTGTTGAGATGAATACGACCAACTGGGTGATATAAATGAATATCTTTCGCCCATAAAGGCAAAGATGAATATTTGATTAAAGTTGTATATTGATTGTTGTTATAGGGATAAAATATTGATGATGGATTTTAAATCTTAGAAGATAGTAGAACTCATTCTCTACTCGACTCTTCTAATGGATTGTTGTTTCCACCGCAAATTGTTGATCTAAAACTTGTTGTCTATTATATTTTATCGATTTTTCCTGTTGAAGACTAATGATAAATTGTTGTATATTATCTTAGTCATAATATTCTTTATCGGGCTAGTTGAGCTCGCCTTTTCCTTTTTGTTCCATTTTTCTTCTCGTGAGGTTGTAACATACAGATCTAAGGGGGTATGGAGTGATGGTTCTAGAAAGATGTTTTAGCGCCTTCACTATTTCAGTAAAATAGTGTTTGAATAATTGTAATGAGGACTTATTTTAGTGTGGATATTGTCTAGAAGACAATATGTGTATTTAAACTCACAATATGTGTTGTATTATGTATTTTTGCACGACAATCAGTATTATTGAAGTTGTAGTTTGCTTTTCTCGCATGCCATGTATTTGGCGACTCGTAATGGGTGTTGTATACCTATTTTGGGGGCATCACGCTTGGTATCAAAGCTTAGGATATGGTCTCTCGCGAGATCAAGAATAGAACTAGGAGGGAGAGATAAGTAAATCTTTCGCTAAGTGTGTCCTATCTAAGCTTATTTGTTGGTCGGCCATAATATATAGAGATATTATGTGATATGTTAATTTGTTTAATTAACCCTTGTTTTATGGCAGTATTTAAGAATGGTTGATGAGAACGTTAACAATGGAGTGTATGAGACTGTGGAACAACCTTTAGTCACAAACCAAGAGAACGTATAACAGGAAGGCAATATTCCTCCTGTAAACAACACTACCGAGAAAATGATGAGTGATGGAATGTTTAGGAGATTTTTGCAGTTCATGCAAAATTAGACGAGGGAGACTCGTGTACAAAATACGGGTGGAACTAATACCAATGCGCTGGTCCTCATTATGTATAAGCGCCAAGGAGTTGGGACCACCGAATTTATTGGAAAGTTTGATCCGATCAAGGCGTAAAACATGGGTCAAGCAAATTACCAAGATATTCGATGTCTTGGGATGCATGGAGGAACGAAGGTTCCATTTGCCACCTTTATGTTCCGCGCAGGAGAGGCGTATCACCGGTGGGAGTCTGTGAAGCATACCCAGCCTGCCGCACTCAACATGTCTTGGGAAACGTTTCAAAAACTATTCAATGACAAGTATTTTCCTGAAAGTATTCGTCATATGAAGGAGGTAGAGTTTATCAGACTGGAACAAAACAACATGATGGTGTCCCAGTACGAGGCGAAGTTCGCTGAGTTATCCAAGTTTGCACCTCATTTGGTAGAGAATGAGGAACGAATGACAAGGATGTTTCTGAGAGGTCTAAAACCCGAGATTCGTCAATACCTTATCTATGAGACCCCGAATTTTATGAAATAAAAGTATTCAATTTTTCTATTTTGGTAAATAGTTAAATTGATAAAAGTTTAAAGTTAAGGGTAATATGTGAATTTTTTTTTCAAAGTAAGCAAGTTGATATAAAATATTCGTTGTGTCGGGGAATATTCGATTAGTCGGGGAATATTCTTTTTGTCGGGGAATATCCGTACGATGGTACAATCATTGGTGGACCCCATAATGGAATTATTATCGGATTGAGAAAATGATAAAAATATTTTTATGAAAATAACGGCGGAAGTTTTACTGTTAAAACTGTTGGATTACCAGTTAGTAAAAGTACAGTAATACGCGTGGTTGCATAGTAGCACATGGTATTGATTATTGATGTTTACGTGAGAAGTCATTCATTTTTGTTATATTAGTATTATTAATGTAATAAAACAGAAAAACTTTTTATATAAACCAGAATACTTTTATAAAGTTATTCGTTTTATTAGACTATAAATAGAATATATAATATTCTATTATGCATAGTGTTTTGCATAGTAAAATCTTTTTATATAAAATAGAATACTTTTATACCTTACTAGATACCGGTTCAACCCATTCTTTTATCTTTCCTGCTTGTCGTCAACATTTAAACTTGACTCCGGAGAAATTAGACTTTGATTTATCTGTTGAAACTCTGTTGGGTGAAACATTCGTTACATCTACAGTTTATAAATCTTGCTTGATCCAAGTTGGCACTATCACATTACCTGTTGATCTTATCTCTTTAAAGATACTTGCTTCTAATGTGATTTTAGGAATTGATTGGTTAACCACTCATCATGACAAAATTGATTGTTTCGTAAGGTTGTTAGTTTTCATATTCATAACCATCCTGTTATGCGAATTCAAGCAACTAAACCACTAAAATCAGTCACTGTCATATCAAGCCACAAAGCTATTCGTTTATTGAAAAACGGATGTCAAGCTTTCTTAGCCCATGTTATGGATTTTAATAAAGACAAGTCAGATTTGAATAATATTTATGTGGTTAGAGAATTTCTTGATGTATTTCCTGAAGAACTTCCCTGTCTACCCCAAGAACGTGATGATGAATTCTTTATTGACCTTGAGCCGGGTATAAAACCCATTTCTAAAACCCCATATCGAATGGCTCCTATTGAACTTCAGGAGTTAAAAGTCCAACTACGGAAGTTATTAGACATCGGTTTCATTCGTCCTAGTATAACTCCTTGGGGTGCTCCTGTTTTATTCGTAAAGAAGAAAGGCGGGAGTATGCGACTTTGTATTGACTACCAAGAATTGAACCATGTCACCATCAAGAATAGGTATCCGCTACCTCGCATTGATGACCTATTTGACCAGTTACAAGGAGCAAATTATTTTTCAAAGATCGATCTTCGTTCTGGATATGTTGACTTGGTCATATTCCAACCTTGGGTTTTGATGATGACTTTCCTATTATACTAAAATGTTTACTCATGCATTTACAGGATATTAAAAGAATTCTTGAAGCTTTGATTTATTAAAGGATTTAAGACATGAAGGCTTGAAGAATTGCTTGAGTTATTAGGAAATAAATATAAGATCCTAGCTTTAATTATTTCTCAATCAAGGCTCTAGGATTTGCATTGCATTGCATCATTAATTAATTGTGGAATAAATTAAAATGATTAATTAATTAAAGATTAATTATGAAAATATTTAATTAAGCTTTCAAAATTAATAAGGATCAAATATTAATTGGAGTAATTTTGAAAAGCTAATTTTGAAGCCTTCCCACAATTAAAGGATTTAATAAATCTATACCACATATCTGGGTTTAAGTTATTCATTATGATTTCAATGATTTATAAATTGATTGAACTTTCCTTAAAATTGATTAAGCAAATCAAATTTTCATATCTTGAAATCAATTATCATGGATTAATAATTGGAGTAATTTTTGAAAAGCTTATTTTGAAACATTCCCATAATTAAAGGAATTAATTTAAAATAGATTTTGATAAATCTATACCATATATCTTGAGATTGAGTTATTCATTAATTGATTGAACTTTCCTTAAAATTGATTTAGCAAATCAATATTCATATCTTTAGAATCAATTAGCATGGATCAATTAATTGGAGTAATTTTTGGAAAGCTAATTAGTAAGGGTAAATTTAATTGGGATTTCAAAATAAATTTGGAAATATTTTTTAAATATTGATACTTCCCATAATTGATGGAGTTGGTTAGAAATTGAGTTTCAAAAAGATCATTATCTTTCATATCTCTAATCAAGATTGTTTCCATAAATCTTGAGATATGGATTTTCAATTATTGGGTTTGCCATAATCATGAAAGTAATATATAAATTAATTGGGCTTTCAAAATTAATATGGAAAGATATGCATTAAATAAAAATAATTATGAAAGTGATTAATTTATTAATTGGGCATATAATTAAGGTTGTTTAATTAGATTCCATAATTAAAGATATTCTAAAAGTTCCTTCCTTAAGTTAAGTAGCGTGATCTCTTCATTTTAAATGGAAGAAATTTGTTTGGGAATAAGTTGAATAAAGTTTACTTAATAAACAAAGCATGTTTAATTAAATTCTACATGACAGTGGGTGACCAAAATGGGTGCAACGGTAATATGTTAACAAAAACAGGAATCTTGTTTACATTACCTTAATGAGATATTGAATGAGTGGATATGAAATAGGCCCAGGATTAATAAATTGATTCACATCCCTTTTAGAAGTGGATTTTATTTATAAGAATCTTGAGTGGATGGACTTCCTTATCAATGTGATTCATCTTTGACTAAAAGCATGATTAACGCCTTTTTGATTCATAATCAATTAAATAAACTAATATATCTCTTTAATTGATTTCAACAAATATAAAGGTGATTCACGGAATCAATTAACAACGATTATATCACTTTATTTCACCATATAAGGATTAGCCATGGCCTTGAGAGAAAAAACACAAGAAATCAGAATATACAACAAGCTGAATACTTTGACTACTATTCTGAAAATATACTTTCTTCACATATAATTCACAAGGGTTTTCAAAGTTTCTAAATTGTGAAGAATCGCTATAAAATTTCAGTGTGCATCAAGCTCTCAATTAATTTCAAATTTTCTCTTTGCACTTGAATCGGTGATATCTTTATCTTTCATATTGATCATTGCATTTTAGTTGAGCCTTGAATTGTTGATATAATTATTGCTTTGATCATAGTTTATTTTGTTGTCATATCTTTGATCAATTCTCTAAACATGTGGTAGACTAAGTTGTTAGTCTAAGGTTTCTAATCCGGGTTAGATTAGAGGTTTTGCAAGTAAGTTCAAGGAAGCATAGGTGTTTAAGGGTGCATAGGTGCACAGGGAGCAAATGTGCTAGGGAGCAAAGGTGCTCGGGGAGTATAAGTACTCAAAGGTTTTGAAACTTGTCTTGTAAAGGGGTTTAATTATAAACAAAGTTAATTAATAAAGAGAGTCTCCAATACTAGTTTGTATTGGATGTGGATTAGGCCACTAGAATAGAGGATAGGGGCTGAACCACATAAAAATTCCTTGTGTTCATTGTGCTAAATTATCTCATCTTTTAGCTATCTATCCAGCAGGCTGCATTCTATATCTATAAACTTATAAACCTAATTCAGCAAATTGTTTTCACACAATCACATTCTGAAAAAGGTTAAGTCACGTATTTAATCATTGTGGAAAGTGTTACATAAATTCAATACAACGTCTTTACATTTCCACATATAAAGATATAGAATCCAACTTGTTGTATTGTATATCCAAAAGAATTTTTATTTAATCAAAAGTTTGATATCGTTTGTTCCCACACTTATTCAACCCCCCTTCTAAGTGTGCCTATTTAAATTTCATTTGGTATCAAAGCTTGGCTCTACTTATCTTGGTCTTAAAGGTGACTTGTAGGGAAAGATTCTAGCATGGAACAACTTGGGAACATCATTCAAGAAGGTCAATCAACTGTTAGACCTCCACTACTTCATGGAGCTGAAAATTACAACTTCTGGAAGTTTCAAATGACGATATTTCTTAAAAGAGACCCTTGGGAATGGTGGGTCGCGGAGAATGGTCCTGTTATTCCAAGAAAAAAAGATGGTACTCCAAAGACCTTAATGGAAATGGACTCAACCAAAACTCACATGGTCTCCTACGATTCAAAAGCAATGAACACTCTCCTTAGTGGATTGGTGCAATCCGAAAGTGACAAAGTTTCCTCATGCAACACGACTAAGGAGATTTGGGATACTTTAAGAGTAAGCCATGAAGGTACATCGAATGTAAGAGAAGTCAAGCTTAGTATGCTCACGCATGATTATGAAATGTTCAAGCTTGAGAAAGATGAAACTATCAACGAGGCACAAGCACGGTTCCTAGTAGTAATGAATTCCATGAAGCTTCTTGATAAATCAATTCTGCAAAGTGAGATCAACCGTAAGTTACTTCGGGCTATGCCCAAGAGGTTTGCTTCTAAAGTTACAACTCTTCAAGATTCTCCTAATATTTCTTCTATGAATGCATTAACTCTATTTGGTGAATTAGAAGAATTTTAACATCAATTAAAGAGATATGATGATGAGGAGGATACTCCTCGAAAGACGGTTCTAGCTCTTATTGTAGGTGATGAAGAGGAGCTAGAGGATGATTCGGATGAGGAAATTGCAAAACTTTCAAAAAGGCTTAAAGGGTTGTTACAAAGAAAGATTAAGATAAAGAATGCAATCACCTCAAACAAATTCAAGGGAAAGCAAAATGAAGACACTTGCTTTGAATGCGGACGCCCGGGCCATTCCAAAAAGGACTGCTTCAAAATAACAAACAAAGGCAAACTAAGCTACAAGGACAACAAAAGGAACAAAGCATTTATTACTTGGAGTGATGATGAGTCCGAAGTGGAAGTTGATGCAAACAAAGAAATAGCCCAAGTATGCTTCATGGGAATCGACAATGAATCAAATGATGAATCTATCGAGGTAACCATTTCTGATTATAATCTCTTGAAACAAGAAAATGAAAAATTAAGAGAAAAGAATGTATATTTAAAAGACTTAGTAAATACTTTAATGAATGAGGTTGATATATTAGTTGATGAAAAGAAAGAAGCTGAACAAGATACATCATCACTAGAAGAAAATATTTTAATTGCTAAAAATGATTATTTAGAAAATCATAACAAATTTCTTTCCAACAAGGTTAATGATTTAAATAAAAAAGTTAAAAAATTAAACAAAGAAATAGCAATGAGAGATGTTTGTATTGATGTTTTTAATGATGATTCTCATATGAAAAATCCTTCAACGAATGAACTACAAAAAGAAATAAACTCACTAAAATTATCATTGGCTAAATTTGTCCAAGGGGAAGAAAATTTATGGGTTATGTTGGGTAAACAAAGACCTAGCTTTGAAAAACAAGGAATTAGCTATAATCCAACACATAAAAAGAGTGAGGTAAAAATTTTAAAATCTAGATCACATTTAAAATTAAATAATTGCTCTCCTTTCACTACTTGTAAAACATGTGGCTTAAAGGGACATTTAGATTGTTCATCAAATAAAAGGAATATGAAAGTTAAAAGTGTGTGGATTAAGAAAAGTGATTTGTATGTGACTAACCCAAAAGGACCCAAAAAGATATGGGTACCAAAAGGATGAATTTTTTATAGGTACATCTCAAAGCCAAAGGTCCTTCTTAAAATAAACAGATTGAGTAAGCCAAAGGAGTAAACCCAATTAAATCGAGAAGAAGAAACAATGAGATGGATTCGACAAGCAGAATATAGCATTGTCTAATTCTCTATCCAGCAAACCATATTCTTAGAAAAGAAAGTTGAAATGCCGAAAGCAGCAAAATATCTTAAAAGTCATCCACCCGAGAATATTATTGAAGATATTACTCCCAAATTTGAGTATGAGAACTACCCAAATCATGACAAGTTCAAACAAGTTCCAAGGGCTTGATACAAGAGGTTAAGTAAGTATCTCATCTCAAATGGTTTCACTCAAGGTAAAATCGATTCTATATTATTTAAGCATAAAAATAAAGATTCTATCATATGTAGACAATATAATATTTTGTGCTACTAATGTGTTTCTTTGTGAGTTATTTTCTAAGTGTAGGCAGAAGGAGTTCGACTTGAGCTTAATGAGAGAACTTAACTATTTTTGTTTGGGACTCTAAATAAAAAAAATAAAGGATGACATAGATACATCAAACCAAATACACAAAAGAGTTTATCAAAGGGTTGAGTGTGAGAAATCTAAATCAAAGGCTACACAATTGAGTATGTCAATTAAATTTACATCATATGATAAATGTATTGACGTAGAGGTAACTAAATATGAAGGTATGATTGCTTACTTGAATCTATGTGGTTAGCTTACTTTATTAAGAAAATATTTAAATCTTTTAATCACTTGGGTTAACAGAAAAGATTCTTAGACTCATATTTGCCAACCATTGTTAGTCCTTAAAAAGCACCCTGATTCTTTCTAGGGGTATACATCATTTTTCAATGTCCTTTCTTTCTTTTTGATTAATGACAAAGGGGGAGAAAAATCATATGTAATTCTTTTTGATTGATGACAAAGGGGGAGAGAAATTATGATATTTTTTGTCTAATCATGTTGAAACAGATTGAGGTACAAGATGAGTTCATATTGAGTGCATATTGAATATCTCTTGTCTAACTCTATGTTTTATTCTATCATGTCAAGAATATTTTAATATATGCATGGTTTTAGGGGGAGCCATAATTATTATATTGTCATCATCAAAAAGGGGGAGAATGTTGACTTGGTCATATTCCAACCTTGGGTTTTGATGATGACTTTCCTATTGTAATAAAATGTTTACTCATGCATTTACAGGATATTAAAAGAATTCTTGAAGCTTTGATTTATTAAAGGATTGAAGACATGAAGGCTTGAAGAATTGTTTGAGTCATTAGGAAATAAATGTAAGATCCTAGCTTTAATTATTTCTCAATCAAGGCTCTAGGATTTGCATTGCATTGCATCATTAATTAATTATGGAATAAATTAAAATGATTAATTAATTAAAGATTAATTATGAAAATATTTAATTAAGCTTTCAAAATTAATAAGGATCAAATATTAATTGGAGTAATTTTTGAAAAGCTAATTTTGAAGCCTTCCCACAATTAAAGGATTTAATAAATCTATACCACATATCTGGGTTTGAGTTATTCATTATGATTTCCATGATTTATTAATTGATTGAACTTTCCTTAAAATTGATTAAGCAAATCAAATTTTCATATCTTCATAATCAATTATCATGGATTAATAATTGGAGTAATTTTTGAAAAGCTTATTTTGAAACATTCCCATAATTAAAGGAATTAATTTAATAGATTTTGATAAATCTATACCATATATCTTGAGATTGAGTTATTCATTAATTGATTGAACTTTTCTTAAAATTGATTTAGCAAATCAATATTCATGTCTTTAGAATCAATTAGCATGGATCAATTAATTGGAGTAATTTTTGGAAAGCTAATTAGTAAGGGCAAATCTAATTGGGATTTCAAAATAAATATGGAAATATTTTTTAAATATTGATACTTCCCATAATTGATAGAGTTGGTTAGAAAATGAGTTTCAAAAAGATCATTATCTTTCATATCTCTAATCAAGATTGTTTCCATAAATCTTGAGATATGGATTTTCCATTATTGGGTTTGCCATAATCATGAAAGTAATATATAAATTAATTGGGCTTTCAAAATTAATATGGAAAGATATGCATTAAATAAAAATAATTATGAAAGTGATTAATTTATTAATTGGGCATATAATTAAGGTTGTTTAATTAGATTCCATAATTAAAGATATTCTAAAAGTTCTTTCCTTAAGTTAAGCAGCGTGTTCTCTTCGTTTTAAACGAAAGAAATTTGTTTGGGAATAAGTTGAATAAAGTTTACTTAGTAAATAAAGCATGTTTAATTAAATTCTATATGACAGTGGGTGACCAAAATGGGTGCAACGGTAATATGTTAACAAAAACAGGAATCTTGTTTACATTACCTTAATGTGATATTGAATGAGTGGATATGAAATAGGCCCAGGATTAATAAATTGATTCACATCCCTTTTAGAAGTGGATTTTATTTATAAGAATCTTGAGTGGATGGACTTCCTTATCAATGTGATTCATCTTTGACTAAAAGCATGATTAACGCCTTTTTAATTCATAATCAATTAAATAAACTAATATATCTCTTTAATTGATTTCAACAAACATAAAGGTGATTCACGGAATCAATTAACAACGGTTATATCACTTTATTTCACTATATAAGGATTAGCCATGGCCTTGAGAGAAATAACACAAGAAATCAAAATATACAACAAGCAGAATACTTAGACTACTATTCTGAAAATATACTTTCTTCACATACAATTCACAAGGGTTTTCAAAGTTTCTAAATTGTGAAGAATCGCTACAAGGCTGTTGTGCATCAAGCTCACAATTAATTTTAGATTTTCTCTTTGCACTTAAATCAGTGATATCTTTATCTTTCATATTGATCATTGCATTTTAGTTGAGCCTTGAATTGTTGATATAATTATTGCTTTGATCATAGTTTATTTTGTTGTCATATCTTTGATCAATTCTCTAAACATGTGGTAGACTAAGTTGTTAGTCTAAGGTTTCTAATCCCGGTAGGATTAGAGGTTTTGCAAGAAAGTTCAAGGAAGCATAGGTGCTTAAGGGTGCATAGGTGCACAGGGAGCAAAGGTGCTAGGGAGCAAAGGTGCTTGGGGAGTATAAGTACTCAAAGGTTTTGAAACTTATCTTGTAAAGGGGTTTAATTGTAAACAAAGTTAATTAATAAAGAGAGTCTCCAATACTAGTTTGTATTGGACGTGGATTACGCCACTAGAATAGAGGATAGGGGTTGAACCACGTAAAAATTCCTTGTGTTCATTGTGCTAAATTATCTCATCATTCAGCTATCTATCCAGCAGGATGCATTCTATATCTATAAACATATAAACCTAATTCAACAAATTGTTTTCACACAATCATATTCTGAAAAAGGTTAAGTCACATATTTAATCATTGTGGAAAGTGTTACATAAATTCAATACAACATCTTTACATTTCCACATATAAAGTTATAGAATCCAGCTTGCTGCATTGTATAACCAAAAGAATTTTTATTTAATCAAAAGTTTGACATCGTTTGTTCCCACACTTATTCAACCCCCCCCCCCCTTCTAAGTGTGCCTATTTAAATTTCAGGATATCATTAGCTGAAGATTAAAACTGAGGATATTCCAAAGACTGCCTTCAGAACTCGGTACAGGCATTATGAATTCTTAGTCATGTCTTTTGGATTGACTAATGCTCTTGCTGCTTTCATGGATATGATGAACCGAGTATTCAAGGAATATTTGGATCAGTTCGTTGTTGTCTTTATTGATGACATCCTCATCTATTCCAAAAGCCGTGAAGATCATGAGCACCATTTGAAGCCGATACTTAAAAGGTTTCGTGAAAACAAGCTTTATGCCAAGTGTGAAGAAATCACGAGTTACGGCTTGAGAAAGTAGCATTCCTTGGGCGCGTGGTGTCAAAACATGGAGTATCTGTTTGCAGAGGAAGATTGAAGCGATCTGAAAGTTGGGAGCAATCCGGAAGTCGATTAATAGAAGTCGCGTAACTTTAAGGTTTAAATTTGGTTATTATCGGAGATTCGTGGAAGGATTTTCTCAAATCGCTACTCTGTTAACTCAGTTGACTCGGAAAGATACAAAATTTTTATGGAGCGAGGAATGCGAGATGAGTTTTCAAGAGCTCAAGAGGAGACTCATTTCGGCACCTGTTCTGGTAATACCATCTGGTTCGGATGGATTTGTTATATACAGCGATGCTTCAGGCAAAGGGTTAGGATGTGTTCTCATGTAACATGGGAAAGTCATAGCCTATGCCTCACGACAACTCAAAGAATATGAGAGGAATTATCTTACTCATGATCTAGAGTTAGCGTGATCAAGTTCGCGTTGCAAATCTGAAGACACTACCTGTATGGGGAGAAAGTGGAGATCTATATGGATCATAAAAGCCTCAAATATTTCTTCACCCAAAAGGAACTTAACATGCGGCAATGACGTTGGCTCGAGTTGTTGAAAGATTACTATCATACCATTCAATACCATCTTGGAAAAGCAAAGCGTAGTAGGCGGCGCATTGAGTAGAAGATCGTTATCTTGAATGCGAGTGCGATGTTGTTAACACAAAAACCCATTTTGTACGATTTACAAAGAATGGAGATTGAGTTAAAGACTTCAGGGACCCACGTGATGATGGCAAATATACGAGTAGAACCGACTTTAATCGATAAAGTTAAAGCTGCCCAAGCTACGGACCTGGAGCTGATGCGTATGAAGAAGAAAGTGCAAGAAGGTGCTATCCCAAAAGTAAGAATCGATGAAGAAGGAATACTTCGATTCAACTCCAGAATCTGTGTTCCTAACGATTCTGACTTGAAGCATAGAATTATGATGGAGGCACACAACACACCGTTTGCAATCCATCCTGGGAGTACCAAAGTGTATCACGATATTCGACACACATTTTGGTGGAACGATATGAAGAGAGAGATCGCGGAGTTTACCTCGAGGTGTTTAACTTGTCAACGTGTAAAGGCGGAGCATAAAGTGCCAAAGGGTCCATTGCAACCACTTGAGATTCTGAAATAGAAGTGGGAACACATTACCATGGATTTCGTTACAGGTCTTTCCAAAGTTTCTTAAGGCATAGATGCGAATTGGGTTATTGTTGATAGATTAACCAAGTCTGCTCATTTCTTGCCTATACGTGAGACTTATTCCCTTGAACGACTTGCTCGTATGTACTTGAATGAGATTGTGAGATTGCATGGCATGCCAGTATCCATAGTTTTGGATCGTGACCCAAGATTCACTTCAAGATTTTGGGTTAGCTTGCAGAAAGCTATGGGCACAGATTTAGGATTTAGTTCAGCATACCATCCGCAAACGGACGGGCAATCGGAAAGGAATATTCAAACCCTTGAAGATCTATTAAGACTTTGTGTCCTAGATTTCAAAGGAAGTTGGGATAAGTACTTGCCACTGGTGGAATTCTCCTACAACAACACTTATCAAGTAAGTATAGGCATGGCTCCATTCAAAGCGTTGTATGGATGAAAGTGTCGTTCTCTAGTATGCTGGGACGAGGTGGGAGAAGCAATGTTGTTGGGACCAGAATTAGTACGCATGACTACAGAAAAGATCCAAATGATTCGACAACGTATTCAAACCTCACAAGATCGACAAAAGAGTTATGCTGATCTTCATCGAAAGGACATGGAATTTAATATTGGAGATCATGTACTGTTACGTATTGCTCCATGGAAGGGAGTTACAAGATTTGGGAAGAGAGGAAAGCTCAATCCACGATTTGTTGGTCCATTTGAGATTCTTGACCGAATAGGAAATGTGGCCTATAGACTCGCATTCCCTCCAAGTATGTCTCGTGTTCATAATGTTTTTAACATATCTATGCTTCATAAATATGTGAAAGACTCGAACCATATTATTTCTTTAGAACCAGACGAGATAGCCAAAGATTTAACGTACGAAGAGGTACCTGTTAAGATCTTGGATACGAAAGAGCATGTCTTATGCACCAAGGTTATACCACAAGTTAAGGTTTTGTGGAGGAACCATGCTATTGAGGAAATGACATAGGAGTTGGAATCGGAAATAAAAGCGAGGTATCCTCACCTTTTCGAAACACCAGGTACGTACGTCAATTTTGAGGACAAAATTTCATAAGGAGGGGAGGTTGTAAGACCCCAACTTATTATAAATAAAATCGAATTTCCTCTAATTATTATTGTGAATAATAAGGTGTTAAATTGATATAATGTTTTGGTTATGGGTGAAATGTGCAAATTTTGCAAAATAAGCAAGTGGTTATAAAATAATCATTGTTGTCGGGGAATATTCGTTTGGTCGTGGAATATTCTTGTTGTTGGGAATATTAAATGCGGCGATACACCGATCATTTGTGGGTCCCATAATGTAATAATAAGCGTCGAATGAAGAAAATGACAAGTTTGAGTTTTTATAAATAACGGTGTAGTTGTTACCATTAACATCATTGGAATACCCGATGGTTAAAATACAATAATACGCGTGGTTGCACAGTAGCACACGATTTTTGCACAGTTTTTTGAATTATTGAGTCTTACGTAAGAAGGCACTACTCAATAATTATTACAGTAATTACTGTTCAATATTTTATTTTATTGGTTCAATAATTGATGCGTTGATATTCTATATTATTGTTGTTTCAATAATTGTCACTGCACTGTATTTCCCATTATCGGACCAATAATTCATATTATTTGAATAATATTATGAGATAGCATTATTAGAAATGTCTAGAAAGTTATGTCAAGGAGAGGTTTGGTCACCTAATTGCGCGCAAATAAGGAGAAATCCTTATTGGAAAGCCCCCTCTTTTCTGGGAACTACCTGGTTGTCATAATTGTGATTCTGTAAAATTATTTGTGAATAATTAATTATTGATTTATATGATAAGAAAATATTTATTTGATGTGGATATAAATAATGGATTTATTTATGTGGTTATAAATGAAGAAATTAAGGTTGAGGTGTTTTATCAGTATTTTGTTGGAGTGGAGGTATTAAAAATCATCCGTTTATGGATTTCAGATATTTTCTGTTTGGAATTTAGAAAAACTCAAAGCTACAAAGTTGTAGAGAATTCGATTTCGTGTGAAATGGACATAAATGCGTATTTTTCTGATAAATGGGCTATTTTCTATGAATTACTGAAGTTTCAGAACATAAAATGATTTTTATTAAATTATGGGTGGGACCAACTTTTTGGTTGGTGTTGAATGCACATGGGCTGCTGAAAATTTTTAGAATTGGTGGCTAGCTTGATTCAAGGATGGCATGCGTAGGAATAATAAGAAAGAAATAATATATTTTATTATTTTAGTCTCATATGGCGTTCTAGCATTTTCCTATAAATAGACACTTAGGTAAGAATTGAAAATCACACCAAAAACAAGTTTTTTTTCTCTCTAGATTATCGAGCGTATTTTTGTGAGTATTTTGATACTTTGAGAGTTGCTATTCATCTGAAGTTTTTGTAAGCACTATATCCCAAAATTCAAATCGTAAGTACGGTTATTTTGAGGTAAGGATGTTATTTTCTTAAGTAAATGATATTATTTCTTTCGATTTCATTATGCCAAAATATTGGTTTGAACTTTTATCAAATTTGGAACTTTTTGTGTGGAATGTTACTATTCACGATATCGGCACTATTCACGAAAAAAATAAAAATTTTCCTTTTTGTCCAAGATGTCTATTATGGTTACTATCTTTGATTGTATCCATGTTTTGATCTTTATTTTTGAATTCTGCTTCACAATTAGTTATTATGAAGTATTATTGATCTTGGATAAACTATTATACGAATCCCTACTATTTGTCCTTTTGTCTCACTGGATTCGTTTTCTTTAAAATATTTTTCATCATCCTCAGTCTTAAATGATGATATTCCTGAATATCTTTGGCCTGTAGTGTAAGACCCCAAATTATTAATAAATGAAATTTATTTTCCTCAATTTATTATTTTGAAATAGTAAGGGTTGATTTGATTAATGTGGATAGTTATGGGTAAAATATGCAAATATTTCGAATAAGCAAGTGGTTATAAAATATTCATTATCGCTTGGAATATTTGTTTGGTCGTGGAATATTAAATGCTTTTCGGGAATATTCGTATTTGACGGCCATAGCATCTTTTGTGGGCCCATAACTGAAAGCGATTGGATGAAGAAAACGACAAATATAAGTTGTTTATAAATAACAGGCGTAGTTATTCATCATTATCTTGTTGGAATACCCGGTTAAAACACACTACTGCGTTGTTGAACAAGAAGAGCACCGCGGTATTGCACCAATTATTGATTCTTACGTAAGAAGGTACTACTCAATAATTGTTACGATAATTACTGCTTCGAAGATTTTATTTTATTGATTCAATAATTCTTGCATTGATATTTTATATTACTTGTTGTTTCAATAAATTGTCATTACATAGTATTTTCCATTATCGAGACAATAATTCATATTATCCTCGAATAATATTATTAGAAAACATTATTGGCAATGTCTAGAAAGTTCTGCATAAGAAGAGAGGTTTGGTCACCTAATTGCGCTACGATGAGGAGAGAGATCCTTATTGGAAGCCCCTCTTTTTCTGAACTACGGCACGGTTGCGATCTTGTGATTCTGTAATATTATTTGTGAATAATTAATTATTGATTTATATGATGAGGAAAATATTGATTTTATGTGGATATAGATGGAGAAAATTTTTAAATGACAATTTTTGAAAATTAATATTTTATCTTTTTTTCGATAAAATAATTCATTTAAATATATTATTTTAATAATATATTAACGGTGATATTTTTACAACGAATGTGGGATATATGAGTATACGAGGAGGAAGAGTATTTTTGTTGCAATAAATGTTTAAAACATGTTAAACATGTCGGTGGACCCCATTTCTTGACTGAAATTTGATTATAGCACAGAAAATTATCCGTATGTGGATTTCTTTGCCAATTTCTGTTTGGAATTTGGAAAAGTTTTCTTCTGCAAAGTTGTAGAGAATTGAATTTCCTATAAAAAATCGCGAGATTCGAATTTTCTAATAAAATGGCTATTTATTATGAATTATTGAAGTTCTGAAGTTCCGAAATAATTGATTTTTGGAAGTTTTATTTATTTTTATTAATAAAAACGTTTTTTATATGTTGTGGGCATATTTAACATGTGCATGGTGGCTGAATTCAGATTCAAGATGTGGGCGTATGAATTTTGTTTATATATAATATTATTATATTCAATTTTCTCTTTTTGGTGTTCTAAGCAATTTCCTATAAATAGGTGCTTAGGTTAGAATTGAAAATCACACCGTAAACTCAAGTTTTCTCTCTATATTATCGAGCGTATTCTTGTGAGTATTTTGAGTATACTTTGAGTATTGCTATACTGATGCAAGTTCAAGTCATAGCCTATATCCTGTTTTCAACTAAAATCTTGTCTTTTCGAGGTAAGGATGTTATTTTCTTCTCAAATGATATTATTTCTTCAATATCATTATGCTGAAATATTGGTTGGAACTTTTTATCAAATTTGGAACTTTTTCATGTCGGGGTTACTATTCATGAGTTACTATTCATGAGTTACTATTCACGAGTACTATTCACGAAGCGTGAAGATGTTTTTTTGTGAAATTTCTATCTTTTGGTGTCGGAGTTACTATTCACGATACTTGTTACTATTCACGTATACTCTGACTATTCATTCAAAAAATAAAATTTCTTCTTTTTGTCCAAAATATCTATTCTGGATACTAGCTTTGATTATATCCATGTTTTGATCATTCTTGAATTTTACACCACTATGATTATTTTTAAGGTATTGTTGGACATGGATAAAACAAAGTACGAATCCTTAATCCTTAATCCTTAATCCTTGTCATTTTGTTTCACTGGATTCGTTTCTTTAAAAATATTTTTCATCATCCTCAGTCTTAAATGATGATATTATTGAATATCTTTGGCCTGTAGTGCAAAGATGAATGATTTCTTGATGAATATCTTTGGCTCGTAGTGCAAAGATGAACAGGTGTTGAGATGAACATGACCGACTGATTAATATCTTTGGCCCGTAGTGCAAAGATGAACAGGTGTTTAGATGAACATGACCAACTGATGAATATCTTTGGCCTGTAGTGCAAAGATGAATATTTGATTCCAGATATATATTGATTGATGTTACAGGGAAAAAATATCGACGATGAACTTTTAAATTCATAGATAGAAGATAGTAGTTTGCATTCTCTACTTAACCCTTCTAATGAATTATTATTTCCGCTGCGAATATTGATTTAAAGTTTGTTGTCTATTGTATTCTATTAGATTTTTCCCTGTTGAAGACTAACGATAATTTGTTGTATATTATCTTAGTCATAATATTCTTTATTGGGCTAGTTGAGCTCACCCTTTTCCTTGTTGTTCCATTTTTCTTCTCAGGAGGCGAGGATATAGCAAGTAATAGTCGGGGTATGGAATGAAGGTTCTAGAGAGAGTTGTTTAGTAGTCCTCACCATTTTTATAAAATAATGTATCAATAATTATGATGGGGATTTATTTGCGTGTGGATATTGTCTAGATGGAAATATCTGTATTTAAACTCACAGTTTATATGTTGTAATAATAAAGTTGTACATATTTCTGTACCATGTATTTGGCGACTCAGAATGGGTTGGATGGAATGGACCTATTTTGGGGGCGTCATAGTTGGTATCAGAGCTTAGGGATATGATCTCTAGCGGAGATCGGGGAATAGAACTAGGAAGGGAGAGACGAGTAAATCCTTCACTAGTGTGTCCTACCTAAGCTTATTTGTTAGTTGGTTAGTATATAGGGATATTATGTGATATATTGATTTCCTTAATTAACCCTTGTTTTATGACAGTATTTGAGAATGTCGACTGAGAATATTAACAGTGGAGTAAATGAGATCGTGGAGATGCCTGTACTTACCAACGAGGAGAACGTGCAACAGGCTGGCAATGTACCTCCTGTGAATAACACCACTGAGGCGAATGATGAACAAGGGATGTTTAGAAGCTTTTTGCGAGTTCATGCAAAATCGCAGACGAGGGAGACTCGTGTTCAAAATACTGAGGAGGAAATGATAGTAATTCATGGGTGGTCACAACCCAAGCGGTTCAAAGAGTTGGGACCACCGTAATGCAGGGAAAGCGGATCCGATTAAGGCGGAGACATGGGTCAAGCAAAATACCAAGATATTCGATGTCTTGGGATGCACGGAAGAACAGAAGGTTCCATTCGCCACCTTTATGTTCCGTGGCTAAAGCAGACATCTTGGTGGGAATCTATGAAGCGTACCCATCCAAATTGCACTCGGCATGTCATGGGAGACGTTTGAAATGCAGTTCAATGACAAGTACTTCCCTGAAAGTATTCGTCATATGAAGGAAGTGGAGTTTATTAGACTAGAAGCGAGAATAACATGACGGTGTCCCAGTACGAGGCGAAGTTCACAGAGTTATCCAGGTTTGCACCTCATTTGGTGTAGAATGAGGAACGTATGACGCGGTTGTTTATGAGAGGTTTGAAACCCGACATACGTCAAGATCTCATTTCTCATAAATTTTCTCTATTCAGATGTTGTCAATGGGCTCAATTGTTAGAGCGAGATAACGAAATGCGTTCAACCGAGGGACCATAACCGAGGATCATACCAAGAAGATAGCAATCATCGAAATAACGATAACCAAATGGAGAAAGAAGAATACTGGACAAAGGTGGTAACCACTCGGTGGTAATCGTGGCCATGAAAATAGAAGAAGCGAGTTGGGAGGAGATTTTAAAAGAGGAGATTCAACAACGACCATGTGAAGACGGCGCCACAAGAGTAACCGGTTCCAAGGGAGGAGAAAGACCACCGGTCAGATGTTACAAATGTGGGAAAGAGGGACATATCATCATTGAAAACTACCCACAACAGGTTTAAGGTATGCTATAATTGTGGAAAAGAAGGACATATCGCTTCGAGATTGTATGATATCGAAACCCAGTCCAAATGGGAATGGTGACTCAAAAGGATGTCCCGAAAAAGTCAAAGTCAACGATTCCTCGGAAGAGCGTTTGTCATGGCCGGTCAAAATGCGAGGAACCCGAACGAAGTTAGCACAAAGTTAGTTAATTATAAATTCTTGCGAAGTTTATACCTTACTAGATATCTGCCTTCTACCCATTCTTTTATCTCTCTTGCTTGCGCTCAATGTTTGAACTTGACTACGGAGAAATTAGACTTTGACCTATTTATGGAGACTCAGTTAGGAGAAACTTTCATTACATCCGTTGTTTAGAAATCTTGCTTGATTCAGTTGACACTATCACATTACACCGTTAACCTTATTTCATAGAGATATTTG
Organism: Panax quinquefolius; assembly: GCA_020205615.1. NCBI lineage: Eukaryota > Viridiplantae > Streptophyta > Magnoliopsida > Apiales > Araliaceae > Panax > Panax quinquefolius. The sequence continues at coordinate 78,724,013 of CM035172.1, read as the reverse complement.
CTTTTGATGTGATTTTAAGGTTAACTACTTATCATGCCGAAATTGATTACTTTCGTAAGGTTGTTAGTTTTCATATTCCTAAGCAACTTTGTTATTCAATTCAAGCAACAAACCATTGTAATCAAACATTTTCATATCAAGCCATGAAGTCATTCGTTTATTATGGATGTCAAGTTTTCTTAATCCATGTTATGGATTTGAATAAAGACACGCCATATTTGAATAATATTCTGTTGTTATTGATTTTCCCGACGTATTTCTGAAAAATTTCTTGGTTTACTCCCAAAGATCGATATTAAATTTTGTATCGACTTTGAACCCGTAGACAAAACTTATTTCTAAAATCTCATATCAAATGGCTCCTATTGAACTTCAGGAGTTAAAAATTCAACTATAGAATTTGGTACCTGAGCCTTTATCTGGTGACTTCCTTTGTGGAATGCACCGAAGCCAGACTCTCCATAGGGGACACCATATTCGTGCGATAGTAAACTGATAGGTGTCATTGTAACGTGCTATCCAAGGTTGGGATATGAGTCACAGTTGAGAACAACCTAAGTCGGTGTCGAAATACGTAGCTTTCAGCTTAGTTGGCTATTATCGGAGATTCGTTGAAGGATATTCTCGAATCGCTATTCCATTAACGCAGCTGACTCGTAGAGATACAAAATTCGAATGGAGCAAGGAATATGGGAAGAGCTTCGAAGAACTCAAGAGGAGACTCATTTCAATACATGTTCTGACCATGCCATCCTGGAAAAGCAAACGTGGTAGCTGACGTGTTGAGTAGAAGATCGTATACAAGTACGAGTACGATATTGTCAAAGACTCATTTCATATAATTTAGAAATAATAGAGATGGAGATGAAAACTCTTGGTACCCACGTGACGATATACGAGTATAATCGACTTTAATCGATAAAGTTAAAGCTGTTCAAGATACACACCGGAGCTGATGAATTTGAAGAAGGAGGTGCAAGAAGTTGTTATTTTAAAAGCGAGAATTGGTGAGGTGAGGAAAGCTCAAACCTTCGATTTATTAATCCATTTGAAATTCTCGATCGAATAGGAACTGTGGCCTATAGACTCGTTTTACCGCCAAGTATGACGCGTGTTCATGTATCGATGTTACGTAAATATGTGGACGACCCGAACCACGTCATTGAGTTAGAACCGAACGAGATAGCCGAAGGCTTAACGTACGAGGAGAAACCTGTCAAGATCTTGGATAGGAAAGAACATGTCCTATGTACCGAGGTTATACCACAAGTTAAAGTTTTGTGGAGAAACCATGCTATTGAGGAAATGACCTAGGAGTTGGAAACGAAAATGAAAGCGAGGTATTCTCATCTTTTCGAAACATCAGTACGTCGTCAATTTCGAGAGACGAAATTTACGTAAGGAGGGAGGTTGTAAGACCCCAAATTATTAATAAATGAAATTTATTTTCCTCTATTTATTATTTTGAAATAGTAAGGGTTGATTTGATTAATGTGGATAGTTATGGGTAAAATATGCAAATATTTCGAATAAGCAAGTGGTTATAAAATATTCATTATCGTCGGGAATATTTGTTTGGTCGTGGAATATTCAGATCAGTCGTGGGAATATTAAATGCATTGGTACATAGATCTTTTGTGGGCCCATAACGGAAAGCGATTGGATGAAGAAAACGACAAATATAAGTTGTTTATAAATAACTTGGCGTAGTTATTCAAGTATTATCTTGTTGGAATACCCGGTGGTTAAAACACACTAATACGCCGTTGTTGAACAAGAAGCACTCGGTATTGCACCAATTATTGATTCTTACGTAAGAAAGCAACTACTCAATAATTGTTACGATAATTACTTGCTCAAAGATTTTTTATTTTATTGATTCAATAATTCTTTGCATTGATATTTTATATTACTTGTTGTTTCAATAAATTGTCATTACATAGTATTTTCCATTATCGAACAATAATTCATATTATCTGAATAATATTATTAGAAAACATTATTGGCAATGTCTAGAAAGTTACATCTAAGAAGAGGTTTGGTCACCTAATTGCGCCGCCCGATGGAGAGATCCTTATTGAAAGCCCCTCTTTCTGGGAACTACTGGTTGCCGATCTTGTGATTCTGTAATATTATTTGTGAATAATTAATTATTGATTTATATGATGAGGAAAATATTGATTTTATGTGGATATAGATGGAGAAAATTTTTAAAATGACAATTTTGAAAATTAATATTTTATCTTTTTTCGATAAAATAATTAATTTAAATATATTATTTTAATAATATATTAACGGTGATATTTTTTACAACGAATGTGGGATATATGAGTATCTGAGGAGGAGGAAGAGTATTTTTGTTGCAATAAATGTTTAAAACATGTTAAACATGTCGGTGGACCCCATTTCTTGATTGAAATTTGATTATAGCACAGAAAATTATCCGTATGTGGATTTTGGTCAATTTCTTTTTTGGAATTTGGAAAAGCTTTCTTACGCAAAGTTGTAGAAATTGAATTTCCTATAAAAAGTCATGAGATTCGAATTTTCTAATAAAATGGCTATTTATTATGAATTATTGAAGTTACGAAGTTAAAATAATTGATTTTGGAAGTTTTATTTATTTTATTAATAAAAACGTTTTTTATATGTTGTGGGCATATTTAACATGTGCATGGTGGTGAATTCAGATTCAAGATGTGGGCGTATGAATTTTGTTTATATATAATATTATTATATTCAATTTTCTCGCTTTAGTGTTCTAAGTAATTTCCTATAAATAGGGTGCTTAGGTTAGAATTGAAAATCACACCGCTGAAGTTTTCTCTCTATATTATCGGCGTATTCTTGTGAGTATTTTGAGTATACTTTGAGTATTGCTATACTGGTGAAAGTTCAAGTCATAGCTTTATATCCTGTTTCAACTAAGTCTCTTGTCTTTCGAGGTAAGGGATGTTATTTTCTTCTCAAATGATATTATTTCTTCAATATCATTATCTTGGAAATATTGGTTGGAACTTTTTATCAAATTTGGAACTTTTTCATGTCGGGGTTACTATTCATGAGTTACTATTCATGAGTTACTATTCACGAGTACTATTCACGAAGCGTGAAGATGTTTTTTTTGTGAAATTTCTATCTTTTGGTGTCGGAGATACTATTCACGTATACGGTACTATTCACGTATACGGCACTATTCACCAAAAAATAAAATTTCTTCTTTTTGTCCAAAATATCTATTCTGGATACTAGCTTTGATTATATCCATGTTTTGATCATTCTTGAATTTTACACCACTATGATTATTTTTGAGGTATTGTTGGACATGGATAAAACAAAGTACGAATCCTTAATCCTTAATCCTCCTTGTCATTTTGTTTCACGGATTCGTTTCTTTAAAAATATTTTCATCATCCTCGGTCTTAAATGATGATATTCTTGAATATCTTTGGCTGTAGTGCAAAGATGAATGATTTCTTGATGAATATCTTTGGCTCAGTAGTGCAAAGATGAAAAGGTGTTGAGATGAACATGATGATCGATTAATATCTTTGGTCCCGTAGTGCAAAGATGAACAGTGTTTAGATGAACATGACCAATGATGAATATCTTTGGCTCAGTAGGTGCAAAGATGAATATTTGATTCCGATATATATTGATTGATGTTACGGGGAAAAAATATCGACGATGAACTTTTAAATTCATAGATAGAAGATAGTAGTTTGCATTCTCTACTTAACCCTTCTAATGAATTATTATTTCACTGCGAATATTGATTTAAAGTTTGTTGTCTATTGTATTCTATTAGATTTTTCCTGTTGAAGACTAACGATAATTTGTTGTATATTATCTTAGTCATAATATTCTTCTTTCGGGCTAGTTGAGCTCACCCTTTTCCTTTTTGTTCCATTTTCTTCTCGGGAGGCGAGATGTAGCGAGTACTAGTCGGGGTATGGAATGAAGGTTCTAGAAAGTGTTGTTTAGTAGTCCTCACCATTTTTGTAAAATAATGTATCAATAATTATGATGGGGATTTATTTGCGTGTGGATATTGTCTAGATGGCAATATCTGTATTTAAACTCACAGTTTATATGTTGTAATAATAAAGTTGTACTTATTTCTGTACCATGTATTTGGCGACTCAGAATGGGTTGGATGGAATGGACCTATTTTGGGGGCGTCACATGTAGTGCAAAGATGAATGATTAACTGATGAATATCTTTGGCCCGTAGTGCAAAGATGAACAGGTGTTGAGATGAACATGACCAACTGGTGATACAAAGGAATATCTTTGGCCCGTAGTGCAAAGATGAATATTTGATTAAAGATGTATATTGATTGTTGTTACAGGGATAAAATATTGATGATGGACTTTTAAATCTTAGAAGATAGTAGAACTCATTCTCTACTTGACTCTTCTAATGGATTGTTGTTTTCGCTGCAGTTGTTGATCTAAAACTTGTTGTCTATTATATTTTATCAGATTTTTCCCTGTTGAAGACTAATGATAAATTGTTGTATATTATCTTAGTCATAATATTCTTTACTGGGCTAGTTGAGCTCACCATTTTTCTTTTTTGTTCCATTTTACTTCTCAAGAGGTGAGAACATAGTAAGATCTAGTCGGGGTATGGAATGATGGTTCTAGAAAGATGTTTTAGTAGTCCTCACTATTTTTGTAAAATAGTGCTTGAATAATTGTAATGAGGACTTATTTGAGTGTGGATATTGTCTAGAAGACAATATTTGTATTTAAACTCACAGTATGTGTTGTCGTATTTTGCACGAAAATTGTATTATTAAAGTTGTAGTTTGATTTCTATACCATGTATTTAGCGACTCAAAATAGGTGTTGTATAGCTATTTTGGGGACATCACGGGTATCCTGAGTGAATAGTACCCCATGAATAGTACTTCAGGAATAGTAACCCGTGAATAGTATCCCGACATGAAAAGATTAAAAATTATCAAGAATGCTTAGAATAATATTTTCATGAAAAGATATTGGATGAAGCCCAAATATCAAGGATATTCTACTAATTTCATGGAGTATAGAAGCAATACTTATCAACATATGTGTAGAATTAGGAATATGATAGGAAATAATATTACTTACATACTACAGAGTATGGAAGAAAATATTATTTCTTACGAATATTGAACAAGAATAATATTACTTACGAATACGAAAGAAATAATACCCCTTACCTTAGTAGGAGATTGTTAGAGTTTATGCCATACAGGCTAATTATTTGATATAATTGTTTAACATTTTGATATTATATTTGATTGAATAAATGAATGATTTTATTATGGTTTTATTTACTGTGTTATATAAATGTTAACATAATAAAAGTCCTTAGAATAGTGATACAAATTATATAGCTTCAAGTAAGTGACTTGAACATGAGATTATATAATTACAATTAGTATCATTTCTCTTAAATGTCCCTAGTCGAGTATCATTGTTAATGAGACACCAATGATATATTGAGACTAGTATGTGGATTGACTGATGACCAAATCTCATTGGTCATAAATATATGAGATATTGAGTCAATACATAGGTACATATTAGAGAACGATGTACCAGACAGACCCACCATGAGAATTCTATGTGGAGCATTATGCAAAGTGTCATTAGCAATTCTCATAGTGACAATGATGTAATGATCCTCCGACCTAAAATCACTATATTACTACACGATAATTTATGTACTTTGATATCATCAAAGGTCACCTTTAATAGGGTGGAATATAATAGTGATTATTGGTTACATCATGAATCGTGTGAGGAATATGAGTGATCTAGATAGAATTTAATCCTCCTATATAATAGGGGTGATATCCATATGCCTCTTGATTGAGTAGGACTATGAAATGCATGTCCATGCTCAAATAGGGATTTGTTTCATATAGTCTACTCATTGATCAAGAAAACTCAGATTAAATTATGAAGAGTGCGACACATTCCATGACTCGAGTTTAATCTAGGATGTCAAGGTTAAAAGGATTAAATTACATTGAAACATTGGTCACGAAAAGGTTGCATCGAATCATCGATCTTATTATTACTTGGGTAGTAGCGATGCATTACTAGATGTCGCTCACTGTTTATAATTTTATAATATGATTTAAAATTATTGCCAACGTAATAATAACCTATAGGGTCACACACATAGAACGTAATTTAAAAGGGAATTAATTTAAATTGTAAGGATTTAAATATATCAATATGATTGATAGTATTTAAATCACGAATTTAAATTAAAAGGATAATTTATATATATATATATATATATATATATATATATATATATTAAGTAAGACTTAATTAAGACATATATATATATATATATATATATTTTAATTTTAATTTTAATTAGATTAGGTTTTGATTAATTCCTTATAACTGCTATATATAAGATATATCAGCCATTTAGAAAGGAATATCATTAACCAAAACCTTAGCTGCTCTTAGAGAGAGACTAGAGAAAAATAGTTTAGAAAATCATCATCCTTGGTGGCTAGTACTGCGGTTCCTTTTTTTGCAGATCGTACGACGATTCGCGGGGCGTTCGTCTGGATACCGTAGAGGCGCAGTTCGTTTGGATTGCGTTGGAGATTCGACTACATCGATTCTAGCTTCAATAATCGGTATAAATTTCTAACGACTGAATTATATGGTTTTCGCATGGATCCTGTTTTAGGGTTTCGAAATTGCACTTTAAATTGCTTATTTCCGCTGCGTTTAATGTGTCGAAACCCAACAGAGATTGGATACTGCAATAGTGTAGTAACAGAATACTCTTCTTCTCTCTCTCTGATTATCTCTCTATAGAATTCTCTTGTGAGTCGTAGTAAATTTGTGACAAACGAGATTTTTGTAATTTAATTTTAATATTTATTGAATTAAATAAATATTTTTAATGATTTAATTATTAGATTAAATAATTAATTGATGCAATTGTGATAGATTAATTTAATTATATGTGTTATATTTATTAAATTAATGTAGAGAATTTTTATTATTCGATGTATTTAATTATGTGAGCTTATTGAATTAAAAGAAATATTTAACAAGTCTAAAGTTATTTTAATTAAATTAATAATTAATTTGAGATTTAATAATTTAACATTATTAATAAATGAGAATTTAATTATTTGACTATGTGAATGAATGAGAAATTATTATATTTTATTTAAATTAAATTAAACAAGATAATTGAATTCGGTGTGACTTGATTTAAACTATAGTATAAAAGTTTAATTAAATTAAATAGTTTTGAAACCTATTATTGCTTACCAAACAAGACCCTAAGGGGAGTTGATAGCAGTTACCCATGATTGAGTAACTGACCTCAACGCGTCAGTTGCTTCCTTTATTATACGTATTCTTTTTCTTCACTTTTCTAAGTCTAGCAAAGAAAATACAGAGATAAATTATCAAAGAGAATTCAGAAGAATTATGGGAGAAAACTCTGTGATTGAAGTAGTATCTGAAAAGGGATTGTTATCTTTACTCACTCTACGCTCTGGGTAATTATCTCCAAACCAATTCTCATTTTTCTTACGTCATTAAGTTTTCATAAAAATGTCTTCACCTTTTGTTAAAAACACTGTGAATAGGAAAGGGGTATGATTATGGGTTGTGTATGGGTTAAGATATATCATATCATATTTGATTATATATATATTATACAAACCATATCATCAGTTTCATAATTACAACATATGTTATGGCCTCAAAATTTACAGAGTATGGAATATGGCCATATGGCCCTTATACGTGATTTTAATATGTCAAACATAAATTGTTTTGTAAAATTTACACTCATATATGATTATGCATGTTAAAACGAAGGAAACGAAACTTGAATGGATGGATTTGGTGTTATAACGAATCCGTAGTGTTAAGATTATGTTTTATGTTCAATATTTTCAAGAACAGTGAAAAATTACATGTTTTAATTATGTGATTATGTGTTTTAATTGGTTAAAATCATGCTAGAAGGGTTAAGTAGTGATTATATGTGTATTATAATGTTTGGGTATGTCAAATTTCATGTAAGAAATAAGAAAATTGGTAGAAATTGGCATGTTCTGCGATTTTTCGTGAACTGCAATTTCTGTCTGTCATGCTGTATGCCTAAACTGGCCAACAAGCTAAGAGTTCTTGCCATGTCACGAGCCATGCCATCATAACGCCATTGACTAGGCATGACTCGGGCGCGCTACATAACGCCAAGAATCAGTACAATAGTGGCGCCGCAGTGCCACTCTCCAGAAGGTTCAATAACGAAAATTTTAAAGTGTTCAAGTCCATGAATGTGTTGTTAACCTAATTTAATGAACATAAAAATATGTCAGAAGTATAGTGAGATTTTAAAATAGATTCTTAACATGTCAATAACATAATTGCATGTGGATTGAATTATTGAATGCATAATTAGTTTAGTATTCGTGAAGTGTTTATTATGTGACAATAAGTGTGATAATGTGACTAAGTATAGTCATAACCAAAGTTTAGACAAAAGAATGAACTTATGATGATTAATTATATTATAATTAACTATAGTTGTGAATGGAAATGATATGTAGGTTTAAATTCAAGGAACGTGTTTAATTAACGTGTAATCTACGCACGAGGCAAGTTTCCTAACCCTACTCGTTATCATTATTCAAGTTATTCTCATTATTATTAATCAAGTTATATTAAAGAATAATTATCTTTTCAATGTATGATTCTTTATGCAATAATTGTCCTATTGTATACCTCTTGAGATTATTATTCAATTTAATTTATTGTTGAATCTTGTTAGACTAGTGAACCCTCATTTGATTCAACTAGTCCATAGTTGATGAACGTTCTAAATTTCAGAACCCTTATTGATTTATCCAAACCAAACTTTCTTTGGTGCGGACCCTAATGTCAAACTGAGATGAACAACCTTGTATAGGGATTACTTATGCGTTAGCGTTAAGATATTGTGCACAGTATGGTACTAAGGGCTGATCCCCCTAAGTACGAGTAGAAAGTTCCATAGTCTTATGACTGTTAAAGGTTTCAAGTACAACCCTTGATAATCTAGGACATAGTTCAAGGTCTTATGACCCTCAGAAATCTTTTGAATTCTTGTTATTCATTCTCGATTCAAAAGTTGAGCTTTTATTTCAAAAGTCTTTGATTCACTCACATGTTATTATATATTGTTCTTTCATTTTATACTTGTGGGCAATCATGCTCACTCTTGCATAATAATAACATTGCAGTTAAGAACGAAAGGTACGATGAGCCTTTTACTAGCAAAGGCAAAGGCAAAGCTAATAAGTGATGAAGACTTATTATTTAATTTTTAGAATGTTATTGTAAAGACTTGATGTTGTTTATGATTTATTTGTTTATGTTTTCGCACAGATGTTTAAGGTTAGTTTGACATGGGATTGTATTTATTATTCAGATGTTGTAACCCCATAAGGGGAGGATTTATTTCTATCTATTGCATGGTTTGCATTTATTATGGGTTGATAGAAAGATGATATGTGTACAGTGAACATCAAATCCCCTGGAATTTAAGTACCCGAATTTGGGGGTGTCACAGGTTGGTATCAAAGCTGTAGATTATGAACCTTAGGTGGGGGAACGACCTTAGGTAGTAGCCTTATAGAAAGAACATAGTGATGGAAAACTCTTATCGAGTTCTAAGAAATGAATTTCTTTAATTCATTGAAGATAATAAAAGACTTTATGTGCTTATGTGTTAAATTATGTGTTCACTAGTACGACTTAGTAACTAAAAACTTGAAATTATGTTGTCAGGATGTCGGACGTTGGAGGAACTAGTCGAGCCGGGGAGGAGGAACCCCGAGTACCTACAGTACCGACAGAGGAGGAGCCCCGAGACATTCATGTCGTTAGGGAACAGTTGGTACAGAGAGAGTCATCTCCATTGATCACCGTTGTTGGTCAGGAGCATGAACCTAAGACTGATCCTGAGGAGGAAGATGAAGAGGAAGAAGAGGAGTTTCCACTGCATTCCATTGATACTGAGATGTACGACGCGTTATATGACAGTAACGAGACAATGTCCAGGATCTGACTGAGCGAACGATTATTCAGCAGATTACTCTAAAACAGAAGGAGAGGGAAATTGAGACTCTTCACTCACGACTAGGAAATGGAGAGTGGGATTTGGTCCACGAGAAGGGTCAAACCGAGGATAAGACCAAGGAGATAGAGAAGTTGAAGAAGGAACTGAAGGAAAGCTTGGAAAGGCTGATCATAGCAGAGGAGGGCTGGGTAAGAGAGTCACGTCGTGCTGACCTTGCGGAAGAGGATGGTCGTGCAAAGAAGGCTAAGCTTGGGGAGACGTATTCTACACTTAATAAGGCAATGGATGAGGCCCAGGATCGAGTTTTGAGGTACCCAATCCAGTTCGAAGGACTACCATCGGACAAGCTGGACCGCAGGACAATGTCTCGCATCATGGAAGAGGAGCGTAGCAAGGCTATTCAGCACCTTAACCAGCAGTGATAGGATTTGTTTAATTATGTGAAAAACTTATTTGGTATTTAGATGTAAATTCTGATGTAGTTATGAACAAAGGAATATTTTAATATTTAAATTCGGTGGATTCTTTATCTCAGGATAGTTGATGTAAATAGCAATGAAGCTATCGTTTGATGTTAAAATTTTTGATTTAATTAAATATATCGAGTTGTTTGAGATAATGTGTTAAATAATAGTGTTAAATTATTGAGTAATGCCTTAACTATTTAGAGAAATAAACAAAGATCTAATAAGCATATATTTTAACAGAATTATGCCGCCAAGAAGAAGACAACAACGTCAACCAGCTCACGAAGGATCTACTAATAACAACAATAACGCCAATGCTAATCTTGTTCAGCAATTGGTTAATTTACTAGCTGGAGCAATGAATAATCAACCTCAAGCTCCACCAAATACTACGTTTAAGGATTTCAAGGCGGTGGGACCGCCAGAGTTTAAAGTTTCCATGAACCCGATTGAGGCTCAAACGTGGGTTATGGAAATGGAAAAGGTTTTCGATGTTGCTAGAGTTAGAGAAGACCAAAAGACCGCTTTCGCAACATTTATGCTGAAGTCTGAAGCCAGTTACTGGTGGCAAGCAAACAAGGTTTGTGGAGGTGAAGGCGTGATTACTTGTGAAGGATTCAAAGAGATGTTTTTCGAAATGTATTTCCCGACCAGCTCGCAGAACCAAATGGAGGTTCAGTTTCTGGAGTTGAAGCAAGGAAATATGACTATACCAGATTATGCGGCTAGATTCAACGAGTTGGCAAGGTTTGCCCCGTATCAAGTACACACAGATGAGAGAACCGCAAGAAGATTTTAACAAGGACTGAAACCTTGGGTTTATAGTAAAGTATCAATGTTTCAAATTTAAACACTTTTCTTTGAGTCTCGAAAAGGCCATCCTCGCTGAAGGTGGAAGCGATGCGGTGACCAAGTACAATCAGGATCAGAAGAAGAAGAAGACTGAAAGTGAAGGAAATAACAAGGCTAGTGGAAGTGGCACAAGAGGTGGTAATTTTAATCAGAAGAAGAAGTGGAATGATAACTCATCATCGGGGAATCAACAAGGAGGTCAAAAGAAGAGAATTGAAGCATGCCCGACCTGCGGGAAAGCTCATCTGGGAGTTTGTATGAAGGGAAAGCGGGTGTGCTACAATTGTGGTCAGGAGGGCCACATAGCACCTAACTGTCCTAACCCAAAGAAGGGTGCCTGCTTCACTTGTGGTTCAAAAGATCATTTGGCAAGAGACTGTCCTAAGAAGGGATCTGGAGGGGCAGGATCAGGAGGTAACAAGGGAAATAGCAGTGGAAACGCCTTGACTATCACTGGACCAACCGCAACCAACCGACCGATCGCCGGGACTTTCAACATGACGGTGCAGGATGCAGTTCAGTCTCGTGATGTGGTGTCAGGTATCATTCCAATCAATAAAGTTAAAGCTTATGTATTATTTGATTCGGGTGCTGCTTGTTCCTTTATATCCGATGACTTTGCTAAGAATTTAGATTTGCCTAAGGATGAGTTGGATTACCCCATGAACATAGAAATTACGAATAGAGAAATAATCCATGTTAAGTTTGTACATAAGAACTGTAGAGTGGATATTAAGGGTAATATCATGAATGTAGATCTTATCCCTATGCGACTTGGGGAATTTGACGTTATTTTGGGAATGGACTGGTTATTCAATTACGGGGCTGTAATTGATTGCCTAAAGAAGCGTATTAACCTTATGACTCCGTCAAAGGTTGTGTTTTATGGTAGCAAGTCGCCTAGACAAGCGAGTTGTCTGACGATGATGCAGGCTAGGAAATTGTTAAGACAAGGTTGTGTAGGATACTTAGCTTATATAGTCGACAGTCGTAAAGAGAATTCGAAAGTAGAGGAGATACCGATAGTGAGATACTTCGTCAATGTCTTTCCAAACAATTTGCCAGGCCTTCCGCAAGATAGAGAAGTTGATTTTATGATCGTTTTGGCGCTAGGAACTGCTCCAATATCAAGGCACCATACCGAATGGCACCGGTAGAGATGAAAGAATTAATGGTACAACTACCAGAATTACTGGACAAGAGGTACATTCAACCGAGCGTATCGCCGTGGGGAGCACCGGTGTTGTTTGTGAAAAAGAAGGATGGAACGATGCGGCTATGCATTGACTACAAAGAACTGAATAAGGTCTCGATTAAGAATAGATATCCATTACCGAGGATCGATGATCTGTTTGATCAATTGAAGGGAGCGAGATATTTTTCCAAGATAGACTTGAGGAGTGGTTATCATCAACTGAAGGTGAGACCAGAGGATGTACTGAAGACAGCGTTCAGAACACGATATGGTCACTATGAATTTTTGGTTATGTCGTTTGGTCTAACGAATGCTCCTGCATCATTTATGGGATTAATGAATGGAGTTTTCAAACCATTTTTGGACAAGTTCGTAGTGGTATTTATAGACGACATTTTGTTTTACTCAAAAACCAAGGAAGAACATGAAAGCATTTGAAATTAATGTTGGAATTATTGAGAAAGGAGAAGTTGTATGCCAAGTTTTCGAAATACTAATTTTGGATCGAGCGGGTGCAATTTCTTGGGCACGTGATCGATAAAAACGGAATTTCAGTAGATCCATCCAAAGTCGAAGCCGTGATTAACTGGGATCAGCCGAGGACGCCGTCGAAAGTATGAAGTTTTCTTGGATTGGCGGGATATTACAGAAGATTCATACAAGACTTTTCCAAGATCGCAACTCCGTTACGAATTTAACTCGAAAAGCTATGAAATTTGTTTGGACGGAGAAGTGTGAGGAAAGCTTTCAAGAATTAAAGATGAGGTTGAGTACAGCACCTGTGTTGTCTCTTCCGAACGATACAGGAAATTTTGTTGTTTATAGTGATGCGTCGCATAAAGGACTTAGCTGTGTGCTGATGCAAAATGGCAAAGTCATTATGTATGCATCACGACAATTGAAGGATTACGAGAAGGGATATCCGACGCAGTTAGCTGCAGTAGTTTTTGCTTTAATAATTTGGAGGCACTATCTCTACGGGGAGAAGTGTGAAATATATACAGACCAGAAGAGTCTAAAATATATTTTTACCCAGAAAGACTTGAATATGCGCCAAAGAATGTGGTTGGAATTAATTAAGGACTACGACTGTGAGATTTTATACCATCCGGGTAAGGCAAATGTCGTTGCCGACGCCTTAAGTAGAAAGGGTCAGGAGAAGTTGATGATGTTGATCGCTCAGGAGGAGCTAATTTCAGAAATGGAGAAACTGGAGTTAGAAGTGAAGTATCCTATGGAAATTGATGAGAAGCTATTTCAGATGCAATCTGGTACAACCCTACTGAATAAAGTTAAGGAGGCTCAACTTCAGGACGAGGAATGAAAAAAGGTGATAAGGGAGATATCTGAAGGAACTGAACCAAGAATCAAAATGGATAAGGAAGGAATACTGATATTTAAAAGTAGAATTTGGGTACCGCCAGTCCCAGAGATTAAGGAAGACATTTTGAGCGAGGCTCATAGTTCACGATATTTGTGACGCCCCCAAAACAGGTATACATCACCCATCTTGGGTCACCAGATACATGGTACATAAATTCAAATACAAACTTAATTATACAACTGTCGTGTACAATACGACAAAACATAGCTAAGAGTTTCAACACGGGTAATGTCTCGTAGAGAGTATAAAAACTCAAATAAAGTCCTCATTACATTTATTATTATACTATTTCACAGAATAGTGAGGACTACTAATGCACCATCTAGGACCATCACTCTATTCCCCGACTAGTCCCAGCTACGTTCTCATTTTCTGAAGAGAACAATGAAAGCAAAAGGGTGAGCTCAACTAGCCCAGTAAAAAATATTATGACTAAGATAATGCAGAATAAATTATCGTTAGCCTTCAACAGTGTTAAACTGATACAATATAACAAACATTAAGTTTAACTGCAGCGGAACAAGCAATCCATTGGAAGAGTCAAGTAGAAAATAAAATCTACTATCTTTTATGATTTAAAAGATTTTTCATCACTTTTATCGCTGGGACTCAGCTTAATAAATAATCCACATCATCGAATCACCCCTGCACTTTTCTGACCAAGGATATACTTTAGTATCACGACCACAATTATCCATGCACTACAGGCCAAAAATATTTGTGTATTCATTAATGGTCATGATCATGCCAACAATTGTCCATCAATGCACTACGGGCCAATGAGAACTTTTACCACATCATTTGTAACATTACGGTCATGATTATACCGAACAATCTCTAGTCATAATCATACCAAGTCCATCTATGCACTACAAAATACGCGATGACTTTCAACAAAATATAAATATGAGGATGATGACAATGATATAAGAATTCAATAAAACAAGTTCAAGAATTATTTTATCCAGGAATCAATAACGTCCAAATTGTCAACATGATACTTCTTTGTTGAGTAAAATTTTAAGAATGCTCAGAAGAATATTTCCATGAAAAGATACTGGATGAAGCGTAAATATCAAGGATATTCCACTAATTTCATGGAGTATAGAAGTCAAAACTGTAACCAACTGAGTATAATAGAGAATGGAATAACAAAAGAAATCACCAAGCATGTGATAGACCGCACAAACAGGTTATTCCAATAGAATAATAAATAACGGAACCAGGTCTGGCGTAAAACGCACAGACGGGATATTACAACAGAATAATAAAGATTTAATCAGTGCGTGCCGTAAAGCACGCATGACAGGATATTCCAATGAGAATAATAAATAATGGAACCAGGTCATGCGTAAAGCACAGACAGGATGTTCCAACATAATGATAAATAATTGAACCAGGTCCGACGTAAACGCACAGACATGATGTTCCAGCAGAATAATAAAGAATGGAATAATAGAAGAATTTCACCAAGTACAAGGTAGCCCGCGTATACAGGTTATTCCAATAGAATAATAAAGAATGGAATAACAGAAGTTCTCTTCATGGATAAGAAAGAAATAATACTCCCTACGAGTACAACAAATAATATTCCCTACGAGTACAACAAATAATATTCCCTACCTTAGAAAAACTGGATACTGGAATAGTGAGGTAGCAGACTTCTCTTCTTCTTTCTCTCTATAATTTCTCTCTATAATAATCGCTCTAAAGCTTTTGTGAATTGGTGAGAAATGAAGGAAGAATGAGCTTCTATTTATAAGAAAATATAGTTTCGATAATTGCAGACGTTTTGGGGCTCGAAAAATTACAATCTGAATACCTCCAACTTTTCTTTCATTTTTAATTTAGTCCCGAAAGTATTATCAAACTTGCACCAACTCCCCTAATAGTAAATAATGTGAATCAATAGTAAATCATGTGACTCAATAGTTCTAATCATGTGATAAAAATAATTACAAAGATAGTACCTCCATCTATACCTCCATTTTAACTTAGTCATACAAGTATTATCAATCTTGCACCACCACCCCTAATAGTATAAGAATGTGAATCAATAGTACCCCGTGAATAGTAACTCGTGAATAGTACTCAGGCTAAAAGTGCTCCAATAATACGAGTGAACAATATAACCTCCGGACATCAATTATCATCTAAATAAATGTCAATTTCCAATAACACTAATAATTCCAACACAATGGTACAATCAATTTCACCTTTAATCAACACAACTTATTCATCATTAATATTATAACTCACAATATTTAACAACCGTGTCGCTCCTCAGAAAGAGGGGCTTTCCAATAAGAATTTCTCCTTATTGGTAGCGAATTAGGTGACCAAACCTCTCCTTGATAGAACTTCTAGACATTGTCAATATTGCAAATAATAATATGAATAACTTTGTCGTCTCAATTATTGATTTAATAATAATAAATATTATGCGATGATAATCTTTGTGACAATACTTGAATCAATAATATGAGAGATATGTTGCGTGAATTCTTGTAGAGCAATAATTGAGCATAACCGAGGTGACTTCTTACTTAAGCATCAATAATCAATACTGGTGTGCTACTATGCAACCATGCCAGACATTCTTGTACTTTTACTACCGGGTAGTTCAACAGTTTTAACGGTAACACTTTCCCCGTTATTTTTATAAAAAGATAATTCTGTCGTTTTCTAACTACGAAAATACTTTCGTTGTGGGATCCACCAATGATTGTGTCATCATACGGATATTCCTTTACAAAAAGAATATTCCCCGGCCAAATGATTATTTTATAACAACTTGCATACTTTGCAAAATTTATAAATACTACCTACAACTATAACATTATATCAAATCCACTCCATAATATAAAAAAATAAAAAATTATTTCGAGAAAATTAAATATTTATTCATAAAATTTGGGGTCTCACAATATTCGACTCACCCTGGTAGTACCAAAATGTACCAAGATCTTCGACAACATTTTTAGTGGCCAAATCTGAAACGTGATGTTGCAGAATGTGTTGCCAAGTGTCTGACCTGTCAGAAAGTGAAAGCAGAATATTAGAGACCGAGTGGATTCCTACAACCATTGGAGATCCCAAAATGGAAATGGGAACATATTACAATGGACTTCGTGGTTGGCCTTCCAACAACTCAGAAAGGCTACAACGCAGTATGGGTTATCGTTGACCGATTGACGAAATACGCACACTTCCTTCCGATCAAAATCAGATTCAACTTAGATCAGTTGGCAAGGTTATATGTAAAAGAGATTGTTTCGAGGCACAGAGTGCCGGTGTCAATTATTTCCGATAGGGATCCGCGCTTTACATCGAATTTTTGGAAACGTCTACAGGAATGCATGGGTACGCAATTGCAGATGAGTACGACATATCACCCTCAAACAGATGGACAAAGCAAAAGAATGATTCAGACATTAGAAGATATGCTAAGAGCCTGTGTGATGGACTTTAAAGGAAATTGGGACGATCACCTACCGCTTGTAGAGTTCGGCTACAATAATAGTTACCATGCTAGTATTGGCATGCCACCTTATGAAGCGTTATACGGTAGAAAGTGCAGAACTCCGCTTTACTGGGATGAAGTTTGCGAAAGATAATTTCTAGGACCAAAATTGGTACAGCAGACAGCAGAAATAGTCAAAGTAATTTGAACACGACTGGTAGCAGCTCAAGATAGACAAAAGAAATACACTGATCCACACCGTAAAAATATTGAGTTTGAACCGGGTAGTTATATGTTTTTGAAAGTCTTTCCCTGGAAGGGAAGAATCAGGTTCGGAAAGAAAGGGAAATTAAGCCCAAGATTCATTGGACCCTTCGAAGTACTGCGAAGAATCAGAGAAGTTATGTATGAGGTAGCCCTACCTCCAGCACTCGAGAATGTCCACAACGTCTTCCATGTTTCTGTTTTACGACCTTACAAAGCCGATTACAAACACATAATTGAATACGAACCCCTACATTTTAAAAAAGACTTATCTTACGAAGAAATTCCTGTTCAAATTGTCGACAGAAAAGAACATGTTCTCAGAAATAAAGTAATACCTTCTGTTAAGGTAATTTGGAGGAACCACAACGCTGAAGAAGCTACGTGGAAACTTGAAGAGAATATGATGAAGAATTATCCTCATTTATTTACTTAAATTATGTGTAAGCAATTATGGGGCATAATCTTTGTAAGGGGGGGGAGAATGTAACGAGTCAAATTTATTGAGTCGTTATTCTGGGGACAGAATCCTTTTAAGGGGGGAAAGATGTGACGAACGAGATTTTTGTAATTTAATTTTAATATTTATTGAATTAAATAAATATTTTTGATGATTTAATTATTAGATTAAATAATTAATTGATGCAATTGTGATAGATTAATTTAATTATATGTGTCATATTTATTAAATTAATGTAGAAATTTTATTATTCGATGTATTTAATTATGTGAGCTTATTGAATTAAAAGAAATATTTAATAAGCCTAATGTTATTTTAATTAAATTAATAATTAATTAGAGATTTAATAATTTGACATTATTAATAAATGAGAATTTAATTATTTGACTATGTGAATTAATGAGAAATTATTATATTTTATTTAAATTAAATTAAACAAGATAATTAAATTGGGTGTGACTTGATTTAAACTATAGTATAAAAGTTTAATTAAATTAAATGGTTTTGAAACCTATTATTGCTTACCAAACAAGACCCTAAGGGGAGTTGATAGCAGTTACCCATGATTGAGTAACTGACCTCAACGCGTCAGTTGCTTCCTTTATTATACGTATTCTTTTTCTTCACTTTTCTAAGTCTAGCAAAGAAAATACAGAGATAAATTATCAAAGAGAATTCAGAAGAATTGTGGGAGAAAACTCTGTGATTGAAGTAGTATCTGAAAAGGGATTGTTATCTTTACTCACTCTACGCTCTGGGTAATTCTCTCCAAACCAATTCTCATTTTTTTTACGTCATTAAGTTTTCATAAAAATGGCTTCACCTTTTGTTAAAAACACTGTGAATAAGAAAGGGGTATGATTATGGGTTGTGTATGGGTTAAGATGTATCATATCGTATTTGATTATATATATATATATATATATATATATATACAAACCATATCATCAGTTTCATAATTACAACGTATGTTATGGCCTCAAAATTTACAGAGTATGGAATATGGCTATATGGCCCTTATACGTGATTTTAATATGTCAAACATAAATTGTTTTGTAAAATTTACACTCATATATGATTATGCATGTTAAAACGAAGGAAACGAAACTTGAATGGATGGATTTGGTGTTATAACTAATCCGTAGTGTTAAGATTATGTTTTATGTTCAATATTTTCAAGAACATCAAGAACAGTGAAAAATTACATGTTTTAATTCTATGATTATGTGTTTTAATTGTTTAAAATCATGCTAGAAGGGTTAACTAGTGATTATATGTGTATTATAATGTTTGGCTATGTCAAATTTCATATAAGAAATAAGAAAATTGGTAGAAATTGGCATGTTCTGCGATTTTTATGAATCGCAATTCTTTACGTAATAAGTACTCTTACGCCTATAGCAAGAAGCCTAAGAGTCTAAAATCATAAGCCACGTGAAGACGCATTATCGCCATTGACCCGGAATCATAGCCAGCCAGCATGTGCAACAATAGAGAATCATTATAACAAAGTAGTAGTAGCGCCACTCTCCAAAAGGTTCAGAAACGAAAATTTTAAAGTGTTCAAGTCCATGAATGTGTTGTTAACCAAATTTAATGAAAATAAAAATATGTTAGAAGTATAGTTAGATGTTAAAACAGATTCTTAACATGTCAATAACATAATTGCATGTGGATTGAATTATTGAATGCATAATTAGTTTAGTATTCGTGAAATGTTTATTATGTGACAATAAGTGTGATAATGTGACTAAGTATAGTCATAACCAAAGTTTAGACAAAATAATGAACTTATGATGATTAATTATATTATAATTAACTATAGTTGTGAATGGAAATGATATGTAGGATTAAATTCAAGGAACGTGTTTAATTAACGTAATAATCTACTTATACGAGGCAAGTTTCCTAACCCTACTTTCGTTATCATTATTCAAGTTATTCTCATTATTATTAATCAAGTTCAATTGTTATATTAAAGATTAATTATCTTTTCAAAGTATGATTACATTATACAATAATTGTCTTATTGTATACCTCTTGAGATTATTATTTAATTTAATTTATTGTTAAATCTCGTTAGACTAGTGAACCCTCATTTGATTCAACTAGTCCATAGTTGATGAACGTTCTAAATTTCGAAACCCTTATTGATTTATCCAAACCAAACTTCCTTTAGTGCGGACTCTAATTTCAAATGAGATGAACAACCTCAGATAGGGATTACTTATGCGTTAAGCGTTAAGATATTATGCACGATGTGGTACTAAGGGTTTGATCCCCTAAGTGCAGTAGAAAGGTCCATAGTCTTATAGTATTAAAGGTTTCAAGTACAACCCTTGATAACCTAAAACATAGTTCAAGGTCTTATGAACCTCAGAAATCTTTTGAATTCTTGTTATTCATTCTTGATTCAAAAGTTGAGCTTTTATTTCAAAAGTCTTTGATTCACTCGCATGTTATTATATATTGTTCTTTCATTTTATACTTGTGGGCAATCATGCTCACTCTTGCGTAATAATAACATTGCAGTTAAGAAAGAAAGGTACGATGAGCCTTCTACTAGCAAAGGCAAAGGCAAAGGCAAAGCTAATAAGTGATGAAGACTTATTATTTAATTTTTAGAATGTTATTGTAAAGACTTGATGTTGTTTAAGATTTATTTGTTTATGTTTCCGCACAGATTTTTTAGGTTAGTTTGACCTGGGATATTATTTATTATTCAGATGTTGTAACCCCATAAGGGGAGGATTTATTTCTATCTATTGCATGGTTTGCATTTATTATGGGTAGATAGATAGAAGATATGTGTACGGTGAACACCAAATCCCGTGGAATTTAAGTACCCAGATTTGGGGGTGTCACATAATTGGTGAGAATGAAAGAAGAAATAAGCTTCTAGTTATAGAAGATTTCTAGCTTAGCCATTGCAATGTGAATAGGCAAGTGGCTTGACGACTGGCGATGTGAAAAGAAAAGTGATTTAACGCCTGTAATGTGAAACAACAAGTGGTTTGACGCCTGTAATGTGAAACAACAAGTGGTTCGACGCCTGTAATGTGAAATGACAAGTGGTTCGACGCTTGTAATGTGAAACGATGATTGGTTCGATGCCTGTAATGTGAAACGACAATTGGTTCGACGCCTGTAATGTGAAACGACAATTGGTTCGACGTCTGGTAAATGCAAGTACTATTGGCGAAAGTGACTCTTAGATGATGACATATGGGCCCCATAGAATAAACCAAACTTACAACAAACGTCTCATAACAAACTTCTTATTTATATCAAAGATTGAATAAATATTTACCATAAATCATTTTATCTTCAATCAACACATTTTTTAATCTTTCAACAATTATTCATCATTAATATTATAACTCAAAAAATTGACAACCAGATCATTCCCAAGAAAGAAGGGGCTTTCTGATAAGGACTTCTCCTTATTTGCACGCATTTAGGTGACCAAATCCCTTTCCTCGACAGGACTTTATAGACATCGTCAATAATGCAAATAATAATATGAATAACTTTATCATCTCAACTATTAATTTAATAATATAAAATATTGTGCAGATGATACTGCGACAATAATTGAATCAATAACGTGAAATATTATACACCAATTACTATAGCAATAATTGAGTATAGCTGAGTGACTTCTCACGTAAGCATCAGTAATCAATACCGTGTGCTACTATGTAACCACGCTTATTACTGTACTTTTATCACCGGGTATTTAAACAGTTAACGGTAAAACTTTTACCGTTATTTTTATAAAAAGATAATTTTGTCGTTTTCTAACTCCAATAATAATTTTGTTGTGGGTTCCACCAATGATTATGCCATCGTACGAATATTCCCCGACCAAAAGAATATTTTATAACAACTTGCTTACTTTGCAAAATTTTTAAATATTACCTATAACTATTACATTATATTAAATCCACACCATAATATTCAAAATGATATTTAGAGAAAACTAATCTTTATTTATGAAAGTTGGGGTCTTACAAAGGATGTACCGGTTACGGCTTCCGCTCCTGCAGCTAATGTTCCCCATAGGGATCTTCCAAGCATCCAGGTGGCTATTCCAGATCTTCTGGGTGATTTGAGTCACCACCCCTCGGTTTACTTGCATGCAAACGAGGTAAAAGTTGTGTTTAATCTTCCTTTTTCCTATTGATGTGGATCAAGGATTCTGATTGTTGATTTGAATTTAATGTAGGTTCCCGAATTTACACAGCCTCGAGGGAAACCGGTTCAGCATACACTCCATGTATCAAGCTCTGCATCCAGATTACCGAGGTATTGTGCATGGTTGGGGCTTTGGGGCGTTCTTTTCTATTATTCCCCGCCGTTGTCCCTGGGGTTATCTTAGGGCATTGTGTGAAGCCCCCAAACTTAGGTACTTGAAACCCGAACTCGGTGCTTTACGATACCATTTCTATGAGCGGAATAATACTAATAATAATAACAATAATATAAAAATCCAACTTAATTTATATTTATCAGAGTTTAATCCCAATTATGCAACCTTTACTATAATTCTTTACATGATATATAATAAATATCATTGTCTATATATTGTCTAACTATTACAAAAGATACCATTAAACATGTTCTGTTTGCTTTCCATTTTACTTGTTCTTGTTTGAACCTTCGGGTTGATCATTCCTAGCTGGAAACATTTAAATTTAAGCAAGGATGAGCATTTGGGTGCCCAGCAAGTAATAACAATTATGAATATAATTAGCTGAAATAAATAAATGTTTTCTTTGTACATCACTTCTACAACGAATTTATAGTTGTGAAGTAAACTGAACCGATAATAACAACATAACAATTCTATCTCAAATTTTTGAAACTACGTATTGACTATATATATATAGGTATTAGTCGACAGATTATGAACATTGTTTTTAGTTTTCACTAAGGTTTAGAAGAACTTCATCTGCAAACCGTCATAACTTATGGGCGTTAGGTTGTACTTCCCATGGGCCCTGTATTGATCAATACTACATTACAAGAACGATAAGATCGTTCACTTTGTCCGCCTTGGGCGCATAAAAGTTTTCCCGTGATCGGGATGTTCATACTTAGTTTGGAATCCGAACCAAAACAATTTGATTGGATACATAAAGTTTTTTATCATATTCAACGATATTTCGAAATCTGTGTCTAGCTGATCAAATATCTTAGACGCGGCTTATATATATATATATATATATATATATATATATATATATATATATCAACATGTGATTAAATACAATGATTATCCAAGTGGGGACACTTGTATAACCATATATAAAAATTAAGCAGAATATATATATATATATATATATATATATATATATATATATATATATATATCTTACCACCATATAGTATCATGTTGATAAACAATGATGGGATATAATATATCTGACAATAAAGTTAATAATCTAATACAATAATAATATAATTCTGAAACTTCTTACTCATGTCCATTGGATAAAGGAAATGCAAAGGTGAGATACTTTCCTGATGCGCTTCTTACAGTTCGTAACTTAGTTCTATCTTTACATAACACCTATCAGTAATAAGATCATTTGATCGATTAGAATAACATATTATAACACATAACACTGCTTATTGCAGTCAGTACAAAACCTAATCACATTGTCACATATGTTCCATAACCATTGAATCACAAATAAACACATATCTAATCAAATTATCTAAGTCCAGATCAATTTCTGAAATATGTCCGATTAAATTTAAATGCTTTATCGAGTAATTATCGAGTCTAAGACTATATCCGTAACTTAATATCAGTCATATTATTTTTAAATGACTTATAATAATTTTTAAACATTTATTATAATTTATCGTGAATTTTCAAACACCGGAATCATTATTAAATTATTTAAATATCAATTAACTCTATTATCATTAATATTTAATTAATTTTAAACTATTAATGAAACCATTGCCAAAATATCAATGTTATTTATAATAACTTAAAATACTTTTAAAGTATTAATATTACCCTTAAATAATTTTTAAAACAATTAAAATCATTTTTAAATAATTATCATTAATATTTAAAATATTACTGCATTATTTATCAAAATTTTAAAAGTCATTAATTATAACTTAAAATATTTTTAATTCATTATTATCCTTATTAAATAATTTTTAAATAAATAAAACTATTTTTAAACTATTTATTTAATATAATTAGTAAAAAACTTAATATCATTTATTATTAAATTAATATCATTAATATTAAATTATTAATGAAATTATCCTTTAAATATTAAAAGTTATATTTTATAACTTAAAATATCTTTAAACAATTTATTATCATTTAAAATGTTTTTTATAATATTAAAATCATTTTTAAACTAATTTATTTAATATAATTATTAAATAACTTTCACATCATTAATCATAAATAATTAATGAGTTTTATCTTTAAATATTGAAATTTATATTTTATAACGTAAAATTCTTTTAAACTCTTTATTTTCATTTAAAATGATTTTTATAATATTAAAATCATTTTTAAACTAATTTATTTAATATAATTATTTAAATAAATCTAATATCATTAATATTAAAATATTAATATTTTTCATGACAAAATATCAAAAGTTATATTTTATAACTTGAAATACTTTTATAACCTTTAAATAATTTTTCTATAATTTTAAATCATTAATTCTATTTTCCATAATTTGTTTAATATATTCAATAAATAACCTAATTATCATTAATATTAATTAATTAATGAAATTCATCTCAAAATATTAAAAGTTATCAAAAATAACTTAAATTATTATCTTATACGATAATATAATTTGAAATGATTTTTCATGTATTAAAATCATTTTTAAATAATTTATTTAATATTATAATTAAATAAATTAAATACCATTAATATTCCAAAAATATTAAATATTTATGAAATATATTCAAAATAATAAAAATATAATTTTCGGACTTTAAAATAATTTTTAATAATTTATTTTGTATTTTAATAATTAAAAATTAATTTTTCTATTTATTTAATAAAAATAATCAATTTTAGAAATAAACTGTCGCTAAAGGACCCTATAGCAACGAAACTGTGTCCATAGGTGTTCTTGAGCTGTTTTTTAGCTTCCTAGAAATGCACAACAAGAGCGAAGGGTACTACTTTGACCATTATTTGATCCATGATCCTAAGGTATTCTGGCCCGAGTAAAGTGTTTATATTGCAGTACAAATGCAATATTATCATCATCAATCAAGTTCATGGCCAACTCATAACAAATCAGAGAGTTATAAGCCCTCAAATCGCTTGTCAGAGCTATTCTTCATTTCTGGGTTTTCCAGAAATGAAGAACAGTTCATATTGCCTTCTTTCGATCTTTATAACTTTCTGTACAGATATGATTTATGTGATCTAACACTTTAAGTATGTAGATGATATGTAAATGAAGAGATCTAATACACAAAATACATATAACATCAATAGAATCGATAGATACATGTCGGTCAAACCATACAGGAAAAATTGCTCATGAAGATTCTGGGTTTCCCAGAAACCTTCACCAGGCAAAACAGTCAACGTACTTTAACCAGGGTTAAATTCGATCATGTTCATGTTCTGGGTAATATAAAGGTATGAATGTGTAGTTCTAATTTCATATTACAACATCCAAAAACATCATTGACTAACTATCAAAGATAAACAAGATCAAAGGCTTTAAAAATGGTTGTCAGAATTTCTGGAAATCTGGAAATTTTTCTAGGTTGCCCAGAATTCTATTTTCGTGAGCGGTCAACCCTGTTTGACCACTTATAACTTTTACTTTATACCAGATTTGGACCTGATTTAAGTTTCACACGAAAGACCGCATTACATACTACACGTACCAACCTTCAAACAACCAAAATACATAACATGTAAAGATTAAAGAGGTCTAACATTTGACTGTCAGACTCAAAAACAATAATTTCTAGATTCTTGAAATCTTCAAATATGAGCTTATAGATGTTATGGATCAAACATCTATCATCCCAGATCATTAATATACACTATAACCAACATATATTAACACTCAAACATAACTTTTAACAGAGGATCAATGATCAGATTTCTAGGGTTGGGTTTATACCTTGATGAACAATTCTTTGATTCTGAGCTATGTATTTGATATTGGTGTTAGTGGGGTTGTGTTTTGGGACTGATCTAGCCCTATATTTCAGAGCTTTTAGAGAGAGAGAGAGATGAGTTGAGTATTTGTTGCACAAATGGCAAAAAATGACTTTTCTCTCTCTTGATCTATATAAATATGGTGTTGTAATGCATTGATCTGATATGTATACATTTTGTGTTGAGAATTGGGTCTTTAAGAAAGTCAAAAGTGGTTCACCAACTAAAGTGTTGGCCAATAATGCAAGTTAGCTTCAATTATGTAAGAGGGGCAATTTGGTCTTTTGTCTTGAGAATTTAAGGGCAAACTTGTAACTTTTCAAACCCTTAGGGTTTAACCCTAAGGTTTAGCACAAATTATAGGATTTTCCAACTAGGGTTTGTACAAAAAAAATAAAATTAAATAATAAAATTAAATTAAATTTTAGTTTCTAAAATGGAAATTAGGGTTTCCTTAATCATACTTAGTTCCTAATTACATATAACATACACATTAGATTATAGATTCACCAATTATCATTAGCACTATAGTTAGCGAATTTAGGTTTTTTAATTTGACAAAAAGGCTAAATTAGAAATTAGGTTTCCTAAATTACAAATTTAGGGTTTCTACGTTAGTTTAGGTTTTTCTAATATTTAGACATTAATCATTAAGTTTAAAATTCAATAATTATACTTAAACTTACTAATTTAGCAATTAGAGCAAATAAATAGCAATTAGCATTACCTATATAATAATTAGGGTTACTAATTATTAATAAGGATTTTAATTTCACGATTAGGGTTTACAATTAGTAATTAGGGTTTATAATTACTAATTAGGGTTTCTAAATTTAGAATTTAGGTTTCCAAATTTAGTAATTAGGGTTCTCAATTAATTAGGGTTTCTAATTAATTAGGTTTTCTAAGTATAATTAGGGTTTTACCTAATTACTTTAAATTCTGTAATACACGACATAATTTACATAACACAGTTATAACACAGTCTTGAATTTCCCATTTGAATTTCCCATTAGGGTGAAAAAAATTAATGCTAGGATTTGGTCATGACACAACATAATTGAGCCACCACTATCCGCCCACACATATGAAAGTAGTATGCACACAAGCCAATCATGTTTGATGATAAAGCATATACTTTGTAACAATCTTATTCATTTATTAAATAAAGAGTATTAATTTATTAAAGGCTTTTAATTATCTACATGATGTTGTTATATAATATGTGATAAACCCATAGTTTTAAGCAATGCTTTTAGAATAATGATGATGATCATTCTAATGAGATTTAAATTCTTAGAAAGCTTAAAACTAAAATAGTTCCCAATCGTTGGATTACTAAATTGGGATTAGTGAATCCGGATAGTTTGGTACATCGTTGCTTTTCATTGGATGAGGATGATTGATCTCATGATCATTTGTGTTGAGACACTAAAAGCAAGTATGTAGGTGCTTATTGGAGAATAAGTTCATTTGACGTGGCTCGCTAAGGAATACCTAATGGAGTTTTACTTGCTCATCATCAATAGGAATTCTCAGTAGTGATAGTAATCTGTAATCATTGGACTTGAGATCATCATAGTATCTTGTGTATGATGAGTTATACTTTGACTTATTCCTTAAGACCCTTAGTGTAAGACCAAAAAATTTTTAAATAAAAGAATTTCCTTTATTTATTATTTTGAAATAGTAAGGGTGGACTTTGATTAATGTGGATAGTTATGGGTAAAATACATAAATATTTGAATAAGCAAGTGGTTATAAAATATTCATTTGGTCGTGGAATATTAAATGCTTGTCGGGGAATATTAAATGCAATGTATGTGATCTTTTATTAGGTCCCATAACTTGAAGCGATTGGATGAAGAAAACGACAAATATAAGTTGTTTATAAATAATTGGTAGTAGTTATTCTGAGATTATCTTGTTGGAATTCCCGGTGGTTAAAACACACTAATGGCGTTGTTGAGCGAGTAGCTTACAGTATTGCACCAATTATTAATTCTTACGTGAAGGCACTACTCGATAATTATTACGATAATTCTTGTTCAAGATTTTTTATTGATTTAATAATTGTTGTGTTGATATTTTATATTCTTTGTTGTTTGAATAATTGTCATTACACGGTATTTTTCATTATCGAAGCAATAATTCATATTATCTGAATAATATTATTAGATAACATTATTGGCAATGTCCGAAAAGTTCTATCTAAGGAGAGGTTTGGTCACCTAATTGCTTGCGCCCGATGAAGGAGAAATCTTTATTGAAAGCCCCTCTTTCACAGGGAGCTACACAGTTGCCAGATCTTGTGATTCTGTAATATTATTTGTGAATAATTAATTATTGATTTATATGATGAGGAAAATATTGATTTTATGTGGATATAGATGGAGAAAATTTTAAAATGACAATTGTTGAAAATTAATATTTTATCATTTTTTGATAAAATAATTCATTTAAATATATTATTTTAATAATATATTAACGGTGATATTTTTATAATGAATGTGGGATATATGAGTATATGAGGAGGAAGAGTATTTTTGTGGCATTAAATGTTTAACACATATTTTGTGTGTTGGTAGACACAATTATTGACCGAAATTTGATTATAGCCTGTAAAATCACCCGTTTGTGGATTTCGGTCAATTTCTGTTTGGAATTTGGAAAAACTTTCTTCTGCAAAGTTGTAGAGAATTGAATTTCCTATTTAAAAGTCGCAAGATTCGAATTTTTTGACAAAAGGGATATTTATTATGAATTATTGAAGTTCTGAAGCTCCAAAATAATTGATTTTTGGGAGTTTTAATTAATTATTTTGAGAAAAACGTTTTTGGTGAGTTTGTGAACCTCATTTAACATGTGCTATGGCTGAAATCAGATTTCAAAGGTGGGCTAAGGAATTTTGTTTATAAATAATATTATTATATTCAATTTTCTGCTTTGGTGTTCTAAGCATTTTCCTATAAATAGGGTGCTTAGGTTAGAATTGAAAATCACACCAGAAACTGAAGTTTTCTCTCTCTATATAATCGAGCGTATTCTTGTGAGTATTTTGAGTATACTTTGAGTATTTCTATACGGTGCAAGTTCAAGTCATAGCATATATCCGGTGTTTCAACTAGAAGTACTGTCTTTCGAGGTAAGGGATGTTATTTTCTTCTCAAATGATATTATTTCTTCAATATCATTATCTTTGAAATATTAGTTGGAACTTTTTATCAAATTTGGAACTTTTTCATGTAGGGTTACTATTCATGAGTTACTATTCACGAGTTACTATTCATGAGTTACTATTCACGATTCTTATTCACGAGTACTATTAATGAAGCGTGAAGATGTTTTTATGGAATTTCTATCTTTTGGTGTCGGAGTTACTATTCACGTGTCTGACCTTATTCACGTATCTGACACTATTCACGAATCATCACGACACTATTCATAGAAAAATGAAAATTTTTCTTTTAAATCTAAAATATCTATTACGGATACTAGCTTTGATTGTATCCATGTTTTGATCATTCTTGAATTTTACACCCTATGATTATTTTTGAGGTATTTTTGGGCGTGGATAAAACAAAGTACGAATCCTTAATCCTTAATCCTTAATCCTTGTCATTTTGTTTCAATTTGGATTCGTTTCTTTAAAAATATTTTTCATCATCTTGATCTTAAATGATGATATTATGGAATATCTTTGGCTGTGGTGCAAAGATGAATGATTTCTGAAGAATATCTTTGGCCCAGTAGTGCAAAGATGAGCAGTGTTTAGATGAACATGACCCATGATGAATATCTTTGGCTGTAGTGCAAAGATGAATATTTGATTCGGATGTATGTTGATTGATGTTACGGGGATAAAAGATGAGCGACGAACTTTTTAATTCATACATAGAAGATAGTAGTTGCATTCTCTAGTTAACTCTTCTAATGAATTATTATTTCCCTTTATGAATATTGGTTTAAAAACTTGTTGTCTATTGTATTCTATTAGTTTTTTTCCTTGTTGAAGACTAATGATAATTTGTTGTATATTATCTTAGTCATAATATTCTTCTTTGGGCTAGTTGAGCTCACCCTTTTCCTTTTGTTCCATTTTTCTTCTCGGGAGGCGAGAATGTAGCAGTACTTAGTCGGGGTATGGAATGAAGGTTCTAGAGAGTTGTTTAGTAGTCCTCACCATTTTTGTAAAATAATGTATCAATAATTATGATGGGGATTTATTTGCGTGTGGATATTGTCTAGATGGCAATATCTCGTATTTAAACTCACAGTTTATATGTTGTAATAATAAAGTTATAGTTATTTACGTACCATGTATTTGGCGACTCGAGAATGGGTTGGATGGAATGGACCTATTTTGGGGCGTCACACTTAGGTATATCAAAGGGTATGCTTGGGTATAACAAGTTGTACATGGAGATAATATATGATCAATAAAGAATCTACCACTTCTAGTAAAAGAAGAAAATGTCTATGTGATTCGATAAATGACAACCCAAGAGTCTTTGGCGGCGAATGAAATTAGAAAGGAGTTTCTAATTTGCATTATTTGGAGTTATGCATTTAAGAGTCGAAATACATATAATTAAATAAAATAAGACTTGTGAAGAATTCCATGTCTTATATTTAATTGGGACATTGTATGTTGGAAGGATTGAATTGTGCAGTAACTATTTACTCAAAGGTTCTTTTATGATTAATGTTGAAATCTATATTATCTGGAAAGTCGTTGATCGCTAGGGAGGCTTATCCCTATTGTAGAATAAATATTATTTATTTAAATTAATTAATTAATTAATTAATTAATTTAAATAAGATTAGAATTGTTCTAATTGATTTATTCACAACCGGTTTAATATGGAGAACCTAAAGGGTCACACCATAAAATGAAGAATAATTATTTAAGAAGTTAATGGCATAATCGTAATAATATATTATGTATATTTAATTTAATCTATGGTGATAGAATAAATTAAATAGTTTAATATTATTATTTAATATTTTAGAAATATTAAATATAAATTAATAAGAGGAGTCTTATTAATATTATTACAATTATTATTATTATTTTAATTTCTAAAAGAGTTTAGGAATTAATTTAATATAAGTACTCTCATTTATTCCTAATTGGATTAGGAAGGAAAATTAGTTAAAGGAGTTTAATTAATTATCCCTAATAAGATTAGGGAGCCCTTTAATTAAAAAGGGTTTAATTAAATAATACCTTATTTTAATAGGGTTACTTGATATCTTTATAAGAGGAGTCTTATATCGGATATCAAAGAAATACTCTTATGACGCCCCAAAATAGGTCCATTCCATCCAACCCATTCTGAGTCGCCAAATACATGGTATAGAAATAACTACAACTTTATTATTACAACATATAAACTGTGAGTTTAAATACAGATATTGTCATCTAGACAATATCCATACGCAAATAAATCCCCATCATAATTATTGATACATTATTTTACAAAATGGTGAGGACTACTAAACAACTATCTCTAGAACCTTCATTCCATACCCGACTAGTACTCGCTACATTCTCGCCTCCACGAGAAAAAAAATGGAACAACAAGGAAAAGGGTGAGCTCAACTAGCCCGGTAAAAATATTATGACTAAGATAATGTACAACAAATTATCGTTAGTCTTCAACAGGATAAATCGATAGAATCAATAGACAACAAGTTTTAATCAATATTACAGAATCTGAAATAATAATTCATAGAAGAGTTACGTAGAGAATGAAATCTACTATCTTCTATGTATGAATTTAAAAGTTCATCGTCGATATTTTATCCCTCAAACATCAATCAATATATATACGGAATCAAATATTCATCTTTGCACTACGGTGCCAAAGATATTCATCGATTAGTCATGTTCATCTAAACACATTCATCTCATCTTTACACTACGGCCAAAGATATTAATCGATCGGTCATGTTCATCTCAACACTGCTCATCTTTGCACTATGGGCCAAAGATATTCATCAAGAAATCATTCATCTTTGCACTACTAAGCCAAAGATATTCAAGAATATCATCATTTAGGATGAAGATGATGAAAAATATTTTTAAAGAAGCGAATCCAAAGAAACAAAATGACAAGGATTAAAGATTAAGGATTCGTACTTTGTTTTATCCACATCCAAAATACCTCAAAAATAATCACGGTGGTGTAAAATTCAAGAATGATCAAAACATGGATACAATGATCGAAGCTAGTATCCGAATAGATATTTTGGACGAAAAGAAGAAATTTCATTTTTAGGTGAATAGTCTTGTATTCGTGAATAAGTGAATAGTCAGATATATACATGAATAGTCTCGTATCGTGAATAGTAACTCAGACACCAAAAGATAGAAATTCCACAAAAAACATCTTCACGCTTCATGAATAGTACTACGTGAATAGTAACTTTCGTGAATAGTAACTCATGAATAGTAACTTCGTGAATAGTAACTCATGAATAGTAACCCCGACATGAAAAAGTTCCAAATTTGATAAAAAGTTCCAACCAATATTTCAAAGATAATGATATTGAAGAAATAATATCATTTGAGAAGAAAATAACATCCCTTACCTCGAAAGACAAGACTTTAGTTGAAACAGGATATATGCTATGACTTGAACTTGCACCATATATAGCTATACTCAAAGTATACTCAAAATACTCACAAGAATACGCTCAAAATATCAAGAGAGAAATAGAGAAAACTTGATTTTACGGTGTGATTTTCAATTCTAACCTAAGCACCTATTTATAGAAATTGCTTAGAACACCAAAGCGAAAAATTGAATATAATAATATTATTTATAAACAAAATTCCTTAGCCCACCTTTGAAATCTGATTTCAGCCATAGCACATGTTAAATGAGGTTCACAAACTCACCAAAAACGTTTTTCTCAAAATAATTAATTAAAACTCCCAAAAATCAATTATTTCGGAACTCTGAAACTTCAATAATTCATAATAAATAGCCCTTTTATCAGAAAATTCGAATCTCACGAATTTTTATAGGAAATTCAATTCTCTACAACTTTGCAGAAGAAAGTTTTTC
This sequence comes from Panax quinquefolius, assembly GCA_020205615.1. Taxonomy (NCBI): domain Eukaryota; kingdom Viridiplantae; phylum Streptophyta; class Magnoliopsida; order Apiales; family Araliaceae; genus Panax; species Panax quinquefolius. The sequence continues at coordinate 78,690,550 of CM035172.1, read as the reverse complement.
CAAATTCCAAACAGAAATTGATCGAAATCCACAAACGGACGATTTTACAAGCTATAATCAAATTTTAGTCAAGAAATGGGGTCCACCGACACACAAAACATGTGTTAATCATTTAATGCCACAAAAATACTCTTTCTCCTCATATACTCATATATCCCACATTCATTATAAAAATATCACTAATTAATATATTATTAAAATAATATATTTAAATGAATTATTTTATCGAGAAAAATGATAAAATATTAATTTTCAACAATTGTCATTTTAAAAATTTTCTCCATCTATATCCACATAAAATCAATATTTTCCTCATCATATAAATCAATAATTAATTATTCACAAATAATATTACAGAATCGCGATCTTGTGCAACCGGTAGTTCCCGAAAAGAGGGGGCTTTCGAATAAGAATTTCTCCTTCTTGGCGCCGATTAGGTGACCAAACCTCTCCTTAGATGAACTTTCTAGACATTGCCAATAATGTTATCTAATAATATTATTCGGATAATATGAATTATTGCTTCGATAATGGAAAATCTTTGTGTAATGACAATTTATTGAAACAACAATAATATAAACTATCAATACAACAATTATTGAATCAATAAAATAAAATCTTTGACGATAATTCACCGTAACAATTATTGAGTAGTGCCTTCTTACGTAAGAATCAATAATTGGTGTAATACTGCAGTGTCTTCTTGTTCAACAACGCGTATTAGTGTGTTTTAACCAACGTATTCCAACAATGATTAATCGGTAACAACTACGCCTGTTATTTATAAACAACTTATATTTGTCATTTTCTTCATCCAATCGCTTTCCGTTATGGGCCCCACAAAAAGACTACTATGTCAGATAAATCGAATATTCCCAACGATCTGAATATTCCACGACCAAACGAATATTCCCGACGATATTGAATATTTTATCACCACTTGCTTATTTAAAATATTTATGCATTTTACCCATAACTAACCACATTAATCAAATCCACCCTTACTATTTCAAAATAATAAATAAAGGAAATTCCTTTTATTTAAAAAAAATTTGGTCTTACAACCTCCCTCCTTATGAAATTTCGTCTTTGAAATTGGCGTCGATACTGTGTTTCAAAAGATGAGATTACCTCGCTTTCATTTCCGTTTCCAACTCCCAGGTCATTTCCTCAATAGCATGGTTTCTCCACAAAACTTTAACTTGTGGTATAACCTCGGTACATAGGATATGTTCTTTCCTCTACAAGATCTTGACAGTACCTCCTCGTCGTTAAGTCTTCGTCTATCTCGTCCGGGTTCTAACTTCAATGACGTGGTTGGTCATCCACATATTTACGTAACCTCGATCGTGAAAAATGTTATGAACACGTCATACTTGGCGATAAAAAGCAGTCTATAGGCCACGATTCCTATTCGATCGAGAATTTTAAATGGATTAATAAATCGAAGGTTTGAGCTTTCCTCACCTCACCGATTCTCTCGCTTTTGAAATAATAACTTCTTGCACCTCCTTCTTCAAATTCATCACTCGGTGTGTGTAGCTTGAGCGACTTTAACTTTATCGATTAAAATCGATTATACTCGTATATCATCACGTGGGTAACTAGAGTTTTCATCTCCATCTCTATTATTTATAAATTATTCGAAATGAGCCTTTGACAATATCGTACTTTCGTTTGTTGTATCGATCTTCTACTCAACACGTCGGCTACCACGTTAAACTTTTCGGGATGGCATGGTCGAACATGTCTTTGAAATGAGTCTCCTCTTGAGTTCTTGAAGCTCTTCCCACATTCCTTGCTCCATTCGAATTTTGTATCTCTCTACGAAATTGCGTTAATGGAATAGCGATTCGAGAATATCCTTCAACGAATCTCGATAATAACCAACTAAGCCTAGAAAGCTACGTATTTCGATTCTGACTTAGGTTGTTCTCAAGCTGTGACTCATATCCCAACCTTGGATAAGCGTTACAATGACACCTATCGGTTTACTATCGCACGAATATGGTGTCCCCTACGAGAGTCTCGGCGGTGCATTCCACAAAAGAAGTCACCGGATAAAGGCTCAGTACCAAATTCTATAGTTGAATTTTAACTCCTGAAGTTCAATAGGAGCCATTCGATATGAGATTTTAGAAATGAGTTTTGTCTGGGGTTCAAAGTCGATACAATATTTAATATCGGGTTTTGGGAGTAAACCAAGAAATTCTTGAAATACGTCGGGAAAATTAATAACAACAGAATATTATTCAAATCGGCGTGTCTTTATTCAAATCCATAACATGGACTAAGAAAACTTGACATCCGTAATAAACGAATGACTTCATAGCTTGATATGAAAATGTTTGACTCTGAATGGTTTGATTGCTTGAATTGAATAACGGGTTGCTTAGGAATATGAAAACTAACACCTTACAAAAGCAATCAATTTGGCGTGATGAGTGAGTAGTAACCTTAAAATCACATCAAAAGCAAATATCTCTATAGAAATAAGGTTAACGGGTAATATGATAGTGCCAACTGAATCAAGCAAGATTTCTAAACAACGGATGTAATGAAAGTTTCTCTAACGGAGTCTCCATAAATAGGCCAAAGTCTAATTTCTCGTAGTCAAGTTCAAGCGTTGAGCGCAAGTAAGAGAGATAAAAGAATGGGTAGAACTTGGTATCTAGTAAAGGTATAAACTTAGCAAGAATTTATAATTAACTAACTTGTGCTAACCGTTCGGGTTCCTCGCATTTTAACCGGTCACAACAAATGCTCTTCCGAGAATCGTTGTCTTTGACTTTTACAGGACATCCTTTTGAGTCACCATTCCATTGGGTGGGTTTCGATATCGTCTGATCTCGAGTGATATGTCCTTCTTTTCCACAATTATAGTATACCTTAAAGCTGTTGTGGGCGGTTTGAATGATATGTCCCTCTTTCCGCATTTGTAACATGTCTGATCGGCCGTGGTCTTTCTCCTCCTTGGAACCGATTCTTCTTGGCGTTGAACTCTTCACATGGTCGTTGTTGAATCTCCTCTTTTTAAAATCTCCTCCCAGACTTCGCTTCTTCTATTTTTTTGGCCACGATTACCACCAGTGGTAACCGCCTTTGTCCGTATTCTTCTTTCTCCGTTTGGTTATCGTTATTACGATGATTGCTATCTTTGGTATGATCCACGGTTATGGTCCCTCGGTTGAGCGTTTCGTTATCTCGCTCTAACAAGCTGAGCCTGTTGACAACATGTCTGAATAGAGAAAAATTTATGAGAAATGAGATCTCTTGGCGTATCTTGGGTTTCAAACCTCTCGAAACATCCGCGTCATCGTTCCTCATTCTCCACCAAATGAGGTGCAAACACGGATAACTCATGAACTTCGCCTCGTCTTTGAGACACCGTCGTTATTATTTTGCTCCATTCTAATAAACTCCACTTCCTTCGTATAGCCGAATACTTTCGGGAAGTACTTGTCATTGAACTGTTTCTGAAATGTCTCCCATGACATGCTGAGTGCAGCTGGATGGATACGCTTCACAGATTCCCACCGGTAATCTGCCTCGTTACGGAACATAAAAGTAGGGAATGGAACTTTCTGTTCCTCCGTGCATCCCAAGACATCGAATATCTTGGTAATTTGTTTGACCCACGTCTCGCTTTAATCGGATCCGGCTTTCCCAGAGCACAGTGGTCCCAACTCTTTGAAGCTGCTTGGTTTGTGACCACCCGTGAATTCTATCATTTCCTCCCGTATTTTGAACACGAGTCTCCTCTCGTGCGATTTTGCATGAACTATAAAAAGCTTCTAAACATCCCTCGTTCATCATCTGCTTTCGGTGGTGTTGTTCACGGAGGTACATTGCCGATCTGTTACGTTCTCCTCGTTGGTAAAATCTGAGCATCTCCACGGTCTCATTTACTCCATTATTAATATTCTCGATTGACATTCTCAAATCTTGTCATAAAACAAGGGTTAATTAAGAAATCAATATATCACATAATATCCCTATATCTTGACCAACTAACAAATAAGCTTAGGTAGGACACACTTTGCGAAGAAGGATTTACTCGTCTCTCCCTCTAGTTCTATTCCCGATCTCATGGAGATCATATCCTAAGCTCAGATACCAACTGTGGCGCCCCCAAAATAGGTCCATTCCATCCAACCCATTCACGAGTCGCCAAATACATGATACGAAAATAACTACAACTTTATTATTACAACATATAAAGCTGTGAGTTTAAATACGAGATATTGTCATCTAGACAATATCCACACGCAAAATAAATCCCCATCATAATTATTGATACATTATTTTACAAAAATGGTGAGGACTACTAAACAACTATCTCTAGAACCTTCATTCCATACCCCAGACTAGTACTCGCTACATTCTCGCCTCCACGAGAAGAAAAATGGAACAAGGAAAGGGTGAGCTCAACTAGCCCGATAAAAAGAATATTATGACTAAGATAATATACAACAAATTATCGTTAGTCTTCAACGAGGAAAAATCTAATAGAATACAATAGACAACAAGTTTTAAATCAATATTACATGAAATAATAATTCATAGAAGAGTTAAGTAGAGAATGAAATCTACTATCTTCTATGTATGAATTTAAAAGTTCATCGTCGATATTTTATCCTGTAACATCAACCAATATATATCTGGAATCAAATATTCATCTTTTGCACTACTGAGCCAAAAGTATTCATCACCGGTCATGTTTCATCTAAACACTGTGCTCATCTTTGCACTACGGGCCAAAGATATTAATCGATCGGTCGTGTTCATCTCAACACATTGTTCATCTTTTCACTACGGGCCAAAGATATTCATCAAGAAATCATTCATCTTTGCACTACTGGGCCAAAGATATTCGATAATATCATCATTTAGGATTGAAGATGATGAAAAATATTTTTAAAAAACGAATCCGGTGAAACAAAATGACAAGGATTAAGGATTAAGGATTAGTACTTTGTTTTATCCACATCCAAAAATACCTCAAAAATAATCACGGTGGTGTAAAATTCAAGAATGATCAAAACATGGATCTGATCAAAGCTAGTATCCGAATAGATATTTTGAGACGAAAAGAAGAAATTTCATTTTTAGGTGAATAGTGTAAATGATAAATGAATAGTGTTAGTATATCGTGAATAGTCTTGATATCGTGAATAGTAACTCGACACCAAAAGATAGAAATTCCACAAAAAAACATCTTCACGCTTAATGAATAGTACTCGTGAATAGTAACTTCGTGAATAGTAACTCATGAATAGTAACTCGAATAGAATAGTAACTCATGAATAGTAACCCCAAGCATGAAAAAGTTCCAAATTTGATAAAAGTTCCAACCAATATTTGAAAGATAATGATATTGAAGAAATAATATCATTTGAGAAGAAAATAACATCTCTTACCTCGAAAGATGATACTTAGTTGAAACACAGGATATATGCTATGACTTGAACTTGCACCGTATAGCTATACTCAAAGTATACTCAAAATACTCACAAGAATACGCTCAAAATATCGAGAGAAAATAGAGAAAACTTGGGTTTACGGTGTGATTTTCAATTCTAACCTAAGCACCTATTTATAGGAAATTGCTTAGAACACCAAAGTAGAAAATTGAATATAATAATATTATTTATAAACAAAATTCCTTAGCCCACCTTTGAAATCTGATTTCAGCCATAGCACATGTTAAATGAGGTTCACAAACTCACCAAAAACGTTTTCTCAAAATAATTAATTAAAACTCCCAAAAATCAATTATTTCGGAACTCCAAAACTTCAATAATTCATAATAAATAGCCCTTTTATCAGAAAATTCGAATCTCGCGAGTTTTTATAGGAAATTCAATTCTCTACAACTTTGCAGAAGAAAGTTTTTCCAAATTCCAAACAGAAATTGACCAAAATCCACAAGCAGACGATTTTACGAATTTATAATCAAATTTCGATCGAGAAATATGGTCCACCGACACACAAAACATGTGTTAATCATTTAATGCCACAAAATACTCTTCCTCCTCATATACTCATATATCCCACATTCATTATAAAAATATCACCGTTAATATATTATTAAAATAATATATTTAAATGAATTATTTTATCGAAAAATGATAAAATATTAATTTTCAACAATTGTCATTTTAAAATTTTTCTCCATCTATATCCACATAAAATCAATATTTTCCTCATCATATAAATCAATAATTAATTATTCACAAATAATATTACAGAAATCACATCTTGTGAACCAGTAGTTCCCGGAAAGAGGGGCTTTCCAATAAGAATTTCTCCTTCTTTGGTGCAATTAGGTGACCAAACCTCTCCTTAGAGCGAGAACTTTCTAGACATTGCCAATAATGTTATCTAATAATATTATTCGGATAATATGAATTATTGCTTCGCCGATAATGGAAAATCTTTGTGTAATGACAATTTATTGAAACCAACGATAATATAAACTATCAATCTGAAAGAATTATTGAATCAATAAAATAAAATCTTGAATAGTAATTACGTAACAATTATTGAGTAGTGCCTTCTTACGTAAGAATCAATAATTGGTGTAATCTGGTGTCTTCTTGTTCAACAACGCGTATTAGTGTGTTTTTTAACCAACGGGTATTCCAACAATATTAACTTATAACAACTACTGGCAGTTATTTATAAACAACTTATATTTGTCGTTTTCTTCATCCAATCGCTTTTCGTTATGGGCCCACAAAAAGCTCGCTCAAAATCGTATGAATATTCCCAAAAGCGATCTGAATATTTCACGACCAAACGAATATTCTAAAGCGATAATGAATATTTTATCACCATTTGCTTTTTTAAAATATTTGCGCATTTTACCCATAACTAACCACATTAATCAAATCCACCCTTACTATTTCAAAATAATAAATAAAGGAAATTCCTTTTTATTTAAAAAAATTTCGGGGACTTACAACTACGTTATAATTCTAATGGTTGGAGAGTACGCTCCTTTTCTATAGAGATAGAAAAACTAGGGTTTAGCTAACCACCCATCTTTTTAAATTCTTCTTCTTCCTTGGTGGATCACCTCTAGAGGCCAAACACTTGGGTGGCTAACGTTGATCAAAGGAATGAACCAAACCCGGTGGATTCTGAAAGTAGTATGCACACAAGTCAATCATGTTTGATGATAAAGCATATACTTTGTAACAATCTTATTCATTTATTAATAAAAAGTATTAATTTATTAAAGGCTTTTAATTATCTACATGATCTTTGTTTATAATATGTGATAAACCCATAGTTTTAAGCAATGCTTTTAGAATAATGATGATGATCATTCTAATGACATCTAAATTCTTAGAAAGCTTAAAACTAAAATAGTTCCCAATCATTGGATTACTAAATTGGGAATTAATGAATCCTGATAGATTGGTACATACGTTGCTTGCTCATTGGATGAGGATGATTGATCTCATGATCATTTGTGTGGAACACTAAAGCAAGTATGTAGGTGCTTATTAGAGATTAAGTTCATTTGAGCGTTGGCTCGCTAAGGAATACCTAATGGAGTTTTATTTGCTGTCGATAGGAATTCTGTAGTGATAGTAGTCTGAAGTAATCCTTGGACTTGAGATCATCATAGTATCTTGTGTATGATGAGTTATACTTTGACTTATTCCTTAAGACCCTTAGGGTATATTAAAGGGTATGCTTGGGTATAATAAGTTGTACATGGAGATAATGTATGATCGATAAAGAATCTACCACTTACAATAAAGAAGAGAAATGTCCTATGTGATTCGATAAATGACAACCCAGTAGTCCTTGGCAAGGCGAATAAAATTAGAAAGGAGTTTCTAATTTGCATTATTTGAGTTGTGCATTTAAGAGTCGAAATACATATAATTAAATAAAATAAGACTTGACAGTAATTCCATGTCTTATATTTAATTGGGACATTGCATGGTGGAAGGATTGAATTGTACGGTAACTATTTACTCAAAGGTTCTTTAATGATTAATGTTGAAATCTATATTATCTGGAAAGTCGTTGATCGCTAGGGAGGCTTATCCTTATTGTAGAATAAATATTATTTATTTAAATAAATTAATTATTTAATTTATTTATTTAAATAAGATTAAATTGTTCTAATTGATTTATTCACAACCCTATTTAATATGGAGAACCTAAAGGGTCACACCATAAAAGGAAGAATAATTATTTAAGAAGTTAATGGCATAATCGTAATAATATATTAAGTATATTTAATTTAATCTATGGTGATAGAATAAATTAAATAACTTAATATTATTATTTAATATTTTAGAAATATTAAATATAAATTAATAAGAGGAGTCTTATTAATATTATTACAATTATTATTATTTTAATTTCTAAAGAGTTTAGGAATTAATTTAATATAAGTACTCTCTCATTTATTCTAATTGGATTAGGAAGGAAAATTAATTAAAGGAGTTTAATTAATTATCCCTAATAAGATTAGGGAGTTTAATTAATTAAAAGAATTTAATTAATAAAATAAAACCCAATTCCTTAATTGTTAAGGTGGGTTGCCCACATCTATATATAAGAGGAGTCTTATTATGGGTGATGGGGTTTGTTGACTTTAACAACTACGTAATAATTCCAAGTTGTTGGGAGTACACCTTTTCTATAGAGATAGAAAACTAGGGTTAGCCATAACACCCATCTTCTTGAATTTTATTCTTCCTTGGTGGATCACCTCTGAGAGGCCAAACACACATGGGTGGCTAACGTTGATCAAAGGAAGGAACCAAACCCGGTGGATTCAAGTTGAGCGAAAAGGATTGGAGGTAAACTTGTACACGAGGAAGCTCGATCTTCAAGGGTATGATTTTATTCTTTATCTTTTCGTTTAATTAATAATTATGCATAAAGGGTGATCCGGGTATATGGTTTGTAAATTTTTAAACTCGATTTTTACACGCTTAGCACACTTTTATGCAATTTGATTGCGTTCATGAATATTACAAACCTAACGGTGGCATCGAGCCAAACCTTTATCACGAATTATTAATTGTTTTAATTTGATATGTATATTGATATGTGTTTAGAACAATTTAATTGGGCATAATTTTTATTATATAAAATTTTTTTAAAAAAAAAAAAAAAAAAAGGGTTGCATACGCGGAAATCCGTGCATGATCGTCAGATTTTAAAAAATAAAAAAAAAAAAAAAGTTTTTGAAGGTACACGGGTGGCCTCACGCAAAAACAAGGCTCAAAGACACTAATTAAAAGGATTATGCATGTTTCACTAATTATGGAAAAAAAAAAAAAAAAAGCAAGTAAGCTTTAATTATTTTTTGAAGTAACAGTTTTCAAGTTGGACTTCAATTTCTTGAATCGGATTCATGATATATATATATATATATATATTTATATATATATATATATATATATATATATATATATATATATATATATATATAACGTAATTTATATTATATATATATATATATATATATATATTAATAGAAATATTATATATATATATATTATGTTATTTTAATATATATAAGATATATATAAATATTCTGTTATTATATATATATAATATTTTAATAATTTTATAATTAAAATAAAATTTAATTTTAATTTTAAAATAAAAGGTTTATTTTAATCTTAAAAATAAAAGAGTTTATTTTAATTTTAAAATTAGAATTTCATGCTAACTAATTAGATTTGGAATTGGATTCCATAATAACTAATTGGAGTTGAAATTGGATTTTATTTTTCCTAAAATAAAAGAGTTTATTTGTGAATAGGGAAGTAAATCCATCTTTCCTTAAATAAAGGAGTTTGTTTAGATATGAAATAAGATTTCATATTATTCAAAATAAAAGAGTTTATTTGTGAATAGGAAAGAGAATCCTAATTTCCTTAAATAAAGGAGTTTATTTAGATATGAAATAAGATTTCATATTATTCAAAATAAAGGAGTTTATTTGTGAATAGGAAAGAATATCCGTGTTTCCTTAATTAATTTTTTTTTTTTTATTACGTGGAATTGGATTCCATAATTAATTAAAATAAAGGAGTTTATTTTGATTAAAGATTTTGATTAAAATAAAATAGTTTATTTTATTCAAAATTAGATAAATTAAAATAAAATAGTTTTATTTTGATTTAAATTTGGATTAAAATAAAGGAGTTTATTTTGATTCAAAAATAGATTTTATACTAACTAAATTTGCCCATTAAATGATATCAATATATATATTAAATGTTTATTATTCATGAGATGAATGTTATTTATTGATACATATGGTGATGTGTATGATAATAAATGGGATTGATTATGGACTATTGACGAATGTGATTGGATTTTATTTTAGTCGGATGCATGAATGTACGGGTTTTATTAAATGGGGTCTTACATGTACTTTCGTCTTCTCTAATTTTTCTCAATGTAAATTCTATCTCCCTCCTATGTACTTCCCCTTGACTGCTGATCAAGGTTTCTATTTATTTTAAATAGTTTTGTAATAGGAATATTTAGAATTAATTTTGAAGAATTGGAGATCAAGGAACAAGGAGCGCTTGAAGACCCGTTTTGTAATGGAGCCCGGTTTAAATGTAATAGTTATATTTAAATATTAATTCTTGCACCCCTAGGGTTTGACCTTTTGGTTCACTTGGTGGCTCTAGTGAACCAAACTAGAATAAAGTCCATAATCAATCCGAGTAGAATATAGTATTCTATATGTGCATGCTTATACTATATATATTATATATTATGCAAACATGCTTGGCATGTTCATTAATATATTGCCATTATTTTATATATATATAATAAATGCAGCTAAACAAGATGAGACAAATTAATAACAAAACCCTCAATTTTTTTATATTAAGTCCTAAGCGTTCAAAGATATTTGGAATATCGAGCGTTAAGCCTTCTAGCATGATAAAATTAATAGAGTATTAAATATTTCATATGAGTTTGTTGTGTCACCACAAGGCGAGTATTAAGTATTTAAGATGTTAATTTATCACATTTGATGTTTATAAAGAAAATTGAACAATATTGTTTTGTTGTGTCACCACAAGGATGATATTTTTCTTTTTTGAATATATGGAGTGCTAGGTTGGACTTAACTTGGATAATTTTGATTCGGATGTGCCACCACTTGATCAAAATAATCTAAGAGGCAAAAGAAAAGGAGTTGCATAGTTGATGTAATTGACAAAAGTTGTCTACCTATTTATTTATATATAGTTTGTTGTGTCACCACAAGGCTATATACATTTGAAATGGGATCCTTATTCTCACTAGCAAATCTTTAATTAGATTTTTAGAACTATATAAGTGAGGGTAATATAGTTTGAAGAAAATAGTGGGAGATACCAATTTAAAACAAGACCTAATTTATTTTGGTAATTAATAATAGAATGTATGTTAAAATGTTGTTAATTACAAATTCATTTACTGAAATTTTACAATGTCTAAAATTACTATCATCTGCGAAGCATATTAGATGCTAAATTAACGGGGCCAATTAAACGGATTGGTTAAGGAATTTGAGAATAGTTCTCATATGGTGAAAAGCTATCTTATGTCCTTAATACGCCTATCCTGCAATGGTTGCAGACAATGCCTCTGAGGAAGAGATTGCTACTTTTAGAAAGTGGCAAGATGATGCACAGTTGGCTCAATGCATCATGCTCACATCCATGAGTAAATTGAGCTTGACAAATCGGCATGAAACTATGGATGCTCTCTACTATATTCTCCTGCACATCAAGTAGTTGATGGTGAGGAAAGTAGGGCCGATTGATATCGAGATATCTAAGGAGCTCTTCCAATCTAGAATGGCCAATGGCACTATAAATGCAGAAAAAGGTTCTTAACATAATCAATTTGATTGATCAATTAGGACAATTGGTTTTGTCATGGATGGAGAGTTGAGCCAAGATTTGATCTTGCACTCACTCCGGACTCCTTTCACAATTGTTGTGAATTTTTCATATGGACAAGCTAGATATCGACCTCATTGATTTGCTTAACATGTTGAAAAATGATGAGTCACTTTCAAACCAAGAAAGACCATGTCTTCTTGGTAGGGGCCAAAGGATCTTCCGAAAAGAAGAACGATTTAAAGAAGGTAAATAGAAAGGCGTAAACAAAGGATAATAAGAACAAAAGCGATACGGATAGCAAAGGAGTTTGCTTCCTTTGCAATAAGCCTGAACCTTTCGGAAAGAAAGCTGCAGAAGCATCTTGAAGAGGCTAACCAAAGAAGCTTAGTGAAGTTTGATTTACAATCTGATTTTGTTCATGATTGAAATAAATTTTTCTTTAAATCGAGGTTCTACTTGGGTATTGGATACCTGACTTTGGTTATCATAAATGTAGATTTATGAAGGACCAAGGCAGTAGAAAGCTAAACAAATATAAGTAATCCTATGTGTGGAAAATGAAGCAAAGGTTGCTTTGCATTAGCCATAGAAACTTATAGTTTAGCAATGCCTACTGAAAAAATCTATTAAGTCGATAAGTTGTTATTGTATTCCAGTTCTTGTTAAAAATATTATTTCTATTTTATTGTTGGACAATGAAATCTTTGGTATTATAATTAAGAACAATTGTTGTTCTATTTATAATAATAATGTTTTGTATAGAATGAAATATTACTTAATGGATTTTGTATACTTGATTTACGTGAAAAATAAATTTTGCAAATTGAACAAACTAGTATAAGAAAATGAGATGATCATTCAAAGAGTTGAATGTGTGTATTTTACGAAATACAAGTATGAATTATTTGAAAGGTTCAAAGAATTGAAGTGAAATAAATTGATAAAGTATTAGAATTCTTTGATCGGATCAAGGAATAAATACTTGTGCAATAAGTTTCTAGATCATCTCAAATGGTTTTTCTCATAATGGACACATCCGATCTGTGATAATTGATTGATGTATCTGAATGAAAAATCGTACCTTGTTGGACATGGTGCGGTCCATAATGATTTTACCGACATTCCGATATCCTTCAGGATCATGTCCTAGAAATGGTCACGCATATCTCGAAAATGGTAACCTCAAAATCCGCCCCCAAGACTCCATAAAAGTTATGGACAGGGAGGATTCCTAATCTTAAGTATGTTAAGATGAGGGGTTGTCCAACTTATGTGAAATGGTTTCAAAGGATAAGCTTGGGACAAGATTTGACAAGTGTCGATTTGTGGGACATCCTAAAGTAAGTTTAGGGTATATGTTCTATAATTCTTCATAGCAAAAGGTGTTTGTTGCGAAACACGCTGCCTTCTAAGACAAATGTGTTTATCATTGAAGGGGCTAGTGGGAGGATAATAGATCTTGAAGAGTTCAAGAACCACAAAACACTATAAGTTAAATAAGAGGAACCTATAGATAGACCTATTGTACCACAACCGAATCGTAAATTTGGAATAGTACCGAAGATACCTAGGAGGTATGGATTCATCATGGATGATGATGATGAGGTACGCATCATAAAAGATGATGATCCAGAGTTACATACGATGAGGTAAGAGTTCTAGTGTGTACAAAAGGGTCAGTGGGAGCGTCGTGACATTCCTAATATTATATGTTGATATACTACGGATAAGGAATGACATACTAATGCTACAATCGAGAATGATAAAGTTGTCTAAACATTCCTCCATGAATGGTTTGGGACGAGTATCTTAATTGGGGATAAAATCTATATAGATAGATACAAGAGGATGCTCGACTTAACCCAAGGAACGTATATTCATTTGATGCTAAAGTTGTTTAGCATGGCAAACTCAAGAGATGTCTCATGTCGATGAGCTATGGAGTGTATCTCTTAATAGTCCCCACAGACTCTCGAAAAGAGAGGTCGCATGAGTGACAATCATGTATGCAATGAAATGTCTGAGACACGATGTTGATCGGTTATATTACGGAGAAGTTCACTATGAGTCGGTGAAAAACATCTTAAAGTGCTTAACCGACACTAAGGATGTGATCATATTCATGGTGGGTCTAAATTAAAACTAGAGGGCTTAATGACTCAAGTTTTTTTCGAACGCACCAAGATGACGAAAAATCCACTTTAAGGTAAAACGTTATCTTGAACGATTAGTACGAGGAATTGAAAGGTTCCAAACGTTGTTAGTTCTTTGGTTTAGTGATAAAGACAAAGTATATAGCTATAAATGAAGTCTGCAAGTTGATTGTTTGGATTAAAAGTTCATTCTGAAACTAGGAATAGTTCTAAGTCTCATCTTGGATCTAAACATGTGTTGTGGCACTTTCATTTGATTATAAGAATCATTGAAAGATGGGAAATCACTATAGAGATGGTGGACTCTCAAGAACAACATTACATATCCATTAACTAAAGCTTATCCAACAAAGGGATAATCGTCACTTAGAGAAGAAGAGTATAAGATACCATGATGAATGGCTTTAGTGCAAGTGGGAGATTGAAAGTAGTATGCACACAAGCCAATCATGTTTGATGATAAAGCATATACTTTGTAACAATCTTATTCATTTATTAATAAAAGTATTAATTTATTAAAGGCTTTTAATTATCTACATGATGTTGTTTTATATATATGTGATAAACCCATAGTTTTAAGAAATGCTTTTAGAATAATGATGATGATCATTCTAATGAGATCTAAATTCTTAGAAAGCTTAAAACTAAAATAGTTCCCAATCATTGGATTACTAAATTGGGGATTAGTGAATCCGGATAGATTGGTACATCGTTAACTTGCTCATTGGATGAGGATGATTGATCTCATGATCATTTGTGTGGAACACTAAAGCAAGTATGTAGGTGCTTATTAGAGAATAAGTTCAGCGAACGTGGCTCACTAAGGAATACCTAATGGAGTTTTATTTGCTGTCAATAGGAATTCTGTAGTGATAGTAGTACAAGTAATCCTTGGACATGAGATCATCATAGTATCTTGTGTATGATGAGTTATACTTTGACTTATTCCTTAAGACCCTTAGGGTATATTAAAGGGTATGCTTGGGTATAATAAGTTGTACATGGAGATAATGTATGATCAATAAAGAATCTACCACTTCTAATAAAAGAAGAGAAATGTCCTATGTGATTCGATAAATGACAACCCAAAGAGTCCTTGGCGGCGAGAATGAAATTAGAAAGGAGTTTCTAATTTGCATTATTTGAGTTGTGCATTTAAGAGTCGAAATACATATAATTAAATAAAATAAGACTTGTGATAATTCCATGTCTTATATTTAATTGGGACATTGCATGGTGGAAGGATTGAATTATACGGTAACTATTTACTCAAAGGTTCTTTAATGATTAATGTTGAAATTTATATTATCTCGGAAAGTCGTTGATCGCTTAGGAGGCTTATCCTTATTGTAGAATAAATATTATTTATTTAAATAAATTAATTATTTAATTTATTTATTTAAATAAGATTAGAATTGTTCTAATTGATTTATTCACAACCTAGGTTTAATATGGAGAACCTAAAGGGTCACACCATAAAAGGAAGAATAATTATTTAAGAAGTTAATGGCATAATCGTAATAATATGTTAAGTATATTTAATTTAATCTATGGTGATAGAATAAATTAAATAACTTAATATTATTATTTAATATTTTAGAAATATTAAATATAAATTAATAAGAGGAGTCTTATTAATATTATTACAATTATTATTATTTTAATTTCTAAAAGAGTTTAGGAATTAATTTAATATAAGTACTCTCATTTATTCCTAATTGGATTAGGAAGGAAAATTAATTAAAGGAGTTTAATTAATTATCCCTAATAAGATTAGGGAGTTTAATTAATTAAAAGAATTTAATTAATAAAATAAAACCCAATTCCTTAATTGTTAAGGTGGGTTGCCCACATCTATATATAAGAGGAGTCTTATTATGGGTGATGGGGGTTTGTTGACTTTAACAACTACGTAATAATTCCAAGTTGTTGGGAGTACACCTTTTCTATAGAGATAGAAAACTAGGGTTAGCCATAACACCCATCTTCTTGAATTTTATTCTTCCTTGGTGGATCACCTCTAGAGGCCAAACACATGGGTGGCTAACGTTGATCAAAGGAAGGAACCAAACCCGGTGGATTCAAGTTGAACGCGAAAAGGATTGGAGGTGAACTTGTACCTGAGGAAGCTCGATCTTCAAGGGTATGATTTTATTCTTTATCTTTTCGTTTAATTAATAATTATGCATAAAGGGTGATCCGGGTATATGGTTTGTAAATTTTTTAAACTCTGATTTTTACACGCTTCCGCACTTTTATGCAATTTGATTGCGTTCATGAATATTACAAACCTAACAGATTCAAGTTGAACGCGAAAAGGATTGGAGGTGAACTTGTACCTGAGGAAGCTCGGATCTTCAAGGGTATGTTTCTTATTCATCCTTTTTGTTTAATTAATAATTGTGCATAAAGGGTGATCCGGGTATATGGTTTGTAAAAATTTTAAACTCAGATTTTTACACGTTTCCGCTTATTTATGCAATTTGATTGCGCACATGAATATTACAAACCTAACAACATATACAATATGTAAGACCCCAACTTATTATAAATATAAATCGAATTTCCTCTATTTATTATTGTGAATAATAAAGTGTTAATTTGATATAATGTTTTGGTTATGGGTGAAATGTGAAAATTTTGCAAAATAAGCAAGTGGTTATAAAATATTCATTGTTGTCGGGGAATATTCGTTTGGTCGTGGAATATTCTTGTTGTCGGGGAATATTCATTCCGACGGGCATCCATTTGTGAGCCCCATAATGGATAACTATCGGATGAAGAAAATGACAAAATT
The DNA here is from genome assembly GCA_020205615.1 of Panax quinquefolius. Lineage (NCBI taxonomy): Eukaryota > Viridiplantae > Streptophyta > Magnoliopsida > Apiales > Araliaceae > Panax > Panax quinquefolius. Next base: position 78,673,700 of record CM035172.1, on the reverse strand, counting down.
GAATTACTACAGTAGTTATTACTCAATTAAGACATTGGAATACCCGTTGGTTAAAATACGATGTCTGCTTGGTTGCACAAAGAGCACACACGGTATTGCAGAGTATTGTTGAATTATTGATCCTTACGTGAAAGGCACTACTCAATAATTTTCACAAAGATGAATTCTTATTCAATATTTTATTTTATTGATTCAATAATTGCTACATTGATATTTTATATTATTGTTGTTCAATAATTATCAACGCATGATATCTCCATTATCGGATCAATAATTCATATTATTTGAATAATATTATTAGATAAAGCATTATTGGCAATGTCTAGAAAGTTACGTAAAGGAGAGGTTTGGTCACCTAATTGCTGGCGCAAGATGAGGAGAAATCCTTATCTGAAAGCCCCTCTTTCTGGGAACAACTTTGGTTGTCATAAATGTGATTCTCAAATATTATTTGTGAATAATTAATTATTGATTCATATGATAAGGAAATATTTATTTTATGTGGATATAAATGATGGATTTATTTATGTGGTTATTAATGAAGGAATTAATGCTGAGATGTTTTATCAGTATTTTGTCGGATTGGAAGTATTTAAAAATCATCTGTTTATGGATTTTAGGTATTTTTCTGTTTGGAATTTGTAAAAACTCAAAGCTACAAAGTTGTAGAGAATTCGATTTCGTGTGGAATGGACATAAAATTCATATTTTTCTGATAAACGGGCTATTTTCTATGAATTATTAAAGTTTCTGATTATTGTTTAATTGATAAAACATTTTGGAAAATTCTAGAATTGGTTGGTGAGAAATGTGCTCAATTGAATTTCAAATGTGGTGGGTGGCAATAGTAACAGGTAAAGCCATCAGGTAGCAAGTTAGTCTTCTATGGCGTTCTAAGCATTTTCCTATAAATAGGGTGCATAGTTAGAATTAAAAATCACACCAGAATTCATAAGTTTTCTCTCTTTCTCTCTCTATATTATCAAGCGTATTCTTGTGAGTATTTTGATACTTTGAGTGTTGTTATACGGTGCAAGTTCCTTCAGCACTATATCCAGTATTCCAGCCAGAAGTATTATCTTTTTGAGGTAAGGGATGTTATTTTCTTCATATATGATATTCTTTCTTCAACATCATTATGCCCAAGTATTGATCTGAATTTTTATCAAATTTGGAGCTTTTTGTGTCGGGGTTACTATTCACGTATACAGCACTATTCATGAATACGACACTATTCACCGAAAAATAAAATTTTCTCCTTTTTGTCCAAGATGTCTGTTATGGTTACTATCTTTGATTGTATCCATGTTTTGATCTTTATTCTTGAATTTTGCTTCGAAATTGGTTATTATGGAGTATTATTGATCTTGGATAAACTGTAATACGAATCTCTAATATTTGTTATTTTGTTTCACTGGATTCGTTTTATTTAATAAATTTTTCATCATCCTCAGTCCTAAATGATGATATTACTGAATATCTTTGGCCTGTAGTGCAAAGATGAATGATTAACTGATGAATATCTTTGGCCGTAGTGCAAAGATGAATGATTTCTGAAGAATATCTTTGGCCAGTAGTGCAAAGATGAGCAGTGTTGAGATGAACATGACCAACCGGGTGATACAAATGAATATATTTGGCTTTGGTAGTGCAAAGATGAATATTTGATTAAAGATGTATATTGATTGTTGTTACAGGGATAAAATATTGATGATGAACTTTTAAATCTTAGAAGATAGTAGAATTCTTTCTCTACTTGACTCTTCTAATGGATTACTTATTCCGCTGCAGTTGTTGATCTAAAACTTGTTGTCTATTATATTTTATCAGATTTTTCCCTGTTGAAGACTAACGATAATTTGTTGTATATTATCTTATTCATAATATTCTTTACTGGGCTAGTTGAGCTCACCCTTTTCCTTTTTGTTCTATTTTTCTTCTCAGGAGGTCAAAACATAGCAGGATCTAGTCGGGGTATGGAGTGATGGTTCTAGAAAGATATTTTAGCAGTCCTCGCTATTTCTAAAAAATAGTGTTTGAATAACTGTAATGAGGACTTATTTGAGTGTGGATATTGTCTAGAAGACAATATTTGTATTTAAACTCACAGTATGTGTTGTCGTATTTTGCACGACAATTGTATTATTGAAGTTGTAGTTTGCTTTACATGCCATGTATTTGGCGACTCGAATGGGTGTTGTATACCTATTTTGGGGGCGTCACAGTTAGTATCAAAGCTTAGGATATGATCCACGGCTAAGATGTGAGACAAGAACTAGGAGGGAGAGATGGGGAATTCCTTCACTAGTATGACTGATTAAGTTTATATGGTATTTAATTGGTCGATCGAGTAGTATAGGATAATATGTGACATGTCAATTAACCCTTGTTTTGTTGCAGTGTTTTGAAAATGGCATCTAAAATGTTGTGATAAGCAATGAAGCATATGAGACCGTTGAGTCACCAACGATCAATACCGAGATAATGTGCATCGGGATGGCAATAATCCTTAGGTGAACAACCAAGACCAACCAAATGATGAAAACGACGGCAGATGCGTTTAGGAGCTTTTTTAGAATTCATGCAACACCAAACGAGAGAGACTCACTGCTCATAATGTAGGTGGAAACAATGGCAACCCACGGTTGGTCACCGCTAAGCGATTCAAGGAGCTGGGACCACTAGAGTTTTGGGAAAGCCGAACCACTTACTACGAGAGACGTGGATAAAGCGAGATCACCAAGATATTTGATGTCTTGGGATGTTCCGAGGAGCAAAAGGTTCCCTTTGCCACCTTTATCTTGCGAGGAGAGGCAGATCACTGGTGGGAATCGGTAAAGCATACTCAACCTGCCTCACTGAAGATGTCTTGGGAGAAGTTCCAAGAATTGTTCAATGACAAGTACTTTCCCGAAAGTATTTGTCACATGAAGGAGGTTGAGTTCATCAATTTAGCAAAACAATATGAACGTGTTGCAGTACGAAGCTAAGTTTGCGGAGTTATCCCGATTTGCATCCCATTTGGTTGATAATGAGGAACGAATGACGCGAATGTTTCTGCGAGGTTTAAAACCCGAAATACGTCAATACCTCATTTCTCACAAACTTTGTTTATATTCAGATGTGGTGAATAGGGCTCAGTTATTGGAGCACGATAATGAGCCAGCCCAACCGAAGGATAACGAGCAATAACACGATAATAATCGTCTTTGTGGCAACCCGCCATCGAATAATGATAACCATCGTGGAGGAAATTATCATGCCATAAATGGTAACCACTTGATGGGTAATCATGGCCAAGATAATAGAAGAAATGATTCAAGTGGAAATTTCAAGAAGAGAAGGTTTAACGATGATGGGAAGACGCTATGGCAACAAAGACTAGCACCAAAGAACAAATTCTAGGGAGGAGAACGGCCAGAATTAGTTAGATGCTACTGAGATGCGGAGAGGAGTGACATATAAGTCCAAACTATTCACAGCTTTCCAAGATATGTTTTAGTTGTGGAAAAGACGGTCACATAGCTCAATTTTGTCCTGTGGCGAAATCAAGTCCAGTTGGGACGGTGGCACCAAAGGTGGATACGGACAAAACAAAGTCGGTGGTTTTAGGAAGAGCGTTTTTTGTGACTTCTCAAAGAGCGAGTAACCCGAATGAAGTTAGCACGGTTTAGTTATTTATAAATTCTTGCGAAGTCTATACCTTATTAGATACCGGTTCTACCCACTCTTTTATTTCTCCTGCTTGTGCTCAATGTTTAAACTTGACTCCGGAGAAATTAGACTTTGACTTATTTATGGAGACTCTGTTAGGAGAAACATTTATCATATCTACTATTTATAAATCTTGTTTGATCCAAATGGGCACAATCACATTACTTGTTGATCTTATCTCTTTAAAGATACTTGCATTTGACGTGATTTTAGAGATTGATTAGTTAACTACTCATCATGCCAAAATTGATTGTTTTCGTAAGGTTGTTAGTTTTCATATTCCTAACTAACCTGTTATGCGAATTCGAGCAACCAAACCATTGAAGTCAAACACTTTCATATCAAGCCATAAAGCCATTTGTTTATTGAAAAACGGATGTCAAGTTTTCTTAGCCATTTCATGGATTTAAACAAAAATACGTCAGATTTGAATGATATTTTTGTTGTTAATGAATTTCCTGACATATTTCCTGAAGAATTTCCTGGCATACCCCCAGAGCATGATATTGAATTTTGTATCAACTTTGAACCCAGTACAAAACCCATTTCTAAAATCTCTTATCGAATGGCTCCTATTGAACTTCAGGAGTTAAAAACCCAACTCCAAGAGTTGGTACTCAAGCCTCTATCTGGTAACTTCCTTTGTGGAATGCACCAAAGTCAGACTCTCCGTAGGGGACGCTATATTTGTTTGGTGGTAAAATAATAGGTGCTATTGTGACGTGCTATCCAAGATTGGGATATTTGTCACCGTTGAGAGCAACATAAGTCAATAATTGAAATACGTTGCTTTCTAGGCTTAGCTGGTTACTATCGGAGATTTGTGGAAGGATTTTCTCGAATCGCTAATCCATTAACTTAGCTGACTCGACTCAAAAATACAAAATTCGTATGGAGCAAGGAATGCGAGAAGATTTTTCAAGAGCTCAGGATGCGACTCATTTCAGAACCTGTTCTGACTATACCATCCTGGAAAAGTGAACGTAGTAGCTGACGCGTTGAGTAGAAGATCGTATGCAAGTACGAGTGCAATATTGTCGAACACAAAGACCTATTTTGTATAACTTACAAAGGATGGAGATAGAGTTAAAGGCTCCAAGTACCCACATTATGATGTTAAATATACGAGTAGAATCGACTTTAATTGATAAAGTTAAAATCGCTCAAGCTACACACTAGAGCTGATGAATATAAAGAAGAAGGTGCAAGAATGCGTTATTCTAGAAGTAAGAGTTGATGAATAGTATAAAGCTCAAGCCTTCGATTTATTTGAAATCCTCGATCGAGTAGGAACTGTGGCCTATAGACTCGCCTTAACACTAAGTTTACCGCGTGTTCATAACGTTTTTCACGTATCGATGTTACGTAAATATGTGGACGACCCAAACCACATTATTGCGTTTGAAGCAGACGAGATAGCCGAAGATTTAACGTACGAGGAAGAACCTATAAAAATATTGGATACTGGAAATTAAAAATGGTTGTCAGAATTTCTGGAAATCTGGAAATTTTTCTAGGTTGCCCAGAATTCTATTTTCGTGAGCGGTCAACCCTGTTTGACCACTTATAACTTTACTTTATACCAGATTTGGACCTGATTTAAGTTTCACACGAAAGACCACATTACATACTACACGTACCAAACTTCAAACAACCAAAATACATAACATGTAAAGATTAAAGAGGTCTAACATTTGACTGTCAGACTCAAAAACAATAATTTCCAGATTCTTGATATCTTCAAATCTGAGCTTATAGATGTTATGGATCTAACATCTATCGACCCAGATCATTAATATACATTATAACCAATATATATTAACACTCAAACATAACTTTTAACAGAGGATCAATGATAAGATTTAGTAATTCTTTGATTCTGAGCTATGTATTTGATATTGGTGTTAGTGGGGTTGTGTTTTGGGACTGATCTAGCCCTATATATCGCAAAAAATGACTTTTCTCTCTCTTGATCTATATAAATATGGTGTTGTAATGCATTGATCTGATATGTATACATTTTGTGCTGAGAATTGGGTCTTTAAGAAAGTCAAAAGTGGTTCACCAACTAAAGTGTTGGCCAATAATGCAAGTTAGCTTCAATTATGCAAGAGGGGAAATTTGGTCTTTTGTCTTGAGAATTTAAGGGCAAACTTGTAACTTTTCAAACCCTTAGGGTTTAACCCTAAGGTTTAGCATAAATTATAGAATTTTCTAACTAGGGTTTATACAAAAAAAATAAAATTAAATAATAAAATTAAATTAAATTTTAGTTTCTAAAATGGAAATTAGGGTTTCCTTAATCATACTTAGTTCCTAATTACATATAACATACACATTAGATTATAGATTCACCAATTATCATTAGCACTATAGTTAGCAAATTTAGGTTTTTTAATTTGACAAAAAGGCTAAATTAGAATTAGGTTTCTAAATTACAAATTTAGGGTTCTCTACGTTAGTTTAGGTTTTTCTAATATTTAGACATTAATCATTAAGTTTAAAAATTCAATAATTATACTTAAACTTACTAATTTAGCAATTAGAGCAAATAAATAGCAATTAGCATTACCCATATAACAATTAGGGTTACTAATTATTAATAAGGATTTTTAATTATAAAATTAAGGTTTTTTAATTTCACGATTAGGGTTTACAATTAGTAATTAGGGTTTATAATTACTAATTAGGGTTTCTAAATTTAGAATTTAGGTTTCCGAATTTAGTAATTAGGGTTCTCAATTAATTAGGGTTTCTAATTAATTAGGTTTTCTAAGTATAATTAGGGTTTTACCTAATTACTTTAAATTCTGTAATACACGACATAATTTACATAACACAGTTATAACACAGTCTCGAATTTCCCATTTGAATTTCTCATTAGGGTGAAACAAATTAATGCTAGGATTTGGTCATGACACAACATAATTGAGCCACCATTATCCGCCCACACATATGAAAGTAGTATGCACACAAGCCAATCATGTTTGATGATAAAGCATATACTTTGTAACAATCTTATTCATTTATTAAATAAAGAGTATTAATTTATTAAAGGATTTTAATTATCTACATGATGCTGTTTTATAATATGTGATAAACCCATAGTTTTAAGCAATGCTTTTAGAATAATGATGATGATCATTCTAATGACATCTAAATTCTTAGAAAGCTTAAAACTAAAATAGTTCCCAATCGTTGGATTACTAAATTGAGATTAGTGAATCCAGATAGATTGGTACATACATTCTTGCTTTCATTGGATGAGGATGATTAATCTCATGATCATTTGTGTGGAGACACTAAAGCAAGTATGTAGGTGCTTATTGGAGAATAAGTTCATTTGGCAACGTGGCTCGCTAAGGAATACCTAATGGAGTTTTACTTGCTTGTCAATAGGAATTCTGTAGTGATAGTAAAAGATACAAGTAATCCTTGGACTTGAGATCATCATAGTATCTTGTGTATGATGAGTTATACTTTGACTTATTCCTTAAGACCCTTAGGGTATATCAAAGGTATGCTTGGGTATAACAAGTTGTACATGGAGATAATATATGATCAATAAAGAATCTACCACTTCTAGTAAAGAAGAGAAATGTCCTATGTGATTCGATAAATGACAACCCAAAGAGTCCTTGGCGGCGAAGCGTAATGAAATTAGAAAGGAGTTTCTAATTTGCATTATTTGAGTTGTGCATTTAAGAGTCGAAATTCATATAATTAAATAAAATAAGACTTGACGATAATTCCATGTCTTATATTTAATTGGGACATTGTATGGTGGAAGGATTGAATTGTACGGTAACTATTTACTCAAAGGTTCTTTTATAATTAATGTTAAAATCTATATTATCCGGAAAGTCGTTGATCGCTAGGGAGGCTTATCCCTATTGTAGAATAAATATTATTTATTTAAATAAATTAATTAATTATTTAATTTATTTATTTAAATAAGATTAGAATTATTCTAATTGATTTATTCAATAACCTTTAATATGGAGAACCTAAAGGGTCACACCATAAAAGGAAGAATAATTATTTAAGAAGTTAATGGCATAATCGTAATAATATATTTATATATATTTAATTTAATCTATGGTGATAGAATAAATTAAATAGCTTAATATTTATTATTTAATATTTTAGAAATATTAAATATAAATTAATAAGAGGAGTCTTATTAATATTATTACAATTATTATTATTATTTTAATTTCTAAAAGAGTTTAGGAATTAATTTAATATAAGTACTCTCATTTATTCCTAATTGGATTAGGAAGGAAAATTAGTTAAATGAGTTTAATTAATTATCCCTAATAAGATTAGGGAGCCCTTTAATTAAAAAAAAAGGTTTTATTAAATAATACCTTATTTTAATAGGGTTACTTGATATCTTTATAAGAGGAGTCTTATATCAGATATCAAGACTACTACGTTATAATTCCAATGGTTGGAGAGTACGCTCCTTTTCTATAGAGATAGAAAAACTAGGGTTTAGCCAACCACCCATCTTCTTGAATTCTTCTTCTTCCTTGGTGGATCACCTCTAGAGGCCAAACACTTGGGTGGCTAACGTTGATCAAAGGAAGGAACCAAACCCGGTGGATTCAAGTTGAGCGAAAAAGGATTGGAGGTGAACTTGTACTGAGGAAGCTCGTATCTTCAAGGTATGTTTCTTATTCATCCTTTTCGTTTAATTAATAATTGTGCATAAAAGGTGATCCGGTATATGGTTTTGTAAAATTTTAAACTCGATTTTTACATTTTTAATTTTATTTATGCAATTTGATTGCGCACATGAATATTACAAACCTAATAGTGGCATTAGAGCCAAACCTTTATGCGAATTATTAATTATTTTTAATTTGATATGTATATTGATATGTGTTTAGAAAAATTTAATTGGGCAAAATTTAAAAAAAAAATCGCAAAACTGTTTTGTTTTCCGTGATTGCGTGGCTGATGGAGTCAGAACTCAGGATACTTAAAATTTAAGGCTTCACGTAATTCACTTGGAATTAAAGGTGGTACTGGTGACCACGTGTTTTTTTTTTTACCTGCAGGATCACATTTTCTTTCCTTCAAAAACGTGGAGACTTATATTTATAACTTATATATATATATATATAACTTATATTAACGTTAATATATATAAGTTATGGTTTATAATTATTTTATTATTAAAATAAAATTTTATTTTAATCTTAAAATAATAAATTTATTTTAATCTTAAAATAAAAGTTTATTTTAATTTTAAAATTAGAATTTCATGCTAACTAATTAGAGTTGGAATTGGATTCCATGATAACTAATTGGAGTTGAAATTGGATTCTATATTTCCTTAAATAAAGGAGTTTATTTAGATATGAAATAAGATTTCATATTATTCAAAATAAAAGAGTTTATTTGTGAATAGAAAAGCGAATCGAGTCTTTCCTTAAATAAAGGAGTTTATTTAGATATGAAATAAGATTTCATATTATTCAAAATAAAAGAGTTTATTTGTGAATAGGAAAGAGAATCCGTGTTTTCTTTAAATAAAGGAATTTTTTTTTTTACATGGAATTGGATTCCATAATTAATTAAAATAAAGGAGTTTATTTTGATTAAAGATTTTGATTAAAATAAAATAGTTTATTTTATTCAAAATTGGATAAATTAAAATAAAATAGTTTTATTTTGATTTAAATTTGGATTAAAATAAAGGAGTTTATTTTGATTCAAAATTAGATTTTATACTAACTAAATTTGACCATTAAATGATATCAATATATATATTGAATGTTTATTATTCATGAGATGAATGTTATTTATTGATGCATATGGTGATGTGTATGATAATAAATGGGATTGATTATGGACTATTGACCAATGTGATTGGATTTTATTTTGGTTGGATGCATGAATGTATGAGTTTTATTAAATGGGGTATGCGTACCTCGCCTTCTCTAATTTTTCTGAATGTAAATTCTATCTCCCTCCTATGTACTTCCCTCGATCACGATCAAGGTTTCTATTTATTTTAAATAGTTTTGTAATAGGAATAGTTAGAATTAATTTTGAAGAATTGGAGACCAAGGAGCAAGGAGCGCTTGAAGACCCGTTTGTAATGGAGCACGGGTTTAAATGTAATAGTTATATTTAAATATTATTTCTTGCACCCATAGGGTTTGACCTTTTGGTTCACTTGGTGGCTCTAGTGAACCAAACTAGAATAAAAGTCCGTAATAAATCCGGGTAGAATATAGTATTCTATATGTGCATGCTTATACTATATATATTATATATTATGCAAACATGCTTTGCATGTTCATTAATATAACGCGTATTTATATATATATATATATATAATGCAACTAAAAAACAAGATGAGACAATTAATTACAAACCCCTCAATTTATTTTATATTAAGTCCTAAGAGTTCAAAGATATTTGGAATATCGAACTTCGCCTTCTAGCATGATAAAATTAATAGAGTATTAAATATTTAATATGAGTTTGTTGTGTCACCACAAGGCGAGTATTAAGTATTTAAGATGTTAATTTATCACATTTGATGTTTATAAAGAAAATTGAACAATATTGTTTTGTTGTGTCACCACAAGGATGATATTTTTCTTTTTGAATATATGGAGTGCTAGGTTGGACTTAACTTGGATAATTTTGATTCTTGATGTGCCACCACTTGATCAAAATAATCTAAGAGGCAAAATACAAGGAGTTGCATAGTTGATGTAATTGACAAGAGTTGTCTACCTATTTATTTATATATAGTTTGTTGTGTCACCACAAGGCTATATACATTTGAAATGGGATCCTTATTCTCACTAGCAAATCTTTAATTAGATTTTGCCGAACTATATATATTTGAGGTAATATAGTTTGAAGAAAATAGTGGGAGATACCAATTTAAAACAAGACCTAAATTATTTTGGTAATTAATAAAAGAATGTATGTTAAAATGTTGTTAATTACAAATTCATTTACGAAATTTTATAATGTCTAAAATTACTATCATCACAAGCATATTAGATGCTAAATTAACCGGCCAATTAAACGGATTGGTTAAGGAATTTGAGAATAGTTCTCATAGCTAAAAAGCTATCTTATGTCCTTAATGCGCCTATCCACGCAATGGTTGCGCATAATGCCTCGAGGAAGAGATTGCCACTTTTAGAAAGTGGCAAGATGATCTGTGATTAGCTCGATGCATCATGCTCGCATCCATGAAAGTAACTAGCTTCAAATCGACTTGAAACTATGGATGCTCTCACTATACTCCCGCACGTCCAAGTAGTTGATGGTGAGGAAAGTAGGACCGAAAGATATCGATATCTAAGGAGCTCTTCCGATCTAGAATAACCGATGACACTACAAAGATAGACAAAAAGTTCTTAACATAATCAATTTGATTGATCAATTAGGACAACTGGTTTTGTCATGGATGGAGAGTTGAGCCAAGATTTGATCTTGCACTCACTCCCGGACTCCTTTCACAATTGTTGTGAATTTTTCATATGAACAAGCTAGATATCAGCTTCGCTGATTTGCTTAACATGTTGAAAAATGTTGAGAGTCACTTTCCAACCAAGAAAGACCATGTCTTACTGGTAGGGACCAAAGGATCTTCTGAAAAAGAAGAACGATTCTAAGAAGGTAAATAGAAAGGCAAAAACAAAGGATAATAAGAATAAAACTGATACAAATAGCAAAGGAGTTTGCTTCCACTGCAATAAGCCTGGACACTGGAAAGAAACTGCAAGAAGCATCTTGCAGAGGCTAACCAAAAGAAGCTTAGTGAAGTTTGTGCATAAATACAAATTTGTTCATGATTTAAAATAAATTTTTCTTTAAGTTAAGGTTCTACTTGGGTATTGGATACCGATTTTGGTTATCATAAATATAGATTTATGAAGGGACCAAGCAGAAGTAGAAAGTTAAACAAGATAAGAAATCATATGTGTGGGAAATGAAGCAAAGGTTGCTGCATTAGCCATAGAAACTTATAGTTTAGCAATCCTTACGGACAAATCTATTAAGACCCCTTGATTGCGCACATGAATATTACAAACCTAACAACATATACAATATGTAAGACCCCAACTTATTATAAATAAAAATCGAATTTCCTCTATTTATTATTGTGAATAATAAAGTGTTAATTTGATATAATATTTTGGTTATGGGTGAAATGTGAAAATTTTGCAAAATAAGCAAGTGGTTATAAAATATTCATTGTTGTCGGGGAATATTCGTTTGGTCGTGGAATATTCTTGTTGTCGGGGAATATTCGTACGACGGCGCATCCATTTGTGGGCCCCATAACGGATAACTATCGGATGAAGAAAACGATAAAATTGAATAACGGCGTAGTTGTTACCGTTAAGACTGTTGGAATACCCGATGGTTAAAATACAGTAATACGCGTGGTTGCACAGTAGCACACGGTATTGCACAGTATTGTTGAATTATTGATCCTTACGTAAGAAGGCACTACTCAATAATTTTCACAGTAGTTACTGTTCAATATTTTATTTTATTGATTCAATAATTGCTACATTGATATTTTATATTATTGTTGTTCAATAATTATCACTGCACAATATCTCCATTATCAGATCAATAATTCATATTATTTGAATAATATTATTAGATAGCATTATTGGCAATGTCTAGAAAGTTCTGTCAAGGAGAGGTTTGGTCACCTAATTGCGCGCCAGTAAGGAGAAATCCTTATCGGAAAGCCGCCTCTTTCCTGGGAACAACCTGGTTGTCATAAATGTGATTCTGAAATATTATTTGTGAATAATTAATTATTGATTCATATGATAAGGAAATATTTATTTTATGTGGATATAAATGATGGATTTATTTATGTGGTTATTATGTTTTATCAATATTTTGTCGGATTGGAAGTATTTAAAAATCATCTGTTTATGGATTTTAGGTATTTTTCTGTTTGGAATTTGTAAAAACTCAAAGCTACAAAGTTGTAGAGAATTCGATTTCGTGTGGAATGGACATAAAATTCATATTTTTCTGATAAACGGGCTATTTTCTATGAATTATTAAAGTTTCTGATTATTGTTTAATTGATAAAACATTTTGGAAAATTCTAGAATTGGTTGGTGAGAAATGTGCTCAATTGAATTTCAAATGTGGTGGGTGGCAATAGTAACAGGTAAAGCCATCAGGTAGCAAGTTAGTCTTCTATGGCGTTCTAAGCATTTTCCTATAAATAGGGTGCATAGTTAGAATTAAAAATCACACCAGAATTCATAAGTTTTCTCTCTTTCTCTCTCTATATTATCAAGCATATTATTGTGAGTATTTTGATACTTTGAGTGTTGTTATACGGTGCAAGTTCCTTCAAAGACTATATCCAAAGATTCCAAATTGTAAGTATTATCTTTTTGAGGTAAGGGATGTTATTTTCTTCATATATGATATTCTTTCTTCAACATCATTATGCCCAAGTATTGATCTGAATTTTTATCAAATTTGGAGCTTTTTGTGTCGGGGTTACTATTCACGTATACAGCACTATTCATGAATACGGTACTATTCACCGAAAAATGAAATTTTCTCCTTTTTGTCCAAGATGTCTGTTATGGTTACTATCTTTGATTGTATCCATGTTTTGATCTTTATTCTTGAATTTTTCTTCGAAATTGGTTATTATGGAGTATTATTGATCTTGGATAAACTATAATACGAATCTCTAATATTTGTTATTTTGTTTCACTGGATTCGTTTTATTTAATAAATTTTTCATCATCCTCAGTCCTAAATGATGATATTACTTAATATCTTTGGCACAGTAGTGCAAGATGAATGATTAATCGATGAATATCTTTGGCACAGTAGTGCGAGATGAATGATTACCTAATGAATATCTTTGGCCCGTAGTGCAAAGATGAACAGGTGTTGAGATGAACATGACCAACTGGTGATACAAATGAATATATTTGGCCTGTAGTGCAAAGATGAATATTTGATTAAAGATGTATATTGATTGTTGTTACAGGGATAAAATATTAATGATGAACTTTTAAATCTTAGAAGATAGTAGAATTCTTTCTCTACTTGACTCTTCTAATGGATTACTTATTCCGCTGCAGTTGTTGATCTAAAACTTGTTGTCTATTATATTTTATCAGATTTTTCCCTGTTGAAGACTAACGATAATTTGTTGTATATTATCTTATTCATAATATTCTTTACTGGGCTAGTTGAGCTCACCCTTTTCCTTTTTGTTCTATTTTTCTTCTCAGGAGGTCAAAACATAGCGAGGATCTAGTGGGGTATGGAGTGATGGTTCTAGAAAGATATTTTAGCGATCCTCGCTATTTCTAAAAAATAGTGTTTGAATAACTCGTAATGAGGACTTATTTGAGTGTGGATATTGTCTAGAAGACAATATTTGTATTTAAACTCACGAGATAATGTGTTGTCGTATTTTGCACGCAAATTGTATTATTGAAGTTGTAGTTTGCTTTCTCGTACCATGTATTTGGCGACTCGTAATGGGTGTTGTATACCTATTTTGGGGCGTCACAGTTGGTATCAAAGCTTAGGGATATAATCCCTGGCTAAGATGTGAGACAAGAACTAGGAGGGGAGAGATGTGGAATTCCTTCGCTAGTATGACCTGATTAAGTTTATATGGTATTTAATTGGTCAGTCAGAGTATAGGGATAATATGTGACATGTCAATTAACCCTTGTTTTATTGCAGTGTTTGAAAATGGCATCTAAAAATGTTGTGATAAGCAATGAAGCATATGAGACCGTTGAGTCACCAACGATCAATACCCAGGATAATGTGCATCAGGATGGCAATAATCCTTAGGTGAACAACGGCACCGACCAAATGACAAACAACGGTACGTTTAGGAGCTTTTTAGAATTCATGCAACACCAAACGAGAGAGACTCCTGTTCATAATGTAGGTGGAAACAATGGCAACCCACGGTTGGTCACCGCTAAGCAGTTCAAGGAGCCGGGACCACTTGGAGTTTTTGGGAAAGCCGAACCACTTACTTACGAGAGACATGGATAAAGCAGATCACCAAGATATTTGATGTCTTGGGATGTTCCGAGGAGCAAAAGGTTCCCTTTGCCACCTTTATGTTGCGAGGAGAGGCAGATCACTGGTGGGAATCGGTAAAGCATACTCAACCTGCCGCACTGAAGATGTCTTGGGAGAAGTTCCAAGAATTGTTCAATGACAAGTACTTTCCCGAAAGTATTTGTCACATGAAGGAGGTTGAGTTCATCAAGCCGGAGCAAAACAATATGAACGTGTTCCAGTACGAAGCTAAGTTTGCGGAGTTATCCCGATTTGCATCCCATTTGGTTGATAATGAGGAACGAATGATGCAAATGTTTCTGCGAGGTTTAAAACCCGAAATACGTCAATACCTCATTTCTCACAAACTTTGTTTATATTCAGATGTGGTGAATAGGGCTCAGTTATTGGAGCACGATAATGAGCCAGCCCAACCGAAGGATAACGAGCAATAACACGATAATAATCGTACCGGTGGCAACGGTCATCGGAATAATGATAACCATCGTGGAGGAAATTATCATGCCATAAATGGTAACCACTTCGGTGGTAATCATGGCCAAGATAATAGAAGAAATGATTCAAGTGGAAATTTCAAGAAGAGAAGGTTTAACGATGATGGGAAGACGTCGGCAACAGCACTAGCACCAGCAACAAATTCTAGGGGAGGAGAACGACCGTTAGTTAGATGCTACAGATGCGGAGAGGAGTGACATATAAGTCCAAACTATTCACAGCTTTCCAAGATATGTTTTAGTTGTGGAAAAGACGGTCACATAGCTCAATTTTGTCCTGTGGCGAAATCAAGTCCAGTTGGGACGGTGGCACCAAAGGTGGATACGGACAAAACAAAGTCGGTGGTTTTAGGAAGAGCGTTTTTTGTGACTTCTCAAAGAGCGAGTAACCCGAACGAAGTTAGCACGGTTTAGTTATTTATAAATTCTTGCGAAGTCTATACCTTATTAGATACCGGTTCTACCCACTCTTTTATTTCTCCTGCTTGTGCTCAATGTTTAAACTTGACTCCGGAGAAATTAGACTTTGACTTATTTGTGGAGACTCTGTTAGGAGAAACATTTATCATATCTACTATTTATAAATCTTGTTTGATCCAAATGGGCACAATCACATTACTTGTTGTGTGAGACCCCAAATTTTATCAATAAAGATTTAAATTTTGTCGAAATAATTTTTAATATTATGGTGTGAATTTGAGATAATATTATAGTTGTGGGTAGTATTTATAAATTTTGCAAAAGTATGCAAGTGGTTATATTATATTCGATTGGTGGGGAATATTCGGTTTAGCGGGAATATTAAATATAACTACTCAATCATTGGTGGACCCTAGCAAAATTAATTATTGTCGGATTGAGAAAACGACAAAAATATTTTATTGAAATAACGGCGGAAGTTTTACTGTTGATCTTGTTGAACTACTCGGTAGTAAAAGTACAAATGTCGTGTGTGGTTGCATAGTAGCACACGGGTATTGATTATTATCGATGCTTATGTGAGAAGTCACTCGGTTTGATTCCATTATTGTCGATTAATAATATGAATTATTATAGCGATAATGACGTTTTGTTTTATTAAGTATTATTAACGTAATAAAAGCGAAACATCTTTATATAAAATAGAATACTTTATTAAAGTTATTACATAAATAGAATATATTATATTTTATTATGCATAGTGTTGCATAGTGTTTTGCATAGTGTTTTTTATAGTATTGCATAGTGTTTGCATAGTAAAATGTTTTTATATAAATAGAATATATTATATTTTATTTAAAAGATTTTTCTTTAAATATGGACCGTCGAGATAAAAGTAAATCAATCTGACCGTTCATGGATTAGTTACTATGCATTTCATTTTCCTATAAATAGAAGCTCATTCCTTCATTATTTTCTTACGAATTCATTGAAACTCTAGAGAGAAATTATAGAGAGAAGCTATAGAGAAAATTATAGAAAGAAGAAGAGTATTCGCTTGCTTCTTCATTACTTCTATATTAGGTTCTTTTTACGGTGAAGGGGTGTTATTCTTTCTTCTTGAAGAGAGAACTTACATTATTCCATTCATTATTATTACATTGGAATAACTTTTGTAAAAGTGGTATACCCTATACATAACTTTGTATATCACGGCATACCTATACTTGGTGAAATCCTTATGTTATTCCATTCATATTTATTACATTGGAATAACTTTTGTATCTGTGATTTACCTATACTTGGTGACATTCTTCTATTATTTTTTGGAACATTTGGAACATCACATTATTCATGTGTTTTACCTTCGACTGGTTCCGTTTTATTAATACATTGGAACATCACATTCCATGTGTTTTTACATTTGACATGGTTAAATTTCAATCTTTATCATTATTATTCATTGGAATATCTATATCATGTGTTTTATACAATCTTCTATTATTTTGTTGGAACATCTGCAGTTCCATTTATTTTATTATTCTGTTGGAACATCACATCACATGTGGAACATCTCATTGAATTTCACCGACACGGTTCCGTTATTATTATTACATTGGAATAACTTTTATCTATCTGCAATCACGCATGCATGGTGATTTCTTTTGTTATTCCATTCTTTATTATACCCAGTTGGTTAAAACTTTGACTTCTATACTCCATGAAATTAGTGGAATATCCTTGATATTTGCGTTTCATCCAAAGATATCTTTTCATGGAAATATTCTTGATCATTCTTGAATTTTACTCTACAAAACAAAGATATCATGTTGACAATTTGGGCGTTAATAATTCATGGATTAAATAATTCTTGAACTTGTTTTATTGAATTATTATGTCATTGTCATCATCCTCATGATATATCATGTTATCTTTGGCTTACGTGCATAGATGAACTTAGTATGATTATGACCGAGGATCATTCGGTATAATCATGGCTTGTTATAAATGATGTGATAAAAGTCCTCGGTGGCACATAATGCGGTGATGGATAGTTTTGGTATGATTATGACCGGGGTGATTCGGTATAGTCATGACCATTGATAATTTGATGAAAATCCTTGGCCAGTGAGTACGGGATGATTAGATGTGGTGGTTTATTTATTAAAATTTGAGTCTCAATGATAAAAATTGATGAAAACCTTTTAAAACCTAAAAGATAGTAGACTTTATTTTCTACTTGACTCTTTTAATGGATTGCATATTCCGCTGCTTGATTAAACCGGTTGTCTATTGTATTTTATCGGTTTAACATTTGTTGTTGAAGGCTAATGATAATTTATTACGCATTATCTTAGTCATAATATTTCTTCTTGGGCTAGTTGAGCTCACCTTTTCTTTCACTTTTCTTCTCTTGAAATGAGAACATAGGCGAGACGAGTCGGGGAGCGGAGTAATGGTCCGAGAGGATAGCATTAGTAGTCCTCACTATTACGTGAAATAGTGTGATAATAGTTGTAATGAGGACTCCTTTTGAGTTTGTATAATATTTAGTAGACAATATTTGTATTCAAACTCACGCTTATATGTCGTATTATACCACGACGAGTTATATTAGTAAGTTGTATTTGAATTTATGTACCATGTAAGTGGCGACCCAAGATGGGTGGCGTATACCTAATTTTGGGGGCGTCGCGGTTGGTATCGAGCTTAGGGATATGATCCTGGCTAAGATGTGAGAATAATAGTACTAGGAGGGAGGCGGGAATACCTTCGCTAGTATGACCTACCTAAGTTTATTTGGTATTTGATTGGTCGATCGAGAGTATAGTGATAATATGTTGCATGTCAATTAACCCTTATTTTGTGGCGGTGTTTGAAAATGGCATCCGAGAATGTTGAGAATAGCAATGGAGCACAAGAGGCTGTTGATTCTCCACAGATCAATAATCGAGGACAATGTCTGACAGGATGGCGATAATCCTCCTGTAAACAACAATCTTGATCAATTGACGACGACGATGATGCGTTTAAAGGTTTTAGAATTCATGCAACATCGGTGAAAGCGACTCTGTCCCAAAATGTAGGTGGAAACACGGAAAACTCTCGGTGGTCACCGCTAAACAATTCAAGGAGCTGGGACCACCGGAGTTTAAGGGAGAGCCAAAACCACTTGGCGGAAGCATGGATAAAGCAGATTACCAAGATATTTGATGTCTTGGGATGCTCCGAGAGCAAAAGGTTCCTTTACCGCCTTTATGTGCTTGCGAGAGGCGACATTCTTGGTGGGAATCGGTAAAAGCGTACTCAACTTTGTTGTCTTGAAGATATCTTGGGAGAAGTTCCAGAGAGTCGCTCAACGACAAATACTTTCACGAAAGTATTCGCCACATGAAGGAGGTGGAGTTTATCAAGTTGGAACAAAACAATATGACCAGGTCGCAACATGATACGAGGCAAAATTTGCGGAGTTATCACGGTTCGTCCCACTGGTGGATAATGAAGAGAATGGCGCGAATGTTTTAAGAGGTTTGAAGCGGAGATATCGTCAACATCTTATTTCTCATAAACCGTGTTTTTTATTCGGATGTTGTAAATAGGGCTCGATTAGTGGAGCGCGATAACGAGTCAACGCAACTAAAAGAAGCGCAAATGCAAAAAATATAATACTAGCGAGTAGTCATCGAGCGGTGACAACAAAGCGTGGAGGAAATCAACGAGGCGGATATGGTAACCACTTGGTGGTAATCGGGGCCAATATAATAAGAATGGACATTTCAAGAAAAGGAGACTCAACAATGATGGAAAGACGTCGGCCAAAGACTTTGTTGTTAAGGAAGGAGAAGGACCACCTATTGTATGCTTCAAATGCGGAGGAGAGGGACACATTAGTCCGAATGCGCCCATGCCGTCAAAAGCATGTTATAATTGTGGAAGAGAAGGTCACTTAGCTCGATTTTGTCGTTTATCAAGACAAATTCAACTAGGATGGAGGCACCAAAGGTCATTCCCGGACAAACCAAAGCCGTGGTTTAAGAGAGCGTTTTTTTTCTCGTGACGAGGAACTGAATAAAATTATCACGGGTAAGTTAATCATAAGCTCTTGCGAAGTCTATACCGTGTTAGATACCGTTCTACCCACTCTTTTATTTCACCTAGTTGTGTCAACGTTTAAATTTGACTCAAAGAAGTTAAACTTTGACTTATTGGTTGAAACTTCGTTAGTAGGAGCCTTACGTTACGCTCTTATTTTTAAATCTTGTTGATTCAAATAAACATTTTCACGTTACTGTCGATCTTATCTTTTTGAAAATACTTGCCTTTGATGTGATTTTAGGAATCAATTGGTTAGCTAATCATCATGCTTTTCATAAAGGTTGTTAGCTTTTATATTCATAACCAACTTTTGTATCTGAATTCAAAGTAACCAAACCCTAAAGTTAATCAACATTATATCAAGCCATAAGTAAAGAGCTCCGAACCTTTCGTTGTTGACTTCCTTGTGTGGAATGCACCGCGGGACTTTCAGTAGGCGACATCGTGAATGAAGATGGCAAGTTTATAGGTATCATTGTGAGGTGCTATCTAGGTTAAGGGATAGAAGTCACAGTTGGTATCAATGTGACGTACTATCCAAGTCTTGAATAAAAGTAATTTTTTGAATGATATTTCTATCATTAATAAATTTCTTGACGTATTCTTGAAGATTTTCTAGCCTACCCTAAAGCGTGAAATCGAATTTTGTATTGACCCCAGTACAAAAACCCATTTCTTAAACCCTCAAATATTTCTTCAACTAAATGAACAGTTTACGTGGTTTATGATGAAAGTCATAATAAAAGCATTGGAATAATGAAAATCATGGGTATTCATGGTATTAGTAAGTTTTATGATGAGTTATGTTGGTTAGTATGTAAAAACATGAAAGTTTCTTAGAAATCACAAAGAGTTGAAAATCAGATTTTTGTGAAAAACGTAACATGAAATTCAATTGACCATATCTCTTATTATATTTTGAATTTTTGAATGTGGTCAAGTCCTAGAGTTAGATATATGAGTTACCTAACTAATCCAAGTGGAATTACTGGAAAAGGTGTTGTAGATTTTTGTGTGGACTGATTTTAGCAAAGGAGGCCAAAGCTGTAAATTTCAAAATGCTACTACCCAGAAACTTTAAGGGGCTGTTTTGGCCACTTAAATTATGAGAAAAATTCTGGCCTTTTGGGACATGAAGGTATATGGTATAAAGTATCTCCTGTCCAAAAATGAGCTCATTACGACTTAAAATGAGCAAGTTATGACTATTTCAATATTTAGGTTTTTCGATGAAAAACGCTATAACCGGAGTTCTATAACTCAGATGACCATGAAATTTAAACTAGAAGCTCACGTTAACATGTGTAAGGTCCTGTCAAGATTTGGGAATTTTGGAGTTAAACTTGAGGTAGCTAATTTCTTAAGGAATTAATTAGAAATTGATTTTTGAAAAATAGTAAATGAATTTTAAAATTCGAGAAAAAATATATTTTCATTATGGGACTATATTATGCTAAATCCCAGAAAATAAATATTTTTTTGGGACTGATTTGGTATTTTCATGAAAATAGTTTAATTCTGAACATATGAGTTAAATATGTTATGTGAAGTAACAAAGTTGAAAATAGGATATTATGGCTAGAGAATCCTATATAGAGTATATGCATATTTTTTGAGAGATTTGATAATTGGTGATGATATCTTATGAGTATGGCATTTTGAATGATTAAATGCATTATATGGTAAAAGCGTAAACAATTAAGATAAATTGTTTATAAATTTAAGAAATGATTAAAATATTGTTATAATATTAATGATATTAGATTATGAGATTATTAAGTGATTGATAACATGGGGATATTCTTGAATCTGGATAAATTATATTATAAATGTTTAATATTTATCCTTTATCTCATTTGATTGATTCTTTATATCATTATCCTCATGCTTATATTATGTTGAAAGTCATCTCATGACTTTGTAGTGCGTAGATGGACTTGGTATGATTATGACCGAGGATTGTTGGTATAATCATAACCGTAATTGAAAACACAATTATCTTTGGTAGTAGTGCATGGATAATTTGTGGTCGTGATACTAATGAATACACAATTATCTTTGGTAGTAGTGCATTGATAATTTATGGTCGTGATATTAATGAATACACAATTATCTTTGGTAGTAGTGCATGGATAATTTGTGGTGTGTGATACTAATGAATACACGATTATCTTTGGTAGTAGTGCATTGATAATTTGTGGTCGTGATACTAATGAATACACGATTATCTTTGGTAGTAGTGCATGGATAATTTGTGGTCGTTGATACTTAATGAATACACAATTATCTTTTCGTAGTAGTGCTTGGATAATTTGTGGTCGTGATACTAATGAATACACAATTATCTTTGGTAGTAGTGCATGGATAATTTGTGGTCGTGATAATCTAATGAATATCCTTGGCACGTAGTGCGGGGATGATTCGATGATATGGATTAATTATTGAAATTGAGTCTCGTGATGAAATATTAATTCATGGATGTGGTAAAAAGTCATCTTTGGTAGTAGTGCATTGATAGACTTGGTATGATTATGACCAAGAAGATTATTCGGTATAATCATGGTAGTATTGAAAACACGAATATCCTTGGCGATTAGGTGCATGGATAATTAATGGTCGTGATATCTATTAAGTTGCGTCTCGGCATTATTGGTTTCTATTTGTATATCTTTAACTTTTAGTGCAAAGATGAATTGTTAATGAATAGCTTTGGCGATTTCAAAGATGAATTTAATATTTTTAAACGATAAAGGTATTCAAGGTATCCTCATCTCTTTATCATACCAGTCGTACCCTAATTTCGAGGGCTAAATTCCATAAGGAGGGAGATTGTGAGACCCCAGTTTTATCAATAAAGATTTAAATTTTGTCGAAATAATTTTTAATATTATGGTGTGAATTTGAGATAATATTATAGTTGTGGGTAGTATTTATAAATTTTGCAAAGTATGCAAGTGGTTATATTATATATCGATTGGTGGGGAATATTTGGTTTAGCGAGGAATATTCGTGCAACTACTCAATCATTGGTGGACCCACAATGAAATTATTGTCGGATTGAAAAAACGAAAAATATATTTTATTGAAATAACGGCGGAAGTTTTACCGTTGATCTTTGTTGAACTACTCGGTAGTAAAAAATACGATGTACGTGTAGTTGCATAGTAGCACCACGGTATTGATTATTGATGCTTATGTGAAAGTCACTCAGTTTGATTCCATTATTGTCAATTAATAATATGAATTATTATAGCGATAATGACGTTTTGTTTTATTCATATTATTAACGTAATAAAAGCGAAACATCTTTTATATAAAATAGAATACTTTATTAAAGTTATTCTATAAATAGAATATATTATATTTTATTATGCATAGTGTTGCATAGTGTTTTGCATAGTGTTTTGCATAGTATTGCATAGTGTTTGCATAGTAAAATGTTTTTATATAAATAGAATATATTATATTTTATTTAAAAGATTTTTCTTTAAATATGGACCGTCAGATTAAAGTAAATCAATCTGGACCGTTCATGGATTAGTTACTATGCATTTCATTTTCCTATAAATAGAAGCTCATTCCTTCATTATTTTCTTACGAATTCATTGAAACTCTAGAGAGAGAAATTATAGAGAGAAGCTATAGAGAGAAAATTATAGAAAGAAGAAGAGTATTCTGCTACTTCATTACTTCTATATTCAGTTCTTTTACGGTAAGGGGTGTTATTCTTTCTTCTTGAAGAGAACTTCTGTTATTCCATTCATTATTATTCTGTTGGAATAACCTGTAAAAGTGGTATACCCTATACATAACCTGTATATGCGGCATACCCTATACTTGGTGAAATCCTTATGTTATTCCATTCATATTTATTACATTGGAATAACTTTTGTATCTGCCGATTTTACCCTATACTTGGTGACATTCTTCTATTATTACATTGGAACATCACATGCATGTGTTTTACATCGGACTGGTTCCGCTCTTTATTATTACTCGTTGGAACATCACATGCATGTGTTTTACACGACTAGTTCCGCTTTTTATCATTCTGTTGGAATATCCTATCTGTGTTTTTTACACCGGATCTAGTTCCATCTTTATTATTCTATTGGAACATCCCAGCGGTGTGAATTTCACGACTGGTTCGTTCCGTTATTATTATTACATTGGAATAACTTTGTCATCTGAAGTATCGCATGCATGGTGATTTCTTTTGTTATTCCATTCTTTATTATACCCAGGTTGGTTAAAACTTTGACTTCTATACTCCATGAAATTAGTGGAATATCCTTGATATTTGCGTTTCATCCATATCTTTTCATGGAAATATTCTTCCGATCATTCTTGAATTTTACTCTACAAAACAAAGATATCATGTTGACAATTTGGGCGTTAATAATTCATGGATTAAATAATTCTTGAACTTGTTTTATTGAATTATTATGTCATTGTCATCATCCTCATGATATATCATGTTATCTTTGGCTTACGTGCATAGATGAACTTAGTATGATTATGACCGAGGATCATTCGGTATAATCATGGCTTGTTATAAATGATGTGATAAAAGTCCTCAGTGGCCTGTAATGCAGTGATGGATAGTTTTTGGTATGATTATGACCAGGGGTGATTCGGTATAGTCATGACCATTGATAATTTGATGAAAATCCTTGACCGTGATACAGGAATGATTAGATGTGGTGGTTTATTTATTAAGCTGAGTCTCAGCGATAAAAATTGATGAAAACCTTTTAAAACCTAAAAGATAGTAGACTTTATTTTCTACTTGACTCTTTTAATGGATTGCATATTCATTTGTGATTAAACCGGTTGTCTATTGTATTTTATCGGTTTAACAACATTTGAAGGCTAATGATAATTTATTACGCATTATCTTAGTCATAATATTTCTTCTTGGGCTAGTTGAGCTCACCCTTTCTTTCACCTTTATTCTCTTGAGGAAATGAGAACATAGTTGGGACGAGTCGGGAGCGGAGTAATGGTCCGAGGATAGCAATAGTAGTCCTCACTATTACGTGAAATAGTGTGATAATAGTTGTAATGAGGACTCCTTTTGAGTTTGTATACTATTTAGTAGACAATATTTGTATTCAAACTCACGATTTATGTCGTATTGCCATACCACGGCGATTATATTAGTAAGTTGTATTTGAATTTATGTACCATGTAAGTGGCGACCCAAGATGGGTGACGTATACCTAATTTTGGGGGCGTCACATGTTGATCTTATCTCTTTAAAGATACTTGCATTTGACGTGATTTTAGAGATTGATTGGTTAACTACTCATCATGCCAAAATTGATTGTTTTCGTAAGGTTGTTAGTTTTCATATTCCTAACCAACCTGTTATGCGAATTCGAGCAACCAAACCATTGAAGTCAAACACTTTCATATCAAGCCATAAAGCTATTTGTTTATTAAAAAACGGATGTCAAGTTTTCTTAGCCATTTCATGGATTTAAACAAAAATACGTCAGATTTGAATGATATTTTTGTTGTTAATGAATTTCCTGACATATTTCCTGAAGAATTTCCTGGCATACCCCCAGAGCATGATATTGAATTTTGTATCAACTTTGAACCCGGTACAAAACCCATTTCTAAAATCTCTTATCGAATGGCTCCTATTGAACTTCGGGAGTTAAAAACCTAACTACAAGAGTTGGTACTCAAGCCTCTATCTGGTAACTTCCTTTGTGGAATGCACCAAAGCCAGACTCTCCGTAGGGGACGCTATATTTGTTTGGTGGTAAAACAATAGGTGCTATTGTGACGTGCTATCCAAGATTGGGATATTTGTCACCGTTGAGAGCAACATAAGTCAGTAATCGAAATACGTTGCTTTCTAGGCTTAGCTGGTTACTATCGAAGATTTGTGGAAGGATTTTCTCGAATCGCTAATCCATTAACTTAGCTAACTCAAAAAGATACAAAATTCGTATGGAGCAAGGAATGCGAGAAGATTTTTTAAGAGCTCAGGATGCGACTCATTTCAGAACCTGTTCTGACTATACCATCCTGGAAAAGCGAACGTAGTAGCGGACGCGTTGAGTAGAAGATCGTATGCAAGTACGAGTGCAATATTGTCGAACACAAAGACCTATTTTGTATAACTTACAAAGGATGGAGATAGAGTTAAAGGCTCCAAGTACCCACATTATGATGTTAAATATACAAGTAGAATCGACTTTAATTGATAAAGTTAAAACCGCTCAAGCTACACACTGGAGCTGATGAATATAAAGAAGAAGGTGCAAGAATGCGTTATTCTAGAAATAAGAGTCGATGAAGAGTAGAAAGCTCAAGCCTTCGATTTATTTGAAATCCTCGATCGAGTAGGAACTGTGGCCTATAGACTCACCTTAACGCTAAGTTTGCCGCGTGTTCATAACGTTTTTCACGTATCGATGTTACGTAAATATGTGGACGACCCAAACCACATTATTGCGTTAGAACCAGACGAGATAGCCGAAGATTTAACGTACGAGGAAGAACCTATAAAAATATTGGATAGGAAAGAGCATGTCCTACGAACAAAGGTTATACCATAAGTTAAAGTTTTGTGGAGGAACCATGCTATTGAAGAAAAGACTTGGGAGTTGGAATCAGAAATGAAAGCGAGGTACCCTCACCTTTTCGAAACACCAGGTACGTACGTCAATTTCGAGGACGAAATTTCATGAGGGGAGGTTGTAAGACCCCAACTTATTATAAATAAAAATCGAATTTCCTCTATTTATTATTGTGAATAATAAGGTGTTAATTTGATATAATGTTTTGGTTATGGGTGAAATGTGAAAATTTTGCAAAATAAGTAAGTGGTTATAAAATAATCATTGTTGTCGGGGAATATTCGTTTGGTCGTGGAATATTCTTATTGTCGGGAAATATTCGTACGACGGCGCAGTCATTAGTGGGCCCCATAACGGATAACTATCGGATGAAGAAAACGACAAAATTGAATAACGTCGTAGTTGTTACCGTTAAGACTGTTGGAATACCCGGTGGTTAAAATACAGTAATACGCGTGGTTGCACAGTATTGTTGAATTATTGATCCTTATGTAAGAAGGCACTACTCAATAATTGTCACAGTAGTTACTGTTCAATATTATATTTTATTGATTCAATAATTACTGCGTTGATATTTTATATTATTGTTGTTTAATAATTATCATTGCATAGTATCTCCATTATCAGATCAATAATTCATATTATTTGAATAATATTATTAGATAGCATTGTTGACAATGTCTAGAAAGTTCTGTCAATGAGAGGTTTGGTCACCTAATTGCGCGCCAGTAAGGAGAAATCCTTATCGGAAAGCCCCCTCTTTCCTGGGAACAACCTGGTTGTCATAAATGTGATTCTGTAATATTATTTGTGAATAATTAATTATTGATTCATATGATAAGGAAATATTTATTTTATGTGGATATAAATGATGGATTTATTTATGTGGTTATTAATGAAGGAATTAATACTGAGATATTTTATCAAGATTTTTGTTTGGATTGAAGTATTTAAAAATCATCCGTTTGTGGATTTAGGTTATTTTTGTGTTTCGAATTTGGAAAAACTCAAAGCTACAAAGTTGTAAGAATTCGATTTCTTGTGGAATGGACATAAAATTCATATTTTTCTGATAAACGGGCTATTTTCTATGAATTATTAAAGTTTCTGATTATTGTTTAAATGATAAAACATTTTGGAAAATTCTAGAATTGGTTGGTGAGAAATGTGCTCAATTGAATTTCAAATATGGTGGGTGGCAATAGTAACAGGTAATGCCATCAAGTAGCAGGTTAGACTTCTATGGCGTTCTAAGCATTTTCCTATAAATAGGGTGCTTAGTTAGAATTGAAAATCACACCAGAATTCATAAGTTTTCTCTCTTTCTCTCTCTATATTATCGAGCGTATTCTTGTGAGTATTTTGATACTTTGAGTGTTGATATACGGTGCAAGTTCCTTCAGCACTATATCTAGTATTCCAGCCAGAAGTATTATCTTTTTGAAGTAAGGGATATTATTTTCTTCATATATGATATTATTTCTTCAATATCATTATGTCAAAGTATTGATCTGAATTTTTATCAAATTTGGAACTTTTTGTGTCGGGATTACTATTCACATATACGGCACTATTCACGTATACGGCACTATTCACGAATACGGCACTATTCACTAAAAAATGAAATTTTCTCCTTTTTGTCCAAGATGTCTATTATGGTTACTATCTTTGATTGTATCCATGTTTTGATCTTTATTCTTGAATTTTGCTTCGAAATTGGTTATTATGGAGTATTATTGATCTTGGATAAATTGTAATACGAATCTCTAATATTTGTTATTTTGTTTCACTGGATTCGTTTTCTTTAATAAATTTTTCATCATCCTCAGTCCTAAATGATGATATTACTGAATATCTTTGGCCTGTAGTGCAAAGATGAATGATTAAATGATGAATATCTTTGGCCTGTAGTGCAAAGATGAATGATTACCTAATGAATATCTTTGGCCCGTAGTGCAAAGATGAACAGGTGTTGAGATGAACATGACAACCTGGTGATACAAATGAATATCTTTGGCCTGTAGTGCAAAGATGAATATTTGATTAAAGATGTATATTGATTGTTGTTACAGGGATAAAATATTGATGATGAACTTTTAAATCTTAGAAGATAGTATAATTCTTTCTCTATTTGACTCTTCTAATGGATTACTTATTCCGCTGCAGTTGTTGATCTAAAACTTGTTGTCTATTATATTTTATCAGATTTTTCCCTGTTGAAGACTAACAATAATTTGTTGTATATTATCTTAGTCATAATATTCTTTACTGGGCTAGTTGAGCTCACCCTTTTCCTTTTTGTTCTATTTTTCTTCTCAGGAGGTCAGAACATAGCAGGATCTAATCGGGGTATGGAGTGATGGTTCTAGAAAGATATTTTAGCAGTCCTCACTATTTCTAAAAAATAGTGTTTGAATAACTGTAATGAGGACTTATTTGAGTGTGGATATTGTCTAGAAGACAATATTTGTATTTAAACTCACAGTATGTATTGTCGTATTTTGCACGACAATTGTATTATTGAAGTTGTAATTTGCTTTCTGTACCATGTATTTGGCGACTCAGAATGGGTGTTGTATACCTATTTTGGGGGCGTCACACAATACATATTTATAGCACTGAAAAATAAAAATATAATTAATATTATATTATTATTCTCATTCCTTGACCAAAATCCAAAATTAGGGTTTGGATTCCATATATGATTTATTCTTGATATATAACATTATTAATTAAGTTAAAATAATTAACTTAATTAATCTTGCATAAATTCATATAATAAAATAAATAATTATTATAATAATTCTAAAAATCATTTCATATATTATTTAAATAATATATAATCATATTTTCATAGAAAATAAATAATAAAAAACATTTCTACTATATTAATTATAATAAGAATATACTTTATAATAATCAATAATTCAAAAATAAAATTATTTATAAATATTCATGTAATAAATATATTTTTATTTATCACATAAATACATATACACATTATCTTGTACAAATCCTCATCTTTAAAATAAAAAAATAAAAAAAATTATACGCAAAATTTCTGATTTAATTTTTATAGAAAATATCGGGTTGTTACACATTGTCTGAGCGCTGGTTTCACCAGACTCAGTGTCTCCATTTGTTGGATTGTGAGGTGATTATAACGCTGATGGATTGGTAGTTTATCATCGGTATGGAGTTTGGAGGGGCGCGAGTGTCATGTACGATGAACATTATCCCAACTTCCGTCAGATCTTTGCTAGGAGTTTTGGCTGAGGCTGTAAGTCCCCAACTTATTATTAATGAAATTTAATTTTCTCTATTTATTATTTTGAAATAGTAAGGGTTGATGTGATTAATGTGGATAGTTAGGGTAAAATACGCAAATATTTCAAAATAAGCAAGTGGTTATAAAATATTCATTGTTGTTTGAGGAATATTCGTTTGGTCGTGGAATATTCAAATACTATCTGGGAATATTCGTGCGATGGCAGCACCATGTGTGGGGCCCATAACTGGAAAGTGATTGGATGAAAGAAAACGATAAATATAAGTTGTTTAAAAATAACAGGCGTAGTTATTCTACCATTATCTTGTTAAAATACCCGTGGTTAAAACATAGTAGCATTACCAGTATTGCACCAATTATTGATTCTTACGTAAGAAGGCACTACTCAATAATGGTTACGATAATTACCGCTCAAAGATTTTATTGAGTTAATAATTGCTGCGTTGATATTTTATATTCTTTGTTGTTTAAATAATTGTCATTACACAATTTTTCATTATCGAAGCAATAATTCATATTATCTGAATAATATTATTAGATAACATTATTGGCAATGTCTAGAAAGTTACATCTAAGGAGAGGTTTGGTCACCTAATTACGTGCGAAAGAAGAAGAAATTCTTATTGAAAGCCCCTTTCTCCGGAACCGCCTGGTTGTCAATATTGTGATTCTCAGAATATTATTTGTGAATAATTAATTATTGATTCATATGATGAGAAAAATATTGATTTTATGTGGATATAGATGGAGAAAATTTTTATTGTGACAATTGTTGAAAATTGAAATTTTATCTTTTCCGATAAAATAATTCATTTAAATATATTATTATATGTTAATAATATAATAATGGTGATATTTTTACAACTAATATGGGATATATGAGTATACGAGGAGGAAGAGTATTTTTTTGTTGCAATAAATGTTTAAAACATGTTAAACATGCTCAATTGGACCCCATTTATCGATCGAAATTTGATTATAAACTTGTAAAATTGCCCGTTTGTGGATTTCGGTCAATTTCTATTTGAATTTGGAAAAACTTTCTTCTGGAAAGTTGTAGAGAATTGAATTTCCTATAAAAATCATGAGATTCGAATTTTCTGATGAAAGGGCTATTTATTATGAATTATTGAAGTTCAAAGTTCAAACAATTGATTTTTGGAAGTTTAAAATATTTAAAATTAGAAAACATTTTTTCTTACTTTTTCTAGAATGTGGCATGTGTTTGATGGCTGAAATCAGATTCTAGGCATGTGTAGAATATTTATATAATTATATTATTAATTTATTAAATTTTCGCTTTGGTGTTCTAAGCAATTTCCTATAAATAGGTGCTTAGGTTAGAATTGAAAATCACACCGAAACTCAAGTTTTCTCTATATTATCGAGCGTATTCTTGTGAGTATTTTGAGTATACTTTGAGTATTGCTATATACGGTGCAAGTCCAAGTCATAGCCTTTATATCCCAGTTTTAAATAAAGTCTCTTGATCTTTCGAGGTAAGGGATGTTATTTTCTTTTCAAATGATATTATTTCTTCAATATCATTATCTTTGAAATATTGGTTGAAACTTTTATCAAATTTGAAACTTTTTCATGTCTCTGAGGTTACTATTCATGAGTTACTATTCACGAGTTACTATTCATGAGTTACTATTCACGAAAGTTACTATTCACGAAAGTGCTATTCATGAAGCGTGAAGATGTTTTTTGTGGAATTTCTATCTTTTGGTGTCTGAGTTACTATTCACGATATCTGAAGACTATTCACGATACTCTGACTATTCACCGAAAAAATAAAATTTCTTCTTTTGTCAAAATATCTATTCGGATACTAGCTTTGATTGTATCCATGTTTTGATCATTCTTGAATTTTACACCACTATGATTATTTTGAGGTATCTTTTGAACATGGATAAAACAAAGTACGAATCCTTAATCCTTAATCCTTGTCATTTTGTTTCACTAGATTCGCTTTTTTAAAATATTTTTCATCATCCTCGGTCTTAAATGATGATATTATTGAATATCTTTGGCTGTAGTGCAAAGATGAATGATTTCTAAAGAATATCTTTGGCTCAGAGGTGCAAAGATGAACAGGTGTTTAGATGAACATGACCAACTGATGAATATCTTTGGCCTGTAGTGCAAAGTTGAATATGTGATTCCGTGATATATATTGATTGATGTTACGGGGATAAAAGATGAGACGATGAACTTTTAAATTCATACATGGAAGATAGTAGTTTGCATTCTCTACTTAACTCTTCTAATGAATTATTATTTCCGCTGCGAATATTGATTTAAAATTTGTTGTCTATTGTATTCTATTAGATTTTTCCCTGTTGAAGACTAACGGTAATTTTTTGTATATTATCTTAGTCATAATATTCTTTACTGAGCTAGTTGAGCTCACCCTTTTCCTTTTTGTTCCATTTTTCTCAGGAGGCGAGAATATAGCGAGTACGAGTCGGGGTATGGAATGAAGGTTCTAGAGAAAGTTGTTTGGTAGTCCTCACCATTTTTGTAAAATAATGTATCAATAAATGTGATGAGGATTTCTTTGAGTATAGATATTATCTAGAAGATAATATTTGTATTTAAACTCACGCTTTCTTTGTTGTAATAATAAAGTTGTAGTTGTTTCTGTACCATGTATTGACAACTCAGAATGGGTGATGTATACCTATTTTGGGGGCATCACAGAGGCGCTCAAGGCAGGACCGTTCGTACGGGTCCTTTAAGCGTAGATGCTATGAGTGGGTTGTTGAGTGACCCCATGCCCGCTGATGTGAGAGTCAGGGATCGCATTCTTCAGCGATTGTTCCTGATGATTATCAGGGGTTGTTTCATAGCAGACAACTCTTCCACTGTGTCATTCGCTTTGATTAGCGCCACTCAGGAGGTGGACCGTATTGGAGAGTATGATTGAGGCTCCTACACCTTTGCCTATTTCCTCAGGGGAATGCGCATGCGTTCACAATGCTTGACAGAGGCTTGGTTAGGATTTTACCCGTTTCTGCTGGTGAGTATTTCTCTTTTGATTTCCCATGTACAGGTTAAGAGTGTTCACTAATAGTAGATGTTTGCCTTTATGTTAGCAGTTTTGGGCCTATGAGAGGCTCCCATGTTTGCGTCCTATGAGTGTGTTAGGTTTAGAGACCTATCCACAAGGACGACGATGGCATCACTCCATATTGGCAGAGGTTCTTGTAGCTGAGGGTTTCACTCATTGTCGCTTACAGTTGGAGTTGTTGACAGCTGATGTCATCACTTGGGAACACTTGACCATTGGATTTGAGGATGGATTCTCGACTGGTGTCGAGCACGTGATATCCACCCGTAGGATTCCTCTCTTCACAGATAGAGGATGGGAGCTCTATTTAGGAGAGCGTGCTATTAGGATCACCACAGGAGAGATTTGTGTACCGATCTTACCTCTTGCTAGGCGTTATTGGCCTATGTTGCAGTCGCCTATTGATGATATCTGATTGATGGGCATTGACGGCTACTCTTTGTTAGAGGGTTCACTTACCTAAGAGGCATTATACCGCTGGTGGTCCCCATGTACCATTGAAGCCTAGACCCGCGCCACTCAGTTCATGGGGGATATGATTCTTGGATCCGTGATGATGACGAATTGGATGACCTGTGTCTGAGATTCGACTTATTTGACAAAGATTGACAGCTTGACCCGACAGTTGGACCGGGCACATTTTTTCATCCAGCATTTGGGTAGAAATCCTTCAGAGGCAGATACTTTTGATACTTCCAACTCAGGTGCTGGCCCCTCAGGTGACCCATATGGCTTTGTCGGTGCATATCTTCCACTGTATAGGCCTGACATCCCTAGTTGATGGAGATCCAGTGACTCAAGAGGAGTTACATCTTGGACATGATTGATGATGTAGATATTGACACCATTGTCTTCTTTTGATGTGTATTCTCATTATATCTTTTGATAGGCCTCTGTTAGATACTGGGTGATTGTGCCCCATTCTCGCTATATCTTTTGATATGCCTCTGTTAGTAGTAGGACGGTTGTGGCCCATTTCCCTATATTTTTTAGTTGTATAGAGATGATGTATTTAGATGATGATGTACTTAGGAATGTATGTACTGTTTTCCATTTCCTACATCAAATTGTCATCTATTATTCGTTAGGCATGTATCATGTTATGCATATGTATGTATATCCAGAGATATTCAGCATTGACCCCTGGATGGTCTTATGATACGGCCCACACAGATGTCTTCTTTAACAGTCAGCCTTATTGATCACACCCCACCAGTATTGGTGGCATCCCGTCTAAGATCTTGGTATGATAGTATGTCACCTCCAGATAGGGTGACTGTAGATCAACTATTACAGCATTCCATAACCCTCCTAATGTTTCAGGTTCCCTCGGGCTTTGTAGATGGCATGCTAGATCATTGGGTACCAGATAGGCAGGTTTTCCGGTTTGGGACCCAGGAGTTGACTCCTACATTAGAGGAGTATGAGCGGTTGATGGCTTTGCCCTTAGGCATACCTTGCGCTCAGATGACTATTGGAGATATGCGCCGGTAGTTCATGACCCATTATTGTCCCAACGTTTTCGATAGACAGATTTGGCTCATTCGACAGCTATGTGCGACACTCCAGGGATTTTACCACACCAGAGGATCAGTGGCATGTGGCCAGAGTAGATGTGCTTGTGATGTGTGTAGTGGCGTATGTATACATACCACAGTATATGGATGAGCTGGACATCGGTGTTATCACGGCTGTGAGAGCTCTTAGGGAGGGTCATACCATTGTTCCGATGATTGTGGCGAGACGTTGAGATCAGCCATGTTTTGTCATACATATCCTGCAGGTGTATTTATAGGCAGCTCGGTCATGTTGTATGTGTGGTTCATGTCACACTTGAGATCGATCGGCACGTTCCGACGACATGGGTACTATTTTTCCCATTTAGATAGCTATGTCCTATTCCTTTCAGCCAGCGGAGTGTGTAAACGCATCATCCTGGTCGATATTTTTGGCAGGGATTAGAGATCCATTTGACATTCTATCATGTACAGGGCTCAATTCACCCTACAACTTTATTACTCATGCTATTGGCATGGATTATCTCCCTCTGGCTGGTTTGAGGGGCATTGTAATACCCGAGAATTTTCACGTCTTATTAAATGAATATATTAATGAAAATGAATATTTATTGCGATATAAATGATTTTGTGTTATGAGATGAGTTAACTCAATTATATTAAATAATTGAATAATTGAGAATATATGGAATTTGTGATGAACTCGTTGAAAGCCTTGTGTGGCACGGTGATGGGAGATATTAATAATGATATTAATCGACGAAGGAATTATTAAGTTTACAATTAAATTATATTAATTGTTACTTGTTATTGTAGAATATTAATTAATTATTAATGGTGATTAATTAATGATATATGATTATTAATTATTATTATGAGTAAAGTAAATTGCATAATTAGAATGGTATTATTCAATTAATTTATGTGTGTAAGACATGTGATATTATATAGTTCTTACATTAAGAAGAAAATGTGATGTGACACATTAACATAACTATGTAATATATATAAACTATAAAGTGTAGGAATTATAAGTTACATAAACAATTGTTTATGTGACAATAAGCATGTGGAAACATTAAAAGATGTACTCATCAAAGAATTTCAAACTATTCCAATAAGTGAGTATAACTGGAATAATAAAGTTTTAAGGGGATATTAATTACTAGTGGTTAATTAAATGGAGTCTATACATATTATAAATAATAATTAGATTAGAATAATGTACATGAATTATATGATGTGAATACATAAATAATCCCTAACTTCCATTATGTAGTAGCATTAACACATTAAAATTATATTTTGGGAACAAAATAAGCATTATAAACATAGTTGCTGAGATTTAAAATTCGTGTCCCATATTAAGAATCCCAAACAGTGATGCACAGTGGCCTACTCCTTCATTTTGTAAACTCCAGCAAAACCAAAAGGCTACAATCCATCGTGATGATGGCTATGGGATGGTGGTTGGCCAACTCCCTTCTACCCATTATTCTATTCAAATTTCTAGTGAATCAAACCATGGTGTAAGGCCATGAACTGGGCAATAAATTCTCTATCTATAGTACCCTCCTCTTCTCATTATTTATTGTTAAGATTGTTTGATAAATATACATTGAGAGGGAGAGTAGCTGAGCATTTGGTTAGTGCTTTGAGGAATTCAATTAAGCATCAAGAGGTATAATTTATGTTTATGTTCCTAATTTTGAAGTTTGGTCAAATTCTAGTAATTGTTGAATTCTCTATTAATTAGTATGGATTAGCATGCCATTGTGTTATCTGAGCTTGTATACATGTTTAGGAGCTTTACAGTTGTCTGGTTATAGGTTTGTCATGGGTTGTGATGAAGCTCTGCAGAAGCAGAGCCTTCATTTCTTTGTTCTGCTCGAAGTGGCGCGGCAGTTGTAATATCCCAAAAAAAATAATAATATTAAATTTATATTCTTAAAACATATTGTTTGGACTTTGTCATTTATTTGGGTCAAACTAGTTATTTAATTTGTGTGGGCTAATAAATATTAATAAGTGATAGGTAAATTAATTTAGTACAATTTGGGCTTTAAAATTTATTGGGTTTAATTTATATTTGTGGGTAATAATAAATCCTATTTAAGTTAGGAGAGTTAATATTTAATAAATTAATAACTAAACCTAATCTTACTTTCATTATACGAATTGAGGGAAAGAGAGGAAGAGAGAAGTGGCGGCTGGAGACGGAAGATAAATTAACAATCAACAGTGGAAATTAACTCAGGTTAGTATATTTTGATTTGAGAATCACTTTTATAGTATTTATCACATGAGTATTGGTACGATGATGAATGAATTAAGGAATTTTTTGATAATTCTCAAGGAGAATGAATCATGTATGAATTCTGCAAGTGGTGTATATATAAGGGTATAAATTTTGGCAACACCTTGTTTGGAACGAAAGGCACTATAGTTATTATATATATTTATGCATGGCTTGAAATCAGAAGTTTGAAAGAAGAAAAAAAAACTATCCTGAAGCTTCTTTTTTTTTGGGGCAATTATATATGTATGTTATGTATGATTGATGACCACTGGTGCAAATATTTAAAGTAAAAAAAACGTATACTAACATGTTGGTCAAATAATTTAGTTAACAAAATTTAATTTGGATGAATTCTCTTGTCCAATAATAAGTGGTTATATGAATATTATAAAAATAATAAAGTATATTAATAGGACAATATAATTGGTTAATTGAAACATGACAGTAGTAACTATAAGATGTGAAAATATTGATGATTAATAGAATTATAAAAGTTAATGACTATTAAAAGTAATGTATAATTTTATTAGACTTATAATTAATTAATTTATTCTTTTAATTAGTTCGAACGGAGTGAGTCTAAACGGATCATAATTGGATTATAATCTGGGTTATACTTTACTTAATTTAGGTTCAGATTCCGTACTCTTTCAGCGATACTCTTGTTAAATTTGATTTGTTCGTTTATTTCCTTATTTCGAATTATGTTATGATTTCACATAATTGTTTCCTGTGAAATAAATATATTAGTTTCATTTTGGAGTTGATACGCATGACTCGTATTTGTACTCTTTGAATTAGGATATCATGTTTAGTATTTATTTTTGATAATTGTAGAGCGGTACATGTTGCTACCTTCTTTTTGAGACCTCGTGACTATAATTTGATTTGGTTCAACATGTATATATAGAACCCTTTTTTATTGGTATTATGTCGCATGTGTTGTGACATATTATTTTTGTTAGAATATACCATAGGGTATACTTGAGCTATAACCACCTGTGGGGGTACCATAGGCATGTCGTCTTGGCACAAGAGGCATGACACTTTCCGCGACGGTGTGATTAGTCCACGGCGTCTCCGTTTTGGGCTCGGAGGAAGTGGGCCATTTGGTGTTTTGTTGTTGTGGGGCGCATGGGTTAATCAGAACGCCCAAAATCCGGTCTATCTTCACACCCGAATTCCGTACGTCACGAGTACATCCTTCATCCAACATACATCATTATATACCGAAATATAACAACATACACTCTCAAATCCCAGATTCTGGAAACCTTATAACCTTTTTCATTACAAATAATAATAAAATACATTATTCATTTCATCTTACAAGAGTGACTTTTATCCGCCACCAAGGATACATAATAGTTCATTAGACTAGTCTATTGTTCAGTTTTATCTTTCTACATTACAAGTCTTCATTTGATCTTCTCGCTTATTCACCTTCTGACTGGTACTTCATATGGATACCATCCGCTTGATCTTTACGGGATCTTTAAGTTCTTCTAATCTTGTTCGCTAAAAATTGTTTTTCATTTAAAGCAAGAGTGAGCATTCAATTTCCCAGCAAGTCATAACAGTTGAACAAACAACTTCATAATTAAAACATTTCTTTAGAACTTCTATAACCGAACAAAGGTTATGAAGCAGCTTGAATAATAGGAATAGTCTTGATTCCTATCATCTTAAAACATCAATCATTTTCACTTTGAAATACTTTCATTCCTCTACCTTTTTCGTACACATCCTGTCTGGCTAGAATCATTAGCACAAACTTAACAATAACGATTCATGTATAAACAGATCATACTTGTATTGAACAGCTCAATCACAGAATAATTCATATCATAGAAACACCGAAGTGTTCAAACTGTGGCTCAAGGCCTCATACGTTCTACCACATTGTACAAATATCGCACATTCACACATAAACAAGACTTCTCAACTACAACATCTGAGAAATCTAAGAAACTAATATTCATGTAATATGAATAAAGTTAGGAAACTTGCCTTACGCCCAGCTACAGCTTACGCCGAACTGTTCATTTCAATTCCTATATAACACATAAGGATAAAACATAAACACCAATTAGTCATATATTGAACTTACGCATTGGTTTACTTAGCTTTACTTCTTAGGGTTCGCGCTCTTGTAATATAAGTTTATGCGACTAACTTCCTTTACCAGTTTACGGCTTTATGACATACGGAGATGTCTTACTCAAAACGTTCATCATCTTGGATGATTTATATTCTTATCTTATCCGAACCATTAAACTTAATGTTCGTTAAAGTCAATTTCATATTTCTTACGGCTTTCTGACAACTAAATGTCATCCCTCCAGATTTATTCTTTATCGACTCACATTTGGCTTTCATAAATCTTATTACCGTTTGTTACGACTTTCTTGATAATTCAAATCTTATTAATACATTCATTATCTTTTACATGAATCCCATGTTCATTACTCGTTCTTAGTGTCGAAGCCATACTGATCGTTGTATGCTAAGATCGCTCGTCCATTGCAACAATGTTGCGTTCACAGCATCTATACACTACTCACTTATCTCTCATTATCATGTCATAACATCGAAATGTTATTCATTACCCTCGTCACTCAACGTCTAAGGAGTCACAATCATAGCAATCCCTCATGTTCGTTCATTGCGACTACGGTCCCCGGACATCGGTTACGTAATCCCGTGATTAAATTCTTTGTCATTTAATCTTGTTTAATCTATATGTTCAACCTTTAATAAAGGTTTACATCACTTGATTAAGTGTTACATTAGTTGAATATTATACTCTTTATCGTCCCTTACATTTCCCCCAAGAGCTGAGCATTTAAAAGCTTATCTCTGGCTTTTTCAACAACAACTTCGGCCGCTTTCCTCCACTTTTGTTATCTCTCTCACGCCACGACGCGAGTTAGCGAACTCGACCCCGATTCAGCATTTAGCCGTGCTACACTCTACAAGGCATGACTGTAAGACCCCAACTTATTATTAATGAAATTTAATTTTCTCTATTTATTATTTTGAAATAATAAGGGTTGATTTGATTAATGTGGATAGTTAGGGGTAAAATACGCAAATATTTCAAAATAAGCAAGTGGTTATAAAATATTCATTGTTGTCGGGGAATATTCGTTTGGTCGTGGAATATTAAATGCTTGCCGGGGAATATTCGTGACGACCAGCAAGCCCAATGTGTGGGCCCATAACTGAAGCGATTGGATGAAGAAAATGACAAATATAAGTTGTTTAAAAATAACGGCGTAGTTATTACCATTAATACTTATTAAAATACCCATGGTTTAAAACACGAGAGCACCAGTATTGCACCAATTATTGATTCTTACGTGAAGGCACTACTCAATAATGGTTACGATAATTATTTATTCGATATTTTATTGAGTTAATAATTCTTTATTGATATTTTATATTCTTGTTGTTTCAATAATTGTCATTACACAAGATTTTTCATTATCGAAGCAATAATTCATATTATCCGAATAATATTATTAGATAACATTATTGGCAATGTCTAGAAAGTTCTGGTCTAAGGAGAGGTTTGGTCACCTAATTGCGCCAAGAAGAAGAAATTCTTATTGGAAAGCCCCTCTTCCTGAACCGCACTGTTGTCAATATTGTGATTCTCATAATATTATTTGTGAATAATTAATTATTGATTCATATGATGAGAAAATATTGATTTTATGTGGATATAGATGGAGAAAATTTTATTGTGACAATTGTTGAAAATTGAAATTTTATCTTTTCTCGATAAAAATACTTCATTTAAATATATTATTATATGTTAATAATATAATAATGGTGATATTTTTACAACGAATGTGGGATATATGAGTATACGAGGAGGAAGAGTATTTTTGTTGCAATAAATGTTTAAAACATGTTAAACATGTCTATGTGGACCCCATTTATCGATCGAAATTTGATTATAACTTTAAAAAAGCGCCAGGTTTGTGGATTTCGGTCAATTTCTATTTGGAATTTGGAAAAACTTTCTTCTGCAAAGTTGTGGAGAATTGAATTTCCTATAGAAACTCGCAAGATTCGAATTTTGTGATGAAAGGGCTATTTATTGTGAATTATTGAAGTTCCGAAGCTCCGAAATAATTGATTTTTGGAAGTTTTAATTATTATTTTAAAGAAAAACGTTTTTTTGCATTTAAGTGGGCTAACATGTGATATTAATTGCTAAAATCAGATCTTCAAAGATGGGCTAAGGAAATTTATAATATATAAATATTTTATTAAATTTTCTACTTTGGTGTTCTAAGCATTTTCATATAAATAGGGTGCTTAGGTTAGAATTGAAAATCACACCA
The DNA here is from genome assembly GCA_020205615.1 of Panax quinquefolius. Lineage (NCBI taxonomy): Eukaryota > Viridiplantae > Streptophyta > Magnoliopsida > Apiales > Araliaceae > Panax > Panax quinquefolius. The sequence goes on along the minus strand of CM035172.1, from coordinate 78,632,751 downwards.
GAAGCTGAAGTTTTCTCTCTCTATATTATCGAGCGTATTCTTTTGAGTATTTTGAGTATACTTTGAGTATTGTTAGACGGTCTGCAAGTTCCTTCAAAGACTATACCCTAGTTATTCCACCAAAGTACTAATCTTTCGAGGTAAGGGATGTTATTTTCTTCTCAAATGATATTATTTCTTCAATATCATTATGCTGAAATATTGGTTGGAACTTTTTATCAAATTTAGAACTTTTTCATGTCGGGGTTACTATTCATGAGTTACTATTCATGAGTTACTATTCACGAGTTACTATTCACGAGTTACTATTCACGAGTTACTATTCATGAAGCGTGAAGATGTTTTTTGGGAAATTTCTATCTTTTGGTGTCGGAGTTACTATTCACGTATACGGCACTATTCACGTATACGGCACTATTCACCGAAAAATGAAATTTCTTCTTTTTGTCCAAAATATCTATTCTGGATACTAGCTTTGATTGTATCCATGTTTTGATCATTCTTGAATTTTACACCACTATGATTATTTTTGAGGTATTTTTGGACATGAATAAAACAAAGTACGAATCCTTAATCCTTAATCCTTAATCCTTATCATTTTGTTTCACTGGATTCGTTTCTTTAAAAATATTTTTTATCATCCTCAGTCTTAAATGATGATATTATTGAATATCTTTGGCCTGTAGTGCAAAGATGAATGATTTCTGAAGAATATCTTTGGCATGTAGTGCAAAGATGAACAGGTGTTTAGATGAACATGACCAACTGATGAATATCTTTGGCCTGTAGTGCAAAGATGAATATGTGATTCCAGATATATATTGATTGATGTTACAGGGATAAAAGATAGATGATGAACTTTTAAATTCATACATGGAAGATAGTAGTTTGCATTCTCTACTTAACTCTTCTAATGAATTATTATTTCATTGCGAATATTGATTTAAAATTTGTTGTCTATTGTATTCTATTAGATTTTTCCTGTTGAAGACTAACGGTAATTTGTTGTATATTATCTTAGTCATAATATTCTTTCTTGAGCTAGTTGAGCTCACCCTTTCCTTTTTGTTCCATTTTTCTCGGGGAGGCGAGAATATAAGCGATGCAAGCCTGGGGTATGGAATGAAGGTTCTAGAGAAAGTTGTTTAGTAGTCCTCACCATTTTTGTAAAATAATGTATCAATAAATGTGATGAGGATTTCTTTGAGTATAGATATTGTCTAGAAGATAATATATGTATTTAAACTCACACTTTTCTTTGTTGTAATAATAAAGTTGTAGTTATTTACATGCATCATGTATTGACAAATTAGAATGGGTGATGTATACCTATTTTGGGGGCGCCACAGTTGGTATCGAGCTTAGGGATATGATCTCTGGCGGAGATCGGGAATAGAACTAGGGGGAGAGACGAGTAAATCCTTTGCTAGTGTGTCCTACCTAAGCTTATTTTTTAGTTGGTCAAGATATAGGGATATTATGTGATATATTGATTTCCTTAATTAACCCTTGTTTTATGACGATTTGAGAATGTCGATGAGAATATTAACAATAGAAATGAGATCGTGGAGACGCTTTGTACTCACCAACGAGGAGAGCGTGCAACAGTCGGGCAATGTTCCTCCCGTGAACAACACCACCGAAAGCGAGATGATGAGCGAGGGATGTTTAGAAGCTTTTTGCGCTTCATGCAAAATCGACGAGGAGACTCGTGTTCAAAATACGAGGAGGAAATGATAGCAATTCACGGGTTGTCACAACCAAGCGATTCAAAGAGTTGGGACCACCGAATTTAAGGGAAAGCGAGATCCGATCATGCCGGCGAAACATGGGTCAAACAAATTACCAAGATATTCGATGTCTTGGAATGCACGGAGGAGGAACAGAAGGTTCCATTCGCCACCTTTATGTTCCGTGGCGAAAGCGGACTCTTGGTGGGAGTCGTGAAGCGTACCCATCCAAACCTTCAAAGATGTCTTGGGAGATGTTTGAAACTATTTAATGACAAATACTTTCACGAAAGTGTTCGTCTATATGAAGGAAGTGGAGTTTATTAGATCTGCGGTAGAACAACATGACCGTGTGTCTCGATCAAGGCAAAGTTTGCGAGTTATCCGTGTTTGCACCTCATTTGGTGGAGAATGAGGAACGATGACGCGGATGTTTCTTAGAGGTTTGAAACCCGATACGTCGATATCTCATTTCTCATAAATTTTCTCTCTATTCGAGATGTTGTAAATGAGGCTCAATTATTAGGCGAGATAACGAGTACGGTCAACCGAGGGACCACAACCGAGGATCGTGCCGAGATAGCGATCAATGAATAATGATAACCAATGGAGAAAGAAACAGACGGACAGAAATGGTAACCACTCTGGTGGTAATCATGGCCATGAAAATAGAAGAAGCGAGTCGGAGGAGATTTTAAAAGAGGAGATTTAACAACGACCATATATGAAGACAGCAAAGTCTGCAAAGAATCGGTTCTAAGGGAGAGAACGACCACCCATATATGTTACAAATGCGAAAAAGAGGGACATATCGACCAAACCGCCTAACAACAGTTCAAGGTATGCTATAATTGTGGAAAGGAAGGACATATCGCTCGAGATTGTATGCAGATAGCGAAACCTAGTTCAATGAGGACGGTGACTCAAAAAGCGTCGTCCCAAAAAGTCAAAGTCAACGATTCCGGAAGAGCGTTTGTTGTGATCGGTCAAAATGCGAGGAACCCAAACGAGGTGATCACGGGTAAGCTATTTATAAATTCTTGCGAAGTTTATACCTTACTTGATACGGGTGCTACCCATTCATTTATCTCTCCCTTGTGCTCAACGTTTAAACTTGACTCGGAGAAATTAGACTTTGACCTATCTCTGTGGAAACTCCGTTAGAGAAACTTTCATCACATCCACTATTTATAAATCTTGTTTGATTCAAGTTGGCACCATCACCTTACACATTGACCTTATCTCTTTAAAGATACTTGCTTTTGATGTGATTTTAGGGATTGATTGGTTAACTACTCATCATGCCAAAATTGATTATTTTCGTAAGGTTGTTAGTTTTCATATTCCTAACCAACCTGTTGTATGATTTCAGCAACTAAACCATTAAAATCAATCAATCGTCATATCTAATCATAAAGCTATTCGCTTATTGAAAAACGGATGTCAAGCTTTCTTAGCCCATGTTATGAATTTGAATAAAGACACGTCAAATTTGAATAATATTCCTGTTGTTATTAACTTTCCTGACGTATTTCCTGAAGAACTTCCCGGTCTACCCCCGTAACGTGAAGTTGAATTCTTTATTGATCTTGAACTCGTACAAAGCCCATTTCTAAAACCCCATATCGAATGGCTCTATTGAACTTCGAGAGTTAAAGGTCCAACTACGAGGAATTGTTGGACATCGGTTTCATTCGTCCTAGTACATCTCCTTGGGGTGCTCTGTTTTATTCAGTAAGAGAAGAAAGACGGAGTATGCGACTTTGTATTGACTATCGGAATTGAACCATGTCACCATCAAGAATAGGTATCCTCTACCTCGTATTGATGACTTGTTTGACCAAATTTCAAGGGCACAATTCTTTTCAAAAATCGATCTTCGCTTGGATATCATCAAATTGAAGATTAGAATCGAGGATATTCCAAAGATCGCCTTTAGAACTCGATGCGGGCATTATGAATTCTTAGTCATGTCTTTCGATCGACTAATGCTCTTCATGACTTTCATGGATATGATGAACCGAGTATTCAAGGAATATTTGGATCGATTCGTTGTTGTTTTTATTGATAACATCCTCATATATTCCAAAAGTCGTGAAGATCATGAGCACCATTTGAAATTTGGTACTCCAAAGGCTTCGTGAAAACAAACTATATGCCAAATTGAAGAAATGCGAGTTACGGCTTGAGGAAGTATCATTCCTTGGGCACGTGGTGTCGAAACATGGAGTATCTGTTGATCCGACGAAGATTGAAGCAATACAAAGTTGGGAGCAACCAAGTCGGTGGATCAAGTCACGTAGCTTTTTGGGCTTAAATTTGGTTATTATCGAGATTCGTGGAAGGGTTTTCTCGAATCGCTACTCCATTAACTCAAATAACTTCGGAAGGATACAAAATTGTTTGGAGTGAAGAATGCGAGAAGAGTTTCCAAGAGCTTAAGAGGAGACTTATTTCTAAGACTGTTCTAACAATACCATCCGGTTCGGATGGATTTGTTATCTCACAATGATGCTTGCTTCGAGCAAAGGGTTAGGATGTGTTCTCATGCAACGTGGGAAAGTCATAGCCTATGCCTCGCGACAACTTAAAGAGTATGAGAGGAATTATCCTACTCATGATCTAGAGTTAGCGATGATCGTTTTCGCTGCACTGAGATATGGAGGCACTATCTATATTGGGAGAAAGTGGAGATATATTCGCACCATAAAAGCCTTAAATATTTCTTCACTCAAAAGAACTCAACACGCTAGCAATGACGTTGGCTCGAGCTATTGAAGACTACGACCACACTATTCAATACCATCCCGGAAAGGTGAACGTGGTAGGCGACGCGTTGAGTAGAAGATCATATCACGAGGAACGAGTGCGATGATGTCAAGTATACGCGTAGAGCCAACTTTAATAGAAAAAGTTAAGGTTGCTCAAGCCACCGAATCCGGAGCGATATGCGTATGAAGAAGAAAGTACAAGAAGGAGCTATTCCTAAGCGAGAATTGATGAAGAAGGAATACTTGAGTCCACTCTAGACTTTGTGTTCCCTAACGACTCGATTTGAAGTACAAGATTATGATGGAGGCACACAATACACCATTTGCAATCCATCCTGGAAGTACTAAAATGTATCGTGATCTTCGACATACATTTTGGTGGAACAATATGAAGAGAGAGATTGCAAAGTTTATCTCAATGTGTTTAACTTGTCAACGTGTAAAGTGAGCATCCGGTACCTAAGGGTCCGTTGCAACCACTTGAGATTCGAAATGGAAGTGGGAACACATTACCATGGATTTTGTTACGGGTCTTCCTACGGTTTCTCAAGGCATCAATGCTATTTGGGTTATTGTTGATAGATTAACCAAGTCTCGCTCATTTCTTGCCGATCGGAGACTTATTCCCTTGAACGTCTTGCTAGTATGTGCGTGAATCGATTGTGAGGTTTGCATGGCATGCCTCAGTATCCATAGTTTTGGATCGTGACCCAAGATTCACTTCAAGATTTTGGGTTAGCTTGCAAAAAGCTATGGGCACAGATTTGCGATTTAGTTGACATACCATCCTCAAGCAGACGGACAATCAAAAAGGACTATTCAAACTCTTGAAGATCTATTAAGACTCATGTCCTAGACTTCAAGGCGGTTGGGATAAGTATTTACCATTGGTGGAATTCTCCTACAACAACGATTATCGAGTGCAAGTATAGGTGTGGCTCCATTTGAAGCATTATATGGGCGAAAGTGTCGCTCTCCAATATGTTGGGATGAGGTGGGTGAAGCAACATTGTTGGGACCCGAGTTAAATACGTATGACTCACGAAAAAGATCCAAATGATTCGACAACGTATACAAATGGCACAAGATCGACAAAAGAGTTATGCGGATCTTCATCGAAAGGACGTGGAATTTAGTGTAGGGGATCATGTATTGTTGCGAGTTGCTCCATGGAAGGGAGTTACAAGATTTGGGAAGAGAGGAAAGCTCAATCCATGATTTATTGGTCCATTTCAAATTCTTGACCGAGTAGGAAATGTAGCCTATAGACTTGCGTTACCTCCAAGTATGTCTCGTGTTCATAATGTGTTTCACATATCTCGTATTTCAGAAATATGTGAAAGACCCGAACCACGTTATAGAATTAGAACCCACGAAATAGCCAAGACTTAACGTATGAGGAGGTACCATCAAGAACTTGGATAGGAAGGAGCATGTCCCTACGCCAAGAAAGGTCATACCACAAGTTAAAGTTTTGTGGAGGAATCATGCTTTAGAGGAAATGATCCGGGAATTGGAAACGGAAATGAAAGCAAGGTATCCTCACCTTTTCAAAACACCAGTGCGTGACGTCAATTTCGAGGATGAAATTTCATAAGGAGGGAGGTTGTAAGACCCCAACTTATTATTAATGAAATTTAATTTTCTCTATTTATTATTTTGAAATAGTAAGGGTTGATTTGATTAATGTGGATAGTTAGGGGTAAAATCACGCAAATATTTCAAAATAAGCAAGTGGTTATAAAATATTCATTGTTGTCGGGGAATATTCGTTTGGTCGTGGAATATTAAATCTTCGTCGGGAATATTCATGCGACGGTAGCAACCATGTGTGGGCCCATAACTGAAAGCGATTGGATGAAGAAAACGACAAATATAAGTTGTTTAAAAAATAACAGAAGTAGTTATTTACCATTAATACCGTTAAAATACCCAAAGGTTAAAACACGGAAGCCACCGGTATTGCACCAATTATTGATTCTTACGTGAAGGCACTACTCAATAATGGTTACGATAATTATTGCTTCGATTTTTATTGAGTTAATAATTCTTTGCGTTGATATTTTATATTGTTGTTGTTTCAATAATTGTCATTACACAAGATTTTTTATTATCGAAGCAATAATTCATATTATCTCAATAATATTATTAGATAACATTATTGGCAATGTCTAGAAAGTTCTCATCTAAGGAGAGGTTTGGTCACCTAATTGCGCTACCAAAGAAGAAGAAATTCTTATTGAAAGCCCCTCTTTCCTGAACCTGCACGGTTGTCAATATTGTGATTCTGTAATATTATTTGTGAATAATTAATTATTGATTCATATGATGAGAAAAATATTGATTTTATGTGGATATAGATGGAGAAAATTTTATATTGTGACAATTGTTGAAAATTGAAATTTTATCTTTTTCTCGATAAAATAATTCATTTAAATATATTATTATATGTTAATAATATAATAATGGTGATATTTTTACAACGAATGTGGGATATATGAGTATACGAGGAGGAAGAGTATTTTTGTTGCAATAAATGTTTAAAACATGTTAAACATGTCATTGGACCCCATTTATTGACCGAAATTTGATTATAACTTTAAAAAATCGCCTGGTTTGTGGATTTCGGTCAATTTCTATTTGGAATTTGGAAAAACTTTCTTCGCAAAGTTGTGGAGAATTGAATTTCCTATAAAAACTCATAGAGATTCAAATTTTGTGATGAAAGGGCTATTTATTGTGAATTATTGAAGTTCAAGCTCAAAATAATTGATTTTGGAAGTTTTAATTATTATTTTAAAGAAAAACGTTTTTTTGCATTTAAGTGGGCTAACATGTGATATTAATTGCTAAAATCAGATCTTCAAAGATGGGCTAAGGAAATTTATAATATATAAATATTTTATTAAATTTTCTACTTTGGTGTTCTAAGCATTTTCATATAAATAGGGTGCTTAGGTTAGAATTGAAAATCACACCAGAAACTGAAGTTTTCTCTCTCTATATTATCGAGCGTATTCTTGTGAGTATTTTGAGTATACTTTGAGTATTGTTAGACGGTGCAAGTTCCCTTCAGCACTATACCCGGTATTCCAGCTAGAAGTACTAATCTTTCGAGGTAAGGGATGTTATTTTCTTCTCAAATGATATTATTTCTTCAATATCATTATGCTGAAATATTGGTTGGAACTTTTTATCAAATTTGGAACTTTTTCATGTCGGGGTTACTATTCATGAGTTACTATTCATGAGTTACTATTCACGAGTTACTATTCATGAGTTACTATTCACGAGTTACTATTCACGAGTACTATTCATGAAGCGTGAAGATGTTTTTTGGGAAATTTCTATCTTTTGGTGTCGGAGTTACTATTCACGTATACGGCACTATTCACGTATACGGCACTATTCACCGAAAAAATGAAATTTCTTCTTTTTGTCCAAAATATCTATTCTGGATACTAGCTTTGATTGTATCCATGTTTTGATCATTCTTGAATTTTACACCACTATGATTATTTTTGAGGTATTTTTGGACATGAATAAAATAAAGTACGAATCCTTAATCCTTAATCCTTGTCATTTTGTTTCACCGGATTCGCTTCTTTAAAAATATTTTTCATCATCCTCGGTCTTAAATGATGATATTATTGAATATCTTTGGCCCAGAAAAAGATGAATGATTTCAAAGAATATCTTTGGCATGTAGTGAGATGAACAGTGTTTAGATGAACATGACCAATCGATGAATATCTTTGGCTGTAGTGCAAAGATGAATATGTGATTCCGATATATATTGATTGATGTTACAAGGATAAAAGATAGACGATGAACTTTTAAATTCATACATGGAAGATAGTAGTTTGCATTCTCTACTTAACTCTTCTAATGAATTATTATTTCATTGCGAATATTGATTTAAAATTTGTTGTCTATTGTATTCTATTAGATTTTTCCTGTTGAAGACTAACGGTAATTTGTTGTATATTATCTTAGTCATAATATTCTTTTCTTGAGCTAGTTGAGCTCACCCTTTTCCTTTTTGTTCCATTTTTCTCGGAGGCGAGAATATAAGCGAGTACTAGCCTGGGTATGGAATGAAGGTTCTAGAGAGTTGTTTAGTAGTCCTCACCATTTTTGTAAAATAATGTATCAATAAATGTGATGAGGATTTCTTTGAGTATAGATATTGTCTAGAAGATAATATTTGTATTTAAACTCACACTTTTACCGCAAGTAATAATAAAGTTGTAGTTGTTTACGTACCATGTATTGACAACTCGTAATGGGTGATGTATACCTATTTTGGGGGCGTCATGATATGATGGCCACCGTGGCTGAGCCCTAACCCTAGAAAATTTCTCTAAGTGTTATATCCAATTTGAGACGCTTATTTCCCGATCTCATAACTCCTTCGTTATAGCTCGGAACGAGGTCGTTCCAAAGCCATTCTCTTCCTTATCTTACTTAGTTTAATACCCATTGAGCAGAAATTCAATATAAATCTGTTAACATGCCATTCGATTGGCTTGATTTTCACCCTTTGTTCATTTTATGTTTTTAACTCTCTTCGTTCGTTCGTCCGTAATTCGGTCATCCGAACTCGGAACTCGCTCGTTCTTCAGTCCACAACTCACGTTTTCTATGTTCTCTTACTTTCTTATGAAACCCTACACGTTCAGGTTCATTTACTAACTTTCTAATTCTCGTTTAACTTTTACAAAATTTTGCCATAACTTCGTTATAGCTAAGTTTTAATCTGTTCTTCATGAACGTTTCTACTATTCCTAACCAAGCAATATGCAACTAACTTATACGTGATGGTTTTAAACTTGTCCATCAACAACAATTAAACTACGATGGTTTTAAATTTGTCCATCAACAACGTTCTTCGTGTTCTTCGTGTTCTTCGTTCGTTCTTCGTTTTAATCGATATTTTGGATTACGATTCCACTTTTTATTGGAATTTGATGTTATAGAACATTATTCCTTACTTATTTCACCTACTTATTCATATAATCCATTCAGATCGCTCTAATTCACTACGAATCTTATACTTCCTTAAGAAATTTATAAACTAATTTTCTAAGTTCTTATTTCTTCTTTTCTCATGATTTCAACCATATGAAATCATTCCAATCTTCTTTTATTCCTTAATCTCATTAAGCTATGTTTTTGACATAGAAATCTTAAAGAAAAATATTAGAAGAAACTAGGTTTTAAATTACCTCTTCTTATTTTTCTCCCGCTAGACAAAGCCGACGATTTGCAAGCTTTTCTATTTCACGAACACTTTCGATCCGATCATTCATGCTCATGTTCTTCCTTCTCCCTCTTCATCTGAACCCTCTCTCTCTCTCTATAAGGTGTAGGATTTTCAAAATCCAATTTAAATGAATTAAGCTTACTACTTATAGAATTTCCAATTAGGGGCAATTTGGTCATTTCCCCCCCCCCCCAACCTCCTTACTATTCATGACTTAGCCACCAAGTTTACTTCGTGGCCAAGTGGCCAAGTCTTGCCCCCCATGGGTCACCCCCATGGGTTGCCCCATTGGTTATTACCTGTCCGCTTTACCCATCCTGTTCGATCCGCGATTTCTTTTCTTGGTTTGGGCCTTAACCCTAATTCTTATTGGGCCTAACATGGGCTTGATTTCACAAAGCATTGGGCTTGACATAAACCAAGTCCAATTGGATCCTACAAAGTCCATGAACTCAAAGTCCATTAAGACTAATCGTATTCTACACAGTCTATTCTCGTATTCTCGTAATCTCTTCGTATATTGTTCGTACGATATTCGTATTATATGTGGTAATAATCTTCGTACTATACTCATATAATAATTCATATCATACTCATATCTCTCACGCATAATAACCCTAATTATTATACGTGATCATAAAATTCTCGGAACTCACTTTTCCTAACCCTTAGGTTTTGAGTCCGTAGGCGAAAACTTCGTTTTTGCCATAACTAAAATATTATTGAATATTCCATCAAATCTCAAAATTAAACGTAATCTATAGCTTCTCGAAATTTCAAAATAAATCTCCGAGCAGAAACGGATGAATAGTTCCTATTTCGTCTTTTTTCCCGAAAATATTTTGTTTCCAAAAAACTTTCATTTTCGTCTTGAAAGGCCAGAATACTCCTGACTTATAATCATCCTAGGTTATAGAACGATTAATAAACACATAACACAAAATAGTATTAATAAGAATTCATTTTATTAATAACTAATTCTTTAAACCTAAATTCTGGACGATCCGAAATTCTGGGTCGTTATATTCTTCCCTCCTTATAAAAATTCCGTCCTCGGAATTTCTTAAAACCACACCCTTACCCGGGTCATCACATTCACCCCTTCTTCACAAAATTTCGTCCTCAAAATTTTAGCCTACCTTTCTTCTCAACTTCACTTCAACAGAGTTCTTATCTTTCCCTCATTCCTAACCCCCATAACCTATCAAGAATCATGAAGTAGAAGGAATAACGAGGAATATAAAATTTCCTTTAAAATGTTTCATACTTTTGCTGAGGGGTCAAATCGACCATGAACTCTTACTAGGTTAAACGATATTTCGCCGTATGCCCTTCCTTAAAAGTCAGTTTACAATCACAAAGAAAGTAACTACCTCTTCCATGTTCTCCTCAGACTAAATCATTAGATTCCGCACCAAAATAATTTGGTTTGGCACAAGTCCTCAAAGAAAGCTCGATGACATACCATTTGTCTAGCTGAATCAAGTAGCTTAGACCATACCAATAAATTGGATATCAACGTGAAACATTAAATCTAGTCAACTCTTCGATTGACGTCGACTACTTCTTTAAATTCTTTTAGCAATACATCAAAACGGTTTATGACGTCATGATCCGTACTTTTCACAAGATCGTTGAGGACTTCGTCAGTTTGTGACTTCGTCATTATACATCATACCATAGCGGGTTGTTGATCCTAAGATCACATCCAACACCAGGTTCAATGGTATTAACAACTCCATCGCTTTACCACCCTTGCATCGAATGCACAGATGATATAAAATTCATTTTGAATATTTTAAATCAATTTACATCTGTAAAAGCAATTAGTATAGACATACCAAGAATAGCTCTTTTAAAAATTCTATTGATTCCAAAAGTTGATCCAATTCTTTCCTTTTCAAAATGTACATATCAGCACGAGTTCAATAAAGTTCAAAATCTAGCATAGCTAGATGACTTGGAATATCCTATTTCTCCACCTTACTTCATTGTCTTACTACGACAATACTTAATCTTCTCTAGCACTTTTAATTATAAGCCTACTGAAAATGACTCATTTTTAGTCTAAACGTTCCTATACCTTAGTACAGTCCATCAACTTACCACACATTATGAGTTCAGGAACTTTCCACAATAATATGAGTTTAAGAACATCCAGACAGACCATAGGCGTCCATTCGCTGAGACGTTCAAAAACATACCATATTATTATGAGTCACGAACTTACCATAAGTATGAGTTTCCAGAACTCGCACCTACCTTAACGTTCTCTACCTATCAAGTATATACATGAGAAAAGATTCACCTTCTCATCATATACATCTTGATAGCGCGACCAATCCCAATGATTATCACTACCAGAAGCTAAGTGATTGTAGAACCAAAAACAATTCCCTACCCATACAAAAAATTGGTCAACTCAGCTTCTGACCGATATAAGAAGCTAAGCGGTTGTTACACCAAGAACAATTCTCCGCCCATATAAATAATTGTTCAACTTAACAACTATATCGCATATGAAGCCAAGTGGTTCTATAACCACGTACAATTTCCCCGCCCATACAAGGAATCATACAACTCAGCTGCTGATATGAGTCCTCAATTGAAATTTTACAACTCTTAAATCTCTCTTTACTTAATACGAATTTTCTTTAATTCATATACTATCCTGCTCAACTCAATCTGAGTTCTTCTTCCCATACTACTTCATAGTACCTTTCATTCATAACACTAGCTATAAATCTTTCATCGTTTAACAGCTCATTTGTTACTACGATTCACTATGATCACGTGGTGATCTTCTTATCCTTCTCTCTACGATTATAGTCTTAGGTACTCCTACCTAAAGTTTATAACCTATCAGCTCTGATACCAACTTCTAACGCCCTGAAATCCGGTCTATCTTCACACCCGGATTCCGTACGTCACGAGTACATCCTTCATCCAATATACATCATTATATACCAAAATTTAACAACATACACTCTCAAATCCCAAGTTCTGGAAACCTTATAACCTTTTTCATTACAAATAATAATAAATACATTATTCATTTCATCTTACAAGAGTGACTTTTATCCGCCACCAAGGATACATAATAGTTCATTAGACTAGTCTATTGTTTAGTTTTATCTTTCTACATTACAAGTCTTCATTTGATCTTCTCGCTCATTCACCTTCTGACTGGTAATTCATCTAGATACCATCCGCTTGATCTTTACGGGATCTTTAAGTTCTTCTAATCTTGTTCGCTAAAAATTGTTTTTCATTTAAAGCAAGTGTGAGCATTCAATTGCCCAGCAAGTCATAACAGTTGAACAAACAACTTCAGAATTAAAACATTTCTTTAGAACTTCTATAACCGAACAAAGGTTATGAAGCAGCTTGAATAATAGGAATAGTCTTGATTCCTATCATCTTCAAACATCAATCATTTTCACTTTAAAATACTTTCATTCCTCTACCTTTTTCATACACATCCTGTCTGGCTAGAATCATTAGCACAAACTTAACAATAACGATTCATGTATAAACATAACATACTTGTATTGAACAACTGAATCACAGAACAATTCATATCATAAAAACACCGAAGTGTTCAAACTGTGGCTCAAGGCCTCATACGTTCTACCACATTGTACATATATCGCACATTCACACATAAACAAGACTTCTCAAGTACAACATCTGAGAAATCTAAGAAACTAACATTCATGTAATATGAATAAAGTTAGGAAACTTGCCTTTACGCCCATGACTTTTACTTACTTACTTTCCTGCTCATTTCAATTCCTATATAACACATAAGGAGAAAACATAAACACCAATTAGTCATATATTGAACTTATGCATTGATTTACTTAGCTTTACTTCTTAGGGTTCGCGTTCTTGTAATATAAGTTTATGCGACTAACTTCCTTTACCAGTTTACGACTTTATGACATACGGAGATGTCTTACTCAAAACGTTCATCATCTTGGATGATTTATATTCTTATCTTATCCGAACCATTAAACTTAATGTTCGTTAAAGTCAATTTCTTATTTCTTACGGCTTTCTTGATAATTCAAATCTTATTAATACTTTCGTTATCTTTTACATGAATCCCATGTTCATTACTCGTTCTTAGTGTCGAAGCCATACTGATCATTGTATGCTAAGACCGCTCGTCCATTGCAACAACGTTACGTTCACAGCGTCTATACGTTACTCACTTATCTCTCATTATCATGTCATAACATCGAAATGTTATTCATTACCCTCGTCACTCAACGTCTAAGGAGTCACAATCATAGCAATCCCTCACGTTCGTTCATTGCGACTACGGTCCCCGAACATCGGTTACGTAATCCCGTGATTAAATTCTTTGTCATTTAATCTTGTTTAATCTATATGTTCAACATTTAATAAAGGTTTACATCACTTGATTAAGTGTTACATTAGTTGAATATTATATTCTTTATCGTCCCTTACATTTCCCCCAAGAGTTGAGCAGTTAAAAGCTCATCTCTGGCTTTTTCCTAACACTGGCGCCGCGGTGCCACTCCCTTTGTTATCTCTCGCACCACGGTGCGAGTTAGCAGAACTCGACTCCCGGTCTAGCGCTTCCGCGCCACTCTACAAGGCATGACTGGTGTCACGGAGCCAGGCCCTAACCCTAGAAAATTTCTATAAGTGTTATATCCAATTTGAGACGCTTACTTCCTGATCTCATAACTCCTTCGTTATAACTCGGAACGTGGTCGTTCTAAAGCCATTCTCTTCCTTATCTTACGTAATTTAATACTCATTGAGCAGAAATTCAATATAAATCTGCTAGCATGCCATTCGATTGGCTTGATTTTCACCCTTTGTTCATTTTACGTTTTTAACTCTCTTTGTTCGTTCGTCCGTAATTCGGTCATCCGAACTCGGAACTCGCTCGTTCTTGAGTCCACGACTCACGTTTTCTATGTTCTCTTACTTTTTTATGAAACCCTACACGTTCGGGTTCATTTACTAACTTTCTAATTCTCGTTTGACTTTTACGAAATTTTTGCCATAACTTCGTTATAGCTAAGTTTTAATCCGTTCTTCATGAACGTTTCTACTATTCCTAACCAAGCAATATGCAACTAACTTATACGCGATGGTTTTAAACTTGTCCATCAACAAAAATTAAACTACGATGGTTTTAAATTTGTCCATCAACAACGTTCTTCGTGTTCTTCGCGTGCTCTTCGTGTTCTTCGTTCGTTCTTCATTTTAATCGATATTTTGGATTACGATTCCACTTTTTATTGTAATTTGATGTTATAGAACATTATTCCTTACTTATTTCACCTACTTATTCATATAATCCATTCAGATCGCTCTAATTCACTACAAATCTTATACTTCCTTAAGAAATTTATAAACTAATTTTCTAAGTTCTTATTTCTTCTTTTCTCATGATTTCAACCATATGAAATCATTCCAATCTTCTTTTATTCCTTAATCTCATTAAGCTATGTTTTTGACATAGAAATCTTAAAGAAAAATATTAGGAGAAACTAGGTTTTAAATTACCTCTTCTTCTTATTTTTCTCCCGCTAGACAAAGCCGACGATTTGCAAGCTTTTCTATTTCACGAACACTTTTGATCCGATCATTCATGCTCATGTTCTTCCTTTTCCCCTTCATCCGAACCCTCTCTCTCCCTCTCTCTCTCTCTCTAAGGTGTAGGATTTTCAAAATCCAATTTAAATGAATTAAGCTTACTATTTATAGAATTTCCAATTAGGGTTAATTTGGTCATTTTTCCCCCCACCTCCTTACTATTCATGACTTAGCCACCAAGTTTACTTGGTGGCCAAGTGGCCGCCCCTCTTCCCCCATGGGTCACCCCATAGGTTGCCCCATTGGTTATTACCTATCCGTTTACCCATCGGTTCGATCCGCGGTTTCTTTTCTTGGTTTGGGCCTTAACCCTAATTCTTATTGGGCCTAACTTGGGCTTGATTTCACAAAGCACTGGGCTTGACATAATCCAAGTCCAATTGGATCCTACAAATTCCACGAACTCAAAGTCCATTAAGACTAATCGTATTCTACGCATTCTATTCTCGTATTCTCATATTCTCGTAATCTCTTCGTATATTGTTCGTACGATATTCGTATTATATGTCGTAATAATCTTCATACTATACTCATATAATAATTCATATCATACTCATATCTCTCATGCATAATAACCCTAATTATTATACGTGATCATAAAATTCTCGGAACTCACTTTTCCTAACCCTTAGGTTTTGAGTCCGTAGGCGAAAACTTTGTTTTTACCATAACTGAAATATTATTGAATATTCCATCACATCTCAAAATTAAACGTAATCTATAGCTTCTCAGAATTTCAAAATAAATCTCCGAGCAGAAACGGATGAATAGTGCCTATTTCGTCTTTTCCCCCAAAAATATTTTGTTCCCGGAAAATTTTCATTTTCGTCTTGAAAATTCTTATTCGTTCAATCTAGCTCATAGCCAGAATACTCCTGACTTATAATCATCCTAGGTTATAGAACGATTAATAATCACATAACACGGAATAGTATTAATAAGAATTCGTTTTATTAATAACTAATTCTTTAAACTTAAATTCTGGACGAGCCGAAATTTCGGGTCGTTATATTAACCCTAGTTTTCTGTTCTGTGGATTTGTGATGTTGTGCCAAACATACCTATCCGATTTGCATACATTTGAATTTGTGATCCAATGTGTGACTTGCCTGTGTGACATTATTTTGACTTGCCTATGTGATATTGTTTTGATTTGCCTGTGTGTCATTATTTTGACTTGTCTGTGTGGCATTCTTTTGATTTGCCTATGGCGCATTATTTTAACTTGCCTGCGTGGCACTGTTTTGACTTGCCTGTGTGGCAATGTAAATTTCTGAGCTCATTCGGTATGAAATAAAACTCAACCATTTGATTCAGCCTATTATTTCATTGTATTAGTTTTGTTTGTTTCTGATCAGTTCAATTCATTGAGTTATTTACTTCAGTTCGTTATTTCTTTATTCTTCTATTGGTTACGTCAATTCTGTTGATTCAGATATATTCCATTAAGATCTTTGGAGAATATATTTTCGTTAGTATTTACACTTGAGACTTGGTTCAGTATTTTGACTCAGTTGTTTTCGTATATCAATTGTATATCTTTTGTATATCTGTATCCGTACTGGACAATTGGCTCATGCTGTGTTTTTTCTTCCGGCAGGTTTACATGGGTGATTCAGGGCTAGTGTGATGAGAGAGTTGTCTTTGACCATCTAGGTTGTTTCGATTTTTGGTTTTTATTATTTTGACTCCAGTTGGAGAATTATAATTAGTACTTCATTGATGGATATCATTATTAATATTTTGCAGTTATTAGTGCTATGTTTACTAATTTTGAGGTTTATTGTGCTTTGCACGTGACCTTCATTTCCTTTTCGGGAAGGGGGTGTTACAGAGATGGTATCAGAGCTTAGGTTCTTTCTTGTAGAAAACCTATTTAGGTTTGACTTGTGAGTTGTGGGTAAATTACTGGGTAGACGTAGGAGTTGATTTGATTGTGTTCTTTGTTTGGTTGGTCTCTATTTTGACCAACTGTCGATTTCTTTTTGATTTGAAGTTGATTTGAGGAAAGTGGAATAATTTGTTAAGGTAATTGAGTAATGATATTAGTTAAGAATTGAGATTTAATCATTGAGGTGAATAAAGTTATACTTTGTACAGATAAGAAGTGATCTTATATGAGATGCGATTATGATGTGATTATTTGTACCAACGAGAATTTGGTTTTGGAGATTTTTTTTTATAGTGTTTTTGGGTAATAATCTATTATGATCTTAGAATTAAGGATTTGATTTGGGTGATGAATTAGTTTTGTTAAGTTGTGGATAAATTAAGTTATGTGTATTGATGAGGTAATATGATAAATGGAAAATTATTAAGTATTAAGGATCTTTTGTAAATTTCACTACTACAAAACAGTAAATAGACAACGCAGAAAAAACGTTGTGATTTCAGTCGGGAAAACGTCGTGGTTAAGGGTGTCATCTATTTGACACCCTTACACAATGTTTTAAAAACGTTGTAGTTAAGCACAATACACAACGTTTTTTAGGAAAAAAAACGTTGTAGATTTGTCTTTCAAAAATTAACAGATGCTTAAAAACGTTGTAGTAGGTATAATTCCACAACATTTTTTGGATAAAAACGTTGTTGTTTAGTATATCAGACAACGTTTTTTAAATGTTGTAGATAAAGAAAAAAAAAATATATAATTCACCTATATTACCAATGCACCTGCAATATGTTAAATGCCATTATATATAGCCAAAATGTATCAACCATTCAAAATACATTCCAATAATACCATTCGTTTACAGTTTCAAATTACTACATCCACAAAATATATACCAAACTATCTATATATACATCTCAAAATAACTTTTCAATCCACAAAATAAACCAAACTATATGACTGTAACAAGACATGTAAAAGCTTTCCACAATAATCAACTACCATTGGGGCGCTTCACCCCACATGCAGACTGCACACCCTGTTGTTGAAGCCGTTGTCTCATCTGCAGCTGTTGTTGCTGCTACAAATGGGCTCGCTGCACTGGTGGCATAGACTGCAACAATTGTTGCTGTTGTTGCCTCAGTCCCTGCTGCTGAATTAAAGCAATAAAGAGAATAAAATCCAAAGTAACATGAGAATTGATCACAAATTTATCTGGAATCTTATGGAACTACAGATCTCTACACGAAGTTTCTCCTTCTCTCTTTTTGGCTTTTCTACGCCATAGTCCATACACCAAAAAGTAAACATGGAAGTATGGCTGCACACTCATTTGGCTGGTACATTTTCACAAGGAAAAAGTATTATAAAACTTATAATTTTCAGAAGTGAGGGTTTTCAAGTTAAAATCAACTCGACAAAACTTTTTAATACCTTCCTCAATATTTCACCTACATTTTCACAAAAATAAAAGGAAATAGAAAAGATTGCCAGAGTACACCATTACATCTGCTACAAACATCCAATGATCAGCAAAAGAAATTGATGTCAAGAATCTCAGAGATATTGTAAACTAGCTCTAGAAAACATACAATTTCTAACTTAGTACGTTTGTTTCCAAGTTCTGTACAAGTATGACTATTGTTCATGTAAAAGCATGACAGATTTTAAACGAAGATATAGAAGAATGAGAAAAGATGCAAGCCTTACCGAATTTGTAGTACTATCATCTTTCAGGATGGCGGTAAGCATTTTCACAGTAGATGAACACTTTGGATCCCCGGCAGCAAGGCAGAGAACAGCCACACATTGAGCTATGGAAAACAGAGCCTGTTTTGCAACACCACTTGACTGGGAAGATGGTTTAGCAGTTGAAAGAAGAGAATCTAGAAGAGCATCAAAGCTGGTGTTTGCTGAGTAAACAAGAGCAGCACAAAAAGCTAATACTTAAGCAAAATGTAGAATTGTTGGTCAGTAGTATAATACTTGAGCTAATACAAGTTCTATTCAAGGACTTTGTAACACTGGATACAACACATCTGAAGAACAAGTCCGATCGCCTATTTCAGTTTTTGGAAGTATCCGCTATCATATTACCAGGGCATGGAAGATTCATCAAAGTGATTGAATCCTCGTCAGAATTACTTTTTTCTTGCATAAGATGATCACTGCTCAGCAAATCCACCCAGAATATTCTCTTTTCCTCGGTCCTGCACTTTATGGTCCTCAGTCTGGAAGTACTTCAAGAAATCAGCTGCAGAAAAGAAAAGTGACAAAAGTATACATTAGATTTGAATGACCATGTTAGCAGAGAACCAAACCAACAATAATACCACATCATATACACACAAGAATTTTATTTTCTACCTCCACTCACAATTTCCCCTCCAGTGCTTCTAGAATTATGAAAGGGAGGAGAAAATGGTTCCCATCATGCAATGAGCACTTCCATCATCACAGACCTATAAAAGAACCAAAACATATATACATATTATTCTTAAGCATTTTAACTAGAAAACACTTGAAATAATACTTATATTTTACAAAATTCTACATAGAATGTAATGACTTCGCTGCATAGTAAATCATTAGACACTTGTCACAACAATTCCAAGTAAAGTACAAATCTTATTAAAGTAGCACAGAAAGCAATGCAACAGAAAAATATTCAGCATGTGCTAAAGAACATAATCCAACAATAAACTGGAGAAAAAAATAAATCATTTCACAGGGAGTAAACAATGTGAAAAAGTCTAGCAATTACTTCAGTATTTATAGAAGCATTATTAGTAGCATCTGCATCACGTGCCAAACGCACAACATCATCATCCACCGAACTGTATCTAGCATCCTAATTTGTTGTGGCAACATACTCCACAATTTTCTTTGCTGGAAGTTGCAAGTAGACATTTGTAAGTTCAGTAGTGCGCAGAAAATATTGAATTGCGTAGTTAATAATTCCATAAATAAGGAAAATTAATCAAATGGATTCCTAAAAAATAAAATTGACTATGAGCGTCTAAATTTGAAGTTCCACTCGATGAAGATAATCTCCGATTCTTGATATATATGCTGTGGGCTATGTAGCGCAACATAATCAAGGTAAAATCAGGAGACGAGAAGATAAAACTTGTATACTACTAAGTTAAAAAATGTGGATCATCATGTATTCGAAACTGAATCAGATAGATATGAATGAATAATATTCGCAACTGAATCAGTTTAGATCTTCTCAATGCAAAAGATATCACAATTTCCACCTCTTAAAATAGACTTCTATCCCCTGTTAAGGGAAGCAATTCTATAAACCACATGATCATGGGTCATAAAACAAAACAATCTCCAGAATGCATTCCAAAGTAGGCAAGTAGATTGAAACAAACCCCCTATTTCTTCAAATGGGCTAAACCTAGACAATTTTATAAATGATAAAAACTTCAAAAGCTGACATTTTGTATGACACATTACTATCATAATGCAAAATACAATATCTGACAACCAGTCAGACATATAAGGCAGAAACTGAACCAAGAAACAAGATACGAAAAATTTAAGAAACATACTGAGCATGACACTCTGAAGCAAAGTGGTGCCGACTGCAACCTAAGTGAACGGATGGATTTACCACTAAAAGAGAGTGAAACTGAACTCTTGGCAAGTCCCTGCACAATACAACAGCCAAAAATGAGTGAAACCATGCGGCACCATAATACAGAATGGGAAAAACTGAAAACTTTATGGTGTCTAACGCCTGCTCCCCAAGAAACAAGAGGGGTATCAGTGTTTGAACGATGCCCATCTCCATGACTTCCTAACAGAAAACAACAAAAAAATTGGCACCACAGTGATAAAACAAGTAAACAACAACAGCAGCTTTGAGCAATCAACTTGGATGGCAGGACAGACTTTTTAATTACTTCCACTTCAGGTCATTAATAAATGCAAACCAAAACTTGATGAATTTCACCAAGAACAGAATACAAGCACGGTGGAGGAATCCAATCTAAGAGGTGTGGGCTTATTCAATGAATTGGATATACAAGCAAAATGAAAACTTGAAGCCACATGTGTTCGAATCACATAGAAGAATAATTCTCTAGCCGCATTAAACATCATATTTCCGAAATTTAGTTATATCAATCATAAGAAAAGCGCACAGAAAAAGGACCCAGAATAATTACCTTCATTGATCTTAAACTCTTCAAAATCGTCATCATCTTCAAATAAATCAATCTTTGGCTCTTCAGTAGCTACCTTCATTTCCTTCTCCATCTTATCCGATGACATAACCTTCATGAATCACCAAAACGATTAAAAACTACGAATTTAATAGATTACTAAAACCTAAAGCCTCATACAAATCGAAGACCCTAAAAAAGTAAGAATACTAGTTCCTTAAACCCTAGATCGTCGAATTAAAAATTCTAAACAGTAAAATTGTAAAAACTAAATGCCGATTTGATGATAGTCGTGGATTTGAGAGAGAGAGAGTTGGGGAAGTCGTGGATTTGAGAGAGAGTCGGGAAGTCTAAGAAAGAGAGTACATAGAAGAGAGAACAAAATAGATCTGAAGCTTGTTTTAATTTAAAATTTTCAGTTTCGCGTTTTTAGTTTGGCTCCGTTTTTTGTTAGATACACAACTTTAAAAAAAAAACGTTATCTAGTTAAAACAAAAAAAATACCTTTTTAAATAGATAATGTTTTTGCATATATATATTTATAACGTTTTTTTTTAAAATGTTATAAAAAAAATATCACAATATTTTTATAAAAAACGTTGTGGTTTAAATATTGTCTATTTAGTATTTTGTAGTAGTGTTTGAGTTGTAAATAGTTGAAATAATTAGATTAATTGTTTGAGGCTAATGATCAATTTTTGTGACTATTTTCTAGTAAGATATTGGAGTTATGTGATTTGAAATTTCTTTGTGATAGTAAGAGGAGATCTTGAATTTGTTCGGTTAAAGTTTGCACTAAGAGATGATTAAATTATTAAATGATTAGATAGTAAGTGATGAAATTTAATTGATTTTGAGAGATTTTGAATAACTACAGTTGCTCATATAAATGGTAGAATATGTGAATTGGAGTTTTATATGGTAATCAAGAGATCTTAGTAGTATATTCTTTTGTGTATATTTGAGGACTAGTTCAAATTGAGGATGAGATATTTTGAAGCTCTTGAGGACTTATGGAGAGACGTTAGTAATATAGCTTGCATAGTTGTTTTGTTTATCTGATGTCCTTGGAGTTTGGTAGGAATTTATGTAAAATAAATAAATAAAAATAAAAATACTTTGATAAATCTTAGTCATGTGTGGAATATAAATATTTTACAAATTAAAAATAATTTTTAATATTTTGGGTATTCGAATCATATTTAGATGAAGAGAAATTTTTGTGATTTTGAATTATGTTCAAGATAGTACGCTTGCAAGAATGAAACTTAAAAAAATTGACGGGGTACCCGCCTCAACAGTGGATCGTGTGATTTAGCTCGAAGAACCTTACTAAGGCTTGGCACGGTAGTTGACGAATCTTTTACAAATACGTTGATAATTACGTGGACCGATAACTTATCCGCGTTGATCGTTACAAATGGCGGCGCTACGTCATAACTAAATTTTTTTTTAGCATATTTGAATTCCGAGGACGGAATTATTTTTAAGGAGTGAAAAATGTAATAACCTATTTTTTTATATATAATTAAATATTAATTGATTTAATGTTATACAATTGTATTTAAACTAGAAAAGGTAAATGAATTGTTTTCCCTTCTTTTCTTCCTTGTTTTGTTTGGAAAATTAAAGCCTTTTAATAAATAATTAAATAACTGATTAAATTAAAATTGACGAAGATAATTCTTTTTTTAAAGTCTTGTGGTAAAATCATTCGGAGCGGTAAGCTACTTGGGAGATAGAGAAGTCTATTCGAGCGGAGTATCCACATTTTTTTTTTTAATTAGCTACGTTCATTTTTTTTTAATTCTGGGGACGGAATCCTTTTTAAGGGGGAGGTAATGGAATATCTCAAAAAATAATAATATTAAATTTATATTCTTAAAACATATTGTTTGGACTTTGTCATTTATTTGGGTCAAACTACTTATTTAATTTGTGTGGGCTAATAAATATTAATAAGTGATGGATAAATTAATTTAGTACAATTTGGGCTTTAAAATTTATTGGGTTTAATTTATATTTGTGGGTAATAATAAATCCTATTTAAGTTAGGAGAGTTAATATTTAATAAATTAATAACTAAACCTAATCTTACTTTCATTATACGAATTGAGGGAATGAAAGGAAGAGAGAAGTGGCGGCTGGAGACGGAAGATAAATTAACAATCAACAGTGGAAATTAACTCAGGTTAGTATATTATGATTTGAGAATCACTTTTATAGTATTTATCACATGAGTATTGGTACGATGATGAATGAATTAAGGAATTTATTGATAATTCTCAAGGAAAATGAATCATGTATGAATTCTGCAAGTGGTGTATATATAAGGGTATAAATTTTGGCAACACCTTGTTTGGAACGAAAGGCACTATAGTTATTATATATATATATATACGGTTTATGCATGGCTTGAAATCAGAAGTTTGAAAGAAAAAAAAAACAATCCTAAAGCTTCTTTTTTTTTAGGCAATTATATATGTATGTTATGTATGATTGATGACAACTCGTGCAAATATTTAAAGTAAAAAAAACGTATACTAACATGTTGGTCAAATAATTTAGTTAACAAAATTTAATTTGGATGGATTCTCTTGTCCCATAATATGTGGTCACATGAATATTATAAAAATAATAAAGTATATTAATAGGACAATATAATTGGTTAATTGAAACATGACAGTAGTAACTATAAAATGTGAAAATATTGATGATTAATAGAATTATAAAAGTTAATGACTATTAAAAGTAATGTATAATTTTATTAGACTTATAATTTATTAATTTATTCTTTTAATTAGTTCGAACGGAGTGAGTCTAAACGGATCATAATTGGATTATAATCTGGGTTTTACTTTACTTGATTCAGGTATTGATTCTGTACTCTTTCAGCGATACTCTTGTTAAATTTGATTTGTTCGTTTATTTTCTTATTTTGAATTATGTTATGATTTCACATAATTGTTTCCTGTGAAATAAATATATTAGTTTCATTTTAGAGTTGATACACATGACTCGTATTTGTACTCTTTGAATTAGGATATCATGTTTAATATTTATTTTTGATAATTGTAGAGCGGTACATGTTGCTACCTTCTTTTTGAGACCTCGTGACTATAATTTGATTTGGTTCAATATGTACATATAGAATCCTTTTTTTTGGTATTATATCGCATGTGTTGTGACATAGTATTTTTGTTAGAATATACTGTAGGGTATACTTGAGCTATAACCACCTGTGGGGGTACCACATGCATGTCGTCTTGGCACAAGAGGCATGACACTTTTCGTGGCGGTGTGATTAGTCCACGGCGTCTCCGTTTTGGGCTCCGGAGGAAGTGGACCATTTGGTGTTTCTTTGTGGAAGGCATATGGGTTAACCCTAATTTTCTGTTTTGCGGATTTGTGATGTTGTGCCAAACACACCTATCCGATTTGCATACATTTGGATTTGCGGTCCAATGTGTGACTTGCCTGTGTGGCATTATTTTGACTTGTATGTGTGGCATTGTTTTGATTTGCCTGTGTGACATTATTTTAACTTGCCTGTGTGGCATTGTTATGATTTGCCTATGTGGCATTATTTTGACTTGCTTGCTTGGCACTGCTTTGATTTACCTGTGTGGCAATGTATATTTCTGAGCTCATTTGGTATGAAATAAAACTCAACCATTTGATTCAGCCTATTATTTCATTGTATTAGTTTTGTTTGTCTCTTTTCAGTTCAATTCATTGAGTTATTTACTTCAGTTCGTTATTTCTTTATTCTTCTATTGGTTTCGTCAATTCTGTTGATTTAGATATATTCCGTTAAGATCTTTGGAGAATATATTTTCCTTAGTATTTATACTTGAGGCTTGGTTCAGTATTTTGTCTCAGTTGTTTTCGTATATCAGTTGTATATCTTTTGTATATCTGTATCATCTTTGGACAATTGGCTCATCTTTGTGTTTTTTTCTTCCTAAGCAGTTTACATGGGTGATTCAGGGCTAGTGTGATGAGAGAGTTGTCTTTGACCATCTAGGTTGTTTCGATTTTTGGTTTTTATTATTTTGACTCTAGTTGGAGAATTATAATTAGTACTTCATTGATGGATATTGTTATTAATATTTTGCAGTTATTAATGTTATGTTTACTAATTTTGAGGTTTATTGTGCTTTGCACGTGACCTCCATTTCCTTTTCAGGAAGGGGGTGTTACAGAGATGGTATCAGAGCTTAGGTTCTTTCTTGTAGAAAACCTATTTAGGTTTGACCTGTGAGTTGTGGGTAAATTACTGGGTAGACGTAGGAGTTGATTTGATTGTGTTCTTTGATTGGTTGGTCTGTATTTTGACCAACTGTCGATTTCTTTTTGATTTGTAGTTGATTTGAGGAAAGTGGAATAATTTTTTAAGGTAATTGAGTAATGATATTAGTTAAGAATTGAGATTTAATCATTGAGGTGAATAAAGTTATACTTTGTACAGATAAGAAGTGATCTTATATGATATGCGATTATGATGTGATTATTTGTACCAACGAGAATTTGGTTTTGGAGATTTTTTTTATATAGTGTTTTTGGGTAATAATCTATTATTATCTTAGAATTACGGATTTGATTTGGGTGATGATTTAGTTTTGTTAAGTTGTGGATAAATTAAGTTATGTGTATTGATGAGGTAATATGATAAATGGAAAATTATTAAGTATTAAGGATCTTTTGTAAATTTGAGTTGTAAATAGTTGAGATAATTAGATTTATCGTTTGAGGCTAATGATCAATTTTTGTGGCTATTTTCTAGTAAGATATTGAAGTTATGTGATATGAAATTTCTTTGTGATAGTAAGAGGAGATCTTGAATTTGTTCGGTTAAAGTTTGCACTAAGAGATGATTAAATTATTAAATGATTAGATAGTAAGTGATGAAATTTAATTGATTTTGAAAGATTTTGAATAACTACAGTTGCTCATATAAATGGTAGAATATGTGAATTGGAGTTTTATATGGTAATCAAGAGATCTTAGTAGTATATTCTTTTATGTATATTTGAGGACTAATTGAAATTGAGGATGAGATATTTTGAAGCTCTTGAGGACTTATGGAGAGACGTTAGTAATATAGCTTGCATAGTTGTTTTGTTTATCTGATGTCCTTGGAGTTTGGTATGAATTTATGTAAAATAAATAAATAAAAATAAAAATACTTTGTTAAATCTTAGTCATGTGTGGAATATAAATATTTTACAAATTAAAAATAATTTTTAATATTTTGGGTATTCGAATCATATTTAGATGAAGAGAAATTTTTGTGATTTTGAATTATGTTCCGAAGAGTACGCTTGCAAGAATGAAACTTAAAAAAATTGACGGGGTACCCGCACCAACAGTGGATCATTTGATTTAAAGCGAAGAACCTTACCAAGGCTTGGCACGGTAGATGAATCTTTTACAAATGCATTGATAATTACGTGGACCGATGACTTATCCGCGTTGATCGTTACAAATGGCGGCGCTACGTCGTAACTAAATTTTTTTTTAGCATATTTGAATTTCGAGGACAGAATTATTGTTAAGGGGTGAAAAATGTAATAACCCATTTTTTTATATATGATTAAATATTAATTGATTTTATTTTATACAATTGTATTTAAACTAGAAAAAGGTAAATGAATTTTTCCCCCCTCTTTTCTTCCTTGTTTTGTTTGGAAAATTAAAGTCTTTTTGTAAATAATTAAATAACTGATTAAATTAAAATTGAGGAAGATAATTCTTTTTTTAAAGTCTTGTGGTAAAATCATTCGGAGCGGGAAGCTACTTGGGAGATAGAGAAGTCTATTCGAGCGGAGTATCCACAATTATTTTTGATAATTAGCTATGTTCATTCTTTTGATTCCAGGGACGGAATCCTTTTAAGGGGAGGTAATGGAATATCCCGAAAAAAATAATAATATTAAATTTATATTCTTAAAACATATTGTTTGGACTTTGTCATTTATTTGGGTCAAACTACTTATTTAATTTGTGTGGGCTAATAAATATTAATAAGTGATGGATAAATTAATTTAGTACAATTTGGGCTTTAAAATTTATTGGGTTTAATTTATATTTGTGGGTAATAATAAATCCTATTTAAGTTAGGAGAGTTAATATTTAACAAATTAATAACTAAACCTAATCTTAATTTCATTATATGAATTGAGGGAAAGAGAGGAAGAGAGAAGGCGGTACGGAGACTAAGATAAATTAACAATCAACAGTGGAAATTAACTCACGTTAGTATATTATGATTTGAGAATCACTTTTATAGTATTTATCACATGAGTATTGGTACGATGATGAATGAATTAAGGAATTTATTGATAATTCTCAAGGAAAATGAATCATGTATGAATTCTACAAGTGGTGTATATATAAGGGTATAAATTTTGGTAACACCTTGTTTGGAACGAAAGGCACTGTAGTTATTATATATATATATGGTTTATGCATGGCTTGAAATTAGAAGTTTGAAAGAAGAAGAAAAAAAAAACTATCCTGAAGCTTCTTCTTTTTTTTTTGGGGGCAATTATATATGTATGTTATGTATGATTGATGACCACTGGTGCAAATATTTAAGGTAAAAAAAAACGTATACTAACATGTTGGTCAAATAATTTAGTTAACAAAATTTAATTTGGATGGATTCTCTTGTCCCATAATAAGTGGTCACATGAATATTATAAAAATAATAAAGTATATTAATAGGACAATATAATTGGTTAATTGAAACATGACAGTAGTAACTATAAGATGTGAAAATATTGATGATTAATAGAATTATAAAAGTTAATGACTATTATTTTATTAGACTTATAATTAATTAATTTATTCTTTTATTAGTTCAAATGGAATGAGTCTAAACGGATCATAATTGGATTATAATCTGGGTTTTACTTACTTAATTCAGTGCAATTCGTACTCTTTCAGCGATACTCTTGTTAAATTTGATTTTTTCGTTTATTTCCTTATTTCGAATTATGTTATGATTTCACATAATTATTTCCTGTGAAATAAATATATTAGTTTCATTTTAGAGTTGATACACATGACTCGTATTTGTACTCTTTGAATTAGGATATCATGTTTAGTATTTATTTTTGATAATTGTAGAGCGGTACATGTTGCTACCTTCTTTTTGAGACCACGTGACTATAATTTGATTTGGTTCAACATGTACATATAGAACCCTTTTTTGTTGGTATTATGTCGCATGTGTTGTGACATAATATTTTTGGTAGAATATACCGTAGGTTATACTTGAGCTATAACCACCTATGGGGGTACCACAGGCATGTCGTCTTGGCACAAGAGGCATGACACTTTCTGTGGCGGTGTGATTAGTCCACGACGTCTCCGTTTTGGGTTCCGGAGGAAGTGGGCCATTTGTTTTATTGTGGGAGGCGTATGGGTTAACCCTAGTTTTCTATTCTGTGGATTTGTGATGTTATGCCAAACACACCTATCCGATTTGCATACATTTGGATTTGCGGTCCAATGTGTGACTTTCCTGTGTGGCATTATTTTGACTTGCCTGTGTGGCATTGTTTTGATTTGCCTGTGTGACATTATTTTGACTTTCCTGTGTGGCATTGTTTTGATTTGCCTATGTGGCATTATTTTGACTTGCCTGCGTGACACTGTTTTGACTTGCCTGTGTGGCAATGTATATTTCTGAGTTCATTCGGTATGAAATAAAACTCAACCATTTGATTTAGCCTATTATTTCATTATATTAGTTTTATTTGTTTCTGTTCAGTTCATTTCATTGAGTTATTTACTTTAGTTTGTTATTTCTTTATTCTTCTATTGGTTTCGTCAATTCTATTGATTCAGATATGTTCCATTAAGATCTTTGGAGAATATATTTTCGTCAGTATTTACACTTGAGGCTTGGTTCAGTATTTTGTCACAGTTATTTTCGTATATCTGTATTCGTACTGGGCAATTGGCTCATGCTGTGTTTTTTCTTTCGGCAGGTTTACAGGGGTGATTCAGGGCTAGTGTGATGAGAGAGTTGTCTTTGACCATCTAGGTTGTTTCGATTTTTGGTTTTTATTATTTTGACTCTAGTTGGAGAATTATAATTAGTACTTCATTGATGGATATCATTATTAATATTTTGCAGTTATTAGTGATATGTTTACTATTTTTGAGGTTTATTGTGCTTTGCACGTGACCTCCATTTCCTTTTCGGGAAGGGGTGTTACTGATCGTGCCACTTACATAGTATGGTACATAATATTGTGCACGCCATGTATCCTATCCTACCTTTGCTTTTGTTATCTTGTTTCATTTTGAGCATGTTATGTCAGTAGGGATATACATATAAATAACCGGCACATATGGACTGAGAATTCTATGCATATAGTAAGCCATGTTAGTTGATTTTAGTTTGATTATTCAAAGAGGACTTAAAGAGTTGAAAACTAGTTTGATAAACATTTTTCAAAAACATGTCTTGACTTTATGTGCCAACGTATCGAGTTCTGATATACATTAAAATCTGACCAATGTGTTTGTTACCTTGTTGGTGAGGGTATGATGTAGTCAAACATGAATTAAAAGAAAAAGTGCAAGTAGAAGACTATATTAGCTATGTGTACATGAACTATGCATACACTAAGTTTTGAACTTCAAAACATACCTATGTGACCTATTATATGGTTATGGAAACATGTTTTGGAATATGTGAACTTACCTTACATACTTGAATAAGTTTTACTAATGGAAACTTAAAGTTTTGAAAATAAACTTGATAAACTCTATATACACTTTAAGTTAAGATTTGTGAGCATGCTTATGTGGTTTAACTTGTGTATGTGAGACATCATGATTAAGTGGGTCATGCATATAAATGTATTTACCATGGATGCCTAACTAGACATGTGCATGATAAAAGGGAATATGACAAGTCTAAACGGTGTAAAATTTCATGACATGAACTACATGAATAATCTAATGCAAACAAGAGTTGTTGAGACCTATGGATCATATATTATGTGTTCAACAATCAAACGTAAGAAAAATTATGAATTTAACACTTCAAGTCTTGATTAGATGACAATAGATGGTGACCTATGATAATGCTATGATATGAGGTCAAACTTGGTTATCTACATATTAACATGCGTGTTTTGCATGATTACTTATGTACGTGCAAGTCGAGTGTGCACTGACCTTCTGCGGGAGCAGCCATGTTTCTGGTTTGAACAAGGAGCAATGCGGCATATAATTCTTAGTTTAAATCCAGTACGGCACCCACCTACAATAGTAGGATCAAATTTATGTAGTTATTTTGTTATTGAAAGTAGTATGAACACAAGCCAATCATGTTTGATGATAAAGCATATACTTTGTAACACTCTTATTCATTTATTAATAAAAAGTATTAATTTATTAAAGGCTTTTAATTATCTAAATGATGCTATTTTATAATATGTGATAAACCCATAGTTTTAAGCAATGCTTTTAGAATAATGATGATGATCATTCTAATGAGATCTAAATTTTAGAAAGCTTAAAACTAAAATAGTTCCCAATCGTTGGATTACTAAATTGGGGATTAGTGAATTCGGATAGATTGGTACATATGTTCCTTGCTCATTGGATGAGGATGGTTGATCTCATGATCATTTGTGTGGAGACACTAAAGCAAGTATGTAGGAGCTTATTAGAGAATAAATACACTGAACGTGGCTCGCTAAGGAATACCTAATGGAGTTTTACTTGCCTGTCAATAGGAATTCCTGTAGTGATAGTAGTACAAGTGATCCTTGGACTTGAGGTCATCATAGTATATTGTGTATGATGAGTTATACTTTGACTTATTTCTTAAAACCCTTAGGGTATATCAAAAGGTATGTTTGGGTATAATAAGTTGTACATGGAGATAATGTATGATGTAAGACCCCAACTTTTTGAATAAAGATTAAATTTTCCTGAAATATATTTTTGAATATTATGGTGTGGATTTGATATAATGTTATAGTTGTGGGTAATATTTACAAATTTTTCAAAATCATGAAGTTGTTATATAATATTCGATTGGTGGGGAATATTCGTTTTAACGGGTATATTAAATGGCCGCACAATCATTGGTGGAACCCCACAACGAAATTATCGGATTGAAAATGACAAAAATACTTTATAAAAATAACGACGAAGTTTTACACAGTTAACTGTTGAACTACACGGTAGTTAAAGAAATGCGATACGCTGTGGTTGCGTAGTAGCACCAGTATTGATTATTGATGCTTACGTGAGAAGTCACTCGGTTATACTCAATTATTGCTACGATTATTTGTTTGCATCATATCTCTCATATTATTGATTCGATTATTATCATAGTATCATCTCGCATAATATGTTATTTTATTAAATCAATAATTGAGATGACAAAGTTATTCATATTATTAAATTGCAATATTTACTGATGTCTAGAAGTTACATCGAGGAGAGTTTGGTCACCTAATTGCGGCGCATGATAGGAAAATCCTTATTGTAAGCCCCTCTTCCTGAGGAACGACACGGTTGATAAATATTGTGAGTTATAATATTAATGATGAATGTTATTAAAATTGAAGTTGTGTTCGGAGGTGAATTTGGAGACGCGGACGTGATATTTGAGTCCAGAATGATGAAATTAGTAAAAATAGTCTATAAACACAAAATTTTCTGGAAATTCACTATTTGGTCAAAAAGTCAACAGTTGACTTTTTTGGGAAAAGTCAAACTTCAAAATTTCAAAATTTATATTTTTGATAAAAATGGTTTCATTGTGTTGGAATTATTTGTGTTAGTGAAAATCGACAATTATTTCGATAATAATTGGTGTCTGGAGGTTATATTGACCAATCGGATATTTAACCGGATAAATGAGCACTTGATTGCTATTATTTCACATGATTATAACTATTTGTTCACATGTGTATACTATTGTTTCACATTCTTGTTACTATTAGGGGAGTTGGTGCAAGATTGATAATACTTGCAAGACTAAGTTAAAAATAGAGGTATAGATGGAGGCACTATACTGTAATTCGTATTTTCACATGTCTAGAAATATTGATTCACATTATTTACTATTGAATCACATTATTTACTATTAGGGGCTAAATTAAAAATAAAGGAAAAGTTGGAGGTATTGTACTGAAATTTTTCGAGCCCCAAAACGTGCAATTATCGAAACTATATTTTTCTATAAATAGAAGCTCATTCTTCCTTCATTTCTCACCAATTCACAAAAGCTTTAGGCGATTATTATAGAGAAAATTATAGAAAGAAGAAGAGAAGTCTGCTACCTCACTATTCCATTATCCAGCTTTTTCTAAAGGTAGGGAGTATTATTTCTTTCTTATCTATGAAGAGAACTTCATTATTCCATTCTTTGTTATTACATTTGGAATAACTTTTACGCTGTGAGCTACCCTATACTTGGTGAAATTCTTACATTGTTCCATTTTTATCATTACATTGGAACATCCATGCATGCGTTCTCTGGCGGACACAGTTAAAATCTTTATTATTCTCATTGGAATATCCCATTGCATGCGTTTCTGTGGGACTGATTCCGCCTTTATTATTACATTGGAATATCCGTCTGCATGCGCTTTTACGTCGGACTGATTTCGTCTTTATTATTCATTGGAATATCTTGTGCATGCATTTTACGACGGACTTGATTTACGTTATTTATTATTACGTTGGAATAACTTTTGCAAGTGTGATGTATCGCATGCCCGGTGATTTCTTTTGTTATTCCATTCCTTATTATACTCGGTTGGTTAAAGTTTGACTTCTATACTTCATGAAATTAATGGAATATCCTTGATATTTGTGCTTCATCCAAGATCTCTTTCATGGAAATATTCTTCGAGCATTCTTGAATTTTACTCTACAAAGCGATGATCATGTTGACAATTTGGACGTTATTAGTTCCTGGATAAAATATTTCTTGAACTTGTTTTATTGAATTCTTATATCATCGTCATCATCCTCATGTTTATATTTTGTTGAAAGTCATCTATGGCCTATAGTGCATAGATGGACTTGGTATGATTATAACCGAGGATTATTCGGTGTAATCATGGCCGTAATGTTACAAATCTTTGTGGTAAAAGTCCTCATTGGCACATAGTGCATTGATGGGACGGTTGTTGGCTTGATCATGACCATTATTGAATACACAAATATTCTTGGCCCGTGAGTCATGGATAATTGTGGTCGTGATACTAAAGAATATCCTTGGCCGTAGTGCAGGGGTGATTCTATGATGTGGATTATTTATTAAACTGAGTCCCTTCGATAAAAGTGATGAAAAACCTTTTAAATCATAAAAGATAGTAGATTTTATTCTCTACTTGACTCTTTTAATGGATTGCTTGTTCACCTGCAGATTAAACTTGATGGTTGTTATATTGTATCGGTTTAACAACTTTGTTGAAGGCTAACGATAATATATTCGCATTATCTTAGTCATAATATTTCCCTCTTGGGCTAGTTGAGCTCACCTTTTACTTTTATTGTTCTCTTGAGAAATGAGAACGTAGCGAGGACTAGTCGGGGAGCGGAGTGACGGACGAGATGATAACATTAGTAGTCCTCACTATTCAAAGTGAAATAGTGGAAAATAAATGTAATAATATTGAATTTGAGTTTGAATATTGTCTAGACGACAATATTTGTATTAAAACTCACAGCTTATGTTTTGTCGTACTTTACACGGCAGTTGTATAATTAAGTTGTATTTGTATTCTGTACCATATATTTGATGACTCAGAATAGGTGATGTATACCTATTTTGGGGGTGTCACATATGATTAATAAAGAATCTACCGCTTCTAGTAAAAGAAGAGAAATGTCTTATGTGATTCGATAAATGACAATCCAGTAGTCCTTGGCCAAGACAGAATGAAATTAGAAAGAAGTTTCTAATTTGCATTATTTGGGGTTGTGCATTTAAGAGTCGAAATACATATAATTAAATAAAATAAGACTTGACAGTAATTCCATGTCTTATATTTAATTAAGACATTGTATGGTGGAAGGATTGAATTGTACGGTAACTATTTACTTAAAGGTTCTTTTTATGATTAATGTTGAAATCTATATTATCTGAAAAGTCGTTGATCGCTAGAGAGGCTTATCCCTATTGTAGAATAAATATTATTTATTTTAATAAATTAATAGTTTAATTTATTTATTTAAATATGATTAGAATTGTTCTAATTGATTTATTCACAACCGGTTTAATATGGAGAACCTAAAGGGTCACACCATAAAAGGAAGAATAATTATTTAAGAAGTTAATGGCATAATCGTAATAATAAATTAAGTATATTTAATTTAATCTATGGTGATAGAATAAATTAAATAGCTTAATATTTATTGTTTAATATTTTGGAAATATTAAATATAAATTAATAAGAGGAGTCTTATTACTATTATTATTATTTAATTCCTAAAGGAGTTTGAAAATTAATTAATAAAAGTACTCTCATATATCCTAATAACATTAGGAGGCTAATTAATTAAAAGAGTTTACTTAATTATTCCTAATAAGATTGGGAGCCTAATTAATTAGAGGAATTTAATTAATTAAAATAAAACACAATTCCTTAATTGTTAAGGAGGATTGCCCACATCTATAAATAAGAGGAGTCTTATTATGGGTGTTGGGGGTTGTTGACTTTTTCACAACAGACGTGATTCCAATTGTTGGAGAGTACGTTCTTTTTCTATAGAGATAGAAAAACTAGGATTTTGCCAAACACTCATCTTCTTGAATCGTTCTTCTTCCTTGGTAGATCACCTCTAGAGGCCAAACATTTGGGTGGCTAACATTGATCAAAGGAAGGAACCAAACCCTGTGGATTCAAGTTGAACGCAAAAAGGATTGGAGGTGAACGTGTACCTGAGGAAGCTTGAAGCTTCAAGGGTATGATTCTTGTTCTTCATATTTTCGTTTAATTAATAATTATGCATAAAGGATGATTCGGGTATATGGTTTGTAAAATTTTAAAACTCTGATTTTCAATGCTTCTGCTTATTTTGTGCAATTTGATTGCGTTTATGAATATTACAAACCTAACAGTGGTAGCAAAACCTGTAACATTCCAGAATTTTAAATTGTAATATTAAATATTTATTGAATTATATAAGTATTTAATGGATATGTTTATTGCTAAATAATAATTGTTCAATTTGATTTGATTTGATTTAGTTAATTATTTGTTAAGTAAATAATTAAGGAGTTAATTAAATTAATTGTTTTGAGATTATGTGCCAATTTAATTTAATAGTTAAGCTAGAGAGCTTATAATTATGAGATTATGTACCAATTTAATTTAATACTTAAGCTAGAGAGCTTATAATGAATAAATGAATTATAATATTTTAATTGAAATGATTAATTAAAATAAGGTGTTAGTGGGTTAAAACATAATTATAATTATAAAGGAAACTATAATTATGTGGTAATAATTTATGTGTTAAAGTAATTTAATAGATTAGTATTTGAATTTATTAAATTAATTATTAAAATTAATTAAGTAGAAGTGTGACAAATAACCTTGCTATAAAGGAGTTATTAAAATAAATTA
This sequence comes from Panax quinquefolius, assembly GCA_020205615.1. Classification (NCBI taxonomy): domain Eukaryota; kingdom Viridiplantae; phylum Streptophyta; class Magnoliopsida; order Apiales; family Araliaceae; genus Panax; species Panax quinquefolius. The sequence continues at coordinate 78,596,651 of CM035172.1, read as the reverse complement.
AAAGAGTTTAATTTAGTTTTGCCAAACATGTCTTAATGTATATTAAGTCTTTAATCTAATGATGTTTTATCAAACAAGGTATAAGGATTAATCCATTTATTCTAATTGTGTTTTTCCAAACAATGCATAAGGATTAAATGATTATATTTTAAGTGGGAAACCAAACAAGCCTTATGGCTTTTGATTTTCAAAAATATTATAAGCGATATCGATTATACTTATATTTATATTATATAATTAATATATATTATATCTTATAATGTTATAATTCTAAATGCATTATGTTAGACTAGAGAAAGAAAGACTCAAATTGAAGAAAAAGGGAGAGAAGAAGAAAACTAAGAGAGAATTTGAGAGAATCCTAACAGGTTTTAATAAAAGGAATTGGAAGAAAGAAGTATTGTTGATCATAGAAAGGAAAACCTTCATCATCTAGCATACAAGGTATCATCCAAACCTTTTCCTTAAAAAAATTGTTGTCTTCTTCTTCTTCCAAAAAGTTCTTTAATAAAATAATTGTAAAAGATGAATTGTTGATATATATATATATATATATAACTTTGTATGATAATTGTTTGTAAGAGATTGTTTTCATAAGTTAAATATGAGTATAAATAAAGTAATTCATATAAGTATGTAAATTGTGAAGAAAAATATATTACAAAGAGTTCATATGAATATATACATGAATATGGCTTGTTTAAAATCAAATTAAGGTGTGATTAGTTGTTAATATATATATATATATATATATATATATATATATATATATATATTGACTATTGATTTTGAAAGTAAATGAATACACATAAACATGGTAGTTTGAATTAACTGCTTTTGATTGAAAACAAAGTTACAATGATGATTTTCATTAAAATGTCAAAATGGAGTTTTTGCCAAAAACATTGAAATTGGGTGTTATAAAGTTGATGTTTATGTTATTGTATGTGTAAAAACATGTTAGGAGTCTTTACAATATGTTTACATGAAGTCTCTGTATGAATTGCATGTTAATTAGCTTGTTAGATTGGAGCTTGTATGCGATTTGGCTTTACATTCATCTTTGTTCAGCCGAGGTTGGTAGCCAAATTACGGAGTTTGGTATTGCAGTCATGACCCAACAATGATAGGTTTTTTATGCATATGGCCAAAGACCATACCGCAGTATAAACGTTAACTTCGAGTCTCGTCGTCATGGCCTTATTTCAACCTTAATGTGCAAACCCACGATGTAAACTGTGGTGCCATAGCGCGAGTTAGCAGAATGGTATGACAGTTTTACTTGTTTACACAAAGTCTGAAAATAAATGATGTGTTAATAATAGGAATGTTAAATGATGATTTTAGTAGTATTAAACTAAGAATGAGAATGTTATCAAGGGTTAACTAGTATTAACATAATTCGGTTATGTGAATTGAAAATCAAACCTATATGGTGTATATACTTGTTTATATGTTTAAAATGTTGGTAGTGAGTAATTATGTCATGATGACATATATATAGGATATTGAGATTCAAGTTGTAAGGTTTAGCTTGTGCTCAAGGCAAGTTCTCTAACCCTAAAACTTCGTTGTGCAAGTTTAATTTCGTTGAGTACGTTATTGCTTTCAAATTCAATTTCTATTCTTGCAAGTTGATACCTCTACACTTTCGTAGAGCTAGATTGTCTATTATTGAGTAAATTCTTGTATCTAGTTGCTCATAATGATGCAAGTATCCCAAATCTTATAGGTTAATATTGAGCAAGTTTCTTTAAATATGTAACTTGTTATTTAGCATGTGAGTTGCTATATTTTAATATGCTAGTATTGAACAACTTTATAGTTCAAATTACTATTCACTATGCATGCTTAATATCCAATTTTCAATAACCTTGATTTAATATTGTTCAATCAAATTATGCTACGTGTTAACGCCAAGATCTTCTCCAACGTCCCAATCACGTAAGACGCCCTGGTCCTGCACACTAAACACAGTCAACACCAAAAGCTTGACGGCTTCGACCGTCGGGGGATAGCTCAGGCGTGAGAGTCAGTACAGGCGGTCACAAGGGTTAACAATGGAGGATAAAATGTCTAGCGTCTTGAGAGATAAAAATCTTAATTGAATGTGTGTACCTTTTTCTTGAAGACTTCCTTGCTAGGTTATACTCTCTTGCCCGGTTTACCGTGCCACCCACTACCGTCTGACATAGCCCCCCACTTCTCAGTGATCTCTACCGACTGCATGCAGGTTGTCATCTTTTTTCTCCACTATGCATACCGCCGGCCGGCTATAATCCCATCCACATTAATGATCTGCAGACTTTTGGTCAACAACCTTCCTTTTTCATCATTACAAGTCAAAGATAGAAATATTAAAAGATCTAGTGAGTCAACCCATTGACCCGACCCGATTTCGTAAGGACTTAACAGGAATAAAGTGGTGACTAGGCCCAATAACTTTAAGACCCAATAGAGAAAACCCAATAGATTAATCAAATAAGTAAGCCCAATCCACTCGGCCCAATATGTGAAATATCATGACCCAACATTGCCCCCGAGTTTTTTATTAAATAAGATATTTAATGGAAAACTATAAGTGGTCCATGACTTTATAGGATTTGATAGGATTGAAATAAGCCCAAACTGAAATTTACCAAAGCTCAAGCGGTGGAGAGTTAAAGTAAAGTGATGAACTGAGACTGGAAGCTCAATTGAAAGGCCCAGTCTGATAAATATCTGAAGCTTAACTTGGACGCTTTTCATTCAACTTCCCCATCATTGCCAGAAATTAAATGTGCCGCCTTCGTAACTCGTGTAACCGTAAGTATAAAAAGTAATTTTTGCCCAAATTGACATTTTTACCTGTCCATTCGAATTTTGAACCTTTGAGCTCTTCTCTTCTCTCTCAAACTTCCTTCTCAGTTTTGCAAAATCTCAACAATGGTGACTCTGAACTCGAACCCGAACTCTCCCCTTCGTGTAACCCCTATCACCACCATTCCTTCAAGCCCCAATACTACTGAAGAAGCATCGAGCTCAAACCCCAAGACTGCCACCCCCAGCGAAAAATCTGTGACTCCGAAACCCATGCCTAACCCCTCCGATTTCTTCAAAAACAAAGAACAATATCCCCACACCAACACACCCCCTATCATTTCTGAGACTGAGTTACGGAAGATTAAGGCTCGTTATCACATCCCTGATACCCATTTGTTAAGAGCCCCCAAATCTAAAGACAAGATGTACCAACGTCCAGACGGTTGGACGGCTGTTCCGGTGACCCTACTCGAAAAGGGGGTTAGGTTTCCGCTTCATGTCTTTCTGGTTACCCTCCTAGGGTTTATTGGGGTAGGGTTTGCCCAACTGGTGCCAAACTACTACATTCACATTTTGGCTTTTATCGCCTTCTGTCATGAATTAGGAGTCGAATCCACTCTCGACTTCTTCTTTACTGCATACAAGATTTCCCAAACTAAGGAAAAGGGATTCAAAGTTTAAGGCAAACACGCACAAAAGACTGGTGAAAAGTTCGAGAGACGGTCGTTGATAAATACTCCCTTGAGCAATAGAGGATGGCATGAGAAATGGTTTTTTGTTAAGGGACCAGAAATCGCCTCTTTACCGAACTGGGCGACTGATGAAAAGATTTCTGCTGACTTCGGCGATATTCTCGAAGAACGTGTAGCCGAAATGATCGAACTTTTGAATAATTTACCGAAGGAGGAATGGAAACACGAACTTCTTTCCAAACAGGCATGGCTGTATGATCATAAACGTAAGTATCAAACTATTTTTGTGCATATTTCTGTTAAACCTTTGATAATATTGGTTCTGATTTATCGTTGCACTATCTTTGCAGTGTCCTTGATTAGATTGAACTCTTCAGAGGTAAAAGAGTTTGAAGACTTTTTGGCTGGGAGGACTACAAATGCAAATGAAGAGCTTCCCACATGAGAATTTCCTCAGGCCAATCATCTCACCACTGACACACCCATTGTTAACCCTCAGATTAATGAATCACAAATTGATGAGCCCATTATTCCTGAAGAATCCCTCAAACCTCGACGAATGAAAAGAGCTGCTAGGAGATCAAAATCCATCAGCCGAGATATGGACCCGAAGATAGATCTAGAAACAAATCTAGAAGCAAACCCAGATGCAAGCCCTTCATCCAATCCCACTTCCGTACCTCCTGAATCCGCCCCAACCAAGAGAAGTCTGTTTGACATACCACTACACGAACGGGGGAAAGTCCTTCATGTCAAGAAGTTGAGGACAAAGATTACCCCCTTGACACTTGAGGAACTTCGAGTTCCCACATCTTCGACCAACAATCCCCCAATAATCCCCATGGAAACTCAAGTGCCAGACGATGACGAGCCAATCGAATCCATTCCTTCGCTGTCTCGCAAGAGAAAACAACCGTCTGATAGTCACCCAGGCTCATCATCCGTTCCTTCACCATTTCGTGAACCTATTCCTGCCCGATCACCTTCTCCTGAAAACATATATATGGATCCATCACCAACTCATGATCAACCCATGCCTTCCCCTTCAAGACAATCACCTTCCGAATGTCAACGTGATGCTATGGCCTCTCCAACCATGTGGCCTCGGTTTAATGCCAACTTCCCCTTTCGACTGTTTGATGCCTTCGTTCGTGAGACCGATGATCATCGATTTGGTAACAGTTCGAACATGGATCTACTTAAAGAAGGCATGAGCTATCTGGCGAAGGTAAATGGTTTTCTCTTTAATTTTCATGTTTATCTTTATACTTAGATATTTGAAACCGATTAAATAATGTTGAATCATGTGTAGGCGAATGTTCTATTCGGACGTCTACGTCCAAAGTCTATTGAAGCTGAAGCCGAAGAAGAGGTAATAAGAAAGGAGAACGCCATCCTGAAGTCGGCTTTGGCTCGGGAAAGAACTCAACGTGAAGGCGTTCTTCACACTAATAAAGGTCTTCGAAATGAGTTGGCTCAGACTAAGGAAGAGGTGAAAACTTCCAATGAAGAATTGAAGTTATCCAAGGCCAACCACGTAGAGATTGTCAAGATGAATGCTGACCTGGTTCAACAGAATGAACTGAGGATGGAGAAAGTTAAAGAGCTGAAGGCCAGCAATAAGATTCTGGCCAAATCGATTGAAAAGCTGGAGTTACAAGAGACTCGTCATCTGCATAGGCATCAGAAGTTCGAAGAAGAGATCAGGGAACTCTGGGCTCTTCGGGATCTGGGACCCCCCTTAATCGACGATCTCTGCAAGCAAATCTGCGAAGAGTATCGGAAGTCAGATGAGATCAACGGGGAAATTATGAAGATCTATTCTGAAAGCTATGAGCTCTGTCGAAGTCGCGGCAAGGAGAAACTGATTGCAGTTAACGTAGATCCGTCTCTGCTCGACTCTTTAGATGGAGAAGATAATGCCTGATAATGTTACTGCTTCATTCTGACTTTTCAATACTTATGTGAAAATTATCTGTCTTTTTTAGGGGTTATTTTTAAGAACTTTATCAAAAAAAAAAATTCATTTTATGTAATAGTTTAACATTATGGTTGGATGGATGAACGAATCTTCAAATTTATTTATCATGGTTTCTGTTTTGATTCATTTTTTTTCAATAATTCAGCATCAATAGTCTTGAATGAACTTATCTTAGACTATGAATCAGATAAGGCATATAACAGTTAAGTTGAGAAATGAAATGAACTGAATTCAATGAACTAAACTGGATGGACCGAACTCAACACTTGAACAAAATAAAGTAATGTATACTTATCATTTCCGAAGTGTGAGGCAGGTTATGTATAAGGTGAATTCGGCTGATCCTCCTTGCACCATTAAGATCTTGTTTACCGCTAGGGGTAGAACAAGTATATAAGGACATTTGTTTACCACTCGGGGTAGAACAATTTTATAAGGATCATGGAATTTGTTTACCACTCGCGGTAAAACAAATTCATAAGGACACTCTTGTCAAAAAGGCTACCATCGAATGGTCAGCAAGTCCGACCATACCTCCTTACCTCGGTGCATATTGATTTACCATTCGCGGTAAAAGCAATATTAAAAGGACCGTGGAATTTGTTTACCACTCGCGGTAGAACAAATTCATAAGGACACTCCTGCCGAAAAGGCTACCATCGAATGGTCAGCGAGTCCACCCCGTCCTCCTTACATTGATGAAGTTTGCCTACCCCGAAGAGCCTGACAAATTCATAAGGACCACCTGCCAAAAAGGCTACCATCGAATGGTCAGCGAGTCCCCCCCCCGTCCTCCTTACTCTATTGTGAACTTAGGACAAATAGGACGAAGATCAATTGTGAAAAAGTGAATCTTTTATTGATGATGAACAACTATGTACAGACTTCTGATAAACGGACTCGATCTCTATTGGAAATATTTCCAAAGCCTGCCAGCATGCCAAGTGTTCTTGATTTCGGATCCGTCCAATGCCTTCAGTCAGTAAGTTCCTGGATTTGGTACTTCGATTACTTAATAGGGTCCTTCCCAGTTCGGCATCAGCTTTCCCATGTTCTGTGGCGTAGATGCTTCAACTTCTCTGAGGATGAAGTCTCCCACTTCAAATCTACGAAGCTTTACCCCTTTGTTGTAATGCTTGGCAACTCTCCGCTAGTAGGCTACTAACTTGATCAAAGCCACCTCTCTGACTTCTTCCAACAGATCCAAGTTGGCCCTCAGTCCTTCATCATTATAGATCTCTCTGAACTGACTAACCTGAAGACTTGGAGATCCAATCTCGACTGGGACTAAGGCATTAGTACCATAGGCCAATCTAAAAGGTAAATCCCATGTTGAAGTCCTCGGTGTAGTCCGGTAAGCCCATAACACACTGAGCAGCTCCTCCGACCATCTTCCTTTAGCTTCGTCCAGTCTGCGCTTGTTCCCGTTCAGTAGTGTTCTGTTGGTCACCTCAACCTGCCCATTTGACTGTGGATGAGCCATCGAAGTCTTCCTGTGCTGAACCCCCAATTCTTTCAAAAATCCTTCAAATTTTGATCCCACGAACTGGCGCCCGTTGTCCGATATCACTACTTTAGGAATTCCAAAACGAAACACTACGGACTCCTTCATGAACTTCAAACACTCTTGTTCCGTTATCAACCAAAGTGGCTTCGCTTCTACCCATTTGGTCATGTAATCGATAACAACTATGACAAAACTGACCTGACCTTTAGCTTTCGGCAATGGACCCAATATATCTACCCCCCAGACAGCAAAGGGTATAAGAGATAAAATTGAGTATAGCTCTTCTGGTGGCTGATGTCGGATTGAACTGTTGAGCTGGCACTTTTCACACTTCTTCACATACTCTGTAGCTTCCTTAAAAATTGTAGGCCAGTAGTACCCCTGCCGAAGTACTTTATAAGCCAAAGACTTAGCGGCCATATGGTCACCGCAAATACCCTCGTGAACCTCCCGAAGAGCATACTCAACCTCAGATGGAACCAGACACTTCAATAATGGTGACGAAAATGTCAATCGACAAAGGTCCCCATCAATAAGAACGAAGTTGGCACTCTTGTACTTGATCTTCTTTGCCAGCATCTGATCCGAAGGAAGGACGCCATCTGCCAGATATTCAATGTACAGAGTCATCCAACAGTTAGATCGCTCAATACACATTACCGCTTTATGCTGGATACTCGGCTGCTGTAAAACCTCCAAATAAACTGACCCATTGAAAACAACAGCATCTGTAGTGGCTAGCTTCGACAATGCATTGGCAATGGAATTGTCGTTACGTTCTATGCCCTGAAACTCATAAGAGACAAAATACTAAAGTCGGTTCTTCAACTCTGCCAAATACTTGATCATCCTCGTGCCACGAGCTTCATAATCTCCCGATAGTTGCTTAACGACCAGTTGAGAGTCACTGTAGATGATCAGCTTCTGAACTTCTAGACTTTTTGCTAATCGGACTCCTGCCAACACTGCTTCATATTCAGCCTCGTTGTTCGTTGCTCTGAACCCAAATCTGATGGCCTGCTGCACCTTGAATCCCTCCGAACTTGTCAAAATAATCCCTGCTCCGCTGACATCTGCGGTAGAAGATCCATCTACATATAGTGTCCATGAATTATGACCGTGCTGAAGAACTGCAACTGCTCGATCGGACATCTCAGCTTCTGGCAGCTCAGCATCTGCTTTGGAGAACGAACACTCCACCATGAAATCGGCCAAGGCTTGACCTTTGATAGCAGTTCGGGGATGATATTCAATAAAAAATTGGGATAATTCTATAGTCCACGCTGCTAATCTCCCCCAAACTTCTGGCTTGCTCATCACCTTCTTCAGTGGTTGATCCGTGTAGACAACTAGGAGCTGACCTTGAAAATATTGCCGAAGCTTTCGACTAGCAATTATCAAAGCGAAGGTAAATTTTTCAATGTTTGGGTACCTGGTTTCAGCATCTCTTAGGACGTGACTGACATAATAAACCGGATGCTGCTTCCCACCGACCTCCTGAACCAGCACTGCTCCAACTGCCAACGAGCTAGCTGCCAGATATAAATACAAAGTTTCAACCGGAGCAGGTTTCATCAATAAAGGAGCCGAAGACAGATATGTCTTTATGCCTTGAAAGGCGTCTTCACACTCCGAAGTCCATTGAAATGTCTTTGTATTCTTCGGTCCCTTCAGTGTGTCGAAGAATGGTAAGCATCTCTCTGCGGATTTGGACATCAATCTCCTCAAAGCTGCAATCCTACCAGTCAGACGTTGAACGTCTTTGAATGACTGATGAGTCTTCATGTCTAGAATGGCCTGGATCTTTTCTGGATTGGCCTCAATGCCCCTTTGACTGACCAGGTAACCCAGGAACTTCCCTGCACCGAATCCGAAGGTACACTTTGTAGGATTGAGCCTCAATTTGTGATGGTGGACTGTCTAAAAGCATTCCTCTAGATCATCCAAATGCTTCTGAACCATCGTGCTTTTCACGGTCATATCATCCACGTACACCTCTATGTTCCTTCCCGGCTACTTCTGGAAGACAAAGTTCATCATTCTCTGGTAAGTGGCTCCAGCATTTATCAGGCCGAAGGTCATCTTCTTATAGGCGTACACCGAACGGTGTATGATGAATGATGTCTTTGGAATGTCCTCCTTACCAATAGAAATTTGATGATAACCTGAAAAAGCATCCATAAAGCTTAGTAGTGCATACCCTGAAGTCGCATCAATAAGTTGATCAATGTGGGGTAGAGGATAGAAGTCCTTTGGGCATGCTTTGTTCAGGTCTGTGTAGTCGATACAGACTCGCCATTTCCCATTCTGCTTCTACACCAGCACTACATTTTCCATCCACTCCGGATAGTCGATCTCGAAGATGAAGTCAGCAGCTATCAGCTTCGCGATCTCCTCATCAATGATCCTTTAACGTTCAGGTGCAAAGATCCGCCTTTTCTGTCAAACTGGCATCTTTGATGGGTCCACATACAGTCGATGCTCGGCAATCTTTTGGCTGATCCCAGGCATGTCTTGTGGCTCCCATGCAATGATGTCCGCATAGCAGCGAAGAAGTTCCATAAGATTTGTCCAGAGAGGTTCCGGCAAACCCGAACCAATCTTCACTGTCTTGTCTTTCTTTCTTAGGACCAGCTCGATCTCCTCTGTCTCTCCTGTAGGAATAACCAATGGCTCTGAACTGCTTTCAGTGAAGGGCTCGATCTCAATTACCATGGTTTTCTTCTGCTTGCTGACCCTTACTCCCGAGGCGATCACAGAATTCCTGTAACATCGTTTGGCCACTTCCAAATCCCCTGCTACCTCTCCAACTCCATGCGCTGTTGGGAACTTGATCTTGAAGTGAGGGATGGAAGTCACAGCTTGGAGAGCTGTCAGAGTAGGTCTTCCCAGTATGACGTTGTAAGCCAAATCTACATGCACAACATAAAATTTACAGGTTATTTCTACCTACTGAGGAGCTGTGCCGAAGACCACTGGTAGTTCAATAGTTCCTGCAACTTTGACTGGATCGTTGCTGAAGCCATATAAAGGGGCCTCCTGCCCAACCTCCATCTTTCTCCCATCAAGATGCATCCTCTGATAAGCATGGGCATACAAAATATCCACCGAAGACCCGTTGTCTATCATCATGCGTTTCAAATCTACCTAACCCACTTGTGCAGTGATCACCAATGCTCCTTAATGGGGCTCGATGGGTTCCGAAGGATAATCTGCATCACTGAAGGTTATAACTGTCCCCGGAAATGGTATGTCGATCTTCGGGGGAGCACCCGCCACGGACATAACTGAATCCAGATATCCCCTCCTCTTCTTTACTACCAACTTCCCTGCTGTCCCACCGGTTATTACATCAACGACGTGCCTTGGTGGTTGATTTGGAGCAGGCTGCATGGGGGAGTCGTTTGAACTGTCTGAACGGTACGGTCAACATTCTTATGCTCTTGTTGGTCCCTCCCGGCCACATATTGAACCAGCAAACCACTTTGAACCTTCCTCTCCACAAAATCTTTCAAATTGCAACACTCATTAGTGTCGTGACCTGCAGCTTGATGATAACCACAATATTTCCGAGCGTTGCCCTGTCCTTGCTTAAAGTTATCATGAGGTGGTACAAAGAACGGCTGGCCCCTGATCTGATCCAGAATCACCGACCTATCCGTATTTAGTTTGGTGTAAACCTTATTCACCTTATGGGCAGGATCAGGTGGACGATTACTTCCTTATCGCCATGTGTTATTGTACTTTTTTGAGCTTCCCTCTGGCCGATCGTTATACCCCCCACCTTTTTTTGATCGCCTTCAGCTTTAGGAGTATCTACCTCCTTTATTCGATCTGAAGAGGGACGTTTCAGGCTATTCATGGCCTCCTCCACCACAATATAGCCTTCTGCCTTATCAAAAGCTTACGCTGAGCTCTTCTGGATGGTGAAACATCGCCTTCTTCACCAACTTTTGGACTTCACGAGATCTAGGCAGATGCTCAAACAAACCTACGACTTACTTGCGATCATTAAGGTTGGACACACGCCAATCGCCTCCCCTGAACCTCTTCACATACTGACCCAAGGACTCATTGGTGAACTGTCTGACCTGTGCTAAAGATCCTGTGGGCTTCCCTCTTCTTCGGTTGCTCCTGAAATGGGCATGGAATTTGTCACACAGCTCGGACCATGAAGACACTGAATCTGCCGGCAAAGTCCCCATCCACTACCTCGCATCCTTCCTTAATGTCGTGACGAACGTATGGCACTTGGCAACATCAGTAAAGTCATAATAATTCATCAGCCGGTCAAACACCTGGCTATGGTCATAAGGGTCCCCAGACCCATCGTAACTCTCTATGTGAGGTAACTTCTTGGTGGTGTCTGCCTTCTCCATAAGAATATCCGAGGAAAATGGGGACGCCTTCTTTCCCGGAGTATCCTTCACCTGATGAACCTCAACTAATTATTTCCGGAGCTCCTTCAATTCTTTAACCAGATACTCCACTCCTTCTGGTTGAGATGATGCTTCTTTCTCCGGCGACTCTTTCCTCTTCTTAGTAGACCGGCCTTTTACCCTAGAGCCCCCAACTTTTGAGGGACTTTTCTGATGATGAGGGTCCACAGGGCAGAGTACCCTCAGTGGACTCTCAGGAGTGTGAGCTCTTGATCTGCTTCATCTTTGAACTTGGCTGCTGTGGTGAGAATGCGCAAGGCAGATTGCCTTCTTTGTATTCTCGGGAGTGTACTCCCTGGATCGGCCTCTCTGTTGGCTTCAACCCTGCTCCTTAGAACCGATAGGATGAGGTACCTTCTTTGATTTTTGAGGAGTAGGGCTTCTGGATCTTCTTCGATCTCGAGGTTGGCCACGAGATTCACGACCTGAATGGGCATGTTCTTTCCCACTCCGATGCCCACGCTCTTCGGACTGAACATAACTGGAAGCTTCGTCCCTTAAATCCGCCATCTGAGACATCTGCTTAGCTATATCTTGTCGTTGCTTCAAAAGTACCTCCATGGCCCTATCCGTTTTGTCTGCCATCTTGGCCAGCTTGGAGGCCTTATCATCTTGATCATCTCGGTATCGAGTTCTAGGTGAGGTACCTTCTACCCATTTCCGACCATGACCAGATCCTTTCTCAGCTATGAAAACTAGCCTTCGCTTAACGTTACTCACGGCCTTCAGACGAGAATCCTCTGATGGACGTTTGGAAGCTGTGCTAGCAAGAGTACTTACTGCAGGTCCCAAATGATCTTTGACGGGTACTCGTGGTGCGGATTCACTTGCAGCCATCGGCTGTCCTTCAAGTGTAGGTGTTCTACTCTTCCCCATGGATTCTGACATAGAACGAACACAGTTTGTGATTGAAAATATTTAGGACACTAGAACTCAGCCCTCCTTCTAGCGCCAATGTTAACGCCAAGATCTTCTCCAAAGTCCCAATCACGTAAGACGCCCTGATCCTGCACACTAAACCCAGTAACACCAAAATCTTGACGGCTTCTACTGGTAGGGGATAAGCTTCAAAGCGTGAGAGTCGAGACAAAGCGGTCATAAGGGTTAACAATGGAGGATAAAATGTCTAGCGTCTTGAGAGATAAAAATCTTAATTAAATATGTGTACCTTTTTCTTGAAGGCTTCCTTGCTGGGTTATACTCTCTTTTGGGTTCTGTACACCACCACCGTCTGATCGACCCACATTTCACTTCTCGGTGATCTCTGCTTGTTGCATGCGGGTTGTCATCTTTTTTCTCCATCAGTGCATCTTCTTAATTCCGCTATAATGTAAGACCCCAACTTATTATTAATGAAATTTAATTTTCTCTATTTATTATTTTGAAATAGTAAGGGTTGATTTGATTAATGTGGATAGTTAGGGGTAAAATACATAATATTTCAAAATAAGCAAGTGGTTATAAAATATTCATTGTTGTCGAGGAATATTCGTTTGGTCGTGGAATATTAAATGCTTGTCGGGGAATATTAAATGCTGACGGTAGCGATGATCATGTGTGGGCCCATAACTGAAGTGATTGGATGAAGAAAACGACAAAAATAAGTTGTTTAAAAAGCGGCGTAGTTATTCACAGATATCTTGTTAAAATACTCGGTGGTTAAAACACGATAGCACTTAGTATTGCACCAATTATTGATTCTTACGTAAGAAGACACTACTCAATAATGGTTACGATAATTCTTTATTCGATATTTTATTGATTTAATAATTGCTTGCGTTGATATTTTATATTCTTGTTGTTCCAATAATTGTCATTACACGAGATTTTTCATTATCGAAGCAATAATTCATATTATCCGAATAATATTATTAGATAACATTATTGGCAATGTCTAGAAAGTTACATACAAGGAGAGGTTTGGTCACCTAATTGCGGCGCCAAGATGGAGAGAAATTCTTATTGAAAGCCCCTCTTTCACTGAAGCGCCACAGTTGTCGATATTATGATTACGTAATATTATTTGTGAATAATTAATTATTGATTCATATGATGAGAAAAATATTGATTTTATGTGGATATAGATGGAGAAAATTTTATTGTGACAATTGTTGAAAATTGAAATTTTATCTTTTTCGATAAAATAATTCATTTAAATATATTATTATATTTTAATAATATAATAACGGTGATATTTTTACAACAAATGTGGGATATATGAGTATCTGAGGAGGAAGAGTATTTTGTTGCAATAAATGTTTAAAACATATTAAACATGTCGGTGGACCCCATTTATTGATGAAAATTTGATTATAGCACATAAAATCGCTTGTTTGTGGATTTTGGTCAATTTCTGTTTGGAATTGAAAAACTTTCTTCTGCAAAGTTGTAGAGAATTGAATTTCCTATAAAAACTCGCGAGATTTGAATTTTTTGATAAAAGGGCTATTTATTATGAATTATTGAAGTTCCAAAGCTCCGAAATAATTGATTTTTGGAAGTTTAAAATATTTTAAATAACAAAAACGTTTTTTTCATTATGGTGTGTTACACATGTGTGTTGAATGAACTGAATTCAGTTCTTGGAAGGTTGGCGTAGGAAATTTATAATATATATTAATATTTTATTAAATTTTACGCTTTAATTGTTAAAGCATTTTCCTATAAATAGGGTGCTTAGGTTAGAATTGAAAATCACACCAGAAACTGAAGTTTTCTCTCTCTATATTATCGAGCGTATTCTTGTGAGTATTTTGAGTATACTTTGAGTATTGTTAGATGGTGCAAGTTCCCTTCAGCACTATACCCGGTATTCCAGCTAGAAGTACTAATCTTTCGAGGTAAGGGATGTTATTTTCTTCTCAAATGATATTATTTCTTCAATATCATTATGCTGAAATATTGGTTGAAACTTTTTATCAAATTTGGAACTTTTCCATGTCGGGGTTACTATTCATGAGTTACTATTCACGAGTTACTATTCATGAGTTACTATTCACGAGTTACTATTCACGAGTACTATTCATGAAGCGTGAAGATGTTTTTTTGTGAAATTTCTATCTTTTGGTGTCGGAGTTACTATTCATGTATACGGCACTATTCACGTATCTGATACTATTCACGAATCTGGCACTATTCAATAGAAAAATAAAATTTCTTCTTTTTTGTCCAAAGTATCTATTCTGGATACTATCTTTGATTGTATCCATGTTTTGATCATTCTTGAATTTTACACCACTATGATTATTTTTGAGGTATTTTTGAACATGGATAAAACAAAGTACGAATCCTTAATCCTTAATCCTTGTCATTTTGTTTCACTGGATTCGTTTCTTTAAATATATTTTCATCATCTTGATCTTAAATGATGATATTATGGAATATCATTGGCTTTGTAGTGCAAAAGATGAATTATTTACGAAGAATATCTTTGGCCGTAGTCACGCAAAGATGAGCAGTGTTTAGATGAACATGACCAACTGATGAATATCTTTGGCTGTAGTGCAAAGATGAATATTTGATTCGGATATATATTGATTGATGTTACGAGGGATAAAAGATGAGCGATGAACTTTTAAATTCATACATAGAAGATAGTAGTTTGCATTCTCTACTTAACTCTTCTAATGAATTATTATTTCATTGCGAATATTGATTTAAAATTTGTTGTCTATTGTATTCTATTAGATTTTTCCTGTTGAAGACTAACGATAATTTGTTGTATATTATCTTAGTCATAATATTCTTCTTTGGGCTAGTTGAGCTCACCTTTTCCTTTTTGTTCCATTTTTCTTCTCGGGAGGCGAGAATATAGCGAGTACGAGTTGGGGTATGGAATAAAGGTTTTAGAGAGAGTTGTTTAGTAGTCCTCACCATTTTTGTAAAATAATGTATCAATAAATGTGATGAGGATTTATTTGAGTATAGATATTGTCTTGAAGATAATATTTGTATTCAAACTTACAGATTTACTTTGTTGTAATAATAAAGTTGTAGTTGTTTACGTACCATGTATTGACAACTTTCGAGAATGGGTGATGTATACCTATTTTGGTAGTGGCGTCACGGTTGGTATCGAGCTTAGGGATATGATCTCTGGCGGAGATCGGGGAATAGAACTAGGAGGGAGAGACGAGTAAATCCTTCGCTAGTGTGTGTCCTACCTAAGCTTATTTTTTTAGTTGGTCGATATATAAGGATATTATGTGATATATTGATTTCCTTAATTAACCCTTGTTTTATGACGGTGTTTGAGAATGTCGTTGAGAATATTAACGATGGAAATGAGACCGTGTAGAGCGCTTCTGTACTCACCAATGAGGAGAGCGTGCAATAGGTTGGCAATGTTCCTCTGTGAACAACACCAGGAGAGATGATGAACGAGGGGATGTTTAGAAGCTTTTGCGATTCATGCAAAATCGACGAGGGAGACTCGTGTTCAAAATACTGAGAGAAATGATAGCAATTCACGGGTTGTCACGACCCAAGCGATTCAAAGAGTTGGGACCACGAAATTTAAGGAAAGCCGGATCCGATCATGGCGGAAACATGGGTCAAGCAAATTACCATGATATTCGATGTCTTGGGATGCGGGAGGAACGAAGGTTCCATTCGCCACCTTTATGTTCCGTGGTGAGGCGGACTCTTTGGTGGGAGTGCGTGAAGCGTACCCATCCACCACTTTTCGGCATGTCACGGGAAGCGTTTGAAACTATTTAATGACAAATACTTTCACGAAAGTGTTAAATCGTATGAAGGAAGTGGAGTTCATCGATTAGAGCAAAACAACATGGCGGTGTCTCGATGACGAGGCAAAGTTTGCGAGTTATCCGGTTTGCACCTCATTTGGTGGAGAATGAGGAGCGATGATGGCGGATGTTTCTTAGAGGTTTGAAACCCGATATACGTCGATATCTCATTTCTCAAAACTTTCTCTATTTCGGATGTTGTAAATGAGGGCTCAATTATTAGAGCGAGATAACGAAATACGGTCAACCGAGGACCATAACCGAGGATCGTACGGAGATAGCGATCAATGAATAATGATAACCGGTGAAGAAAGAAATGATTTAACAAAAATGGTAACCACTCTGGTGGTAATCATAGCCATGAAAATAGAAGAAGCGAGTCGGGAGGAGATTTTAAAAGAGGAGATTTAACAATGAACATGTGAAGACGATAGTCTTGCGTGACAGAATCGGTTCGAAGGAGGAGAAACGACCACCGGTCGTATATCTACAAATCACGGAAAAGAGGGACATATCAATCCAAACCGCCACAATAGTTCAAGGTATGCTATAATTGTGGAAAGGAAGGACATATCGCTTCGAGATTATGCGATGAGCGAAACCCTAGTTCGTGAGGGGACGGTGACTCAAAAGATCGTCCCGAAAAAGTCAAAGTCAACGATTTCGGGAAGAGCGTTTGTTGTGACTGGTCAAAATGCGAGGAACCCAAACGAGGTGATCACGGGTAAGCTATTTATAAATTCTTGCGAAGTTTATACCTTACTTGATACTGGTGCTACCCATTCATTTATCTCTCCTGCTTGTGCTCAACGTTTAAACTTGACTCCGGAGAAATTAGATTTTGACCTATCTGTGGAAACTCCGTTAGGAGAAACTTTCATCACATCCACTGTTTATAAATCTTGTTTGATTCAAGTTGGCACCATTACCTTACTTGTTGACCTTATCTCTTTAAAGATACTTGCTTTTGATGTGATTTTAGGGATTGATTGGTTAACTACTCATCATGCCAAAATTGATTGTTTTCGTAAGGTTGTTAGTTTTCATATTCCTAACCAACTTTTTGTATGCAATTCAAGCAACTAAACCATTAAAATCAATCATTGTCATATCTAATCATAAAGCTATTCGTTTATTGAAAAAGCGGATGTCAAGCTTTCTTAGCCCATGTTATGGATTTGAATAAAGACACATCAAATTTGAATAATATTCTGTTGTTATTGACTTTCTTGACGTATTTCTGAAGAACTTCCGGTCTACCCCGAACGTGAAGTTGAATTCTTTATTGATCTTGAACACGGTACAAAGCCCATTTCTAAAACCCCATATCGAATGGCTCCTATTGAACTTCAGGAGTTAAAGGTCCAACTACGAGGAATTGTTGGACATCGGTTTCATTCGTCCCCAGTACATCTCCTTGGGGTGCTCCTGTTTTATTCGTAAAGAAGAAAGACGGAGTATGCGACTTTGTATTGACTATCGGAATTTAACCATGTCACCATCAAGAATAGGTATCCTCTACCTCGTATTGATGACTTGTTTGACCCGATTGCAAGGGGCACAATTCTTTTCAAAAATCGATCTTAGATTACGGATATCATCAATGAAGATTAGAATCGAGGATATTCAAAGGCGCCTTTAGAACTCGATGCGGGCATTAAGAATTCTTAGTCATGTCTTTCGGATTGACTAATGCTCCTACGGCTTTCATGGATATGATGAACCGAGTATTCAAGGAATATTTGGATCAGTTCGTTGTTATTTTTATTGATGACATCCTCATATATTCCAAAAGTCGTGAAGATCATGAGCACCATTTGAAGCTGGTACTCCAAAGGCTTCGTGAAAACAAACTATATGCCAAATTGAAGAAATACGAGTTACGGCTTGAAGAAGTAGCATTCCTTGGGCACGTGGTGTCGAAAACATGGAGTATCTGTTGATCCGTGAAGATTGAAGCAATACAAAGTTGGGAACAACCGAAGTCGGTGATCAAGTCGTAGTTTTTGGGCTTAATGGTTATTATCGGAGATTCGTGGAAGGGTTTTCTCGAATCGCTACTCCATTAACCCAACTAACTTCGGAAGGATACAAAATTTGTTTGGAGCGAAGAATGCGAGAAGAGTTTCCAAGAGCTTAAGAGGAGACTTATTTATTTTGTTCTAACAATACCATCTTGTTTGGATGGATTTGTTATCTCTGATGATGCTTGAGCAAAGGGTTAGGATGTGTTCTCATGCAACGTGGGAAAGTCATAGCTTTATGCCTCGCGACAACTTAAAGAGTATGAGAGGAATTATCCTACTCATGATCTAGAGTTAGCGGCCCGATCGTTTTAGCGCTAAAGATATGGAGGCAATATCTATATGGGGAGAAAGTGGAGATATATTCGGACCATAAAAGCCTTAAATATTTCTTCACTCAAAAGAACTCAACATCTGGCGGCGTGACGTTGGCTCGAGCTATTGAAAGACTACGACCACACTATTCAATACCATCCTGGAAAAGCGAACGTGGTAGGCGGCGTTGAGTAGAAGATCATATCAGAGAACGAGTGCGATGATGTCAAGTATACGACAGAGCCAACTTTAATAGAAAAAGTTAAGGTTGCTCAAGCCACCGAATCCGGAGGCGATGCGCATGAAGAAGAAAGTACAAGAAGGAGCTATTAGGAAGCGAGAATTGATGAAGAAGGAATACTTGAGTCCACTCTAGACTTTGTGTTCCTAACGACTCGATTTGAAGTACAAGATTATGATGGAGGCACACAATACACCATTTGCAATCCATCCTCGGAAGTACTAAAATGTATCGTGATCTTCTACATACATTTTGGTGGAACAATATGAAGAGAGAGATTGCAAAGTTTATCTCGATGTGTTTAACTTGTCAACGTGTAAAGGCGGAGCATCTAGTACCTAAGGGTCCGTTGCAACCACTTGAGATTCCGAAATGGAAGTGGGAACATATTACCATGGATTTCAATTCACGGGTCTTCCTACGGTTTCTCAAGGCATCAATGCTATTTGGGTTATTGTTGATAGATTAACCAAGTCCGCTCATTTCTTGCCATTACGGGAGACTTATTCCTTGAGCGTCTTGCTAGTATATGCGTGAATGAGATTGTGAGGTTGCATGGCATGCCCAAGATCCATAGTTTTGGATCGTGACCCAAGATTCACTTCAAGATTTTGGGTTAGCTTGCAAAAAAGCTATGGGCGCAGTTTGCGATTTAGTTCGGCATACCATCCTCAAACGGACGGACAATCAGAGAGGACTATTCAAACTCTTGAAGATCTATTAAGACTCTGTGTCCTAGACTTCAAGAGCAGTTGGGATAAGTATTTACCATTGGTGGAATTCTCCTACAACAACAGTTATCAGGCAAGTATAGGTGTTGCTCCATTCGAAGCATTATATGGACGAAAATGTCATTCTCCAATATGTTGGGATGAGGTGGGTGAAGCAACGTTGTTGGGACCCGAGTTAGTACGTATGACTACCGAAAAGATCCAAATGATTCGACAACATATACAAACGGCACAAGATCGACAAAAGAGTTATGCGGATCTTCATCGAAAGGACGTGGAATTTAGTGTAGGGGATCATGTATTGTTGCGAGTTGCTCCATGGAAGGGAGTTACAAGATTTGGGAAGAGAGGAAAGCTCAATCCACGATTTATTGGTCCATTTCAAATTCTTGACCGAGTAGGAAATGTAGCCTATAGACTTGCTTTACCTCCGAGTATGTCTCGTGTTCATAATGTGTTTCACATATCTGTACTTCGTAAATATGTGAAAGACCCGAACCACGTTATAGAGTTAGAACCAGACGAAATAGCCGAAGACTTAACGTATGAGGAGATACCTGTTAAGATCTTGGATAGGAAGGAGCATGTCCCACGCAAGAAAGGTCATACCACAAGTTAAAGTTACTGGAGGAATCATGCTATAGAGGAAATGACCTGGGAATTGGAAACGGAAATGAAAGCGAGGTATCCTCACCTTTTTGAAACACCAGGTACGTACGTCAATTTCGAGGAAGAAATTTCATAAGGAGGGGAGGTTGTAAGACCCCAACTTATTATTAATGAAATTTAATTTTCTCTATTTATTATTTTGAAATAGTAAGGGTTGATTTGATTAATGTGGATAGTTAGGGTAAAATACACAATATTTCAAAATAAGCAAGTGGTTATAAAATATTCATTGTTGTTTGGGGAATATTCGTTTGGTGCGTGGAATATTAAATGCTTGTGGAATATTAAATGCGACGGTAGCGATCATGTGTGGGCCCCATAACTGAAAAGCGATTGGATGAAGAAAACGACAAAAAAAGTTGTTTAAAAAGCGGCGTAGTTATTCACAGATTATCTTTGTTAAAATACTCGGTGGTTAAAACACGGTAGCTTTGCGGTATTGCACCAATTATTGATTCTTACGTGAAGGCATTACTCAATAATGGTTACGATAATTCTTATTCGATATTTTATTGATTTAATAATTGCTGCGTTGATATTTTATATTACTGTTGTTCCAATAATTGTCATTACACAGTATTTTTCATTATCGAAGCAATAATTCATATTATCTGAATAATATTATTAGATAACATTATTGGCAATGTCTAGAAAGTTACATCTAAGGAGAGGTTTGGTCACCTAATTGCGCGCCCGATGAAGGAGAAATTCTTATTGAAAGCCCCTCTTTCTGAGGAGCTGCACGGTTGTCAATATTATGATTCTGTAATATTATTTGTGAATAATTAATTATTGATTCATATGATGAGAAAAATATTGATTTTATGTGGATATAGATGGAGAAAATTTTTATTGTGACAATTGGTTAAAATTGAAATTTTATCTTTTTCCGATAAAATAATTCATTTAAATATATTATTATATTTTAATAATATAATAATGGTGATATTTTTACAACGAATGTGGGATATATGAGTATCTGAGGAGGAAGAGTATTTTTGTTGCAATAAATGTTTAAAACATGTTAAACATGTCGGTGGACCCCATTTATTGATGAAATTTGATTATAACACAATAAAATCGCCTGGTTTGTGGATTTTGGTCAATTTCTATTTGGAATTGGAAAACCTTTCTTACGCAAAGTTGTAGAGAATTGAATTTCCTATAAAAACTCGCCAGATTTGAATTTTCTGATAAAAGGGCTATTTATTATGAATTATTGAAGTTCAAAGCTCAAAATAATTGATTTTTGAAGTTTAAAATATTTTAAATAACAAAAAACGTTTTTTCATTATGGTGTGTTACACATGTGTGTTGAATGAACTAAATTCAGTTCTTGGAAGGTTAGGCGTAGGGAAATTTATAATATATATTAATATTTTATTAAATTTTACGCTTTGGTGTTTCTAAGCATTTTCCTATAAATAGGGTGCTTAGGTTAGAATTGAAAATCACACCGAAATCAAAGTTTTCTCTCTCTATATCATCGAGCGTATTCTTGTGAGTATTTTGAGTATACTTTGAGTATTGTTAGGCGGTGCAAGTTCCTTCAACACTATACCCAGGTTCCGATTTAAAGTACTAATCTTTCGAGGTAAGGATGTTATTTTCTTCTCAAATGATATTATTTCTTCAATATCATTATCTTTGAAATATTGGTTGAAACTTTTTATCAAATTTGGAACTTTTCCATGTATAGGTTACTATTCACGAGTTACTATTCATGAGTTATTATTCACGAGTTACTATTCACGAGTACTATTCATGAAGCGTGAAGATGTTTTTTTGTGAAATTTCTATCTTTTGGTGTCGGAGTTACTATTCATGTATACGGCACTATTCACGATATCTGATCTTATTCACGAATACTGACACTATTCAATAGAAAAATGAAATTTCTTCTTTTTGTCCAAAATATCTATTCTGGATACTATCTTTGATTGTATCCATGTTTTGATCATTCTTGAATTTTACACCACTATGATTATTTTTGAGGTATTTTTTGAACATGGATAAAACAAAGTACGAATCCTTAATCCTTAATCCTTGTCATTTTGTTTCAATTGGATTCGTTTCTTTAAAAATATTTTTCATCATCTTGATCTTAAACGATGATATTATGGAATATCTTTGGCTGTAATGCAAAGATGAATGATTTCTGAAGAATATCTTTGGCCCGTGAGTGCAAAAGATGAGCAGTGTTTAGATGAACATGACCAATCGATGAATATCTTTGGCTGTAGTGCAAAGATGAATATTTGATTCCGAGATATATATTGATTGATGTTACTGGGGATAAAAGATAGACGATGAACTTTTAAATTCATACATAGAAGATAGTAGTTTGCATTCTCTACTTAACTCTTCTAATGAATTATTATTTCATTGCGAATATTGATTTAAAATTTGTTGTCTATTGTATTCTATTAGATTTTTCCTGTTGAAGACTAACGATAATTTGTTGTATATTATCTTAGTCATAATATTCTTTCTTGGGCTAGTTGAGCTCACCCTTTTCTTTTTTGTTCCATTTTTCTTCTCGGAGGCGAGAATATAGCGAGTACGAGTCGGGGTATGGAATAAAGGTTTTAGAGAGAGTTGTTTAGTAGTCCTCACCATTTTTGTAAAATAATGTATCAATAAATGTGATGAGGATCTATTTGAGTATAGATATTGTCTAGAAGATAATATTTGTATTCAAACTTACAGTTTTACTGTTGTAATAATAAAGTTGTAGTTGTTTCTGTACCATGTATTGACAACTCAGAATGGGTGATGTATACCTATTTTGGGGGCGTCACATATAATCCCATCCACATTAATGATATGCAGACTTTTGGTCAACAGCCTTCCTTTTTCATCATTACAAGTCAAAGATAGAGATATTAAAAGATCTAGTGAGTCAACCCATTGACTCGACCCGATTTCGTAAGGACTTAACAGGAATAAAGTGGTGACTAGGCCCAATAACTTTAAGACCCAATAGAGAAAACCTAATAGATTAATCAAATAAGTAAGCCCAATCCACTCGGTCCAATATGTGAAATATCATGACCCAACACTATGATTATCCAATGTTTATGCTGTTAGATTATTCCTAAAGCATGACATTAAATTTACAAATATCAATTCAGTTATGATTATTCCATAGCATATAGTTAGTTCTTTTGCATTCAACTAATCCTTAGTTGATGACCGTTGAATTCTAAATTACCTTGTAATGTATCCAAACCAAACTTACTTGGTGTAGACTTGTATTCTAAATACTGAGATGAACAACTCTTTTATTAGAGGTTTACGCTTAGCGTTAAAATGGTTGTTCACAATACATTGTACGAAGGGTTGATCCCCCTAAGTACGTGGAGTCCTTATAGTCTTATGACTGTTAAAGTAACAGTTAAAAGATTACTTATAACTGTGGACATGATCCATGGTCATTATACCATCAGTGAATGTTATAATTTTTAGAAAGTTAATAGAAAACATTGTTTAGTTCTATTGAGCCTAGTATTGGCAATTGATGTAAAAGTTTAAAGATTTACTTGTTGTTATTCCAAGTGGGCCTTGTTTGCTCACTCTTGCCTATAAAATTTCTTACAGCTAAAGATGAAAAGGGTGACGTACCTAGCACCAGTAAGGGAAAAGGAAAGATGAAGAAATATTGAAGACTTGTAATAGTTTTGATAGTTTTATTATCAGACTTTGGTTTAAAGATTGTAATGAAGTTTATTTAAGTTCTGTATTTGAATGTTTCTAACTAAAGGTTAGGTAACCTGGGAGATTTTTTTATTTAAGTTTAATCCTATATGGACAGGTTTTCATTATTCAATTTTATTATGATTGGGTAGTTAGAAATGAATGTTTTGATTAAGTGAACACCGAATCTTGAGGAAATGAAGTACCAAGATTCGGGGGTGTCACAAAGCCAAACCTTTATGCGAATTATTAATTGTTTGATTTGATATGTATATTGATATGTGTTTAGAACAACTTAATTGAGCATAATTTTGTTGTATAAAATTATTATATTATGATTTAAAAAAAATCGCAAAATCACCATACTGTTTCGTTTCGTGACCCGTGACTTAAAGGGATATATATGTAAAAGTTCATGGGATCCACGTGATGGCAATCATGGCATGGTTCAGGTAACTTAAAATAATTAAGATTATAATAGGTTATATACGGTTAATATATATATATATATATATATTTATTCTTAATTATTTTATAATTAAAATAAAAGTTTATTTTAATCTTAAAATAAAAAGTTTATTTTAATTTTAAAATAAAAAGTTTATTTTAACTTTAAAATTGGATTTCATGCTAACTAATTAGAGTTAGAATTGGATTCCAT
The DNA here is from genome assembly GCA_020205615.1 of Panax quinquefolius. NCBI lineage: Eukaryota > Viridiplantae > Streptophyta > Magnoliopsida > Apiales > Araliaceae > Panax > Panax quinquefolius. The sequence goes on along the minus strand of CM035172.1, from coordinate 78,572,145 downwards.
GATAACTAATTGGAGTTGAAATTGGATTTCATGTTTCCTAAAATAAAGGAGTTTATTTATGAATAGGGAAGTGAATCCATGTTTCCTTAAATAAAGGAGTTTATTTAGATATGAAATAAGATTTCATATTATTCAAAATAAAGGAGTTTATTTGTGAATAGGAAAGAGAATCCGTATTTTCTTAAATAAAAGAGTTTATTTAGATATGGAATGAGATTTCATATTATTCAAAATAAATGAGTTTATTTGTGAATAAGAAAGAGAATTCGTGTTTCTTTTAATAAAGGAGTTTTTTTTACTTGGAATTGGATTCCATAATTAATTAAAATAAATGAGTTTATTTTGATTAAAGAATTTGATTAAAATAAAATAGTTTATTTTATTCAAAATTGGATAAATTAAAATAAAAGAGGTTTATTTTGATTTAATTTTGGATGAAAATAAAAGTGTTTATTTTGATTCTGAATTTAGATTTTATGCTAACTAAATTTGCTCATTAAATGATATCAATATATATATATATATATATATATATATATATATATTGAATGATTATTATTCATGAGATGAATGTTATTTATTGATGCATATGATGATGTGTATGATAACAAATAAGATTGATTATAGACTATTGACCAATGTGATTGGATTTTATTTTAGTTGGATGCATGAATGTATGAGTTTTATTAAATGGGGTCTGCGTACCTCGTCTTCTCTTATTTTTTCTTAATGTAAATTCTATCTTCCTACTATGTACTTCCTTTGACTGCTGATCAAGGTTTCTATTTATTTTAAATAGTTTTGTAATATGAATAATTAGAATTAATTTTGAAGAATTAGAGATCAAGGAGCAAGGAGCGCTTGGAGCCCGAGTTTAAATGTAATAGTTATATTTAAATATTAATTTTTACACCCCTAGGGTTTGACCTTTTAGTTCACTTGGTGGCTCTATTGAACCAAACTAGAATAAAAGTCCATAATCAATCCGGGTAGAATATAATATTCTACATGTGCATGCTTATACTATATATATTATATATTATGCAAACATGCTTCGCATGTTAATTAATATGACGCGTATTTTATATATATATGTGCATGCGCGTTAAACAAGATGAGACAAATTAATATCAAACCCCTCAAAATTTTTATATTAAGTCCTAAGCGTTCAAATATATTTGGAATATCGAACGTCGCCTTCTAGCATGATAACAATAATAGAGTATCAATTAATTATTATAAGTTTGTTGTGTCACCACAAGGCTTATCTTAATTCTTTGAGATGTTAATTTTATCACATTTGATGCTTATAAAGAAAATTGAACAATGTTGTTTTGTTGTGTCACCACAAGGACAATATTTTTCTTTTTTGAATATATGGAGTGCTAGGTTGGACTTAACTTGGATAATTTTGATTTGGATGTGCCACCACTTGATCAAAATAATCTAAGAGGCAAAATATAAGGAGTTCCATAGTTGATATAATTGACAAGAGTTGTCTACCTATTTATTTATATATAGTTTGTTGTGTCACCACAAGGCTATATACATTTGAAATGGGATCCTTATTCTCACTAGCAAATCTTTAATTAGATTTTGCCGAACTATATAAGTGAGGGTAATATAGTTTGATGAAAATAGTGGGAGATACCAATTTAAAATAAGATCTAAATTATTTTGGTAATTAATAAAAGAATGTATGCTAAAATATTGTTAAATTATAAGTTCATTTACAGAATTTTACAATGTCTAAATTACTATCACTGTGAAACATATTAGATGTTATTTAACCGGACCGTATTAAACGGATTGGTTAAGAAATTTGAGAATAGTTCTCATGGCTGAAAAGATTTCTTATGTGCTTAATACGCCTATCCCTGCAATTGTTGCAGACAATGCCTCTGAGGAAAGATTGCTACTTTTAAAAAGTGGCAAGATGATGCACAGTTGGCTCAATGCATCATGCTCGCATCCATGAGTAACGAGCTTGAAATACGTCGAAGATGAAACTATGGATGATCTTTACTTTCTATATTCCCGCACATCAAGTAGTTGATGGTGAGGAAAGTAGGACTGATAGATATCAGATATCTAAGGAGCTCTTCCGATCTAGAATGACCGATGACACTACAGTACAAATAAAATTCCTTAACATAATCAATTTGATTGATCAATTAGGACAACTGGTTTTGTCATGGATGGATAGTTGAGCCAAGATTTAATCTTGCACTCACTCCCGGAGTGTAAGACCCTGAATTTTGTCACACGGACTCCTTTCACAATTGTTGTGAATTTTTCATATGAACAAGCTAGATATCAGCTTCGCTGATTTGCTTAACATGTTAAAAAATGTTGAGAGTCACTTTCCAACCAAGAAAGACCTAGTCTTACTGGTCGGGCCAAAGGATCTTCTGAAAAGAAGAACGATTCAAAGAAGGTAAATAGAAAGGCAAAAACAAAGGATAATAAGAACAAAATTGATACGGATAGTAAAGTAGTTTGCTTCCAATGCAATAAGCCTGGACACTAGAAAGGAAACTATAAGAAGCATCTTATAGAGGCTAACCAGAAGAAGCTTAGTAAAGCTTCGGTTATAAATACAGTTTTGTTCATGATTGATATAAATTTTTCTTTAAGTCAAGTTTCTACTTGGTTATTGGATACCGAATTTAGTTATCATAAATATAGATTTATGAAGGGACCAAGCAAAAGTAGAAAGCTAAACAAAGATAAGTAATCCTATGTGTCAGAAATGAAGTAAAGGTTGCTGCATTAGCCATAGAAACTTATAGTTTAGCATTGCCTATGGGCAAATCTATTAAGTCAATAAGTTGTTATTTAATCACAGTTCTCGTTAGAAACATTATTTCCATTTTGTTGTTGGACAATGAAATCTTTGGTATTATATTTAAGAACAATTGTTGTTCTATTTATAATAATAATGTTTTGTATAGAACTTGAATATTACTTAATGGATTTAATATACTTGACTTACGTGAAAATAATTTTGCATATTGAACAATTAGTATAAAAAAAGGAGATGATTATTCAAAGAGTTGAATGTGTGTATTTGCTGAAATACAAGTGTGAATTATTTGAAAGGTTCAAAGAATTCATAAGTGAAACAAATTGGCAAAGTATTAAGATTCTTTGATTAGATCAAGGAATAAATACTTGTGCAATAAGTTTCTAGATCATCTCAAATGGTTTTCTCACAGTGGACGCCTCCTGATACGCAATAATTGATTAATGTATCTGAAAGGAAAAATCGTACCTTGTTGGACATGGTGCGATCCATAATGATTTTACCGACATTCCAGTATCCTTCTGGGATAATGTTCTAGAAATGGCTGCATATTTATGAAAAAGGTAACCTCAAAATTTGACCCCAGGACTCTATAAGAGGTATGGACAAGGAGGATTCATAATCTTAAGTATGTTAAGATAAGGGGTTGTCCAGCTTATGTGAAAAAGGTTTCATAGGATAAGCTTGGGACAAGATTTGACAAGTACATATTTGTGGGACATTCTAAAGTAAGTTTAGGGTATATGTTCTATATTCCTACTTAGCAAAAGGTTTTTATTGCGAAACACGCTACCTTCTATAATAAATGTGTTTATCATTGAACGGGCTAGTGGGAGGATAATAGAATCTTGAAGAGTTCAAGATCCACAAAACACTATAAGTCAAATAAGAGGAACCTATAGATAGACCTATTGTACCACAACCGAATCGTAAATCTGGAATAGTATCGAAGATACCTAGGAGGTATGGATTCATCATAGATGATGATGATGAGGTACGCATCATAGAAAATGATGATCTAGTTACTTACGATGAGGTAAGAGTTGTAGACACTCAGAGAAATGGATTGAAGCAAGCTTCTCAAATATGGAACATTCGTTTTGATGAGACAATCAAAAGAGTTTGATTTTATCAAAAACAAGAATGAACCTAGTGTGTACAAAAGGGTCAGTGGGAGCGTCGTGACATCCTAGTATTATATGTTGATATACTACGGATAAGGAATGACATACCAATGTTATAATCAATAAAGATAAAGTTGTCTAAACATTCCTCCATGAATGATTTGGGAAGACTATCGTAAATTGGGGATACAAATCTATATATATAGACTTAAGAGGATACTCGACTTAACCCAATGAACATATATTCATTTGATGCTAAAGTCGTTTAGCATTGAAAACTCCAAGAGTTGTCTCATGTTGATGAGCCTTAAAGTGTATCTCTCTTAATAGTCCCTATAGACTCCTAAAAGAGAGATCGCATGATTGATAATCATGTATACAATGAAATATATGAGACCCGATGTTGATCGGTCATATTCTGGAGAAGATCACTGTCAGACAGTGAAAAACATCTTAAAGTACTTAATCGACATTAAGGATGTGATTAAAATTTATGGTGGGTCTAAATTAAAACTAGAGGACTTAACAGACTTAAGTTTTTCAGACAGACCAAGACGATAGACAATCCACTTTAAGGTAAAACATTACCTTGAACGGTGGTGTAGTGAAATTAGAAAGGTTCCAAACAACAAAGAGTTGTTGGTTAAGTAATAAAGACAAAGTATATAACTGTAAATGAAGTTGCAAGTTGATTGTTTGGGTGAAAAGTTCATTACAAAACTAGGAATAGTTCCTAAGTCTCATCTTAGATCTAAACATGTGTTACGACACTTTCATTCGATTAAAGGAATCATTGAAAGATGGGAAATCACTATAGAGATAGTGGACTCTCAAAAACAACATTACATATCCATTGACTAAAGCTTATCCAACAGCAGGATAATCGTCACTTAGAGAAGAAGGGTATGAGATACCATGGCGATTGACTTTAGTGCAAGTGGGAGATTGAAAGTAGTATGAACACAAGACAATCATGTTTGATGATAAAACATATACTTTGTAACAATCTTATTCATTTATTAATAAAAAGTATTAATTTATTAAAGGCTTTTAATTATCTACATGATGCTGTTTTAAAATATGTGATAAACCCATAGTTTTAAGCATTGCTTTTAGAATAATGATGATGGTCATTCTAATGAGATCTAAATTCTTAGAAAGCTTAAAACTAAAATAGTTCCCATTCGTTGGATTACTAAATTGGGGATTAGTGAATCCAGATAGATTGGTACATACGTTGCTTGCTCATTGGATGAGGATGCTTGATCTCATGATCATTTGTGTGGAGACACTAAAGCAAGTATGTAGGTGCTTATTAGAGAATAAGTACACTGAACGTGGCTCGCTAAGGAATACCTAATGGAGTTTTACTTACTTGTCAATAGGAATTTTTGTAGTGATAGTAGTATAAGTGATCCTTGGACTTGAGGTCATCATAGTATCTTGTGTATGATGAGTTATACTTTGACTTATTCCTTAAAATCCTTAGGGTATATCAAAGGGTATGCTTGGGTATAATAAGTTGTACATGGAGATAATGTATGATCAATAAAGAATCTACCGCTTCTAGTAAAAGAAGAGAAATGTCCTATGTGATTCGATAAATGACAACCTTGTAGTCCTTGGCCAAGGCATAATAAAATTAGAAAGGAGTTTCTAATTTGCATTATTTGGAGTTGTGCATTTAAGAGTCAAAATATATATAATTAAATAAAATAAGACTTGACAGTAATTCTATGTCTTATATTTAATTGGGACATTGTATGGTGGAAGGATTGAATTGTATGATAACTATTTACTCAAAGGTTCTTTTATGATTAATGTTGAAATCTATATTATCTGGAAAGTCGTTGATCGCTAGGGAGGCTTATCCCTATTTTAGAATAAATATTATTTATTTAAATAAATTAATAGTTTAATTTATTTATTTAAATAAGATTATAATTGTTCTAATTGATTTATTCACAACCGGTTTAATATGGAGAACCTAAAGGGTGACACCATAAAAGAAAGAATAATTATTTAAGAAGTTAATGACATAATCATAATAATAAATTTAGTATATTTAATTTGTTCTATGGTGATAGAATAAATTAAATAGCTTAATATTTATTGTTTAATATTTTGGAACTATTAAATATAAATTAATAAGAGGAGTCTTATTATTATTATTACTATTACTATTATTATTATTTAATTCCTAAAGGAGTTTGGAAATTAATTAATAAAAGTACTCTCATATATCCTAATAAGATTAGGAGACTAATTAATTAAAAGAGTTTAATTAATTATTCCTAATAAGATTGGGAGCCTAATTAATTAGAGGAATTTAATTAATTAAAATAAAATACAATTCCTTAATTGTTAAGGAGGGTTGCCCACATCTATAAATAAGAGGAGTCTTATTATGGGTGTTAGGGGTTGTTGACTTTACATAATAGACGTGATTCCAATTATTGGAGAGTACATTCTTTTTCTATAGAGATAGAAAAACTAGGGTTTTGCTAAACACACATCTTCTTGAATCTTTCTTCTTCCTTGGTGGATCACCTCTAGAAGCCAAACATTTGGGTGGCTAACATTGATCAAAGGAAGGAACCAAACCCGGTGGATTCAAATTGAACGCGAAAAGGATTGGAGGTGAACTTGTACCTGAGGAAGATTGAATCTTCAAGGGGATAATTCTTGTTCTTCATATTTTTGTTTAATTAATAATTGTGCATAAAGGATGATCCAGGTATATGGTTTGTAAAATTTTAAAACTCTGATTTTCCATGCTTCCGCTTATTTTGTACAATTTGATTGCGTTTATGAATATTAAAAACCTAACAGTTATTTCATGAATGCTTATGTTGTTACTCTAATCTGTAATACATGTCCAGTATAGTATCCATGTGTTAATAATCATGTTATTGATAGGATCCTATGATGAATAAGTGTTTACCACTTTAAAGTCAAATTGTGATTTCAACTATGACATGGTGTGTTATAAACTAATTTTCATTTGATGACACACGTATAAGATTTATGCGACTAGAAGACTAACACTATATGTTAGCATTGATAAATTTCACTTATGACGCCCCCAAATCCGGGTATCTTCCAACTCGACAGATGGTGCTACATGGTGCTACAGTTCACACAATCATTCAATTGAAATACCTCAAAAGAATGAATATGTCTTCTATATATTCAAAATACTATTAACATTTCCCAGGTTTTGTTAACCGTTACATTTGTCCTTGTCATAATATCAAATATTATTCTTACAAAACTATACTATTACATAAGTAATCTATGGGTTCGCCTTCCCTTTATCCTTTCCAGATCCGTCGGTCCGTTCGATCTTAGTTGCATTCATATGGTTCAAGCAAGAGTGAGCCTAACTAGCTCAACAAGTACAATAATTCTAGGAAAATAGTATGCTTGAGTCATAGTAATCATATATTTTTAATAACTGAACAATAGTTACGAATTACTATCGATAATTCAAAATAGCACTTCTTTTCCTTTAAAACATTTTACAACATAATATTGAGTAAAACATCAATTCTTTGTCCAAGACCATTAGCATTTCATAAGTACTTTGAAAAGGACATCCCGACACGAAGTTTGTAAGTCCGACATAGCTTACGAGCACGTCTAGGTGATCAGCCTATAGTACTCTATGTTGATCAACACTACATTCATTAAACGTGTATACGTTTAAGTTGTGGCAACCTCACAGGCCTGTCGTTTGACGATAAAACAATTTAGTATATTCAGTCTCTTTTTGAAAACCACAACAATATTAGTTTGGTAAATCATTGCACATACTTGAATGATTAAAAGAAATCCAACATAGCATAAGTCTAGCCGAAAGAGTTGGCTTTGACTTCATCAGAAATTAACTCATGCGAATAATACATGAATCACAAAGCTTGTCCAGATCAAACTGGAACAAGGGTTAGAGTACTTGCCTTTAGCGTTTACTTACAGATATAACACGTACACTTTAGGTCTTTAAGGTCTCTATAGTAGATAATAACATCACATAGCACATTAGGTCATGAATAATCATACATGGTTACTAAGGAATCTTACCCTACTTCTCAATCTAATTACGTATTAGATTTGTTATTATTGGTTCCAGCTTTCCGTTACGTCATTCTTACTTTAATATGCAATTGACTTATCTTAACCCTAAGTGTTCATATTTAAGGCTTAATTATGTCTTAATAATGTTACATTAAGACCCTTAGTTAATTGGTAATCGTATAATATCCATGCTTATATGTAAAAATTATTCATGATCTAGACCCTAAGTTTGGCGATGTGGCGCCGGCTATTACACTCTCTGCCATGCTGCGGCGTCACATGATATTTCCTAGAAACTGTACTCAGCGCGTAGGGTGAGTTTGCAGGTGAAAGCCCATTTTATGCCAGCAAGAATACGGGCTTATTTGCATGGAGTCGTCACGACGCGACTCGTGCCACATAAAATTTTGACAGACTTTTTGAATTGTGAGATTCCCGGACTCGTAACTTCTTCGTTATAAGTTTGAATTGGCTTGTTTAAAGAGCCTATGGCTAACAAATCACCTACTCTACGTGTTCATTCAAGAATTTTATCTATTCGACTTCGTTTGCTAAAAATTCACCTATTAGTCCATTTTTAACGAAAACGGTAAACGTTCGTGAACGTTCAACGCTCGTTTCTTCGTCCTAAGTCGGAATCCGGCCATTTTCAAGTTCGCAACTCTATAATGCCAAATGTGACTTGTTTCCATCAAAAACTAACGTTTCCGAGCTCAAATACAAAATACGACTTCTATTCCGAGAATTTCACGAATTCGACGATTATCGTCCAATCGTGTGAATTTCGGCAAACTTCGTTACTAATGATTTGTTCAACCTCCCTTAAGGATTCATTTCATTATATAGACATCTCAACTTGCATGATACAACAACTTACATTAAAATTAGGTTATGGCTTATTTCTTATGAGTTCATGACTTAACCAATTATACAATTCAAGACTTTCATTTCCTTATGACTTACTCTTTATTAAGTCATTTAAGCTACATGCTTACATCTTATTATTCATACAAACTTCTTAAGTTAATCATATAACAAGTTCATATGTGTATTCTATGAGCTCATAAATTATTTAAGTTTAAGTCATTTATTCATAACTTATTCGGCTCAAGTTCATTGCTTATCCACTTCTCATATGTTCTTAGCATATAAGTTCATTAGATTACACTTCTCTTATCACCCTACTATGATAGAGATGGAAGATATAAGATCATTACCTTTGAAGACTAACTTCTCTTGCTTTGGAAATCTAACTATGAAGGTTAAGCTCAAAGTGCTTATTCTCTCTAACCAATATGTTGTTTAGCTTAGAAGTGATTGGTTAAATTTGAACAAGCTAAATAATGAGAATCTAACTTGTTATTTATAGAGCTTCCAAAGCTTAGGGCACTTTGGTCATTAAGACCTTCTTCCTCCTTACTAGACCTCCTTACTATTCCTAACTTCAAGCCTAAGTAAACTTGCTCTCCACCCAAATTACTTGGTTATTACACTTATTACTTGGTCTCCACAAAACCTATCCAATACTTGGGTACCAAGATCAACCATAGGTTACCCCATGGATCAAGCTAGCCCATTGGATCAATACTTTGGGCTTGGTTTAGTTAATTAATCTATTTCTTGTGGGCTTGCATTCATTTAGCTTGGGCTTCATATTATTAATCACTTGGGCTAAATATTAATCCCACATAGGTTTACACCTTTAATCTTATTGGACTTGTTCTTTATACAAGATTCACCCTTCCATTTCATTAAACTTTTAATACGTATATTCTCAATTTAAGTTCGCATGCGAAATATTACGTTTTCCATAATTAGATTATTATTACATAATCCATCTCGCCTCGATATTATATCGTTACGTATTTCTCAGAAGTTCAAAAATAATTCCCGAGCAGTAAACGATGAATAGTATTTTTCGGAAAATTTCTCGAAAAACTTTTATTTTCGTCTTGGAAATTCAAACACTTTAATTCTCTCACGTAGTTCAAATACTACGATGTTCCGACGTTTCTAGGTTATAGAACGACATTCATTTTATTAACACATAATAATAACAAATAATATTATTTTATTCAGTAATTAATTCTTTTAAGTATTTTACAAAGGATCCGAATTTCTCGGTCGTTACAATCTTCCCCCCTTATAAAGATTCTGTCCCCAGAATCTCGCCTTACATTATACAAACAAATGAAGGTAATTCTTCTTTATCTTTTCTTCCAATTCCCCCATTGCTTCATCAGCATCATGGTTCTTCCATAACACCTTTACCAAATATATGACCTTGTTTCGCAGAACTTGCTCTTTTCTATCGATGATTTTGTTAGGTTTGTAATATTCTTGAACGCAATCAAATTGCATAAATTAGCGGAAACGTGTAAAAATTAGAGTTTAAAAATTTTACAAACCATATACCCGGATCACCCTTTATGCACAATTATTAATTAAACGAAAAAGATGAATAAAAAATCATACCCTTGAAGATCCGAGCTTCCTCGTGTACAAGTTCACCTCCAACTCCTTTTCGCTCAACTTGAATCCACCGGGTTTGGTTCCTTCCTTTGATCAACGTTAGCCACCCATGTGTTTGACCTCTAGAGGTGATCCACCAAGGAAGAAAAAAGATTCAAGAAGATGGTGGTTGGCTAAACCCTAGTTTTTCTATCTCTATAGAAAAGGCGTACTCTCCCAACTATTGAAATTATTACGTATGTTGTAAAAGTCAACAACCACATCACCCATAATAAGACTCCTCTTATTTATAGATGTGGGCAACCCACTTTAACAATTAAGGAATTGGGATTTATTTAATTAATTAAATTCTTTTAATTAATTAAGCTCCCTAATCTTATTAGGGATAATTAATTAAACTCCTTTAACTAATTTTCCTTCCTAATCCAATTAGGAATAAATGAGAGTACTTATATTAAATTAATTCCTAAACTCTTTTAGAAATTAAAATAATAATAATTGTAATAATATTAATAAGACTCCTCTTATTAATTTATATTTAATATTTCTATAATATTAAATAATAAATATTAAGCTATTTAATTTATTATATCACCATAGATTAAATTAAATATACATAACATATTATTACGATTATGCCATTAACTTCTTAAATAATTATTCTTCCTTTTATGGTGTGACCCTTTAGGTTCTCCATATTAAACCTGTTGTGAATAAATCAATTAGAATAATTCTAATCTTATTTAAATAAATAAATTAAACAATTAATTTATTTAAATAAATAATATTTATTCTACAATAGGGATAAGCCTCCCTAATGATCAACGACTTTCCGGATAATATAGATTTCAACATTAATCATTAAAGAACCTTTGAGTAAATAGTTACCGTATAATTCAATCCTTCCACCATACAATGTCCCAATTAAATATAAGACATGGAATTACTTTGTCAAGTCTTATTTTATTTAATTATATGTATTTCGATCCTTAAATGCACAACTCCAAATAATGCAAATTAGAAACTCCTTTCTAATTTCATTACGCCGCCAAGGACTACTAGGTTGTCATTTATCGAATCACATAGGACATTTCTCTTCTTTTATTAGAAGTGGTAGATTCTTTATCGATCATATATTATCTCCATGTATAACTTGTTATACCCAAGCATACCCTTTGATATACCCTAAGGGTCTTAAGGAATAAGTCAAAGTATAACTCATCATACACAAGATACTATGATGATCTCAAGTCCAAGGATCACTTGTACTACTATCACTACAGAATTCCTATTGACAGCAAGTAAAACTCCATTAGGTATTCCTTAGCGAGCCACGCTTCAAAGGAACTTATTCTCTAATAAGCACCTACATACTTGCTTTAGTGTCTCCATACAAAATGATCATGAGATCAATCATCCTCATCCAATGAGCAAGCAAGCAACGATGTACCAATCTATCCTGGATTCACTAATCCCCAATTTAGTAATCCAATGATTGGAAACTATTTTAGTTTTAAGCTTTCTAAGAATTTAGATCTCATTAGAATGATAATCATCATTATTCTAAAATTATTGCTTAAAACTATGGGTTTATCACATATTATAAAACAAAGATCATGTAAATAATTAAAAGCCTTTAATAAATAAATACTTTTTATTAATAAATGAATAAGATTGTTACAAAGTATACGCTTTATCATCAAACATGATTGGCTTGTGTGCATATTACTTTCAATCTCCCACTTGCACTAAAAGCCAATCGCCATTGTATCTTATACTCTTCTTCTCTAAGTGACGATTATCCTGCATTTGGATAAGCTTTAGTTAATGGATATGTAATGTTGTTCTTGAGAGTCCACCATCTCTATAGTGATTTCCCATCTTTCAATGATTCTTATAATCAAATGAAAGTGCCACAACACATGTTTAGATCCAAGATGAGACTTAGGAACTATTCCTAGTTCTCAGAATGAACTTTTAATCCAAACAATCAACTTGCGACTTCATTTATAGCTATTTACTTTGTCTTTATCACTAAACCAAAGAACTCTTTTGCTATTTGGAACCTTTCCAATTCACTGAACCACTGATCATGGTAACACTTTACCTTAAAGTGAATTTTCTGTCGTCTTGGTTTGTCTGAAAAACTTGAGTCTGTTAAGCCCTCTAGTTTTAATTAAGACCCACCATGAATATGATCACATCCTTAGTGCCGATTAAGCACTTTAAGATGTTTTTCACTGACTCATAGTGAACTTCTCCATAATATGACTGATCAACATCAGGTCTCGTATATTTCATTGCATACATGATAGTCACTCATGCGATCTCTCTTTTTAGGAGTCTGTGGGGACTATAAAGAGAGATACACTCCATAGCTCATCAACATGAGACATCTCTTGGAGTTTTCCATGCTAAACGACTTTAGCATCAAATGAATATAATTCCTTGGGTTAAGTTGAGCATCCTTTTAAATCTATCTATATAGATTTGCATCCCCAATAATGATACTCTTCCCAAATCATTCATGGAGGATTGTTTAGACAATTTTATCTTTATTGATTGTAGCGTTAGTATGTCATTCCTTATCCGTAGTATATCAACATATAATATTAGGAATGTCACGATGCTCCCATCGACCCTTTCCCTTTTGTACACACTAGAAACTCTTACCTCATCAAAACGTATGTAATTCGGATCATCATCTTCTATGATGCGTACCTCATCATCATCATCCATGATGAATCCATACCTCCTAGGTATCTTCATCATCATTGATGATTCTGATTTTGGTACTTTATTCCGGTTATATCTGGGCCATGGTATAATAGGTCTATCTACAGGTTCCTCTTATTTGACTTATAGTGTTTTGTGGTTCTTGAACTCTTCAAGATCTATTATCCTCCCACTAGCCCCTTCAATGATAAACACCTTTATCTTAGAAAGAAACGTGTTTCACAATAAACACCTTTTGCTAAGTAGGATTATAGAACATTTACCCTAAACTTACTTTAGGATGTCCCACAAATCTGTATTTGTCAAATCTTGTCCCAAGCTTATCCTTTGAACCGTTTCACATAAGTTGGACAACCCCTTATCTTAACATACTTAAGATTAGGAATCCTCCCTATCCATAACTTTTATGGAGTCTTGGGGCCGGATTTTGAGGTTACCTTTTTTGTAGATATGCAGCCATTTCTAGGACATGATCCTAGAAGGATACTAGAATGTCGGTAAAATCATTATGGACCGCACCATGTCTAACAAGGTACGATTTTTCATTCAGATACATCAATCAACTATTGCGTATCAGGATGTGTCCATTATGAGAAAACCATTTGAGATGATCTAGAAACTTATTGCACAAGTATTTATTACTTGATCTAATCAAAGAATCTTAATACATTGCCAATTTGTTTTACTTCTGAATTCTTTGAACCTTTCAAATAATTCATACTTGTATTTCAGTAAATACACACATTCAACTCTTTGAATGATCATCTCCTTTTCTTATACTAATTTGTTCAATTTGCAAAATTATTTTCACATAAGTCAAGCATACAAAATCCATTAAGTAATATTCCAGTTCTATACAAAACATTATTATTATAAATAGAACAACAATTGTTCTTAATTATAATACCAAAAATTTTATTGTCTAACAATAAAATAGAAATAATGTTTCTAACAAGAACTGGAGTACAATAACAACTTATTGACTTAATATATTTGCCCATAGGCATAGCTAAACTATAAGTTTCTATAGCTAATGTAGCAACCTTTGCTTCATTTTCCACACATAGGATTACTTATCTTTGTTTAACTTTCTACTTCTGCTTGGTCCCTTCATAAATCTATATTTATGATAACCAAAGTCGGTATCCAATACCCAATTAAAACCTTGACTTAAAGAAAAATTATTTTAAATCATGAACAAATTTGTATTTGTAACTGAAACTTCACTAAGCTTCTTTTGGTTAGCCTCTGCAAGATGCTTCTTGCAGCTTTCTTTCCAAAGTCGAGCTTATTGCGGTGGAAGCAAACTCCTTTGCTATTCAGTATCGCTTTTTGTTCTTATTATCATTTGTTTTTGCCTTTCTATTTACCTTCTTAGAATCGTTCTTCTTTTTCGGAAGATCCTTTTATTCCCTACCAAGAAGACATGGTCTTTCTTGGTTGAAAGTGACTCTCAACATTTTTTCAACATGTTAAACAAATCAGCGAGGCTGATATCTAGCTTGTTCATATGAAAAAATTCACAACAATTGTAAAAGGAGTCCGGGAGTGAGTGCAAGATCAAATCTTGACTCAACTCTCCATCCATGACAAAACCCGTTGTCTAATTGATCAATCAAATTGATTATATTAAGAACTTTTTGTGCGTATTTCTATAGTGCCATTGGCCATTCTAGATCGGAAGAGCTCCTTAGATATCTGATATCTATCAGTCCTACTTTCCTCACCATCAACTACTTGATGTGCAGGAATATAGTAGGAGCATCCATAGTTTCATGCTGACGCTGAACCTCGTTACTCATGGATGCAAGCATGATGCATTGAGCCAACTGTGCATCATCTTGCCACTTTCTAAAAGTAGCAATCTCTTCCTCAGAGGCATTATCTGCAACCATTGCAGGGATAGGCATATTAAGGATATAAGATAGTTTTTAGCCGTGAGAACTATTCTCAATTCCTTAACTAATCCGTTTAATTTGGTCTGGTTAATTTAGCATCCAATATGCTTTGCAGTGATAGTAATTTTAGACATTGTAAAATTCTGTAAATGAATTTGTAATTAACAACATTTTAACATACATTCTTTTATTAATAACCAAAATAAATTAGGTCTTGTTTTATCTCCCACTATTTTCTTTAAACTATATTACCCTCACTTATATAGTTCGGCAAAATCTAATTAAAGATTTGCTAGTGAGAATAAGGATCCCATTTCAAATGTATATAGCCTTGTGGTGACACAACAAACTATATATAAATAAATAGGTAGACAACTTTTGTCAATTACATCAACTATGCAACTCCTTTTCTTTTGCCTCTTAGATTATTTTGATCAAGTGGTGGCACATCCGAATCAAAATTATCCAAGTTAAGTCCGACCTAGCACTCCATATATTCAAAAAAGAAAAATATCATCCTTGTGGTGACACAACAAAACAATATTGTTCAATTTTCTTTATAAGCATCAAATGTGATAAATTAACATCTTAAATACTTAATACTTGCCTTGTGGTGACACAACAAACTCATATTAAATATTTAATACTCTATTAATTTTATCATGCTTAAGGCTTATCGCTCGATATTCCAAATATCTTTGAACGCTTAGGACTTAATATAAAAATTGAGGGGTTTGTTATTAATTTGTCTCATCTTGTTTAGCGCGCATGCACATATATATATATATAAAATACGCGTCATCTTAATGAACATGCGAAGCATGTTTGTATAATATATAATATATATAATATAAGCATGCACATATAGAATACTATATTCTACCTGGATTGATTATGGACTTTTATTCTAGTTTGGTTCACTAGAGCCACCAAGTGAACCAAAAGGTCAAACCCTAGGGGTGCAAGAAATAATATTTAAATATAACTATTACATTTAAACCCGGGCTCCATTACAAACGGGTCTTCAAGCGCTCCTTGTTCCTTGATCTCCAATTCTTCAAAATTAATTCGAACTATTCCTATTACAAAACTATTTAAAATAAATAGAAACCTTGATCAGCAGTCAAGGGGAAGTACATAGGAGGGAGATAGAATTTAAATTAAGAAAAAATTAGAGAAGACGAGGTACGTGTTAGGTTTGTAATATTCTAGAACGCAATCAAATTGCATAAATTAAGCGGAAGCGTGTAAAATCAGAGTTTAAAAATTTACAAACCATATACCCGGATCACCCTTTATGCATAATTATTAATTAAACGAAAAGATAAAGAATAAATCATACCCTTGAAGATCGAGCTTCCTCAGGTACAAGTTCACCTCCAAATCTTTTCGCGTTCAATCTTGAATCCACCGGGTTTGGTTCCTTCCATTGATCAACGTTAGCCACCCAAATGTTTGGCCTCTAGAGGTGATCCACCAAGGAAGAAGAAAATTCAAGAAGATGGGTATTTGGCTCAAACCCTAGTTTTCTATCTCTATAGAAAAAAGGTGTACTCTCCCAACAATTGGAATTATGTAGTATGTTGAAAAAGTCAACCACCCACATCACCCATAATAAGACTCCTTTATTAATAGATGTGGGCAACCCACCTTAACAATTAAGGAATTGGGTTTTATTTAATTAATTAAATTCTTTTAATTAATTAAGCTCCCTAATCTTATTAGGGATAATTAATTAAACTCCTTTAATTAATTTTCCTTCCTAATCTAATTAAGAATAAATGAGAGTACTTATATTAAATTAATTCCTAAACTCTTTTAGAAATTAAAATAATAATAATTGTAATAATATTAATAAGACTCCTCTTATTAATTTATATTTAATATTTCTAAAATATTAAATAATAAATATTAAGCTATTTAATTTATTCTATCACCATAGATTAAATTAAATATACTTAACATATTATTACGATTATGCCATTAACTTCTTAAATAATTATTCTTCCTTTTATGGTGTGACCCTTTAGGTTCTCCATATTAAACCTAGGTTGTGAATAAATTAATTAGAACAATTCTAATCTTATTTAAATAAATAAATTAAACAATTAATTTATTTAAATAAATAATATTTATTCTACAATAGGGATAAGCCTCCCTAAATGATCAACGACTTTCCGGATAATATAGATTTCAACATTAATCATTAAAGAACCTTTGAGTAAATAGTTACCGCACAATTTAATCCTTCCACCATTCAATGTCCCAATTAAATATAAGACATGGAATTACTTTGTCAAGTCTTATTTTATTTAATTATATGTATTTCGATCCTTAAATGCACAACTCAAATAATGCAAATTAGAAACTCCTTTCTAATTTCATTCTCGCCTTAACCAAGGACTCACCGGGTTGTCATTTATCGAATCACATAGGACATTTCTCTTCTTTATTAGAAGTGGTAGATTCTTTATCGATCATACATTATCTCCATGTACAACTTATTATACCCAAGCATACCTTTGATATACCCTAAGGGTCTTAAGGAATAAGTCAAAGTATAACTCATCATACACAAGATACTATGATGATCTCAAGTCCAAGGATTACTTGTACTACTATCACTACAGGAATTCCTATTGACAGGCAAATAAAACTCCATTAGGTATTCCTTAGCGAGCCAATGCTCAAAGGAACTTATTCTCTAATAAGCACCTACATACTTGCTTTAGTGTCTCCACACAAAAAGATCATGAGATCAATCATCCTCATCCAATGAGCAAGTTAACGATGTACCAATCTATCCGGATTTACTAATCCCCAATTTAGTAATCCAATGATTGGGAACTATTTTAGTTTTAAGCTTTCTAAGAATTTAGATCTCATTAGAATGATCATCATCATTATTCTAAAAGCATTGCTTAAAACTATGGGTTTATCACATATTATAAAACAAAGATCATGTAGATAATTAAAAGCCTTTAATAAATTAATACTTTTTATTAATAAATGAATAAGATTGTTACAAAGTATATGCTTTATCATCAATCATGATTGGCTTGTGTGCATACTACTTTCAATCTCCCACTTGCACTAAAAGCCAATCGCCATGGTAACTCATACTCTTCTTCTCTAAGTGACGATTATCCCGCATTGTTGGATAAGCTTTAGTTAATGGATATGTAATGTTGTTCATGAGAGTCCACTATCTCTATAGTGATTTCCCATCTTCAATGATTCTAATAATCAAATGAAAGTGCCACAACACATGTTTAGATCCAAGATGAAACTTAGAACTATTCCTAGTTCTCAGAATGAACTTTTAATCCAAACAATCAACTTGCGCCTTCATTTATAGCTATATACTTTGTCTTTATCACTAAACCAAAGAACTCTTTTCGCTATTTGGAACCTTTCCAATTCATCGCACCACCATTCAAGATAACGCTTTTACCTTAAAGTGGATTTTTTCATCATCTCTTGGTCTCATCTCGAAAACTTGAGTCTCATTAAGCCCTCTAGTTTTAATTTAGACCCACCATGGATAAGATCACATCCTTAGTGCCAAGTAAGCACTTTAAGATGTTTTTCATTGACTTCATAGTGAACTTCTCCAAAATATGACCGATCAACATCGTGTTTCAGATATTTCATTGCATACATGATTGTCACTCATGCGACCTCTCTTTTCAGGAGTCTGTGGGGACTATTAAGAGATACACTCCATAACTCATCGACATGAGACATCTCTTGAGTTTGCCATGCTAAACGACTTTAGCATCATATGAATATATGTTCCTTGGATTAAGTCGAGCATCCTCTTGAATCTATCTATATAGATTTTATCCCCAATTAAGATACTCTTCCAAATCATTCGTGGAGGAATTTTTAGACAACTTTATCTTTATTGATTGTAGCATTGGTATGTCATTCCTTATCTGTAGTATATCAACATATAGTACTAGGAATGTCACGATGCTCCCAATCGACCCTTTTTGTACACACTAGGTTCATTCTTATTTTGATAAAATCAAACTCTTTTGATTGCCTCATCAAAACGAATGTTCCATATTTGAGAAACTTGCTTCAATCCATTTCTCCGAGTGTCACAATACTTACCTCATCGTATGTAATCGGATCATCATCTTCTATGATGTGTACCTCATCATCATCATCCATGATGAATCCATACCTCCTAGGTATCTTTGGTACTATTCCGATTTATTTATTGGGTTATGGTATAATAGGTCTATCTACATAGTTCCTCTTATTTGACTTATAGTGTTTTTGTGGTTCTTGAACTTTTCAAGATCTATTATCCTCCCACTAGCCCCTTTAATGATAAACACCTTTATCTTAGAAAGAAAGTGTTTTTCATAATAAACACCTTTTGCTAAGTAGGATTATAGAACATATACCCTAAACTTACTTTTTAGGATGTCCCACAAATCAGATTTGTCAAATCTTGTCCCAAGCTTATCCTTTGAAACCTTTTCACATAAGTTGACAACCCCTTATCTTAACATACTTAAGATTAGGAATCCTCCCTATCCATAACTTTTATGGAGTCTTGGGGGCTGGATTTTGAGGTTACCTTTTTGTAGATATGCGTACCATTTCTAGACATAATCCTGAAGGATACTGGAATGTCGGTAAAATCATTATGGACCGCACCATGTCCAACAAGGTACGATTTTTCATTCGTATACATCAATCAACTATTACATATCGAGATGTGTCCATTATGAGAAAACCATTTGAGATGATCTAGAAACTTATTGCACAAGTATTTATTCCTTGATCTAATCAAAGAATCTTAATACATTGCCAATTTGTTTCACTTCAATTCTTTTGAACCTTTCAAATAATTCATACTTGTATTTCAAAGAAATACACACATTCAACTCTTTGAATGATCATCTCCTTTTCTTATACTAATTTGTTCAATATGCAAAATTATTTTCACATAAGTCAAGTATACAAAATTTATTAAGTAATATTCCGATTTATATAAAAACATTATTATTATAAATAGAACAACAATTGTTCTTAATTATAATACCAAAATTTCATTGTCTAACAATAAAATAGAAATAATGTTTCTAACAAGAACTAGAATACAATAACAACTTATCGACTTAATAGATTTTCCCGTAGTATAGCTAAACTATAAGTTTCTATAGCTAATGCAAAGCAACCTTTGCTTCATTTTCCACACATAGGATTACTTATATTTGTTTAACTTTCTACTTTTTGCTTGGTCCCTTCATAAATCTATATTTATGATAACCAAAGTCGGATCCAATACCCAAGTAAAACCTTGACTTAAAGAAAATTTTATTTTAAATCATGAACAAATTTGTATTTATAACCTAAACTTCACTAAGCTTCTTTTGGTTAGCCTCTCGCAAGATACTTCTCGCAGCTTTCTTTCCAAAGGTCAGGCTTATTGTAGTGGAAGCAAACTCCTTTGCTATCCGTATCGCTTTTGTTCTTATTATCCTTTGTTTATTCCTTTCTATTTACCTTCTTTGAATCGTTCTTCTTTTCGTAAGATCCTTTGGCCCCTACCAAGAAGACTTGGTCTTTCTTGGTTGGAAAGTGACTCTCAACATTTTTCAACATGTTAAGCAAATCAATGAGGTCGATATCTAGCTTGTTCATATGAAAAATTCACAACAATTGTGAAAGGAGTCCGGAGTGAGTGCAAGATCAAATCTTGGCTCAACTCTCCATCCATGACAAAACCATTGTCCTAATTGATCAATCAAATTGAATATGTTAAGAACTTTTTGTCTGCATATTATAGTGTCATTGGTCATTCTAGATCTAAAGAGCTCCTTAGATATCTCGATATCTATCAGTCCCACTTTCCTCACCATCAACTACTTGATGTGCGGGAATATAGTAGGAGCATCCATAGTTTCATCTCGACACAACAAGCTCGTTACTCATGGATGCGAGCATGATGCATTGAGCCAATCAGCATCATCATCTTGCCACTTTCTAAAAGTAGCAATCTCTTCCTCGAGGCATTATCTGCAACCATTGCGGGGATAGGCGATTAAGACATAAGATAACTTTTCAAATATGAGAACTATTCTCAAATTCCTTAACCAATCCGCTTAATTTGGTCGATTAATTTAGCATCTAATATGCTTTCGCAGTGATAGTAATTTTAGACATTGTAAAATTACAGAAATGAATTTGTAATTAACAACATTTTAACATACATTCTTTTATTAATTACCAAAATAAATTAGGTCTTGTTTTAAATTGGTATCTCCCACTATTTTCTTCAAACTATATTACCTCACTTATATAGTTCGGCAAAATCTAATTAAAGATTTGCTAGTGAGAATAAGGATCCCATTTCAAATGTATATAGCCTTGTGGTGACACAACAAACTATATATAAATAAATAGGTAGACAACTTTTGTCAATTACATCAACTATGCAACTCCTTTTCTTTTGCCTCTTAGATTATTTTGATCAAGTGGTGGCACATCCAAATCAAAATTATCCAAGTTAAGTCCAACCTAGCACTCCATATATTCAAAAAAGAAAAATATCATCCTTGTGGTGACACAACAAAACAATATTGTTCAATTTTCTTTATAAGCATCAAATGTGATAAATTAACATCTTAAATACTTAATACTTGCCTTGTGGTGACACAACAAACTCATATTAAATATTTAATACTCTATTAATTTTATCATGCTAGAAGGCTTAACGCTCGATATTCCAAATATCTTTGAACGCTTAGGACTTAATATAAAAATTGAGGGTTTGTTATTAATTTGTCTCATCTTGTTTAGCTGCACATATATATATATATAAAATACGCGTCATATTAATGAACATGCTAAGCATGTTTGCATAATATATATATATATATATATATATAGTATAAGCATGCACATATAGAATACTATATTCTACCCGATTGATTATGGACTTTTATTCTAGTTTGTTCACTAGAGCCACCAAGTGAACCAAAAGGTCAAACCCTAGGGGTGCAAGAAATAATATTTAAATATAACTATTACATTTAAACCCTGGGCTCCATTACAAACTGGTCTTAAAGCGCTCCTTGTTCCTTGATCTCTAATTTTTCAAAATTAATTCTAACTATTCCTATTACATAACTATTTTAATAAATAGAAACCTTGATCAGCAGTCAAGGGGAAGTACATAGGAGGGAGATAGAATTTACATTAAGAAAAAATTAGAGAAGACGAGGTACGCAGACCCCATTTAATAAAACCCATACATTCATGCATCCAACTAAAATAAAATCCAATCGCATCGGTCAATAGTCCATAATCAATCCCATTTATTATCATACACATCACCATATGCGATCAATAAATAACATTCATCTCATGAATAATAAACATTTAATATATATATTGATATCATTTAATGGGCAAATTTAGTTAGTATAAAATCTATTTTTGAATCAAAATAAACTCCTTTATTTTAATCCAAATTTAAATCAAAATAAAACTATTTTATTTTAATTTATCCTATTTTGAATAAAATAAACTATTTTATTTTAATCAAAATCTTTAATCAAAATAAACTCCTTTATTTTAATTAATTATGGAATCCAATTCCATGTAAAAATTTTTTTAATTAAAATAAACTCTTTTATTTTAATTAATTATGAATCCAATTCCATGTAAAAAAAAATATTAAAGGAAACACTTGATATTCTTTCCTATTCACAAATAAACTCCTTTATTTTGAATAATATGAAATCTTATTCCATATTTAAATAAACTCTTTTATTTAAGGAAATTAGTATTCTCTTTTCCTATTCACAAATAAACTCTTTTATTTTGAATAATATGAAATCTTATTTCATATCTAAATAAACTCCTTTATTTAAGGAAATTAGGATTCTTTTCCTATTCACAAATAAACTCTTTTATTTTGAATAATATGAAATCTTATTTCATATCTAAATAAACTCCTTTATTTAAGGAAATTAGGATTCTCTTTCCTATTCACAAATAAACTCTTTTATTTTGAATAATATGAAATCTTATTTCATATCTAAATAAACTCCTTTATTTAAGAAAATTAGGATTCTCTTTCCTATTCACAAATAAACTCTTTTATTTTGAATAATATGAAATCTTATTTCATATCTAAATAAACTCCTTTATTTAAGGAAATTAGGATTCTCTTTCCTATTCACAAATAAACTCTTTTATTTTGAATAATATGAAATCTTATTTCATATCGAAATAAACTCCTTTATTTAAGGAAAAATAGAATCCAATTTCAACTCCAATTAGTTATCATGGAATCCAATTCCAACTCTAATTAGTAGTTAGCATGAAATTCTAATTTTAAAATTAAAATAAACCTATTATTTTAAAATTAAAATAAACCTTTTATTTTAAAATTAAAATAAACTTTTATTTTAATTATAAAATAATTAAGAATAATATATATATATATATATATATATATATATATATATATAATATATATATATATATATATATATATATATATATATATATATATATATATATATATATAACCGTACTTCTTCCTTCATTACCCACGAAATTTCCGTGAATAAATTAAGCTCTGTAATTTCAAAAAGCATTTCATGTCCACATTTTTTTTTTTTTTTTTTTATTGTTTTTCGTTTAAAACCATACCGTTAACTTTATATATATATATAAAGTTAACTTCCTTTATTCGTGCAAGGATATCCTTTGCTAACGCTTTTATTTTGCATGACTTCTTGCATTGGTTTTCATGTGAATGATGGGAATTACTAAGAAAATAAAAAAAAAATGGCATTACCAAAAAAAAAAAAAAAGCGTTCGTTCGTTCCTTTTTTTTTATTTTAAATTTTAAACAATAAAATTATGCCCAATTAAATTATTCTAAACACATATCAATATACATATCAAATCTGAATAATTAATAATTTACATAAAGGTTTGGCTCTGATGCCACTGTTAAGTTTGTAATATTCTAGAACGCAATCAAATTGCATAAATTAAGCGGAAGCGTGTAAAATCAGAGTTTAAAAATTTACAAACCATATACCCGGATCACCCTTTATGCATAATTATTAATTAAACGAAAAGATAAAGAATAAATCATACCCTTGAAGATCGAGCTTCCTCAGGTACAAGTTCACCTCCAAATCCTTTCGCGTTCAATCTTGAATCCACCGGGTTTGGTTCCTTCCTTTGATCAACGTTAGCCACCCAAATGTTTGGCCTCTAGAGGTGATCCACCAAGGAAGAAGAAAATTCAAGAAGATAGGTATTTGGCTCAAACCCTAGTTTTCTATTTCTATAGAAAAAGGTGTACTCTCCCAACAATTGGAATTATGTCGTATGTTGAAAAAGTCAACCACCCACATCACCCATAATAAGACTCCTTTATTAATAGATGTGGGCAACCCACCTTAACAAATAAGGAATTGAGTTTTATTTAATTAATTAAATTCTTTTAATTAATTAAGCTCCCTAATCTTATTAGGGATAATTAATTAAACTCCTTTAATTAATTTTCCTTCCTAATCTAATTAAGAATAAATGAGAGTACTTATATTAAATTAATTCCTAAACTCTTTTAGAAATTAAAATAATAATAATTGTAATAATATTAATAAGACTCCTCTTATTAATTTATATTTAATATTTCTAAAATATTAAATAATAAATATTAAGCTATTTAATTTATTCTATCACCATAGATTAAATTAAATATACTTAACATATTATTACGATTATGCCATTAACTTCTTAAATAATTATTCTTCCTTTTATGGTGTGACCCTTTAGGTTCTCCATATTAAACCTACAGTGAATAAATTAATTAGAATAATTCTAATCTTATTTAAATAAATAAATTAAACAATTAATTTATTTAAATAAATAATATTTATTCTACAATAGGGATAAGCCTCCTAACGATCAACGACTTTCCGTATAATATAGATTTCAACATTAATCATAAAAGAACCTTTGAGTAAATAGTTACTGCATAATTTAATCCTTCCACCATTCAATATCCCAATTAAATATAAGACATGGAATTACTCACAAGTCTTATTTTATTTAATTATATGTATTTCGATCCTTAAATGCACAACTCCAAATAATGCAAATTAGAAACTCCTTTCTAATTTCATTCCGCCGCCAAGGACTCACTCGGGTTGTCATTTATCGAATCACATAGGACATTTCTCTTCTTTATTAGAAGTGGTAGATTCTTTATCGATCATACATTATCTCCATGTACAACTTATTATACCCAAGCATACCTTTTGATATACCCTACGGGTCTTAAGGAATAAGTCAAAGTATAACTCATCATACACAAGATACTATGATGATCTCAAGTCCAAGGATTACTTGACTACTATCACTACAGAATTCCTATTGACAGCAAATAAAACTCCATTAGGTATTCCTTAGCGAGCCACGCTCAAAGGAACTTATTCTCTAATAAGCACCTACATACTTGCTTTAGTGTCTCCACACAAAAAGATCATGAGATCAATCATCCTCATCCAACGAGCAAGCAACGATGTACCAATCTATCCTGGATTCACTAATCCCCAATTTAGTAATCCAATGATTGGGAACTATTTTAGTTTTAAGCTTTCTAAGAATTTAGATCTCATTAGAATGATCATCATCATTATTCTAAAAGCATTGCTTAAAACTATGGGTTTATCACATATTATAAAACAGCATCATGTAGATAATTAAAAGCCTTTAATAAATTAATAATTTTTATTAATAAATGAATAAGATTGTTTCAAAGTATATGCTTTATCATCAATCATGATTGGCTTGTGTGCATACTACTTTCAGTACGCAGACCCCATTTAATAAAACTCATACATTCATGCATCCAACTAAAATAAAATCCAATCACATTGGTCAATAGTCCATAATCAATCCCATTTATTATCATACACATCACCATATGCATCAATAAATAACATTCATCTTATGAATAATAAACATTCAATATATATATTGATATCATTTAATGGGCAAATTTAGTTAGTATAAATTCTAATTTTGAATTAAAATAAACTCCTTTATTTTAATCCAAATTTAAATCAAAATAAAACTATTTTATTTTAATTTATCCAATTTTAAATAAAATAAACTATTTTATTTTAATCAAAATCTTTAATCAAAATAAACTCCTTTATTTTAATTAATTATGGAATCCAATTCCATGGAAAAAAAATAACTCCTTTATTAAAGGAAACACGGATTCTCTTTCCTATTCACAAATAAACTCCTTTATTTTGAATAATATGAAATCTTATTTCATATCTAAATAAACTCCTTTATTTAAGGAAATTAGGATTCTTTTCCTATTCACAAATAAACTCTTTTATTTTAAATAATATGAAATCTTATTTCATATCTAAATAAACTCCTTTATTTAAGAAAACATTGAATCCAATTTCAACTCCAATTAGTTATCATGGAATCCAATTCCAACTCTAATTAGTTAGCATGAAATTTAATTTTAAAATTAAAATAAACTTTATATTTTAATATAAAATAAACTTTATATTTTAATATTAAAATAAACTTTTTATTTTAATATTAAAATAAAATTTTATTTTAATTAAAATAAAATTTTATTTTAATAATAATATTTAAGAATATATATATATATAATAATAAAACAAAATCGTTATTATATATATATATATATATATATAATAAAACCGTTACTATATATATAATCTATATATTCCGCATGAAAAAAACTGAATGTGCAGGAAACATAAATATATAATATATTTATAATCCGTAAGCTGCCATGGAAAAAAAAAAAGTGAATTCCTTGAACCACGTGGACGACGGAAAGCAAAAAAAAATTGGAATTTCCAATTTTAAAAAAAAACTTTCGGTTTTTTTTTTTAATAAATTTTATACAACATATTATGCCCAATTAAATTATTCTAAACACATATCAATATACATATCAAATCTAAAATAATTAATAATTTACATAAAGGTTTGGCTCTGATGCCACTGTTAGGTTTGTAATATTCTTGAACGCAATCAAATTGCATAAATTAGCGAAAACGAGTAAAAATCAGAGTTTACAAATTTTACAAACCATATAACCGGATCACCCTTTATGCACAATTATTAATTAAACGAAAAAGATGAATAAGAAACATACCCTTGAAGATCCGAGCTTCCTCAGGTACAAGTTCACCTCCAATCCTTTTCGCGTTCAACTTGAATCCACCGGGTTTGGTTCCTTCCTTTGATCAACATTAGCCACCCATGTGTTTGACCTCTAGAGGTGATCCACCAAGGAAGAATAAAGATTCAAGAAGATGGTGGTTGGCTAAACCCTAGTTTTTCCATCTCTATAGAAAAGGCGTACTCTCCCAACTATTGGAATTATTACGTATGTTGTAAAAGTCAACAACCACATCACCCATAATAAGACTCCTCTTATTTATAGATGTGGGCAACCCACCTTAACAATTAAGGAATTGAGATTTATTTAATTAATTAAATTCTTTTAATTAATTAAGCTCCCTAATCTTATTAGGGATAATTAATTAAACTCCTTTAACTAATTTTCCTTCCTAATCCAATTAGGAATAATTGAGAGTACTTATATTAAATTAATTCCAAAACTCTTTTAGAAATTAAAATAATAATAGTTGTAATAATATTAATAAGACTCCTCTTATTAATTTATATTTAATATTTCTAAAATATTAAATAATAAATATTAAGCTATTTAATTTATTATATCACCATAGATTAAATTAAATATACATAATATATTATTACGATTATGCCATTAACTTCTTAAATAATTATTCTTCCTTTTATAAGTGACCCTTTAGGTTCTCCATATTAAACCTACTGTGAATAAATCAATTAGAACAATTCTAATCTTATTTAAATAAATAAATTAAACAATTAATTTATTTAAATAAATAATATTTATTCTACAATAGGATAAGCCTCCCTAGCGATCAACGACTTTTCCGATAATATAGATTTCAACATTAATCATTAAAGAACCTTTGAGTAAATAGTTACCGCATAATTCAATCCTTCCACCATACAATGTCCCAATTAAATATAAGACATGGAATTACCATCAAGTCTTATTTTATTTAATGATATTTTATTCGATCCTTAAATGCACAACTCCAAATAATACAAATTAGAAACTCCTTTCTAATTTCATTCGGCCTTGGCCAAGGACTACTGGGTTGTCATTTATCGAATCACATAGATATTTCTCTTTTTTATTAGAAGTGGTAGATTCTTTATCGATCATATATTATCTCCATGTATAACTTGTTATACCCAAGCATACCTTTTGATATACCCTAGGGTCTTAAGGAATAAGTCAAAGTATAACTCATCATATACAAGATACTATGATGATCTCAAGTCCAAGGATCACTTGACTTACTATCACTACAGAATTTCTATCGACAGCAAGTAAAACTCCATTAGGTATTCCTTAGCGAGCCACGCTTTAGTGAACTTATTCTCTAATAAGCACCTACATACTTGCTTTAGTGTCTCCACACAATTGATCATGAGATCAATCGTCCTCATCTAATGAGCAAGCAACGTATGTACCAATCTATCCGGATTCACTAATCCCCAATTTAGTAATCCAATGATTGGGAACTATTTTAGTTTTAAGCTTTCTAAGAATTTAGATCTCATTAGAATGATAATCATCATTATTCTAAAATCATTGCTTAAAACTATGGGTTTATCACATATTATAAAACAACATCATGTAGATAATTAAAAGCCTTTAATAAATAAATAATTTTTATTAATAAATGAATAAGATTGTTACAAAGTATATGCTTTATCATCAAACATGATTGGCTTGTGTGCATATTACTTTCAGATTTGAATCGGTATCTCTTTATAGGTTAAATCTTTCTCGATTTGAATAGGCTCAAACTCTATTACATGTTTATAATCCGGTTTGTAAGGACGTAATACCGATACGTAAAATACGTTATGTATTCGTTCTAAGTCTAGTTGTAACACTACCATATACGCTACCTCACCTACCCATTTTAATACCTCAAAAGGTCCTATAAACCTTGGGTTTAGTTTCCCCTTCTTTCCAAAGCATATCTTTCCTTTCCAGGGAGATACCTTTAGAAATACGTACGAGCCTACCTCAAACTCCCTATTCTCTCGATGTAAATCTGCGTACTTCTTCTGTCTTTCTTGAGCTGCTACGAGACACATTCGTATCAACTTCACCACTTCCGCTGTTTGCTGCACCAATTCTAGTCCTAGCATTCGGCGTTCTCCCACTTCATCCCAACACAACGGCGTTCTGCACTTTCTCCAATATAAAGCTTCGTAAGGCGGCATACCTATGCTTGCATGATAACTGTTGTTATACGCAAACTCTACTAATGGTAGATGATCATCCCAACTACCCTTAAAATCCATGACGCAAGATCTTAGCATATCTTCTAACGTCTGAATTGTCTTCTCGCTCTGTCCGTCAGTTTGTGGATGAAATGTCGTACTTAAATTCAACTGCGTCTCCAATTGCTCTTGCAGACTTCTCCAAAACTTCGACATGAATCGTGGGTCACGATCTGACACAATCGAAACTGTCACTCCATGTCAGGAAATAATTTCCTTAACATAAAGTTTAGCTAATTGATCTAAGTTATACTTAACCCGAATTGGAAAAAAGTGAGCCGACTTCGTCAACCGGTCCACTATTACCCAAATCGCATCATACCCCTTCTGAGTAGTCGGAAGTCCCACCATGAAGTCCATCGTGATATGCTCCCATTTCCACTCGGGAATCTCCAATGACTGTAACAAGCCACTTGGTCGTTGATGTTCGACCTTAACTTTCTGACAAGTCAAGCACCTACTTACATGTGACGCCCCCAAAATAGGTATACATCACCTATTCTGAGTCGCCAAATACATGGTACAGAATACAAATACAACCTTAAATATAAAACATGAGCCGTGAGTTTTAATACAAATATTGTTTTCTAGACAGTATTCAAACTCAAAATAAGTCCTCAATACATTTTTTATCACACTATTTCATAGAATAATGAGGACTACTAATGCTATCATCCTGACCGGCCACCCGCTTCCCCGACTAGTCCTCGCTATATTCTCATTTCAAGAGAACAATGAAAGCAAAAGGTGAGCTCAACTAGCCCAAAGAAGAAATATTACGACTAAGATAATGCAGAATAAATTATCATTAGCCTTCAACAGTGTTAAACTAATAAAATATAACAAACATCAAGTTTAACTACAGCGGAACTGTTAGGTTTGTAATATTCATGAACGCAATCAAATTGAAAAATAAGCGAAAACGTGGAAAATCAGAGTTTAAAATTTTTACAAACCATATACCCGTATCACCCTTTATGCATAATTATTAATTAAAAGAAAAAGAAAGAACAAGAATCATACCCTTGAAGATTCGAGCTTCCTCAGGTACAAGTTCACCTCCAATCCTTTTCGCATTCAACTTGAATCCACCGGGTTTGGTTCCTTCCTTTGATCAACGTTAGCCACCCAAGTGTTTGGCCTCTAGAGTTGATCCACCAAGGAAGAAGAAGGATTCAAGAAGATGGGTGTTTGGCTAAACCCTAGTTTTTCTATATCTACAGAAAAAGAGCGTACTCTCTAACTTTTGGAATTATTGCGTATTCTTGATATCTGATATAAGACTCATCTTATAAAGATATCAAGTAACCCTATTAAAAATAAGATATTATTTAATTAAACTCTTTTAATTAAAATGGGCTCCCTAATCTTATTAGGGATAATTAATTAAACTCCTTTAATTAATTTTCTCTCCTAATCCTATTAGGAATAAATGAGAGTACTTATATTAAATTAATTCCTAAACTCTTTTAGAAATTAAAATAATAATAATTGTAATAATATTAATAAGACTCCTCTTATTAATTTATATTTAATATTTCTAAAATATTAAATAATAAATATTAAGCTATTTAATTTATTCTATCACCATAGATTAAATTAAATATACTTAACATATTATTACGATTATGCCATTAACTTCTTAAATAATTATTCTTCCTTTTATGGTGTGACCCTTTAGGTTCTCCATATTAAACCTAAGTTATGAATAAATCAATTAGAATAATTCTAATCTTATTTAAATAAATAAATTAAACAATTAATTTATTTAAATAAATAATATTTATTCTACAATAGGGATAAGCCTCCCTAGCGATCAACGACTTCCCGATAATATAGATTTCAACATTAATCATAAAAGAACCTTTGAGTAAATAGTTACCGCATAATTCAATCCTTCCACCATACAATGTCCCAATTAAATATAAGATATGGAATTACCACAAGTCTTATTTTATTTAATTATATGTATTTCGACTCTTAAATGCACAACTCCAAATAATGCAAATTAGAAACTCCTTTATAATTTTATTCTGCCTTGGCCAAGGACTACCGGGTTGTCATTTATCGAATCACATAGGACAATTTCTCTTCTTTTAATAGAAGTGGTAGATTCTTTATTGATCATACATTATCTCCATGTACAACTTATTATACCCAAGCATACCCTTTGATATACCCTAAGGGTCTTAAGGAATAAGTCAAAGTATAACTCATCATACACAAGATACTATGATGATCTCAAGTTCAAGGATTACTTGTACTACTATCACTACAAGAATTCCTATTGACAAGCAAGTAAAACTCCATTAGGTATTCCTTAGCGAGCCACGTTCAGTGAACTTATTCTCTAATAAGCACCTACATACTTGCTTTAGTGTCTCCACACAAATAATCATAAGATCAATCACCCTCATCCAATGAGCAAGCAACGTATGTACCAATCTATCCAGATTCACTAATCCCCAATTTAGTAATCCAATGATTGGGAACTATTTTAGTTTTAAGCTTTCTAAGAATTTAGATCTCATTAGAATGATCATCATCATTATTCTAAAAGCATTGCTTAAAACTATGGGTTTATCACATATTATAAAACAAAGATCATGTAGATAATTAAAAGCCTTTATTAAATTAATACTTTTTATTAATAAATGAATAAGATTGTTACAAAGTATATGCTTTATCATCAAACATGATCGCTTGTGTGCATACTACTTTCAATCTCCCACTTGCACAAAAAAGCCAATCGTCATGGTATCTTATACTCTTCTTCTCTAAGTGATTTATTATCCCGCCGTTGGATAAGCTTTAGTTAATGGATATGTAATGTTGTTCATGAGAGTCCACTATCTCTATAGTGATTTCCCATCTTTCAATGATTCTAATAATCAAATGAAAGTGCCACAACACATGTTTAGATCCAAGATGAGACTTAGAACTATTCCTAGTTCTCGTAATGAACTTTTAATCCAAATAATCAACTTGCAGCCTTCATTTATAGCTATATACTTTGTCTTTATCACTAAACAAGTAACTCTTTCTTTGTTGGAACCTTTCCAATTCACTCGCACTACCTTGCTCAAGATAACGCTTTACCTTAAAGTGGATTTTATGTCATCTTAGTCGTCATCTTCGAAAACTTGAGTCCATTAAGCCTTCTAGTTTTAATTTAGACCCACCATGAATATGATCACATCCTTAGTGCTCGGTTAAGCACTTTAAGATGTTTTCACCGACTCATAGTGAAATTCTCCGAATATGACCGATCAACATCAGTCTCATATATTTCATTGCATACATGATAGTCACCATGTGCGACCTCTCTTTTCAGGAGTCCGTGGGGACTATTAAGAGAGATACACTCCATAGCTCATCTACATGAGACATCTCTTGGAGTTTGCTATGCTAAACGACTTTAGCATCAAATGAATATATGTTCCTTGGGTTAAGTCGAGCATCCTCTTAAATCTATCTATATAGATTTATATCCCCAATTAAGATACTCTTCCAAATCATTCATGGAGGAATGTTTAGACAACTTTATCTTTACTGATTGTAGCATTGGTATGTCATTCCTTATCCGTGGTATATCAACATATAGTACTAGGAATGTCACGATGCTCCCACTGACCCTTTTGTACACACTAGAAGTCTTACATCATCGCATGTAACTCTGGATCATCATCTTCTATGATGCGTACCTCATCATCATCATCCATGATGAATCCATACCTCCTAGGTATCTTCGGTACTATTCCAGATTTACGATTCAGTTGTGGTATAATAGGTCTATCTACAGGTTCCTCTTATTTGACTTATAGTGTTTTGTGGTTCTTGAACTCTTCAAGATCTATTATCCTCCCACTAGCCCTTCAATGATAAACACCTTTATCTTAGAAGGAAGCGTGTTTCGTAACAAACACCTTTTTGCTAAGTAGGATTATAGAACATATACCCTAAACTTACTTTAGGATGTCCCACAAATTTGTACTTGTCAAATATTGTCCCAAGCTTATCCTTTGAAACCTTTTCACATAAGTTGGACAACCCCTTATCTTAACATACTTAAGATTAGGAATCCTCCTTGTCCATAACTTTTATGGAGTCTTGGGAATGGATTTTGAGGTTACCTTTTCGTAGATATGCAGCCATTTCTAGGACATGACCCTAGAAGGATACTGGAATGTCGGTAAAATCATTATGGATCGCACCATGTCCAACAAGGTACGATTTTTCATTCAAATACATCAATCAATTATTGCGTATCAGGAGGCGTCCATTATGAAAAAACCATTTAAGATGATCTAGAAACTTATTTCATAAGTATTTATTCCTTGATCTAATCAAAGAATCTTAATACATTGTCAATTTGTTTCACTTCAATTCTTTGAACCTTTCAAATAATTCATACTTGTATTTCAAAGAAATACACACATTCAACTCTTTGAATGATCATCTCCTTTTCTTATACTAGTTTGTTCAATTTACAAAATAATTTTTCACGTAAGTCAAGTATACAAAATCCATTAAGTAATCTTTCGCCTCTATACTTAAACATTATTATTATAAATAGAACAACAATTGTTCTTAATTATAATATCAAATTTCATTGTCCAACAACAAAATGAAAATAATATTTCCAACGAGAACTGGAATACAATAACAACTTATTGACTTAATAGATTTGCCCGTAGACAATGCTAAACTATAAGTTTCTATGGCTAATGCAGCAACCTTTGCTTCATTTCCCACACATAGGATTACTTATATTTGTTTAGCTTTCTACTTCTACTTGGTCCCTTCATAAATCTATATTTATGATAACCAAAGTCGGTATCCAATACCCAAGTAGAACCTCGACTTAAAGAAAAATTATTTCAATCATGAACAAAAATCGTATTGTGAACCAAACTTCACTAAGCTTCTTTGGTTAGCCTCTCGCAAGATGCTTCTCGCAGCTTTCTTTCCAATTAGTCCGGACTTATTGCGGTGGAAGCAAACTCCTTTGCTATCCTTATCGGTTTTGTTCTTATTATCCTTTGTTTACGCCTTTCTGTTTACCTTCTTTGAATCGCTTCTTCTTTTCGTAAGATCCTTTGGCCCCTACCAAAGAAGACATGGTCTTTCTTGGTTGAAAGTGACTCTCAACATTTTTCAACATGTTAAGCAAATCAAAGAAAGTCGATATCTAGCTTGTTCATATGAAAAATTCACAACAATTGTGAAAGGAGTCCGAGAGTGAGTTCAAGATCAAATCTTGGCTCAACTCTCCATCCATGACAAAACCAGTTGTCCTAATTGATCAATCAAATTGATTATGTTAAGAACTTTTGTCTGTACTATAGTGCCATTGGCCATTCTAGATCGGAAGAGCTCTTTAGATATCTGATATCTATCAATCCTACTTTCCTCACCATCAACTACTTGATGTGCAGGAATATAGTAGGAGCATCCATAGTTTCATGCTGACGCTGAAGCTCGTTACTCATAAATGCGAGCATGATGCATTGAGCCAATCGCGGCATCATCTTGCCACTTTCTAAAAGTTGCAATCTTTTCCTCGAGCCATTGTCTGCAACCATTGCAGGGATAGGCGTATTAAGGACATAAGATAACTTTTCAGCTATGAGAACTATTCTAAATTCCTTAACCAATCCGTTTAATTTGTTCCGGTTAATTTAGCATCTAATATGCTACGTAGTGATAGTAATTTAGACATTGTAAAATTCTGTAAATGAATTTGTAATTAACAACATTTTAACATACATTCTTTTATTAATTACCAAAATTAATTAGGTCTTGTTTTAAATTGGTATCTCCCACTATTTTTTTTCAAACTATATTACCCTCACTTATATAGTTCGGCAAAATCTGATTAAAGATTTGCTAGTGAGAATAAGGATCCCATTTCAAATGTATATAGCCTTGTGGTGACACAACAAACTATATATAAATAAATAGGTAGACAACTTTTGTCAATTACATCAACTATGCAACTCTTTTCTTTTGCCTCTTAGATTATTTTGATCAAGTGGTGGCACATCCAAATCAAAATTATCCAAGTTAAGTCCGACCTAGCACTCCATATATTCAAAAAGAAAAATATCATCCTTGTGGTGACACAACAAAACAATATTGTTCAATTTTCTTTATAAGCATCAAATGTGATAAATTAACATCTTAAATACTTAATACTTTTGTGTGGTAACACAACAAACTCATATTAAATATTTAATACTCTATTAATTTTATCATGCTAGAAGGCGACGCTCGATATTCCAAATATCTTTGAACGCTTAGGACTTAATATAAAAATTGAGGGTTTGTTATTAATTTGTCTCATCTTGTTTAGCGCATTATATATATATATATACATACTATTCATATTAATGAACATGCTAAGCATGTTTGCATAATATATAATATATATAAAGTATAAACATGCACATATAGAATACTATATTCTACCCGGATTGATTATGGACTTTTTTCTAGTTTGTCTACTAGAGCCACCAAGTGAACCAAAAGGTCAAACCCTAGGGGTGCAAGAAATAATATTTAAATATAACTATTACATTTAAACTCGGGTCTTCAAGCGCCTCCTTGCTCCTTGATCTCCAATTTTTCCAAATTAATTCTAACTATTCCTATTACAAAATAATTTAAAATAAATAGAAACCTCGATCAACAAATAAGGGAAAGTACATAGAGGGAGATAGAATTTACATTAAGAAAAATTAGAGAAGGCGAGTCTTGCAGAATTCCATTTAATAAAACCCATACATTCATGCATCCAACTAAAATAAAATCCAATCGCATCGGGTCAATAGTCCATAATCAATCCCATTTATTATCACACACATCATCATATGCATCAATAAATAACATTCATCCGATGAATAATAAACATTTAATATATATATTGATATCAATTAATGGGCAAATTTAGTTAGTATAAAATCTAATTTTGAATCAAAATAAACTCCTTTATTTTAATCCAAATTTAAATCAAAATAAAACTATTTTATTTTAATTTATCTAATTTTGAATAAAATAAACTATTTTATTTTAATCAAAAAATTTTAATCAAAATAAACTCCTCTATTTTAATTAATTATGGAATCCAATTCCATGTAAAAAAAAAATAACTCCTTTATTAAAGGAAACACTTGATTCTCTTTTTTCTATTCACAAATAAACTCCTTTATTTTGAATAATATGAAATCATATTTCATATCTAAATAAACTACTTTATTTAAGGAAATTAGGATTCTCTTTCCTATTCACAAATAAACTCTTTTATTTTGAATAATATGAAATCTTATTTCATATCTAAATAAACTCCTTTATTTAAGGAAATTAGGATTCTTTTTCCTATTCACAAATAAACTCTTTTATTTTGAATAATATGAAATTTTATTTCATATCTAAATAAATTTCTTTATTTAAGAAAACATGAAATCCAATTTCAACTCTAATTAGTTATCATGGAATCTAATTCCAACTCTAATTATTTAGCATGAAATTTAATTTTAAAATTAAAATAAACTCTTTTATTTTAATATTAAAATAAACCTTTTATTTTAAGATTAAAATAAACTTTTATTTTAATTATAAAATAATTAAAAATAATATATATATATATATATATATATATATATATTACCGTATATATATATACGGTTAGTGTATTCAATTTCCCTGACTCTCTTTTTCAAGCACGTGATATCCTTGCCTATGTGATTCACATGGTTAGAATTAACAAGTAATCATTCAACGTGGTTACAATGAACAAGTAATCATTCACCTGATATATAGGATCACTTTTATAAACCGAACACGGAAGGGTGAATAGATTATTATTTTATTTATTTTTTTTAAAAAAAAACATGGCCTAGGTAAATGATTACAGAAATAACGTGAATCATATATATAATTACTATACATATTATCGTGCGAAATAACGGGATTCAGCGAAATCACAATACTGCGATTTCTAAAACAGTTTCGTTTTTTTATACAATAAATTATGCCCAATTAAATTGTTCTAAACACATATCAATATACATATCAAATTATAACAATTAATAATTTGCATAAAGGTTTGGCTCTGATGCCACTGTTAGGTTTGTAATATTCATGAACGCAATTAAATTGAAAAATAAGCGGAAACGTGGAAAATCAGAGTTTAAAATTTTTACAAACCATATACCCGGATCACCCTTTATGCATAATTATTAATTAAACGAAAAAAAAGAACAAGAATCATACCCTTGAAGATTCGAGCTTCCTCAGGTACAAGTTCACCTCCAATCCTTTTCGCGTTCAACTTGAATCCACTGGGTTTGGTTCCTTCCTTTGATCAACGTTAGCCACCCAAGTGTTTGACCTCTAGAGGTGATCCACCAAGGAAGAAGAAGGATTCAAGAAGATGGGTATTTTTCTAAACCCTAGTTTTTCTATCTCTATAGAAAAAGAGCGTACTCTCCAACTTTTAAAATTATTAAGTATTCTTGATATCTGATATAAGACTCTCTTATAAAGATATCAAGTAACCCTATTAAAAATAAGATATTATTTAATTAAACTCTTTAATTAAAATGGGCTTTATCTTATTAATAATTAATTAAACTCCTTTAATTAATTTTCCTCCTAATCTTATTAGGAATAAATTAATTAAACTTATATTAAATTAATTCCTAAACTCTTTTAAAATTAAAATAATAATAATTGTAATAATATTAATAAGACTCCTTATTAATTTATATTTAATATTTCTAAAATATTAAATAATAATATTAAGCTATTTAATTTATTCTATCACCATAGATTAAATTAAATATACTTAACATATTATTACGATTATGCCATTAACTTCTTAAATAATTATTCTTCCTTTTATGGTGTGACCCTTTAGGTTCTCCATATTAAACCTAAGTTATGAATAAATCAATTAGAATAATTCTAATCTTATTTAAATAAATAAATTAAATAATTAATTTATTTAAATAAATAATATTTATTCTACAATAGGATAAGCCTCCCTAACGATCAACAACTTTCCGTATAATATAGATTTCAACATTAATCATAAAAGAACCTTTGAGTAAATAGTTACCTTTACAATTCAATCCTTCCACCATACAATGTCCCAATTAAATATAAGACATGGAATTACCACAAGTCTTATTTTATTTAATTATATGTATTTCGACTCTTAAATGCACAACTCAAAATAATACAAATTAGAAACTCCTTTCTAATTTTATTCTACCGCCAAGGACTACCGGGTTGTCATTTATCTAATCACATAGACATTTCTCTTTTTAATAGAAGTGGTAGATTCTTTATTGATCATACATTATTTCCATGTACAACTTATTATACCCAAGCATACCCTTTGATATACCCTAAGGGTCTTAAGGAATAAGTCAAAGTATAACTCATCATACACAAGATAATATGATGATCTCAAGTCCAAGGATTACTTGTACTACTATCACTACAGAATTCCTATCGACAGCAAGTAAAACTCCATTAGGTATTCCTTAGCGAGCCACGCTCAAAGAACTTATTCTTTAATAAGCACCTACATACTTGCTTTAGTGTCTCCACACAAATGATCATGAGATCAATCATCCTCATCCAATGAGCAAGCAACGCATGTACCAATCTATCCGGATTCACTAATTCCCAATTTAGTAATCCAATGATTGGGAACTATTTTAGTTTTAAGCTTTCTAAGAATTTAGATCTCATTAGAATGATCATCATCATTATTCTAAAAGCATTGCTTAAAACTATGGGTTTATCACATATCATAAAAACAAAGATCATGTAGATAATTAAAAGCCTTTAATAAATTAATACTTTTTATTAATAAATGAATAAGATTGTTACAAAGTATATGCTTTATCATCAAACATGATTGGCTTGTGTGCATACTACTATCAGGAACAAACAATCCATTAGAAGAGTCAAGTAGAGAAAAAAATCTACTATCTTCTATGATTTAAAAGGTTTTTCATTACTTTTATCGCTGAGACTCAGCTTAATAAATAATCCACATCATCCCTACACTACGACCAAGGATATTCATTAGTATCACGACCACAAATTATCCATGCAATACGGGCCAAGGATATTTGTGTATTCATCAATGGTCATGATCATGCCAGCAACTATCCATCAGTGCACTACGAGCCAATGAGGACTTTTTCCACATCATTTGTAACATTACTACCATGATTACAATCAATAATCCTCGGTCATAATCATACCAAGTCCATCTATGCAGTACGGGCCACAAATGACTTTCAACATAATATAAACATGAGGATGATGACAATGATATAAGAATTCAATAAAACAATTTCAAGAATTAATTTATCCAGGAACTAATAACATCCAAATTGTCAACATGATACTTCTTTGTAGAGTAACACTCAAGAATGCTTAGAAGAATATTTCCATGAAACGATACTGGATGAAGCGCAAATATAAAGGATATTCCACTAATTTCATAGAGTATAAAAGTTAAAACTTTAACCAACTGAGTATAATAAAGAATGGAATAACAAAAGAAATCACCAAGCATGCGATAGACCGCACAGACAAGTTATTCTAACAGAATACTAAATAACGGAACCAGGTCATGCGTAAACGAACAGACATGATATTCCAACAGAATAATAAATAATGGAATCGTGTCATGCGTAACGCATGCATGTGATGTTCCAATGTAATAATAAAGAATGGAATAACAAAAGAATTTTACCAAGTATAGGGTAGCCCGCGTATATAGGTTATTCCAACAGAATAATAAAGAATGGAATAACAGAAGTTCTCTTCACGAATAAGAAAGAAATAATACCCCTTACGAGTACAACAAATAATATCCCTTACCGTAAAAGAAGAGTATTCTGACTTTTAGGGCGAGGATATTCTTGAAGAAAACTTGCACTACGCTCAATGCTTCTTAAAACTCTAAAGAAATACGCTTAATATTATAGAAGAAGTCTATGAACTTCTAGTGTAGTTTTCAATTCTAACTAAGCATCCTATTTATAGGAAAATAGAAAGGATACTATTTGCGAAAAATATCACGACGCTACTGCACGTTAATTTACTTGGATGAAATTTTGATAACCTACTTGATGCAAAATTCAAACCTTCCTCAAATAAGAACAAAGAACCAAATATATATATATATATATATATATATATATATATATATATATATATATATATATAGACAACACATTCTATAATGCAACAATACAACAAAGAAAAACACCCCCACCTGATAAACCCTAGGATTTTTTTTCTCCACCCCCATTTTTCTTTCTTCTAACATAGCCCCACATGCTCCCTCCACCAATTTCCACTCACTCATTCATTTATTATACATATAACATTATACTAGATATCCCTCAATAATCAAGTTTCCCCTACTACTTTTTTATCGCTAACACATGTATGTATATATATATATATATATATATATATATATATATATATATATATATATATAAAACTGAGATAAATTCTCGTGATAGTTTTGAAAAAAATGGGTAAGTGGGGGTCCAAATAATAAACAAAATTTACAACAAATATTTCATAAAATCACCTCAATATTTGTAACAACATTTATCATCATTATTATAATTCACAATATTAATCGACCAGGTCGTTTCAAGGAAAGAGGTGGCTTTCCAATAAGGATTTCTCCCCATTGGCGGGTAATTAGGTGACCAAACCTCTCCTTGACAGAACTTCTAGACATTGTTAATATTGCAAATAATAATATTAATAACTTTGTCATCTCAATTATTGATTTAATAATATATAAAATATTGACAATAATTGAATCAAATAATATTAGATACTATGCAATAATTACTGTAGCAATAATTGAACAAAACTGAGTGACTTCTCACGTAAGCATCAATAATCAATACCGTGTGCTACTTTGCAACCACGCGTATTACTGTACTTTTAACACCGGGTGTTTCAACAGTTAATGGTAAAACTTTTGCCGTTATTTTCATAAAGTATTTTTTGTCGTTTTATCAATCCAACAATAATTCTATTGTGGGGTCCACCAATGATTGTGCCTTTGTACGAATATTCCCTGTTAAAACGAATATTCCCCAACCAATCGAATATTATATAACAACTTACGTACTTTGTAAAATTTATAAATATTACCCACAACTATAACATTATATCAAATTCATTCCATAATATTCAAAAATGATATTTATAGAAAATTTGTTTTTATTCATAAAAGTTGGGGTCTTACAATCTCCCCTTCTTATGAAATTTTGCCCTCAAAATTAGGGTACGTACCTGGTATGTCGAAGAGGTAAGGATACCTTGATTTCATTTCAGATTCTAACTCCCAGGTCATTTCCTCAACATCGTGGTTCCTGTAATGCCCCGAAATCCGATCTATCTTCACACCCGGATTTCGTACGTCACGAGTACATCCTTCATCCAACATACATCATTATATACTAAAATATAACGACATACACTCTCAAATCCCAGGTTCTGGAAACCTTATAACTTTTTTCATTACAAATAATAATAAATACATTATTCATTTCATCTTACAAGAGTGACTTTTATCCGCCACCAAGGATACATAACAGTTCATTAAACTAGTTTATAATTAAATTTCAACTTTTTACATTACAAGTCTTCACTTGATCTTCTCGCTCATTCACCTTCTGAATGGAACTTCATCTGGATACCGTTAGCTTGATCTTTACGGGATCCTTAAGTTCTTCTAACCTTGTTCGCTGAAAATTTGTTTTTCATTTAAAGCAAGTGTGAGCATTCAATTGCCCAGCAAGTCATAACAGTTAAATAAACAACTTCAGAATTAAAACATTTCTTTAGAACTTCTATAACCGAACAAAGGTTATGAAGCAACTTGAATAATAGGATTAGTCTCGATTCCTATCATCTTAAAACATCAGTCACTTTCATTTTTAAATACATTCATTCCTCTACCTTTTTCATACACATCTTGTCTAGCTAGAATCATTAGCACAGACTTAACAATAATGATTCATGTATAAACAGAACATACGTGTATCGAAATGCAAATTTCAATCACGTAACAATTCATATCATAGAAACATCAAGTATTCAAATTGTGGCACAAGGCCTCATACATACTACCACATTGTACATACATCGCACATATTCACATAGACAAGACTTCTCAAGTACAACATCTGAGAAGTTTAAGAAACTAGCATTCATGTAATATGAATGAAGTTAGGAAACTTGCCTTTACGCCTACCTTTATAGCTTCTACTTGATCGCTCATTTCAATTCCTATATATAACACATAAGGAGAAAACATAAACACCAATTAGTCATATATTGAACTTACGCATTGGTTTACTTAACTTTACTTCTTAGAGTTCGCGTTCTTGCAATATAAGTTTACGCGACTAACTTCTTTTACCAATTTATGGCTTTATGACATACGGAGATGTCTTACTCAAAACGTTCATCATCTTAGATGATTTATATTTATCTTATTCTTATAACTTCTCTAGGACTCAGCACACATCGCGTCTCTGCTAGTAGTCCATATGGTACTCTGAGTGGATTCCCACAAA
This sequence comes from Panax quinquefolius, assembly GCA_020205615.1. NCBI lineage: Eukaryota > Viridiplantae > Streptophyta > Magnoliopsida > Apiales > Araliaceae > Panax > Panax quinquefolius. The sequence continues at coordinate 78,528,914 of CM035172.1, read as the reverse complement.
CAACCAATAAAAAAGTTCCCGTCTCATCTACACTGCCATCACAGTGAGTTAGATCGGTTGCCAGTTCGGTATATACCTTCGCTCTCTGAAGGAATTGTTTAGCCCAGCTCCCATATGTCAACCATCAAAGGTTACGATTGTACCACAACCTAACTTCTCTTAACTTATACGAACTATTAAACTATAATGTTCGATTAAGTCAATTTCTTATTCCTTACGGCTTTCGACAACTAAATGTCATCCTCCTAATTCATTCTTTATCGAATCACATTCGGCTTCATTAAGCTTTATTACCGCTTGTTACGGCTTTCTTGATAATTCATATACTATTTAATACGTTCATTATCCATTATATGAACCCCATGTTCATTACTCGTTCTTAGTGTCAAAGCCATACCGATCATTGTATGTTAAGACGAAGCGTCCATCATAACGACGTTGCGTTCACAAAGGCCTATACGCTTCACACTTATCTCTCATTATCATGATATAACATCGAAATGTTATTCATTATCCTCGCCACTCAACGCCTAAGGAATCACAACCATAGAATTCCTCATGTTCGCTTCATCCCACTACTATCCCCCATTACATGCTTACGTAACTTCGTGATTATATTCTTTGTTATTTAATCTCGCTTAATCTTTATGTTCAACCTTTAATAAAAGGTTTAAGTCATTTGCTTAAGTGTTATTTTAGGTGAACTATATGTTTATATTTCTTTCTTGCACATCCCCTAGTAATTGAGCATTAAAATCTCATTTCTGGGCATTGCTTCGCACCAAATACGCCAAGCGCTGCGTCTCCCTTCCTTTCCTCAAGCAAGCGGGGGACCTACTTTTCTCTCCTCTCTTCCAGGGTCAAGGCCATGCGGTGCCAAAGTCCTTTGTTATCTCTCTCATGCTGTGGCGCCACTCTCCGTAAGATTATGGTCGAGCTCCCATGCGGCGCGCCACTTCCCATTAGCCTATCCGTGCACATTGACGCCGAGACAAAACCCTAGAAATTTTTTCGAAGTGTTAAATAAATTCTTTCAGATGCTCACTTCCCGATCTCATAACTCCTTCGTTATAACTAGGAATGAGGTCATTCGAAAGCTATTCTCTTCCTTATCTTACGTACTTCATACCCTCGATGTAATCGCGTTCAATCCGCTAACGTGCCATTAGATTGGCTTGATCTTCACCCTTCGTTCATTTTTATGTTTTTAACGCTCTTCGTTTGTTCGTCCGGTAATTCGATCATCCGAACTCGGAACTCGTTCGTTCTTGAGTCCACGACTCATGTTTTCTACGTTCTATTACTTTCTTATGAAACCCTACACATTCGGGTTCATTTACTAACTTTCTAATTCTTATTCGTCTATTACAAAATTTCGCCATAACTTCGTTATAGCTAAGTTTTAATCCATTCTTCATGAACGTTTCTACCATTCTTAACCAAAAAATACACATCTAACTTATACGCGATGGTTTTAAACTTGTCCATCAACAACAATTACACTACGATGGTTTTAAATTTGTCCATCAACAACGTTCTTCGTGTTCTTCGCGTGTTCTTCGTGTTCTTCATTCGTTCTTCATTTTAATCGATATTTTGGATTATGATTCCACTTTTTATTGGAATTTGATGTTATAGAACATTATTCCTTACTTATTTAACCTACTTATTCATATAATCCTCTCGGATCGTTCAAATTTATTACGAATCTTATACTTCCTCAAGAAATTTATTTAGTAAACTTTAAATTCTTATTTCTTTGTTTTCTCATGATTTCAATCATATGAAATCATTTCTAACATCATCTACTTATTATCTTCATTAAATTATGTTTTTAAACATCGAAACTTAATGAAAATTTATAAGAGATTAGTTTTTGGATTACCGTTCTCCTTTAATCTTCTCTTGTCGGACAAAGTTTGTACACGGCCTAGTTTTTCCTCTTCTTTCTCCGTTCTTTCTCACATCTGATCTCTCTCTCTCTCTCTCTCTCTCATGTTATAGGATTATAAAAATCCCATTTAAATGATTTTAAGCTTACTATTTATAGATTTCCAAAGCTAATGGTATTTTAGTCATTTCGCCCCCCCTAACCTCCTTACTATTCACACATCCTTACTATTCACGTAGCTTCCTTGAAGCTTCGTATTCCGCCTCTTCGGCTTTCATCCGATAAATTAAAACTCACGATTCCCTTTAATTCAAATATTTTTGGATATTTCGCCTTTCCTTTACTGACTAATTTTTACGTATTCTTCTTGATCTTCAAAAACTAAAAAAATATTTTGACGTTAAGCGTTTTCCTTCACGTTTTACCCTAACGTAGCTAAACAAGTGAAAAGTACATAACAGTACTTTTCGTCATTTTTATTTCGTCCAATTTCTGCATATTTTTCGAGAAAAACTTTTATCGGCTTACTTAACTTTTCACAATATATTATCGTCAAATCCTTCGACGGAATGTCATTTCGACATACCGAACTCTCGGAACGGCTTAGGTTATTCAAACCCTAACCCTTAGGGTTTCGTCGGGTGAATAGTGCCTATTTCATCTTTTTCCCCAAAAAATATTTTGTTCCCGGAAAAATTTTATTTTTGTCTTGTAAATTCTTATTCGCTCAGACTAGCTCGTAGCCAGAATACTCCCGATTTATAATCATCCTAGGTTATAGAACGATTAATAAACACATACCACATAATAGTATTAATAAAAGTTCCTTTTATTAATAACTAATTCTTTAAACTTAAATTCTGGACAACCCAAATTTCTGGGTCGTCACAGTTCCTCCATAAAACTTTGACTTGCGGTATAACCTTGGAGCGTAGAACATGTTCCTTCTTATCCAAGATTTTAACAGGAATCTCTTCATACGTTAAATCTTCCGCTATTTCGTCCGGTTCTAACTCAATAATGTGGTGCGGGTCTTTCACATATTTACGTAACATAGCTATGTGAAAAATGTTATGAACCAGAGACATACTTGGCGGTAAAGCGAGTCTATAGGCCACCGTTCCTACTCGATCGAGGATTAAAAATGGGTCGATGAATCGAGGATTGAGCTTTCCTCTCTTTCTAAATCTCGTAACTCCTTTCCATGGAGCAACACGTAACAACACATGATCTCCTATATCGAATTCTACGTCCTTTCGATGAAGATCAACATAACTCTTTTGTCGATCTTGTGATGTTTTTATACGTTGTCGGATCGTTTGAATCTTTTTCGTAGTCATACGTACTAACTCCGGTCCCAACAACGTTTCTTCACCCACCTCATCCCAGCATACTGGAGAACGACACTTTCTTCCATACAACACCTCGAATGGAGCCATGCCATTACTTGTTTGATAACTGTTGTTGTAGGAAAACTCCACCAATCATAAGAACTTATCCCAACTTCCCTTGAAGTCAAGGACACAGAGTCTTAATAGATCTTCAAGAGTTTTAATTGTCCTCTCCGACTGCCCATCCTTCTGAGGTTGATATACCGAGCTAAATCATAAATCCGTGCCCATAGCTTTTTGCAAACTAACCCAAAATCTTGAAGTGAATCTTTGGTCTCGATCAGAAACTATGGATACTGGCATACCATGCAATCTTACAATCTCGTTTAAGTACATACGAGCAAGACGTTCAAGTGTATAAGTTTCTTGTATCGGTAAGAAATGAGCAGACTTGGTCAATCTATCAATAATGACCAAGAAACCTTGGGAAGATCGGTAAGGAAATCCATGGTAATGTGCTCCTACTTCCATTCTGGAATTTCAAGTGGTTGCAATAGACCTTTTGGTACTTGATGCTCCACCTTGACTCGTTAACAAGTTAGACACCTTGATATAAACAGCGCTATCTCTCTCTTCATATTGCTCCACCAAAATGTATGATAAAGATCACGATACATTTTGGTACTCCCAGGATGGATTGCAAATGGTGTGTTGTGCGCCTCCATCATGATTTTATACTTTAAATGAGGGTCGTTAGGAACACAAAGTCTGGAGTTGACTCGAAGTATTCCTTCTTCATCGATTCTTGATTCTGGCATAGCACCTTCTTGCACTTTCTTCCTCATAAGAATCAGTTCCAGGTCTGTAGCTTGAGCATTTTTAACTTTATCGATTAAAGTCGGTTCTACTCGTATATTCGACATCATCACATGGGTCCCCGGAGTCTTTAACTCTATTTTCATCCTTTGCAAGTCACACAAAATGGGTCTTTGCGTTGACAATATCGCACTCGTACCCATATATGATCTTCTACTCAATGCGTCAGCTACCACATTCACTTTTCCAGGATGGTATTGGATGGTATGATCATAATCTTTCAACACTTCAAGCCAACGTCATTGTCGCTTGTTGAGTTCTTTTTGAGTGAAGAAATATTTGAGGCTTTTATGATCCGTAAAGATATCCACTTTCTCCCCATACAAGTAATGCCTCCAAATTATCAGCTGCCAACTATAGATAATGAGTAGGATAATTCCTCTCATATTCTTTGAGTTGTCTTGAGGCATAAGCTATGACTTTCCCATGTTGCATGAGAACACATCCCAAACCTTTGCCCGAAGCATTACTGTAGATGACAAATCCTTCCGAGCCAGATAGTATTGTCAGAACAGTTGCTGAAATGAGTCTCATCTTGAGTTCTTGAAAACTCTTCTCACATTCTTCGCTCCAACCGAACTTTGTATCATTCGGAGTCAGCTGAGTTAATGGAGTAGCGATTCGAGAAAATCCTTACACGAATCTCTGATAATAACAAGCTAAACCGAGAAAGCTACGTACTTCGGTCACTGATTTAGGTTGCTCCCAGCTTTAAATTGCTTCAATTTTTGCCGGGTCAACAGTTATTCCATGACTTGATACTACGTGCCCAAGGAATGTTACTTCTTCAAGCCAGAACTCAGATTTCTTCAACTTGGCATAAAGCTTGCATTCACGAAGCTTTTGGAGTATCAGCCTCAAGTGTTGCTCATGATCTTCACGACTTTTGGAATAAATAAGGATGTCATCAATAAAGACGACCACAAAGTGATCCAAATATTCCTTGAATACTCGGTTCATCATATTTATGAAGGAAGCAAGAGCATTAGTCAATCCAAAGGACATGACTAGGAATTCATAATGCCCGTATCGAGTTCTGAAAGCCATCTTTGGAATGCCATCGGTTCTAATATTTAATTGGTGATATCTGGAACGAAGATCAATCTTTGAAAAGAATTTGGCTCCTTGCAACTGGTCAAACAAGTCATTAATACGTGGCAATGGGTACCTATTTTTGATGGTGAAATGATTCAACTCCTGATAATCAATACAAAGTCGCATACTCCCATCTTTCTTCTTCACAAATAGAACAGGAGCACCCCAAGGAGAAGTACTAGGACAAATAAAGCCAATGTCTAATAATTCCTGCAGTTGGGTCTTCAACTCCTGAAGTTCAATAGGAGCCATTAGATATGGGGCTTTGGAAATGGGTTTTGTACCGGGTTCAAGGTCGATACAAAATTTAATTTCACGCTCTGGGGGTAGGCCAGGAAGTTCTTTAGGGAATACGTTAGGAAATTTATTAACAAAAGAAATATCATTCAAAGCTAACGTATTTTTGTTTAGATCCGTGACATGAGCTAAGAAAGTTTGACATCCGTTTTTTAATAAACGAATAGCTTTATGGCTTGAGATGACAGTGATTGATTTTAATGGTTTGGTTGCTTGAATTCGCATAATAGGTTGGTTAGGAATATGAAAGCTAACAACCTTACGAAAATAATCAATTTTTGCATGATGAGTAGTTAACTAATCAATCCCTAGAATCACATCAAATGCAAGTATTTTTAATGAAATAAAAATCGACAGGTAATGTGAGGGTACCGATTTGAACCAAACAAGACTTATAAACAGTGGATGTAATGAAGGTTTCTCCCAACAGAGTATCCACAGATAAGTCAAAGTCTAATTTCTCCGGAGTGAAATTTAATCGTTGGGCGCAAGTAGGAGAAATAAAAGAATGGGTAGAACCCAGATCAAATAAGGTATGACTTCTCTAGAGTTTATGATAAGCTTACCTGTGATGACCTCGTTCGGGTTCCTTGCTTTTGGGAGGTCACTACAAACGCTCTCCCTCAGACTATCGACTTTGACTTTTCTCGGGACTACTTTGCCTCCTCCATCCTAGCTGAACTTGTCTTCTGGAGAACGACAAAATCTGCTAGGTGACCTTCTCTTCCATAATTATAACATGCTTTGACGACATCGTGCGCTTTGACCGATGTGTCCCTCCTCTCCGTGATTTGAAGCATATGAAAGGTGGTCGTTCTTCTTCCTTAACAATGGGTGTTGGTGCTGACGTCTTTCCATCATTGTTGAATCTCCTCTTCTTGAAATGTTCATTCTTATTGTTTTGGCTTTGATTACCACAGAAGTGGTTACCATTTCTGGTCTGTTGATTCCCTCCACGCTTGTTGTCACCGCTTCGATGACTTTTCTCACTGGTATTATCATTTTGCCGGCTACTTTCTCTTGGTTGTGTTGACTCGTTATCGCGCTCCAATAACTGAGCCCTATTTACAACATCTGAATACAAACATACTTTATGAGATATTAGATATTGATGTATCTCGGGTTTCAAACCTCTTAGAAATATCCGCATCATTCTCTCCTCATTGTCAACCAAGTGAGACGCAAACTGGGACAACTCGGCAAACTTAGCTTCAGATCGACACACGGTCATATTGTTGTTCGCTCTAACTTGATGAATTCTACCTCTTTCATGTGATTTAACACTTTCGAAAGTACTTGTCGTTGAATAGTTCCCGAACTTCTTCCAAGACATCTTCAAAGGGCAGTTGAGTACGCTTTACCGATTCCCACCAATGTCTGCCTCTCCTCGCAACATAAAGGTGGCAAAGGGAACATTTTGCTCCTTAGAGCATCCCAAGACATCAAATATCTTGGTGATCTCACTTTATCCACGCTCTTCGCTTTAAGTGGTTTTGGTTCTCCAATAAACTCCGGTGGTCCCAGCTCTTGAACTGCTTAGCGGTGATCATCCGAGAGTTGCCGATGTTTCCACCTGCATTTTGGACAGGAGTCTCTCTTGCTGATGTTATACAAATTACGTAAAGCTCCTAAACATTTCATTGTTCGCCATTTGATCGGTGTTGTTATTCATCCGAGGATTATTGCCTTCCGATGCACATTATCCCGGTGTTAATTTTTAAGACTCAACGGTCTCTCATGTGCTCCATTGATATTCTCAACATTCTTGGATGTCATTTTCAGATACTGCCACAAAACAAGGGTTAATTAAAATGTAACATATTATCATTATACTCTGACCGACCAATTAACTACCAAATAAACTTAGGTAAGTCATACTAGCGAAGGAATTCCCCGTCTCTCCCCTCCTAGTTCTAGTCTTATATCTTAGCCAAGGATCATATCCCTAAGCTTTGATACCAACTGTGACGCCCCAAAATAGGTATACATCACCTATTCTGAGTCGCCAAATACATGGTACAGAATACAAATACAACCTTAAATATACACATACGAGTGAGTTTTAATACAAATATTGTTTTCTAGATAAAGATTCAAGCTCAAAATAAGTTCTCAATACATTTATTATCACACTATTTCATAGAATAGTGAGGACTACTAATGCTATCATCCGACCGCCACTCCATTCCCCGACTAGTCCCCATTACGCTTCTCATTTCCTCAAGAGAACAATGAAAGCAAAAGGGTGAGCTCAACTAGCCCAAGAAGAAATATTACGACTAAGATAATGCGAGAATAAATTATCATTAGCCTTCAACAAAGTTGTTAAACCGATAAAATATAACAAACATCAAGTTTAATCTGCAATGAAACAAGCAATCCATTAGAAGAGTCAAGTAGAGAATAAAATCTACTATCTTCTATGATTTAAAAGGTTTTTCATTACTTTTATCGCGTGACTCACCTTAATAAATAATCCACATCATCCTCCAGACTACGACCAAGGATATTCATTAGTATCACGACCACAAATTATCCACGCAATACGAGCCAAGGATATTCGTGTATTCATCAATGGTCATGATCATGCCAGCAGTTGTACATCAATGCACTATGGGCCAATGAGGACTTTTTCCACATCATTTGTAATATTACGGTCATGATTACACCGAATAATCCCTGGTCATAATCATACCAAGTCCATTTATGCACTACAGGCACTAGATAACTTTCAACATAATATAAACACGAGGATGATGACAATGATATAAGAATTCAATAAAACAAGTTCAAGAATTAATTTATCCAGGAACTAATAACGTCCCAAATTGTCAACATGATACTTCTTTGTAGAGTAACACTCAAGAATGCTCGTAAGAATATTTCCATGAAAAGATATCGGATGAAGCGCAAATATCAAGGATATTCCACTAATTTCATGGAGTATAGTAAAAAACTTTAACCAACCGAGTACAATAAAGAATGGAATAACAAAAGAAATCACCGGGCATGCGATAGATCTCACGACATGTTATTCCAATGTAATAATAAATAACGGAACTGTGTTATGCGTAAGAACGCATGCATGTGATATTCCAATAGAATAATAAATAATGGAACCAGTCATGCATAAACGCATGCATGTGATGTTCCAACATAATAATAAAGAATGGAATAATGTAAGAATTTCACCAAGTATAAGGTAGCTCACATGATACAAAAGTTATTCCAATGTAATAATAAATAATGGAATAACGTGTTCTCTTCATGAATAAGAAAGAAATAATACCCCTTACGAGTACAACAAATAATATCCCTTACCGTAAAAGAAGAGTATTCCGATTGGTAGGGCGAGGATATTCTTGAAGAAAACTTGCACTATGCTCAAAACTTTTTAAAACTCTAAAGAAATACACTCAAGATTATAGAAGAATTCTCTGAACTTCTGGTGTGGTTTTCAATTCTAACTAAGCATCCTATTTATAGGAAAATAGAAAGGATACTATTTGAGAAAAATATCACGGACGCTACAGCTACACAATTTACGGATGAAATTTTGATAACCTACGGATGCAAAATTCAAACCTTCCTCCAATAAGAACAAAGCAACCAAATATAATATATATATATATATATATATATATTTAAATAGACAACACATGCTATAATGCAACAAAACAACAAAGAAAAAAATCCCACCCGACAAACCTTAGGATTTTTTTCTTTACCCCCATTTTTCTTTCTTCCAACATAGCCCCACATGCTCCCTCCACCGATTTCCACTCATTCATTTATTATACATATATACATTATACTAGATACCCCTCAATAATCAAGATTCCTCCCCCCACTACCACTTTACTATTAACACATGTATATATATATATATATATATAAAACTGAGATAAATTCTCGTGATACTTTTGAAAAAAATGGGTAAGTGGGGGTCCAAATAATAAACAAAATTTATAACAAATATTTCATAAAATCACCTCAATATTTTTAACAACATTTATCATCATTATTATAATTCACAATATTAATCGACCAGGTCGTTCCCTAGAAAGAGGGGGCTTTTCAATAAGGATTTCCCCCCATTGGCAGCATAATTAGGTGACCAAACCTCTCCTCGATGTAACTTCTAGACATCGTTAATATTGCAAATAATAATATTAATAACTTTGTCATCTCAATTATTGATTTAATAATATATAAAATATTGACAATAATTGAATCAAATAACGTGAGATACTATGCAACAATTACTGTAGCAATAATTGAACAAAACTGAGTGACTTCTCACGTAAGCATCAATAATCAATACCGCGCGCTACTATGCCACCACGCCATTCATCGTACTTTTAACACCGGGTGTTTTAACAGCTTAACAGTAAAGTATTTTTGTCATTTTTCAATCAATCCGATAATAATTCCGTAGGGGTCCACCAATGATTGTGCCGCTGTAAGAATATTCCTGTTAAAACGAATATTCCCCACCAATCGAATATTATATAATAACTTCGTGCTTTTGCAAAAATTTATAAATATTACCCACAACTATAACATTATATCAAATTCATTCCCTAATATTCAAAAATAATATTTATAGAAAATTCGTCTTTATTCATAAAAGTTGGGGTCTTACATTACATACTCGGCTATTTCTCTCTTCATGTTCGACCACCAAAAACTCTGTCGAAGGTCTTGATACATCTTAGTGCTACCAGGATGAATCGAGTACCTCGAACTATGAGCCTCTTGCAAAACCTACTCCTTTAATTCCATCTCATTCGGAACCCAAATTCTTCCTTCGAATCTTAACAATCCCTCATTATCAAGACTATATTTTAAATCTTTTTCATTGGTTAACCGCTTCTTCATTTGGTCACACTCATTAGTTTTGAGCTGCTCCTTTTTTACTCTCTCTTCATGGTAGATTGGATCTCTGTTGCAAATAGTCTCTGATTCACTTCACTCGGCAACTTCACCTCTATCTCCATCCTAGCCATCTTTGTTATTAACTCAATTAGAGCCGTTAACATAGACAACTTCTCCTGACCCTTTTTACTTAAGGCATCGGCCACTTCATTGGCTTTTCCTAGGTGATACAGGATTTCAAAGTCGTAATCCTTTATCAACTCCAGCCATCTTCTCTGTCTCATATTTAACTCCTTCTGTGTGAAGATATATTTTAGACTCTTGTGGTCCGTGTATATCTCATACTTTTCCCCGTAAAGATAATGTCGCCATATCTTTAAGGCAAACACTACCACGGCCAGTTCCAGATCATAAGTAGGGTAAACATTCTCATAATCCTTCAACTGCCTAGATGCATACGTAATGACCTTGCCATGTTGCATGAGCACGCAACCAAGTCCTCTATGCGAAGCATCGCTATAAACTACAAAATTTCCTGTGTCATCAGGTATTGACAAAACAGGCGCTTCACTTAATCTCTTCTTCAGTTCTTGAAAACTATCCTCGCATTTCTCTGTCCACACATATTTAACAGTCTTTCTTGTCAAATTAGTCAACGAAGTAGCTATCATTGAAAAATCTTGAATGAATCTCCGATAGTATCCCGCTAACCCTAGGAAACTCCGCACCTCAGTCAGCGTTTTCGATTGCTCCCAATTCATCACGGCTTCCATCTTCATTGGATCTCACCAAATCCTCTCCGTCAATGACATGTCCTGAAAATTGTACCCTCTCTAGCCAAAATTCACACTTAGTGAACTTCGCATATAACATCTCCTTCCTTAGTGTCTCCAACACTATTCATAGGTGTTCATCATGATCTTCTGGCGTCTTAGAATAGACTAGAATATCATCAATAAACACCACGACGAACTTGTCCAAATATTGTTTGAACAACACTGCTCATCATATCCATAAATGTAACAAAGCATTAGTCAACCCAAATGACATTACCGAAACTCGTAATGACCATAACGAGTTCTCAATGCCGCCTCTTTAGTGCGCCTTCATTTCTAACCTTCACCTAATGGTACCACTCGTCTCAAAATCTATTTTAGAAAATACTTTTTTTCCTTTCAACTGATCAAAAAGATCATCGATCCTGGGCAATGGGTATTTATTCTTTATCACCAACTTGTTCAACTCTCGGTAGTCGATATAAAGTCTTAACGATCCGTCCTTCTTCTGGATAAACAATACCGGTGCTCCCCACGGTGAAACACTCGGTTGTATGTACTTCAAGTCTAACAGTTCTTGCAACTGAGCCATCAACTCCTTCATCTCCACTGACGTAATACGATACGGTGCCCTAGAAATTGGTGCCGCTCCTGGCACAATGTCTATCACAAACTCGGTCTCCTTATCAGGTGGAAGACCCAGAAATTCACATAGAAATACATCCATGAATTCACTCACTATCAGTATTTGTTCCATGGTTGCTCCCATCCTTTGGGTATCAACCACATGACACAAATAGCCTACACACCCCTTCCTCAATAATTTTGTAGTTTGTGTCATGGTAAGACAACACGAACGTCCCGACAATTTATTACCGTAAAATATCAAATGAGTTTGTCTTAATGTTTTAATATTCACGCTTTTCTTTTGACAATCTATTATTGCCCCATGGTTAACTAACCAATCCATTCCGAGGATTACGTCGAATTCTCCTAACTTTATCGGTATCAGGTCTACCGCTAATTTACAACCCCGTATATCTACGCAACAACTCCTATGAATGTCTTCAACCAGAATTATCTCTTCGTTTGCTACCTTAATATTTAAAGGTATAGGCAACTTTTTGGGAAGTAATCCTAATCGTCTAGCAAAATCACATGCGATAAACAAACAAGTAGCACTCGAGTCAAACATCACGTATGCATCTAGATCGTTGATCGAAATAATACCTGCGACTACGTCCCCTGAGGCCATCGCATCTTGGACGGTCATGTTAAAGGTACGGGCCATCGGTCTACCCGGCTGCGTTGGACCCCCAATAGTTTACTTACCACTATTGGCGCCCTTATTTCCATCTGTCCCCTTCTTTGGGAAGTTCTTTGCCATGTGGTCAGTTGACCCACACACAAGCATCCGTGGTTCTTCTTTGAACTTGGACAGTTAGGCGCAATATGCCCCTCTTGTCCACAATTGTAACACATTGCCTTACCCTTGAGACAGACTCCTAAGTGAGTCTTCCCACAGGTCTTGCAGGCCTTCATCCTCCTCTTCAGATCTCCTAGTTTCACTGTGGTATTCCGTAAAGATATCCACTTTCTCCCCATACAAGTAATGCCTCCAAATTAACAGCTGCCAACTATAGATAATGAGTAGGATAATTCCTCTCATATTCTTTGAGTTGTCTTGAGGCATAAGCTATGACTTTCCCATGTTTCATGAGAACACATCCTAACCCTTTGTCCGAAGCATTACTGTAGATGACAAATCCTTCCAAGCCAGATGGTATTGTCAGAACAGGTGCTGAAATGAGTCTCATCTTGAGTTCTTGAAAACTCTTCTCACATTCTTCGCTCCAACCGAACTTTGTATCATTCCGAGTCAGCTGAGTTAATGGAGTAGCGATTCAAGAAAATCCTTACACGAATCTCCGATAATAACAAGCTAAACCGAGAAAGCTATGTACTTCGGTCACTGATTTAGGTTGCTCCCAGCTTTAAATTTATTCAATTTTTGCCGGGTCAACAGTTATTCCACGACTTGATACTACGTGCCCAAGGAATGCTACTTCTTCAAGCCAGAACTCAGATTTCTTTAACTTGGCATAAAGCTTGTATTCACGATGCTTTTGGAGTATCAGCCTCAAGTGTTGCTCATGATCTTCACGGCTTTTGGAATAAATAAGGATGTCATCAATAAAGACGACCACAAAGTGATCCAAATATTCCTTGAATACTCGGTTCATCATATTTATGAAGGAAGCAAGAGCATTAGTCAATCCAAAGGACATGACTAGGAATTCATAATGCCCGTACCGAGTTCTGAAGGCCTTCTTTGGAATGCCATCGGTTCTAATATTTAATTGGTGATATCTGGAACGAAGATCAATCTTTGAAAAGAATTTGGCTCCTTGCAACTGGTCAAACAAGTCATTAATACATGGCAATGGGTACCTATTTTTGATGGTGACATGATTCAACTCCTGATAATCAATACAAAGTCTCATACTCCCATCTTTCTTCTTCACGAATAGAACAGGAGCACCCCAAGGAGAAGTACTAGGACAAATAAAGCCAATGTCTAACAATTCCTGCAGTTGGGTCTTTAACTCCTGAAGTTCAATAGGAGCCATTAGATATGGGGCTTTGGAAATGGGTTTTGTACCGGGTTCAAGGTCGATACAAAATTTAATTTCACGCTCTGGGGGTAGGCCAGGAAGTTCTTTAGGGAATACGTTAGGAAATTTATTAACAAAAGAAATATCATTCAAAGCTAACGTATTTTTGTTTAGATCCGTGACATGAGCTAAGAAAGTTTGACATCCGTTTTTTAATAAACGAATAGCTTTATGGCTTGAGATGACAGTGATTGATTTTAATGGTTTGGTTGCTTGAATTCGCATAATAGGTTGGTTAGGAATATGAAAGCTAACAACCTTACGAAAATAATCAATTTTTGCATGATGAGTAGTTAACTAATCAATCCCTAGAATCACATCAAATGCAAGTATTTTTAATGAAATAAAAATCGACAGGTAATGTGAGGGTACCGATTTGAACCAAACAAGACTTATAAACAGTGGATGTAATGAAGGTTTCTCCCAACAGAGTTTCCACAGATAAGTCAAAGTCTAATTTCTCCGGAGTGAAATTTAATCGTTGGCGTAAGTAGGAGAAATAAAAGAATGGGTAGAACCGGTATCAAATAAGGTATAGACTTCTCTAGAGTTTATGATAAGCTTACCCGTGATGACCTCGTTCGGGTTCCTTGCTTTTTGGGAGGTCACTACAAACGCTCTCCCTTGCACTATCGACTTTGACTTTTCTGGGACGGCCTTTGGTGCCTCCATCCTAGCTGAACTTGTCTTCGGAGAACGACAAAATCTGGCTAGGTGACCTTCTCTTCCACAATTATAACATGCTTTGGACGACATCGTGCAGTTTGGACTGATGTGTCCCTCCCTCCGCATTTGAAGCATATGAAAGGTGGTCGTTCTTCTTCCTTAACAATGGGTGTTGGTGCTGACGTCTTTCCATCATTGTTGAATCTCCTCTTCTTGAAATGTTCATTCTTATTATTTTGGCCCTGATTACCACCGAAGTGGTTACCATTTCTGGTCTGTTGATTCCCTCCACGCTTGTTGTCACCGCTTCGATGACTTCTCTCACTGGTATTATCATTTTGCCGGCTGCTTTCTCTTGGTTGCATTGACTCGTTATCGCGCTCCAATAACTGAGCCCTATTTACAACATCTGAATACAAACATACTTTATGAGAAATTAGATATTGATGTATCTCGGGTTTCAAACCTCTTAGAAACATCCGCATCATTCTCTCCTCATTGTCAACCAAGTGAGACGCAAACCGGGACAACTCGGCAAACTTAGCTTCGTACTGGGACACGGTCATATTGTTCTGCTCTAACTTGATGAATTCTACCTCTTTCACGTGACGAACACTTTCGGGAAAGTACTTGTCGTTGAATAGTTCCTGGAACTTCTTCCAAGACATCTTCAGTGCGGCAGGTTGAGTACGCTTTAACGATTCCCACCAGTAATCTGCCTCTCCTCGCAACATAAAGGTGGCAAAGGGAACATTTTGCTCCTTAGAGCATCCCAAGACATCAAATATCTTGGTGATCTGCTTTATCCACGTCTTTGCCTTAAGTGGTTTTGGTTCTCCAATAAACTCCGGTGGTCCCAGCTCCTTGAACTGTTTAGCGGTGACCGTCCGAGAGTTGCCAGTGTTTTCACCTGCATTTTGGACAGGAGTCTCTCTTGTCTGAAGTTATACGAATTACAGAAATCTCCTAAACATTTCGCCGTTCGCCATTTGATTGGTGTTGTTATTCATCTGAGGATTATTGCCTTCCTGATGCACATTATCCTGGGTGTTGATTTTTGGTGACTCAACGGTCTCCTGTGCTCCATTGATATTCTCAACATTCTTGGATGTCATTTTCAGATACTGCCACAAAACAAGGGTTAATTGAAATGTAACATATTATCATTATACTCTGACCGACCAATTAACTACAAAATAAACTTAGGTAGGTCATACTAGCGAAGGAATTCCCCGTCTCTCCCCTCCTAGTTCTAGTCTTATATCTTAGCCAAGGATCATATCCCTAAGCTTTGATACCAACTGTGACGCCCTCAAAATAGGTATACATCACCTATTCTGAGTCGCCAAATACATGGTACAGAATACAAATACAACCTTAAATATACAACATGAGCCGTGAGTTTTAATACAAATATTGTTTTCTAGACAGTATTCAAGCTCAAAATAAGTTCTCAATACATTTATTATCACACTATTTCATAGAATAGTGAGGACTACTAATGCTATCATTTTGACCGTCACTCCATTCCCCGACTAGTCCCTGTTACGTTCTCATTTCCTGAAGAGAACAATGAAAGCAAAAGGGTGAGCTCAACTAGCTCAGTAAGAAATATTACGACTAAGATAATGCAGAATAAATTATCATTAGCCTTCAACAGTGTTAAACTGATAAAATATAACAAACATCAAGTTTAACTGCAGCGGAACAAGCAATCCATTAGAAGAGTCAAGTAGAGAATAAAATCTAATATCTTCTATGATTTAAAAGGTTTTTCATTACTTTTATCGCTGTGACTCAGCTTAATAAATAATCCACATCATCCCTGTACTACGACCAAGGATATTCATTAGTATCACGACCACAAATTATCCACGCAATACGAGCCAAGGATATTCGTGTATTCATCAATGGTCATGATCATGCCAGTAGTTGTACATCAATGCACTATGGGTCAATGAGGACTTTTTCCACATCATTTGTAATATTACGGTCATGATTACACCGAATAATCCCTGGTCATAATCATACCAAGTCCATTTATGCACTACAGGCAATAGATAACTTTCAACATAATATAAACATGAGGATGATGACAATGATATAAGAATTCAATAAAACAAGTTCAAGAATTAATTTATCCAGGAACTAATAACGTCCAAATTGTCAACATGATACTTCTTTGTAGAGTAACACTCAAGAATGCTCAGAAGAATATTTCCATGAAAAGATACTGGATGAAGCGCAAATATCAAGGATATTCCACTAATTTCATGGAGTATAGAAGTAAAAACTTTAACCAACTGAGTACAATAAAGAATGGACTAACAAAAGAAATCACCAGGCATGCGATAGATCGCATGCATGTGTTATTCCAATGTAATAATAAATAATGTAATCAAAGTCACGCGTAAACATACGTATATGATATTCCAATGTAATAATAAATAATGGAACCAGTCATGCATAAAAACGCAAAGATGTGATGTTCCAACATAATAATAAAGAATGGAATAATGTAAGAATTTCACCAAGTATAGGGTAGCTTGCGTGATCTGAGTTATTCCAACAAAATAATAAATAATGGAATAACAGAAGTTCTCTTCATGAATAAGAAAGAAATAATACCCCTTACGAGTACAACAAATAATATCCCTTACCGTAAAAGAAGAGTATTCCGATTGGTAGGGCGAGGATATTCTTGAAGAAAACTTGCACTATGCTCAAAGCTTTTTAAAACTCTAAAGAAATACACTCAAGATTATAGAAGAATTCTCTGAACTTCTGGTGTGGTTTTCAATTCTAACTAAGCATCCTATTTATAGGAAAATAGAAAGGATACTATTTGAAAAAAATATCACGACGCGCTAAATGACTACACAATTTCTACTTGGATGAAATTTTGATAACCTACGGATGCAAAATTCAAACCTTCCTCCAATAAGAACAAAGCAACCAAATATATATATATATATATTTATATATATATATATATATATATTTAAATAGACAACACATGCTATAATGCAACAAAACAACAAAGAAAAAAACCCCACCCGACAAACCTTAGGATTTTTTTCTTCACCCCCATTTTTCTTTCTTCCAACATAGCCCCACATGCTCCCTCCACCGATTTCCACTCATTCATTTATTATACATATAACATTATACTAGATACCCCTCAATAATCAAGATTCCCTCCCCCCCACTACCACTTTACTGTTAACACATGTATATATATATATATATATATATATATATATATATATATATATATATATATAAAACTGAGATAAATTCTTGTGATACTTTTGAAAAAAATGGGTAAGTGGGGGTCCAAATAATAAACAAAATTTATTACAAATATTTCATAAAATCACCTCAATATTTTTAACAACATTTATCATCATTATTATAATTCACAATATTAATCGACCAGGTCGTTTCCAGGAAAGAGGGGCTTTTCAATAAGGATTTCTCCCAATTGGCGCGCAATTAGATGACCAAACCTCTCCTTGACAGAACATCTAGACATCGTTAATATTGCAAATAATAATATTAATAACTTTGTCATCTCAATTATTGATTTAATAATATATAAAATATTGACAATAATTGAATCAAATAACGTGAGATACAATGCAACAATTACTGTAGCAATAATTGAACAAAACTGAGTGACTTCTCACGTAAGCATCAATAATCAATACCGTGTGCTACTATGCAACCACGCGTATTACTGTACTTTTAACACTGGGTGTTTCAACAGTTAACGATAAAGTATTTTTTGTCATTTTCTCAATCCGACAATAATTCCGTTGTGGGGTCCACCAATGATTGTGCCGTTGAAAGAATATTCCCTGTTAAAACGAATATTCCCCGACCAATCGAATATTATATAATAACTTGCGTACTTTGCAAAATTTATAAATATTACCCACAACTATAACATTATATCAAATTCATTCCCTAATATTCAAAAATAATATTTATAGAAAATTCGTCTTTATTCATAAAAGTTGGGGTCTTACATTACATACTCAGCTATTTCTCTCTTCATGTTCGGCCACCAAAAACTCTATCAAAGGTCTTGATACATCTTAGTGCTACCAGGATGAATCGAGTACCTCGAACTATGAGCCTCTTGCAAAATCTACTCCTTTAATTCCATCTCATCCGGAACCCAAATTCTTCCTTTAAATCTTAACAATCCCTCATTATCAAGACTATATTTTAAATCTTTTTCATTGGTTAACCGCTTCTTCATTTGGTCACACTCATTAGTTTTGAGCTGCTCCTTTTTTACTCTCTCTTCGATGGTAGATTGGATCTCTGTTGCAAATAGTCTCTGATTCACTTCACTCGGCAACTTCACCTCTATCTCCATCCTAGCCATCTCTGTTATTAACTCAATTAGAGCCGTTAACATAGACAACTTCTTCCGACCCTTTCTACTTAAGGCATCGGCCACTACATTGGCTTTTCCTAGGTGATACAGGATTTCACAGTCGTAATCCTTTATCAACTCCAACCATCTTCTCTGTCTCATATTAAACTCCTTCTGTGTGAAGATATATTTTAGACTCTTGTGGTCCGTGTATATCTCACACTTTTCCCCGTAAAGATAATGTCCCCATATCTTTAAGGCAAACACTACCGCGGCCAGTTCCAGATCATAAGTAGGGTAAACATTCTCATAATCCTTCAACTGCCTAGATGCATACGTAATGACCTTGCCATGTTGCATGAGCACGCAACCAAGTCCACTATGCGAAGCATCGCTATGAACTACAAAATTTCATGTGTCATCAGGTAATGACAAAACAGGCGCTTCACTTAATCTCTTCTTCAGTTCTTGAAAACTATCCTCGCATTTCTCTGTCCACACATATTTAACAGCCTTTCTTGTCAAATTAGTCAACGGAGTAGCTATCATTGAAAAATCTTGAATGAATCTCCGATAGTATCCCGCTAACCCTAGGAAACTCCTCACCTCAGTCGGCGTTTTCGATTGCTCCCAATTCATCACGGCTTCCACCTTCGCTGGATCTACTGAAATCCCCTCCTGGTCAATGACATGTCCTGAAAATTGTACCCTCTCTAGCCAAAATTCACACTTAGTGAACTTCGCATATAACATCTCCTTCCTTAGTGTCTCCAACACTATTCATAGGTGTTCATCATGATCTTCTGGCATCTTAGAATAGACTAGAATATCATCAATAAACACCACGACGAACTTGTCCAAATATTGTTTGAACACTCTGTTCATCATATCCATAAATGTAACAGGCGCATTAGTCAACCCAAATGACATTACCAGAAACTCGTAATGACCATAACGAGTTCTGAATGCCGTCTTTGGTACGTCTTCATTTCTAACCTTCAGCTAATGGTACCCTGTCTACAAATCTATTTTAGAAAATTACTTTGCCCCTTTCAACTGATCAAAAAGATCATCGATCCTGGGCAATGGGTATTTATTCTTTATCACCAACTTGTTCAACTCTCGGTAGTCGATATAAAGTCTTAACGATCCATCCTTCTTCTTGACAAACAATATCGGTGCTCCCCACGGCGAAACACTCGGTTGTATGTACTTCATGTCTAACAGTTCTTGCAACTGCGCCATCAACTCCTTCATCTCCACTGACGCAATATGATACGGTGCCCTAGAAACTGGTGCCGCTCCTGGCACAATGTCTATCACAAACTCGGTCTCCTTATCAGGTGGAAGACCCAGAAATTCACTTAGAAATACATCCATGAATTCACTCACTATCAGTATTTGTTCCATGGTTGCTCCCATCCTTTGGGTATCAACCACATGACACAAATAGCCTACACACCCCTTCCTTAATAATTTCATAGTTTGTGTCATGGTAAGACAACACGAACGTCCCGACAATTTATTACCGTAAAATATCAAATGAGTTTGTCTTAATGTTTTAATATTCACACTTTTCTTTTGACAATCTATTATTGCCCCATGGTTAACTAACCAATCCATTCCGAGGATTACGTCGAATTCTCCTAACTTTATCGGTATCAGGTCTACCGCTAATTTACAACCCCATATATCTACGCAACAACTCCTATGAATGTCTTCAACCAGAATTATCTCTTCATTTGCTACCTTAATATTTAAAGATATAGGCAACTTTTTGGGAAGTAATCCTAATCGTCTAGCAAAATCACATGCGATAAACAAACAAGTAGCACTCGAGTCAAACATCACGTATGCATCTAGATCGTTGATCAAAATAATACCTCCGACGACGTCCCCTGAGGCCATCGCATCTTGGACGGTCATGTTAAAGGTACGGGCCATCGGTATACCCAGCTGCGTTAGACCCCCAATAGTTAACTTACCACTATTGGCGCCCTTATTCCCATCTATCCCCTTCTTTGGGAAGTTCTTTGCCATGTGGTCAGTTGACCCACACACAAGCATCCATGGTTCTTCTTTGAACTCGGACAGTTAGGCGCAATATGCCCCTCTTGTCCATAATTGTAACACATTGCCTTACCCTTGAGACAGACTCCTAAGTGAGTCTTCCCACAGGTCTTGCAGGCCTTCATCCTCCTCTTCAGATCTCCTAGTTTCACTCTGGTATTCCCAGAGCTAATCACCTTCTGCTTGTACCCTTTGCCACTCCCGCTGGCTCCCTCGATCTTCACTCCCCCGTCTACTTTCTCCTTATTCTTCTTATCTTTGTGGTACTGGCTCAACGCCTCACTACCACCTTCGGAAATTATCGCCTTCTCTAATATGATTCCAAAGGAAGTACTTTGGAACACAAATATGCGGTTATAGAGCCAGGGTTTCAAACCCTACTCGAACCGGTGTGCCTTCCTAACCTGGGTGTCCACTTGGTGTGGAGTGAACCTTGCCAGTTCATAAAACTTGGCGGCATATTGGGGAACCGTCATGTCCCCTTGCTTCAACTCTAGACACCTCATCTCCATCCTTCCCTGCATGCTCGTGGGAAAGTAGTTCTCGAAAAATATCTCTTTGAACCTCACCCACGTTAAAACCTCTATCCCGGCCCTAGCTTGATTGGCCTCCAACCAAAAGTTGGCCTCTCCCTTCATCATGTAGGTTCCAAAGGCAACCTGCTGGGCCTCGTCGACATTTGCTGTCATGAATGCCTTCTCAATTTCCTTCACCCACGTTTGGGCTTTAATAGGGTCCGTAGTTCCTTTAAACTTTGGCGGACCCACTCTTTTAAAATCCTTAAAAGTGGTAGCTCGTGCTACACCAGGATTTACGGGGATGTTAGCCCCAGTTCTATTAAACGCGGCTATTAACAAATTTAAAAACTCTTGCATGGGGTTAACCGGACCTCCCTCCGGTTGATTTGTGTTAGCGCCGTGATTACGTGGTACTCGTCTTGGCGGCATTTTACTGTTACAATAAACAACACATTTCGTTATTATTCATTTCCTGTTAATTGGTTATTATTTAATTTTAAACAATAACTTAAACATTCATTACTCAACATTTTTTTTTCGAAAAAGAAGACTTATTTTGATTCATTGTAGTATAATACTACATCGGTTACATTACATAGCCTAAGCTGATTACATTACTTTCCCGCAAATACTTTCCAAAAATTGGGATTTACAAAAGACTACCCTTTGTTATACAAAAGAGGGTTTTTCGTAACTACTAGATACAAAATATTTAATATCTAAACTACTCTAGCCACAACTACATCACATCTGCCTTAAGGCATTCTCAAAATTTGCCTTGGCAAGACCGGCGATAATATCATGGCTGATAGTATGTCGCGTCTGCCCAGTTTCTACGGGATAACCAACTACCTACAGCTGGAAGTCCGCATATGAACTTCTATAGATATAGGACATTCTCCCTATTTTCTGTTTCTTGGTCTTTAGCTCCCCCCCTGAGCTCAAAGACCTCCTGTTTCAGCTCATGGACCTTGAACTTAGCCAAAACCCTCTCATCATGTTCCTGCTCCCACATGGACTCCACGTTCGTCTTATCTTCTATAACTGCCTGGAGCTAGGCTTTCAGCTCCTTAACCTCCTGATAGTAGTGGATGTTTCTATCCAGAACTGACATAAAAAGTTACATCATCGACTCCCCCGGAGCCATCTCTGCTGCTATCGCTATAGGGTTGAAGGACACCACCTCTACCTCTTCTTCTAACATGCCATCGAACACAAACATGAGATCTAGACTCTCCGAGTCTCCAGACTCAGCCACTACCACTTCAGGATTTGCTGCTATGGGGTTCGGTATAATTTCTATCTGATTAACCGACCCTTTGCTGACTACCTGTACGTCTCTATTTTCTCCTGACATCTACTACAACACAAAAAGTTTGATTAGTACACGTCAGTAGAATAATATAAACACATAACATATATAATGCATTTTTATAATGTTAATTTCCATCTTTTATTCTTTGACTTTTCTTAAGGTTTTGACTTAAGGTTTAAATCCTCCCTTAAGTTTTATAACCTAATGCTTTGATACCAACCTGTGACACCCCCAAATCCGGGTATCTTCCAACCCGACAGATGGTGCTACACGGTGCTACAGTTTACACAATCATTCAATTGAAATACCTCTAAAAAACGAATATGTCTTCTATATATTCAAAATAATATTAACATTTCCCAGGTTCTGTTAACCGTTACATTTGTCCTTGTTATAATATTAAATATTATTCTTACAAAACTATACTATTACATAAGTAATCTACGGGTTTGCCTTCACCTTCCCTTTATCCTTGCCAGATCCGTCGGTCCGTTCGGTGTTAGCTGCATTCATATGGTTCAAGCAAGAGTGAGCCTAACTAGCTCAGCAAGTACAACAATTCTAGGAAAATAGCATGCTTGAGTCATAGTAATCATATATCTTCAATAACTGAACAATAGTTATAAAGTACTATCGATAATTCAAAATAGCACTTCTTTTCCATCAAAATGTTTTACAACACAATATTCAGTAAAACATCAATTCTTGGTCCAAGACCATGAGCATTTCATAAGTACTTTGAAAACGACATCCCGACACGAAGTCCGTAAGCCCGGCATAGCTTACGAGCACGTCTAAGTGATCAGCCTATAGTACTCTATGTTGATCAACACTACATTCATAAAACGTGTATACGTTTAAGTTGTGGCAACCTCACGTGCCTGTCGTTTGATGACAAAACAATTTAGTATATTCAGTCTCCTTTTGAAAACCACAACAATATTAGTTTGGTAAATCATTGCACATACTTGAATGATTAAAAGAAATCCAACATAGCATAAGTTTTCCGAAAGAGTTGGCTTTGACTTCATCAGACATTAACTCATGCGAATAATACATGAATCACAAAACTTGTCCAGATCGAACTGGAACAAGGGTTAGAGTACTTGCCTTTAGCGTCTGCTTATAGATATAACACGTACACTTTACGTCTTTAAGGTCTCTACAGTAGATAATAACATCACATAGCACATTAGGTCATGAATAATCTACATGGTTACTAAGGAATCTTACCCTACTTCTCAATCTAATTATGTATTAGATTTGTTATTATTGGTTCCGGCTTTCCGTTACGTCGTTCTTACTTTCATATGCAATTGACTTATCTTAACCCTAAGTGTTCATATATAAGGCTTAATTATGTCTTAACAATGTTACATTAAGACCCTTAGTTAATTGGTAATCGTATACTATCCATGCTCATCATGTAAGACTTATTCATGATCTAGACCCTAAGGCTGGCACTGCGGCGCTGACTATTACACTATGTGCCGCGCTGCGGCGTCACATAATATTTCCTAGAAACCGGACTCGGCGCTCCGTGCGAGTCCCTTTGTTACGGGTCGCGCTACGGCGTGAGTTTACAGGGGCTGAAGCCCATTTTGCGATGCGACGCCGGCTATTTGGCTTGGAGTGGCGCCACGGCGCGGACTCTGTGCCACAAAATTTTTTGACAGACTTTTTGAATTGTGAGATTCCCAGACTCGTAACTTCTTCATTATAAGTCTGAATTGGCTCGTTCAAGAGCCTACAGTTCACAAATCACCTAGTCTATGTGTTCATGCAAGAATTTTATCTATTCAACTTCGTTTGCTAAAAATTCACCTATTAGTACATTTTTTAACGAAAACGGTAAACGTTCGTGAATGTTCGACGCTCGTTTCTTCGTTCTAAGTCAGAATCCGACCATTTTTGAGTCCGCAACTCTATAATTCCAAATGTGACTTGTTTCCATCTAAAACCAACGTTTTCGAGTACAAATACAAAATTCAACTTCCATTCCGAGAATTTCACGAATTCGACGATTATCGTCCAATCGTGTGAATTCTGGCAAACTTCGTTACTAATGATTTGTTCAACCTCCCTTAAGGATTCATTTCATTATATAGACATCTCAACTTGCATGATACAATAACTAACATTCAAATTAGGTTATGGCTTATTTCTTATGAGTTCATTACTTAACCAATTATACAATTCAAGACTTTCATTTCCTTATGACTTACTCTTAATTAAGTCATTTAAGCTACATGATTACATCTTATTTTTCATACAAACTTCTTAAGTTAATCATATAACAAGTTCATATGTGTATTCCATGAGTTCATAAATTATTTAAGTTTAAGTCTTTTATTCATAACTTATTTAGCTCAAGTTCATTGTTTATCCACTTCTCATATGTTCTTAGCATATAAGTTCATTAGATTACACTTCTCTTATCACCCTACTATGATAGAGATGGAAGATATAAGATCATTACCTTTGAAGACTGACTTCTCTTGCTTTGGAAATCTAACAATGAAGGTTAAGCTCAAAGTGCTTATTCTCTCTAACCAATAAGTTGTTTAGCTTAGAAGTGATTGGTGAAATTTGAACAATCTAAATAATGAGAATCTAACTTGCTATTTATAGAGCTTCCAAAGCTTAGGGCACTTTGGTCATTAAGACCTTCCACCTCCTTACTAGACCTCCTTACTATTCCTAACTTCAAGCCTAAGTAAACTTGTTCTCCACCCAAATTACATGGTTATTACACTTATTACTTGGTCTCCACAAAACCTATCCAATACTTGGGTACCAAGATCAACCATGGGTTGCCCCATGGATCAAGCTAGCCCATTGGATCATTACTTTGGGCTTGGTTTAGTTAATTAGTCTATTTCTTGTGGGCTTGCATTCATTTAGCTTGGGCTTCATATTATTAATCACTTGGGCTAAATATTAATCCCACATAGGTTTACACCTTTAAGCTTATTGGACTTGTTCTTCATACAAGATTCACCCTTCCATTTCATTAAACTTTTAATACGTATATCCTCAATTTAAGTGCGCATGCGAAATATTGCGTTTTCCATAATTAGATTATTATTACATAATCCATCTCGCCTCGATATTATAACGTTACGTATTTCTCCGAAGTTCAAAAATAATTCCCGAGCGGTAAACGATGAATAGTATTTTTCAAAAAATTTCTCGAAAAACTTTTATTTTTGTCTTGAAAATTCAAACACTTTAATTCTCTCACATAGTTCAAATACTACAATGTTCCGATGTTTCTAGGTTATAGAACGACATTCATTTTATTAACACATAATAATAACAAGTAATATTAATTTATTCATTAATTAATTCTTTCAACTATTTTACAAAGTATCCGAATTTCTCGGTCGTTACATCACTTGTGTATGATAGTAAATTAAGATAATAGGTGTACATGTTGAACTTGTATAACTAATGTGATTATACATGAATAGGATATCATAGTGCATTGGATTTATATTAAGCTTTACTTGGTAAACTACGCTTGAGGCAAGTATCTGAACTATCCTTTACAATGGGCAAGTATCCTAACTCTTGCATTACTTTATTCAATGGATATCGTAAGCTTATCTCTTTGAATGCAAGTTATCCTACTTATTCGTTCAATTGAGCTAGTATGTCTAAAACTCTTTTGAAAACTATTATTCATGTTGAACTTGGTATTGTTCTTAGATATTGTGAAAGTGTCTATGCCATTTGATTCGGCTATACTATATGCATGTTTATAAAACTGTCCAAACCAATTAATTGGTGCAGAAATCTTGAAAACAGAGTTGAACAACCCTTATGGTAAAGGGAATGTATGTTGTTGGAAACCCCAACACATGGGTAGATTATTACTGTGGTGTTATGCACAACTTAGAGTATTATAGACTGATCATCTATAGTACTTGATTCTTTTGGGTTATCAGTTTAATATTGATGATTCTAGTAGATGTTCAATAGTCCTTAGTGGCTGCTCAGTATAAATTGTTTATCCAGTTGGATGCATTGATTGTCTTCGAATTTATATATATATGTTGATTATATTGAATTAGCGTTCTTATTTCTAAGGTTTTGATTCAAGAATTGTTGATATTCATTATTCATGATATTATTCTAAAACTCTGAACTATCTTAGAGATGATACTTTGATATTTCAAACTCGTGTTATAAAACTCTTTACCCTTGTTGTATATTACTTGCTGGGCAATTTGTGCTCATTCTTGCTTATTTAAAACCTTTCAGTTAAGGCAGAACAAGAAAGTGTCTCTAGGAAAGACAAGGGCAAGGGCAAGGCTACCGACTAGCTTGTCCCTTTATGTTTAAGACTATTATGTTGTATTAAGACTATTTTCAGACTATGCTTAAACTTAAGTAGGATTATGTAATAAGTCTTTATTCGATATTATTATGTAATCTATTAAGTACTGTAGGTTGTGAGACTTGGGGGAATAATTATAATAAATCATTGTATATTATTCTAAATTAGATTTTTCGCTGTGAACGTGTAATTTTAGTTATTATGGTATTACTTTGAGCATGTGACGAACCGAATTCGAAGGACCAAGTGGCGGTTCGAATTTGGGGATGTCACAGGTTGGTATCAAAGCTATAGTTATAAACCTTAGGAACAAGAGTCCTTAGATTATAACTTAGAAAAAAAAAATTAGAAGTTAGAAAGGGGATAAAACTCATGTAGAGTTTTCCTTGAGAAACTTAGTGTGTTATGAAATGTAACTTCATTCTATATAATGAACTTATGTTTATTTAACATTCTAATGGAGTAGCTATTTGTCTTGTCTTATGTTGGTGATTGTAGGATGACTGACATGGGAGGACCTAGCCGAGTAGTAGAAGAGGCGCTGCGTGACATCCACGTGGTATATGAGGCACCATTGATAGTAGAACCCATATCCGTAGTGGCCCCTAATGATGATGATGATGAGGAGGAGGAGATGGAGTCTCTACCTGAGGAGTCTGATCCGGAGGAGAAGCCTGTGGAGGATGAGCCCGAGCCTATGAAGGACTCCGATGAGACTACTTTTGAGGATCGGATGTTGGGAGAGTACGAAGAACAAATTTTGGAATTAGGATGTAGAGTCGAGGAGCTAGAGACTGAGACTCTTGAGAGGCAATTAGTGATGCAGTAGATGGAGGTTGAAATTGCTCACTGTAAAGAGGCAGGGATCCAGATGGGGACCTTGTTTCACCGATCAACGGTGAGGAACGTTGAGTTAGCAGGGAGGCTAGAAGAAATGGAGAACATGGTTTTAAGTAAGAGGACGAAGAAGGAGGCTCTCCGAACTCAGTTAGAGATGGAGGTGATGGATAGGATTCACTTCGAGGAGAAATGGGAGGAAGCCAATGACATGGTGGATGATCTAGAGGATGAGGTACGGTGCAAAATAAGGAAGATAAACAAGATGGGCTATGCTCTACGCACGGCCATGGAGAGATTGATCGATGGGGTAAATCACTATCCAACTGAGCAAGGACAGACCCGATATACCATAAGTCAAGATATGGTGGTGCACATTACACAGAAGGAATATTAGAGCACCATGGAGCATGGAATGTTAGATTGAGTCTAGAGGAAAAAGCTCAGTAGTGTAGTATTTCATTTACGTGTTGTTTAATATGTTGTTGTAATCTCAGTCTTTGTGTAAGATGTGAGATGATGGTAACCCCAACTTTTGAAAAGTGTTAGAGGTGTAGTAAGCTAGTGTTGTCCCCGTCTTTTGTGATAATAGGGGATATGTGTTATCATTTATAGCAGTATGCTAGAAAAGAACATGTATTGTAACCATTTGGCATATAAATATAAATGGGCATATATTTCAGAAACGTGTTTTAAACCTCCAGTTCTTTTCAATTGAGAAATGAATAAATATGATAATTAAATAATAAAATGAAAACTTTTGTGATGCAGAAAATGCCGCCTAGACGTAGAATAACTTTCCCAGAAGAGTCAGTTAATGATGAGAGAGGACCAGTAGATCTGATACAGAGACTTATAGATTTATTGTGAGAAGCGCTGAGGGCAAGAAATGAACTCGTACCGCCCATTCCCCAAGCTGTCCCAGTAACAACCTTCAAAGATTTTAAGAGTGTAGGACCCCCAAAGTTCGCGAGAACCACTGACCCGATAGTTGCGCAAACCTGGATCAAGGAGATCGAGAAGGCCTTCACTATAGCTCGCGTGGGTGAAGAGCAGAAGACATTATTTGTCATATACATGATGAGGGGCAAAGTGAACTATTGGTGGGAAACTAATCAGCAGAGAGCGAGGGAAGGAACGATAACATGGGAGAGGTTTACGATGTTGTTCTTCAAGAACTATTTACCGATAGAGTATGAAGAGTAGGATGGAAGTGAAGTTCCTAGAGTTAAAACAAGGCGAGATGCTTCGAGCAAGGGTTGAAGCCGTGGTTGTATAATAAGGTATCAGTCTTCCAAATTGATTCCTTTACGACCTTGTTAGAGAAGGCAGACATTGCGGAAGGTGGCAGTGAGGCCTTAAGTCTATATCATAAGGAGAAGAAAATCAAGAACACTGGGAGTGAGCATCGTGGAGGAAGCAACAACGGAGGGAGTAATTCTGGAAAGAGGAAGTGGGAAAATAACAACAACAATAGAAAAAAAATAATCAATGTGGAAGTCATCAGGGAAACTTCAAGAAAAAGGGCTGAAACTTATAACAAGTATGGAAGAAGTCATCGAGGGAGTGCTGGAAGGGAAATAACACTTGCTATAATTGCGGCCAAGAGGGGCACATATCGCCAAATTGCCCAAAGCCAAAGAAGATCAGAGGATGTTTTGCTTGTGGATCAACAGAGCACCAGATATAGGATTGCCTGAAGAAAGGAAGCGGTGGAGCTGACGGAGGCCAGGGAGGAGGAAGCAAGTTAATGATTGGTGGACCTGCGCAACTCAACCGATCGATCGCCTGAAAATTTAACATGACCATCCAGGATGTAGTGGCTGCGAAGGACGTGGTGTCAGGTATAATCCCAATAAATAATATAAATGCTTATGTATTATTTGATTCGGGTTCCACATGTTCTTTTGTATCTGAAGAATTTGCTAGTAAACTTAGTACACCACGAGAACGTTTAGAAGATCCTTTGAATATAGAAGTTTCGAATAAGGAAATAATCCCTATAGAATACGTTTATCGAAATTGTCGCGCAAACATTAGAGAACATGAACTGATCGTAGACTTGATTCCTATTAGACTGGGAGAATTTGACGTAATACTGGGAATGGATTGGTTATATAATCATGCGGTGGTAATTGACTGTCAGAATAAGTGTGTGAACCTTCAGACTTTTAACAAAAGAGATCTAACTCATGCAAGCATACATGTGTCAACAAGCAATACAAAGTAAGTCTGTAATAACCGTGAATTTTAAGTCACTATATATGTATGTACATTATCGATGTTTAAAACTTTGTGTTATATAGTGATTCAATATATGACAACATATGTGAAGTGGTGCATGGATCAATTAACATATATACTGTAGTTATGGATATATATATATATATACATACATGTATAAATTTCATTAAGAATGGAAGCTTTGTAACCTAATTATACATTAGGTGAGACAATTAAATAACCTAAGGGTTATGGTAATAATGAGAGGTTAGCATTTAATATGTATACTAACTTAAGTGGATAATCTTATTATTTCAAGTGACTAATAATTTTAAACATAATTCTTGTGAACCTAATTAGGTTATGAGCTAAATTCACATGTATAGATAATTAAATTTCATAAGATTAGGAATGGAAACCCTAAATAATCAAATTGGGTAACATATATTAAAATTGCTAGACTATGTTTATTACATAGCCCAAAACAATTAAGGAGGAAGCCCAAATGAAATAACATGCAAACCAATACTTAGCCCACTTGATTAAGGGTATTTTAGACTTTTGATTAATCAAATTTGAGCATTAAAATAAAAGCTAAATGGAGGGTACAATGGGCTAGAAGGGACCGGCCATATTAGGCCATATAAGTAAACAAATTAAGTTAATCAATGTCCACTAATAGTAACTCTTACACACAAGGACATGGTTGTCAATCTCCCATTGGTTGCCACTCTATTAAGCACCTTTAATCATGATTAGACTAATTAAAGTGATAAGGAAACGCTTTTATCCATGGGTTAAAGAAAGTATGGGGGATAATAAGGAATCAACCATTTCATTTGCTAGAATACTCCACTTTCTCTCATTCTTCTTCTTCTAACTTTCTCTCCCAAGCTAGCAATTCAAGAGAGTGAAAAGAGAGAGAGAGGTTCAGCTATAGAGAGAGAGAGAGAGAGAATGCTAGTTTGTTCATGCATCCTAAGTTAATCACTTACTTTGGTAAATTAAGGAAGGTTGCCATTAAATCAAGGTATAACCTAACCTTCATCTTCTTCTTCTACTTTATTTTATAGCTTGAGTTTTGTTGGGGTTATGAACAAATACTCAAGATACCCTAGTTCTACATGTATGGAACTAAGTATCTTGAGTGTTAGATCAAAGGCTTAGAGGAAGAATATGAGCATATGTTCTCCAAGGGTGAAAACTCTTGTTTTTCTTCCACTAAATCTTGTGTAACTCAAGTTTTCCCACTTAGATTTGTGATCCGTCAAAGGGGGGGGGGGGGGTGCTAGATACATGAGTTATCTAGTAAACCCAAGTGATAGGACACAAATCTAGCAAGTTTTGAAACCTTTGGGGCTGTTTTCCCCAAAACAGTCCACTTGAAATGTTAAGGGTTCAAAACTGTTTTGGACAGTTTCATGTCTTTTAAAAATCTAGGAAAAATAACAGAGGTACCTTGAGAAGCTATCTACATGCAGGAAAAAGAACGGACACGTTTTGAGTTATAGATTATGCGTAATGACTATTTCCGTAAAGGACTCCTAAATATTTACCTTCGAATATCTCACTCTGTATACACTGTAAAATTCCGAAAGTTTTACAGTAGGTTTATATATGTTAAGAGAACATACCCTGAAAATTTCAGATGTTTCTGAGCAGAACTCAATTTATGAAAAATGAAGCAAGATTCGAGTGTTTTGGGAACTTTAAAAATAGTAGATCATTTTCTAAAATTCCAGAAAGATTTAGGGATCCTTGTGGGTTCATATTCTGTCCAAATCTTGAAGATGAGAAATTTTGGAATCAGTTTGCTATTTTTCCTAAAAATGATTAAGTTATGAATAAAAGGAAATAAATAGTTCAATGATGTCTTGAATAAGAAAAATGTGATTTTTATGCTTGAATACTCATAATATATCATATCATGACTATCTTAGAGCACTCGGTAATTTATGATAAGAAATATTATTTATGACCTTTTATGGATATTAAATAAGAGGTTTAATAAAGGGTGAACAATTAGAATAAATTGTTTATTAATCCAATAAATTATTAAAATAGTATTATGATATTAATAATATTAGAATATGATATTGATAAGTAAATAAAAATATTAAGATTAAAATTTCTTTAAAATATTATTAAATGGTTAATAATATTTGATTTAAGCATTAGTAAATGATTAAAGTATTATTAAAGGATTAAAAATATGAGTAATTAATAAGATATTATTAAATGATTAATAATATTAGTAAATGAATAAAATATTAGTAAATGATTAAAAGTATTATTAAATGATTAATGATACTAAAGCATAAGTAAGATATTACTAAGGTAATAATATTAATGCATAATTAAAATATTATTAAGAGGATTAATAATATTAGCAAGGTATTAAAATATTATTAAGATATTAATAATATTAGTAAGTGAATGAAAGTATTATTAGGGAACTAATAATACTAAGAGGTGAATTAAATATTATCACGATTAATAATATTAAGTTGTTATTTAATAGTAACATTATCAAGACAGGATAATGTTTATAAGAACTGAATGTAATGTATAATATTTATGTGATTACATAATCTAATGTTATACTATGACTAATTGAAAGATTAACTATAGGTCTCTCAAAGGAAGATAATTTAACTGCATAGTGGATATAAATTAATTGCGTAGCTGTAATCTACAGACGAGGCAAGTTTCCTAACTCAAACTCGAGTTATTATTTTCAAAGCATATTAATGAGTAATTATTGATGATTATTTACATCTATAATGATTATTGAAATTCGCACTTTGTGCAATTGAATTCATGTTCTACTATTATTGAACTGTGAATTAAATTAAAGTTCTTTATTCATGAACTATTTATGAGATAGATCTATGCTAATTGTATCAGCTAGATCAAGCATGTTTAAATTTGTTAAATCAAATATGTTTTAAAAAAGTTGTTCTTATTAAATTGATATGATAAGAACTCTTGACTGAGAAAAGGACAAATTTGATTAAGGCATGATATCAATGTCGGATTATTAAGTGTTTATGCATAAATCACGAGGTATGAAAGGCTGATCCCCTTAAATACCAAAACTTATTAAGAGGTCCAGTTTAAATAACTGAACACCTTGGCATTTTTCATGGTTATTTCAAAACCACTCAGTTCATGTTATTCAAATATTCGAATATTCAATTGTTGATTATTAATTCATGTTCCTTCACGAACTTATACTATTGTTGAACATCGAACGCAAAATTTCTTTCTATGTCATGATATATCTCCCTTGTATATAAACTTGTTAAGCAAATTAGTTTCTTACCCTTGCTATATCATGACATCCATTTCAGTTAAGCCCGAAGGATCCAACACGAAAGATAAGGGCAATATCCAGGAGTAGCTTAGAATGAATGTTAATTTAAGTATTATCTGATGGAATTTCTTATAAACCTTTTGTAATATGAATGGTGTGTTTAAAGTTAAGGTTATGAAAACCTTGGGACCATGTTATGAGACTTTATTATAATGAACAATGTATGTTTATTATTCCGTTATAGTTATAGAATGTTTGTGATGATGATAGACCGTGAGCACCGAATCTGATGTTAGAGAACCTGGATTTGGGGGCGTCATTGGTTGGTATCAAAGCCGTAGGTTATAAACATTAGGAATAAGAAACCTAGGTTATAACCTTAGTAGAAAACTCTTATAGAGTATGTTAGGAGATGGATTGTGGAAATTCATCGAGTATGTGTTATACTTAATAAAATATTATTTCATTTTATCAATGAATATATTTTATTGTGGTATTGATGTTGTTTTGATTATTTATTGTAGTCATAGGATGGCTGACGAGAGTCAAGATAGCTATTCAGTGAACCAAGAATTGAGGGACTCTAGTGAGGAGTCCATGGAGCATGATCTGATAGGAGACTTGTTGGCGAGGAACGTCGAGCTAGAGGTTAGGGCTGAGCGAGTGGAGGCGCAGAACCCCACCCTCCAGATTTTAGAGCAGCAGTACAAGGACATTGCTTACCAGGCACAAGCTGAGGTAGCCGAGTTGCGAGGGAGGTTGGAGCAGAGAGAGCTATAGCTAGGACAGTTGAAAGATGAGGTGGAAGCTAAAGATGTGAGGATATATATGTTGGAGCAAGCTTTAGACATCGCCTTTATGAAGTTCGATCTTTGAGTGGATGGAGCGCCTTCAAAGAAAAAGCAAGCAGCGCTGATTTCTATTCATGTTCGATATAGTCCAACTTTTTGGTTCTAATAGGGACTATTTAGTTGTTGTAAATCCTTATGCCTTGCTGTATGCATAGGATGGCAGTTAGACCCCAACTTTTATTTTGATAGAGGGGTAGATGGTAGTGAATCTTCACTTTTTGTCCATTAGAGGATAGTTGGTGGTGGGCAGTTTATGCGTTGAGCGTTTATAGAAGTATGCCAGATGTTTAGTTAGTCTATATTAAAACAGTGGTATATGAATATAAATGCATTATTATGATATGTGTTGGAAAATTTAAATAGTAAATTATCTATTTAATGTTATGTGAATCCAGTAGACTGATTTGGGAAATTTAAAAAAAAAACAAACAAACAAACTTAACCCACTAATCAGGGAGAAAGACTTCCAAATCTTGGTAACTTAAAATTTTCACATAATGATCATCTGATTGTTTGAATATAGTAGCGTGCTACATACTAAGTACTTATATGATAATAGAACCCAAGTAACTAGTTAGAATTTTGTTTCACTAGATAATGTAGCCCAAACGAGTACTGAGGAACCAAGAGATCGAAGAGTTAGTTAATAATGCAGTGGGAGCTCAACCAAACCTAATGCAAGACTTTGTCAACATGATGGCTGAAGCCACGAGGAATCAAGCTCAACCTGCAGGAAATCAGGCGGGAAACCAATTAGCCAACTTTAAGGACTTCAAGGCAGTAGGACCGCCGGAGTTTAGAGGAACAATAGACCCGATAGAGGCCCAGACGTGGATGAAGGAGATTTAGAAGGCCTTCATTATTGCTATGGTAGCAGAAGAACAGAAAACAATTTTTGCTACCTACTTAATGAAGGGTGAGGCTAACTATTTGTGGGAGGCCAACCAGAACAAAGCCGGGACTAGAATCGTGACTTGGGAAACATTCAAGAAGTTGTTCTTTGAGAACTACTTCCCTGAGAGTACACAAACGAGAATGGAGATCAAGTTTTTGGAATTGAAACAGGAGAATTTGTCAGTGTCAGAGTACGCTGCAAAGTTTAATGAATTGGCCAGATTCGCTCCACATCAGGTAGACACGGAGGTGAGGAAAGCAAGAAGGTTCAAAAATGGACTAAAGCTGTGGATTTACAGTAAGGTAGCGGTTTTACAAATCACGTCATTCTCAACTCTGTTGGAGAAAGCTCTCATAGCGTAAGGTGGAAGCGAAGCAGTCTCAAAGTATAATCGGGAGAAGAATAAGAAGAATGTAGAAGGTGGGAATCAGAATGTTAGCAGTGGTGGTAGCAACAATAAGAAGCAAAAATGGAGTAGTGGGGGTAGTAATTTGGAGATTCAGCAAGGAAGTGTGCAACAAAAGAAGTCATTGTGTGGAAAATGTGGAAAGGGTCACTCGGGAGAGTGCTTGAAAGGAAAACGATATGTTATACCTGTGGACAAGAAGGGCGTACCTCACCCAATTTTTATAAGGTGAAGAAGGGAGGTTGTTTTAACTGTGGTGAATTGGGACATCGGATCAAGGATTGCCCAAAGAAGAAAAGCACGGATGGCAGAAACGGCAATAGGGGCAATAACACTAGGACAACAAGTGGAGGACCAGTCCAGCCAAACAAGCCGACAACGAGGAAATTCAATATGACAGTGCAAGATGCCATGGCATCTAGGGAGGTGGTGTCAGGTATAATTCCGATCAACGATATAAATGCCTATGTGTTATTCGATTCGAGAGCTTCATGTTCTTTTGTATCTGATGAATTTGCTCAAAGATTAAGTTTACCTCGTGAACTATTAGAACACCCAATGAATGTAGAAGTAGCAAACAAAGAAATTATCCCTGTAGACTACATACATAGGAACTATTGTGCTGATGTAAGAGGGTTTAAGCTTAACGTGGATTTGATACCGATTCGTCTTGGAGAGTTTGATGTAATCCTCGGGATGGATTGGTTATCAACTCATAGAGTGGTCATTGACTGTAAGAAAAAGTGCGTACACCTAAAGACTCCGAATAAGTCAAAGGTGGTATTTCATGGCAGTAAATCGCCAAGACAATCTTGTTGTCTGACGATGATGCAAGCAAAGAAGTTTCTTAGGAAAGGTTGTATAGGTTATTTGGCTCACGTTGTGGATACCCACAGAGTCGAGGGTGAACTGGGTCAGATACCTATTGTAAGGGAATTCGTTGACGTCTTCCCAGATGAGATTCTGGGATTGCCACTAGATAGAGAGATAGAGTTTGTTATCGATTTGGCACCAGGGACATCACCGGTATACAAAGCGCCGTATCGTATGGCTCCGGTAGATATGAAGGAACTGATGATTCAACTACAAGAATTGTTAGATAAGGGATACATTCGACTGAGCGTATCACCGTGTGGAGCACCAGTCTTATTCGTAAAGAAGAAGGATGGGTCATTAAGGCTTTGTATCGACTACCGGGAGTTGAACAAGGTAACCATTAAGAACAAGTACCCGTTGCCCAGGATCGACGATTTATTTGATCAGTTGAAGGGGGCAAAATAATTTTTCAAAAATCAACTTGAGAGCATTTACAACAGTTTCCTTATCTTTATCTCTACTCTGCAGTGTTATTGGGTCATTCTATAGGATAAGGATTCAATTTTTTTACTATGTACCCAACAGGTTCCTTATATTGATTCCTTAAATTTAAAATTTTGAAATTTAAAATTAAAATTTAAAAGTTAAAATTTGAAAGTTCCAACAGTCAAATCATGTTTTGAACGTTGTAACTATTTTTTATTTAAAAGTAATTGTTGTTTAAATTTAAAAATTGCAATTATTTTAATTTAAAAATAGATATTGCTAGAAATCAAAATGTGCAACGATCATTATGTGTTTATGAGAACTTTATTTTAATTATAAAATAATAAAATTTATAATTATTAGTAATATTTTTACAAAATGATCAAAATCAAAATTTGGTGATTTTAATTTTTATAGTTCTCTTTCTTCTTTAAATCCTTTATTTAAAAAATAAAAATGAGTGAATTTGATAGGCATACCCAAATCAGCAATTAAGTGAGATAAGATCCTTTAACCAATATAAAATTGCAATAAATAGGGTGTGAAATGTCATTTTATATAAATAGGGAACGCTCTTTTGATTCCCTCATCCTGAGGAGTCAAATCATATTTAGGGATTAAAATATAGATTTATATAAAGATAAGGAAACTGTTGGATACTGGTTTATTGATATATTCTTCAAATGTGGGGATAGAGAGTTTATTGGAGAAACTGTTGTGAATGCTCTGAGGGCCGGTTATCACCAACTAAAGGTGAGGCAGGAGGATGTTCCAAAGACGACTTTCAGAACTCGGTGTGGACACTTTGAGTTTCTGGTAATGTCTTTTGGGTTGACGAATGCGCCAACAGCGTTCATGGACTTGATGAACAGAGTGTTTAAACAGTATTTGGATAAGTTTGTTATCGTGTTCATCGATGACATTCTAGTATATTCAAAGACAGAGGAAGAGCACGCTGAACATCTAAGGATGGTGTTGGAGACGTTAAGGAGGGAGAAGTTGTATGCAAAGTTCTCCAAGTGTGAGTTTTGGTTGCGGAGAGTGCAGTTTTGGGTCACGTTATCGACAAAGATGGTGCTTCGATGGATCCAGCAAAGGTAGAAGTGATTATCAACTAGGAACATCCAAAGACACCGACAGAAATTAGGAGTTTCTTGGGATTAGCAGGATACTATCAAAGATTCATCCAAGATTTTTCAAAGATAGCATCACCGTTGACCAACCTTACCAGAAAGACAGTGAAGTTCATTTGGACGGAGAAATGTGAAGAGAGTTTCATGGAATTGAAGAAGAGGCTCAGTCAGGCACCTGTGTTGACTTTGCTAGACAACATGGGAGGATTTGCAGTGTATAGTGATGCGTCACACAAGGGTCTTGGCTGTGTATTGATGCAGCATGGCAAGGTCATTGCGTACACTTTACGTCAGCTGAAAGACTATGAGAAGGGTTATCCGACTCATGACCTAGAATTCGCAGCAGTAGTTTTTGCCTTGAAGATTTGGAGGCACTATTTGTATTGCGAGAAGTATTAGATATATACGGATCACAAGAGTCTGAAGTATATCTTCACGTAGAAAGAGGTAAATATGAGGCAGCGTCGATGGCTAGAATTGATCAAGGATTATGATTGTGAGATTCTGTACCATCCAAGAAAAGAAAATGTAGTGGCAGATGCCCTGAGCAGAAAAGGCAGAGAGAAGTTACTGAAGTTGACCATTCAAGAAGAATTGGTGAAAGATTTTGAACGACTTGACTTAGAGGTTAAGTATCCGATGGAGACCAACGAGAAATTATTTACAGTGACTGCGAGCCCGACTCTATTAGATAAGGTTAAAGAGGCTCAAGAGAAAGACAAAGATTGCGACAACATCAAGCGGTTAGCTGAAGGGGATGAATTGAAATACAAGATTGATGGCACTGGACTGCTGAGATTCGAAGGGCGAATTTGGGTACTGCTAGTACCAGAACTAAGAGAAGAGATTTTGCAAGAAGTGCATAGTACGAGGTACTCGATACACCCAGAAAGCACAAAAATATATCAAGATTTGCGTCAACACTTTTGGTGGCCAAACATGAAGAGAGAGGTTGCAGAATGCGTCAATAGATGTCTAACTTGTCAGAGAGTTAAGGCAGAGCATCAATGACCGAGTGGATTACTACAGCCTTTAGAGATTCCAGAGTGGAAGTGGGAGCACATCACGATGGATTTTGTGGTGGGACTTCCAGCAACACAAAAAGGACACGACGCCATATGGGTGATTCTAGATCGTCTTACGAAGTCGGCTCACTTCTTGCCGATCAAGATCAGGTATAGTTTGGACCAGCTAGCCAAATTGTATATCAAAGAAATTATCTCAAGACATGGCGTACCAGTATCTATTGTGTCGGATAGGGATCCACGATTCACGTCAAACTTCTGGAAGAGTCTTCAGGAAAGAATGTGGACGCAACTACGGATGAGCACTGCGTATCATCCGCAGACCAATGGGCAAAGCGAGAAAATGATTCAAACACTTAAAGACATGCTCAGAGCTTGTGTGATGGACTTTAAGGGTAGCTGGGAGGATCATCTTCCATTAGTAGACGCATACAACAATAGCTATCACGCCAAAGATTCTAATGTCGCCGCACGAAGCAATCGATATAAAGGAAATGTAGAACGCCTTATCTTTGGGATGAAGTGGGTGAACGCCGATTGTTGGGACCAGATCCGTGCAAGCAGACTATAGAGATCATCAAGGTGATAAGAGCTCAATGGTAGCGACTCAAGATCGTCAGAAGAAGTATGCAGACTTACATCGCCAGAAGAGAGATTTTGAGGTGGGAAGCCATGCATTTTTGAAAGTATCTCCCTGGAAAGGGAATATAAGGTTTGGAAAGAAAGGTAAACTGAGTCCGAGATTTATTTGACCTTTCGAGATCTTGAGGAAGATAGGCAAAGTGGCGTACGAGCTAGGTAGCTCTACCTCCTGAACTGGAACATATTCATAATGTGTTTCATGTGTCAGTGCTATGACCATACAAGCCTAATTACAAGCACGAGATATCGTACGAGCCAATTCAGGTCGAAAATGATTTGTCGTACGAGGAAATTCCTGTTGATATTTTAGATAAAAAAGAACAGAAATTACGAAATAAGGTTATACATTCTGTAAAAGTTCGATGGAGGAACCACATGGTAGAAGAAGTTACGTGGGAACTCGAAGAAAAGATGATAGAAAATTATCCACATCTTTTAGACTAACCCTGTACGTAATTCCGGGGACGGAATTCTTATAAGGGGGGGGGGGGGAGGATGTAATAATCGTGAATTTTAAGTCACTATATATGTATGTACATTATTGATGTTTAAAACTTTGTGTTATATAGTGATTCAATATGTGACAACATATGTGAAGTGGTGAATGGATCAATTAACATATATACTATAGTTATGGATATATATATATATATATATATACATGTATAGATTTCATTAAGAATGGAAGCTTTGTAACCTAATTATACATTAGGTGAGACAATTAAATAACCTAAGGGTTATGGTAATAATGAGAGGTTAGTGTTTAATATGTATACTAACTTAAGTGGATAATCTTATTATTTCAAGTGACTAATAATTTTAAACCTAATTCTTGTGAACCTAATTAGGTTATGAGCTAAAGTCACATGTATAGGTAATTAAATTTCATAAGATTAGGAATTGAAAGCCTAAATAATCAAATTGGGTAACATATATTAAAATTGCTAGACTATGTTTATTACATAGCCCAAAACAATTAAGGAGGAAGCCCAAATGAAATAACATGCAAACCAATACTTAGCCCACTTGATTAAGGGTATTTTAGACTTTTGATTAATCAAATTTGAGCATTAAAATAAAAGCTAAATGGAGGGTATAATGGGCTAGAAGGGACCGGTCATATTAGGCCATATAAGGAAACAAATTAAGTTAATCAATGTCCATTAATAATAACTCTTACACACAAGGACATTGTTGTCAAGCTCCCATTGGTTGCCACTCTATTAAGCACCTTTAGTCATGATTAGACTAATTAAATTGATAAGGTAAAGCTTTTATCCATGGGTTAAAGAAAGTATGGGGGATAATAAGGAATCAACCATTTCATTTGCTAGAATACTCCACTTTCTCTCATTCTTCTTCTTCTAACTTTCTCTCCCAAGATAACAACTTCAAGAGAGAGAAAAGAGAGAGAGGTTCGGCTATAGAGAGAGGAAGAGGAGTGCTAATTTGTTCATGCATCCTAAGTTAATCACTTACTTTGGTAAATCAAGGAAGGTTGCCATTAAATCAAGGTATAATCTAACCTTCATCTTCTTCTTCTACTTTGTTTTATAGCTTGTGTTTTGTTTGGGTTATGAACAAATACTCAAGATACCCTATTTCTACATATCATCATGTATGGAACTAAGTATCTTGAGTGTTAGACAAAGGCTTAGAGGAAGAATATGAGCATATGTTCTTCAAGGGTGAAAACTCTTGTTTTTCTTCCACTAAATCTTGTGTAACTCACGTTTTCCAACTTAGAATTGTGATCCGTCACAGGGGGGTGCTAGATACATGAGTTATCTAGTAAACCCAAGTGATAGAACACAAATCTAGCAAGTTTTGAAACCTTTGGGGCTATTTTCCCCAAAACAGTCCACTTGGGATGTTAAGGGTTCAAAACCTTAAAATACTTACTGTTCCCATTTTTCATGGGATTGTTTCGGACAATTTCATGTCTTTTAAAAATCTGGGAAATATCACAGAGATACCTTGAGAAGTTATCTACATGTAGGAAAAAGAACGGACATGTTTCGAGTTTCGAGTTATAGATTGTGCGTAATGACTATTTCCATAAAGGACTCCTAAATATTTACCTTCGAATATCTCACTGCGTATACACTGTAAAATTCCTAAATTTTTACAGTAGGTTCATATATGTTAAGAGAGCATACCCTAATAATTTCAGATTTTTCTAAGCAGAACTCAATTAATGAAAAATGAAGCACGATCCGAGTGTTTTGGGAACTTTAAAAATAGTAGATCATTTTCTAAATTTCCAGAAAACTTTAGGGATCCTTGTGGGTTCATATTCTGTCAAAATCCAGAAGATGAGAATTTTTGGAATCAGTTTGCTATTTTTCCTAAAAATGATTAAGTTTTGAATAAAAAGAAATATATAGTTAAATGATGTCTTTAATAAGAAAAATGTGATTTTTATGCTTGAATACTCATAATATATCAAATCATGACCATCATAGAGCACTCTGTTAATATATGATAAGAAATATTATTTATGACCTTTTATGGATATTAAATAAGAGGTTTAATAAAGGATGAACAATTATAATAAATTATTTATTAATCCAATAAATTATTAAAATATTATTATGATATTAATAATATTAGAATATGATATTAATAAGTAAATAAAAATATTAAGATTAAAATTTCTTTAAAATATTATTAAATGGTTAATAATAATTGATTGAAGCATTGATAAATGATTAAAGTATTATTAAATGATTAATAATATTAGTAATGGAATAAGATATTATTAAATGATTAATAATATTAGTAAATGATTAAAAGTATTATTAAATGATTAATGATACTAAAGCATAAGTAAGATATTATTAAGGTAATAATATTAATGCATAATTAAAATATTATTAAGATGATTAATAATATTAGTAAGGTATTAAAATATTATTAAGATATTAATAATATTAGTAAGCGAATGAAAGTATTATTAGGGAACTAATAATACTAAGAGGTGAATTAAATATTATCAAGATTAATAATATTAAGTTATTATTTAATAGTAACATTATCAAGA
This sequence comes from Panax quinquefolius, assembly GCA_020205615.1. Taxonomy (NCBI): domain Eukaryota; kingdom Viridiplantae; phylum Streptophyta; class Magnoliopsida; order Apiales; family Araliaceae; genus Panax; species Panax quinquefolius. The sequence continues at coordinate 78,486,124 of CM035172.1, read as the reverse complement.
TAGGATAATGTTTATAAGAACTCGAATGTAATGTATAATATTTATGTGATTACATAATCTAATGTTATACTATGACTAATTAAAAGATTAACTATAGGTCTCTCAAAGGAAGATAATTTAACTGCATAGTGGATATAAATTAATTGTGTAGCCATAATCTACAGACGAGATAAGTTTCCTAACTCAAATTCGAGTTATTATTTTCAATACATATTAGTGAATATTTATTGATGATTATTTACATCTATAATGATTATTGAAATTCGCACTTTGTGCAGTTGAATTCATGTTCTACTATTATTGAACTGTGAATTAAATTAAAGTTCCTCATTCATGAACTGTTTATGAGATAGATCTATGCTAATTGTATCAGCTAGATCAAGCATGTTTAAATTTGTTAAATCAAATGTGTTTTAAAAAAGTTATTCTTATTAAATTGATATGATAAGAACTCTTGACTGAGAAAAGGACCAATTTGATTAAGGCATGATATCAATGCCGGATTATTAAGTGTTTATGCATAAATCACGAGGTATGAAAGGCTGATCCCCTTGAATACCAAAACTTATTAAGAGGTCCAGTTTAAATAACTGAACACCTTGGCAAATGTTCATGGTTATTTCAAAACCACTCAGTTCATGTTATTCAAATATTCGAATATTCAATTGTTGATTATTAATTCATGTTCCTTCACGAACTTATACTATTGTTGAACATCGAACGCAAAATTTCTTTCTAAGTCATGATATATCTCCCTTGTATATAAACTTGCTAAGAAAATTAGTTTCTTACCCTTGTTATATCATGACATCTATTTCAGTTAAGCCCAAAGGATCCAACACGAAAGACAAGGGCAATGGCAAGATCCAGGAATAGCTTAGAATGAATGTTAATTTAAGTATTATCTGATGGAATTTCTTATAAACCTTTTGTAATATGAATGGTGTGTTTAAAGTTAAGGTTATGAAAACCTTGGGACCATGTTATGAGACTTTATTATAATGAACAATGTATGTTTATTATTTCGTTATAGTTATAGAATGCTTGTGATGATGATAGATCGTGAGCAACGAATCTGAGGTTAGAGAACCTAGATTTGGGGGGCGTCACAAAGTCGAGTATCGATCCACGAAGAAAGTTGCTAAATTAAATTTTTATGCATTAACTAAATCACTATTTTTATATGCTTAAACTAATAATTAAGATTTTGATTGCAAATTACTCTAGAATCAAATAACAACTAAAAGATGAATAAAAATGTAATAAATCAAATCTAGAAGTAATGGGATCCTAACATCAATTAATAGATCATCTAACTATCACCATCATGCAAGAATATTCATGTATCACAGAAAAATAGCCAAGAGCACCAATGTAAACATAACCATTTTTCAATGTATTATGACCTACTCATATAACAACCACATGCAATAGACACCATGTAATCATCAACAAAGCCAATCTCACTATATGTCTATGTGAAATTGAATTTAAGCACAAGCCCTTATTTAACTCATACGATGAAACAGTATATGTCTATCTGATTCACAAAATACAAAGCTACACAAAACAACCCCATATAAGCATGCTATAATGATTATAATCCATACCCGCATGTTATCTTTCAATTCCATACAAGTACCTAAAATGAATGGTGATCAATCATTCATGCATGCAAACCAACCATGATAGAAATTCCTTATGATACGTAAAATAGTCCAGCAATCAGGCCATAAGTTAAACTATATATTAAACTCTGTTAGAATCCCATAATGGAGTTTAGTACATGACTGAACCTAAAGCCATTATGGGATCAAAACAATACATGGATACTAAGCAAACAATTAAGGGAGAGAAGATAGAATCGATCAAACCCAATTGCTATTTACAATTCAGATGTAACGTTCAAATCCTCAATAAAATCCAGCAAAATAACAATAGTTTATCCACAATGATTGAAAATCCAAAGAAGAAGTAGAGAATATAGAGATTATGCTTGGTTCTATGTTGGAATTCTCTCTAAGTGTAAACCCTAGTTCCAATATAAAAAACACGTAAAAACTACTAAATAATACGCCTGGTACCAACCAGAATTGTTTTTAACCAACCCAAACTCTTAAAATTTAAAAATTAAAATAAAACAGATCAAGAACCTCGTGTCGCTATGCAAGCGCTTCGCTTCCCCTTTGTAATCATCATCGCGCATGCCGCGTTTCAAAATCACAAATCCGAGTGATCGCGCGGGCGTTCGAGTTTGTGCTTATATAGCCGCTGGCGGCTTGCGAGCTTTGATTCTCGTGATTCGCTCTTTGCATCTTTGCTTTGTCCTGCTACTCATTCTTTTATCCACAAATGCTCGGTTTCTTTGCTCCACTCGATCCTCATGTTGTGCCTTCATTGATCACATGCCATCTACCATCGCCAAGTTATGCCATATCCTGCATTTTCACACCAAAGGAGTTCTCAGTACATGCAATGCAAAATATTATGAAATGTAACTAAAAACACACTAAAATATACTTGAGATAGGCATAGTTCGCGTGAATTGATATCCAATAAGTAGGTATAAAACCCACTTATCAAGCAAGTCTAAGGTAGTGTTTCATGGTAGCTCATCGCTTAAGTAATCGTGTTGCGTTACGATGATGCAGGCCAAGAAATTGTTAAGGAAATGATGTCTAGGTTATTTAGCTTACATTGTGGATGCTCGGAAAAGGGAATAGAAATTAGAGATATATCCGTAGTGAGTGAATTTCATGATGTGTTTCCAGACGATCTGCCTGGTCTTCTGCCAGACAGAGAAATCAAATTCCTAATAGACTTAGCACCGGGAACATCACTGATTTCTAAAGCTCAATATCGTATGGCACTAGTTGAAATGAAGGAATTGATGATACAACTTCAAGAGTTATTAGATAAGGGGTACATTCGACCGAGTGTGTCTCCTTGGGGAGCGCCAGTGTTATTCATTAAGAAAAATGACGGATCGATGAGGCTCTGTATCGATTATCGAGAATTAAACAGAGTAACGATCAAGAACAGATATCCACTACCGAGGAAAGACGATTTATTTGATCAACTGAAGGGAGCAAAATTTTTCTCGAAGGTCGACCTACGGACATGATATCACCAACTGAAAGTGCGGGATGAAGATATACCAAAGACTGCGTTTCGAACCCATTATGGACATTACGAGTTTTTGGTAGTGTCATTTGGTTTGACTAATGCTCCGGTAACATTCATGGACTTGATGAATTGAGTTTTCAAGCCATACTTGGATAAATTCGTAGTGGTTTTCATCGACGACATTTTGATCTACTCGAAGATAGAGGAAGAACACACTGAACATCTGAAGATTGTTTTGGAGGCACTACGAAAGGAGAAGATGTATGCGAAGTTTTCAAAGTGTGAATTTTGGATGAAGAAGGTTCAATTCTTAGGCCACGTGGTGGATGAGAATGGAATCTCAGTAGACCCTAAAAAGGTCGAAGCGGTAAGAAATTGGGAACAACCGAGAACACCGACGAAGGTAATAAGTTTCTTAGGGTTAGCCAGGTACTATCAAAGATTTATCCAAGATTTTTCTAAGATAGCTACCCCGTTGACTAATCTGATGAGGAAAATGGTAAAATTTGTATGGACCGACAAATGGGAGGAAAGTTTTCAAGAATTGTAGAAGATATTAAGTGAGGCGCCTGTATTATCATTACCAGATGATACGGGAGGATTTGTGGTGTATAGTTGTACATCGCATAGAGGACTAGGTTGTGTGCTAATGCAGCATGGCAAAGTTATTGCGTATGCGTCACGACAATTGAAGGATTATGAAAAACGATACCATACTCATGACTTAGAGTTAGCGGCAGTAGTTTTTGCGTTAAAGATATGGAGACATTATTTGTACGGAGAGAAATGTGAGATATACACGGACCACAAAAGTCTGAAATATATCTTCACACAGAAAGAGTTGAATATGCGTCAGAGAAGGTGGTTAGAATTGATCAAAGATTATGACTGTGATATTCTTTATCACCCGGGGAAGGAAAACGTAGTTAGCGACGCTCTGAGTAGGAAAGGAATGGAGAAATTGTTTCAACTGACAACTCAGGAGGAGTTAATAAGAGATATGGAGAAGTTGGAAATAGAGGTAAAGGACCCGAGAGGTCTGAAGATAAGTTATTTGTAATGGAAGCTTGTCCGACATTGTTGGATAGAGTAAAGGAAGCACAGGAGAAAGATGGAGAATGTGAGAAAATCAGGAAGAGGATCACGGAAAATGAGGAAGAAAAATTTTGAATAGATAAAGACGGTATCTTAAGATTCGAAGGGAGAGTGTGGGTACCGGCGATAACCGAGTTAAGAGATGAGATTTTGCACGAGGCACACAATACGCCATATTTCGTTCATCCGGGAGGCACTAAGATGTACCAAGACTTGAGGCAACATTTTTTGTGGCCCAATTTGAAACGGGAAGTCACAGAGTGCATTAGTAGATGTTTGACTTGTCAACGAATAAAAGAAGAGCATCAGCGACCAAGTGGGTTGCTACAACCGTTGGAAATACCGGAGTGGAAATGGGAGCATATTACGATGGATTTTGTGGTAAGACTTCCGGTCACGCAGAAAGGTTTAGATGCCATTTGGGTTATCGTAGATCAACTTACAAAGACCGCACATTTTCTTCCGATCAAGATCCGCTACAGTTTGAATCAGTTAGCAAGTCTGTACATAAAGGAAATTGTTTCACGACATGGAGTGCTAGTATCGACTGTTTTTTACCGAGACTCGCATTTCACGTCAAAATTCTGGAAAAGTTTGCAAGGGAGGATGGGAACACAGTTAAGGTTAAGTACTTCTTATCATCCTCAGACAGACAGATAGAGTAAGCGAACAATACAAATGCTAGAGGACATGCTTAGAACTTGCGTTATGGATTTCAAGGGAAATTGGGACGACCACTTACCCTTAGTCAAATTTGTGTATAATAATAGTTACCATGCGAGTATCGGCATGCCACCGTACGAAGCTCTTTATTGAAGGAAGTGCAGAACACCATTATGTTGGGGGCAAAGTCGGAGAGAGACGAATACTCGGACCATAGTTAGTAAAACAAACCACGGACGTAGTGACAGTAATTAGGGCTAGGCTAGTGGCACCGCAAGATCGCCAAAAAGTATGCAGATTTGCATTGGCAAGGCCGAGATTTTGAAGTCGGCAGTTTTGTATTCCTGAAGGTATCTCCATGGAAGGGAAAGATCCGTTTCGGTAAGAAAGGAAAATTGAGTCCAAGATTCATAGGACCATTCGAGATACTAAAGCGAGTGGGCGAAGTAGCATACAAAGTTGCACTACCACCTGAGTTGGAGCACATCCATAACGTGTTTCACATATTTGTGTCACGTCCGTACAAGCCTGACTACAAGCACGTGATTTCTTATGAACCCATTCAAGTGGAGAAGAATTTAGCGTACGGAGAAATTCCTGTCCAAATTCTTGATAGGAAAGAGAAAACCTTGAGAAATAAAGTTATTTCCTCTGTAAAAGTTCTTTAGCGTAACCACGATGTCGAGGAGGCTACGTGGGAGTTAAAAGATATGATGATGAGGGATTATCCCCATCAGTTTGTGTAACCTTGTAGCAATTCCGGGACGGAATTTTTATAAGGGGGGAGGATGTAATACCCGAGAATTTCCATGTCTTAATAAATGAATATATTAATGAAAATGAATATTTATTGGGATATAAATGATTTGTGTTACAAGATGAGTTAACTCAATTATATTAAATAATTTAATAATTGAGAATATATGGAATTTGTGATGAACTCGTTGAAAGCCTTGTGTGGCACGGTGATGGGAGATATTAATAATGATATTAATCGACGAAGGAATTATTAAGTGAAAAATTAAATTATATTAATTTTAACTTGTTGTATGTCCCCAACTTTTATGAATAAAGATGATTTTTTTTTCTATAAATATCATTTTGAATAATTATGGTGTTGATTTGTTATAATATTAAAGTTGTGGGTAATATTTATAAATTTTGCACAATAAGCAAGTTATAAAATATTCGATTGGTCGGGAATATTCGTTTAACAAGGAATATTCGTACGACACACAATCATTGGTGGACCCCACAATGGAATGAGAAAATGACAGAAATATCTTTTTATGAAAATAACGGCGGAAGTTTTCTGTTGAAATAACCGGTGGTAAAAGTACAGTACTATGCGTGGTTGCATAGTAGCACACAGTATTGATTATTGATGCTTACGTGAGAAGTCACTCAGTTTTATTCAATTATTTTTACAGTAATTGATGCATCATATCTCTCATATTATTGATTCAATTATTGTCACAGTATCATCTGCATAATATTTTATATTATTAAATCAATAATTGAGACGACAAAGTTATTCATATTATTATTTGCAATATTGACGATGTCTAGAAGTTCTGTCAAGGAGAGATTAGGTCATCTAATTGCGCGCCAATAGGGAGAAATCCTTATCAGAAAGCCCCCTCTTTCCTGAGAATGACCTGGTTGTTAAATATTATGAATTATAATACTGATGATAAATGTTGTTAAAAATATTGAGGTGATTTTTATGAAGTATTTGTTGTAAATATTGGCATATTATTTGGACTCCCATTTACCCATTTTTTAAAATAATTGGTAGAAATTTATTCTTTATAATAAAGGTGGGGAACATATGTGGGTGCCACGTGTGGGGCCCACGTGTGGAAGAAATGATTTTGGAAATTGGGGGGGGGGGGGAAAGAGTATACGTATAGGGGAGGGAAGATATATATATATATATATATATATATATATATATATATATATGTATGTAATGAGTATTGTGGTGGGAGAAAAGGATAGGTGAAAGTGATAGGTGTAAGATATGTGTGTGTGTGTATGAGTGGGGTGGTGGAAAAGAGTGAAAGTGATGTGTGTAAGAGTGTGAGTGGTGATGGTTGTATTTTAGTTTTGTTTTGTATTGAAAATCAGTCTGTGGCTTTACATAATACATCCGCGAATTCTCAAATTTCATCCATGAAATTTTCAGTTGTGCTCCCGTGATCAAACAGTATCCCTTCCATTCTCCTATAAATAGGATGCTTAATTAAAATTGAAAATCACACAAGAATTAAAGAATTCTTCTTCTATAAAATTGAGCATATTTGTGAGACCCCGAATTTTATGAAATGAAAGTATTCAATTTTTCAATTTTGGTAAATAGTTAAATTGATAAAAGGTTAAAGTTAAGGGTGATATATAAAATTTTTTTAAAGTAAACAAGTTGTCATAAAATAAAGGTGATAAAAGTATAGTAATACGCATGGTTTCATAGTAGCACACGGTATTGTGCAATATCTTTGATTATTGATGCTTACGTGAGAAGTCACTCAGTTTTATTCAATTATTGCTACAGTAATTGCTGCATAGTATCTCACATTATTTGATTCAATTATTGTTACAATATTTTATATTATTAAATCAATAATTGAGATAACGAGTTATACATATTATTATATGCATAATTAACAATGTTTAGAAAGTTCTATCAATGAGAAGTTTGGTCACCAAATTGCACGCCAATAGGGAGAAATCCTTATCGGAAAGCCCCTTTTCCTGGAAACGATCTGGTTGTTAATATTGCGAGTTATAATAATAATGAGTAAATGATTTTTAAAATTGAATTTGAGTTCAGAGTGGAATTTGAAGACGCGAACGTGATATTTGAGTCCAGAATGATGAAATTAGTGAAAATAAACTATAAACACAAATTTTGTCGAGGTTTACTTTTTGGTCAAAAAGTCTACAGTTGACTTTTTCAGAAAAAGTCAAATTTTGAAAATTCAAAAATGAAAATGTTGTTAAAAATATCGAAGGGATTTTTATGAAGTATTTGTTGTAATTTTTGGCGTATTTTATGGACTCCCATTTAACCATTTTCAAAATAATCGATAGAAAATTATTTAATATAATAAAGGTGGGGCCCACATGTGGGGCCATATGTGGGGTCCATATGTGTTGAAAAACCTAAATGGGAAATGGGGGGGGATGGAACTTACGTATAAGTAAGGTAATGTATTATTATATATATTATATATATATATAAGTTTATATATATATATATATATATATATATATATATATATATATATATATATACATGCATGTGATGAAACGAATTTAAAGGGGTGGGGAGACTTGCCTTTGTCGTAAGGGCAAAGGTTATTATATATATATATATATATATATATATATATATATATAATATTTTTTTTTATTTGATTATAAATATAATATATTATATTTTATTATGCATACATGTGTTTGTATAGTGTCTGCATAGTGTTTGCATAGTGATTTCAGAAAATTATTCAGACGATTCGTTGTGCTCGTGAATTTTTCGACACTGTGCACCCATGATTTTAATTTTTAAATAATATCCTTCCATTCTCCTATAAATAGGATGCTTAGTTAGAATTGAAAATCACACCAGAATCAGAGAATTCTTCTTTTATAATATGGAGTGTATTTCTTGCGAGTTTTAGGAAGCTTTGAGTGTAGAAAATAGTGAAAGTTTTCTTCAAGAATATATCCGCTATACCAGTTGGAATACTCTTCTTTTCAAGTTAAGGGATAGTAAGGGATGTTATTTTTGTTCAATATTCTCTTGAAATAATATCTTCTTCCATACTCTATAGTATATAAGTAATATTATTTCGTTTCAGATTTCAAATTCTATACTCATTTGGTTAAAGTTTTGGCTTCTCTACTGCATGAAATTAGTAGAATATTCTTGATATCTGCACGAAGTACTATTCATGAGTTACTATTCATGAGTTATTATTCACGAGTTACTATTCATGAGTTACTATTCATAAGTTACTATTCATGAGTTACTATTCACGGGATACTATTCATGACAAAAATTGATTTCTTTTCAGTCCAAATCATTTTTGATACATTATTATTCTTGAATTTTACTCCACAAAGCAGTATCATGTTGACAATTTGAACATTATTGAATTCTGGGTAAATTAAATTATAAATCATTACAATTTATCATTGAACTTGTTTTATTGAATTATTATGTCATTGTCATCATCCTCATGCTTATATTGTTATGAAAGTCATATTTGGCCGTAGTGCATAGATGGACTTGGTGTGATAATGACCATGGATTATTCGGTATAATCATGACCGTAATGTTACAAATGATGTGGTAAAAGTCCTCATTGGCCCGTAGTGTATTGATGGATAGTTTTTGGTATGATTATGGCCATGGATTCTCTTCGGCCAAGGGTGCAAAGATGAATTGTTTTATGACATGATTATGACCGTTGATGAAAACAAAATTATCCTTGGCCCGTAGTGCATGGATAATTCGTGGTCGCGATACAAATGAATATCATTGGCCTGTAGTCCAGGGATAATTCAATGAAGTGGATTAATTATTGAGCTAAGTCTCAGCGATGAAATATTAATTTATGGATGTGATAATAATGAATATCCTTGGCCCGTAGTGCATGAATAATTAATGGATGTGATACTAACGAATATCATTAGCCGTAGTGCATGGATAATTCAGTGATGTGGATTATTTATTAAGCTGAGTCTCAGCGATAAAATATTGATTATAAACTTTTAATTCGTAGAAGATAGTAGATATCATGCTCTACTTGGCTCTTCTAAAATACAGGTGATGAAAATTACCTTCGTCCTAAATGCGAAGAGGAATTTAGAACCACAATTATGATTATGAGTTATTCACATGATTGTGGACATTAATTGTTGATTGATGTTACAGGGATAAAACATTGTTGGTGGACTTTTAACATTGAGAAGATAATAGACGTTATGGTCTATTTGACTCTTCTAATGGATTGCTCGTTCCGCTGCAACTATGGTTGAAAAGTTTTATCATCTACCATATGTTCTAAATCTTTGATTTATTATTGACGAAGACTATTGTGACGAACGAGATTTTGTAATTTAATTTTAATATTTATTGGATTAAATAAATATTTTTGATGATTTAATTATTAGATTAAATAATTAATTGATGAATTTGTGGTAGATTAATTTAATTATATGTGTTATATTTATTAAATTAATGTGGAGAATATTTATTATTCAAAGTATGTATTTATGTGAGCTTATTGAATTAAATAAAATATTTAATAAGCATAAGGTTATTTAATTATATGTGTTATATTTATTAAATTAATGTGGAGAATATTTATTATTCAAAGTATGTATTTATGTGAGCTTATTGAATTATATGAAATATTTAATAAGCATAAGGTTATTTTAATTAATGTAATAATTAATTAGAGATTTAATAATTTGACATAATTAATAAATAAGAAATTAATTATGTGATTATGTGAATTAATGACAAATTATCATATTTTATTTAAAGTAAAGTAAATAAGATAATTGATTTATTATCTAATTGGATGTGACATGATTTAAACTATATTATAAGGGATTAATTAAATTAAATGGGTATAAGTTTTTTAAACCTAACCAAATGAAGCCTTATGGAGAGTTAATAACAGTTAACCCACGATTGGGTTAACTGACCACTTTGCATTCAGTTCTTTTATAAAAGTTATACGTCTTCTTATTTTCTTTATTGTTCTAAGTCTAGCAAAGAAATACAAAGATAAATTGTCAGAGAAATATTTAGAGATTGTGAAGGAGATTGAGAATGAGGAATTGAAAAGCATATAAGCCTACTAATATATACTCTACGCTCTGGGTAATTCCTTTAACCCATTTTTTATTACGTTGTTTATGTTTTTCAATAAAAATGGCTTTTATGTTCTGTAAAAGCTTTGTAGTGGAAAAGGGAGTAACAATTATGTTTTAATTACATGATAAATGTTATCAAATCATATTTGATCATATATATTGCATAAACCATATCATCAATTTCATTAAACATGCCGTATATACTTTCTACAAAATTACAGAGTATAAAATATGGCCATATGGCCTTACGTACCAAATTTGATACGTCAATCATATGTTATATCATAAATTTATACTTGTACATAAATATGCATGTTAAAACGAAGGAATCAAACTCCAAATAAACAGATTTGGTGTTATAATGAACCCTTAATGTTGATTTTCATGTTTTGTATTGAAAACTCTCAAGAAAATCAAGAACAGTAAATTATATGTTTTGATTATGCAAAATTATGTGTTATAACATGTTAAAAACATGCTAGAAGGGTTAAGTAATAGTTATATATGTATTACAGTGTTTGGGCGTGTCTAATTTCATGTTAAAATAGACTAATTGGAAGTCATGGCCATATTCTGTATTCTTCACAGAACGTATAATTTTACTTGTGATTGATTTTTGGCCTAATTTGGCCTTGTTACGTTGAGAATCATAAATCGAAAGTCCGGGTAACCTCATGACCAATCGACGCAAGGCATGCCAAACTAAATTATCCCTTCCTACCCAACAAAATAAATAAATAAAAAATAAATAAAAATAAATATTTAATGAAAATTATATTAAAATATTTATAAAATAAATTAAATATTTTAATTGAGATATTTATGGAATAAAATAAATATTCGATGAAAATTATTATTAAAATATTTGTAAAATAAAGTAAATATTTTAATAGAGATATTTATGGAATAAAATAAATATTTGATGAAATTTATTATGAAATAATTTATTCGAGTGTAATAATAGTAAGAATGAAAATATTCTTATTTAATTACGTAATTAAATTAGAAGGTAATGATTTGTTAAATATAGTGGAGTTTATATTAAATAATTAAGTGAAAATATAACTAATGAATGTCGTGAATATATATGGTATGTGTGTAGGATTTTTGGTGAACTAAGTAGTAATCGTTTAGCACGACGCAATGACGCAGGCAAGTTTCCTAACCCTACTTGTTATCATTATTCAAGTTTATAAATCCAGTTCAGTTTGTTATATTAAAGATTATCTATCATTTCAATACAATACTTGTTCTATTGTATACCTCTTGAGATTGTTATTCAATTTAAATATCATTTATTGTTAAACCTTATTAGACTAGTGAACCCTTATTTGATTCGACTAGTCCATAGTTGATGAACGTTCTAAATTTCAGAACTCTTATTGATTTATCCAAACCAAACTTCCTTTGGTATGGACTTTAATGTCAAACTGAGATGAACAACCCTGTATAGGGATTACATATGCATTAACGTTAAGATATTGTGAACGGTATGGTACTAAGGGCTGATCCCCCTAAGTACGAGTAGAAGAGTCCATAGTCTTATGACTGTTAAAGGTTTTAAGTATAACTCTTGATAACCTAGGACATAGTTCAAGGTCTTATGACCCTCAGAAATCTTTTGAAATCTTGTTATTCATTCTTGATTCAAAAGTTGAGCTTTTATTTCAGAAGTCTTTGATTCACTCACATGTTATTATATATTGTTATTTTATTTTTATACTTGTGGGCATTCATGCTCATTCTTGCGTAATACTAACATTGAAGTTTAAGAACGAAAGGTACGATGAGCCTTCTACTAGCAAAGGCAATGGCAAAGCTAATAAGTGATGAAGAATTGTTATTTAAATATTAGAATGTTATTATCAAGACTTGATGTTGTTTAAGACTTATTATTTGTTTATGTTTTCACACAGATGTTTAATGTTAGTTTGACCTGGGATTGTATTTATTATTCAGATGTTGTAACCCCATAAGGGAAGGATTTATTTCTATCTATTGCATGGTTTGCATTTATTATGGGTAGATAGATAAATGATATTTGTACAGTGAACACCAAATCCCGTGGAATTTAAGTACATGGATTTGGGGGTGTCATAGGTTGGTATCAAAGCTGTAGGTTATGAACCTTAGGTGGGGGAACAACCTTAGGTAGTAACCTTATAGAAAGAACATAATGAGGGAAAACTCTTATCGAGTTCTAAGAAATGAATTTCTTTAATTCATTGAAGATAATAAAAGACTTTATGTGATTATGTGTTAATTATGTGCTCACTAGTACGACTTAGTAAGTAAAACTTGAAATTATGTTGTCAGGATGTCGGATGTTGGAGAAGCTAGTCGAGCTGGGGAGGAGGAACCCCGAGTACCTACTGAGGAGGAGCCTCGAGACATTCATGTTGTCAGGGAGCAGTTGGTATAGAGAGAGCCATCTCCATTGATCACCGTTGTTAGTCACGAGCATGAGCCGGAGACTGATCTAGAGGAGGATCCTGAAGAGGAGGAGGAAGAAGAGGAGTTCCCACCGCACTCCATTGATGCTAAGATGTACGACGAGTTATATGATCGTAACGTAGAGTTATGTGACACTGTCCAGGATCTGACTGAGCGGGCGATTATTCAATAGATTACCTCGAGCAGAAGGAGAGGGAGATTGAGACTCTTCACACACGACTAGGAAATGTAGAATGGGATTTGGTCCACGAGAAGGGTCAAACCGAGGATAAGACCGAGGAGATAGAGAAGTTGAAGAAGGAACTGAAGGAAAGCTCGGAAAGGCTGATCATAGCAGAGGAGGGCTGGGTAAGAGAGTCACGTCGTGCTGATCTTGTGAAAGAGGATGGTCGTGCAAAGAAGGCTAAGCTTGGGGAGATGTACTCTACACTTAATAAGGCAATGGATGAGGCCCAGGATCGAGTTTTGAGGTACCCAATCCAGTTCGAAGGGCTACCATCGTACATGCTGGACCACATGACAATGTCTCGCATCATGGAAGAGGAGCGTAGCAAGGCTATTCAGCTCCTTAACAGGCAGTGATAAAAATTATTTAATTATGTGAAAAACTTATCTGGTATTTATATGTAAATTTCGATGTGTTTATGAATGACAGAATATTTTAATATTTTAAATCCTGTAGATTCTTTATCTCGGAATAGATGATGTAAATAGCAGTGATGCTATCGTTTGATGTTAAAACTTTTGATTATATTACATATATCAAGTTGTTTGAGATAATGTGTTAAATAATTATATTAAATTGTTGAGTTAAGTCTTAACTATTTAGAGAATTTAATAGAGATTTAATAAGCATATATTTTAACAGAAATATGCCGCCAAGAAGAAGACAACAACGTCTACCAGCACAAGAAGGATCTACAAATAACAACAATAACACCAATGCTAATCATGTTCAGCAATTGGTTAACTTACTAGCTGGAGCAATGAATAATCAACCTCAAGCTCCACCAAATACTACGTTTAAGGATTTCAAGGCGGTGGGACCGCCAGAGTTTAAAGGTTCCATGAACCCGATTGAGGCTCAATCGTGGGTTATGGAAATGGAAAAGGTTTTCGATGTTGCTAGAGTTAGAGAAGACCAGAAGACCGCTTTCGCAACGTTTATGCTGAAGTCTGAAGCCAGTTACTGGTGGCAAGAAAACAAGATCCGTGGAGGTGAAGGCGTGATTACTTGGGAGAGATTCAAAGAGATGTTTTTCGAGATATATTTCCCGACCAGCTCGCAGAACCAAATGGAGGTTCAGTTTCTGGAGTTGAAGCAGGGAAATATGACCGTACCAAATTATGCGGCTAGATTCAACGAGTTGGAGAGGTTTGCCTCGTATCAAGTACACACGGATGAGAGAAAAGAAAGAAGGTTTGAACAAGGACTGAAGCCCTGGGTATATAGCAAAGTATCAATGTTTCAGCTAAACACTTTTGTTGGAGTACTGGAAAAGGCCATCCTCGCTGAAGGTGGAAGAGATGCGATGACCAAGTACAATCAGGATCAGAAGAAGAAGAATACTAAAAGTGAAGGAAATAACAAGGCTAGTGGAAGTGGCACAGAGGTGATAATTTTAACGATAAGAAGAGGTGGAATGACAACTCATCATCGGGGAATCAGCAAAGAGGTCAGAAGAAGAGGATTGAAGCATGTCCGACCTGCAGGAAAGCTCATCTAGGGGTTTGTATGAAGGGAAAGCAGGTGTGCTAAAATTGTGGCCAGGAGGGCCACATAGCACCTAACTGTCATAACCCAAAGAAGGGTGTCTGCTTCACTTGTGGTTCAAAGGATCATCTGGCAAGAGACTATCCTAAGAAGGAATCTGGAGGGATAGGATCATAAGGAAACTGGGGAAACAACAATTGGAGCACCTTGACTATCACAAGACCAACCATAACTAACCGAATCAATCGCCGCGGAACATTCAACATATGACAGTGCAAGGGATGCGATTCACCTCGTGATGTGGTGTCAAGTATCATTCCGATTAATAAAATTAATGCTTATGTATTATTTGATTCAGGTGCTACTTGTTCCTTTATATCCGATGACTTTGCTAAGAACTTAGATTTGCCTAAGGATGAGTTGGATTACCCCATGAACATAGAAATTGCGAATAGAGAAATAATCCTCAAGTAAATACGTATATAAGAACTGTAGAGTGGATATTAAGGGTAATATCATGAATGTAGATCTTATCCCTATTCGACTTGGGGAATTTGACGTTATCTTGGGAATGGACTGGTTATTCAATTACGGGGCTATAATTGATTGCCAGAAGAAGCGTATTAACCTCATGACTCCATCAAAGGTTATGTTTTATGGTAGCAAGTCGCCTAGACAAGCGAGTTGTCTGACGATGATGAAGGCTAAGAAGTTGTTAAGACAAGACTGTGTAGGATATCTAGCTTACATAGTCAACAGTCGTAAAAGAGAATTCGAAAGTAGAGGAGATACCAGTAGTGAGGGACTTCGTAGACGTATTTCCAGACAATTTTCCAGGACTTTCGCCAGATAGAGAGGTCAATTTCGTGATCGATTTGGCTCCAGGAACTGCTCCAATATCGAAGGCATCATACCGAATGGCACCAGTAGAAATGAAAGAATTGATGGTACAACTACAAGAATTACTGGACAAGAAGTACATTCAACCGAGCGTATCGCCGTGGGGAGCGTCGGTGTTGTTTGTGAAAAAGAAGGACGGAACGATGCAACTCTGCATTGATTACAGAGAACTGAATAAGGTCACGATTAAGAATATATATCCATTACCGAGGATTGACAACCTGTTTGATCAATTGAAGGGAGCGAGATACTTTTCCAAGATAGACTTGAGGAGTTGTTATCATCAACTGAAGGTGAGGCCAGAGGATGTACCGAAGACAGCGTTCAGAACACGATATGGTCACTACAAATTTTTGGTAATGTCGTTTGGTCTAACGAATGCTCCTGCAGCATTTATGGGACTAATGAATGGTGTGTTCAAGCCGTTTTTGGACAAATTCGTAGTGGTATTAATAGACGACATTTTGGTTTATTCGAAAACCAAGGAAGAACATGAAGAGCATTTGAGATTAACGTTGGAAGTATTGAGAAGGGAGAAGTTGTCTGCCAAGTTTTTGAAATGCGAATTTTGGATCGAGCGGGTACAATTTCTTGGGCACGTGATCGATAAAAATGGAATTTCGGTAGATCCATCCAAAGTTAAAGCCGTGATTAACTGGGATCAGCCGAGGACGCCGTCAGAAGTACGAAGTTTTCTTGGATTAGCAGGATATTACAGAAGATTCATTCAAGACTTTTCTAATATCGCAACTTCGTTAACGAATTTGACTCGAAAAGCTGTGAAATTTGTTTGGACGGAGAAGTGTGAGGAAAGCTTTCAAGAAAGAAGATGTTGAGTACGGCACCTATGTTATCTCTTCCGGATGATACAAGAAATTTTGTTGTTTTTGGTGATGCGTCACATAAAGGACTTGGTTGTGTGCTTATGCAAAACGACAGAGTCATTGCGTATGCGTCACGACAATTGAAGGATTATGAGAAGGGGTATCCGACCCACGACTTGGAGTAAGCTGAAGTAGTTTTTTCTTTGAAAATCTGGAGGCACTATCTCTACGGGGAGAAGTGTGAAATATATACAGACCACAAGAGTCTGAAATATATTTTTACACATAAGGACTTGAATATCGTCGAAAAAGAAGGTGGTTGGAATTAATTAAGGACTATGATTGTGAGATTTTATACCATCCGGGTAAGGCAAATGTGGTTGCCGATGCCTTAAGTAGAAAGGGTCGTGAGAAATTGATGATGTTAACTGCTCAAGAGGAGCTAATTTCAGAAATGGAGAAACTGGAGTTGGAAGTGAAGTATCCTATGGAAATTGATGAGAAGCTATTCTAGATGCAATCCGGTACAACCCTATTAGATAAAGTTAAGGAGGTTCAACTTCAGGACGAAGAATGTAAAAAGGTGAAAAAGAAGATATCCGAAGGAACCAAACTAAGATTTAAGATGGATAAGGAAGGAATACTGAGATTTGAGAGGATAGTTTGGGTACCACCAGTAACAGAGATTAAGGAAGACATTTTGAGCGAGGCTCATAGCTCACAATATTCGATTCACCCCGATAGTACCAAGATGTACCAAGATCTTCGACAACATTTCTGGTGGCCTAATCTAAAATGAGATGTTGCAGTGTGTTGCCAAGTGTCTGCTCTGTCAGAAAGTGAAAGCAGAACATCAGAGGCCGAGTGGGTTACTACAACCGTTGGAGATCCCAGAATGGAAATGAGAACATATTACAATGGACTTCATGGTTGGCCTTCCGACAACTTAGAAAGGCTATGACGCAGTATGGGTTATCGTTGATCGACTGACGAAATCCGCACACTTCCTTCCGATCAAAATCAGATTCAACTTAGGTCAGTTGGCAAAGTTATATGTGAAAGAGATTGTTTCGAGGCACGGAGTGCCGGTGTCAGTTGTTTTCGATAGGGATTCGCGCTTTACATCGAACTTCTGGAAACGTCTACAGGAATGCATGGGTACGCAATTGCGAATGAGTACAACATATCACCCTCAAACAGATGGACAGAGAGAAAGAACGATTCAAACATTAGAAGATATGCTAAGAGCCTGTGTGATGGACTTTAAAGGAAATTGGGATGATCACCTACCGCTAGTAGAGTTCGGCTACAACAACAGTTACCACGCTAGTATTGGCATGCCGCCTTATAAAGTGTTATAAGGCAAAAAGTGCAGAACTTTACTTTACTGGGATGAAGTTCGCGAAAGACAATTGCTAGGCCCAGAATTGGTACAGCAGACAACAGAAATAGTCAAAGTGATCCGAACATGACTGGTAGCAGCTCAAGATAGACAGAAGAAATACGATGATCCACACTATAAAAATGTTGAGTTTAAATCGGGTAGTTATGTTTTCTTGAAGGTCTCTCCCTGGAAGGGAAAGATCAGGTTCGGAAAGAAAGGGAAATTAAGCCCAAGATTCATTAGACCCTTTGAAGTACTGCGAAGAATCGGAGAAGTTGCGTATGAGGTAGCCTTACCTCCAGCACTCGAGAATGTCCACAACGTCTTCCATGTCTCTGTATTACGACCCTACAAACCCGATTACAAGCATGTAATTGAATATGAACCCCTACATTTTGAAAAGGACTTAACTTACGAAGAAATTCCTATTCAAATTGTCGACAAAAAAGAACAAGTTCTCAGAAATAAAGTAATACCTTCTGTTAAGGTAATTTGGAGTAACCACAACGCTGAAGAAGCAACGTGGGAACTTGAAGAGAATATGATGAAGAATTACCCTCATTTATTTACTTAAAATATGTGTAAGTGATTCTGGGGACAGAATCTTTGTAAGGGGGCGGGGAGAATGTAACGGGTCGAATTTATTGAGTTGTGATTCTGGGGACAGAATCCTTTTAAGGGAGGAAAGATGTGACGAACGATATTTTGTAATTTAATTTTAATATTTATTGGATTAAATAAATATTTTCGATGATTTAATTATTAGATTAAATAATTAATTGATGAACCTGTGGTAGATTAATTTAAGTATATGTGTTATATTTATTAAATTAATGTGGAAAATATTTATTATTCAAAGTATGTATTTATGTGAGCTTATTGAATTAAATTAAATATTTAATAAGCATAAGGTTATTTAATTATATGTGTTATATTTATTAAATTAATGTGGAGAATATTTATTATTCAAAGTATGTATTTATTTGAGCTTATTGAATTATATGAAATATTTAATAAGCATAAGGTTATTTTAATTAATGTAATAATTAATTAGAGATTTAATAATTTGACATAATTAATAAATAAGAAATTAATTATGTGATTATGTGAATTAATGATAAATTATCATATTTTATTTAAAGTAAAGTAAATAAGATAATTGATTTATTATCTAATTGGATGTGACATGATTTAAACTATATTATAAGGGATTAATTAAATTAAATGGGTATAAGTTTTTTAAATGTAACCAAACAAAGCCTTATAGGGAGTTAATAACAGTTAATTCATGATTGGGTTAACTGACCACTTTGCGTTCAGTTCTTTTATAAAAGTTATACGTCTTCTTATTTTCTTTATTGTTCTAAGTCTAGCAAAGAAATACAAAGATAAATTGTCAAAGAAATATTTAGAGATTGTGAAGGAGATTGAGAGTGAGGAATTGAAAAGCATCTAAGCCTCCTAATCTATACTCTACGCTCTGGGTAATTCCTTTAACCCAATTTTTATTATATTGTTCAAGTTTTTCAATAAAAATGGCTTTTATGTTCTGTAAAAGCATTGTAGTGGAAAAGGGAGTAACAATTATGTGTTGATTACATGATAAATGTTATCAAACCGTATTTGATTATATATATTGCATAAACCATTTCATCAGTTTCATAAAACATGTCGTATATACTTTCTACAAAATTACAGAGTATAAAATATGGCCATATGGCCTTACGTACCAAATTTAATACGTCAATCATATGTTATATCATAAATTTATACTTGTACATAATTATGCATGTTAAAACGAAGGAATCAAACTCCAAATAAACAGATTTGGTGTTATAATGAACCCTTAATGTTGATTTTCATGTTTTGTATTGAAAACTCTCAAGAAAATCAAGAACAGTAAATTATATATTTTGATTATGCAAAATTATGTGTTATAACATGTTAAAAGCATGCTAGAAGGGTTAAGTAATAGTTATATATGTATTACAGTGTTTGGGTATGTCTAATTTCGTGTAAAAATAGACTAATTGGAAGTCATGGCCATATTCTGTGTTCTTCATAGAACGTATAATTTTACTTGTGATTGATTTTTGGCCTAATTTGGCCTTGTTATGTTGAACTGCAGAAATTGAGTCTGGTAACCTTTCCCCTAGCCATGCTACTAAACTAAATTACCATTTCAAATGAACAAAATAAATAAAAAATAATAATAAATAAATAAATAATATTTAATGAAAATTATTATTAAATATTTATAAAATAAATTAAATATTTTAATTGAGATATTTATGGAATAAAATAAATATTCGATGAAAATTATTATTAAAATATTTATAAAATAAAGTAAATATTTTAATAGAGATATTTATGGAATAAAATAAATATTTGATGGAAATTATTATGAAATAATTTATTCGAGTGTAATAATAGTAAGCGAATGAAAATATTCTAATTTAATTAAGTAATTAAATTAGAAGGGTAATGATTTGTTAAATAAAGTGGAGTTTATATTAAATAATTAAGTGAAAATATAACTAATGAATGTCGTGAATACATATGGTATGTGTGTAGGATTTGTGGTGAATGAAAGTAGTAATCGTTTAGCCTACGCACGAGGCAAGTTTCCTAACCCTACTTGTTATCATTATTCAAGTTTATAAATCGAGTTCAGTTTGTTATATTAAAGATTATCTATCTTTTCAATACAATACTTGTTCTATTGTATACCTCTTGAGATTGTTATTCAATTTAAATATCATTTATTGTTGAATCTTATTAGACTAGTGAACCCTTATTTGATTCGACTAGTCCATAGTTGATGAACGTTCTAAATTTCAGAACTCTTATTGATTTATCCAAACCAAACTTCCTTTGGTATAGACTTTAATGTCAAACTGAGATGAACAACCCTGTATAGGGATTACATATGCGTTAGCGTTAAGATATTGTGCACAGTATGGTACTAAAGGCTGATCCCCCTAAGTACGAGTAGAAGAGTCCATAGTCTTATGGTTGTTAAAGGTTTCAAGTATAACCCTTGATAACCTAGGACATAGTTCAAGGTCTTATGACCCTCAGAAATCTTTTGAACTCTTGTTATTCATTCTTGATTCAAAAGTTGAGCTTTTATTTCAGAAGTCTTTGATTCACTCGCATGTTATTATATATTGTTATTTCACTTTTATACTTGTGGGCATTCATGCTCACTCTTGCGTAATAATAACATTGCAGTTAAGAACGAAAGGTACGATGAGCCTTCTACTAGCAAAGGCATGGGCAAAGCTAATAAGTGATGAAGACTTATTATTTAAATTTTAGAATGTTATTGTCAAGACTTGATGTTGTTTATGACTTATTATTTGTTTATGTTTCCACACAGATGTTTAAGGTTAGTTTGACCTGGGATTGTATTTATTATTCAGATGTTGTAACCCCATAAGGAAAGGATTTATTTCTATCTATTGCATGGTTTGCATTTATTATGGGTAGATAGATAAATGATATTTGTACAGTGAACACCAAATCCCGTGGAATTTAAGTACCCGAATTTGGGGGTGTCACAACTATTGATAATTTAATTATTTTTAGTCATGATATTCTTTATTGGGCTAGTTGTCACGGTGGTCTCTAGCTGAGAAGGTTCTCCCTAAACAATATGGAAATAATTTTATTGAGAACTTTTGTGACAACCCGAGAATTTAGGAACTTTTTAAAATTTTAATTAATTGATTTAAGGTTCAATATTTTTGAGAAGGAATTTTGAGGATTTAAAAATTTTGTGAAGGATTTTAATAATTTATGAGTATATAAATTATTTTATGATTTATGAAGGACGTATATGTAGACGTAATATGGTAAATATATTAAATTTTATTTGCTATAAGTAAATAAATTTATTTATAAGGTGAGAAAAAATCTATTAATTATTTTCTATATGTGACGTGTGCATGTTTAGTGTAATTGGTAATTGGGAGTTAGTGAATATATATTATATATATGTTTATTATGTGGGGAAAATAAAATTATTGGGAACAATTTATGTAATAAAGAAAAAAGCAGAGGCGTTAAGCATATAATATTTATATATACTTTACCCAAGAGTATTAGAATAAATTCTTATATGCAATTAATTTAATAAAGAAAAGATATTATATTTATCGCACTATCTTAAGGAAGTAAATAAATTCTTAATTGAATTTATGTTAATGCTGGTAAGGATATTATATTAATATATATTGGATATTAAAATAATTGTATTTGCATAAGAAATTATGTGTGGCATATTTATTTTACAATTATAAAATAAATATGTAATTTAAGTATGTTATGTTATGTTTTATATAATTTATATATCAAAGATGAGTTATATAAAATTATATTATTCCAAGAGGGTAAAATAAATTAAGGAGATTTATGCAGTAACTTATTTGATTAAATTAAGTTACTAATTTTGGGTAATTAAATTACTTAACAAAAATATTAAAAGAATAATTAAATTAATTTTTTAAAGTTCAAAACAAGTGGACTAGAAACCCTAATTAAATATATAGGGTTAAGTAAACTAAAAGTATTGTACCATGTTAATTCTTATGACCCAAATATTTTAATTAAAAAGCCCAAACTATTTAAATGGGAGCCCAAACTTTGGCCCAAGTTGAATTGGATATTCTAGAAGTTTAAATAAGCAAATTGGACACTTAAATAAAAATCAAAAATTTGGGCTAAAAGGAGGGATGACACCCGGGTAAGAAGAGGGAGTTTTTGAGCATGTGTTAGATATATATATTTTTTCTCTTCACCAACTCACTAGCCAAGTGTCTTTTAAACATTAGCTTCAAATAATTTGGTTAGATATGCAAGCAACTAAGAGAAAAGAGAGTGAGAGAAAGAAAGAAATAGAAAGGAGAGAAAGAGAATGGGTGGTCGGTCAAGATAGAAGGAAAGAAGGAAGGAGAAAAAAAAAATCCCATGCCATCCAAGAAAACTACTTTGTGGAAGAAGAAGGGAAGCCAAGGAACTAAGTATAAAATTCTAAGAACCCTTACCTAGTTTATTCTCTTTATTTGATTTGATTTGATTTGATGAAATAATCAAGTTATGTTCTTCAACTTAAAAACTTTTGATCTACATGTTTTAGTGTTTGTTATGTGTAGATCCAAACATTTTGTGTGTTAAAAGTTGGATCATAGAAAAGAAAAGTAAAATAGTTTTTGAAACTTAGAAGAAAAAAAACTAAGAAACACTAGTGGACTGCTGCCACAAAAAGGAAATTTCGGGATTAGTTAGATGTTCCAGAAAAATCTGGGCTTTTGGTATGTTGTAGTACACTGAATAAGATTTCCATAGACTCCAAAACGGACAAAATCTTACTTCAGAGGAAAGAGTTATGTCATTTTAAAGTAGCCAAGTCAAAACTGGAAAATTCATTTTGGTTCAGTCCCTTTGCACGAATTTTTGGGATGATACGTTCGGAATCTGGAAAGACGTCAGTAGGGAAGAGTTGTACTACCGGAAGTTAACTTCACGTGAGTTCAAGAGTCGCTCAAAAATGTTTTGAAACAAAAAAGTTATGACTGTTTTAGTGACAGAGGATAAATTTGGGAAAAAGATGAAAATTATTGCGAGTGGACATTTTTGGGGCCTGTTTTAGACTGTCTAAGAAGTCCGAAATTACTGGGTTATATTTTTTAAAAATAATTTGGTATACCATGTATAACATATCCAAAGTTGGGAATTTTCTGATAAACGAGCAAGGCGTGAGAAAATCGCGGAGTAGCTATATTGATAAGCGCGCGCAGCGGCAAAGAAGAAGAGTGCCAGTCAATACAAGACGTCAGCTTGCAAATGACGGCCATACCGCTATCTTTGTGTTCGACGTCCTTTTCGCAGCAGACTTTGCTTTGATTAGTTTCCGTGATCCATTTTCGCGGTATAAAATTTTTCTAAAATACTATGCCATGAGGTCTATAATACGCTCGAATTTTCGTTATTATATGACTCATGATTTGAGAATTAAAAATGGGCGAACAGGCATGTCAGAACTAAAATTTGAGCAAACGCCGAGCGTCGGTGCGTCGAGCGACTTTGACGTTCGTTGTTCCGAATCGCGTTCCGGCAAAATAATAAGTCATAATAAATCTAATAAAGTCCTACGGGGCAAGATTTGACTATAAGTGATATTTTATGCGGAGAAACTTCTTTTCGGACATAAATAAAGCAATAAAAATATGTAATAAATATAAATTACATACTTGAGCGAAATAAAAACTACAATTGCCTATAAAATTATTTTATGGTGCAACGAAGAACATAAAACCTTTTAAAAATTGTATTAATCATAAAAATGATATTTTGAGGTTTTCGGTGCTTAAAATGTAGTTTTTGAGTTGAGATTTACGTAATGGAATACATATATATTTAATATATAAAGCAAAAAATATAAATATTTGTAAAACAAAAAAAATAAAGCGAATACACTAGTAGAATAAAATATGATATATGACAAAACGATATGTGTTGACTCATGAATGGACAAAATAATATAAAAATTATTTAAATTATAGAAATAATATAGTAAATTGAGTTTTAGTATAAAAGCTATGTATTAGTTGCTTAAACCTCAAATTTGCAAGTAAAGGTAAAAGATATTTACGAAAAGGAATATAAATTATTTAAGCTTCGAGGTGTAAAATATTTATATCTTAAAATGTGTGAGACCTTTATTATTTATGAAACAAGTAAAATATTATTACATTATTAATAATATTAGATAATGAATAAAAATACTATTAAATGATAATAATTATTTAAACATTATTACGAGCTTATGAAAATTATTTGAGATAATTGTTAAGTCTTAGGCAGAGTTTAATTGAACATAGACTCGATAAAAGTCCGACTAGGATGCCAAATTTGTGTCGGGTTTAACACAGACTATAATAGTTTGACTTGATACCGAGTCTTATATGCGTTATAGACTGATAGGGTTATGTGTTATGTGTTTAGGTTATTTTATGTATATTTATATATATAATAGTATTATATTGTGATGATATTATTCTAATATTGGAGATCTATATTACTAATATTAGGTCTTCGGATAAAGCGTTATAAATTGCGTAGCAGTAATCAACGGTTCAGGCAAATTTTTACTTAACTCTACTCAGAGTTTTTTCATTTAGATATGCTTATGGATAATCATTGCTGATTGCCATTGTAGAATTGTACTCTGTACATATTGCATGTATAAGTCAGGTATGAAAGGCTGATCACCTTCATTACCCTTCGGTCCAGATATATTTATTCATGTTATATACTTGTTCAGTCAAAAGTTTGTTCGTGCTAGTTCGCAATTATATTGTTAAATTATAGTCAGCTTATTATTCAAATCCTTTCAATCTTGATATATCGTTAAATTATTGAACTTAAACTTGATGGGCAATCTTATGCTCACCCTTGCTATATCATGATAAAACATTGCAGATTAAGACGAATACGTCGGATACAAGGAAAGGTTAAAGACAGTTCTAGCTTAAAGTTAATGTGTGCGATTAGATTTGTATAAGTATTGTATATCAATGTTATTGTAAGTTAAATAAGTTATGTATTGTGTATAAGTTAAGGTTACTCGACCTTGGGGAAAAGTGTGTAAGTTTAATGTATAAATAATTTATGTTTATATCTTCCGCAAATATAGTAATAGTGATAGAATTTGATTGAACCGAATCTGCGGTGTTTCGGGACCCAGATTCGGGGCCCTCACAGTTGGTATCAAAGCTGTAGGTTATGAACCTTATGTGACGCCCCCAAAATAGGCATACATCACCTATTTTGAGTCGCCAAATACATTGTTCAAAATTCAAATACAACTTAATTATACAACAGTCGTGTAAAATACGACTAAACATATGCTGTGAGTTTTAATACAAATATTGTCATCTAGATAATATACAAACTCAATGGGGTCCTCATTACATTTATTATCATATTATTTCATAGAATAGTGAGGACTACTAATGCTATTATCTAGACCATCACTCTTGTTCTCCCAGACTAGTCCCCTCGCTACGTTATCATTTCTTGAAGAGAACAATGAAAGCAAAAGGGTGAGCTCAACTAGCCCAGTAAGAAATATTATGACTAAGATAATGTAGAATAAATTATCATTAGCCTTCAACAGTGTTAAACTGATAAAATATAACAAACATCAAGTTTAACTGCTGCGGAACAAGCAATCCATTAGAAGAGTCAGGTAGAGAATAAAATCAACTATCTTCTATGATTTAAAAGGTTTTTTATGACTTTTATCGCTGAGACTCAGGTTTTTTATGACTTTTATCCCTGCACTACGACCAAGGATATTCATTAGTATCACAACCACAAATTATCCATGCACCACAGCCAAGGATATTCGTGTATTCATCAACGGTTATGATCATGCCAACAACTATCCATCAATGCACTACGGGTCAATGAAGACTTTTTCCACATCATTTGTAACATTACGGTCATGATTACACCGAATAATCCCTGGTCATAAGCATACGAAGTTCATCTATGCACTACAGGCCACAGATGACTTTCAACATAATATAAACATGAGGATGATGACAATGATATAAGAATTCAATAAAACAAGTTCAAGAATTAATTTATCTAGGAACTAATAATGTCCAAATTGTCAAAATGATACTTCTTTGTAGAGTAACACTCAAGAATGCTCAGAAGAATATTTCCATGAAAAGATACTGGATGAAGCGCAAATATCAAGGATATTCCACTAATTTCATGGAGTATAGAAGTCAAAACTTTAACCAATTGAGTATAATAAAGAATGGAATAACAAAAGAAATCACCAGGCATGTGATAGAACATAATAATAAATAATAGAACCAAGTCATGCGTAAACGCACCGACAAGATATTCTAACAGAATAATAAATAATGGAACCAGGTCATGCGTAAATGCACCGACAGGATATTCTAACAGAATAATAAATAATGGAACCAGTCATGCCAGAATGCAAGCAATTCTAACAGAATAATAAATAATGGAACCAGGTCATGCGTAAACGCACAGACAGGATGTTCCAACAGAATAATAAATAATGGAATAACAAAAGAATTTCACCAAGTATAGGGTATCCCGCGTATACAGGTTATTCCAACAGAATAATAAAGAAGGGAATAACAAAAGAATTTCACCAATAAGAAAGAAGGAATACCCCTAACGAGTACAACAAATAATATCCCTTACCGTAAGAGTATTTTGACTGGTAGCGCGAGGATATACTCAAAGAAAACTTGCACTATGCTCAAAGTTTTCTTAAACTCTAAAGAAATACGCTCAAGATTATAGAAGAAGATCTCTCTTTATAGTTTCTCTCTCTAGAGTTTCAGTGAATTCGTAAGATATAATGAAGGAATGAGCTTCTATTTATAGAAGAATGGACTGCATAGTAACTAATTCATGAACGATCCAGATTGATTTACTTTAAACGGACGGTCCAGATTAGTTTACAATAAAATATAATATATTATATTTATAATCTAATAAAACGAATAACTTTATAAAAGTATTCTATTTTATATAAAAATATTTTACTATGCAAACACTATGCAGTCACTATGCGAACACTATGCATAATAAAATATAATATATTTTAATTATTGTCTAATAAAACAGATTACTTTATAAAAGTATTCTATTTTATATAAAAAGATTTTACTATTAGTCTAATAAAATGAATAACTTTATAAAAGTATTCTATTTTATATAAAAAGGTTTTCTGTTTTATTACATTAATAATACTAATAAAACAAAACTCATCATCATTATTATAATTCACAATATTAATCGACCAGGTCATTCTCAGGAAAGAGGGGGCTTTCCAATAAGGATTTCTCCCCATTGGCGCGCAATTAGGTGACTAAACCTCTCCTTGACAGAACTTCTAAACATCGTTAATATTGCAAATAATAATATTAATAACTTTGTCATCTCAATTATTGATTATAAAATATTGACAATAATTGAATCAAATAACGTGAGATACTATGCAAAGAATTATCGTAATAATAATTGAACAAAACCGAGTGACTTCTCACGTAAGCATCAATAATCAATACTGTGTAGCTCTTTGTGCAACTACGCATATTATCGTACTTTTAACACCGGTGTTTCAACAGATTAACTGTAAAACTTCCACCGTTAATTTTATAAAGTATTTTTGTCGTTTTCTCAATCCGATAATAATTCTATTATGGGGTCCACTAATGATTGTCTTGTTATGCGAATATTCCTCGTTAAAACGAATATTCCCCAACCAATCGAATATTATATAACAACTTGCGTACTTTGCAAAATTTATAAATATTACCCACAACTATAACATTATATCAAATTTATTCCATAATATTCAAAAATGATATTTATAGAAAATTCATCTTTATTCATAAAAGTTGGGGTCTTATAACATCCCCTTCTTATGAAATTTTTCCCTCGAATTTAGGGTACATACCTGGTATGTCGAAGAGGTAAGGATACCTTGATTTCATTTCAGATTCTAACTCCCAAATCATTTCCTCAACATCGTGGTTTCTCCATAAAACTTTGACTTGAGGCATAACCTTGGAGCGTAAAATATGTTCCTTCTTGTCCAAGATTTGAACAGGAACCTCTTCATATATCAAATCTTCTGCTATTTCATCCAGTTCAAACTCAATAATGTGGTTCGGGTCTTCCACATATTTACGTAACATGGATATGTGAAAAATGTTATGAACACGAGACATACTTGGCGGTAAATCGAGTCTATAGGCCACACTTCCTACTCGATCGAGGATTAAAAATGTGTCGATGAATCGAGGATTGAGCTTTCCTCTCTTTCCAAATCTCGTAACTCCTTTCCATGGAGCAACACGTAACAACACATGATCTCCTATATCGAATTCCACGTCTTTCGATGAAGATCAACATAACTCTTTTGTCGATCTTGTGAGGTTTTTATACGTTGTCGGATCGTTTGAATCTTTTTCGTAGTCATACGCATTTCAACTCCGGCTCAACAACGTTGCTTCACCCAACTCATCCCAAAGATAATTTGAGAACGACACTTTCTTCCACAAACGCCTCAAATGGAGCCATGCCAATACTTGCTTGATAATCTGTTGTTGTAGGAAAACTCCAAAGAATGGTAAGAACTTATCCCAACTTCCTTGAAGTCAAGGACACAGTCTTAATAAATCTTCAAGAGTTTGAATAGTCCTCTCCGATTTGCCTGGCCTCCGTCTCGAGGATGATATCTTGAGCTTAATTATAAATCTGTGCCATAGCTTTCTCTGCAAACTAACCCAAAATCGTGAAGTGAATCTTGGGTCTCGATCGTAAACTATGGATACCGCATACCATGCATCTTACAATCTCGTTTATGTACATACGAGCAAGACGTTCAAGTGTATAAGTTTCTCGTATTGGTAAGAAATGAGCAGACTTGGTCAATTTATCAACAATGACCCAAATCGCATCTATACCTTGAGAAACTTTAGGAAGTCCGGAAACGAAATCCATGGTAATGTGCTCCCACTTCCATTCTGGAATTTCAAGTGGTTGCAATGGACCTTTTGGTACTTGATGCTCCGCTTTAACTCGTTGACAAGTTAGACACCTTGACATAAACAACGCTATCTCTTTCTTCATATTGCTCCACCAAAATGTATGACGAATATCATGATACATTTTGGTACTCCCAGGATTTATTGCAAACGGTGTGTTGTGCGCCTCCATCACGATTTTAGACTTTAAATCAAGGTCGTTAGGAACACAAAGTCTGGAGTTGACTCGAAGTATTCCTTCTTCATCGATTCTTGCTTCCGGCATAGCACCTTCTTGCACTTTCTTCCTCATACGCATCAGCTCTAGGTTTGTAGCTTGAGCAGCTTTAACTTTATCAATTAAAGTCGGTTCTACTCTTATATTCGCCATCATCACATGGGTCCCTGGAGTCTTTAACTCTATCTCCATCCTTTGCAAGTCACACAAAATGGGCCTTTGTGTTGACAATATCACACTCGTTCTTGCATATGATCTTCTACTCAATGCGTCAGCTACCACGTTCGCTTTTCGAGGATGGTATTGAATGGTATGATCATAATCTTTCAATAGTTCAAGCCAACGTCATTGTCGCATGTTGAGTTCCTTTTGAGTGAAGAAATATTTGAGGCTTTTATGATCCGTAAAGAGACCTTCTCCCCATACTAGTAATGTCTCCAAATTTTAAATGTGAAGACAACAGCTGCTAACTCTAGGTCATGAGTAGGATAATTCCTCTTATATTCTTTGAGTTGTCTTGAGGCATAGGCTATGACTTTCCCATGTTACATGAGAACACATCCCAACCCTTTGCAAGCATCATCAGAGATGACAAATCACTCCGAGCCGATGGTATTGTCGAACAGTCTTTGAAATGAGTCTCCTCTTGAGTTCTTGAAAACTCTTTTCACATTCTTCACTCCAACCGAAATTTGTATCTTTCCGAGTCAGCTGAGTTAATGGAGTAGCTATTCGAGAAAATCCTTCCACGAATCTCCGATAATAACCAGCTAAGCCGAGAAAGCTACGTACTTTAATCACTGATTTAGGTTGCTCCCAGCTTTGAATTGCTTCAATCTTTGTCGGGTCAATAGATATTCCATGACTTGATACTACGTGCCCAAGGAATGCTACTTCCTCAAGCCAGAACTCACATTTCTTTAACTTGGCATAAAGCTTGTATTCAAGAAGCTTTTGGAGTGTCAGCCTCAAGTGTTGCTCATGATCTTCACGGCTTTTGGAATAAATAAGGATGTCATCAATAAAGATGACCACAAAGTGAACCAAATATTCCTTGAATACTCGGTTCATCATATCCATGAAGGCAGCAGGAGCATTAGTCAATTCAAAGGACATGACTAGGAATTCATAATGCTCGTACCGAGCTCTGAAAGCCGTCTTTGGAATGTCATCGGTTCTAATCTTCAATTGGTGATATCTGAAACGAAGATCAATCTTAGAAAAGAATTTGGCTCCTTGCAACTGGTCAAACAGGTCATCAATACGTGGCAATGGGTACCTATTCTTGATGGTGACATGATTCAACTCCCGATAATCAATACAAAGTCGCATACTCCCATCTTTCTTCTTCACGAATAGAACATGAGCACCCCAAAGAGACGTACTAGGACGAATGAAACCAATGTCTAACAATTCTTGCAATTGGGTCTTTAACTCCTGAAGTTCAATAAGAGCCATTCGATATGGGGCTTTAGAAATGGGTTTTGTACCGGGTTCAAGGTCGATACAAAATTCAATTTCACGCTCTGGGGGTAGGCCAGGAAGTTCTTCATGGAATACGTTAGGGAATTTATTAACAATAGAAATATCATTCAAAACTGACGTATTTTTGTTTAGATCCGTGACATAAGCTAAGAAAGCTTGACATCCATTTTTCAATAAACAAATAGCTTTATGGCTCGAGATGACCGTGATTGATTTTAATGGTTTGGTCGCTTGAATTCTCATAATAGGTTGATTACGAATATGAAAGCTAACAACCTTACAAAAATAATCAATTTTAGCATGATGAGTAGTTAACCAATCAATCCCTAGAATCACATCAAATGCAAGTATTTTCAATGAAATAAGATCGACAGGTAATGTGAGGGTACCGATTTGAACCAAACAAGACTTATAAACAGTGGATGTAATGAAAGTTTCTCCCAATGGAGTTTCCATAGATAAGTTAAAGTCTAATTTCTCCGAAGTCAAATTTAATCGTTGAGTGCAAGTAGGAAAAATAAAAGAATGGGTAGAACCATTATCAAATAAAGTATAAACTTCGCTATAGTTTATGATAAGCTTATATGTGATGACCCCATTCGGGTTCCTTACTTCCTGGGAGGTTAAAACAAATGCTCTCCCTTGCACTACTGGCTTTGACTTTTCTGGGACGGCCTTTGGTGCCTCCATCCTAGCTGAATTTGTCTTTGGTGAACGCCAAAATTGGGCTAAGTGACCTTCTCTTCCACAATTATAACATGCTTTGGACGGCATCGCGCAGTTTGGACTGATGTGTCCCTCCCCTCCGCATTTGAAGCATATGATAGGTGGTCGTTCTCCTTCCTTAACAACGGGTGCTGGTGCTGACGTCTTTCCATCATTGTTGAATCTACTCTTCTTGAAATGTCCATTCTTATTGTTTTAGCCCCGATTGCCACCGATGTGGTTAAGACTTCTGGCCTGTTGATTCCCTCCACGCTTGTTGTCACCGCTTCGATGACTGCTCTCACTAGTATTATCATTTTGTCGGCTGCTCTCTTTTGGTTGCGTTGATTCATTATCGCGCTCTACTAACTGAGCCCTATTTACAACATCTGAATACAAACACATTTTATGAGAAATAAGATGTTGACGTATCTCCGGCTTTAAACCTCTTAAAAATATCCGCGTCATTCTCTATTCATTATCCACCAAGTGGGACGCAAACCGAGATAACTCGACAAACTTAGCTTCGTACTGCGACACAGTCATATTATTCTGCTCCAACTTGATGAACTCTACCTCTTTTATGTGACGAATAATTTCGGGAAAGTACTTGTCGTTGAATAGTTCTTGGAACTTCTCCCAAGACATCTTCAGTGCGGCAGGTTGAGTATGCTTTACCGATTCCCACCTGTAATCTACCTCTCATCGCAACATAAAGGCGACAAAGGGAACCTTTTTCTCCTCAGAGCATCCCAAGACATCAAATATCTTGGTGATCTGCTTTATCCATGCTTCCGCCTTAAGTGGTTTTGGCTCTCCAATAAACTCCGGTGGTCCCAGCTCCTTGAACTGTTTAGCGGTGACCGTCCGAGAGTTTCCAGTGTTTCCAACTACATTTTGGACAGGAGTCGTTCTCGCCTACTGTTGCATGAATTGTATAAAGCCTCTAAATATTCCATCATTCATCATTTGGTCAGTGTTGTTGTTTGCATGAGGATTGTCGCCTTCCTGATGCACATTATCCTGATTATTGATATGTGGTGAATAAACGGTCGCCTGTGCTCCATTACTATTCTCAACATTCTCGGATGTCATTTTCAGATACTGCCACAAAACAAAGGTTAATTGACATGTAACATATTATCCCTATATTCTGATCGACCAATTAAATACCAAATAAACTTAGGTAGGTCATACTAGCGAAGGAATTCCCCTCTCTCTCGCCTCCTAGTTCTATTCTCACATTTTAGCCAGGATCATATCCTAAGCTTTGATACCACCGTGTGGCGCCCCAAAATCGGTATACATCACCTATTCTCGAGTCGCCAAATACATGGTACAAAATTAAAATACAACTTAATTATACAACGATTAATGTGTGTAAAATACGACTAAAACATATCTTTGTGAGTTTTAATACAAATATTGTCATCTAGACAATATACAAACTCAATGGGGCCCTCATTACATTTATTATCACACTATTTCATAGAATAGTGAGGACTACTTGTAAGAACCCGAATTTTTAGAAATTATTAAAATAAAAATTTAGTAAATAAAATTCTTAAGACATGAGAAGGGTTCGAATAAGAATATATATGTGTCGTGAGGTATGTGGAATGGTGTTGTATGGGGTAATATAAACTATGCAATAAGTGATTTCTGTGTTTAATAAATATATTATTATTATATATTTTTTATTTATTGAAGATGCGAGTTATTTGAAGTAAAGAAGATGGATAGAAATCTATCTATCGATATTAAAAAATTTATTTGAAATTATTTTATAATAGTAAGTTGGTGACATTAAATATCTGTGATAATCGCCAATTTCTTAAGTATATGTACGAGTAAGTATCAAGTCTAAGGAAGTGCAACCGTACTCTTTAATGATGGATGTATAGGAGCTGGGCTAAACGATTCCTTCAGAGAGCGGAGGTATATACGAATTAGTGACTGATCTAACTCACTGTGAAAAATAGTGTAGATTTAGACGAAAACTAATTTGTTGGTTGTTTGTGAGAAACCACTCAAATATTCTATATTGAATACTATTAAAGACTTCGATGTGTGCTAGGTTTAGACTTGTATATATATACGCTGTTGACGAGAGAAGAAAATCGATATATCTTTAGATAAATATTGGTTAGAGATTTATTGATTAATATTGAGATATGGTTAAATGTCTAGATTAAAGAAATTGTGTTGAGACAATCTATAGAAAGGAAAGAGAAATAATTATAGTATATTTCTACTAAAGGATATTAAAATAAATTCTAGCATTTGATTATTTTAATAAAAAGGGAAATATTATTTTGATATTACCTTATATAGCTTTATACGAGGAAATGTGTGATTAAGTAATGTGGTAAATATATTAAAACATAATTGCTATATAAGTTGATGGAAACAATTTATCATAATAGAAAATAAACTTATTTTCTATATATATATGTACGTAATGTGTGTCGTGCATGTAAATATTTTAATAATACAAAGATATTATATTGAGAATAATATCTTGCAAAAATGAGTAAATCGTGTTATTATGATTAGTTCTTATATTTAGAGAAAACATGATAAAAAACAACTTATGTTATAGAGAAGTACATAATTTTGATTATAGTAATGTGGTGGGAAATGAATAAGTAATGAGAATAAGTAATAAGCTTAATGTAAGCTTGTGTGATATGCCTAGTGTGACAAAGTGATGGAATAAGCATTCATTAAATAATTTAATGAATGAATAATTGAAGGAATTAAATTTGTATGTGTAATGGTTTTATATTATATAGTAGCTACATCTATATGATATATGAAATGAAGTAGAAACACTTCAATGGTAACTATATAATATAGGAAGTATTTGAATATATAGGTATAAAGGCTCAGATGTTAGCATTATGTACAACCCGAGATAATAAAATGTAACATTGTGCAATCGACCACTTCCATGACCATATTATAAGCTGTAATATCGAGAATAATATTATTTTGTGCTATTATATTATTATAAACTTGTGGACTATTAATTACTAAGTTCATATAATTATGTCTTGTGTGGCATACCTAGTGAAGTTATATTAAAGGGAGATTTAATGGGAAGTATTAAGAGAAAATAAATGAGGAGTTAATAAATAATTGATATTAATTATCATTATAATAATTAAGTGTATTGGAGATGATAACTTTTATGAAAAATGATGGATTAAGAGTATCCAACTATTTTATAATTAGCCCAATTAAAATATTAATTGAAATAAACCAATGTAAATGGATTATATAATTCTATGTGAGTGGGTGTATATGTATGCACATTTGGGGGAAAATATCAAATAAACCTAAGTAGGTTATTAATACTATGGAATGCTGAGTTTTAAGGATGGTGTCCCAATTTGTGTGTCATTTCTCCATTCACGTGAAAAACAAAAAGCCTAGCTAGCTATCTTGCTTCTTCTTCTTCAAAATCCATAGCTTTCAAATGATGAAGAGGGGAGTGGGCTGATTTGATTTTCCACCAAACTCCTTCAACCCAATGGCTTCTTCTTCTTCCTCTTGGTTTAAATTGTTGGGCAAAATCATTGTATGGATAATGATTTCTCTATAAATGGGGACTCCTCTCTTCTCAAAATCAATTGCTGAGATTTCTAAATGGAGCTTATATAAGTAGACTATGAGAATGAGAGGGAGAAGTCAGAAGGTTAGAAACAAGCTTGGCAACTTAGCTTCAAGAGGTATAATTCTTAAACTATGTTCCTAAGTTCAAGTTTTACAAAGTTCATAGAAAAAGTACCTTTTGAGTCACAAAATTGATGGCTAAGGATTGTTATAATCCATGAATTGTTGTTAGATATTGTTAATATAGTCAAGTACAAAATCAACAGAAGTTAAACGAACCAATTTGGTTTGGAAACGAATTCGTAGTGAATTATTTCGCTAAATTTGTCAAAACATGAACAATTAGTATGAACATGAGTTA
The DNA here is from genome assembly GCA_020205615.1 of Panax quinquefolius. Classification (NCBI taxonomy): domain Eukaryota; kingdom Viridiplantae; phylum Streptophyta; class Magnoliopsida; order Apiales; family Araliaceae; genus Panax; species Panax quinquefolius. The sequence continues at coordinate 78,450,071 of CM035172.1, read as the reverse complement.
TAGATTCATAATTGGGTTAGTTAATGTTTATGTTAGTTGATGGGTATCTAGTATGTTGTAGTTCTATGAATTACGAATCCATAGAATCAAAAACGGACTAATTTGGACATGTATAACTCAAATTATGAAGGTTAGAAGGGAAGTTTGGCTTGTTAGCTCGTAGCAGGGCATGAAATTTCCCACTTACAGTAGCTATACCCGCTCTGGCAGGCTATTTTTCAGGCAAGACCCCCGCCTCGACGGGGGGGTGGACAGTTACAGATGTTGAGAAAAATTTGACAGAACATGTTTTGGTAAAATGGCCATAAATGTTTCATACGAACTTCGATTGAGGATATTCAAGATGATCCGGAACGAGAACGAATAGACCTACAACTTTTGTGCTTTAAGGGTTTCAATTTGAGGTCATTAGGAAGGTTTAAAATAGTCATCTTTGTGACTGTTACGTAATCGAAGGCCATCAGAGGGCGTCAAGCGAGCACATACGCAAATATAGTGCTCCCGACGATGGAATATGTTATTCTAAGTGATGTAACATAAAAATGCATGATATTAGACATGACATATAAGATTGCTTTACTTATAGTGGAAATGCTTTATCATGACTTCGTATGTGTTTTCAAAAGAATCTTAAAGATTTTTGAAAACAAACTTTGACGAACTTGTGTACGTCTAATTCTAACCTTGATAACATATATATGTGGTCTAAGTACGCATGATGTAAGATTCAAAGTTGTATCATAGGTGTGTTAGATTACTTTGATTTGGTAAAATGATTTCAAGGGCAAGCTCATATATCATTTGCAAACAAAGTTTTATAAATATGAAGTGGTTATATTTTGCCCTCAAAACGTACGTAGAAACATGTACAAACAAGTATGATGTGTGAATTGAAGTTGCTTTGCATGATTAGTTTAGTATGACATTGACTTTGAGAATAAAGTTTTGAAGTTTTGAAACTAAGAAGGACAAACTTAAAGTAACTTGTGGACATAAAATTCTAAACCTGATAACATATATTCATGGATTAGTTAGCTATGAAATGAGATTAAAAGTTGCACCTAGTTGCTTCACCTTATCTTAGAATAACTTTTAAAAGTGAACTTGAATGCCTTATGCCCCTAGACATAACGATTATGTTCATCTTTTAGCTAAGTATGAATTGGACATTTCAAGTGTGGTTTAAAATACGTTTTCAAATAAACTATGGTATGTACATGTGAAGCATGCTATTAGAGACTTATTAGTACCAATATATGGTTTAAAAGCTTATATCATCGAATCTTGTTAAAGAAAGTTGTTAAGCTTTATTGATTAAAATAAATCATTATGAAACTAAGTTGTTTGAATATGAACGACATAGATCACGTATCTATAAAATTTAAATATGTGTTGAACACATAGCGAGTCAAGTTAGTGATAAATGTATATGAAGTTGATGTCAAGTACGGATGGTTAAGGAATACCTATACATATATAGCAATTCTAAAAGTACGATGAGAAAATGAAATGAAGGTTTTACGAACCTAGTTAGAAAACAATGTAACATTGTTATTACATTGAGAATGCATGAAATATGTTACTGATGGATATGAATCCATGATTATATAACTGTGTAGGAATACACAAAGTGCAGTTAAGTGTTAAGCAGTAAGTCGTAGTTCATAAACTACGAATCATGCAAGTCTTTCAGTTCCTATTTGTTATATGATTTTGATAACTATTAGTTGAGCTATATTATGCGATGCAAATGTTGATGTATATATATGAAATGCATATGAGATATGTATGAAATGTGAAAGTTGATCTTTGATGATATGCTTGTGATATAAACCTCTATGCTTGTTATGTGAGAAGTAACATGCGTAGTAAATATTAATTGATTATAAATGCATGAACTGAATATACTGTTATATGCTATGTACTGCATGAAATCTGTTAGAATTGCTGGGCTGTCGAGCTCACCCTTGCAAATAACCACTTTTACAGGTTAACGACTCACGGTAAAGATTTCGTGCTTCTTGGTTGACAAAGTAGATAGTTTCTCAACGAAGGATACTATTTAGATTATTACTTGAACCATGTTTAGGTTCTAGGAGTGTACTTGATATATACTTACGATGTTTAATACTTGTTGTATTATAAGGATGTATTAGTTAATACATAGAGGATATCGAATCAAGATGTAAAATCTTATACAGTAATTCCAATAGACTCAACCATATTATATAGTTGATTCAAGTATTATAATTGGTTCAAAGTTATGAAATCAATAAAAGATTTTATTCAAGAGATTGAAAAAGTTTAAATTATTCCGCGTGTTTATAATATCGAATGTGATGTAATACATGAATAGTAAATGACCAAGATTATAAACTTATAAAAGTTCTGGGTCATTGTGCAGATCCTGGAAATGGAATGAATTTATATTCTAAATTGTAACAAGTAAAGTTTTATTCATTAAGTTATGAATAAAAGATATAAATAGTTTGACGATTGTAGTATCGTGGCGGACTGAATCCGAGGTTTGAAGGAACCTGGATTTGGGGGTGTCACAAGTTGGTATCAAAGATGTATGTTATAAACTTTAGGTAAGAGTACCTTAGGCTATAACCTAAGAGAGAGAAAGATAAAGATTAAAATTTATAAGTGAAGATTCAAAGAAGAATCTTGAAGTTTCTAAGAGAATGAGAATTCAGGAGTTTCCCAACTCTGGTAATAAAAATGATAAGATGATGTCTATAAGATGAAGATGAAAATGATAATGAGGATGAACTCGGATGGAGTTTTGTTGATAATAGGGAAAGAACCCTAAGGTAAATTGATGATCACGACGTGATCAGATTGAGCTATGAAGTGATAAATAGTCTATAATGACTAAGTGTGCATAGCTTGATGCTATAAGAGAATGTACTATGAAGTGGTACGATGTGGACTCATGACGAGTTGTGTATGATGAGATACGAAGAATTCGTATCGAGCAAATAGCAAGTTAAGAGTGAGATAGAGTTAAGTGGGATTTCAGTTGAGGACTCATGTGAGAGATGAGTTGTACAAACCTTTGTGTGGGCGGTGGCTTTTTGCTCACGCTCGGTTCCTCACAATGATAATCAATGAAATGTCGGTGTCGCGCTATCGATATGCTTATGGTGAGAAGGTGATTCTTTTTTCATATCATATTTGATAGATAGAGACTATTAAGAGTAAGATAGAGAATATTAAGATTAGGCACGAGTTCTTAAAACTCATGCACATGGTACATTCGTGACTCATAATTATATGAAATGTTTTTGAACCCCTCAGTGAATGGACGCCTATGGTCTGACTAGGACAAGTTCTTAAATTCATATAATTGTGGCAAGTTCCTGAAATTCCAAAGTGTGGTAGTTTGATGAACTGTATCGGGGATATATATGTTATGAAGTTAGAAATTTTGGTATAGTAAAGATTGAAGTTGATGGAGAAACATGAATTTTCTAATCTTCTAGCTCTGCTAGATTTTCAAAATTTATTGACTTCGTGTTAATGTTCGTACTTCTATTTTCTTGAAGAAAAAAAAACATTGGTTCATATGATTGAACCAATGATGTTTTAAAAATAATATCGTTATCCATATGTCTATGCTAATTGTTTCGGCTAAGACAAAAAATGATTTGAAAATTTTCAAAATGTATTTCTAACCATGTGCATCATTTGATATGGTGTATGATGGTAAATGATGGAGTCATCAATCCAGTCGAACCTAGTTTTGGTTGTGATCGAAAGATCGTCAGCCCACTATGGTATGATGTAATATGACAAAGTCACCTAATGGCGGAATCCTCAATGTACTACTAATCTGGTACGGTATCATGACGTCATAAAATGATTTTTTGTTTTCTTTCGAATTATGAAGAGTTAAGTAAATTATTTTGATTGATGTCTGAACTGTTGATAAGAGTCTAAGCTATTTGATTCGGTTAGACGACTGTTGAAAAGTGATTATAGAATTAAAGTGTTCTTGTGTATTTGTGCCAAACCAGATTGCTTTGGTGCGGATTCAGTCGTTGAAAAGCTGAGGTGAACAACCCTATATGGGGACATATTTTCGGGGACAATGGTTCCGAGCATAACGTATATAGTCGTTACAAAACACTACATTGCTGCATTGAACGTGGTGGGTACAATAAATCGCCACCACCTAGTGTACACGTGGAGGGTGTTTTCAGTCTTTGTGATTGATAAACACTCTGGTTTGCAGTGTGAAGGATTTTGTTGAAGCATTTGTAAACCTAGAGAAAAGTTCACGGTCTTGTGACCCCTCAGCATAATTTTGGAATCTAAGATCATTCATACTACTTCCCGATTATTGAAAAATCGTGGAAGATTCTTATTCTTCTGAATGATGAATGTAGTAAGTAGCATGTTCCTTAGAAAGGAAAAGTGGTAGAATGCAAGTGAGCAAGTTATAATAAAACTTTCGAAAAGAGAATGAATAAAATTATTGAAAAGAATTTGTAATATTCGGAATAACACCGAGTAGATGAGATTTCGGTGATTCCGAGGACGGAATCCTTATAAGGGGGAGAGGATGTAAGAACCCGAATTTTTAGAAATTATTAAAATAAGAATTTAGTAAATAAAATTCTTAAGACATGAGAAGGGTTCGAATAAGAATATATATGTGTTGTGTGGTATGTGGAATGGTGTTGCATGGGGTAATATAAACTATGCAATAAGTGATTTCTGTGTTTAATAAATATATTATTATTATATATTTGTTATTTATTGAAGATGTGAGTTATTTGACGTAAAGAAGATGGATAGAAATCTATCTATCGATATTAAATAATTTATTTGAAATTATTTTATAATAGTAAGTTGGTGACATTAAATATCTGTGATAATTGCCAATTTCTTAAGTATATGTACGAGTAAGTATCAAGTCTAAGGAAGTGCAACCGTACTCTTTAATGGTGGATGTATAGGAGCTGGGCTAAACGATTCCTTCAGAGAGCGGAGGTATATACGAATTAGTGACTGATCTAACTCACTGTGAAAACAGTGTAGACGAGACAGAAACTAATTTGTTGGTTGTTTGTGGGAAACCACTCAGCGTAGTATATTGAATACTATTAAAGACTCGATGTGTGCTAGGTTTAGACTTGTATATATGTATATTGTTGACGAGAGAAGAAAATCGATATATCTTTAGATAAATATTGGTTAGAGATTTATTGATTAATATTGAGATATGGTTAAATGTATAGATTAAAGAAATTGTGTTGAGACAATGTATAGCTAGGAAAGAGAAATAATTATAGTATATTTCTACTAAAGGATATTAAAATAAATTCAAGCATTTGATTATTTTAATAAATGGGGAATATTATTTTGATATTACCTTATATAGCTTTATACGAGGAAATGTGTGGGATTAAGTAATGTGGTAAATATATTAAATCATAATTGCTATATAAGTTGATGGAAATAATTTATCATAATAGAAAATAAACTTATTTTCTATATATGGTGTGTACGTGTGTCGTGCATGTAAATATTTTAATAATACAAAGATATTATATTAAGAATAATATCTTGCGAAGATGAGTAAATCGTGTTATTATGATTTGTTCTTATATTTAGAGAAAACATGATAAAAACATCTTATGTTATGGAGAAGTACATGATTTTGATTATAGTAATGTGTTGGGAAATGAATAAGTAATGAGAATAAGCAATAAGCTTAATGTAAGCTTGTGTGATATGCCTAGTGTGGCAAAGTGATGGAATAAGCATTCATTAAATAATTTAATGAATGAATAATTGAAGGAATTAAATTTGTATGTGCAATGGTTTTATATTATATAGTAGCTACATCTATATGATATGAAATGAAGTAGAACACTTCAATGGTAACTATATAATATAGGAAGTATTTGAATATATAGGTATAAAGGCTTGTATGTTAGCATTATATACATGTGAGATAATAAAATGTAACATGGTGCAATCGACCACTTCCATAACCATATTATAAGATGTAATATTGAGAATAATATTATTTTGTGATATTATATTATTATAAGCTTGTGGACTATTAATTACTAAGTTCATATAATTATGTCTTGTGTGGCATAACTAGTGAAGTTATATTAAAGGGAGATTTAATGGGAAGTATTAAGAGAAAATAAATGAGGAGTTAATAAATAATTGATATTAATTATCATTATAATAATTAAGTGTATTTGAGATGATAACTTTTATGGAAAATGATGGATTGAGAGTATCCAACTATTTTATAATTAGCCCAATTAAAATATTAATTGGAATAAACCAATGTAAATGGATTATATAATTCTATGTGAGTGGGTGTATATGTATGCACATTTGGGGGGAAATATCAAATAAACCTAAGTAGGCTATTAATACTATGGAATGCTGAGTTTTAAGGATGGTGTCCCAATTTGTGTGTCATTTCTCCATTCACGTGAAAAACAAAAAGCCTAGCTAGCTATCTTGCTTCTTCTTCTTCAAAATCCATAGCTTCCAAATGATGAAGAGGGGAGTGAGTTGATTTGATTTTCCACCAAACTCCTTCAACCAAATGTCTTCTTCTTCTTCCTCTTGGTTTAAATTATTGGGCAAAATCATTGTATGGACAATGATTTCTCTATAAATGGGAACTCCTCTCATCTCAAAATCAATTGCTTAGATTTCTAAATGGAGCTTATATAAGTATACTATGAGAATGAGAGGGAGAAGTCAGAAGGTTAGAAACAAGCTTGGCAACTTAACTTCAAGAGGTATAATTCTTAAACTTTGTACATAAGTTCAAGTTTTACAAAGTTTTTAGAAAAAGTAGCTTTTGAGTCACAAAATTGATGGCTAAGGATTGTTATAATCAATGAATTGTTGTTAGATATTGTTAATATAGTTAAGTACGAAATCAACGGAAGTTAAACGAACCAATTTGGTTTAGAAACGAATCCGTAGTGAATGATTTCGCTAAATTTGTCAAAACATGAACAATTAGTATGAACATGAGTTATAGATTCATATTTGGGTTAGTTAATGTTTATGTTAGTTGATGTGTATCTAGTATGTTGTATTTCTATGAATTACGAATCCATAGAATCTAAAACGGACTAATTTGGACATGTATAACTCAAATTATGAAGGTTAGAAGGGAAGTTTGGCTTGTTAGCTCGTAACAGGGCATGAAATTTCCCACTTACAGTAGCTACACCCGCCCCGGCGGGCTATTTTTAAGGCAAGACCCCCGCCCCAGCAGGGGGTGGTCAGTTAAAGATGTTAAGAAAAATCTGACATAACATGCTTTGGTAAAATGGCCATAACTATTTCATACGAACTCCGATTGAGGAGATTCAAGATGATCCAGAATGAGAAAGAATAGACCTACAACTTTTGTGCTTCAAGGTTTTCAATTTGAGGTCATTAGGAAGGCTTTAAAATAGTCATCTTTGTGACTATTACGTAATCAAAGGCCATCGGAGGGCGTCAAGCGAGGACATACGCAAATATAGTGCTCCCGACGATGGAATATGTTATTCTAAGTGATGTAACATGAAAATGCATGATATTAGACATGACATATAAGATTACCTTACTTATAGTGGAAATGCTTTATCATGACTTCATATGTGTTTTCAAAAGAAACTTAAAGATTTTTGAAAACAAACTTTGACGAACTTGTGTACCTCTAATTCTAACATTGATAACTTATATATGAGGTCTAAGTACGCATGATGTAAGATTCAAAGTTGTATCGTAGGTGTGTTAGATTACTTTGATTTAGTTAAAATGATTTCAAAGGCAAGCTCATATATCATTTGTAAACAAAGTTTTATAAATATGAAGTGGTTATATTTTGCCCTTGGAAACATACGTAGAAGTATATACAAACAAATATGATGTGTGAATTGAAGTTGCCTTGCATGAATAGTTTAGTATGACATTGACTTTGAGAATAAAGTTTTGAAGTTTTGAAACTAAGAAGGACGAACTTAAAGTAACTTGTGGACATAAAGTTCTAAACATGATAACATATATTCATGGATTAGTTAGCTATGAAATGAGATTAAAAGTTGCACCTAGTTGCTTTACCTTATCTTAGAATAACTTTTAAAAGTGAACTTGAACGCCTTATGCCCCTAGACATAACGATTATGTTCATCTTTTAGCTAATCATGAATTGGACATTTCAAGTGTGGTTTAAAATACGTTTTCAAATAAACTATGTTATGTACATGTGAAGCATGTTATTAGAGACTTATTAGTACCAATATATGGTTTAAAAGCTTATATCATCGAATCTTGTTAAAGAAAGTTGTTAAGCTTTATTGATTGAAATAAATCATTATGAAACTAAGTAGTTTGAATATGAACGACATAGATCACATATCTATAAAATTTAAATATGTGTTGAACACATAGCGAGTCAAGTTAGTGATAAATGTATATGAAGTTGATGTCAAGTACGGATGGTTAAGGAATACCTAAACATATATAGCAATTCTAAAAGTACGATGAGAAAGTGAAATGAAGGTTTTACGAACCTAGTTAGAAAACAATGTAACATTGTTATTACGTTGAGAATGCATGAAATATGTTACTGATGGATATGAATCCATGATTATATAACTGTGTAGGAATACATGAAGTGCAGTTAAGTGTTAAGCAGTAAGTCGTAGTTCATAAACTACGAATCAGGAAAGTCTTTCAGTTCCTATTTGTTATATGAATTTGATAACTGTTTGTTGAGCTATATTATGCGATGCAAATGTTGATGTATATATATGAAATGCATATGAGATATGTATGAAATGTGAAAGTTGATCTTTGATGATATGCTTGTGATATAAACCTCTATGCTTGTTATGTGAGAAGTGACATGCGTAGTAAATATTAATTGATTATAAATTCATGAACTGAATATACTATTATATGTTATGTGCTGCATGAAAACTGTTAGAATTGTTGGGTTGTCGAGCTCACCCTTGCAAATAACCACTTTTGCAGGTTAAGGACTCAAGATAAAGATTTCATGCTTCTTGGTTGACAAAGTAGATAGTGTCGCAACGAAGGATACAATTTAGATTATTACTTGAACCATGTTTAGGTTCTAGGAGTGTACTTGATATATACTTACGATGTTTAATACTTGTTGTATTATAAGGATGTATTAGTTAATACATAGAGGATATCGAATCAAGATGTAAAATTTTATACAGTAATACCAATACACTCAACCATATTATATAGTTAATTCAAGAATTATAATTGGTTCAAAGTTATGAAATCAATAAAAGATTTTATTCAAGAGTTTGAAAAAGTTTAAATTATTCCGCGTGTTTATAATATCGAATGTGATGTAATACATGAATAGTAAATGACCAGGATTAGAAACTTATAAAAGTTTGGGGTCATTGTGCAGATCCTAGAAATGGAATGAATTTATATTCTAAATTGTAACAAGTAAAGTTTTATTCATTAAGTTATGAATAAAAGATATAAATAGATTGACGATAGTAGTATCGTGGAAGACCGAATCTGAGGTTTGAATGAACCTGGATTTGGGGGCGTCACACTACTAATGCTATTATCTGGACCATCACCGCTCTCGACTAGTCCCTCGCTACGCTCTCATTTCAAGAGAAACAATAAAAGCAAAAGGGTGAGCTCAACTAGCCCAAGAAGAAATATTATGACTAAGATAATGCGTAATAAATTATCATTAGCCTTCAACAAAGTTATTAAACCGATAAAATATAACAGACATCAAGTTTAACTGCAATGAACAAGCAATCCATTGTAAGAGTCAAGTAGAGAATAAAATCTACTATCTTCTATGATTTAAAAGGTTTTTCATGACTTTTATCGCTGAGACTCAGCTTAATAAATAATCCATATCATCCTTGCACTACGACCAAGGATATTCATTAGTATCACAACCACAAAATATCCATGCACCACATCCAATGATATTCGTGTATTTATCAATGGTCATGATCATGCCAACAACTGTCCATCAATGCACTACGAGTCAATGAGGACTTTTTCCACATCATTTGTAACATTACGGTCATGATTACACCGAATAATCCCTTGTCATAATCATACCAAGTCCATCTATGCACTACAGGCCACAAATGACTTTCAACATAATATAAACATGAGGATCATGACAATGATATAAGAATATAATAAAACAAGTTCAAGAATTAATTTATCCAGGAACTAACAATGTCCAAATTGTTAACATGATACTTCTTTGTAGAGTAATACTCAAGAATGCTCAGAAGAATATTTCCATGAAAAGATACTGGATGAAGCACAAATATCAAGGATATTCCACTAATTTCATAGAGTATAGAAGTCAAAACTTTAACCAACTGAGTATAATATAGAATGGAATAACAAAAGAAATCACCAGGCATGCGATAGACTGCACAGACAGGTTATTCCAATAGAATAATAAATAATGGAACAAATCAATGCGAACGCACCGGCATGTGATATATTCCAATGTAATAATAAATAATGGAACCAGGTCATGCGTAAACGCACCGACAGGATATTCCAACAGAATAATAAATAATGGAACCAGGTCACGCTTAAACGCACAGACATGATGTTCCAATAGAATAATAAATAATGGAATAACAGAAGAATTTCACTTAGTATAGGGTATCCCGCGTATACATGTTATTCCAACAGAATAATAAAGAATGGAATAACAAAAGAATTTCACCAATAAGAAAGAAGGAATACCCCTAACGAATACAACAAATAATATCCCTTACCGTAAGAGTATTTTTGAATGGTAGAAGCGAGGATATACTCAAAGAAAACTTGCACTACGCTTCAAAGCTTTCTTAAACTCTAAAGAAATACGTTCAAGATTATGGAAGAAGAACTCTCTATAGTTTCTCTCTCTAGAGTTTCAAAGAATTCGTAAAGAAATAATGAAGGAATGAGCTTCTATTTATAGAAGAATGGATCGCATAGTAACTAATTCATGAACGACCCAGTTTGATTTACTTTAAAACTGACGGTCAGATTGGTTTACAATAAAATATAATATATTCTATTTATAATCTAATAAAATGAATAACTTTATAAAAGTATTCTATTTTATATAAAAAGATTTTACTATGCAAACACTACGCGAGCACTTATGCAAACACTATGCATAATAAAATATAATATATTCTAATTATTGTCTAATAAAATAGATAACTTTATAAGAGTATTATGTTTTATATAAAAGATTTTTTACTATTAGTCTAATAAAACGAATAACTTTATAAAAGTATTCTATTTTATATAAAAGGTTTTCTGCTTTTATTACATTAATAATACTAATAAAACAAAACTCATCATCATTATTATAATTCATAATATTAATCGACCAGTCGCTCCTCGAGAAAGAGGGGGCTTCCAATAAGGATTTCTCCCATCAAGCGCACAAATTAGGTGACCAAACCTCTCCTCGATGTAACTTCTAAACATCGTTAATATTGCAAATAATAATATTTATAACTTTGTCATCTCAATTATTGATTATAAAATATTGACAATAATTGAATCAAGTAACGTGAGATACTATGCAGCAATTACTGTAACAATAATTGAACAAAAATAAGTGACTTCTCACATAAGCATCAATAATCAATACAAGAGGTACATCATCATGCAACTACGCCAGACATCAGATTTCTTTTAACACCGGGTGTTTTAACAGCTTAACAATAAAACTTCGCCGTTATTTTCATAAAGTATTTTTGTCGCTTTTCTCAATCCGACAATAATTCCGCTAATAGGTCCACTAATGATTGTGTCGTTGCATTTAATATTCCCTATTAAAATGAATATTCCCTCACCAATCGAATATTATATAACAACTTATGTATTTTGCAAAATTTATAAATATTACCCACAACTATAACATTATATCAAATTCATTCCATAATATTCAAAAATGATATTTATAGAAAATTCATCTTTATTCATAAAAGTTGAGGTCTTACAACCTCCCCTTCTTATTAAATTTCGCCCTCAAAATTAGGGTACGTACCTGGTATGTCGAAGACGTAAGGATACCTTGATTTCATTTCAGATTCTAACTCCCAAGTCATTTCCTCAACATCGTGATTTCTCCACAAAACTTTAACTTGAGGTATAACCTTGGAGCATAGAATATGTTCCTTCTTATCCAAGATTTTAACAACAACCTCTTCATATGTCAAATCTTTTGCTATTTCGTCCGGTTCTAACTCAATAATGTCGTTCAGGTCTTCCACATATTTACGTAACATGGATATGTGAAAAACATTATGAACACAAGACATACTTGGCGGTAAAGAGAGTCTATAGGCCACAGTTCCTACTCGACCGAGGATTAAAAATGGGCCGATGAATCGAGGATTGAGCTTTTCTCTCTTTCCAAATCTTGTAACTCCTTTCCATGGAGAAACACGTAACAACACATGATCTCCTATATCGAATTCCACGTCCTTTCGATGAAGATCAACATAACTCTTTTGTCGATCTTGTGAGGTTTTTATACGTTATCGGATCGTTTGAATCTTTTTCGGAGTCATACGTGCCAACTCCAGTCCTAACAATGTTGCTTCACCCACCCTATCCCAGCATACTGGAGAACGACACTTTCTTCCATACAATGCCTCAAATGGAGCCATGCCAATGCTTGCTTGATAACTGTAAAAGTAGTATGCACACAAGCCAATCATGTTTGATGATAAAGCATATACTTTGTAACAATCTTATTCATTTATTAATAAAAAGTATTAATTTATTAAAGGCTTTTAATTATCTACATGATGCTGTTTTATAATATGTGATAAACCCATAGTTTTAAGCAATGCTTTTAGAATAATGATGATGATCATTCTAATGAGATCTAAATTCTTAGAAAGCTTAAAACTAAAATAGTTCCCAATCGTTGGATTACTAAATTGAGGATTAGTAAATCCGGATAGATTGGTACATACGTTGCTTGCTCATTGGATGAGGATGATTGATCTCATGATCATTTGTGTGGAGACACTAAAGCAAGTATGTAGGTGCTTATTAGAGAATAAGTTCACTGAACGTGGCTCGCTAAGGAATACCTAATGGAGTTTTATTTACTTCGCAATAGAATTCTCAGTAGATAGTAGTAAGACAAGTAATCCTTGGACTTGAGATCATCATAGTATCTTGTGTATGATGAGTTATACTTTGACTTATTCCTTAAGACCCTTAGGGTATATCAAAGGGTATGCTTGGGTATAATAAGTTGTACATGGAGATAATGTATGATCAATAAAGAATCTACCACTTCTAATAAAAGAAGAGAAATGTCCTATGTAATTCGATAAATGACAACCCAAAGAGTCCTTGGCGGCGTAATGAAATTAGAAAGGAGTTTCTAATTTGCATTATTTGAGTTGTGCATTTAAGAATCGAATACATATAATTAAATAAAATAAGACTTGACAAGAATTCCATGTCTTATATTTAATTGGGACATCAGATGGTGGAAGGATTGAATTGTACGGTATTATTTACTCAAAGGTTCTTTAATGATTAATGTTGAAATCTATATTATCTGGAAAGTCGTTGATCGTTAGGGAGGCTTATCCCTATTGTAGAATAAATATTATTTATTTAAATAAATTAATTGTTTAATTTATTTATTTAAATAAGATTAGAATTGTTCTAATTGATTTATTCACAACCGGTTTAATATGGAGAACCTAAAGGGTCACACCATAAAAGGAAGAATAATTATTTAAGAAGTTAATGGCATAATCGTAATAATATGTTAAGTATATTTAATTTAATCTATGGTGATAGAATAAATTAAATAGCTTAATATTTATTATTTAATATTTTAGAAATATTAAATATAAATTAATAAGAGGAGTCTTATTAATATTATTACAATTATTATTATTTTAATTTCTAAAAGAGTTTAGGAATTAATTTAATATAAGTACTCTCATTTATTCCTAATTGGATTAGGAAGGAAAATTAGTTAAAGGAGTTTAATTAATTATCCCTAATAAGATTAGGGAGCTTAATTAATTAAAAGAATTAATTAATTAAAACCCAATTCCTTAATTGTTAAGGAGGGTTGCCCACATCAATAATTCCTTAATTGTTAAGGAGGGTTGCCCACATCAATAAATAAGAGGAGTCTTATTATGGGTGGAATGGGTTGTTGACTTTTACAACGTAATAATTCCAATTTGTTGGAGAGTACGCCCTTTCTATAGAGATAGAAAACTAGGGTTAGCCATAACACCCATCTTCTTGAAATCCTTCTTCTTCCTTGGTGGATCACCTCTGAGGCCAAACATTTGGGTGGCTAACGTTGATCAAAAAGGAAGGAACCAAACCCGTGGATTCAAGATTGAACGCGAAAGGATTTGGAGGTGAACTTGTACTGAGGAAGCTCGATCTTCAAGGGTATGATTTATTCTTTATCTTTTCGCTTAATTAATAATTATGCATAAAGGGTGATCCGGTATATGGTTTGTAAATAATTTTAAACTCGATTTTACACGCCGCTTACCTTTTATGCAATTTGATCATGCGTTATGAATATTACAAACCTAATAAAGGGCATCGTGAGCCAAACCTTTATGTAAATTATTAATTGTTCAAATTTGATATGTATATTGATATGTGTTTAGAACAATTTAATTGGGCATAATTTTATTGTATAAAATTTAATAATAAAAAAAAAAAAAACGCTATACGTTTTTTTTTTCATATTAAAGAGTGAATAACATTATTGCGTCTTTTTTTTTTTTTAAGCTTGATTCACGGAACTCAAAGACCAAAATAGAGCAATTCTTTTTTTTTTGGAACCATGTGACTCCTTGGATCAAGTTATTTATACGTTTCAAAAAAAAAAAAAAAGGAATACTTAACATGTAAGCGAGATTTTATTTTAAAGAGGCAACGGTTAAGTGAATTTTTTTTTTAAAAAGGTTACTAATAACAAAGAAAGGGATTCATGTTACTTATATATTATATATATATATATATATATAACCGTAATATATATTATGTATATGTAATATATATTTTAATTATTTTAATAATTTTATAATTAAAATAAAAAGGTTTATTTTAATCTTAAAATAAAAGGTTTATTTTAATTTTAAAATAAAAGATTTATTTTAATTTTAAAATTAAATTTCATGCTAACTAATTAGAGTTGGAATTGGATTCCATGATAACTAATTGGAGTTGAAATTGGATTCTATTTTTCCTTAAATAAAGGAGTTTATTTAGATATGAAATAAGATTTCATATTATTCAAAATAAAAGAGTTTATTTGTGAATAGGAAAGAGAATCCTAATTTCCTTAAATAAAGGAGTTTATTTAGATATGAAATAAGATTTCATATTATTCAAAATAAAAGAGTTTATTTGTGAATAGGAAAGAGAATCTTAATTTCCTTAAATAAAGGAGTTTATTTAGATATGAAATAAGATTTCATATTATTCAAAATAAAAGAGTTTATTTGTCAATAGGAAAGAGAATCCTAATTTTCTTAAATAAAGAAGTTTATTTAGATATGAAATATGATTTCATATTATTCAAAATAAAGGAGTTTATTTATGAATAGGAAAGAATATCCGTGTTTCCTTTAATATTTTTTTTACATGGAATTGATTCCATAATTAATTAAAATAAAAGAGTTTATTTTAATAAAAGATTTTTTTTTACATGGAATTGGATTCCATAATTAATTAAAATAAAAGAGTTTATTTTAATTAGAGATTTTTTTTACATGGAATTGGATTCCATAATTAATTAAAATAAAGGAGTTTAGTTTGATTAAAGATTTTGATTAAAATAAAATAGTTTATTTTATTCAAAATTGGATAAATTAAAATAAAATAGTTTTATTTTGATTTAAATTTGGATTAAAATAAAGGAGTTTATTTTGATTCAAAAATAGATTTTATACTAACTAAATTTGCCCATTAAATGATATCAATATATATATTAAATGTTTATTATTCATGAGATGAATGTTATTTATTGATGCATATGGTGATGTGTATGATAATAAATGGGATTGATTAAGGACTATCAACCAATGCGATTGGATTTTATTTTAGTTGGATGCATGAATGTATGGGTTTTATTAAATGGGGTCTCACAGACCTCGTCTTCTCTAATTTTTCTTAATGTAAATTCTATCTCCTCCTATGTACTTTCCCTCGATCACGATCAAGGTTTCTATTTATTTTAAATAGTTTTGTAATAGGAATAGTTAGAATTAATTTTGAAAAATTGGAGATCAAGGAGCAAGGAGCGCTTGAAGACCCGCTTTGTAATAGAGCCCGGGTTTAAATGTAATAGTTATATTTAAATATTATTTCTTGCACCCTGGGGGTTTGACCTTTTGGTTCACTTGGTGGCTCTAGTGAACCAAACTAGAATAAAAGTCCATAATCAATCCGGGTAGAATATAGTATTCTATATGTGCATGCTATACTATATATATATATATATATATGCAAACATGCTTCGCATGTTCATTAATATAACGCGTATTTTATATATATATATATATATATGCATGCTAAACAAGATGAGACAAATTTAATAATAAATCCTCAAATTTTTTATATTAAGTCCTAAGCGTTCAAAGATATTTGGAATATCGAACGTCGCCTTTCTAGCATGATAAAATTAATAGAGTATTAAATATTTAATATGAGTTTGTTGTGTCACCACAAGGCAAGTATTAAGTATTTAAGATGTTAATTTATCACATTTGATGCTTATAAAGAAAATTGAACAATATTGTTTTGTTGTGTCACCACAAGGATGATATTTTTCTTTTTTGAATATATGGAGTGCTAGGTTGGACTTAACTTGGATAATTTTGATTCTGGATGTGCCACCACTGATCAAAATAATCTAAGAGGCAAAATACAAGGAGTTGATAGTTGATGTAATTGACAAGAGTTGTCTAACTATTTATTTATATATAGTTTGTTGTGTCACCACAAGGCTATATACATTTGAAATGGGATCCTTATTCTCACTAGCAAATCTTTAATTAGATTTTGCTTAAACTATATAAGTGAGGGTAATATAGTTTGAAGAAAATAGTGGGAGATACCAATTTAAAACAAGACCTAATTTATTTTGGTAATTAATAATAGAATGTATGTTAAAATGTTGTTAATTACAAATTCATTTACAGAATTTTACAATGTCTAAAATTACTATCATCACGCAAGCATATTAGATGCTAAATTAATCGTAATCAATTAAACGGATTGGTTAAGGAATTTGAGAATAGTTCTCATAATATTGAAAAGCTATCTTATGTCCTTAATATGCCTATCCCCGCAATGGTTGCGCATAAATGCCTCTCGAGGAAGAGATTGCTACTTTTAGAAAGTGGCAAGATGATGCACAATTGGCTCAATGCATCATGCTCGCATCCATGAGAAATGAGCTTCAAATACAAAGATGAAACTATGGATGCTCCTATTATATTCCCCGCACATCAAGTAGTTAATGGTGAGGAAAGTAGATCCGATAGATATCGATATCTAAGGAGCTCTTCCGATCTAGAATGGCCAATGGCACTATAATATGCATAAAAAAGTCCTTAACATTATCAATTTGATTGATCAATTAGGACAACTGGTTTTGTCATGGATGGAGAGTTGAGCCAAGATTTGATCTTGCACTCACTCCCGGACTCCTTTCACAATTGTTGTGAATTTTTCATATGAACAAGCTAGATATCAGCCTCGCTGATTTGCTTAACATGTTGAAAAATGTTGAGAGTCACTTTCCAACCAAGAAAGATCATGTCTTACTGGTAGGGGCCAAAGAATCTTATGAAAAGAAGAACGATTCAAAGAAGGTAAATAGAAAGGCATAAACAAAGGATAATAAGAACAAAACTGATATGGATAGCAAAGGAGTTTGCTTCCACTGCAATAAGCCTGGACACTGGAAAGAAACTGCGAGAAGCATCTTGCAGAGGCTAACCGAAGAAGCTTAGTGAAGTTTCGGTTACAATACAGTTTTTGTTCATGATTGAAATAAATTTTTCTTTAAGTCAAGGTTCTACTTGGGTATTGGATACCGACTTTGGTTATCATAAATATAGATTTATGAAGGACCAAGGTAAGTAGAAAGCTAAACAAATATAAGTAATCCTATGTAATGGAAATGTAGCAAAGGTTGCCATATTAGCCATGGAAACTTATAGTTTAGCAATGCCTACTAGGCAAATCTATTAAGTCAATAAGTTGTTATTGTATTCCAGCTTCTTGTTAAAAATATTATTTCCATTTTATTGTTGGACAATGAAATCTTTGGTATTATAATTAAGAACAATTGTTGTTCTATTTATAATAATAATAATGTTTTGTATAGAATCGAATATTACTTAATAAATTTTGTATACTTGACTTACTTGAAAATAATTTTACAAATTGAACAAACTAGTATAAGAAAAGGAGATGATCATTCAAAGAGTTGAATATATGTGTTTGCTGAAATACAAGTATGAATTATTTGAAAGGTTCAAAGAATTCAGAAGTGAAACAAATTGGCAATGTATTAAGATTCTTTGATTAGATCAAGGAATAAATACTTGTGCAATAAGTTTCTAGATCATCTCAAATGGTTTTCTCATAATGGACACATCCTGATACGCAATAATTGATTGATGTATCTAAAAGGAAAAATCATACCTTGTTGAACATGGTACGGTCCAAAATGATTTTACCGACATTCCAGTATCCTTCTAGGGTCATGTCCTAGAAATGGTCGTGATATCAACGAAAAATGGTAACCTCTAAATCCGGCCCCAAGACTCCATAAAAGTTATGGACAGGGAGGATTCCTATCTTAAGTATGTTAAGATAAGGGGTTGTCCAGCTTATGTGAAAAGGTTTCGAATGATAAGCTTGGGACAAGATTTGACATGTACAAATTTGTGGGACATCCTAAAGTAAGTTTAGGGTATATGTTCTATAATTCTACTTAGCAAAAGGTGTTTGTTAAGAAACACGCTGCCTTCTAAGATAAAGGTGTTTATCATTAAAAGGGGCTAGTGGGAGGATAATAGATCTTGAAGAGTTCAAGAACCACAAAACACTATAAGTCAAATAAGAGGAACCTATAGATAGACCTATTGTACCACAACCGAATCGTAAATCTGGAATAGTACCGAAGATACCTAGGAGGTATGGATTCATCATGGATGATGATGATGAGGTACACATCATAGAAGATGATGATCCAGAGTTACATTCGATGAGGTAAGACTTCTAGTGTGTACAAAAGGGTCAGTGGGAGCGTCGTGAAATTTCTAGTATTATATGTTGATATACTACGGATAAGGAATGACATACCAATGCTACAATCAGTAAAGATAAAGTTGTCTAAACATTCCTCCATGAATGATTTGGAAGAGTATCTTAATTGGGGATAAAATCTATATAGATAGATTCAAGAGGATGCTCGACTTAACCCAAAGGAACGTGTATTCATTTGATGCTAAAGTCGCTTAGCATGGCAAACTCAAGAGATGTCTCATGTTGATGAGCTATGGAGTGTATTTCTCTTAATAGTCCCCATAGACTCCAAAGAAGAGAGATCGCATGAGTGACAATCATGTATGCAATGAAATATACGAGACCTGATGTTGATCGGTCATATTCTGGAGAAGATCACTATGAAGACGTTGAAAAAAAACATCTTAAAGTTCTTAACCCAAGACTAAGGATGTGAGCATACATGGTGGGTCCGAATTAAAACTAGAGGGCTTTACTGACTCAAGTTTTTCGACATGACCAAGACGACCGAAAAATCCACTTTAAGGTAAAGTGTTACCTTGAATAAGTGGTGCGTTGAATTGAAAAGGTTCCAAACAAAGAAAGAGTTGTTGGTTTAGTGATAAAGACAAAGTATATAGCTATAAATGAAGTCGCAAGTTGATTGTTTGGATTAAAAGTTCATTACGTAACTAGGAATAGTTCCTAAGTCTCATCTTGGATCTAAACATGTGTTGTGGCACTTTCATTTGATTATAAGAATCATTGAAAGATGGGAAATCACTATAGAGATAGTGGACTCTCATAAACAACATTACATATCCATTAACTAAAGCTTATCCAACAAACAGGATAATCGCCACTTAGAGAAGAAGAGTATGAGTTACCATGACGATTGGCTTTAGTGCAAGTGGGAGATTGAAAGTAGTATGCACACAAAGCCAATCATGTTTGATGATAAAGCATATACTTTGTAACAATCTTATTCATTTATTAATAAAAAGTATTAATTTATTAAAGGCTTTTAATTATCTACATGATGTTGTTTTATAATATGTGATAAACCCATAGTTTTAAAGCAATGCTTTTAGAATAATGATGATGATCATTCTAATGAGATCTAAATTCTTAGAAAGCTTAAAACTAAAATAGTTCCCAATCGTTGGATTACTAAATTGGGGATTAGTAAATCCGGATAGATTGGTACATACGCGTTGCTTGCTCATTGGATGAGGATGATTGATCTCATGATCATTTGTGTGGAGACACTAAAGCAAGTATGTAGGTGCTTATTAGAGAATAAGTTCAACGAACGTGGCTCGCTAAGGAATACCTAATGGAGTTTTATTTGCTTCATTCAATAGAATTCTCAGTAGTGATAGTAGTACAAGTAATCCTTGGACTTGAGATCATCATAGTATCTTGTGTATGATGAGTTATACTTTGACTTATTCCTTAAGACCCTTAGGGTATATCAAAGGGTATGCTTGGGTATAATAAGTTGTACATGGAGATAATGTATGATCAATAAAGAATCTACCACTTCTAATAAAAGAAGAGAAATGTCCTATGTAATTCGATAAATGACAACCCAGTAGTCCTTGGCCAAGGCGGAATGAAATTAGAAAGGAGTTTCTAATTTGCATTATTTGGAGTTGTGCATTTAAGAATCGAAATACATATAATTAAATAAAATAAGACTTGACAAAGAATTCCATGTCTTATATTTAATTGGGACATTGTATGGTGGAAGGAAGGATTGAATTTGCGGTAACTATTTACTCAAAGGTTCTTTAATGATTAATGTTGAAATCTATATTATCCGGAAAGTCGTTGATCGCTAGGGAGGCTTATCCCTATTGTAGAATAAATATTATTTATTTAAATAAATTAATTATTTAATTTATTTATTTAAATAAGATTAGAATTGTTCTAATTGATTTATTCACAACCTGTTTAATATGGAGAACCTAAAGGGTCACACCATAAAAGGAAGAATAATTATTTAAGAAGTTAATGGCATAATCGTAATAATATATTAAGTATATTTAATTTAATCTATGGTGATAGAATAAATTAAATGAGCTTAATATTTATTATTTAATATTTTAGAAATATTAAATATAAATTAATAAGAGGAGTCTTATTAATATTATTACAATTATTATTATTTTAATTTCTAAAAGAGTTTAGGAATTAATTTAATATAAGTACTCTCATTTATTCCTAATTGGATTAGGAAGGAAAATTAGTTAAAGGAGTTTAATTAATTATCCCTAATAAGATTAGGGAGCTTAATTAATTAAAAGAATTAATTAATTAAAACCCAATTCCTTAATTGTTAAGGAGGGTTGCCCACATCAATAAATAAGAGGAGTCTTATTATGGGTGGAATGGGTTGTTGACTTTTACAACGTAATAATTCCAATTTGTTGGAGAGTACGCCCTTTCTATAGAGATAGAAAACTAGGGTTAGCCATAACACCCATCTTCTTGAAATCCTTCTTCTTCCTTGGTGGATCACCTCTAGAGGCCAAACATTTGGGTGGCTAACGTTGATCAAAGGAAGGAACCAAACCCGGTGGATTCAAGATTGAACGCGAAAGGATTTGGAGGTGAACTTGTACCTGAGGAAGCTCGATCTTCAAGGGTATGATTTATTCTTTATCTTTTCGTTTAATTAATAATTATGCATAAAGGGTGATCCGGGTATATGGTTTGTAAATAATTTTTAAACTCTGATTTTACACGCTTCCGCTACCTTTATGCAATTTGATTGCGTTATGAATATTACAAACCTAACAAACTGTTGTTGTAAGAAAACTCCACCAATGGTAAGAGCTTATCCCAACTTCCCTTGAAGTCAAGGACACAGAGTCTTAATAAATCTTCAAGAGTTTGAATAGTCCTCTCTGACTACCCGTCCGTCTGAGAATGATATGCCGAGCTTAATCGTAAATCTGTGCCTATAGCTTTCTGCAAACTAACCCAAAATCGTGAAGTGAATCTTGGGTCTCGATCAGAAACTATAGATACTGGCATACCATGCAGTCTTACAATCTCGTTTATGTATATATGAGCAAGACGTTCAAGTGTATAAGTTACTCGTATCGGTAAGAAATGAGCAGACTTGGTCAATCTATCAACAATGACCCAAATCGCATCTATACCTTGAGAAACTTTAGGAAGACCTGTAATGAAATCCATGGTAGTGTGATCCCACTTCCATTCTTGAATTTCAAGTGGTTGCAATGGACCTTTTGGTACTTGATGCTCCGCTTTAACTCGTTTACAAGTTAGACACCTTGAGATAAACAAATATCTCTCTCTCTTCATATTGCTCCACCAAAATGTATGACGAAATATCATGATACATTTTGGTACTCCTGTGATGGATTGCAAACGGTGTGTTGTGCGCCCCATCATGATTTTAGACTTTAAATCGTGGTCGTTAGGAACACAAATTCGGAGTTGACTCAAGTATTCCTTTTCATCGATTCTTGCTTCCTCATAAACACTTTCTTGCACTTTCTTCCTCATACGCGATCATTTCAAGGTCTCAGTAGCTTTTAGCGACTTTAACTTTATCAATTAAAGTCGGTTCTACTCGTATATTCGCCATCATCACATGGATCCCTGGAGTCTTTAACTCTATCTCCATTCTTTGTAAGTCACACAACATGGGCCTTTGTGTTGACAATATCGCACTTGTACTTGCATATATTCTTCTACTCAATGCGTCAGCTACCACGTTCGCTTTTCCAGGATGGTATTGGATGGTATGATCATAATCTTTCAACAGTTCAAGCCAGCGTTGTTGTTGCATGTTGAGTTCCTTTTGAGTGAAGATATATTTTAGGCTTTTATGATCCGTAAAGTTCTCCACCTTCTCCCCATACAAGTAATGCCTCCAAATTTTAAGTGCGAAGACAACAACTGCTAACTCTAGGTCATGAGTAGGATAATTCCTCTCATATTCTTTGAGTTGTCTTGAGGCATAGGCTATGACTTTCCCATGTTGCATGAGAACACATCCCAACCCTTTGCTCAAGCATCACTATAGATGACAAATCCTCCGAGGCGATGGTATTGTCGTAACAGTCTTTGAAATGAGTCTCCTCTTGAGTTCTTGAAAACTCTTCTCACATTCTTCGCTCTAACTGAACTTTGTATCTTTTTGAGTCAGCTGAGTTAATGGAGTAGCTATTTGAGAAAATCCTTCCACGAATCTCCGATAATAACCAGCTAAGCCGAGAAAGCTACGTACTTCGGTCACTAATTTAGGTTGCTCCCAGCTTTAAATTGCTTCAATCTTTGTCGGGTCAACAGATATTCCATGACTTGATACTACGTGCCCAAGGAATGCTACATCCTCAAGCCAGAACTCATATTTCTTCAACTTGGCATAAAGCTTGTATTCACGAAGCTTTTGGAGTGTCAGCCTCAAGTGTTGCTCATGATCTTCACGGCTTTTGGAATAAATAAGGATGTCATCAATAAATACGACCATAAAGTGATCCAAATATTCCTTGAATACTCGGTTCCATCATATCCATGAAGGCAACAGAGCATTAGTCAATCCAAAGGACATGACTAGGAATTCATAATGCCCGTACCGAGTTCTGAAAGTCGTCTTTGGAATGTCATTGGTTCTAATCTTCAATTGGTGATATCTGGAACAAAGATCAATCTTTGAAAAGAATTTGGCTCCTTGCAACTGGTCAAATAGGTCATCAATACGTGGCAATGGGTACCTATTTTTGATAGTGACATGATTCAACTCCCGATAATCAATACAAAGTCGCATACTCCCATCTTTCTTCTTCACGAATAGAACAGGAGCACCCCAAGGAGACGTACTAGGATGAATGAAACCAATGTCTAACAATTCTTGCAATTGGGTCTTTAACTTCTGAAGTTCAATAGGAGCCATTCGATATGGGGCTTTGGAAATGGGTTTTGTACTAGGTTCAAGGTTGATAAATAATTTAATTTCACGCTCTAGGGGTAGGCCAGGATGTTCTTCATGGAATACGTCAGGGAATTTATTAACAATAGAAATATCATTCAAAAATGACGTATTTTTGTTTAGATCCGTGACATGAGCTAAGAAAGCTTGACATCCATTTTTTAATAAACAAATAGCTTTATGGCTCGAGATGACCGTGATTGATTTTAATGGTTTGGTCGCTTGAATTCGTATAATAGGTTGATTAGGAATATGAAAGCTAACAACCTTACGAAAACAATCAATTTTAGCATGATGAGTAGTTAACCAATCAATCCCTAGAATCACATCAAATGCAAGTGTTTTCAATGAAATAAGATCGACAGGTAATGTGAGGGTACCGATTTGAACCAAACAAGACTTATAAACAGTTGATGTAATGAAAGTTTCTCCCAACGGAGTTTCCACAGCTAAGTCAAAGTTTAATTTCTTTGTAGTAAAATTTAATCGTTGAGCGCAGGTAGGAGAAATAAAAGAATGGGTAGAACCGGTATCAAATAAAGTATAGACTTCGCTAGAGTTTATGATAAGCTTACCCGTGATGACCTCATTCGGGTTCCTTGCTTTCTGGGAGGTCCAAACAAACGCTCTCCCTTACACTACCGACTTTGACTTTTTTGGGACGGCCTTTGGTGCCTCCATCCTAGCTGAACTTGTCTTCGGTGAACGACAAACTCGGGCTACGTGACCTTCTCTTCCACAATTATAACATGCTTTGGATGGCATCGCGCAGTTTGGACTGATGTGTCCCTCCCCTCCGCATTTGAAGCATATGATAGTTGGTCGTTCTCCTTCCTTAACAACGGGTGCTGGTGCTGACGTCTTTCCATCATTGTTGAATCTCCTCTTCTTGAAATATCAATTCTTATTGTTTTGGCCCTGATTACCACCGAAGTGGTTACCACTTCTGGCCTGTTGATTCCCTCCACGCTTGTTTTCACCGCTTCGATGACTGCTCTCACTGGTATTATCATTTTATCGGTTGCTCTCTTTTGGTTGCGTTGACTCGTTATCGCGCTTTACTAATTGAGCCCCATTTACAACATCTGAATACAAACACAGTATATGAGAAATAATATGTTGACGTATCTCCGACTTTAAACCTCTTAAAAACATCCGCGTCATTCTCTCTTCATTATCCACCTAGTGGGACGCAAACCGAGACAACTCGACAAACTTAGCTTCGTACTGCGACACGATCATATTATTCTACTCCAACTTGATGAACTCTACCTCTTTTATGTGACGAATACTTTCGGGAAAGTACTTGTCGTTGAATAGTTCTTGGAACTTCTCCCAAGACATCTTCAATGCGCAGGCGGAGAGTCGCTTTTACCGATTCCCACCAAAGATTCTCGCTCTCTTCACAACATAAAAGGTGGCAAGGAACCTTTTGCTCCTCGAAGCATCCCAAGACATCAAATATCTTGGTGATCTGCTTTATCCATGCTTCGCCTTAAGTGGTTTTGGCTCTCCAATAAACTCCGGTGGTCCCAGCTCCTTGAATCGCTTTTAGCGGTGACCGTCCGAGAGTTTCGAAAGTGTTTCAAACTACATTTTGGACAGAGCCGCTCTCATCATTGTTGCATGAATTTCATAAAGCCTCTGAACATTCCATCATTCATCATTTGGTCAGTGTTTTTGTTTGCATGAGGATTGTCGCCTTCCTGATGCACATTATCCTAATTATTGATATGTGGTGAATCAACGGCCACCTGTGCTCCATTGCTATTCTCAACATTCTCGGATGTCATTTTCAGATACTGCCACAAAACAAAGGTTAATTAACATGTAATATATTATCCCTATATTCTGACCGACCAATTAAATACCAAATAAACCTAGGTAGGTCATACTAGCGAAGAAATTCCCGTCTCTCCCTCCTAGTTCTATTCTCACATCTTAGCCAAGGATCATATCCTAAGCTTTGATACCAATCAGACGCCCCCAAATCGGTATACATCACCTATTCTCGAGTCGCCAAATACATGGTACAAAATTCAAATACAACTTAATTATACAACGATTAAAAATACGATTAAACATATCTTGTGAGTTTTAATACAAATATTGTCATCTAGACAATATACAAACTCAATGGGTTCCTCATTATATTTATTATCACACTATTTCATAGAATAGTGAGGACTACTAATGCTATTATCTAGACCATCACTCTGTTCCCCGACTAGTCCCTGCTACGTTCTCATTTCCTGAAGAGAACAATGAAAGAAAAAGGGTGAGCTCAACTAGCCTAATAAGAAATATTATGACTAAGATAATGCGTAATAAATTATCATTAGCCTTCAACAATGTTAAACCGATAAAATATAACAAACATCAATTTTAATCTGCAATGAACAAGCAATCCATTAGAAGAGTCAAGTAGAGAATAAAATCTACTATCTTCTATGATTTAAAAGGTTTTTCATGACTTTTATCCCTGAGACTCAGCTTAATAAATAATCCACATCATCCATGCACTACGGCCAAGGATATTCATTAGTATCACAACCACAAATTATCTATGCACCACAGCCAAGGATATTCGTGTATTCATCAATGGTCATGATCATGCCAACAACTGTCCATCAATGCACTACGGGTCAATGATAACTTTTTCCACATCATTTGTAACATTACGATTAATGATTACAATCAATAATCCTCAGTCATAATCATACCAAGTCCATCTATGCACTACAGGCCACAGATGACTTTCAACATTATATAAACATGAGGATGATGACAATGATATAAGAATTCAATAAAACAAGTTCAAGAATTAATTTATCCAGGAACTAATAATGTCCAAATTGTAAATATGATACTTCTTTGTAGAGTAACACTCAAGAATGCTCAGAAGAATATTTCCATGAAAAAATACTAGATGAAGCGCAAATATCAAGGATATTCCACTAATTTCATGAGGTATAGAAGCCAAAACTTTAACCAACTGAGTATAATAAAGAATGGAATAACAAAAGAAATCACCAGGCATGTGATAGACCGTACAGACAAGTTATTCCAACAGAATAATAAATAATGGAACCAGGTCCTGCGTAAACGCATTGACATGATATTCCAACAGAATAATAAATAATGGAACTAGGTCATACGTAAACGCCTTGACAGGATATTCCAATAGAATAATAAATAATGGAACCAAGTCATGCGTAAATGCACCGACAGGATATTCCAACAGAATAATAAATAATGGAACCAGGTCATGCGTAAACGTATAGACAGGATGTTCCAACATAATAATAAATAATGGAATAACAGAAGAATTTCACCAAGCATAGGGTATCCTGCGTATACAGGTTATTCCAACAAAATAATAAAGAATGGAATAACAAAAGAATTTCACCAATAATAAAGAAGGAATACCCTTAACGAGTACAACAAATAATATCCCTTACCGTAAGAGTATTTTGACTTATAGGGCAAGGATATACTCAAAGAAAACTTGCACTACGCTCAAAGCTTTCTTAAACTCTAAAGAAATACGCTCAAGATTATAGAAGAAGAGCTCTCTATAGTTTCCTCTCTAGAGTTTCAAAGTGAATTAAGTAAGAAATAATGAAGGAATGAGCTTCTATTTATAGAAGAATGGATAAGCATAAGAACTAATTCATGAACGGTCTAGATTGATTTACTTTAAAACAGACGGTCAGTGATTGGTTTACAATAAAATATAATATATTCTATTTATAATCTAATAAAACGAATAACTTTATAAAAGTATTCTATTTTATATAAAAGATTTTACTATGCAAACACTATGCATACACTTTATGCGAACACTATACATAATAAAATATAATATATTCTAATTATTGTCTAATAAAATGTATAACTTTATAAAAGTATTACATTTTATATAAAAAAATTTACTATTAGTCAAATAAAACGAATAACTTTATAAAAGTATTCTGTTTTATATAAAAAGCTTTTCTATTTTATTACATTAATAATACTAATAAAACAAAACTCATCATCATTATTATAATTCACAATATTAATCGACCAGGTCGTTTCCAGGAAAGTGGGGGCTTTTCAATAAGGATTTCTCCCAATTGGCGCGCAATTAGGTGACCAAACCTCTCTTTGACAGAACTTCTAGTCATCGTTAATATTGCAAATAATAATATTAATAACTTTGTCATCTCAATTATTGATTATAAAATATTGAAAATAATTGAATCAAATAACGTGAGATACTATGCAGCAATTACTGTAACAATAATTGAACAAAACTGAGTGAATTCTCACGTAAGCATAAATACCGTGTGCTACTGTACAATTATGTGTATTACTGTACTTTTAACACCGGGTGTTTCAACAGTTAACTGTAAACTTCCGCTGTTATTTTCATAAAGTATTTTTATCGTTTTCTCAATCCGACAATAATTCCGTTGTGGGGTCCACCAATGATTGTGTCGTTGTACGAATATTTCCTGTTAAAACGAATATTCCCCGACCAATCGAATATTATATAACAACTTGCTTACTTTGCAAAATTTATAAATATTACCCACAACTATAACATTATATCAAATTCATTCCATAATATTCAAAAATGATATTTATAGAAAATTCATCTTTATTCATAAAAGTTGGGGTCTTACACCTTAGGTAGGAATACCTGAGACTAATAACCGCAGTGATTAGGATAAGTACTAACTCACATAGAGTTAGTTGGTCGGTAAGATTCAAAGACGAATCTCGGCGAGTTATAAGATATAGAGTTCCCTAACTCTGATAATAAAGTTGAACAGTAGTGGTGCATAGATAGAGTCTAAAAGGCTAAAAAAGTACAGAGATAGGAGATCATAAAACAAAACGATCAAGACATAGAAATGAATCATAATATATACGATGAGATCACTCCGTGATCAGATAAGGTTATAGTATGGAGAAGGATCAATCTAATGATTGAACAGTTTACAACAAGATTGCTGATTGTCAGTTGTACTATGAATGAGTACAGATTCAGGAAACTATTATGAATATGAGTTGAATGAAATTCGTATTGAGAAGGGACTTAGAATTAAGTGGGGATTTCAATTGAGGATTCAGGTCAACAGCTAAGTTCTATGATTCTTTATATGGGAGCTGAATTATACTTGGTGTAAAAACCACATAGTTTCTGGCAATGATAATCATTGAAATGTTTGTGTCACGCTATTTGATATATGCGTGTTAAGAGGGTGATTCCTTTCTCATGTGTATAACAGATAGATGGGTTATAGGTAGTGAATATAAGGTTAAGTACGAGTTCTTAAAACTCATACTTATGTGACATTCTTGACTCATAGTTATATGAAATGTTTATGAACCCCTCAGCGAATGGACGCTAAAGGTCTGACTAGGACAAGCTCTTAAACTCATATGATTGTGGCAAGTTAATGAACTCATAAGTGTGGATTGACGAACTGAGTATAGTTATGTGTAAATGGAGTATTAAGGATAATAAGAATAGATAGACTATTTAAGAAAATGATTATTAGTGAAGAAATAAGTTTTCCAAAAGTCCAAGCTATGCTAGACTTCGAAAGTTTGACATCAAGCTAAATATGCACTATGTGCTTTTAAAAAGAAAATATGTAGACTCGTAATCATTTTTGGAACGGTTTAAAGTATAGTCAATGCTACTTGTTTCAGCTAGATGAAGATGATTTGAAATATCAAAATTTATTTTATTTATCACTTATGTACCATGTAACCTGGTGCAGAGATGATAAAAGTTGATAGAGTTATAAATGCATGAATACTTAGTGTGAATTCGATCTAAGAATTATTGTTCCACTACTGTATGATGTGTTATCACAAAGTCATATAATAACGACATCCTCAAACGGACTGTTAATACAGTACGGCATCATAACGTCATTCTCAAAAATATTTTCAAAACTTTTAATTTGCCAACGGGGTTTGGCTACACCTAAATAATTTGATTGAATTAAATTATTGATATGAGTCTACGTTATTCGATTCAACTAGACTAATATTATGAAAACTCTTAGTGTTCATTGAAAGAAATTTTCCAAATAAAATTGTTTTGGTGTAGATTTCGCTAAAGAGTGAGTGAAGAATTATTTGTGAGCCTAAGGCGAATGGAATAAAAGGAACGAGGAAAAATTGTTCTAATCAACAGTACTTGGCCAGTACTGGGCAGAACAGGCTAATTACCCACTATGTCTGTAAGTTATGACGGTTTGCGGATGAATTTCCATAAAACCTTTGCGAAAATGACAGACAATAGTCTGTAAAACCCCTCAGCACAATTTCAAAATTTTTATTCTTGTGAAGAATATATTGGGTAGCATTTAAGGATGAGAAAGAATGGTGCATGGTGTAAGGTGTAAAGTAAATTTCGGGGACGAAATTTTTAGAAGAAATGGTGAATGTGACAACTCGAGAATTTAGGAAGTTTTTAAAATTTTAATTAATTGATTTAAGATTCAATATTAGAACCTAGACAAAAAATAAGTGTATGCATTTGATATTTTTGAGAAGGAATTTTGAGGATTTCAAAATTCTGTGAAGGATTTTAATAATTTATGAGTATATAAATTATTTTATGATTTATGAAGGACGTGTATGTAGACGTAATATGGTAAATATATTAAATTTTATTTGCTATAAGTAAATAAATTTATTTATAATGTGAGAAAAAAAAACTATTAATTATTTTCTATATGTGACGTGTGCATGTTTAGTGTAATTGGTAATTGGGAGTTAGTGAATATATATTATATATATGTTTATTACGTGGGGAAAATAAAATTGTTGGGAAAAATTTGCTTAATGAAGCAAAAAAAGTAGGCTGTTAAGCATATAATATTTATATATTCTTTACTCCAAGAGTATAAGAATAAATTCTTATATGAAATTAGTTTAATAAAGAAAAGATATTATATTTATCGCAATATCTTAAAGAAGTAAATAAATTCTTAATTGAATTTTTGTTAATGCAATAAGAATATTATATTAATATATATTGGGTATTAAAATAATTGTATTTGCATAAGAAATTATGTGTGGCATATTTATTTTACAATTATAAAATAAATATGTAATTTAAGTATGTTATGTTATGTTTTATATTATTTATATATCAAAGATGAGTTATGTAAATTATATTATTCCAAGAGGATAAAATAAATTAAGAAGATTTATGCAGTAACTTATTTGATTAAATTAAGTTACTAAGTTTGGGTAATTAAATTACTTAACAAAAATATTAAAAGAATAATTAAATTAATTATTTAAAGTTCAAAACAAGTGGACTAGAAACCCTAATTAAATATATAGGGTTAAGTAAACTAAAAGTATTGTACCATGTTAATTCTTATGACCCAAATATTTTAATTAGGAAGCCCAAACTATTTAAATGGGAGCCCAAACTTCGGCCCAAGTTAAATTGGATATTCTAGAAGTTTAATTAAGCAAATTGGACACTTAAATAAAAATCAAAAATTTGGTCTAAAAGGAGGGATGACACCCGAGTAAGAAGAGGGAGTTTTTGAGCATGTGTTAGATATATACATTTTTTCTCTTCACCAACTCACTAGCCAAGTGTCTTTTAAACATTAGCTTCAAATAATTTGGTTAGATATGCAAGCAACTAAGAGAAAAGAGAGTGAGAGAAAGAAAGAAATCGAAAGGAGAGAAAGAGAATGGGTGGTCGGTCAAGATAGAAGGAAAGAAGGAAGGAGAAAAAAAAATTCTCATGCCATCAAAGAAAACAACTTTTTGTGGAAGAAGAAGGGAAGCCAAGGAACTAGGTATAAAATTCTAAGAACCCTAACCTAGTTTATTCTCTTTATTTATTTGATGAAATAATCAAGTTATGTTCTTCAACTTAAAAACTTTTGATCTACATGTTTTAGTGTTTATTATGTGTAGATCAAAACATTTTGTGTGTTAAAAGTTGGATCAAAGAAAAGAAAAGTAAAATAGGTTTTTAAACTTAGAAAAAAAAACTAAGAAACACTAGTGGACTGCTGCCACAAAAAGGAAATTTTGGGATTAGTTAGATGTTCCAGAAAATTCTGGGCTTTTGGTATGTTGTAGTACACTGAATAAGCTTTCCATAGACTCCGGAACGGACAAAATCCGACTTCGGAGGAAAGAGTTATGTCATTTTAAAGTAGCCAAGTCAAAACTGGAAAACTCATTTCGGTTTAGTCCCTTTGCACGAATTTCTGGGATGATACGTTCGGAATCTAGAAAGAAGTCAGTAGGGAAGAGTTGTACCCCCGGAAGTTAGCTTTGCGTGAGTTCAAGAGTCGCTCAAAAATGTTTTGAAAACAAAAAAGTTATGACTGTTTTAGCGAGAGAGGATAAATCGGAAAAAGATGAAAATATTTGCGAGTGGACATTTTTGGGGCCTGCTTTAGACTGCCTAAGAAGTCAAAAATTACTGGGTGATATTTTTTAAAAATACTTTGGTATACCATGTATAACATATCCAAAGTTGGGAATTTTCTGGTAAATGAGCAAGGCGTGAGAAAATCACGAAGTAGCTAGGTTGATAAGCGCACCACAGCAAGGCGAGAGCAATAGAGATAAATACGGCAAGACAAGACGCTTCAAATTAATGCGCTACCATTGTCTTTGTCAGTTTCACGTCCTTTTCACAAGCACTATTTTGATTAGTTTTCGTGATCCATTTTTGCGGTATAAATTTTTTATAAAATACTATGCCATGAGGTCTATAATACGCTCGAATATTCGCTGTTATATGACTCATGATTTGAGAATTAAAAATGGACGAACAAGCATGTCAGAACTAAAATTTGAGCGAATGCCGAGCGTTGGCGCGTCGAGCGACTTTGACGTTCGTTGTTCCGAATCGCGGCGAAATAATAAGTCATAATAAATCTAATAAAGTCCTACGGGGCAAGATTTGACTATAAGTGATATTTTATGCCGAGAAACTTATTTTCAGACATAAATAAAGGAATAAAAATATGTAATAAATATAAATTACATACTTAAGCGAAATAAAAACTACAATTTCCTATAAAATTATTTTATGGTGCAACGAAGAACGTAAAACCTTTTAAAAATTGTATTAATCATAAAAATGATATTTTGAGGTTTTCGGTGCTTTAAATGGGGTTTTTGAGTTGAGATTTACGTATTGTAATATATATATATATATATATATATATATATATTTAATATATAAAGCAAAAATACAAATATTTGTAAAACAAAAATAAAGCGAATACGCTAGTAGAATAAAATATGATATATGAGAAAATGATCTGCATGGTTGACTCATGAATGGACAAAATAATATAAAAATTATTTAAATTATAGAAATAATATAGTAAATTGAGTTTTAATATAAAAGCTATGTATTAATTGCTTAAACCTCAAATTTGCAAGTAAAGGTAAAAGATATTTCTAAAAAGGAATATAAATTATTTAAGCTTGAGGTGTAAAATATTTATATCTTAAAATGTGTGAGACCTTTATTATTTATGAAACAAGTAAAATATTATTACATGATTAATAATATTACATAATGAATAAAAATACTATTAAATGATAATAATTATTTAAAAATTATTAATAGCTTATGAAAATTATTTTGACTAATATTAAAGTTATCTGAGATAGTTGTTAAGTCTTAGGCAGAGTTTAATTGAACTTAGACTCGATAAAAGTCCGATTAAACCATCGGGATGCCAAATTAGTGTCGGATTCAACTCAAACTACAGTAGTTTGTCTTGATACCAAGTCTTATATGTGTTATAAACTTATAGGGTTATGTGTTATGTGTTTCGGTTATTCTATGTATATCTATATATATAATAGTATTATATTGTGATGATATTATTCTAATATAAAATATCTATATTACTAATATTAGGTCTTCGGATAAAGCGTTATAAATTGCGTAGCAATAATCAACGGTTCAGGCAAGTTTTTACTTAACTCTACTCAGAGTTGTTTCATTCAGATATGCTTATGGATAGTCATTGTTGATTGCCATTATAGAATAGTACTTTGTACATATTGCATGTATAAGTCAGGTATGAAAGGCTGATCACCTTCATTACCCTTCAGTCCAGATATATTTGTTCATGTTATATACTTGTTCAGTTAAAAGTTTGTTCGTGCTAGTTCGCAATTATATTGTTGAATTATAGCCAGCTTATTATTCAAATCCTTTCAATCATGAAATATCATTAAATTATTGAACTTAAACTTGCTGGGAAATCTTATGCTCACCCTTGCTATATCATGATAAAACATTGCAGATTAAGACGAATGCGACGGATACAAGAAAAGGTTAAAGACAGTTCCAACTTAAAGTTAATGTGTGAGATTAGATTTGTATAAGTATTGTATATTAATGTTATTGTAAGTTAAATAAGTTATGTATTGTGTATAAGTTAAGGTTACTCAACCTTGGAAAAAGTGTGTAAGTTTAATGTATAAACAATTTATGTTTATATCTTCCGTAAATATAGTAATAGTGATAGAATTTGATAGAACCGAATCCGCGGTGATTCGGGACCCGGATTTGGGGCCCTCACAACTTTAGATAAGTGATTGTATTTAATACGTCATTTAATAGTTATATTTGGTGAATCAAATAAGGTAAGGCGAACCCAACTTTGGAAGGGTGTTTTGTCACTATCATACAAGATGTCTAATGACATACGACTTCGTGTTATCATAAGACATGGTTGTGGACATCCACTTGCTGAGTATATATACGAGCACTACCTATATAATCTTGGAGTTTGGTTGAAATATAATTCTCAATTGGAGATAATAGGGATAAATATATATTTCAAGAGAAGACTCACCATTGGAAAGAACATGATAGTAATCTTCTTATTTTTCTTTGGGGACTATTGGGTCAACCAAGGATAATTCTGTGGGCATATGATATTTATCATAACCTAGACGCATGGCCTCCCATGTACGAAGGATTCCTTGAGTATTTTCCAAAGATTTTAATTTCTAAAATAGTTATTGACTGTACCTTTATGTAAGGTACCATTGTAAGGTGTTGTGGTCGAGGCACCATGAGAGCTACATATATTTGTATTAAAACTCGTAGTTTAACTGTGATCGTATTATGCACGATAATTGTATAAATGGAGTTGTCAATAGTGTATTTTTTGACGACTCAAGATTGGTGATGTATACCTATTTTGGGGGCGTCACATTTGGTATCAGAGCTTAGGGATATGATCGTTAGCAGAGATATGAGTCTAGATGTAAGGCCCCGAATTTTATGAAATAAAAGTATTCAATTTTTCTTATAATTACTATTCAGTAAATGGTTAAATTGATAAAAGTTAAAGTTAAGGGAGATATATATAATTTTTTCAAAATAAGCAAGTGGTTATAAAATACTCATTATTATCGGGGAATATTCATTTGGTCGTGGAATATTCTTTCCGTCGGGAATATTAAATGCGGCAGCAACCATTTATTGGCCCCCATAACGTAATAATAAGCGCTTGGATGAAGAAAACGACAAAAGGAAGTTTTATAAATAACAACGTAATTATTACCGTTAACATCGTTGGAATACCCGGTGGGTAAAGTAAAATATGTCTGGCGTTGTTGCACAAAGAGAACACAGATATTACACGATTTTTGAATTATTGATTCTTACGTAAGAAAGCACTACTCAATAATTGTTACAAGAATTCTTGCTCAATATTATATTTTATTGATTCAATAATTGTTTGCGTTGATATTTTATATTCTTGTTGTTTCAAGAATTGTCATTACACGATTTTTCCATTATCGAGCAATAATTCATATTATCCAATAATATTATTGGATAACATTATTGGCAATGTCTAGAAAGTTACATCTAAGGAGAGGTTTGGTCACCTAATTGCTACCAAGAAGGAGAGAGATCCTTATTGAAAGCCCCTCTTTCCAGGAGCTGACACGGTTGTCGATATTGTGATTATGTAATATTATTTGTGAATAATTAATTATTGATTTTTATGATGAGGAAAATACTTATTTTATGTGGACATAGATGGAGAAAATTTTTAATGTGACAATTGTTGAAAATTAATATTTTGTCTTTTTCTCGATAAAATAATTTATTTAAATATATTATTTTAATAATATATTAATCGGTGATATTTTTATAATGAATGTGGGATATATGAGTATATGAGGAGGAAGAGTATTTTTGTGATAATAAATGTTTAACACATATTTTGTGTGTTGGTGGACACAATTATTGAATAGAAATTTGATTATAAAGATGTAAAATCACCCGTTTGTGGATTCTCGGTCAATTTTGTTTGGAATTTGGAAAAACTTTCTTCTCGCAAAGTTGTAGAAAATTGAATTTCCTATAAAAACTCGTGGGATTCAATTTTACGATAAAAGGGCTATTTATTATGAATTATTGAAGTTACGAAGTTAAAATAATTGATTTTTGAAAGTTTTAATTATTTTATTTATAAAACGTGTTTTTCATTTTGTTTTCCTCATTTAACATGTGATAGGGGCTGAGTTCAGATGGTAAAACATGCGTATGAAGTTTTGGAAAAAATATAATAATATTTAATAAATTTTCTGCTTTGGTGTTCTAAGCATTTTCCTATAAATAGGGTGCTTAGGTTAGAATTAAAAATCACACCAGAAACTGAAGTTTTCTCTCTCTATATTATCGAGCGTATTCTTGTGAGTATTTTGAGTATACTTTTAGTGTTGTTATACGGTGCAAGTTCGTTCAGCGTTATTCTAATTAGAAGTACTGCTCTTTTGAGGTAAGGGATAGTAAGGGATTTTAAGGGTTATTATGTTTTTAGTTTCGAAATTTTTCTGAACCTTCAAAAATTCTAGAAAAATTTGAAATGATATTTTGATGAGTTTTGTAGGGTGTGTCCAAATATGACGATTTTTGGATGTATAGATTAGGAGTTATGGATTTTATGAGAAAAGACTATTTTAAAAGTACCTATTTATAACTCCTTGTGATTAACTCCAAAATTGATGAAATTTTATTGGGAGTACATCTATATAATATCGATATCTGTGTAAATTTCAGAATTTTTTGGATAAAAGTATAATTTATGATAAATATTTAAATATTCTTGGTTTTGGCCATATGAAAAATAGTAAATGAATTTTTAAAATTTTGAGAAAAATATATGTTCAATATGGGACTATGTTATACTAAATCCTTAAAAAAATATTTTTGAAACCGATTTGGTATTTTTCATGAAAATATTCTAGTTATGAGTAAATGAATTAAATATGTTATGTGAAGTAAGAAAATTGGAAAATATGATTTTATGGCTTGAGAATCATATATAGAGGTATATCAGATTTTTGATGAGGGTTTTGGTTATTGGTGATGAAATCTTATGAGTTTGGCATTTTATGATGATTA
This sequence comes from Panax quinquefolius, assembly GCA_020205615.1. Taxonomy (NCBI): domain Eukaryota; kingdom Viridiplantae; phylum Streptophyta; class Magnoliopsida; order Apiales; family Araliaceae; genus Panax; species Panax quinquefolius. Next base: position 78,412,311 of record CM035172.1, on the reverse strand, counting down.
AATGCATTAATTAGTAAAGTATAAATAATTTAATTAAATTGTTTATAAGTTTTAGAAATGATTAAAATATTATTATAATATTAATAATATTAGATTATGAGATTTCTAAGTGATTTATAACATTTGGATTAAGGTGTTATAAATATTGATATGGATTTTATCAATATGAAACTTTATCTTTTAAATTATGTGAGTTACTATGCGCGATCACGATACTGATGTCACGAATCTGAATACGAAGTACTATTCACGACAAATTGGATTCTTCTCGACAAAAATTATCGTTGATTTATGAATCTTACTCTTGAAATTAAAACCATGTTTTGATTATATTGTTTTTATATAACATTCTTATAACCCTAATGATAATATTTCTCTTTGACATGAGTGTAAAGATGGGTAGATTATTGGTATGATCGTGACTATAGGTTCTCTTTGGACAGTAGTGCAAAAGTTGAATTGTTGACTGGTATGATCATCACCATTGAATTTACAATTGAATATTTTTAGCTTAAGTGCAAAGGTGAATTGATCAACATGGTTATAATTATTGTTATATAACTTCTGAAATGATTATGTATTTCTTTGATATATGAATATCTTTGGCTCGTAGTGCAAAGATGACTTGTTGATGAATATCTTAGCCTGTAGTGCAAAGATGAATTATTGATGAATATCTTTTGCTCGTAATGCAAAGATGACCTGTTGTTGAATATCTTTAGCCTGTAGTGCAAAGATGAATTATTGATGAATATCTTTGGCTCGTAATGCAAAGATGACACATTGTTGAATATCTTTAGCTTTGTAGTGTAAAGATGAATCGTTGATGAATATCTTTGGCCGTGGTGCAAAGATGAATTTATTAGTATGATTATGAGCAGAACTGTGATTTGGTATAACCATGATATTTGATGTTTCGAGTAAAGACAATGTGATGAAAATTATCTTCGTCTGGATGAGAAGAGAATTTAGAATCACAATTATGATTATGAGTTATTCATATGATTGTGGAAGGGAACTGTTGATTGATGTTACAGGGATAAAATATTGTTGGTGGACTTTTAACGTGGAGAAGACAATAGACTTTATAGTCTATTTGACTCTTTTAATGGATTGCTCGTTCCGCTGCAACTATGGTTGAAAAGTTTTATCATCTACCATATGTTCTAAATCTCTAATTTATTATTGATGAAGACTATTGATAATTTATGTATCTTTAGTTATAATATTCTTTACTGAGCTAGTTGTGCTCACCCTTTTGTTTCACAATTCCTTTCAGGTAATAAAAGTGTAGCTGGGTTGAGCGGGGATAACAAGGGAATAGAACGGTGGTCTATAGTTGTTGAGGTTCTCCCTAAAGAGTTTGGAAATAATTTTATTGAGGTCTTTAGTGTGTTGTATTTTATACATCATTTAATAGTTATTTTTGGTGAATTAAATAGGGTGAGGCGAACCCAACTTTGGAAGGGTGTTTTGTCACTATCATACAAGATGTCTAATGACATACAAACTCGTGTTATCATAAGACATGGTTGTGCTCATCCACTTGCTGAGTATATTTACAAGCACTACCTATATAATCTTGGTGTTTGTTTGGAGTATAATACCCAATTAGAGATAGTGGAGATAATGATATGTCAAGAGAAGACTCACCATTGGGAAGAATATGATAGTAATCTTCTCGTTTTTCTTTGGGGTTTATTGGGTCAACTAAGGATAATTTTGTGGCAATATGATATCTGCCATAACCTAAAAGCATGGCCTCCCATGTATGAAGGTTTCCTTGAGCACTTCCCAAAGATTCTAATTTCTAAAACAGTTTTTGAATATACCTTTATGTAAGGTGTCATTGTGATGTGCTACAGTTGGTATATATTTGTATCCAAACTCATAGCATATGTGTTGTTGTATTTTGCACGACAAATGTTGTAATAAAGTTGTAGTTGTTTTCCGTACCATATATTTGGCGACTCAGAATGGGTTGGATGGAATGGACCTATTTTGGGGGCGTTACACTAGAACTAGGAGGAGAGAGACGAGTAATATACTTTGCTAGTGTGTGACTTACCTAAGCTAAAATTGTTACTTGATAAGTTGACAAATTTTGATATATCAATTAACTTTTGTTTTGAAGATATATTCTAGAATGATATCTGAAATACAGGAGATGAGCAATGGGAAAATCATGATAGAGGAAATAACCAGGAAGGTACAATCCAAATAGAAAGCAAGGTATTCTCATTTCTTCGAACTACCAGGTACGTAAATTTCGAGGGCAAAATTTCATAAGGAGGGGAGATTGTGAGACCCCGAATTTTATGAAATGAAAGTATTCAATTTTTCTATTTTGGTAAATAGTTAAATTGATAAAAGGTTAAAGTTAAGGGTGATATGTGAATTTTTTTCAAAGTAAACAAGTTGTCATAAAATAATCGGTGATAAAAGTATAGTAATACGCATGGTTGCATAGTAACGCACGGTATTGTACAATATCTTTGATTATTGATGCTTACCTGGGAAGTCACTCAGTTTTATTCAATTATTGCTATAGTAATTGTTGCATAGTATCTCACGTTATTTGATTCAATTATTGTTATAATATTTTATATTATTAAATCAATAATTGAGATAATGAGTTATTCATATTATTATATGCATAATTAATAATGTCTAAAAAGTTCTGTCGAGGAGAGGTTTGGTCACCTAATTGCTCGCCAATAAGGAGAAATCCTTATCGAAAAGCCCCCTCTTTCCTGTGAACGATCTGGTTGTTAATATTGTGAGTTATAATAATAATGAATAAATGTTATTAAAAATTGTATTTGAGTTCGGAGTTGAATTTGGAGACGCGGACGTAATATTTGAGTCCGGGATAATGAAATTAGTGAAAATAGACTATAAACACAAATTTTGTCGAGGTTGACTTTTTGGTCAAAAAGTCAACAGTTGAATTTTTCAGAAAAAGTCAAAAATTCAAAAATGAAAATGTTGTTAAAAATATTGAGGGGATTTTTATGAAGTATTTGTTGTAATTTTTGGCATATTTTATGGACCCCCATTTACCTATTTTTAAAAATAATCGGTAGAAAATTATTTAATATAATAAATGTGGGGCCTACATGTGGGGCCCATATGTGTTGAAAAAGCTGAAATTGGGGGGGGGGGGGATGGAACTTATGTATAAGTAAGGTAATGTATTATTATATATTATATATATATATATAAGTTTTGTTTTATATATATATATATATACGTGCATGTGATGAAATGAATTTCAAGGGGTGGAGACTTGCCTTTCTTAGTAAGGCAAAGGTTATTATTATTATTATTATTATTATTATTATTATTATTATTATTATTATTATTATTATTATTATATATATATATATATATAAGTTTTGTTTTATTTGATTATAAATAGAATATATTATATTTTATTATGCACAGTGTTTGCATAGTGTTTGCATAGTGATTTCAAAAAATTATTCAGACGATTCGTTGCGCTCGTGAATTTTTCCAACATTGTGCACCCGTGATTTTAATTTCTAAATAGTATCCTTCCATTCTCCTATAAATAGGATGTTTAGTTAGAATTGAAAATCACACCAGAATCAGAGAATTTTCTTCTATAATATTGAGCGTATTTCTTTCAAGTTTTAGGAAGCTTTGAGTGTAGAAAATAGTGAAAGTTTTCTTCAAGAATATATCCGCTATACCAATTGGAATACTCTTATTTTCAAGGCAAGGGATAGTAAGGGATGTTATTTTTGTTCAATATTCGCTTGAAATAATATTTTCTTCCATACTCTGTAGTATATAAGTAATATTATTTGGTTTTAGATTTCGAATTCTATATTCATTTGGTTAAAGTTTTGGCTTCTATACTCCATGAAATTAGTAGAATATCCTTGATATTTGCGCTTCATCCAGTATCTTTTCATGAAAATATTATTCTGGGCATTCTTGATAAGTTTTAACTTTTTTATGACGAAGTACTATTCCCGAGTTACTATTCATGAGTTACTATTCACGAGTTACTATTCACGAGTTACTATTCATGAGTTACTATTCACGAGTTACTATTCACAAGTTACTATCCATGAGTTACTATTCACGGGGTACTATTCATAACAAAAATTGATTTCTTTTCGGTCCAAATCATTTTTGATACATTATTATTCTTGAATTTTACTCCCCAAAGCAGTATCATATTGACAATTTGAACGTTATTGAATTCTGGGTAAATTATATTACAAATCTTTACAATTTATCCTTGAACTTGTTTTATTGAATTATTATGTCATTGTCATCATCCTCATGCTTATATTGTTATGAAAGTCGTCTTTGGCCGTAATGCATAGATGGACTTGGTATGATTATGACCAGGGATTATTCGGTATAATCATGACCGTAATGTTACAAATGATTTGGTAAAAGTCCTCATTGGCCCGTAGTGCATTGATGGACAGTTTTTGGTATGATTATGACCATGGATTCTCTTCGGCCAAGGGTGCAAAGATGAAATGTTTTATGGCATGATTATGACCATTGATGAAAACACAATTATCCTTGGCCCATAGTGCATGGATAATTCGTGGTCGTGATACTAATGAATATCCTTGGCCTGTAGTGCAGGGATGATTCGATGAAGTGGATTAATTATTGAGCTGAGTCTCATCGATGAAATATTAATTCATGGATGCGATAATAATGAATATCCTTGGCCCGTAGTGCATGGATAATTCATGGATGTGATACTAACGAATATCCTCGGTAGTGCATGGATAATTGGTGATGTGGATTATTTATTGTCGAGTCTCGATGATAAAATCTTCGATAATAAACTTTTAATTCGTAGAAGATAGTAAATATCATGCTCTACTTGACTCTTCTAAAATACAGTTGCATGTCTTTGGCCTGTAGTGCAAAGATGAACTATTAATGAAGATCTTTGGCCGTAGTGCAAAGATGGATTTATTAGAATGATTATGAACATGAAATGTGATTTGGTATAACCATGATCTTTGATGTTTCAGGTAAAGACAGGTGATGAAAATTATCTTCGTCCTGAATGCGAAGAGGAATTTAGAACCACAATTATGATTATGAGTTATTCACAAGATTGTGGACATGAATTGTTGATTGATGTTACAGGGATCAAACATTGTTGGTGGACTTTTAACATGGAGAAGATAATAGACGTTATGGTCAATTTGACTCTTCTAATGGATTGCTCGTTCCGCTGCAACTATGGTTGAAAAGTTTTATCATCTACCATATGTTCTAAATCTCTGATTTATTATTGACGAAGGCTATTGATAATTTCATTATCTTTAGTCATGATATTCTTTACTGGGCTAGTTGTGTCCACCCTTTTGCTTCACAATTCATTTCAGGTAATAAAAGTATAGCTGGGTCGAGCGGGGGTAATAGGGGAATAGAACGGTGGTCTCTAGCTGAGGAGGTTCTCCCTAAACAGTATGTAAATAATTTTATTGAGAACTTTAGATAAGTGATTGTATTTTATACGTCATTTAATAATTATATTTGGTGAATCAAATAGGGTGAGGCGAACCCAACTTTGGAAGGGTGTTTTGCCACTATCATACAAGATGTCTAATGACATACGACTTGATGTTTCATAAAGCGCAGGGTTGTGCACATCCACTTCTTTGAGTATATGTATGCAGCACTACCTATATAATCTTGGAGTTTGGTTGAAATATAATTCTCAATTGGAGATAATGGAGATAAATATATGTCAAGAGAAGACTCACCATTGGAAAGAACATGATAGTAATCTTCTCGTTTTTCTTTGGGTTCTATTGAATCAACCAAGGATAATTCTGTGGGCATATGATATCTATCATAACCTAGACGCATTGTAAGACCCCAACTTTTATGAATAAAGATTAATTTTTCTCGAAATATATTTTTGAATATTATGGTGTGGATTTGATATAATGTTATAGTTGTGGGTATTATTTACAAATTTTGCAAAGTGAGCAAGTGGTTATATAATATTCGATTGGTCGGGGAATATTCGTTTTAACAGGGAATATTCGTACGACGGCACAATCATTAGTGGACCCCACGGACGGAAGTATTGTCGTAGTTAGAAAGCGACGTAATTATCTTTTATAAAAATAACCGCGAAAGTTTTACCGTTAAAGCGTTGAACTACCCGGTGGTAAAAAATACGATGTCTGGCGTGGTTGCATAGTAGCACACGGTATTTATTATTGATGCTTACGTGAGAAGTCACCAAGTTATACTCAATTATTGCTACAGTAATTGCTGCATCATATCTCTCATATTATTGATTCAATTATTGTCACAGTATCATCTGCATAATATTTATTATTATTAAATCAATAATTGAGACGACAAAGTTATTCATATTATTATTTTCAATATTGACAATGTCTAGAAGTTCTGTCAAGGAGAGGTTTGGTCACTTAATTGCGCGCCAATAAGGAGAAATCCTTATCAGAAAGCCCCCTCTTTCCTGAGAATGACTTGGTTGTTAAATATTGTGAGTTATAATATTAATGATGAATAAGTTCATGTTGATTAAAGATGAAATTGATAGTTTCCATTGTGTTGGGATTATTAGTATTAGTGGAAATCGACATTTATTTCAATAATAATTGATTTTTGGAGGTTATATTGACCAATCAGGTAATTAATCGGATAAATGAGCAATTAATTGCAATTATTTCACATGCTTATAACTTTTTGTTCACATATGTGTACTATTGATTCACTTTCATGTACTATTAGGGGAGGTGGTGCAAGATTGATAATACTTGCATGACTAAATTAAAAATGGAGATATAGATGAAGGTACTATACTGTAATTAGTTTTTTCACATGATTATACTATTAAGTCAAATGAATGAACTATTAATACACATTATTTACTATTAGGGGAGGTGGTGCAAGTTTGATAATACTTGCGGGGACTAAATTAAAATGAAGAAAAGAGGAAGGTATTATCTTTGTAATATTTTGAGCCCCCAAAATGTGCAATTATCGAAACTATATTTTCCTATAAATAGAAGCTCATTCTTCTTTTATTCTCACCAATTCACTAAGTCTCACAAGAGCAATTATTATAGAGAGAAATTATAAAGAGAAAGAAGAAGAAAGTCTTCTACCTCACTATTCCAAAGATCCGCTTCTTCTAAGGTAAGGGTATTATTTCTTTCAGTATTCATGAAGAGAGTTATTTTCTTTCAATACTCGTAAGGGTTGTTATTCCATTCTTTATTATTCTATTGAATAACTTTATGCATGCGATCTATCGCATGCACAGTGAATTCTTTTGTTATTTCATTCTTTATTATTTTGTTGAAATAACTTTTATGCATCTGGATCTATCGCGTATGTCCGTGAATTCTTTTGTTATTCCATTCTTTATTATTACGTTGGAATAACTTTTGTTTGCGTGCGGTCTATCGCATGCCAGGTGAATTCTTTTGGTATTCCATTCTTTATTATTCTGTTGAATAACTTTTATACATGCATTTTATCGCATGCCTAGTGAATTCTTTTGTTATTCCATTCTTTATTATTACATTGGAATAACTTTTATGCATAAGGTCCTATCGCATGCATGGTGAATTCTTCTGTTATTCCATTCTTTATTATTACTTGGAATAACTTTCCTATGTGGACTACTGCATGCACAGTGAATGATCCTTTGTATTCATTCCTTATTAAATTATGGAAATGATCTGTTTACGTGGATTACTGCATGGCGAGCAAAAAATCCATTTGCGCTTCATATATTCTATTATACTCTCGGTTGGTTAAAGTTTTGGCTTTTATACTCCATGAAATTAGTAGAATATCCGGGATATTTGCGCTTCATCCAAAGATATCTTTTCATGGAAATATTCTTCTGAGCATTCTTGAATTTTACTCCACAAAACAGTAATCATGTTGACAATTTGGCCGTTATTGATTTTTGGATAAATTAAATTATAAACATTAAAAATTTATCCTTAAACTTATTTTATTGAATTCTTATATCATTGTCATCATCCTCATGTTTATAATATGTTGAAAGTCATCCGTGGCTTGTAGTGCATAGATGGACTTGGTATGATTATGACCAGGGATTATTCGGTATAATATGACCGTAATGTTACAAATGATGTGGTAAAAGTCCTCATTGGTCATAGTGCATTGATGGACAATTGTTGGCATGATCATGACCATTGATGAATACACGAATATCCTAGGCCCGTAGGGCATAGATAATTTGTGGTTGTGATACTAATGAATATCCTTGGCCGTAATGCAGGGATGATGTGGTTTATTTATTAAGCTGAGTCTTAGCGATAAAAGTGATGAAAAACCTTTTAAATCATAGAAGATAGTAGATTTTATTCTCTACTTGACTCTTCTAATGGATTGCTTGTTCCACTGCAGTTAAGCTTGATGTTTGTTATATTTTATTAGTTTAACACTGTTGAAGGCTAATGATAAATTATTCTGCATTATCTTAGTCATAATATTTCTTACTGGGCTAGTTGAGCTCACCTTTCTTTCACCGTTTCTCTTTAGGAAATGAGAATATAGGCGGGACGAGTCGGGAAGCAGATTAGCCGGACACGATGGTTGTTTTAGTAGTCCTCAATATTCTATAAAATAGTGTGACAATAAATGTAATGAGGACTCCATTGAGTGTGGATATTGTCTAGATGAAAATATTCTTATTAAAACTCTTAGATTATGTTTTGTCATATTTTACATGACTATTGTATAATTAAGTTGTCTTTGAATTTTGTACCATGTATTTGGCGACTCAAGATGGGTGATGTATACCTATTTTGGGGGCGTCACACGCATGGCCTCCCATATACGAAGGTTTCCTTGAGTATTTTCAAAAGATTTTAATTTCTAAAACAGTTATTGACTGTACCTTTATGCAAGGTACCATTATAAGGTGTTGTGGTCGAGGCACCATGAGAGTTACATATATTTGTATTAAAACTCACAGCTTTTAACTATGATCGTATTCTCGCGACGACAGGTTGTATAAATGGAGTTGTCGAGAGTGTATTTTTTTTGGCGACTTAAGATGAGTGATGTATACCTATTTTGGGGCGTCCACAATATTTCTTTCGAGTTTTAGGAAGCTTTGAGTGTAAAAAGCAGTTCAAAGTTCTCTTCAATAATATCCCCGCTATACCAGATGAAATACTCTTCTTTTCAAGGTAAGGGATATTATTTTTGTTCAGTATACGTATGAAATAATATTTTCTTCCATACTTTGTAGTATTAAGTAATATTATTTTGTTTCAGATTTTGAATTCCATACTCATTTTGTTAAGTTTTGGCTTCTATACTCCATGAAATTAGAAGAATATCCTTGATATTTGCGCTTCATCCAATATCTTTTCATGGAAATATTATTCTGAGCATTCTTGATAAGTTCTAACCTTTTTATGTCGGAGTACTATTCACGGAGTATTATTCACAAATTACTATTCATGGGGTACTATTCACTCGGTTACTATTCACATGGGGTACTATTCATAATAAAAATTGATATCTTTTTGGTCGAAATCATTTTTGATACAATATTATTCTTGAATTTTACTCCACAAAACAGTATCATGTTGACAATTTGGACGTTATTGATTTCTGGATAAATTAAATTATAAATCATTAAAATTTATCCTTAAACTTATTTTATTGAATTCTTATATCATTGTCATCATCCTCATGTTTATAATATGTTGAAAGTCATCCGTGGCTTGTAGTGCATAGATGGACTTGGTATGATTATGACTGAGGATTATCTAGTATAATATAATAGTAATGTTACAAATGATGTGGTAAAAGTCCTCATTGGTCATAGTGCATTGATGGACAATTGTTGGCATGATCATGACCATTGATGAATACACGAATATCCTTGGCCCGTAGGGCATAGATAATTTGTGGTTGTGATACTAATGAATATCCTTGGCCGTAATGCAGGGATGATGTGGTTTATTTATTAAGCTGAGTCTTAGCGATAAAAGTGATGAAAAACCTTTTAAATCATAGAAGATAGTAGATTTTATTCTCTACTTGACTCTTCTAATGGATTGCTTGTTCCACTGCAGTTAAGCTTGATGTTTGTTATATTTTATTAGTTTAACACTGTTGAAGGCTAATGATAAATTATTCTGCATTATCTTAGTCATAATATTTCTTACTGGGCTAGTTGAGCTCACCCTTTCTTTCACTGTTCTCTTTAGGAAATGAGAATATAGCTGGGACGAGTCGGGGAACGGATTGACGGACCTGATGGTTGTTTTAGTAGTCCTCAATATTCTATAAAATAGTGTGACAATAAATGTAATGAGGACTCCATTGAGTGTGGATATTGTCTAGATGAAAATATTCTTATTAAAACTCTTAGATTATGTTTTGTCGTATTTTACATGACTATTGTATAATTAAGTTGTCTTTGAATTTTGTACCATGTATTTGGCGACTCAAGATGGGTGATGTAGACCTATTTTGGGGGCGTCACACGCATGGCCTCCCATATACGAAGGTTTCCTTGAGTATTTTCAAAAGATTTTAATTTCTAAAACAGTTATTGACTGTACCTTTATGCAAGGTACCATTATAAGGTGTTGTGGTCGAGGCACCATGAGAGTTACATATATTTGTATTAAAACTCACAGTTTAACTATGATCGTATTCTGCACGACAGTTGTATAAATGGAGTTGTCAGTAGTGTATTTTTTGGCGACTTAAGATGAGTGATGTATACCTATTTTGGGGGCGTCACAATATTTCTTTCGAGTTTTAGGAAGCTTTGAGTGTAGAAAACAGTTCAAGTTCTCTTCAATAATATCCCCGCTATACCAGTTGAAATACTCTTCTTTTCAAGGTAAGGGATATTATTTTTGTTCAGTATACGTATGAAATAATATTTTCTTCCATACTTTGTAGTATTAAGTAATATTATTTTGTTTCAGATTTTGAATTCCATACTCATTTTGTTAAGTTTTGGCTTCTATACTCCATGAAATTAGAAGAATATCCTTGATATTTGCGCTTCATCCAGTATCTTTTCATGGAAATATTATTCTGAGCATTCTTGATAAGTTCTAACCTTTTTATGTCGGAGTACTATTCACGGAGTATTATTCACAAATTACTATTCATGGGGTACTATTCACTCGGTTACTATTCACATGGGGTACTATTCATAATAAAAATTGATATCTTTTTGGTCGAAATCATTTTTGATACAATATTATTCTTGAATTTTACTCCACAAAACAGTATCATGTTGACAATTTGGACGTTATTGATTTCTGGATAAATTAAATTATAAATCATTAAAAATTTATCCTTAAACTTATTTTATTGAATTCTTATATCATTGTCATCATCCTCATGTTTATAATATGTTGAAAGTCATCCGTGGCTTTGAGTGCATAGATGGACTTGGTATGATTATGACCGTGGATTATTCTAGTATATAATATGATCGTAATGTTACAAATGATGTGGTAAAAGTCCTCATTGGTCATAGGTGCATTGATGGACAATTGTTGGCATGATCATGACCATTGATGAATACACGAATATCCTCGGCCCGTAGTGGGCATAGATAATTTGTGGTTGTGATACTAATGAATATCCTCGGTAGTAATGGAGGATGATGTGGTTTATTTATTAAAAAGTCTTAGCGATAAAAGTGATGAAAAACTTTTTAAATCATAGAAGATAGTAGATTTTATTCTCTACTTGACTCTTCTAATGGATTGCTTTGTTCCACCGCAGCTTAAGCTTGATGTTTGTTATATTTTATTAGTTTAACACTTTGTTGAAGGCTAATGATAAATTATTCTGCATTATCTTAGTCATAATATTTCTTCTTTGGGCTAGTTGAGCTCACCCTTTTCTTTCACCGTTCTCTTTGTGGAAATGAGAATATAGTCGGGACGAGTGGGAACGGATTGATGGACACGATGGTTGTTTTAGTAGTCCTCAATATTCTATAAAATAGTGTGACAATAAATGTAATGAGGACTCCATTGAGTGTGGATATTGTCTAGATGAAAATATTCTTATTAAAACTCTTAGATTATGTTTTGTCGTATTTTACATGACTATCAGATAATTAAGTTGTCTTTGAATTTTGTACCATGTATTTGGCGACTCAAGATGGGTGATGTAGACTATTTTGGGGGCGCCACACGCACGGCCTCCCATATACGGTTGTTTCCTTGAGTATTTTCAAAAGATTTTAATTTCTAAAACAAGTTATTGACCGTACCTTTATGCAAGGTACCATTATAAGGTGTTGTGGTCGAGGCACCATGAGAGTTACATATATTTGTATTAAAACTCACGCTTTAACTATGATCGTGATTCTACGCATTTACGCTTGTATAAATGGAGTTATCGGTGAGTGTATTTTTGGCGACTTAAGATGAGTGATGTATACCTATTTTGGGGGCGCTACAATATTTCTTTCGAGTTTTAGGAAGCTTTGAGTGTAGAAAATAAATTGTTCTCTTCAATAATATCCCCGCTTATACCAGCTTGAAATACTCTTCTTTTCAAGGTAAGGGATATTATTTTGTTCAAGATATCGTATGAAATAATATTTTCTTCCATACTTTGTAGTATTAAGTAATATTATTTTGTTTGATTTTGAATTCCATACTCATTTTGTTAAGTTTTCGCTTCTATACTCCATGAAATTAGAAGAATATCCTTGATATTTTGCGCTTCATCCAAAGATCTTTTCATGGAAATATTATTCGAGCATTCTTGATAAGTTCTAACCTTTTTATGTCGAGAGTACTATTCACGAGTATTATTCACAAATTACTATTCATGGGTACTATTCACCTCGCTTACTATTCACATGGGTACTATTCATAATAAAAATTGATATCTTTTGGTCGAAATCATTTTTGATACAATATTATTCTTGAATTTTACTCCACAAAACAAAGATCATGTTGACAATTTGACGTTATTGATTTCGGATAAATTAAATTATAAATCATTAAAATTTATCCTTAAACTTATTTTATTAATTCTTATATCATTGTCATCATCCTCATGTTTATAATATGTTGAAAGTCATCCGTGGCTTGTAGTGCATAGATGGACTTGGTATGATTATGACCGAGGATTATTCGGTATAATATGACCGTAATGTTACAAATGATGTGGTAAAAGTCCTCATTAGTCATAGTGCATCGATGGACAATTGTTGGCATGATCAATGACCATCGATGAATACACGAATATCCTCGGCTCGTAGGGGCATAGATAATTGTGGTTGTGATACTAATGAATATCCTCGCCGTAATGCGTGGATGATGTGGTTTATTTATTGTCGAGTCTTAGCGATAAAAGTGATGAAAACCTTTTAAATCATAGAAGATAGTAGATTTTATTCTCTACTTGACTCTTCTAATGGATCGCTTGTTCCACCGCAGCTTAAGCTTGATGTTTGTTATATTTTATTAGTTTAACATCGTCAAGGCTAATGATAAATTATTCTCGCATTATCTTAGTCATAATATTTCTTCTTTGGGCTAGTTGAGCTCACCCTTTCTTTCACTGTTTTCTTTAGGAAATGAGAATATAGCCGGGGCTCTGGGAACTGATCGATTGGCCGGACCGATGGTTGTTTTAGTAGTCCTCAATATTCTATAAAATAGTGTGACAATAAATGTAATGAGGACTCCATTGAGTGTGGATATTGTCTAGATGAAAATATTCTTATTAAAACTCTTAGATTATGTTTTCATTTTATTTTACTTGACTATTGTATAATTAAGTTGTCTTTGAATTTTGTACCATGTATTTGGCGACTCAAGATGGGTGATGTATACCTATTTTGGGGGCGTCACACGCATGGCCTCCCATATACGAAGGTTTCCTTGAGTATTTTCAAAAGATTTTAATTTCTAAAACAGTTATTGACTGTACCTTTATGCAAGGTACCATTATAAGGTGTTGTGGTCGAGGCACCATGAGAGTTACATATATTTGTATTAAAACTCACAGTTTAACTATGATCGTATTCTGCACGACAGTTGTATAAATGGAGTTGTCGGTAGTGTATTTTTGGCGACTTAAGATGAGTGATGTATACCTATTTTGGGGGCGCTCCACAATATTTCTTTTCGAGTTTTAGGAAGCTTTGAGTGTAGAAAAGCTTGTTCTCTTTCAATAATATCCCCGCTTATACCAAATTGAAATACTCTTCTTTTCAAGGTAAGGGATATTATTTTTGTTCAGTATACGTATGAAATAATATTTTCTTCCATACTTTGTAGTATTAAGTAATATTATTTTGTTTCAGATTTTGAATTCCATACTCATTTTGTTAAGTTTTGGCTTCTATACTCCATGAAATTAGAAGAATATCCTTGATATTTGCGCTTCATCCAAAGATCTTTCATGGAAATATTATTCGAGCATTCTTGATAAGTTCTAACCTTTTATGCTCTAGTACTATTCACTTGAGTATTATTCACAAATTACTATTCATGGGTACTTATTCACTCCTGTTACTATTCACATGGGGTACTATTCATAATAAAATTGATATCTTTTTGGTCGAAATCATTTTTGATACAATATTATTCTTGAATTTTACTCCACAAAACAAAGATCATGTTGACAATTTGACGTTATTGATTTCGGATAAATTAAATTATAAATCATTAAAATTTATCCTTAAACTTATTTTATTGAATTCTTATATCATTGTCATCATCCTCATGTTTATAATATGTTGAAAGTCATCCGTGGCTTGTAGTGCATAGATGGACTTGACTCGTATGATTATGACTAGGGATTATTCTTATATAATATGACCGTAATGTTACAAATGATGTGGTAAAAGTCCTCATTGGTCATAGTGCATTGATGGACAATTGTTGGCATGATCATGACCATCGATGAATACACGAATATCCTCGGCCGTAGGGGCATAGATAATTGTGGTTGTGATACTAATGAATATCCTCGTAGTAATGCGGGATGATGTGGTTTATTTATTAAAAATCGAGTCTTAGCGATAAAAGTGATGAAAAACCTTTTAAATCATAGAAGATAGTAGATTTTATTCTCTACTTGACTCTTCTAATGGATTGCTTGTTCCACTGCAGTTAAGCTTGATGTTTGTTATATTTTATTAGTTTAACACTGTTGAAGGCTAATGATAAATTATTCTGCATTATCTTAGTCATAATATTTCTTACTGGGCTAGTTGAGCTCACCCTTTCTTTCACTGTTCTCTTTAGGAAATGAGAATATAGCTGGGACGAGTCGGGGAACGGATTGACGGACCTGATGGTTGTTTTAGTAGTCCTCAATATTCTATAAAATAGTGTGACAATAAATGTAATGAGGACTCCATTGAGTGTGGATATTGTCTAGATGAAAATATTCTTATTAAAACTCTTAGATTATGTTTTGTCGTATTTTACATGACTATTGTATAATTAAGTTGTCTTTGAATTTTGTACCATGTATTTGGCGACTCAAGATGGGTGATGTATACCTATTTTGGGGCGTCGCTGCACGCATAACCTCCCATATCTGAAGGTTTCCTTGAGTATTTTCAAAAGATTTTAATTTCTAAAATGCTTATCGATCGTACCTTTATGCAAGAAGTACCATTATAAGGTGTCAGTGGTTGAGGCACCACGAGAGTTACATATATTTGTATTAAAACTCACAGCTTAACTATGATCGTATTCCTCGCATTTACGGTTGTATAAATGGAGTTGTCGGTAGTGTATTTTTGGCGACTTAAGATGAGTGATGTATACCTATTTTGGGGGCGCCACAATATTTCTTTCGAGTTTTAGGAAGCTTTGAGTGTAGAAAATATTCAAGTTCTCTTCAATAATATCCCCGCTATACCGCTTGAAATACTCTTCTTTTCAAGGTAAGGGATATTATTTTTGTTCAAGATATCGTATGAAATAATATTTTCTTCCATACTTTGTAGTATTAAGTAATATTATTTTGTTTCGATTTTGAATTCTATACTCATTTTGTTAAGTTTTGGCTTCTATACTCCATGAAATTAGAAGAATATCCTTGATATTTGCGCTTCATCCAAAGATCTTTCATGGAAATATTATTCGAGCATTCTTGATAAGTTCTAACCTTTTTATGCTCTGGGAGTACTATTCACTTTAGTATTATTCACAAATTACTATTCATGGGGTACTATTCACTTGCGGTTACTATTCACATGGGTACTATTCATAATAAAATTGATATCTTTTTGTCGAAATCATTTTTGATACAATATTATTCTTGAATTTTACTCCACAAAACAAAAGATCATGTTGATAATTTGACGTTATTGATTTCTCGGATAAATTAAATTATAAATCATTAAAATTTATCCTTAAACTTATTTTATTGAATTCTTATATCATTGTCATCATCCTCATGTTTATAATATGTTGAAAGTCATCCGTGGCTCAGAGTGCATAGATGGACTTGGTATGATTATGACCGTGGATTATTCTAAGATAATATGACCGTAATGTTACAAATGATGTGGTAAAAGTCCTCATTGGTCATAGTGCATTGATGGACAATTGTTGGCATGATCATGACCATTATCATGAATACACGAATATCCTCGGCCCGTAGGGCATAGATAATTATTGGTTGTGATACTAATGAATATCCTCGCCGTAATGCGGGGATGATGTGGTTTATTTATTGTCGAGTCTTAGCGATAAAAGTGATGAAAACCTTTAAATCATAGAAGATAGTAGATTTTATTCTCTACTGACTCTTCTAATGGATCGCTTGTTCCACCGCAGCTTAAGCTTGATGTTTGTTATATTTTATTAGTTTAACACCGTTGTTGAAGGCTAATGATAAATTATTCGCATTATCTTAGTCATAATATTTCTTCTCTAGCTAGTTGAGCTCACCCTTTCTTTCACCGTTCTCTTTAGGAAATGAGAATATAGTCGGGACGAGTCTGGGAACCATGATCGACGGACCGATGGTTGTTTTAGTAGTCCTCAATATTCTATAAAATAGTGTGACAATAAATGTAATGAGGACTCCATTGAGTGTGGATATTGTCTAGATGAAAATATTCTTATTAAAACTCTTAGATTATGTTTTGTCGTATTTTACATGACTATTGTATAATTAAGTTGTCTTTGAATTTTGTACCATGTATTCATGCGACTCAAGATGGGTGATGTATACCTATTTTGGGGGCGCACACGCACGGCCTCCCATATCGGTTGGTTTCTTGAGTATTTTCAAAAGATTTTAATTTCTAAAACAGTTATCGATCGCACTTTTATGCAAGGTACCATTATAAGGTGTTGTGGTTTAGGCACCATGAGAGAGTTACATATATTTGTATTAAAACTCACAGTTTAACTATGATCGTATTCTCGCATTTACGGTTGTATAAATGGAGTTGTCGAGAGTGTATTTTTGGCGACTTAAGATGAGTGATGTATACCTATTTTGGGGCGCCACAATATTTCTTTCAAGTTTTAGGAAGCTTTGAGTGTAGAAAATAGTTCAAGTTCTCTTCAATAATATCCCCGCTTATACCAAATGAAATACTCTTCTTTTCAAGGTAAGGGATATTATTTTGTTTCAAGATAATGATGAAATAATATTTTCTTCCATACTTTGTAGTATTAAGTAATATTATTTTGTTTCGGATTTTGAATTCCATACTCATTTTGTTAAGTTTTGGCTTCTATACTCCATGAAATTAGAAGAATATCCTCGATATTTGCGCTTCATCCAAAGATCTTTTCATGGAAATATTATTCGAGCATTCTTGATAAGTTCTAACCTTTTTATGCTCCTGAGTACTATTCACTTGAGTATTATTCACAAATTACTATTCATGGGGTACTATTCACTCTACACTATTCACATGGGTACTATTCATAATAAAATTGATATCTTTTTGGTCAAAATCATTTTTGATACAATATTATTCTTGAATTTTACTCCACAAAACAGTATCATGTTGACAATTTGGACGTTATTGATTTCTGGATAAATTAAATTATAAATCATTAAAAATTTATCCTTAAACTTATTTTATTGAATTCTTATATCATTGTCATCATCCTCATGTTTATAATATGTTGAAAGTCATCCGTGGCTTGTAGTGCATAGATGGACTTGGTATGATTATGACCGTGGATTATTCAGATATAATATGACCGTAATGTTACAAATGATGTGGTAAAAGTCCTCATTGGTCATAGTGCATTGATGGACAATTGTTGGCATGATCATGACCATTGATGAATACACGAATATCCTTGGCCCGTAGGGCATAGATAATTTGTGGTTGTGATACTAATGAATATCCTTGGCCGTAATGCAGGGATGATGTGGTTTATTTATTAAGCTGAGTCTTAGCGATAAAAGTGATGAAAAACCTTTTAAATCATAGAAGATAGTAGATTTTATTCTCTACTTGACTCTTCTAATGGATTGCTTGTTCCACTGCAGTTAAGCTTGATGTTTGTTATATTTTATTAGTTTAACACTGTTGAAGGCTAATGATAAATTATTCTGCATTATCTTAGTCATAATATTTCTTCTTTGGGCTAGTTGAGCTCACCCTTTCTTTCACCGTTCTCTTTAGGAAATGAGAATATAGGCCGGGACGAGCCTGTGGAACGGATCGATTTTGACCGATGGTTGTTTTAGTAGTCCTCAATATTCTATAAAATAGTGTGACAATAAATGTAATGAGGACTCCATTGAGTGTGGATATTGTCTAGATGAAAATATTCTTATTAAAACTCTTAGATTATGTTTTGTCGTATTTTACATGACTATTGTATAATTAAGTTGTCTTTGAATTTTGTACCATGTATTTGGCGACTCAAGATGGGTGATGTATACCTATTTTGGGGCGCCACACGCATAACCTCCCATATCTGAAGGTTTCCTTGAGTATTTTCAAAAGATTTTAATTTCTAAAATAATTATTGATCAGACTTTATGCAAGGTACCATTATAAGGTGTCAGGTCGAGGCACCATGAGAGTTACATATATTTGTATTAAAACTCACAGTTTAACTATGATCGTATTCTGCACGACAGTTGTATAAATGGAGTTGTCAGTAGTGTATTTTTTGGCGACTTAAGATGAGTGATGTATACCTATTTTGGGGGCGTCACAATATTTCTTTCGAGTTTTAGGAAGCTTTGAGTGTAGAAAACAGTTCAAGTTCTCTTCAATAATATCCCCGCTATACCAGTTGAAATACTCTTCTTTTCAAGGTAAGGGATATTATTTTTGTTCAGTATACGTATGAAATAATATTTTCTTCCATACTTTGTAGTATTAAGTAATATTATTTTGTTTCAGATTTTGAATTCCATACTCATTTTGTTAAGTTTTGGCTTCTATACTCCATGAAATTAGAAGAATATCCTTGATATTTGCAAGCTCATCCAAAGATCTTTCATGGAAATATTATTACGAGCATTCTTGATAAGTTCTAACCTTTTATATGGGAGTACTATTCACTTTAGTATTATTCACAAATTACTATTCATGGGGTACTATTCACTTGCCATTACTATTCACATGGGGTACTATTCATAATAAAATTGATATCTTTTTGGTCGAAATCATTTTTGATACAATATTATTCTTGAATTTTACTCCACAAAACAGTATCATGTTGACAATTTGGACGTTATTGATTTCTGGATAAATTAAATTATAAATCATTAAAAATTTATCCTTAAACTTATTTTATTGAATTCTTATATCATTGTCATCATCCTCATGTTTATAATATGTTGAAAGTCATCCGTGGCTTGTAGTGCATAGATGGACTTGGTATGATTATGACTAGGGATTATTCGGTATAATATATGGCCAGTAATGTTACAAATGATGTGGTAAAAGTCCTCATTGGTCATAGTGCATTGATGGACAATTGTTGGCATGATCATGACCATTGATGAATACACCGAATATCCTTGGCCCGTAGGGCATAGATAATTTGTGGTTGTGATACTAATGAATATCCTTGGCCGTAATGCAGGGATGATGTGGTTTATTTATTAAGCTGAGTCTTAGCGATAAAAGTGATGAAAAACCTTTTAAATCATAGAAGATAGTAGATTTTATTCTCTCACTTGACTCTTCTAATGGATTGCTTGTTCCACTGCAGTTAAGCTTGATGTTTGTTATATTTTATTAGTTTAACACTGTTGAAGGCTAATGATAAATTATTCTGCATTATCTTAGTCATAATATTTCTTACTGGGCTAGTTGAGCTCACCCTTTCTTTCACTGTTCTCTTTAGGAAATGAGAATATAGCTGGGACGAGTCGGGGAACGGATTGACGGACCTGATGGTTGTTTTAGTAGTCCTCAATATTCTATAAAATAGTGTGACAATAAATGTAATGAGGACTCCATTGAGTGTGGATATTGTCTAGATGAAAATATTCTTATTAAAACTCTTAGATTATGTTTTGTCGTATTTTACACATGACTATTGTATAATTAAGTTGTCTTTGAATTTTGTACCATGTATTTGGCGACTCAAGATGGGTGATGTATACCTATTTTGGGGGCGTCACACGCATGGCCTCCCATATACGAAGGTTTCCTTGAGTATTTTCAAAAGATTTTAATTTCTAAAACAGTTATTGACTGTACCTTTATGCAAGGTACCATTATAAGGTGTTGTGGTCGAGGCACCATGAGAGTTACATATATTTGTATTAAAACTCACGGTTTAACTATGATCGATTCTCGCATTTACGGTTGTATAAATGGAGTTGTCGATGAGTGTATTTTTTTAGCGACTTAAGATGAGTGATGTATACCTATTTTGGGGCGTCACAATATTTCTTTCGAGTTTTAGGAAGCTTTGAGTGTAGAAAAGCGATTCAAGTTCTCTTCAATAATATCCCCGCTATACCAGTTTGAAATACTCTTCTTTTCAAGGTAAGGGATATTATTTTTGTTCAAGATAATGTGTGAAATAATATTTTCTTCCATACTTTGTAGTATTAAGTAATATTATTTTGTTTGATTTTTGAATTCCATACTCATTTTGTTAAGTTTTGGCTTCTATACTCCATGAAATTAGAAGAATATCCTTGATATTTAAGCTTCATCCAAAGATCTTTCATGGAAATATTATTACGAGCATTCTTGATAAGTTCTAACCTTTTTATGTCGGAGTACTATTCACGGAGTATTATTCACAAATTACTATTCATGGGGTACTATTCACTCGGTTACTATTCACATGGGGTACTATTCATAATAAAAATTGATATCTTTTTGGTCGAAATCATTTTTGATACAATATTATTCTTGAATTTTACTCCACAAAACAGTATCATGTTGACAATTTGGACGTTATTGATTTCTGGATAAATTAAATTATAAATCATTAAAAATTTATCCTTAAACTTATTTTATTGAATTCTTATATCATTGTCATCATCCTCATGTTTATAATATGTTGAAAGTCATCCGTGGCTTGTAGTGCATAGATGGACTTGGTATGATTATGACTAGGGATTATTCGGTATAATATGACCGTAATGTTACAAATGATGTGGTAAAAGTCCTCATTGGTCATAGTGCATTGATGGACAATTGTTGGCATGATCATGACCATTGATGAATACACGAATATCCTTGGCCCGTAGGGCATAGATAATTTGTGGTTGTGATACTAATGAATATCCTTGGCCGTAATGCAGGGATGATGTGGTTTATTTATTAAGCTGAGTCTTAGCGATAAAAGTGATGAAAACCTTTTAAATCATAGAAGATAGTAGATTTTATTCTCTACTTGACTCTTCTAATGGATTGCTTGTTCCACTGCAGGTTAAGCTTGATGTTTGTTATATTTTATTAGTTTAACACTGTTGAAGGCTAATGATAAATTATTCGCATTATCTTAGTCATAATATTTCTTCTTTGGGCTAGTTGAGCTCACCCTTTCTTTCACCGTTCTCTTTAGGAAATGAGAATATAGCCGGGACTGGAGCTCTGTCGAGAGCGGATTGACGGACCTGATGGTTGTTTTAGTAGTCCTCAATATTCTATAAAATAGTGTGACAATAAATGTAATGAGGACTCCATTGAGTGTGGATATTGTCTAGATGAAAATATTCTTATTAAAACTCTTAGATTATGTTTTGTCGTTATTTTACATGACTATTGTATAATTAAGTTGTCTTTGAATTTTGTACCATGTATTTGGCGACTCAAGATGGGTGATGTATACCTATTTTGGGGCGTCACACGCACGGCCTCCCATATCTGAAGGTTTCCTTGAGTATTTTCAAAAGATTTTAATTTCTAAAATGAGTTATTGATCTGTACCTTTTATGCAAGGTACCATTATAAGGTGTTGTGGTCGAGGCACCATGAGAGTTACATATATTTGTATTAAAACTCACGGTTTAACTATGATCGTATTCTACACTTACAACAGTATAAATGGAGTTGTCGAGAGTGTATTTTTGGCGACTTAAGATGAGTGATGTATACCTATTTTGGGGCGCCACAATATTTCTTTCGAGTTTTAGGAAGCTTTGAGTGTAGAAAAGCAGTTCGTTTCTCTTCAATAATATCCCCGCTTATACCAGGTTGAAATACTCTTCTTTTCAAGGTAAGGGATATTATTTTTGTTCAAGATATCGTGATGAAATAATATTTTCTTCCATACTTTGTAGTATTAAGTAATATTATTTTGTTTCAGATTTTGAATTCCATACTCATTTTGTTAAGTTTTGGCTTCTATACTCCATGAAATTAGAAGAATATCCTTGATATTTGCGCTTCATCCAGTATCTTTTCATGGAAATATTATTCTGAGCATTCTTGATAAGTTCTAACCTTTTTATGTCGGAGTACTATTCACGGAGTATTATTCACAAATTACTATTCATGGGGTACTATTCACTCGGTTACTATTCACATGGGGTACTATTCATAATAAAAATTGATATCTTTTTGGTCGAAATCATTTTTGATACAATATTATTCTTGAATTTTACTCCACAAAGCAGTATCATGTTGACAATTTGGACATTATTGAATTCTGGATAAATTAAATTACAAATCTTTAAAAATTTATCCTTTGTTTTCTTTTAAATGAATTCTTATATCATTGTCATCATCCTCATGCTTATATTGTTATGAAAGTCATCTTTGGCCCGTAGTGCATAGATGGACTTGGTATGATTATGACCAAGGATTATTCGGTATAATAATGATCGTAATGTTACAAATGATGTGCTAAAAGTTCTCATTGGCCCATGGTGCATTGATGGACAGTTGTTGGCATGATCATGACCATTGGTGAAAACACGAATATCCTTGGCCCGTAGTGCATGGATAATTTGTGGTCATGATACTAAAGAATATCCATGGTCATAGTGCATGGATAATTTAGTGATGTGGAATATTTATTAAGCTGAGTCTCAGCGATAAAATTGATGATAAACTTTTTAAATCTTAGAAGATAGTAGATATCATGCTCTACTTGACACTTCTAATGGATTGTTTGTTCCGGTGCAGTTAAACTTGATGTTATTATATTTTATCAGTTTAACACTGTTGAAGGCTAACGATAATTTATTCCGCATTATCTTAGTCATAATATTTCTTACTGGGCTAGTTGAGCTCACCCTTTTCTTTCATTGTTCTCTTCAGGAAATGAGAATATAGCTGGGACTAGTCGAGGAACGGAGTGACGGTCAAGATGTTTGCATTAGTAGTCCTCACTATTCTGTGAAATAGTGTAATAATAAAATGTAATGAGGACTTATTTTGAGTTTGAATACTGTCTAGACGACAATATTTGTATTAAAACTCACAGCTCATGTTGTATATTTAAGTTTGTATTTGTAATCTGTACCATGTATTTGACGACTCAGAATAGGTGATGTATACCTATTTTGGGGGCGTCACAGTTGGTATCAAAGCTTAGGGATATGATCCCTGGCTGAGATGAGAGACTAGAACTAGGAGGGGAGAGGCGGGTAATTCCTTCGCTAGTATGGCCTACCTAAGTTTATTTGTTATTTAATTGGTTGGTCAGAATATAGAGATAATATGTTGAATGTCAATTAACCCTTGTTTTGTGGTAGTATTTGAAAATGACATCCGAGAATGTTGAGAATAACAATGGAGCTCATGAGACCGTTGAATCACCAACGATCAATACCTACGATAATGTGCACCAGGAAGGCAATAATCCTTAGGAAAACAACAACACTGACCAAATGATGAACGATGGGATGTTTAGGGGCTTTATGCAATTCATGCAACATCAGGCGAGAGCAACTCCTGTTCAAAATGCAGGTGGAAACACTGGCAACTCTCGGATGGTCACCGCTAAGAAGTTCAAGGAGCTGGGACCACCGAAGTTTTTGGGAGAGCCAAAACCACTTACGGCAGAGACGTGGATAAAGTAGATCACCAAGATATTTGATGTCTTGGGATGCTCCGAGGAGCAAAAGGTTCCCTTTTCCACCTTTATGTTACGAGGAGAGGCAGATTACTGGTGCCACCTTTATCGGTAAAGCGTACTCAACCTGCCGCATTGAAGATGTCTTGGGAGAAGTTCCAAGAACTATTCAACGACAAGTACTTTCCCAAAAGTATTCGTCACATAAAGGAGGTAGAGTTCATCAAGCTGGAGCAGAACAATATGACCATGTCGCAGTACGAAGCTAAGTTTACCGAGTTGTCCCGGTTGGCGTCCCACTTGGTTGATAATGAGGAGAGAATGACGCGGATGTTTCTAAGATGTTTGAAACCCGAGATACGTCAATACCTAATTTCTCACAAACTGTGTTTGTATCAAGATGTTGTAAATAGGGCTCAGTTATTGGAGCGCGATAACGAGTCAACCCAACCATGGGAGAGCAGCCGACAAAATGATAATACCAGTGATAGCAGTCATCGAAGCGGTGATAACAAACGTGGAGGGAATCAACATGCCAGAAATGGTAACCACTTCGGTGGTAATCATGACAAAGACAATAAGAGTGGAAATTTCAAGAAGGGAGATTCAATAATGATGGAAAGATGTCAGCACCCGCACCCGTTGTTAAAGAAGGAGAACGATCAACGATCGTATGCTACAAATGTGGAGGGGAGGGACACATCAGTCCAAACTGTACGCAGCAGTCCAAAACATGTTATAATTGCGGAAGAGAAGGTCACCTAGCTCGATTTTGTTGTACAGTGAATTCAAGTTCAACTGGGATGGAGGCACCAAAGGCCGTCCCAGAGAAGTCAAAACCAGTAGTTCAAGGGAGAGCATTTGTCGTGACCTCCCATAAAGTAAGGAACCTAAACGAGGTGATCACGGGTAAGCTAATCATAAACTCTAGTGAAGTCTATACCTTATTTGATACTGGTTCTACCCATTCTTTTATTTCTCCTACTTGCACTCAACGTTTAAATTTAATTCCGGAGAAATTAGACTTTGACTTATCTGTGGAAACTCCGTTGGGAGAAACCTTCATTACATCCACTGTTTATAAGTCTTGTTTAGTTCAAATCGGTACCCTCACATTACTTGTTGATCTTATTTCCTTAAAAATACTTACATTTGATGTGATTTTAGGGATTGATTAGTTAACTACTCATCATGCAAAAATTGATTGTTTTCGTATGGTTGTTAGATTTCATATTCCTAACCAACCTATTATGCAAATTCAAGAAACCAAACCACTAAAGTCAATCACTGTCATATCAAGCCATAAAGCTATTCGTTTATTGAAAAATGGATGTCAAGCTTTCTTAGCCCATGTCACAAATTTTAAAAAAAATACGTTAGATTTGACTGATATTTCTATTGTTAATAAATTTCCTGACGAATTCCCTGAAGAACTGCCATAGCCTACCCCCAGAGCGTGAAATTGTGTTTTGTATTGACCTTGAACTCGGTACAAGACCCATTTCCAAAGCCCCGTATCGAATGGCTTTTATTGAACTTCAGGAGTTAAAAACCTAACTGCGGGAGTTGTTAGACATCGGTTTCATTCGTCCTAGTACGTCACCTTGGGGTGCTCCTGTTCTATTCGTAAAGAAGAAAGATGGGAGTATGCGACTTTGTATTGATTATCGGGAGTTGAATCATGTCACCATAAAAAATAGGTACCCATTACCACGTATTGATGACATGTTTGACCAGTTTCAAAGTGCCAAATTCTTTTCAAAGATCGATCTTCGTTCCGGATATCACCAGTTAAAGATTAAAACTGATGACATTCCAAAGTATGCTTTCAGAACTCGGTACGGGCATTATGAATTCCTAGTTATGTCATATGGATTGACTAATGCTCTTGCTGCCTTCATGGATATGATGAACCAAGTATGCAAAGAATATTAGGATCACTTTGTGGTCGTCTTTATTGATGACATCTTCATTTACTCCAAAAGCCGTAAAGATCATGATCAACACTTGAGACTGATACTCCAAAAGCTTTGTGAAAACAAGCTTTATTCCAAATTGAAGAAATGCGAGTTCTGGCTTGAGGAAGTAGCATTCCTTGGGCACGTGATATCAAATCACGGAATATCTGTTGACCCGACAAAGATTGAAGCAATTCAAAGCTGGGAGGAACCCAAGTTAGTGACCGAAGTACGTAGCTTTCTAGGCTTAACTAGTTATTATCGAAGATTCGTGGAAGGATTTTCTCGAATCGCTACTCCATTAACTCAGCTGACTCGAAAAGATACAAAATTTGGTTCGAGTGAGGAATGTGAGAAGAGTTTTCAAGAACTCAAGAGGAGACTCATTTTAGCACCTGTTCTGACAATACCATCTGGTTCAGAGGGATTTGTCATCTACAGTGATGCTTCAAGCAAAGGTTTAGGATGTGTTCTCATGCAACATGAGAAAGTCATAGCCTACGCCTCACGACAACTCAAAGAATATGAGAAGAATTATCTTACTCATGATCTAGAGTTGGCAGCTGTCGTTTTCACACTAAAGATCAGGGGGCATTACCTGTATGGGGAGAAAGTGGAGATCTATACGGATCATAAAAGCCTCAAATATTTCTTCACCCAAAAGGAACTCAACATGCGACAAAGACGTTGGCTTTAACTGTTGAAAGATTATGATCATACCATTCAATACCATCCTGGAAAAGCGAATGTGGTAGCTGACGCATTGAGTAGAAGATCATATGCGGGTACGAGTGCGATATTATTAATGAAAAGGCCCATTTTATATGACTTACAAAGGATGGAGATAGAGTTAAAGACTCCAAGGACCCACGTGATGATGGAAAATATATGAGTAGAACTGACTTTAATCGATAAAGTTAAAGCTGCTCAACTTACAGACCCGGAGATGATACGTATGAGGAAGAAAGTGCAAGAAGGTGCTATTCCGAAGCAAGAATCGATGAATAAGGAATACTACGAGTCAACTCTAGACTTTGTGTTCTTAACGACCCTGATTTAAAGTATAAAATCATGATGGAGGCGCACAATACACCGTTTGCAATCCATCTTAGGATTACTAAAATTTATCGTGATCTTAGACATACATTTTGGTGGAGCAATATGAAAAGAGAGATTGCAGAGTTTATCTCAAGGTGTCTAACTTGTCAACGAGTCAAGGCGGAGCATCAAGTGCCAAAAGGTCCATTAAAACCACATGAAATTCTAGAATGGAAGTGGGAGAACATTACCATGGATTTCGTTACTGGTCTTCCCAAGGTTTCTCAAGGCATAAATGCAATTTGGGTCATTGTTGATAGATTGACTAAGTCTGCTCATTTCTTACCTATACGAAAAATTTATACACTTGAACGTCTTGCTCGTATATACATAAATGAGATTGTAAGACTGTATGGTATGCCAGTATCCATTATTTCTGATCGAGACACAAGATTCACTTCATGATTTTGGGTTAGTTTGCAAAAAGCTATGGGCACATATTTATGATTTAGTTCGGCGTATCATCCTCAAACGGACAGACAGTCAGAGAGGATTATTGAAACTCTTGAGGATCAATTAAGAATCTGTGTCCTTGACTTCATGGGAAGTTGGGACAAGTTCTTGCCATTGGTAGAATTCTCCTACAACAACAGTTATCAAACAAGTATCAACATGGCTCCATTTGAGGCGTTGTATGGAAAAAAGTGTCGTTCTCTAGTATGCTGGGATGAGGTGGGTGAAGCAACGTTGTTGGGACCAGATTTGGTACGTGTGACAATGGAAAAGATTCAAATGATCCGACAACGTATAAAAACCTCACAAGATCGTCAAAAGAGTTATGCTGATCTTCATTGGAAGGACGTGGAATTCAATGTTGGAGAACATGTGTTGTTACGTGTTGCTCCATGGAAGCGAGTTACGAGATTTGGAAAGAGAGGAAAGCTCAATCCTCGATTCATTGGCCCATTTGAAATCCTAGACCGAGTAGAAATTGTGGCCTATAGACTCGCTTTACCGCCAAGTATGTCTCGTGTTCATAACATTTTTCACATATCCATGTTATGTAAATATGTGGAAGACCCGAACCACATTATTGAGTTAGAACCGGACGAAATAGCGGAAGATTTAACGTATGAAGAGGTTCCTGTTAAAATCTTGGATAAGAATGAAAGTATTATGCACACAAGCCAATCATGTTTGATGATAAAACATATACTTTGTAACAATCTTATTCATTTATTAATAAAAAGTATAAATTTATTAAAGGATTTTAATTATCTACATGATGCTGCTTTATAATATGTGATAAACCCATAGTTTTAAGCAATGCTTTTAGAATAATGATGATGATTATTCTAATGAGATCTAAATTCTTAGAAAGCTTAAAACTAAAATAGTTTCCAATCGTTGGATTACTAAATTGGGGATTAGTGAATCCGGATAGATTGGTACATACGTTGCTTGCTCATTGAATGAGGATGATTGATCTCATGATAATTTGTGTGGAGACACTAAAGTAAGTATGTAGGTGCTTATTGGAGAATAAGTTCACTGAACGTGGCTCGATAAGGAATTCCTAAGGGAGTTTTACATGCCTCTCAATAGGAATTCCTGTAGTGATAGTAGTACAAGTGATCCTTGGACTTGAGATCATCATAGTATCTTGTGTATGATGAGTTATACTTTGACTTATTCCTTAAGACCCTTAGGGTATATCAAAGGGTATGCTTGGTATAATAAGTTGTACATGGAGATAATGTATGATCAATATAGAATCTACCACTTCTAGTAAAAGAAGAGAAATGTCCTATATGATTCGATAAATGACAACCCAGTCCTTTGCCAAGGCAGAATGAAATTAGAAAGGAGTTTCTAATTTGCATTATTTGGAGTTGTGCATTTAAGAGTCGAAATACATATAATTAAATAAAATAAAACTTGACAGTAGTTCCATGTCTTATATTTAATTGGGACATTGTATGGTTGAAGGATTGAATTGTACGGTAACTATTTACTCAAAGGTTCTTTTATGATTAATGTTGAAATCTATATTATCTAGAAAGTCGTTGATCGCTAGGGAAGATTATCCCTATTGTAGAATAAATATTATTTATTTAAATAAATTAATAGTTTAATTTATTTATTTAAATAAGATTAGAATTGTTCTAATTGATTTATTCACAACCGGTTTAATACGGAGAACCTAAACGGTCACACCATAAAAGGAAGAATAATTATTTAAGAAGTTAATGGAATAATCGTAATAATACGTGTGACGCCCCAAAATCCGGGTCTCTTCCAACCCGACATATGGTGCTCCACGGTGCTACAGTTCACACAAACATTCAATTGAAATGCCTCAAAAGAACGAATATGTCTTATAAATATTCCAAACAATACTACCATTCCCCAGGTTCTTTATAACCGTTACATTTGTTCTTGTCATAATATCAAATATTATCATTATAAACCTATACTATTATATAGGAAATCTACAAGTTTGCTTTAGCCTTCTCTTTATCCTTGTCGAATCCTTCGGTCCATTTGGTCTAAGCTGCATTCATATGGTTCAAGCAAAAGTGAGCATAACAAGCTCAGCAAGTACAATAATTTCATTTAAAAGCATTCTTGAAACATAGGAATCATCTATCTTCAATAACTGGATAATAGTTACGAAGTACTATCAATAATTCAAAATAGCATTCCTTTTCCTTCAAAACATTTTACAATGACAATATTCAGTAAAACAACAATTCTGGTCCAAGACCATGAGTGTTTCATAATTTCTTTGAAAAGGACAACCCGGCACGAAGTCCGTAAGTTTGACATATCTTACGAGCACTTCTAGGTGATCAGCCTATAGTACTCTATGTTGATCAACACTACATTCATTAAACGTGTGTACGTTTAAGTTGTGACAACCTCACGTGCCCATCGAATACTCGATGAAAATACATTTGTTTATTCATATTCAGGCTTACCTTGAATCCGTACCCAACAATTGGCGTAGGATAGCGTTAGCAATTCTATATTGAAAGACTTGTAAACAATTTAATCAATCTATCAAGATTAGTCTAGACAAGTTAAAGCTGGCATCAAATCTTTCTTTAAAACCCTACATGCATCTCATAACTTGAATCATTTGAAAACATGGCTAACACGAAGGTTAGACAAGCGTTTAGAAAAACTTGCCTTCAACGTCTGCTATAATATAATTACTTTTCCTTTTGAGTCTTTACGGTCTCTACAACACATAATCACATAACATACCACATTAGGTCATGAATAAACATACTTAGTTCTTAAATAATCTTACCCTTCTTCTCAATCTAATCATGTATTAGATTTGTTATTATTGGTTCCGGCTTACCGTCGTTCTTTTATATCATTCTTACCAACTTCTTTCTCTTCTATAACTTAATTGAAATTATTTCATTAATACAACTCGATTCGAGTTAATTATCCTTCCTCACAGTTTACTAATGTCCTTACGTTATTAATTGACTCTTAATCGGCATTGGTTATGTACACTTATTGTACACCGTTCTTTTTTACATTCAATTAACTTTCTTTAACTCTAAGTTATCACACTTGAGGTTTAGTTATGACTTAAAAATGTTTTATTAAGTCCCTTAGTTCATTGTTAAATAATTTCCATTCAAGCTCTACTTGTAACCATTCTTTACTGTCTAGGTTTTAAGGCTGACACTGCGGTGCCGGTGTTTCTTTGTTATGCCGAGCTGCGGCGTCACACATTAGTGCCCAAAATCAGACTCGGCGTTGCGGTGCGTGTCCCTTTGTTATTTCTCACACTGCGGCGCGAGTTTGCAGGGGCTGAGTCTCACTTTGGTGCTGCGGTGCCGGTCATTTAGGCTTGGAGTCACGCCGCGGTGCGGACTCTGTGCCACAAATTATTTTGACAGATTTTTCAAATGGTGAGATTCCCGGACTCGTAACTTCTTCGTTATAAGTCCGAATTGGCTCGTTCAAGAGCCTACGGTTCATAAATCACATACTCTACATATTCATGCTAGAATTTTATCTATTCGACTTCGTTTGCTAAAATTTCACCTATTAGTCTATTTTTAACAAAAACGATAAACATTCGTGAACGTTCAACGCTCGTTTCTTCGTTTTAAGTCGGAATCCGGTCATTTTTGAGTCCACAACTCTATAATGCCAAATAAGACTTCTCTCCATCTAAAACCAATGTTTCCAAGCTCAATATCAAAATTCAACTTCCATTTCGAGAATTTCACGAATTTGATGATTATCGTCTAATCGCGTGAATTCCGGCGAAACTTCGTTACTTAAGATTTGTTCTTCATTTCAAATGGATTAATTCCATCATACTAACTTCTTAATATACATACTTCATTAACTTATAATCATGATAAGTTATTACTTGTTCTTTATAAGTTTGTAACTTATGAATATATAGATTACTTACTATGATTCCATGACTTATCATGATCTTATTCTTTTAACCACCATTCTTGCTTCTTATTATCATACCAATTCCATTGATTACAAGTTCCTCTTAGTTCATAACTTATATAAGTATAAATGACTTATTCATGACTTATTACGGCTTAATTCCATTTATTAATCATTCTTGTTTTTCTTTAGCATACATGTTTTACCACTACCCACTTCTCTAACAATGGAAGAAAAGAGAATCATGGTTTAAGTTCTTACCCTTGGAGATCACTTGTTTACTCCTTGTTCTTCCTTCTTGCTTCTTGAATATGAAAGACTAGCTTTCTAGCTTTTCTAGCTTATTCTCTCAAGCAAATAAGCACTTAACTAGTTGGAGTTTTGAACAAGGAACAAATGAGCTAGCAAGCTTCCTATTTATAGAAAATCCTAAGTGAGGGCATAAGGGCCATTAATCCATCCACCTCCTTACTATTCCTAGCTTAAGTACTAAGTAAACTTGGCCTCCACAACACTTAGGCATTAAGTTAACTTGTTTAGCACAACTTTTATCCTTTGCTTGCTCACCACATTACTTAACCAATAAGTTATCTTGCTCCCCACTTTAATTACTTGGTCATTATATAACTTAGCCATTAACTAACTTGCTTATCACTTTGGATCACCCATGGGTTGCCCCATGGTTCATGCCTACCCATTGGACACTTACTTTGGGCTTTACAATAATTAACTTAACTAACTTAACTTATACATTGGACTTGCAATAATACAATACTTGGGCTTGATCATTAATTCATTTTGGACTTTACAATAACCAATATTTGGTTTTAACATTATTTCACATTGTGCTTAACCCAATCCCAATTAAACTATACACTTCCTACATAATCCTACAATTATAATTACATATGGCTTAAAGCCTTAAAACGTATTATATACGTATTTGTGACGCCCCCAAAATTAGGTATACATCACCCATCTTGGGTCGTCAGTTACATGGTACAAAATTCAAATACAACTTACTAATACAACTGTCATGTACAATACGACAAAATATATCTGTGAGTTTGAATACAATAATTATCTACTAGAGATTATACAAACTCAAAAGGAGTCCTCATTACAATTATTAACACACTAATCCACAGAATAGTGAGGACTACTAATGCTATCCTCTAGACCGTCACTCCGTTCCCCGACTAGTCCCTGCTATGTTCTCATTTCCTGAAGAGAACAGTGAAAAAAGGGTGAGCTCAACTAGCCCAATAAGAAATATTATGACTAAGATAATGCAGGAATAAATTATCGTTAGCCTTCAACAATGTTAAACTGATAAAATATAACAACATCAAGTTTAACTGCAGCGGAACAAGTAATCCATTAAAAGAGTTAAGTAGAGAATAAAATTTTTTATGATTTAAAAGGTTTTTCATGACTTTTATTATTGGGACTCAGCTTAATAAATAATCAACATCATAGAATCACCCCTGCACTACGACCAAGGATATTCTTTAGTATCACGACCACAAATTATCCATGCACTATAGCTAAGGACATTCGTGTATTCATTAATGGTCATGATCATGCAACCAACTGTCCATCAATGCACTACGGGCCAATGATAACTTTTACCACATCATTTGTAATATTACGGTCATGATTACACCGAATAATCCCTGGTCATAATCATACCAAGTCCATCTATGCACTACAGGCCACAGATGACTTTCAACATAATATAAACATGAGGATGATGACAATGATATAAGAATTCAATAAAACAAGTTCAAGAATTGATTTATCCAGGAACTAATATTGTCCAAATTGTCAACATGATACTGCTTTGTAGAGTAAAATTCAATAATGATCAGAAGAATATTTCCATGAAAAGATATTGGATGAAACACAAATATCAAGGATATTCTACTAATTTCATGGAGTATAAAAGTCAAAACTTTAACCAACTGAGTATAATAAAGAAACACAAATATCAAGGATATTCTACTAATTTCATGGAGTATAAAAGTCAAAACTTTTATACACTTCCCAATTAGGTATTTGTGTTTAACCCAATCCCAATTAAACTATACACTTCCTACATAATCCTACAATTATAATTACATATGGCTTAGAGCCTTAAAACGTATTATATACGTATTTGTGACGCCCCCAAAATTAGGTATACATCACCCATCTTGGGTCGTCAGTTACATGGTACAAAATTCAAATACAACTTACTAATACAACTGTCGTGTACAATACGACAAAATATATCTCTGAGTTTGAATACAATTATTGTCTACTAGAGATTATACAAACTCAAAAGGAGTCCTCATTACAATTATTAACACACTATTTCACAGAATAGTGAGGACTACTAATGCTATCCTCTGACCCTCACTCCGTTCCCCGACTAGTCCCTGCTATGTTCTCATTTCCTGAAGAGAACAGTGAAAAAAAAGGGTGAGCTCAACTAGCCCAGTAAGAAATATTATGACTAAGATAATGCAGAATAAATTATCGTTAGCCTTCAATAATGTTAAACTGATAAAATATAACAACATCAAGTTTAACTGCAGCGGAACAAGAAATCCATTAAAAAAGTCAAGTAGAGAATAAAATCTTTTATGATTTAAAAGGTTTTTCATGACTTTTAGTGTTGGGACTCAGCTTAATAAATAATCCACATCATCGAATCACCCCTGCACTACGGCCAAGGATATTCTTTAGTATCACGACCACAAATTATCCATGAACTATAGCTAAGGACATTCGTGTATTCATTAATGGTCATGATCATGCCAACAACTGTCCATCAATGCACTACGGGCCAATGATAACTTTTACCACATCATTTGTAATATTACGGTCATGATTACAATCGAATAATCCTCAGTCATAATCATACCAAGTCCATCTATGCACTCACAGCCACGATGACTTTCAACATAATATAAACATGAGGATGATGACAATGATATAAGAATTCAATAAAACAAGTTCAAGAATTGATTTATCCAGAACTAATACATCGTCCCAAATTGTCAACATGATCTTGCTTTGTAGAGTAAAATTCAATAATGATCAGAAGAATATTTCCATGAAAAGATATTGGATGAAACACAAATATCAAGGATATTCTACTAATTTCATGGAGTATTAAAGTCCAAACTTTAACCAACTGAGTATAATAAAGAATGGAATAACAAAAGAAATCACCATGCATACGGTACTTCGCATAGACAAGTTATTCCAACATAATAATAATAACGGAACCGTGTCGTGCAAAATTTGCAAGCGGCGTGATGTTCCAATGAATAATAAAGATTTTAACCAGTCCTGTGTAAAACACACGACATGTGATGTTCCAACAGAATAATAATAAAGACGGAACCAGGTCCGGTGTAAAACATACAGACAGGATGTTCCAATAGAATAATAATAAAGACGGAACCAGGTCCGATGTAAAACACATAGACATGATGTTCCAACAGAATAATAGAAGAATGTCACCAAGTATTACAGGCGTCGAACCAATTGTCGTTTCACATTACAGGCGTCAAACCACTTTTCTTTTCACATCACCAGTCGTCAAGCCACTTTCCTTTTCACATTTCAAGTGCTAAGCTAGAAATCTTCTATAAATAGAGGCCTAGTGCTTCATTATTTTTCACAAATTCATTCAAGCTATAGAGAGAGAAAGTATAGAGAGAATAAGAGAGAAAGAAGAAGAGTATTTGTTACTACAATACTACAGTATTCAATCTCCTACTAATGTAAGGGGTGTTATTCTTTCTTATTCATAAAGAGAACTGTTGTTATTCCATTACTTATTATTCTGTTGGAATAACTTGTATACGCGGTTTACCCTAATATGAAACGGCAAGTGGTTTGACGTCTGGTAAAGGTAGTTACTATTGACGAAGGTAATTACTATTGATGAAGGTAATTACTATTGACGAAGGTAATTACTATTGACGAAGGTAATTACTATTGATGAAGAGACTCTTAGATGATGACATATGGGCCCCCCCATAAAATAACCAAACTTACCACAAACATCTCATAATAGACTCTTTATATACATCAAGGATTGAATAAATATTACCACAAATCATTTTATTTTTAATCAACACATATTTAATCTTTCAACAATTATTAATCATTTATAACTTGTCGTCTCAATTATTGATTAATAATATAACATATTATACAGATGATACTGTGACAATAATTGAATGAATAATATAAGAGATATGATGCATCAATTACTGTAGCAATAATTGAGTATAGCTGAGTGACTTCTCACGTAAGCATCAATAATCAATACCGTGTGCTACTATGCAACCATGCGCCAGACATCGTATTCTTTTTTTACTACCGGGTAGTTCAACAGCTTTACTTAAGAACACCTCCGTAGTTATTTTCATAAAAGAGTATTTTTGTCGTTTTCTCAATCCGACAATAATTCCGTTGTGGGGTCCACCAGTGATTGTGCCGTCGTACGAATATTCCCCGACCAAACAAATATTTTATAACAACTTGTTTACTTTGCAAAATTTATAAATATTACCAACAACTATAACATTATATCAAATTTACTCCATAATATTCAAAAATAATATTTATAGAAAATTCATCTTTATTTATAAAAGTTGGGGTCTTACAGTATTAATCCCGTATTCTAATTCGTATACTTAGTAAACATATACGACATACCATCTTTCATACATACTCGTATAATACTTCATATCGTACTCGTATACTCTACCTTGCACAATACCTACGTATCATACAATCATTACCCTAGCTTCTTAACGCTTTATTTTACTAACGTTCTCAAATTAAGTCCACATTCGAAATATTACGTTTTTCATAACTGAAATATTATTGGATATTCCATCTCACCTTAATATTTTATCGTTACGTATTTCTCGAAAGTTCAAAAATAATTCCCGAGCAGAAATGCGTGAATAGTGTTTTTCAAAAAAATTCTCGGAAAGCTTTTATTTTCGTTTTGGAAATTCAAACACTTTAATTCTATCACGTAGCCAAAATCCTAAGACGTTCTAATATGTCTAGGTTATAAAACGACCTTCAATTAGCTTGCTCCCATAAATAATCAATTAAATTTATTTAATCCACATAATTAAATAAAATTTTAATTCTCCTAAAAATCCGATTTTTCTCGGGCGTTACAATAAGTTAAGTATATTTAATTTAATCTATGGCGATAGAATAAATTAAATAGCTTAATATTTATTATTTAATATTTTTAAAATATTAAATATAAATTAATAAGAGGAGTCTTATTATTATTACTATTATTATTTTTTAATTTCTAAAGGAGTTTAAGAATTATTTAATAAAAGTATTCTCAAATATCCTAATAAGATTAGGAGGTAAATTAATTAAACGATTTTAATTAATTATTCCTAATAAGATTGAGAGCCTAATTAATTAAAGGAATTTAATTAATTAAAATAAAACCCAATTCCTTAATTGTTAAGGAGGGTTGCCCACATCTATAAATAAGAGGAGTCTTATTATGGGTGGAGTTGGTTGACGTTTTCACTATATATGTAATTCCAATAGTTGGGAGAGTACACCCTTTCTATGAGAGATAGAAACACTAAGATTTTGCCAAACACCCATCTTCTTGAATCTTTCTTCTTCCTTGGTGGATCACCTCTAGAGGCCAAATATTTGGGTGGCTAACATTGATCAAAGGAATGAACCAAACCGGTGGATTCAAGTTGAACGCGAAAAAGATTGGAGGTGAACTTGTATATGAGGAAGCTCGAATCTTCAAGGGTATGATTCTTGTTCTTCATATTTTTGTTTAATTAATAATTGTGCATAAAGGAAGATCCGGGTATATGGTTTGTAAAATTTTAAAATTCTATTTTACCACATTTGTGCTTACTTTGTGCAATTTAATTGCGTTCATGAATATTATAAACCTAACAGTGGTATCAGAGCCAAATCTTTATACAAATTATTAATTGTTTTAATTTGATATGTATATTGATATGTGTTTAGAACAATTTAATTGGGCATAATTTATTATATAAAATTTATTTAAAAAAAACAAAAAAAACGGTACTGTTTTTGGAAGATTCCGTGATTTTTTGATTGTTTTATCTTAAATAATCATATGAGATCCATGATTCATCTTTTCAAAACATCTCCTGTTTTTTACATGAATGTCTTTACAGGAGATTCATGTTTTTTCAATAAGCACTAATAATCTAGATGTTGAATCACACAATTAGCATATGTTAACATGTTAAATTATTAAAGAAATATTATATATATATATATATATATTCTTAATTATTTTATAATTAAAATAAAAGTTTATTTTAATCTTAAAATAAAAAATTTATTTTAATCTTAAAATAAAAAGTTTATTTTAATTTTAAAATTTGATTTCATGCTAACTAATTAGAGTTGGAATTGGATTCTATGATAACTAATTGGAGTTGAAATTGGATTCCATGTTCCTAAAATAAAAGAATTTGTTTGTGAATAGAAAAGTGAATCCATGTTTCCTTAAATGAAAGAGTTTATTTAGATATGGAATAAGATTTCATATTAATCAAAATAAAGGAGTTTATTTGTGAATAGGAAAAAGAATTCACATTTCCTTAAATAAATGAGTTTATTTAGATATGGAATATGATTTCATATTATTCCAAATAAAGGAGTTTATTTGTGAATAGGAAAGAGAATCCGTGTTTACTTTAATAAAAAGTTTTTTTAATTGGAATTAGATTCCATAATTAATTAAAATAAATGAGTTTATTTTGATTAAAGCATTTGATTAAAATAAAATAGTTTATTTTATTCAAAATTGGATAAATTAAAATAAAGGAGGTTTATTTTGATTTAAATTTGGATTAAAATTAAAGAATTTATTTTGATTCAAAATTAGATTTTATGCTAACTAAATTTGCCCATTAAATGATATCAATATATATAATGTATGTTTATTATTCATGAGATGAATTTATTTATTGATGGATATGTAGATGTGTATGATAATAAATGAGATTGATTTTAGACTATTGACCAATGTGATTGGATTTTATTTTAGTTGGATACGTGAATGTATGTGTTTTATTAAATGGGGTATGCGTACCTCGTCTTCTCTAATTTTTTCTTAATGTAAATTCTAACTCCTTCCTATGTACTTCTTTTTGATTGCTGATCAATGTTTCTATTTATTTAAAATAGTTTTGTAATAGAAAATAGTTAAAATTAATTTTGAAGAATTGGAGATCAAGGAATAAAAAACACGTGAAGACCAGTTTGTAATGGAGCCCGGGTTTAAATGTAATAGTTATATTTAAATATTAATTCTTGCACCCCTAGGGTTTGACCTTTTGGTTCACTTGGTGGCTCTAGTGAACCAAACTAGAATAAAATTCCATAATCAATCCGGGTAGAATATAGTATTCTATATGTGCATGCTTATTCTATCTATATATATATATATATATATATATTATGCAAACATGCTTCGCATGTTAACTAATATGATGCGTATTTTATATATATATTGCATGCGCGCAAAACAAGATGAGAAAAATTAATATTGGGGATCATGTATTGTTACGTATTGCTCCATGGAAGGGAGTTACAAGATTTGGGAAGAGATGAAATCTCAATCCAAGATTTGTTGGTCCATTTGAGATTCTTGACCGAATAGAAAATGTGGCCTATAGACTCATATTACCTCCAAGCATGTCTCGTGTTCATAATGTTTTTCATATATCTATGCTTCCTAAATATGTGAAATACCCGAACCATATTATTGAGTTAGAACCGGATGAGATAGCCGAAGATTTAACGTACGAGGAGGTACCTGTTAAGATCTTGGATAGGAAAGAGCATGTCCTACGCACGAAAGGTTATACCACAAGTTAAGGTTTTGTGGAGAAACCATGCTATTGAAGAAATGACCGGGAGTTGGAATCAGAAATAAAAGCGAGGTATCCTCACCTTTTCGAAACACCAGGTACGTACGTCAATTTCGAGGACGAAATTTCATAAGAAGGGAAGGTTGTAAGATCCCAACTTTTTATAAA
The DNA here is from genome assembly GCA_020205615.1 of Panax quinquefolius. Lineage (NCBI taxonomy): Eukaryota > Viridiplantae > Streptophyta > Magnoliopsida > Apiales > Araliaceae > Panax > Panax quinquefolius. Next base: position 78,372,294 of record CM035172.1, on the reverse strand, counting down.
TAAAATCAAATTTTCTCTAATTATTATTGTGAATAATAATGTGTTAATTTGATATAATGCTTTGGTTATGGGTGAAATGTGCAAATTTGTCAAAATAAGCAAGTGGTTATAAAATATTCATTGTTATTAGAATATTAAATTATTCTTTACGACGCAATATTAAATACGGTGGGGCCCATAATGGATAACTGTCGGATGAAGAAAATGACAAGTTTGAGTTTTTATAAATAACAACGTAATTGTTACCGTTAACACTGTTGAAATACCCGGTGGTTAAAATACAGTAATACGCGTGGTTGCACAGTAGCACACGGTATTGCACAGTATTTTTGAATTATTGATTCTTACGTAATAAGGCACCACTCAATAATTGTTACAGTAATTATTGTTCAATATTTTATTTTACTGATTCAATAATTGCTACGTTGATATTTTATATTATTGTTGGTTCAATAATTTTCACAGCACAGTATTTTCCATTATCAGATCAATAATTCATATTATTTGAATAATATTATTAGATAGCATTATTGGCAATGTCTAAGGAAGTTCTGTTTAGAAAAGTGGGTTGGTCACCTAATTATGCGCCAATAAGGAGAAATCCTTATCGGAAAACCCCCTCTTTCCTGTGAACGACCTAGTTGTTATAATTGTGCTTCTGTAATATTATTTGTGAATAATTAATTATTGATTTATATGATAAGAAAATATTTATTTTATGTGGATATAAATGATGGATATATTTATTGTGGTTATAAATTAAGGAATTAATGGTGAGGTGTTTTATCAGTATTTTGTCGGAATGGAGGTTTTGAAAATCGTCCGTATGTGAATTCCGGTCATTTTTCATTTGGAATTTGGAAAAACTTAAACTTACAAAGTTGTAGAGAATTTAATTTCCTATGGAATAGACATGAGATTCGAATTTTTCTGGTAAATGGCTATTTATTATGAATTATTGAAGTTTTAGAAATAAATATTTTTATTAAAAATATGGTGGGCCCCACTTTTGGTTGGTGAGAAATAAAATGTGCTGGAATTTATTTTCAAAAGTGGTGGGCTTGAATAGTAGCAGGTAAAGCCATCAGATAGTAGGTTAGTCTGTTATGGCGTTCTAAGCATTTTCCTATAAATAGGGTGCTTAGTTAGAATTGAAAATCACACCAGAAACACGTTTTCTCTCTTTTTCTCTATATATTATCGAGCGTATTTTGTGAGTATTTAGATACTTTGTAAGTTGCTATTAAGTGCAAGTTTCCTTCAGCCTTATACCGATATTCCGATCAGAAGTACTGTTATTTTGATGTAATGGATGTTATTTTCTTCCTAATGATGTTATTCTTCCAATATCATTATACCGAAATATTGGTATGGATTTTATTGTGCAATTTCTAGCTTTTTGTGTTGGGGTTACTATTCACGTATACGACACTATTCACAAATACGACACTATTCACCGAAAAATAAAATTTTCTCCTTTTTGTCCAAGATATCTGTTATGGTTACTATCTTTGATTGTATCCATTTTTTGATCTTTATTTTTGAATTATGCTTCACAATTGGTTATTATGGAGTATTATTGAACTTGGATAAACTGTAATACGAATCCCTAATATTTGTTTTTTTATCTCATTGGATTCATTTTCTTTAAGATATTTTTCATCATCCTCAGTCCTAAATGATGATACAAATGAATATTTTTGGCTTGTAGTGCAAAGATGAATAATTAACTGATGAATATCTTTGGCTCGCAGTGCAAAGATGAACATGTGTTGAGATGAACATGACCAACTGGTGATACAAATGAATATCTTTGGCATGTAGTGCAAAGATGAATATTTGATTCAAGATGTTTATTGATTAATGTTACAGGGATAAAATATTGATGATGGACTTATAAATCTTATAAGATAGTAGAATTCTTTCTCTACTTGACTCTTTTAATGGATTTTGGTTTCCGCTGCAGTTGTTGATCTAAAACTTGTTGTCTATTATATTTTATCAGATTTTTCCGTGTTAAAGACTAATGATAAATTGTTGTATATTATCTTAGTTATAAAATTCTTTACTGGGCTAGTTGAGCTCACCTTTTTCCTTTTTGTTCCATTGTTCTTCTCAGGAGGAGAGAATTTAGCAGGAACTAGCCGGGGTATGGAGTAATGATTCAAGATAGTTGTTTTAGTAGTCCTCACTATTTTATAAAATAGTGTATCAATAATTGTAATGAGGACCCCTTTTGAGTTTGTATACTATCTATTAGACAATATTTGTATTCAAACTCACAGTATATGTGTTGTTGTATTTTGCACGATAATTGTATTACTGAGGTTGTATTTGTTTATGTACCATGTATTTGGCGACTCAGAATGGGTGATGTATACCTATTTTTGGGGCGTCATAGTTGGTATCAAAGCTTAGGGATATGATCCATGGCTGATATATGAGACAAGAACTAGGAGGTGAGAGACGAGGAATTCCTTCGCTAGTATGACCTGACTAAGTTTACTTGGTATTTATTTGGTCGGTCAGAGTATAGGGATAATATATGACATGTCAATTAACGCTTGTTTTGTGGCAGTATTTGAGAATGGCAGCTGGAAATATTAACAATGGAGTGAATAAGACTGTGGAGACACCTTTAATCACCACCTAGGGGAACGTGCAACAGGAAGATAATATTCCACCTATAAACAACACTACCGAACAAATGATGAATGATGGGATGTTTAGAAGCTTTTTGCAGTTCATGCAAAACCAGACGAGGGAGACTCGTGTACAAAAAATAAGGGTGGAAATGATAGCAATGCGCGGCTTGTCACAGACAAACAGTTCAAAGTGTTGGGACCACCAGAATTTGCGGGAAAGCAGGATTCAATTAAGGCAGAAATGTGGGTCAAACAAATTACCAAGATATTCGATGTCTTGGGATGCACAGAGGAACATAAGGTTCCATTCGCCACCTTTATGTTCTGCGGTGAGGTAGATTACTGGTGGGAATCTATGAAGCATACCCAGCCAGCCACACTCAACATGTCTTGGGAAACATTTCAAAAATTGTTTAATGACAAGTACTTTCCTGAAAGTATTCGTCATATGAAAGAGGTAGAGTTTATCAGACTGGAACAAAACAACATGACGGTGTCCCAGTACGAGGCGAAGTTTGCAGAGTTATCCAGGTTTGCACCTCATTTGGTCGAGAATGAGGAACAAATGACGAGGATATTTCTAAGAGGTCTAAAACCCGAGATTCCGCAATATCTTATCTCTCATAAATTTTCTTTATATTCAGATGTTGTCAAATGAGGCTCAATTAATTAGAGTATAGATAATGGTATAACCGAGGGACCACAATCGAGATCATCTTGGTGATGGCGATCATCGGAGCGATGATAACCAGCGGGGAGGAAAGAATACAGACAAAAGCGGTAACCACTCTGGTGGTAATCGTGGCCATGATAATAGGAGAGGAAAGTCAAGTGGAAATTTCAGAAAGAGGAGATTCAATAATGACGGGAAGATATCAGAAGCAACACCAACACCAACAACAAGTTCTAGGGGAGGAGAACGACCGCAAGTTAGATGCTATAGATTCGGAGAAGAGGGACACATAAGTCCAAACTATTCACAGCCTTCCAAGGTGTGTTTCAGTTGTGGAAAAGACAGTTATATAGCCAAGTTTTGTCCGGTAGCGACGTTAAGTCCAGCTGGGACGACGACACCAAAGGCGACTATGGACAAAACAAAGTTGGTGGTTCAAGGGAGGGCGTTTGTCGTGACTGGCCAAAATACGTGAAACCCAAACGAGGTGATCACGGGTAAGCTAATCATAAACTCTTGCGAAGTTTATACCTTATTAAATATTGATTCTACCCATTCTTTTATCTCTCATGCTTGTGCTCAACGTTTGAACTTGACTCCGGAGAGATTAGACCTTGACTTATCTATTGAGACTCCGTTAGGAGAAACTTTCATTACATCTACTGTTTATAAATCTTGCTTGATTCAAGTTGGAACCATAACATTACTTGCCGATCTTATTTCGTTAAAAATACTTGCATTTGATGTGATCATAGGGATTTATTGGTTAACCACTCATCATGCTAAAATTAATTATTTTCGTAAGGTTATTAGTTTTTATATTCCTAACCAACTTGTTATGCGAATTCAAACAACCAAATCACTAAAGTCAATCACTATCATATCAAGCCATAAAGTTATTCATTTATTGAAAAATGGATGTCAAGCTTTCTTAGCCCATGTCACGGACTTGAACAAAAACACGTCAGATTTGAATAATATTTCTATTGTTAGTGAATTTCTGACGTATTTCCTGAAGAACTTCCCATCTCTACCCCGAGCGTGAAGTTGAATTCTTTATTGACCTTGAACTTTGGTACAAAGCCCATTTCTAAAACCCCATATCGAATGGCTCTATTGAACTTGAGGAGTTAAAGGTCCAACTACGGAGTTGTTGGACATCGGTTTCATTCGTCTAAGTACATCTCCTTGGGGTGCTCCTATGTTATTCGTAAAGAAGAAAGATGGGAGTATGCGACTTTGTGTTGACTATCGGGAATTGAACCATGTCACCATCAAGAATAGGTATCCGCTACCTCGCATTGATGACATGTTTGACCCAGATTCTGAGGAGCACAATTCTTTTCAAAGATCGATCTTAGATTACGGATATCATCAATTTGAAGATTAAAAGCGAGGATATTCAAAGACTACCTTGAGAACTTCGATGCGGGCATTATGAATTCTTAGTCATGTCTTTTGGATTGACTAATGCTCCTATGCTTTGCTTTCATGGATATGATGAACCATGTGTTCAAAGAATATTTGGATCAGTTCGTTGTTGTCTTTATTGATGACATCCTCATCTATTCCAAAAGCCGTGAAGATCATGAGCACCATTTGAAGCTGGTACTGCAAAGGCTTCGTGATAACAAGCTATATGCCAAGCTTGAAGAAATGCGAGTTCTGGCTTGAGGAAGTAGCATTCCTTGGGCACGTGGTGTCAAAACATGGAGTATCTGTCGACCCGGCGAAGATTGAAGCAATACAAAGTTGGGAGCAACCAAAGTCGGTGACCGAAGTACGTAGCTTTCTGGGCTTAGCTGGTTATTATCGGAGATTCGTGGAAGGATTTTCTCGAATCGCTACTCCGTTAACTCAGCTGACTCGTAAAGATACAAAATTTGGTTGGAGCGAGGATTGTGAGAAGAGTTTTCAAGAACTTCGAGAGGACTCATTTCGACTGTTTTACGACAATACCATCTGGATTCGGATGGATTTGTTATCTACAAATGATGCTTGAGCAAAGGGTTAGGATGTGTTCTCATGCAACATGGGAAAGTCATAGCCTATGCCTCACGACAACTCAAAGAATATGAGAAGAATTATCCTACTCATGATTTGGAGTTGCGCGGCGATCGTTTTTGACGTTGAAAATCTGGAGACACTACTGTGTATGGGGAGAAAGTGGAGATCTATACGGATCATAAAAAGCCTCAAATATTTCTTCACCCAAAAGGAACTCAACATGCGGCAATGACGTTAGCTCGAGCTGTTGAAAGATTACGATCATACCATCAAATATCATCCTGGAAAAGCAAACGTGGTAGCTGACGCATTGAGTAGAAGATCATACGCGGGTACAAGTTTAATTTTGTTAACACAAAGGCCCATTTGGTATGACTTGCAAAGGATGGAGATAGAGGTAAAGACTATAAGTACCCATGTGATGATATCAAACATACAAGTAGACCCAACTTTAATCGATAAAGTGAAAGCTGCTCAAGCTACGGACATGGAGCTGATCATATGAAGAAAAAAGTGGAAGAATGTGATATTCCAGAATCAAGAATCGATGAAGAAGGAATACTTTGAGTCAACTCCAGACTTTGCGTTCCTAACGATTCTGACTTGAAGCATAGAATCATGATGGAGGCACACAACACACCGTTTGCAATCCATGCTGGTAGTACCAAAATGTATCATTATCTTCGACATACATTTTGGTGGAACAATATGAAGAGAGAGATCGCAGAGTTTATCTCGAGGTGTTTAACTTGTCAACGTGTAAAGATAGAGTATCAAGTGCCAAAGGGTCCATTGCAACCACTTGAGATTTTGATATTGAAGTGGGAACACATTACTATGGATTTTGTTACAGGTCTTCCTAAGGTTTCTCAAGGCATAGAATCGATTTGGGTTATTGTTGATAGATTAACCAAGTATGCCCATTTCTTACCTATACGGGAGACTCATTCCCTTGAACGACTTGCTAGTATGTACGTAAATGAGATTGTGAGATTGCATGGCATGCCAATATCCATAGTTTTAGATCGTGACCCAAGATTCACTTCACGATTTTGGGTTAGCTTGCAGAAAGCTATGGGCATGGATTTACGATTCAGTTCGACATACCATCCTCAAACGGACGGATAATCAGAGGGACTATTCAAACTCTTGAAGATCTATTAAGACTCTGTGTCATAGATTTCAAAGGGAGTTGGGATAAGTACCTACCATTGGTGAAATTCTCCTACAACAGTTATCAGGCAAGTATAGGTGTGGCTCCATTTGAAGTATTGTATGGACGAAAGTGTCGCTCTCCAGTATGTTGGGATGAGGTGGGAGAAGAAACATTGTTAGGACCAGAATTGGTACGCATAACTACAGAAAAGATCCAAACGATTCGACAACGTATACAAATGGCACAGGATCAACAAAAGAGTTATACGAATCTTCATCGAAAGGACGTGGAATTTAATATTGGGGATCATGTATTATTACGTATTGCTCCATGGAAGGGAGCTATAAGATTTGGGAAGAGAGGAAAGCTCAATCCAAGATTTGTTGGTCCATTTGATATTCTTAACCAAATAGGAAATGTGGCTTATAGACTCACATTATCTCCAAGCATGTCTCGTGTTCATAATGTTTTTCACATATCTATGCTTCCTAAATATGTGAAAGACCCGAACCACATTATTGTGTTAGAACCGGATGAGATAGCTGAAGATTTAACGTACGAGGAGGTACCTGTTAAGATCTTGGATAGGACAGAGCATGTCCTACGCACGAAGGTTATACCACAAGTTAAGGTTTTGTGGAGAAACCATGCTATTGACGAAATGACCTGGGAGTTAGAATCAGAAATGAAAGTGAGGTATCCTCACTTTTTCGAAACACCAGGTACGTACGACAATTTCGAGGACAAAATTTCATAAGAAGGGAAGGTTGTAAGATCCCAACTTTTTATAAATAAAATCAAATTTCCTCTAATTATTATTGTGAATAATAAGGTGTTAATTTGATATAATGCTTTGGTTATGGGTGAAATGTGCAAATTTTGCAAAATAAGCAAGTGGTTATAAAATATTCATTGTTGTCGGGGAATATTCATTTTGGTCGTGGAATATTCTCTTTGTTGGGGAATATTAAATAACGCAGCGCGGACCATTTATGGGGCCCATGAAGAAAAAATGACAAGTTTGAGTTTTTATAAATAATATGGCGTAATTATTACTATTAACATTGTTGAAATACTCGGTGGTTAAAATATAGTAATACTGGCGGGTTGCACGCGTGATACACGGTATTGCGCATTATTTTTGAATTATTGATTCTTACGTGAAGGCACTACTCAATAATTGTTAGAGTAATTCTTTATTCAATATTTTATTTTATTGATTCAATAATTGCTACGTTGATATTTTATATTATTGTTGTTTCAATAATTTTCACTGCACAATATTTCCCATTATCAGATCAATAATTCATATTATTTGAATAATATTATTAGATAGCATTATTTGCAATGTCTAAAGAAGTTCTGTTTAGGAAAGTGGTTTAGTCACCTAATTACGCGTCAATAAGGAGAAATCCTTATCGGAAAGCACCCTCTTTCCTTCGAACGACCTGGTTGTCATAATTGTGATTTTGTAATATTATTTGTGAATAATTAATTATTGATTTATATAATAAGAAAATATTTATTTTATGTGGATATAAATGATGGATATATTTATTGTGGTTATAAATGAAGGAATTAATGTTGAGGTGTTTTATTAGTATTTTGTCGGAATGGAGGTTTTGAAAATCGTCTGTATGTGGATTTCAGTCATTTTTCGTTTGGAGTTTGGAAAAACTTAAACTTTCAAAGTTGTAGAGAATTTAATTTCCTATGGAATAGACATGAGATTCGATTTTTTCTGATAAAGGGCTATTTATTATGAATTATTGAAGTTTCGAAAATAAATGTTTTGATTAAAAATATGGGTGGGCCCCACTTTTTGGTTGGTGAGAAATAAAATGTCTTTGGAATTTATTTTCAAAAGTGGTGGGCTTGAATAATAGCAAGTAAAAGCCATCGGTAGTAGGTTAGTCTGTCTATGGCGTTCAAGCATTTTCCTATAAATAGGGTGCTTAGTTAGAATTGAAAATCACACGAAACAAGTTTTCTCTCTTTCTCTCTATATATTATCGAGTATTTTTTGTGAGTATTTAGATACTTTGTGAGTTGTTATTCATCGGTGCAAGATTCCTTTGACTTTATATCTTAGATATTCCGATCAAAATCTTTGTTATTTTGAGGTAAGGGATGTTATTTTCTTCCCAATGATGTTATTCTTTCAATATCATTATACCAAAATATTGGTATGGATTTTATTGTGGAATTTCTACCTTTTGTGTCTATATTCACGTTACTACTATTCACGTATCTGATACTTATTCACGAATCGACACTATTCACCGAAAAATGAAATTTTCTCCTTTTTTGTCCAAGATATCTATTATGGTTACTATCTTTGATTGTATCCATGTTTTGATCTTTATTTTTGAATTTTGCTTCACAATTGGTTATTATGGAGTATTATTGAACTTGGATAAACTATAATATGAATCCCTAATATTTGTTCTTTTATCTCACTGAATTCGTTTTCTTTAAGATATTTTTCTTCATCCTCAATCCTAAATGATGATACAAATGGATATCTTTGGCTTGTAGTGCAAAGATGAATGATTAACTGATGAATATCTTTGGCCCGTAATGCAAAGATGAACAGGTGTTGAGATGAACATGACCATCCTGGTGATACAAATGAATATCTTTGGCTCAGAAGTGCAAAGATGAATATTTGATTCAGGATGTATATTGATTGATGTTACATGGATAAAATATTGATGATGAACTTTTAAATCTTAGAAGATAGTAGAATTCTTTCTCTACTTGACTCTTCTAATGGATTTTGGTTTCCGCTGCAGTTGTTGATCTAAAACTTGTTGTCTATTATATTTTATCAGATTTTTCCCTGTTGAAGACTAATGATAAATTGTTGTATATTATCTTAGTCATAATTTTCTTTATTGGGCTAGTTGAGCTCACCCTTTTCCTTTTTGTTCCATTGTTCTTCTTAGGAGTAGAGCATTTAGCAGGAACTAGCCAGGGTATGGAGTGATGATTCAAGATAATTGTTTTAGTAGTCTTCACTATTTTATAAAATAGTGTATCAATAATTGTAATGAGGACCCTTTTTGAGTTTGTATACTGTCTATTAGACAATATTTGTATTCAAACTCACAGTATATGTGTTGTCATATTTTTCACGACAATTGTATTACTGTGGTTGTATTTGTTTATGTACCATATATTTGGTGACTCAGAATGGGTGATGTATACCTATTTCGGGGGCGTCACATTAACTCTTTACCAAAATAGAAAAATTGAATACTTTTATTTCATAAAATTCGGGGTCTTACAATCTCCCCTCCTTATGAAATTTCGCCCTCGAAATTTACTTACCTAGTAGTTCGAAGAGATTAGAATACCTTGCTTTCTTTTCGGATCGTACCTTCCCAATTATTTCCTATGTATCATATTGCTCATCTCTTGTATTTTAAATATCATTGTAGAATATAGTTTCAAAACAAGGGTTAATTGACATGCCACATATTATCCTTATATTCTGACCGACCAATTAAATACCAAATAAACTTAGGTAGGTCATACTAGCGAAAGAACTCCCCGTCTCTCCCCTCCTAGTTCTTGTCTCACATCTCAGCCAAAGATCATATCCCTAAGCTTTGATACCAACTGTGACCCCAACTTTAATGAATATAGATTAATTTTTCTTAAAATATATTTTTGACTATTATGGCGTGGATTTGATATAATGTTATAGTTGTGGGTATTATTTGAAAATTTTGCAAAGTAAGCAAGTTGATATAAATTATTTGTTGTGTCGGGAAATATTCGATTCGTCGGGAAATATTAGTTTTAACAAGGAATATCCATAAGACAGTTACAATCATTGAAAGACCCAAAATTTTATGAAATGAAAGTATTCAATTTTATAATTATTATTCTATTTAGTAAATGGTTAAATTGATAAAATTATAGTAATACGCGTGGTTGCACAGTGGCACACGGTATTGTACAATATCTTGGATTATTGATGCTTACTCAATTATTGCTACAGTAATTGCTGCATAATATCTCTCATATTATTGATTCAATTATTATCACAGTATCATCTGCATAATATTTTATATTATTAAATAAATAATTGAGATAACAAAGTTATTTATATTATTATTTGCAATATTGACGATATCTAGAAAGTTCTGTCGAGGAGAGGTTTGGTCACCTAATTATGAGCCAATAGGGAGAAATCCTTATCGAAAAGCCCCCTCTTTCCTGGGAATGATCTGGTTATTAAATATTGTGAGTTATAATATTAATGATGAATAAGTTCGTGATGATTAAAGATGAAATTGATATTTCCATTGTGTTGGGATTATTAGTGTTAGTGGAAATCGACATCTATTCCGATAATAATTGATGTCTGGAGGTTAAATTGACCAATCGGATAATTAATAAGATAAATGAGCAATTAATTGCTACTAATTCACATGCTTATAACTATTTGTTCACATGTGTGTACTATTGAGTCACATTCATGTACTATTAGGGGAGGTGGTGCAAGATTGATAATACTTGCATGACTAAATTAAAAATGGAGGTATAGATGAATGTACTATACTGTAATTATTATTTTCACATGTATAGAACTATTGAGTCACATGATTGTACTATTGATTCACATGATATACTATTAGGGGAGGTGGTGCAAGTTTAATAATACTTACAGGACTAAATTAAAAATGAAGGAAAAGATGAAGGTATTATACTGTAATATTTCGAGCCCCAAAACGCGCAATTATCGACACTATATTTTCATATAAATAGAAGCTCATTCTTCTTTCATTCTCACCAAGTCACTAAGACTCACAAGAGCAATTATAGAGAGAGAATCTATTGAGAGAAAGAAGAAGAGAAGTCTGCTACTTCACTATTTTAGTATCCAGTCTTCTTCTGAAGTAAGGGGTATTATTTATTTCATATTCAGAAGAGATATTATTTTTCGTATTCGTATAGATATTATCTTCATTCAATATTCGTATGAAATAATATTTTCTTCCATACTCTATAGTATGTAAGTAATATTATTTCGTTTCGTATTCCTACTTCTACACTCATTTTGTTGAAGTATTAATTTTATACTCCGTGAAATCAGTAGAATATCCTTGATAATTATTAATCTTTTCATGCCGAAATACTATTCACGAGTTACTATTCATGAGTTACTATTTACGGGTTACTATTCACCCGGTTACTATTCACTCAAATATTATTTACTCGGGTATTCGGGGCACTTTTCGTGCCGGAGTACTATTTACGAGTTATTATTCATGGGTTACTATTCACCTAGTTACTATTCACTCAAATATTTTTCATTTGGGTATTTGGGGTACTTTTTATGCTGGGGTACTATTCACGAGGTAATATTCCCAAAGTACTATTCACACTTAGATTATTCATACAGTCTTTATTCACCCTAAGATTTATTTCTTTTCTGTCCAAATTATTTTTGATACATGAATATTATTCTTGAATTTTACTCCACAAAGCAGTATCATGTTGACAATTTTGATATTTTTAAACTCTGGATAAATTTAAAGTCTTTAATATTTATCCTTGATATCGTTTGATTAATGCTTATATCATTGTCATCATCCTCATGCTTATATTGTGATGAAAGTCATATGTAGCTTAGGTGCATAGATGGACTATTAATTGGTATGATTACGACCAAAGATTATTTGGTATAATCATGGTGGCTATTGTGTACTATTGAGTCACATGCATGTACTATTAGGGGAGGTGGTGCAAGATTGATAATATTTGCATGACTAAATTAAAAATGGAGGTATAGATGAAGGTACTATACTGTAATTAATTTTTTCAAATGTATAGAACTATTGAGTCACATGATTGTACTATTAATTCACATGATATACTATTAGGGGAGGTGGTGCAAGTTTGATAATACTTGCGGTGACTAAAATTAAAAATGAAGGAAAAGATGAAGGTATTATAACATAATATTTCGAGCCCCAAAACGCAAGCAATTATCGAAACTATATTTTCCTATAAATAGAAGCTCATTCTTCTTTTATTCTCACCAATTCACTAAGACTCACAAGAGCAATTATAGAGAGAGAAGCTATAGAGAGAAAGAAGAAGAGAAGTCTGCTACTTCACTATTTTAGTATCTAGTCTTCTTTTGAGGTAAGGGGTATTATTTATTTCATATTCAGAAGAGATATTATTTTTCGTATTCGTATGGATATTATCTTCGTTCAATATTCGTATGAAATAATATTTTCTTCCATACTCTGTAGTATGTAAGTAATACTATTTCGTTTCGTATTTCTACTTCTACACTCATTTTGTTGAAGTATTGCTTCTATACTCCGCGAAATTAGTAGAATATCCTTGATATTTGCGCTTCATCCAGTATCTTTTCATGGAAATATTATTCTGAGCTTTCTTGATAATTATTGATCTTTTCATGTCAGAATACTATTCACAAGTTACCATTCATGAGTTACTATTTACAGGTTACTATTCACCCAGTTACTATTCAGTCAAATATTATTTACTCGAGTATTCAGGGCACTTTTCTTGCCGGAGTACTATTCACGAGTTATTATTCATGGGTTACTATTCATCCAATTTTTATTCACTCGAATATTATTCATTTTGGTATTTGGGGCACTTTTTATGCCGGGGTACTATTCACGAGGTACTATTCCTGAAGTACTATTCACAGGGTACTATTCACCCGGAAGATATATTTCTTTTCTGTCCAAATTATTTTTGATACATGAATATTATTCTTGAATTTTACTCCAAAAAGTAGTATCATGTTGACAATTTGGATATTTTTAAACTCTGGATAAATTTAAAGTCTTTATTTATTTATCCTTGATTTCGTTTGATTAATGCTTATATTATTGCCATCGTTCTCATGTTTATATTGTGATGAAAGTCATCTGTAGCTTACGTACATAGATGGACTATGATTGGTATGAATATGACCAGAGATTATTCGGTATAATTGTTACAAATGATGTGGTAAAAGTCCTTATTGGCCCGTTGTTCATTGATGGACAATTGTTGGTATGTTTATGATCAGGGATTATTTGGTATAATCATGACCATTGATGATTACATGAATATCCTCGGCCCGTAAGGCGGGGATGATTCGATGATGTGGTTTATTTATTGTCGAGTCTCAAATGATAAAGTTGATGAAAAACTTTTAAATCATAGAAGATAGTAGATATCATACTCTACTTGACTCTTCTAATGGATTTGCTTGTTCTACCGCAGTTGTTGGTCTAAAACTTGTTGTCTATTGTATTCTATCAGTTGTTATACTATTGAAGGCTAAGGATAAATTATTCTGCATTATCTTAGTCATAATATTTCTTACTGGGCTAGTTGAGCTCACCCTTTTTGCTTTCATTGTTCTCTTCAGGAAATGAGAACGTAGTCGGGACTAGTCGGGGAACAGAGTGACGGTTCGAGATGGTGGCTATAGTAGTCCTCATTATTTTATGAAATAACGTGATAATAAATGTAATGAGGACTTCATTTGAGTTTGAATACTGTCTATGAGACAATATTCATGTAAAAACTCTAAACTACGATGTTGTCGTATTGTATAAAAGAAGTTTGTATTTGATTTATGTACCATGTATTTGGTGACTCAGAATGGGTGATGTATACCTGTTTTGGGGGAGTCACATAAATAGCTTAATATTTATTATTTAATATTTTGGAAATATTAAATATAAATTAATAAGAGGAGTCTTATTATTATTACTATTACTATTTTTTAATTTCTAAAGGAGTTTAAGAATTAATTAATAAAAGTACTCTCAAATATCTTTATAAGATTAGGAGGCTAATTAATTAAAAGAGTTTAATTAATTATTCCTAACAAGATTGAGAGCCTAATTAATTAAAGAAATTTAATTAATTAAAATAAAACCAAATTCCTTAATTGTTAAGGAGGGTTGTCCACATCTATAAATAAGAGGAGTCTTATTATGGGTGGAGATGGTTGACGTTTTCATTATATACGTAATTCCAATAGTTGGGAGAGTACACCATTTCTATGAGAGATAGAAAAACGAGGGTTTTTCCAAACACCCATCTTCTTGAATCTTTCTTCTTCCTGGGTGGATCACCTCTAGAGGACAAACACTTGGGTGGCTAATATTGATCAAAGGAAGGAACCAAACCGGTGGATTCAAGTTGAACGCGAAAAAGATTGGAGGTGAACTTTTACCTAAGGAAGCTCGAATCTTCAAGGGTGTGATTCTTGTTCTTCAAATTTTCATTTAATTAATAATTGTGCATAAAGGATGATCCGGGTATATGGTTTGTAAAATTTTAAAATTCTATTTTACCACATTTTCGCTTACTTTGTGCAATTTGATTGCGTTCATGAATATTCCAAACCTAAAAAAGAAGAAACATATTCTACGCTCCAAGGTTATACCTCAAGTCAAAGTTTTGTAGAGAAACCACAATGTTGAGGAAATGACATGGGAGTTAGAATCTGAAATGAAATCAAGGTATCCTCCCCTATTCATCATACCAGGTATTTACCCTAATTTCGAGGGTGAAATTTCATAAGAAGGGGAGGATGTAAGACCCAAACTTTTATGAATAACGATGAATTTTTTTTATAAATATCATTTTAAATAATTATGGTGTTGATTTGTTATAATATTAAAGTTGTGGGTAATATTTATAAATTTTTCAAAGTAAGCAAGTTGTTATAAAATATTCGATTGGTCGGGAATATTCGTTTAACAGGGAATATTCGTACAACGACACAATCATTGGTGGACCCCACAACGGAATGAGAAAACGACAAAAATATCTTTTTGTGAAAATAACGGCGGAAGTTTTACCGTTAACTGTTGAAATAACAGGTGTTATAAGTACAGTAATACGCGTGGTTGCATAGTAGTACACGGTATTGATTATTGATGCTTACTTGAGAAGTCACTTAGTTTTATTCAATTATTGTTACAGTAATTGCTGCATCATATCTCTCATATTATTGATTCAATTATTGTCACAGTATATCATCTGCATAATATTTTATATTATTAAATCAATAATTGAGACGAGAAAGTTATTCATATTTTTATTTACAATATTTACGATGTCTAAAAGTTATGTCAAGGAGAGGTTAGGTCATCTAATTGCGCACCAATAGGGAGAAATCCTTATCGGAAAGCCCCCTCTTTCCTAGGAACGACATGATTGTTAAATATTGCGAATAATAATAATGATGATAAATGTTATTAAAAATATTGAGGTGATTTTTATGAAGTATTTGTTGTAAATATTGGCATATTATTTGGACCTCCATTTATCCATTTTTCAAAATAATCGGTAGAAATTTATTTTTTATTATAAAGGTGGGGGCCACGTGTGGGGCCCACGTGTGGAAGAAATGATTTTGGAAATGGTGGGGGGGGGAGAGTATACGTATAGGGGAGGGAAGATATATATATATATATATAATAAGTATGGTGGTGGGAGAAAAGGATAGGTGAAAGTGATAGGTGTAAGATGTGTGTGTGTGTGTGTGTGTATGATAATATAAGTGATGTGTGTGTGTATGAGTGGGGTGGTGGAAAAGAGTGAAAGTGATGTGTGTAAGAGTGTGAGTGGTGATTGTTGTATTTTAGTTTTGTTTTGTATTGAAAATCAATCTGTTGCTTTGCATAATACATTCGTGAATTCTCAAATTTCATCCGTGAAATTTTCAATTGTGCTCCCGTGATCAAACAGTATCCCTTCCATTCTCCTATAAATAGGATGCTTAGTTAAAATTGAAAATCACACAAGAATCAGAGAATTCTTCTTCTATAATATTGAGCATATTTCTTTCAAGTTTTAGGATGCTTTGAGTGTAGAAAACAGTTCAAGTTCTCTTCAAGAATATCCCCACTATACCAGTTGGAATACTCTTCTTTTCAAGGTAAGGGATATTATTTTTATTCAGTATTCGTATAAAATAATATTTTCTTCCATACTTTGTAGTATGTAAGTAATATTTTTTCATTTCAGATTTTGAATTCTATACTCCTTTTGTTAAGTTTTGGCTTCTATACTCCATGAAATTAGTAGAATATCCTTGATATTTGCACTTCATCCAGTATCTTTTCATGGAAATATTATTCTGAGAATTCTTGATAAGTTTTAACCTTTTTATACTGGAGTACTATTCACGGAGTACTATTCCTGAATTACTATTCAAGGTGTACTATTCACTCGGTTACTATTCAAATGGGGTACTATTCATAACAAAAATTGATTTTTTTTTTTGGTCCAAATCATTTTTGATACAATATTATTCTTGAATTTTACTCCACAAAGCAATATCATGTTGACAATTTGGACATTATTGAATTCTGGATAAATTAAATTATAAATCTTATGTTGGTGATTGTAGGATGACTGACATGGGAGGACCTAGCCGAGTAGTAGAATAGGTGCCGCGTGATATCCATGTGGTATATGAGGCACCATTGATAGCAGAACCCATATCAGTAGTGGCCCCTATTGATTATGATGATGAGGAGGAGGAGATGAAGCCTCTACTTGAGGAGTCTGATCTGGATGAGGAGACTACTTTCGAGGATCGGATGTTGGGAGAGTACGAAGAACATATTTTGGAATTAGGATGTAGAGTCGAGGAGCTAGAGATTGAGACTCTTGAGAGGGAATTAGTGATGCAGGAGATGGAGGTGGAAATTGCTCACCGTAAGGAGGTAGGGATCCAGATGGGGACCTTGTTTCATCGATCGGTGGCGAGGAACTTTGAGTTGGTAGGGAAGCTAGAAGAAATGAAGAAGAGGGTTTTAAGTGAGAGGACGGAGAAGGAGGCTCTCTGAACTCAGTTAGAGATGAAGGTGATGGATAAGATTCACTTTGAGGAGAAGTGGGAGGAAGCCAATAACAGGGTGGATAATCTAGAGGATGAGGTAAGGTGCAAAAGAAGGAAGATGAACAAGATGGGCTATGCTCTACGCACGACCATGGAGAGATTGATCGATGGGGTAAATCACTACCCAGCTAAGCAAGGACAAACTTGGAATACCATAAGTCAAGATATGGTGGTGCAAATTACGTAGAAGGATTATCAGAGCGTCATGGAGCGTGGGCTGTTAGATTGAGTCTAAAGGAAAAAGCTCAGTAATGTAGTATTTTATTTATGTGTTGTTTAATATGTTGTTGTAATCTCAGTCTTTGTGTAAGATGTGAGATGATGGTAACCCCAACTTTCGAAAAGTGTTAGAGGGGTAGTAAGCTAGTGTTGTCCCCATCTTTTGTGATAATAGGGGATATAAGTTTTCATTTGTAGCAGTATGCTAGAAAAGAACATGTATTGTAACCATTTGGCATATAAATATAAATGGACATATATTTTATAAACGTGTTTTAAACCTCCAGTTCTTTTCAATTGAGAAATGTCTAAATATGATAATTAAATAATAAAATGAAAAATTTTGTGATGCAAAAAATGCCGCCCAGATGTAGAATAACTTTCCTAGAAGAGTCAGTTAATGATGACAGAGGACTAGTAGATCCGATACAGAGACTTGTAGATATTTTGGGAGAAGCACTAAGGGAAGAAATGAACCCGTACCGCCCTTTCCCCAAGCTATTCCAGTGACAACCTTTAAAGATTTTAAGAGTGTAGGACCCCCAGAATTCGTGGGAACCACTGACCCAATAGTTACGCAAACCTGGATCAAGGAGATCGAGAAGGCCTTCACTATAGCTCGTGTGGGTGAAGACCAGAAGACAATATTTTCCATATACATGATAAGGGGCGAAGCGAACTATTGGTGGGAAACTAATCAGCAGAGAGCGGGGGAAGGAACGATAACATGGGAGAGGTTTACGACGTTGTTCTTCGAGAACTATTTCCCGAAGAGTATAAAGAGTAAGATGGAAGTGAAGTTCTTAGAGTTAAAACAAGGAGATATGACGGTGGCGCAATACGTAGCGAAGTTTAATGAACTAGAACGATTTGCGGAGCACTATGTTGGGGATGAGGAAAGGAAGGCGAGACGCTTCGAGAAAGGGTTGAAGCCGTGGTTGTATAATAAGGTATCAATCTTCCAAATTGATTCCTTTACGACCTTGTTAGAGAAGGCATTCATTACGGAAGGTGGCAGTGAGGCCTTAAGTCTATATCATATGGAGAAGAAAAATAAGAACACTGGGAGTGAACATCGTGGAGGAAGCAACAACGAAGGGAGTAATTCTAGAAAGAAGAAGTGGGAAAATAACAACAACAACAGAAACAATAATCAAGATGGAAGTCATCAGGGAAACTTCAAGAAAAGGGCTAAAACTTGTAACAAGTGTGGAAGAAGTCATCAGGGGGAGTGCTAGAAGGGAAAGAACACTTGCTATAATTGTGGTTAAGAGGGGCACATATCACCAAATTGCCCAAAGCTAAAGAAGATCTGAGGATGTTTTTCTTGTGGATCAATAGAGCACCAGATAAAGGATTGCTCGAAGAAAGGAAACGGTAGAGCTGGCGGAGGCCAAGGAGGAGGAAGCAAGTTAATAATTGGTGGACCTGCGCAACCCAACCAATCGATCGCCCGAACCTTTAACATGACCGTCCAAGATGTAGTGGCTACGAAGGACGTGGTGTCAGGTATAATCCCAATAAATAATATAAATTCTTATGTATTTTTTAATTCACATGCCACCCATTCTTTTGTATCTAAAGAATTTACTAGTAAACTTAGTACACCCCGAGAACGTTTAGAAGATCCTTTGACTATAGAAGTTGCAAATAAGGAAATAATCCATGTAGAATAAGTGTATCAAAATTGTCGTGCAAACATTAGAGAACATGAACTGAGCGTAGACTTGATTCCTATTAGAGTGGGAGAATTTGACATAATACTGGGAATGGATTGGTTATATAATCATGCGATGATAATTGACTGTCAGAACAAGTGTGTGAACCTTCAGACTCCGAGCAAGTCTAAAGTAGTGTTTCATGGTAGCTCATCGCTTAATCAATCGTGTTGAGTTACGATGATGCAAGCCAGGAAATTGTTAAGGAAATGATGTGTAGGTTATTTAGCTTACATTGTGGATGCCCGAAAAAAGGGAATATAAATTAGAGATATACCCGTAGTGAGTGAATTTCTGAGAGGGGTGCCATTTTGGACCTGATAGCTCGCATATACACTGATTTGTAGATGGGCTTGTATTTTCTTGCACAAACTAGCTTAGCCATTTTGTTATATACCGTTCATATTGTATATATCAAGCAACATTATATATGACAGGGAAATATATTTTGATTCACTTCCATTTTAGTTGTGCATTGCTACTTGCTTAATATTTATCTATTTCTTCAGGGCTTGTGATCTTGATGTATTCTGAACTCCTCCTTGATGGATGGACATTGAGATGTCTCAGAATCTTTCAGAACGGATCATTGATCTGTGTGTATTCGCTACCATCGTTTGTGTCTTGGGACTGGTTTCTGTATGAAGATGTAGAGAGGAGTGTGGCTTTCCTCTCTGAGGTTGACTGCACCATAGATGGTCACCGGTACTCCTTTGTATGTGGGAGTCAAGTTAGTTCCATCTCCTATGGATTATTGTTTCTCTTTGAGGATTCAACCGCAGCTTAGATGGTCGCTGATTTTCTCGTTTACCTGAGGAAGTCGGGTAGTTCCATCCCTTTGGTTTGAAGACGATGAAATGTTGTGGATTGAATGATGATCCTAGTAACGTTGATAAGTGTTTGTGTTTGGTAGGATTTGTGACCGAACCATGAATGGATGCCTACATACTCCTATTGAAGAAAAGATCAGGTCTGTGTAGTTTGAACCTGGTGAAGAGGTTCAACGCTGTATGTGGCAAAGAGGTGTAGAGATATTTTTGTTTTTGTTTTTGTAGTGAGAAAGGTGTAGAAATGTTTTTTGTTGTTTTTGTTTTATTGCGTACCGACCATATAAAATATGGTTTTCTCACGTACTCCTATGTATCGAGGAGATCGATCGGTCGTAAGTTACCCCGTGTTCGGGACGGTTTTCATATTAATGAAAAGTTTGATCCCATGTTCAGGACAAACTGTGGGGGATAAAGTTTGATCCCATGTACAGGACAAACTGCAAGTGTAAAAAGTTTTAATCCCTAACGGGACAAAACTGCGAGTGTAAAAAGTTTTGAAGGAAAAGTTGTGTGAAGGATCTACTGATCCGGAACCAGGCTGATGGTTGGAAAAGTGTGTTTATCCCTGATGGGGTAGATGAGTGTGAAGAAAGGTTGTATGTAATGAAGGGTTAAAAAACCTGAAATGACTTGGGATCTAGTGATCAAAAACCAGGATGTTTACTCGATGGTAATCTCAAACATATTACAGTTTCACGGTGTCCGAGTTGATAAGCTGCAGAAATTCATCGCCGTCCATTTCCTGTAATCTAAGAGCACCTCCTGTCAATACCTCCTTGACAACAAATGGGCCTTCCTAGTTTGGGGAGAATTTTCCCTTAGATTGATCTTGGTTGTCAATTACCTTCTTCAAAACCAAGTCGTGTTGTTTGAACTTCCGTAGCCGAACTTTTTTGTTATAGGATCTGGCGATTCTCTGTTGGTATAATTGACCATGGAAGATAGCAGCGGTTCACCTTCTATATATTAGAGATAGTTGGTGATACCTATCTTGTAACCATTGGTCTTCATCTAGCTAAGCGTCTATCAACACTCTGAGGGATTCCATTTCCACCTCTATAGGGAGTACTGCTTTCATCCTATAGGCTAATGAGTAGGGGGTTGCCCTAGTGGAAGTGCGCATTGATGTTTTGTAGGCTAACAGAGTCAGAGGCAACAAGTCAGGCCATCCTTTATGATTGACGAACATCTTTTGCATGATCTTTTTAATATTTTTGTTAGCCGCTTCAACAACACCATTAATCTTTGGATGGTAGATGACAGAGTTAAGATGTTTGATATGGAATTTACTGCACAACTCCTCCATCATTTTGTTGTTGAGGATCTTAGCATAGTCAGATACAATTACCTCTGGTTGTCTATATCGACAAATGACATTGTTTCTGATAAAAGCAATGATGAATTCTTTGGTAACCCTGGGGAAAGAGGATACTTCTACCCATTTGGTGAAGTAGTCGATCATAGTGAAGATAAACCGATGCCCATTACTAGCTTTGGGCTCGATGGGCCCGATCACGTCCATTCCCCACATTGAGCATGGCCAGGGCGAACTCATATTGTGGAGTTCCCTTAGAGGGGCGTGGATAACATTCTCATGAATTTGACATTGATAACATCTCTTGACGTGATCATCACAGTCAGCCTTGAGAGAGAGCCAGTCATGCCTTGTTCTTAAGATCTTCTTAACAAGTAAGTGGCCACTCATGTGTGGGCCACATACTCCACCATGGATTTCATCCATGAACCTCTGAGCTTGGTCCTTGTCCAGACATCTGTGGAGACCTAGTCATGCATCTCTTTTGTAGAGTGCGTCTCCGCTCAGGTATAATTTCATAGCCATTCGATGGATCTACCTTTTTTAGTCGGTCTCACCTCAGCGGGTGTAGATCCATCTTGTAAGTAATCCTTTATATGATGATACCAAGGGTGTTGGATGGGAGGTAACTCATCTGATACTTCTCCAATGTAATTCCCATAGGCTGGTGCCTTTTGATGGGCAAATGCTATGGTTGGCATATTTTCGTTGTCAGGTATGTTAATCAAGGAGGCCATGGTTGCTAGCGCATCCGCAAAATCATTTCTATTCCGAGGAATGTGGAGGAAGGATATTTCTTCAAAATCCGAAGCCATCTGTAGAACCTGCGGATGGTAAGGCAGTAAGTGTAGCCATCTGTGGTTTGTCTGATTACCAACTCGAAATTTCCAAAGACAGTTAATCACCTGATGCCCATTGAGTGGGGAAGTTTTAGCCCCATGATATAGCCTTCATACTTAGTTGTGTTAGTGTTGGCAAACTGTAATTTGACGGCGACGGGATGCTGCTCCCCCGTAACAGATATTAGAACTGCTCCAGCTCCAAAACCTTCCATATTTACAGCTCCATCAAAATACATCTTCCCTGTTTGGTGTGCATCGTACTGATTGAGTTCCTACACTGTCATTACCCCTTCATCGGGGAAGTACGTTTCCAAGGGTTTGAAAACCCCTGAAGGTGCGGTGGCCAATTGATCCGCAATTCCTTGACCTTTAATGGACTTTTGCGTTACGTAGACGATGTCAAATTGTTTTAAAATCAACTGCCATCTAGACAGTCTGCAATTTAGCATGGGTTTACTGAACACATACTTGAGAGGATCCACACGAGATATGAGATGGGTTGTGTGACCATGGAGGTAATACTGTAACCTCATGGAATCCCATGCTAAAGAACAATAAGTTTTCTCAATCAGAGTGTACCTATGTTCACTATTGTTAAATCTTTTACTGAGGTAGTAGATAGCTCGCTCTTGGCCTCTATCGTCTTTCTGTCCCAGCATATAGCCTATGGCATTGTCATTAATGGACAGGTACATGAACATGGGAACATCATCCCTGGGAGGTACCAAAATATGAGCTTTGACTAGCTACTCTTTGATTGTAAGAAAGGCCTTCTAGCACTCATCATTCCATTTCATGGAGGAGTTCTTCCTTAACAACTTGAAGATAGGCTCACAGGTTGCTGTGAGTTGGGAAATGAACCTGCTATTGAAGTTGATTCTTCCCAAAAATCCCTTTATTTACTTCTTTGTCTGAGGAATGGGCATTTCCGTAATGGCCTGGATTTTGGTGGGATCCAACTCAATCATTTTGTGGCTGACTAGGAAACCTAACAACTTACCTGATTTAATGCCAAAGCCCCACTAGGCTGGATTCAACTTTAAGTTGTACTTACGCAACCTGTTGAAGAGCTTTCTGAGATGGTCTAAGTGGTCTTCCTCCCTTCGGGACTAGACAATAATGTCATCCACATTGATCTCTATCTCCTTGTGCATTAAATCATGGAAAAGCGCCATTATGGCTCGCTGATAGGTAGCTCCGGCATTGATGAGGCCGAATGACAACCGTCTATAGCAAAAGGTTCCCCAAGGAGTGATGAATGTAATTTTCTCATGATCCTTTTTAGCAACCATGATTTGATGGTACCCCGCGAAGCAATCAGCAAAGGAGTACATGCCATATTGAGCAGTATTGTCAATGAGAATGTGGATAAATGGCACGGGAAAGCTATCTTTAAGGCAAGATTTATTCAGATCTTGGTAATCCACACAAACTTGTGAAGGCCCCGAATCCGAGGTTCCGAATCACTGCGGTACCGGTTCGATCATTCTATACAACTATTACTTATTTCTGGAAGATATAAACTTAAATTGCTTATACATTAAACTTACACATAATCCCCAAGGTTGAGTAACCTTAACTTAATACACAAATCATAACTTAATTGACTTACAATAACATTAATATATAATACTTATTACAAATCTAATTGCACACATTAACTTTACGCTGGAATTGTCTTTAACCTTTCCTTGTATCCGATGTGTTCGCCTTAATCTGCAATGTTTATCATGATATAGCAAGGGTGAGCATTAGATTACCCAGCAAGTTTAAGTTCAATAATTTAATGATATATCATGATTGAAAGAATCTGAATAATAAGCTGGCTATAATTCAACAATATAATTGTGAACTAGCAGGAACAAACTTTTGACTGAACAAGTATTGAATATGGACAAATATATCTGAACCGAATGGTAATGAAGGTGATCAGCCTTTCATACCTGACTTATACATGCAATATGTACAGAGTAAAATTCTACAATGGCAATCAGCAATGATTATCCATAAGCATATCTGAATGAAACAACTCTTAGTAGAGTTAAGTAAAAATAAACTTGCCTAAACCGTTGATTACCGCTACATAATTTATAACGCTTTATCCGAAGACCCGATATTGGTAATATAGATCTCCAATATTAGAATAATATCATCACATTATAATACTATTATATATATAGATATATATAGAATAACCTAAACACATAATGCATAACACATAACCCTATCAGTCTATAACATATATAAGACTCGGTATTGAGTCAAACTATTGCAGTCTGAGTTGAACCCGACACAAATCTATCATCCCGACAGTCTAGTCGGACAAAATTTTGAGTTGAAGTTTAATTTAAACTCTGTATAAATACTTAACAATTATCTAAGATAATTACATTATCAGTCAACATATTTTTCAAAGTCTCGTAATAATTTTGAAGTAATTATTATCATTTGTCATTATTTTTAAATCATTAATACCGTATTTATCTGAATTAAATAACACATAATTCCTTTATCATTAATATTTATTTATTATCAAATATTAATGAAATATATGTCATAATATTATAATATACGATAATATATCAAAGTATTTTTCATACCTTAAAATCATATTTATGTGATTTTTAATACTTAAATTCATTATCCGATAATTGCTATTAATATTAAATTATTAATATTTTCATGGAAAAATATCAAAAGTTATATTTTATAACTTAAAATATTTTTGTAATGCTTAAATCATTTTATATGATTTTTAAATCATTAATTCTATTTTTCTATAATTTATTTAATATATTTATTAAATAAACTAATTACCATTAATATTAATTAATTAATGAAATTCCCACAAAATATTAAAAGTCACCGAAAATATCTTTAAATATTTTCTTATACCATAATATTATTTTTCATGATTTTTTATGTATTAAAATCATTTTAAATACTTTATTTAATATTATAATTAAATAATTTAAATACCATATATATTCCAAAAATATTAAATATTTATAAAATATACTCAAAATAATTAAAACTATTTTTAGGACTTTAAAATAATTTTTCGAAATTTATTTTGTATTTTTAATAATTAAAAACCATTTTATTCGATTTATTTAATTAAAATAATTGATTTTCAAAATTAACTGTCGCTATAGAGGCCTTAGGCGACAAATCCGTCGCTAATGGTGTTCTTGGCCTGTTCTTGAGCCTTCATCGCCAGTTAGCTAGTGGGCATGTTTGACCGGTGATAGTTCTTTGATCAAAAAGGTTTGTGGGCTTTCTAAAGGGTCAGAAATGTAGTGCTTATGTAATAATACAACCTTAAATCAATATCATGACTAACATATAACGAATCAGCAAGATCTAAGCCTTTGAAGTTCTTGTCAGAGCTGTTCTTCATTTCTGGGTTTTCCAGAAATGAAGAACAGTTCATACTGCCTCCTTTGAAGCTTCATAACTTGGAATATGGGTCTGTTTTGGGTGATATAAAGGTTTCATGTTGTAGACAACATGACAAGGTACATATATATAACATCACTCCAACCTAACAACATCATCTACTCAAGATCTGGGCCGGTCAAAGTAGCCAAGAAAAACTGTCGTTGAACATTTCTGGGTGTTCCAGAAATGTTCTTCGGCAGATGGTCAACCCAAGTTTGGCCGGTCGTATTTTTGATCATGTGAACGATCTGGTGGTTCTAATGGCTTAGATGTGTAGTATAAATGTCAGGCTACAATATCAAAATAACTACATGGCTAAAAGATAAAACGACTGCAAGATCAGAAGCTTGCAAAAGCTTGTCGAAAATTTCGGGTTTTTAGGGTTGCCCGAAATCGTAATATTAAATGGTAGGTCAACCTTAATTGATTTCGCTTTCGTATCTCTCAATATATTCATGATCTGAGTAATATAAAACCATAGATGTGTAGTCCTCATGGCATAGAGTAAATTCAAAACATAAAACATAGAAAACATCTAACACACATGGATCTAGAGGCCTTGACATATGGTTGTCACGCCATCATTTTCAACATTTCCAGATTTTTGAAATCTTTAGATTCGAGCATCTAGATGTTATGGATCCATGATCCAAGAACCCAGATCTCTAAAAGGCACCTTCTAACACATATATAACCAATCATTACCATACAATCACATGATTTATGAAAATTAGGGTTTATACCTCATTCATGCTTGATCTTTGATTCTGATCTATGGATCTGTTTTTGTTTAGCTAAGAACTGATTCTGAATTTATTTATCACCCCCTTCTCACTCTTAAACCCGAAATATACAGAGAGAGTGGCTTGGTGAAAGATGAAAATGTAAGTAACCATTTTCTCTCTCTTTATCTATTTAAATGACTTGACGTAATGCTATGATCTCGAAAAATTCAATTTGGTTGGCTAGTATTTCAAGTCCACATGAAGTTGTTGAGCAACCAATATATGGCAAGATTGACAAGCTAAACCCAATAATGCAACAAAGGGCATTTTTGTCATTTAGCAAATAATTTTAATGACATTTTTGTCAATTGTCCTAACCGTTAGGGTTTAGGGTTTGGAATCCTTAGGGTTTAAAAAAAATTTCTAGAATTTCCAATTTAGGTTTTCAAAAATAAAAATAAAACTTTCTAAATTATAATTAGAATTTTCTAATTATATTAAAATTTCTTAATCATAATTTAAATCTTGCTAATTATGATTAGTATTTCCTAATTAAAATTACTTGATTTAGCAATTAGGGGTCAAAATTGATCATTAGGGTTTACAACCCAAAATTAGGGGTTTCTAATAGAAAAATAATTTTCTAATTTAGAAATTAGATTTAAGTAATTAGATTAGGATTTTCTAATTACTTATAACTTTAAAATTAGGATTAATATTTCCTAATTAACATTAAAATTATTAAATTAACACTTAAATTTTCTTAATTTATAAATTAGGGTTTCAAATCCATAAATTAGGGTTTAAAACTTTGAAATTAGGGTTTACTAAATAATTAAGCTTTACCCTAATTAATATTATAATTAATAGCACTTAAGAAATATAATTCTCCTTTAAGTTCCAGTTATGGTTTCAAATTTCCGAATTAGAGTTTTGGATTAGGAATCTGAAATTAGGGTTTCAACCTGGTTTCTAGGATTTTTATAATTATTGGGGTTTTCTAACCTAAACATTGACGTTCTTAATATATACTTAGGGTTTGTCACATATATCATTTATCCGTCAACCTTGACCCTTAACCACATATTGTACACATATACAACCATATACACAGAACATATTCACTTATTCCTTAATCCTGAATAATTCACTTAAATCCTTCACAAAATTTTGAAATCCTCAAAATTCCTTCTTAAAAATATCAAACGCATACACTTATTTTCTGTTTAGGTTCTAATATTGAACCTTAAATTAATTCATAAAAATTTTAAAAATTTACTAAATTATCTGGTTGTCACAAAACTCGCACATTTCCTCCTAGTTTAGGCACGGGGACTATGTTGGATAGCTAATCAGGGTATGTGGACACCATGATGATGCCTGCTTGAAATTGTTTCACAATTTCTTCTTTGGCCTTTAAACTCCACTCAAGTTTTAATTGCTTGAGCTTTTACCTGATTGGCTTGAATCCCTCTTTAATGGGAAGGCGATGAATGACTATGTCAGTGGACAAACCCACCATGTCTTCATGAGACCATGCAAACACATCCTGGAATTGGGTTAATAGTGTAACCATTTCATTCCTTTGGTTTGGAGTGAGGTCCATACCAATCTGGATTAGTTTAGGGCTTTCTAAGGTTTCGAGATTGAATGAGGTGGGTTGATCAAGGCTTGGTTTGGGTTTGTCTTCAACCCATTCTTTGATCTCCTGAGGTATCTCAATGTCCTCTTGTATTTCCATCAAGTATGAGTCCAACTTTTCATCAAAGTTATAGTCCTTGTGGAGAAAAGGCACCTTATCAGCAAGCACAGTCACATGTACCTTTAGAGCCCTGAAACAAAATGCTTTCACTTATTATATATGAAACTGTTCAATCATACAAAAGTGTTAGCATGTAATGACAAAACAATTGCTAATACTGTACAGAAAGTAAGTAGTTATGGTTATCTACATGGCAGGGGGGAGTTTCTGCCCTTTTTACCCTCGTCGGCAGATGCAAGGAGTGCTGTTCCAATTGCCAAGGGTGAAGTCCTAGAGGACGGGTGTAATGGAGGGGCTATTGTCGTCCTCCTTATCCCGAATGATGACCATGATATCTGGACAATCATCGTCTGGGGTTATTCTATTTGTACTGTCCGTATGGACGATGATGCGTATATTTGATAAGCTTCTGACAATGTCCTGCTTACGCCTCTAGTCCTTTTCCTCCGCCTCCGGATCCGGTATCAATACCTCTTTTCCTTTGACCGGTATCGGCTTAGAAAATAACATAGTCATCACATGCGCAGGAACCTTTACTGAAGTCTGTGTAGATTCAGCTCCTATAGGTGCTGGAAATCGCTGTATGGCTGAAGATGAAGGAACTTGTTTGTGTTTATAAGGATTCCTATTAATGGAGCTAGCAGAATAGCCTAGTCCAGCTGTCCCTGTTTGACTTGGAATTTGAATAAGGCACTTGATGCCTTGGTGATCATTTCCCAACCCTTGTCCAGGTTGATAACCCAAAGATAACATTTCTTGGCTGGCCGACATTACTTCGACGGAAACTCTGGGTATCAGAGGTGGTGCCCAAATGGGATGGTAGTGAGTGTTGCTCACCTCCAGGGTATGGAAGCTGACAGGCTCAACTTCTGAATTGAAACTGATGAGCGGGATGTCACCTTCTTCAGAACATTCTGGCTTAGCATTAACAGTGACTAGGCTGTTGTTAATGATGTATTTAAGCTGCTGATGCAAGGTGGACGGGACGGCTCAAGCCATATGAATCCACGGTCTTCCCAAGATAAGGTTGTATCATGTATCTATTTTGAGCACATGGAAGGATACGCTGAACGTATGTGGACCTATCTCTACAGGTAGTTCAATCTCTCCGACAGAGTTTCATCGGGATCAGTCAAAAGCTTTGATAACCGTATGGCTGCTTCGAATTCTCTTGAGATTTATATTCATCTTCTCCAGAGTGGCATAAGGGCAGATATTCAAGGATGATCCTCCATCTATCAATACTCATGCGGCCACATATCCATAGGATATTAGATATTGTGGTCTAAATGGTAAGATAATTGGCTTTGGCGCAACCACTTTTAAAGGATTGTCAACACCCTTGAGCTGAATAGGTTGAATTGTACGTGAGGTGGTAGCTGAATCTGTCTCAGAAGATATGACTACTACGACTTCCGTCCACTTTGTAGGGAATGCGTCCCCACTCTCTAGTAAGACAGTGTTATCATCTGCCAGGTGCAAGACACCGCTGTCAATTATGTTCTGAATAAGGTGGCAGAGTGCCCATCATTCTTTTATGTTGTGACCGTGAGAGTGGGAGTGATACTGACATACTCCATTAGAATTGAACTGCCTTGAACGAGGGTTGATTGGAGGTAACAGAGCTGTGATTCTTCCTTCATTGATTAGTAGCTGAAATATCTCTTCCATCGGTTGGCCTAGGTATGTAAATTCCCTTTGATTGGCAAAATCCCGACGGGCTTTGGCACTTGGTCTTTCTACAATTTTGTCCTCTAACAATTCACCTTTTGAAGTCGATACTGGAGTAATTGTAACAAAAAGGAAGGAGTCTAGCATGCTCCCGACTGAATAGTTGGCGTTTGACTTGGTGCCGATGCATCACCCGTTCTGCCAATTGATCCATTTGCTCATAGAGAGTCCTCATTTTCTGTTCCATTATAAACTGGAACTGTGCAAAATCTCATTTGTAAGCACTATCCTTGCTGGCTTGGGAGGATCCACCACTATAAAGGGAAGTCTGTCCACTACTCTAATTAATCATGTTAACCTCTTCTTCTTTGTGTTGAGGAAGAGGGTTGTCTTGTACATGGGGTTGGTCGGGTGTAGCTACCACGATCTCACCGTTATCAATCAGATCCTGGATCTTGTGTTTCAAGGCCCAACAATCCTGAGTATCATGACCTCGAGCTCCGACATGATAAGCGCATTTCCGACTAGCATTGAAGTCATTCCCATTCGGGTTGGCTGGTGGAAGAAGATAGGTAATTTTCTTCTGAGTTGTTAGAAGATTGAGAATGTTCTCGAAAGAGTTTCCTAAGGGTGTGAACACTCGAGTGCGTCCGACTTCTCCACTTTTTGGTAATGGAGGGTTTGAAGACTGCACTTGAAAGGGGGTGTAGTTTCTCCTCTAGATACGGATGTTCTGATTGCCTCTCTGACCTTGCAGTATCAAGGAAACATCATCCTCTTTCTTCTTATGGACCCTCCGGGGGTTGTTTCCATAATTTCCGGACCGGATGTGCTCAGCAACAGCTTTCAGAGTGGCTAGGTCATGAATCTTTCTTGACTTTAAACCCATCCCAGCAATTTCCCCATGTTTGATCATTTTGGAGAATGACTTTCCTATGCCAGCTAAAACTCTCTCATAGAAACAAGCTTCTTGTATGTTTATGAAGGTCATCACCATCTCAGACTCAGTCATAGAAGGAACAACTTGAGCTGCAAGGCGCCTCCACCTTTGAGCATACTCTCTGAAAGATTCATTGGTTTGCTTCCTGACTTTAGTAATTTGGTACCGGTCAGGAGCCATCTGAGTTTGGAAACTATGGAGAAAGGCATGTGCTAGTTCTTCCCAACTATGAATCTTGGAATTGTCCAATCTGGTATACCATGATCTAGCTTCACCAGTCAGACTCTTTTGAAATAGCTGCATTCTAAGCTTCTCATCCTCGACATAAGATCCGAGTTCCCCAATGAAAATTTTTAAATGTGTGTAAGGATCTCCCAACCCGTCGTACTTTTCGAAGTCGGGAGTCTTGAATTTTTCTGGATAATGCACACCAGGGAATATACAAAGGTCTGTATATGAAACACTCCCATGTGCTCCAATTCCTTTAATAGACCGAATGGTCTTTTCCATCTATAAGACCTTTTTCCTGATATCACCGGTGTCTGGATCTTCTCTGAGATGGGTGTTTTTAGGATTTTTGTTGGTTGTATCCAACTTAGGTGCTGGAATTTCTTTATTCGGACCATGATTTCCTCTATGTGCAGAGAATTCTGTATGTACGGGCATTCGTGGACCCTGAGTAGACTGATGTAGTTCTTTCAGCAGAACAACCAACTCTGTAATTTGGTGGCTTAATCCTTTGAACTCCTTACGGGAGACTGGAGTAGGATTAGACTGGCCAGATGAAGCCATGTTTAGTTGCATGCTTTTTTCCTTTTTGGACTTTGATCGGGTACTAGGTCCAATTATTTCCCTAGCTTCTAATTTTGTAGTTTAGTCTTAGGGAATGTGGAAATGTTAACATGCTATGTGATGTGTCCATTTCAGGAGTGTTATCATGCAAAATGGATGTTAGATGTTTGTATGACAAGATAGCATGTCAGGTTTTGATATAAAAGGGAATATATGTGCACATGTTCCTTCATATTTTCCATAACATTGGGTTTGACATGGAAATGAAATTACAAGTAATTGATTTTACAAGTAATTGAAATGGAAAGTATGAAGAGACTTTCCTCCGTGTTTGGTTTATTAGAGGCTGACCTATCTTAGGCTACTCTCGCGGTTTTTTAGCATGAAGGTTCCCAGATCATTGCAATCTACTTGACATGAAGTTAATCCAGTCTATCAACTGGAGAGAATCTGGATGGTACCTTTCCTGAGCCTCGTGGAATTAGCCTTCCTACGAGTCCAGTAATCAAACACCGACAGGATAGCCTCCCGGTGGAGGAACCACACAACATACATTCACATGCAACTTGTCTCACCGTTTATGCAAATGATGACATGTGTGAAGCACTAATATCACAAGCAGATATGGTGCAAAGCACTAAGTGCAATAAGTAAATGCATTCGTACACATTCATTCAAATGTAAATGCAACATCCACATGCAAGCATATAACAGTTTTGAAAAGTTTGTAGTAGTGACTTAAGCCCTCTTCTTCGAAATCTCAAAAAAAGTCGCCACACAATAAACGTTGGGATTTTTATTTGTCCTTTTCTCATTTCTTGTCTTTTGGTGTTCTCATGTTAGGTGATATTTGTTTGAAAAAACAAGTTGTGAAAAGGTCCTATACGTGTATGTGTATCGATTGACCTATAAGAGTCGCCAGTTGGTATTTTTAAATGGTTGCACTAACTCAACCGAGAAAAGGTTTGCACATTGACCTAGTGATGTGGCACTATTTAACTGGTCTATGAAATCGAGATTCGTTAGGGTCTAGGGGCTTGATTATGCGGGGGGATGATGTTAGGCACCCCCGACATCCGTGTTACCATGGTGACCGCCACTTTTTAATTTAAACTGTTATATGAATGCGTGTGTGTGTGGGTCAATGTGCAATTATCTGGAAGTAGTGTTATGCCTCGTTCGCACCTATATACAAATGGTTTGAATTTTGTATAAAAGTTCAGTTTTAACAAGATATAGCAATGTCGTTTTATAAAAGAGATTTTTTCAAACCCTTGTGCTCAATAGTAATTTAGGCCTTTAATACTTCCATTTTATTATATGTTCGGCTTGATTGCTTTTATTTTCGAGATGCGAAGCATCTTCGAGAAAATAAGCTAAAAAGCAGTGCTGAACTCCTTGTGGACATGAGAGCCGTCTAAGGAAATTCAAACACCGTAAATAATTTACAAGCCATATACAGCTGAAAATGTCCATCACGAGAACCGAATCTAAATTCGATGGATCAATCTTGTGATAACATGATTCCTAGGCTCACATGATGTAGCAATTTGTATGAAAGGCATATGCAGTTATATATATAAAAATTTGTAAATATATATATATATATATATATATATATAAGTAAACGCACTGCAGATATGTAATCTAGGCTAAATCAAAGCGAGTTTGATGACAATAATATATATATATATATATATATATATATATATATATATAAGTGTTTATATATATAAAAGCAATAAACTCTCCTGGATATAAATCTAGGCTCATCGAACAGAGTTCGACAATAGTTTATATAAATGTATATATATATATTAATATATATATATATATATATATAAAAGAAATAATTGCTCCGGATGTAAATCCAGGCTCAATCGAGGCATAACTCGATTATGTTAGTATATATATATAATATAAATATACATATACAAAGGAAATGAAAAGCCATAAACTAATATCCGGGCATACACACACAACACGACTCTCAACGTGAATAACAATGTGTGCAGGGAGTGTAGAAAAGGATTTAACTGGTGTAAGAAGGCTTATAGTGGACTGCCAAAGAAGACTTCAATAGCTTCAAATGGATGAACACTCAGCTTTCGCCAGTAAAAAATAGCCAAATATAAGCTCACAAATGTTTAAAATGAGAAAGCACTCAAGTTATAGTGTGTACAAAGCAAATTGGACAGGGCTTCCTCGCCTTTTCTCTATGCAAAATGGCTACCCCAAGCCCTCTATTTATAGAGGGGGAAGCCGCAGGTGTAACTACAATAGCCGCAGATGCACTGCAAGTAAAGTGCCTCTCGAACTCCGGTCCCGCTAGTCTCAAAGCAAGTGCGTGCGTATGCGTCGGCAGCGTGTATTACGCTTCGAACATTGAAACTTCAATTTGGGCATCCAATCGAGGTGTATAAGACCTTTTACGGGATGCTGTTGTCGAGAGCTACACAATGACATGGGATAAGAGGTTGTACGAAGTCGGGAAGATGGGACCATGCCCAGGTCTTCAAGCTTCTAATTATATCTAGTGTGCTATCTTGCGTAGTTGTCACTCAGGATTGGAGCTATTGGTTCTTGTAGGAAATTTCTGTGTATAATATTTGTTGAAATGTTTGCTGAGACGGCGCAATGTAGGATCAAGGTGGCAAAAAGATGATATTTCCCCTCACCGAGGTTATCTCCATTTTGGGATGATTTAGTAGTCGTTGCTTAGGGTTATCTCTGAGATTGGGCTGCTGTAAGTACTGAATGCCTGTCCTCCCGGTGCTATCTTTGGATTTGGAGCTGAGTGCCTTGGGGCAATCACCAAGTGTTGAAGTTGATCACAAGAGTTTAAAATAAGCATTTACGGGGTTATCTCTGGAACTACTACTGCATGCCTCGGGGTTGTCTCTGAGGTTGGGTCTGAAACTCCCGGGGTTATCACCAGGATATGAACTGAATATCTCGGGGTTGTCTCCGAGATGACAAACTTCTCTAGTGTTATCTCTAAAAATGGAACTGTATTCCTCGGGATTGTCTCCGAGGTTGAAACTGAATATCCCGGGGTTGTCTCAGGGATTGCAACTGTATATCTCGGGGTTATCTCCGAGATTTGAATTGTGTCTCCCGGGGTTGTATTCGGGATTGGAACTAAAGATCTCGGGGTTGTCTCCGAGATGGAACTGAGGTTTTCGGGGTTATCACCGGAACTTGAACCGCATTCCTCGGGGTTGTCTCTGAGGTTTAAACTGAAAGTCCCTGGGTTATCTTCGGGACTAGAATGAATATCTCGGGGTTGTCTCCGAGATGGTAAAGACTAAGTATCACGGGGTTGTCTCCAAGACGGTGCTGATTTGACTTCCAGGGTTATCTCTGGAAGACAATTTTGCCCTCATGCAAGGTTAGTAACAGGAATGCAAAATTTTGAGTGTCTACATTCAGTCTTAGCTGCATTCATATGTTCAAGCAAAAGTGAGCATAACTAGCTTAGTAAGTATGACAATTTTTATTAAGTAATAGGATTGAATCATATGAATCGTATATCTTCTATAACTGAATCTGTAGTTATGAAGTACTATAGATAATTAAAAATAGCACTTCTCTTTTCCTTAAAATGTTTAACCATGCACAATATATATTAAACATCAATTTTGGTCCAAGACCTTGAGCATTTCATTCTTTCTTTGAAAAGGACAACCCGGCACCAAGTCCGTAAGTCCGGTATATCTTACGAGCACGTCTAGGTGATCAGCCTATAGTACTCTATGTTGTACAACACTACTTCTTTAAACATATCTACGTTTAAGTTTTGGCAACCTCACGTGTCTGTCATTTAACGACAAAACATTTGCTTATTCATACTCAGTCTTTCTTTGAAATCCATACCAAAATAGTTTGGCAAAAGGTAGCAACATTTACAAAATTTTGATAGATTATAAGGAAATCTACAAAACACATTCAGTCTAGCCGAAGGAATTCTCTTCGACTTCATCTATACATCAATTTATGTGTAAGATACATGAATCACAAAGCTTGTCCAGAAAGAACTTAGACAAGGGTTTAGAACACTTTCCTTCAACGTCTTCTACAGTTAATACACTTTTCTTTTGAGTCATTAAGGATTCTACAATACATGATCACATAACATACCACATTAGGTCATAAACAATCAAGTATGATCACTAATCTATCTTACCCTTCTTCTCAATCTAATCATTCATTAGATTGGTTAACAATCGTTACGGTTTATCGTACTACTTCTTGTTTACATTCTCAATCATAACTTTTTGTCAACCTTTAGTAGTAATTCTTAAGGTTATTATCATCCTTAAAGATGTTACTTTAAGTTTATTAAGGTTATAATTCACCTTCAACCAACTTCTATTTGCATTACATTCATTTCCATTCATTATTGTTTCTTTCCTAGTGCTGGCACTGCGGCGGCGGTTTCCTATATATATCGCGTGATGCGGCACGAGTTCACAGTGCATGGATCTTGGGCTCGACGCTGCAACGCCACTCCTTATACTACTGACCGCGTTACGGTGCCACTTCACAATGGCTGAGGTTTTGGTCAAGCGCTACGGCGCTGACCCTGTGCCATAGAGAATTTTCTTAGTCTTTTCTTTTGAAATATTTTCTGGCCTCATAACTTACTCATTATAAGTTGGAATTAGCTCGTTCAAAATCCGTTAGCTAACATATCATGTGTATTACAATTTCATTAGAAAATCTTACATTTTTGAATCCGTTAACACGAAATTCACCGATTAAGTTCTTTATTACGCGTTCGTTAAATGTTCTTGAACGTTCAAAGCTCGTTTCTTCGTTCTACGTCAGAATTTGACAATTTTTGAGTCCGAAACTCTAAAATGCAAACTTAGACTATACTCCATCGAAAATAAATGTTTTCGAGTTAAATGGTGACTTTTGACTGTCATTCAGAGAATTTCACGATTTCGACGATTATTGTCTAATCTAGTAAATTTTGCCATAACTTCGTTACTTAAGATTTTTACATCATTCAAAATGGATTCATTCCATACAAGTATCATCCTAACCAAACATATTTCATCTAATCCTATACACGATGGTTTTAAACTTGTCCATCAACAATAAAATGAAAATTCTTCATATGTTCTTCATTAGTTCATAACTTTTATGATTATGATTCACTTGTAACATGGTTTATTAAGGTTTAAGTCCACTAATAGCCATCCTTGTTACTCCTTATCATACATGCTCCACCAATAATCACTTCTCTATCAAACTAACAATGAAGAGATCAAGATTAGTGGTCTAGGATTCCTTACCTTTGATGTTCTTAACTTGGTTCTTCTTCTTTTCTTCTTGAATTAGCAAGACTCTTCTCACTTTTCTCTCAATATAATAGTGTTAAGATGTTGGTGAAATGAACAAGGCACAAAATAAAAATCCAAGCCATCTATTTATAGATTTTCCATGTGAGGGCATAATGGTCATTAAGCCATCCACTTCCACACTTTCCACCTCCTTACTATTCTTTACTTGTCCATCACAACACTTATCCTTTGTTTGGCCACCAAGTGGCCAACCATTTCTCACCTATGGGGCCCCACATGGGTTGCGCCGTGGGTTTTTTTCACCTGGTAACCCATCTGTTCGATCCACGGGTCCGGTTCTTGGTTCGGGCTTAGGTTTAAATACCATTGGGCCTAACGTTGGGCTTTCATTACTAATCTTTGGGCCTTAACAAGATTTCACTTGGGCTTGCCCAAATCCTACACAAATCCTACAAGTCCATTACAATTGGTTTAAAGCTTTTAACGTATAATCCTCATATTCTTCTCGTATACTAATTCATATAATCATTCATTATATACGCCATACTATCTTTCGTATATACTAGTACGACACTTTGTATCATACTCATATTCATTGCTTCGTATAATACTTTTATTATATGATCATCATTCATTCAATTCTTCATTTTCCTTCGCATTCTTAAACTCAGTACGCACGCAAAAAACTGCGTTTTACGTAACTGAATTATTATTACATAATCCATCATTCCTTATTATTCTATCATTACGTATTTCTCAGAAGTTCAAAAATAATTCCCGAGTAAAAATGGATGAATAGTATTTTTCAGAAAATTTCTCGGAAAGCTTTTATTTTCATCTTGGAAATTCAAACATCTTAATTCTACCACGTAGCCAGAATACTACGACATTACGCCACATTTAGGTTATAGAACAACCTTCATCTTGCTTACTCATTAAAAAAACATATATTATAATTTTATTCATTATTTAATCAAATAAAATTAATTTACAATTAATCTGATTTTCTCGGTTGTTACAATTAATCTTGTTTTTACCATAGAGTTATCAGATTTCCATTCTTCTTGGGTCATACCTGCTTTAATAGGAATGGTTGTTGTACCAGTGATAAAATGTTGCATTCCGTTAGCTTCAATTGACATATGACATGCTTGTGACCAAGCTAAACACTTGTTTCCATCTATAGTTATTAACGAGACAAATCGAGGCGAGTCGATAGACGGGAGTGTGACATCCCAAAATCCAGGTACTCAAACTTCTTTCAGATTTGGTGGTCACACAACAAAATAATTAACATCTAACTACCCATAATAATTGTAAGACCCCAACTTTTATGAATAAATATGAATTTTCTATAAATATCATTTTTGAATATTAAAGAGTGAATGTGATATAATATTATAGTTATGGGTAATATTTATAAATTTTGCAAAGTACGCAAGTTGTTATATTATATTCGATTGGTCGGGGAATATTCGTTTTAACAGGGAATATTCGTACGATGATACAATCATTGGTGGACTCCACAACGTAATTATTGTCGGAGTTAGAAAATGTCATAAATATCTTTTTATAAAAGTAACGGCGGAAGTTTTACCGTTAACTGTTGAAATACCTGGTGTTAAAAGAACAGTAATACGCGTGGTTGCATAGTAGCACACAGTATTGATGCTTACGTTAGAAGCCACTCAGTTTTATTCAATTATTATCACAGTAATTGTTGCATAGTATCTCACGTTATTTGATTCAATTATTGTCAATATTTTATATATTATTAAATCAATAATTGAGATGACAAGTTATTCATATTATTATCTGCATAATTAACAATGTCTAGAAAGTTATGTCGAGGAGAGGTTTGGTCACCTAATTGTGCGCCAATAGGGAGAAATCCTTATCGGAAAGCCCCCTCTTTCCTGGGAACGATCTGGTTGTTAATATTGCGAGTTATAATAATAATGAATAAATGTTGTTAAAAATATTGAGGGGATTTTTATGAAGTATTTGATGTAAATTTTGCTTATTTTATAGACACCCATTTATCTGTTTTTTAAAATAATCGGTAGAAAATTATTTAATATAATAAAGGTGGGGCCACATATGGGGCCCAATGGAGGAAATGAAATGGTGGAGGAATCTGGGAATGTCACGGGAGGAGTACTATATTGTATTTATGTAAGACCCCAACTTTTTAATAAAAAATGAATTTTCTATAAATATCATTTTTGAATATTATGGAGTAAATTTGCTATAATGTTATAGTTGTGGGTATTATTTACAAATTTTGCAAAGTATGCAAGTTATCATATTATATTCGATTGGTCGGGAAATATTCTTTTTGTCAGGGAATATCCGTACGACGGTAAAATCATTGGTGGACCCCACAACAAAATTATTGTCGGATTGAGAAAACGACAAAAGTATTTTATGAAAATAACGGCGGAAGTTTTACTGGATTATCTTGTTGAACTACTCTCGTAGTAAAAGTATGCGATGTACGCATGGTTGCATAGTAGCACACAGTATTGATTATTGATGCTTAAGTGAGAAGTCACTCAGTTTTGTTCAATTATTGCTATAGTAATTGCTGCATAATATCTCATGTTAGTTGATTCAATTATTGTCAATATTTTTATTAAATCAATAATTGAGACGACAAAGTTATAAATATTATTATTTACAATATTAACGATGTCTAGAAGTTCTATCAAGGAGAGGTAAAATATATTTATATATATAAGTATGTGATGTGTGTATATATATATATAATATAACGTGAGTGAAAAGTGGTGGAAAAGGTGGAGTGTATTATATATATTATATGTGTGTGTGTGTGTTGGAAGTTAAAAAAATGGGGTAGGGAAGGAATCTTGCAAAATGTTATTACGGGTGGGAATGGTGTATATATATATATATATATATATATATATATACTAGCGATAACCCGTGCCTGAAGGCACGGCGTAACGAAAACATCAACACATATCCAATCATCAATTAGTTAACTTTACAAAAGACAGAACACCAAAACAATTACATACCACCACAACAATTAATACATACTCAATCATCAATACATATCCAACCACCAAAACATCGAAGCTAGTGGTCAGACTAATTTCAAGAAATTTTGACAGTAGTTTCCTTTAAAATAGATATCCGTAGAAAAATTCTAAACGTAATACAAACTTACAATCATCAATACATATCCAAACCACCAAAAAACATCATTCTATATCCAAAATCATCATAACCATGTATAATTAGTTAACTTTACAAAAGACGGAACACAAAAAATACAAACGTGCAGAAAATAGAGAAACAACATGTTGCATAAGACCCATTACTTTACCGCTTACACCAAGTATTCTTTACAGCTTACACCAAGTATCCTTCAATGTATACCTGAAAATATTTGAAATATAAAAATTATCAAAAGAAGTGAGTCAAAATAAAACAACTATAAATTTGAAACATAAGAACCCTTACTTTACCCTGAATTATCTAAAAAACAAATGAGCACACACATTTGTATGTAGTGGGAAGAGGAATGATTTAGATTGATACAAGTAAGAATTTAGAGAGATTGTAACAAATTATCAATTTATTTAAGAAATTGATATGGATGAATGTAGACTTACAATCAAATAAAGTATTCTTAGTACCATTTCAACAAACGGTTCATTTGCTTGATGATTTAACTCATAAATCTGTATTGGTTGCAGTATAATGGTGTGTGAGTTTGATTTGTGACTGTTTGATTGATTACAATTACGTGTGTTTTTGAATGTATTGTGTGTGTTGTGTGTCTGCATGAGAAGTAGAGAAATATAATCTTAGTCAGAGAGACTTTCACACTTAGACAATTGTTTGGTCAATGATGGGTTAGTAATTGTCAAAGGAGGACAGGACGGTATTGGATTGCATATCATTTAACTCTCTTAAATGTCTTCTTCATCCCTTCAAACCTTCTCTTCATTACTATCCTTAATGTCCTCGTATCAATATGAACGTATTTTTCCCAATGAGGAGAATGCACAACCACCTAAATTATTCACATAAATCATATATATAACAATATTTATATTATAGGAATAGTAAAGTTATTTAATTTGATGTAGTGACATAAAAAATAGATTTACCTGATTACGTCGGCCCCATCCACAAAGGTCCATTGTATATACTTTATCGTTCTCGTTGACAAATTCACTCCAATCCTACAAAGAATAAACCTAATTATAAAATTAAAAGTTGAAATGTTACAGATACCACCGAAGAACAATGTTAACGTCTATCACTAAAAGGTCCTCTTCTATCCATGATACAAAGTTTGTCTTCATCTATTTTAGTAAGGTCTTGATATAGAAACTCTTTTTATTAAAAGAATCACTTTTATCCTGAATCATTTAAATAATTTTGAATCACTTTAAATCACTTATTGTCTGTTCAAAGTAAAATTTAATTCATAAAAGTAAAGTTTGAAATTTAAAAATACCTTATGGTAACCAAATGCACTAAACATTACTGTAACAAATACTATAAACACTATAACTAAACATACTCTAAAACTCTTCCTTAACTACAATGTAGATTACGGATACAAAATCTAGTGAGACCAATTAGAAATAAGCCAATCATTTCCCCTTTAAGATCAAATTTTGTTTAGTGAAATGTATTTTTCTTTGATGCCTCGTTTTCTTTTATCGAAATTCTCGAGTAGGATTGAAAGGTGTGCATATAGACCAACACAACTCAAATTTATTTAAACTATATTAATATAAATATTTAAAATTCATTTTAATTTTTTGGGTGAACCACGTAAATCTTGTGTCTTGTGCGATTGTTTTCTTTTAATTTTTTCTTTGCTATTGTTTTTCGCTATTTTGTTATTCTCTAACACATTTCTCTATTAGTTTTTGGAAAAAAAACTTTGCAAAATTTGACTATAACAACAAATATTAAAGCCAATAATAACAGTAGAGTATAATCTAGAATTAGCAATTCATGACAAATTCATCATTTAAGCTAAATACCCTGTAATCATTCCACTACAAAATGAAATTTCATCCAATTACTTATCATAAAATATGTTAAGCTGTGTTGCAATCAAATAGACCGTAGACTTAACTCTCAAGAGTTTTCTGTGTGTCATAAAGGTTAGCAAAATAGCAGAGTTATTTCAGAATGCTAGAACTACCAAACTATGAAAAACATCCATTTTACTACTTTAGACTTTATGATGCTCAGTTCAATCAATCTAGGCAAAAAAAAGACAGGTAAAATAAATAACAAATGTTTCATGAAAACAAAGTACTAAGCATAAATTTCTCAGATTCAACTTTTTTAGAGAAGACTATTAGAAAGATTATGTCTGGTATTGGCGGCGTTGCCTCTATCTCTTTCATTATTAAATTTTGCAAACTTAATCATGGTTATATTGCTTCAATCTGATCCGATTTTATTGTCTACTGTTCTCTAAAGGAGTCCAAATGGTAGAGTTGAGCCATGGGGAGCTAAGCAGTTATTATCAAAGAATATGTAGTGGATTCTGGAGAGCTAAGCAGTTTGATTGAGCCATGGATACCTTACCTTGGTTGTTGAAGCCTTCCGCTAGAGCCAAGAAGGAATCCAACTTGTTCAACCACATGTGAAACATGAAATGACAACATCAGTGCAAAAGAATATGTTATGGGGACAAGCAATAGGATCAGTCATACTTACCTTGAGTATGTATATCTTATGTTTTGGGTCAAGGTAGGCATCCATGAAGCATCTCTAAAGCTCTGTCTAACTATTTGGAGGAAAAATGCATGCTCTCCAGCTTTCAGACACTTCGGTGGCTTACAAATTGGATTGGGAACCTAATTTCTCTTGGGGGAAACGCTTTTAGTTTTCCTGCTTTGTGATATCATCCAGGCTGCAGAGAGGGAGTTAAAAATATTACCAAACATGGGAATTCATTTACTAAGTTTTAGAAACTCAAAACCAAGGTGTAAGGAAAAGGGTAAAAAATTACAAATGGGACTCACAGTATTAGTAATTTTGGATTCCCTTGTGCCAATATATTGTTACTATCAATGGTGACTATAAAATTGTCAACAGTGCAATTTAGTATCTTTTGCTCACCCTGGTGCAATTTTCATAGACTCTTTCTCAATTTATCAACATTTTAGCTACTTTTGTTTCCTTGTTACAATTTTCATTTATTATTTTCGACGTTGAAAGTGCAGTATGATTGCTAATAATTCGTGTTTCCCGCACAAGTACGCATTCATTATGGCGTTGCAGATAGTTAGTTTTATGTATTTTAATC
Organism: Panax quinquefolius; assembly: GCA_020205615.1. Taxonomy (NCBI): domain Eukaryota; kingdom Viridiplantae; phylum Streptophyta; class Magnoliopsida; order Apiales; family Araliaceae; genus Panax; species Panax quinquefolius. The sequence goes on along the minus strand of CM035172.1, from coordinate 78,329,018 downwards.
CAAATACAAACAATGACAATAGTAAATGTACCTCCCACATATCCTTTAACCGTCACCATCATATTAAGAGCTCTAAGTCAAATAACAATTTAAAAAATTTCATATGTATGGCATGCCACAAAAGAACAATACTCTTTTTGCAAATATATCATTAATATTCATGAAGGCAATTGATATTTCCACAAGTAAAAATGATATTTTCACAAGGCTCCTCTCACATGAATAATCATGTGACAGAGATCTTATGAAAATATCAAATTTTACTTGTGAAAATATCAATTCTCTTTTTTGTAAATAGTACTCTTTTGTGGAACAAATAGAGTACAATTTTATTATATCAATTTATGATCTATCCCTTATCTACCAAAAGTCTGGGCTGGTAGTGTCATAGCCCTTATCTACTAAAAGGTGTTGTTATTTAAAAACAAAACCCACAAACGATATATGCATACCACACACAAACAAAAAACCAGTGTTATTACTACAATGGTAACTTTCAATAACCAAATCAATGGAATCCAGAGTAGTGATTCCATTAGCTTATTATGGTTTCATTTCTCTTGGTATGCCCATTTTATATATTAGGGAAAGAGGGTATATTATGAATTTATGAGTGAAATAACAATACATACTAATAATGTTTATTTTAGTTGGAATAATGGGTGCAGAGATATAGATATAGATACCTTGATATCGTGACAATTAGACCATCTACAGTGGCATTAGACCATCTATTGTCTCACTTATATTGTCATCCCATACCTGTTTGTTTTTCCATCATCAAAACAATATTATTTTTTGCCAAGAACACGGAGTAAACATCTAGTTAAAGATCTGGAATGAAAACTATACCAATATTTTCAAAAATGTATCTTTCCCCCAACCAAATAATTAACAACAAACCCCTTAGAATTTTACAAGGGAAAACATAAAATAACACCAAGGTTACTCTCTCCTATAAAAGTATGACAAGAAATGCCAAAAGGACATGACTATACATACTCAACCAGAAAAACAATTCATCAAAATCAAAAAAATTAGGCAAATCATTTAAAAAATTAAATGCAATCTATAATATAAATCAAGCTTGTACATGTATATAAGTAGAGAAAGGGGAAAGAGAAGTAACCTCACAGCTGGAGTGATGAGAAGAAGCGGAAGAAGAAGGCTTTGAAGAACTTTCTCTCTCTATATATATTCTATATATAGAATATATCTATCACACTCATCTCACATATTCCACTCTCTATATATTCTATATATATTTTCCCTTTTATGAAAAACTAAAATTGTAAATTTAAAAAATTCAAATGAAAATGTTGAGTACACGGGAAGACTGCGTTCATCTTTTATCAAAATTTTAAACCCCATTTCCCTAATTAAGTGCCATATTTCATTCAACAGCTCATCCATTGAAGACGTTTGACACGTGTGTAAATTTATTGAAGCCGCTTTGTTTTATCTCTCTCCTCAAACATTGGATGATAAAATTTTAAGAGTTTCTACCCTTAGAGGTGTGTTTATCAATAAAGAGAATAGAAAAGTAGTACATGTCTTTATATAGAACATACGGACTTAATTAGATGTCTAAAACAGATGCAAATAAATGGCATCTCCCAAATAAACTTGCCAAAGAGAAAAGAAAAGTAGTACATGTCTTTATCGGCCATCAGCGGATGTAAAAGACTTTGCAAATCCAGCAGGCCTTGATGGGATACTACCCTCATCGTCCTCGAGGTCCACATAACTGAATTCTTTTCCTTCAGCCTTAATTTCATCATCAAGTGGTTTCCTTATACACTGATACTTTATGGCCAGTTGAATATCAAAGTATGTATTTTGCAAATTTTATTTAGATAAAAGAAAAAAAATCTATGAACATTGTAGTTCTTATATTAAAACTTACTTGAACTCTCAGAGACATTTTGTTAAACAACTTTAAGCCATTGTTAATTGAAACCAGTAACACAAAACACACACACACAAAGGGAAAAAATAGGTTAATTTATTTATACCCAAGACTAAGAAGCAGAACAATAAAATTAATTACCAATTCTGAAATTGCCAATAGCTCAGATTGAAGCAGAACTAAGACTAAGAAGCAGAACAACCATCATACTCCACTTAGCTAGTTTCATACTGTGATATTGGCTTTATTTGACGCAATTTTTTTGATAGGGAAAATATATATAAACACATATATTGGCTTTTTGAATTGTGGCCTGCGCAAAGAAATAAAGCACTATACATTTTTTACCCTCTAATACAGATTTGTCAAAAAAAATAGAACATATATTTAGCTGGATAGACAATCCAAATTATTAAACCACGGTATTTCAACTCAATCAAACTATATTATAGATAAATAGTTAAACAGATATCCATTAAGCTTACTAAGACCCATCTCATACAATGAAATTCATGAAATTCAATGTGCCCTATAAACCAATATTGATAATCTGGAATAAGCAGAAGCATCAGACTTTGGATCCTAACCAATAACAATGCACCAGTATTGGCTCCTTCAGTGTTGGAAAAGATCATAGATCAGAGACCAAAAAAGGGCTACATGAATATTATAAGAATTATGGAATAAATTTTAGTGGTACAACTTTTCCTAAATCTCACAAAAATATTTTACCAGTACTTGGCTCAAAGCCTCCCTTAAGCAATCCCTTTCAAGTGCTTCAAAACATGGTCAACCATGAAAATAATAAAATTAAAGGAACACTTACAGGGATACAAGGAACACATCACCAATGCTGGCTCCTTTTGCCTGAAAACATCAGTATAAAAGCTTTAAGAATTCCTCTTAAAAGCTATATTATCTAATTTCACCAAATTATCTTGTTTGGAAAATAAAAGAACACTTGATATGCAAATAATTACAATTGTGGAGGTTGCACAGACATTGATTTACCACAAACATAAGCTAGAGTGTGATATTAAAGAACATAACAAACTTTTATAGGACTCTTGAAAGGCTCATTTGAGCAGCTATACAGTGCTAGAAGGTATTTTCAATAAAATGTGAGAAAAAACAACAAGATACCAAACTGAAATTGAAGAAATACCAAGATAATCGACGTGGATTCTTCCATTACAAAAATGACCAGTGGGCTGGTGGGTATCGAAAATACCAGTAGGGAAGTCGATCAGTACGACCTAAGGTGCCGAGGAAGAGGAGAGCCAAGAGGAGCTAGAAGGTCTTAGATCTTCATTGATCTAGTGTTTCTCTCTCTTCAACTTCTTCTTCTACTTCGCGTTTCTTCTGCAAGCTCCGTGAACCCAATTTGATTCTAGGTACTTTCTCTATGCTCTAGATCGTACATTAGGGGCTGGGTATGAAAGATTTGGGGCTGGAATTAGGGTCTGGTATGAGAGATAACAGATTTAGGGGAGTTGAGAGGGATTGAGTTGTTTGGGGGGATCGAGTTGGCTAGGTATGAGATAGAAGAGTTATGTATGTAAGAACAGAGAGCGTTTGAAATTTGAATAAGGGAGAATGAGACACAGCGGCTTACGTGGAACTCGACGTGACGCTTATCTATTTCTCTCTCTACTCTGTTTTATATTATATATATATATATAAGATGTCTAGTGGTGTATATATAAATATATATTAAATATAAACATGATAGTGGGATGGGGATGGGGAGTGACATGTTAGTCACGGGTGTCATTCTTGGACAAAAAAGAAAGAAGAAAGAATTGGCAGGAAGGAGTATAATTATTATATATATATATAGGTTTATAACATGTGTAGAATATATATATAGATATGTTTTATAATTTTTGATTATTCTTATTGGTTGGAGGATTGACAATTGCTAGATTTATTTGGCAGATTGTGGGATGCTTTTTCAATCCTAGACATTAATTGGCCAACCCCTTGAAAATGTGTACTGATACGTAGAAACCCTGAAGTTGTTTTGTTCATCCGTAAATAATTGTTGCGTTCGTTTCTTAACAGTACCCCTTCCATTCTCCTATAATTAGAAGCTAATTCCTTCATTATTTCTTACGAATTCACTGAAACTCTAGAGAGAGAAAATATAGAGAAACTATAGAAAAGTATTTTGCTACTTCCCTACTCTTATATCCAGTTTTTTAACGGTAAGGGGTATTATTTCTTTTGTATTCATGAAGAGAACTTCTATTATTCCATTATTTATTATCCTGTTGGAATAACTCAGATACGCCGCTACCCTATACTTGGTGAAATTCTTCATTATTCCATTCATTATTATTCGCTGAAATATCTGTCTGCAGTGAATTTTACGCCGGGACCGATTCATCTTTTTATTATTCGTGGAATATCCTCGTCTCGTATGCGTTTACGCCGCACTGCGTACACCTTTCTTATCACATGCTGGTGGTGATTTCTTTTTGTTATTCCATTCCTTATTATACTCAGGTGATAAAAGTTTTGACTTCTATACTCCATGAAATTAGTTTAATATCCGTGATATTTGCGCTTCATCCAATATCTTTTCATGGAAATATTCTTCTCGAGCATTCTTGAATTTTACTCTACAAAGCAAAGATCATGTTGGCAATTTGGGCGTTATCGGTTCTTGGATAAATTAATTCTTGAACTTGTTTTATTGAATTCTTATATCATTGTCATCATCCTCATGTTTATATTTTGTTGAAAGTCATCTGTGGCCTATAGTGCATAGATGGACTTGGTATGATTATGACTGAGGATTATTCTTATAATCATTGACCGTAATGTTACAAATGATGTGGTAAAAGTCTTCTTTGGCCCGTAGTGCATTGATGGATGGACCGCTTGTTGGCATGATCATGACCATTGATGAATACACGAATATCCTCGGCCAGTAGTGCATGGATAATTTATGGTCGTGATTCTAATGAATATTCTTGGTAGTAGTGCGTGAATGATGTGGATTATTTATTGTCGAGTCCCAAATGATAATAGTGATGAAAACCTTTAAATCATAAAAGATAGTAGATTTTATTCTCTACTAACTCTTTTAATGGATTGCTTGATCCACCGCAGCTTAAACTTGATATCTATTGTATTTTATCAGTTTAACATTATTGAAGACTAATGATAATTTATTATGCATTATCTTAGTCATAATATTTCTTACTGGGCTAGTTGAGCTCACCCTTTCTTTCACTGTTCTCTTCAGGAAATGAGAACGTAGCTTGGGCCGATCGGGAAAGGAGTGATGGTCCTGGATGATAGTATTAGCTAGTAGTCCTCACTATTACGTTAAATAGTGTGACAATAAATGTAATGAGGACTTATTCTGAGAGTGGATATTGTCTAGAAGACAGTATTTGTATTTAAACTCACAACTCTCTTGTTGTATAATTAAGATTGTATTTATATTTTGTACCATATATTTGGCGACTCAGAATTGGTGATGTATACCGATTTTGGGGGCGTCACGGTTTGTATCAAAGCTTAGGGATATGATCCCTAGCTAAGATGTGAGACTAGAACTAGGAGGGGAGAGATGGGGAATTCCTTCGCTAGTATGACCTACTTAAATTTATTTGGTATTTAATTGGTTGGTCAGAGTTTAGAGATAATATGTTACATGTCAAATAACCCTTGTTTTGTGGCAGTATCTGAAAATGACATCCGAGAATGTTAAGAATAGCAATGGAGAACAGGAGACCGTTGAGTCTCCACATATCAATAATCAGGAGAATGTGCATCAAGAAGGCGACAATCCTCATGTAAACAACAACACTGACCAAATGATGAATGATGGAATGTTCAAAGGCTTTATGCAATTCATGCCAAATCAGGCGAGAGCGGCTCCTGTCCAAAATGTAGGTGGAAACACTGGAAACTCTCGGAAGGTCACCGCTAAACAGTTCAAGGAGCTGGGACCACCGAAGTTTATTGGAGAGCCATAACCACTTAAGGCAGAAGCATGGATAAAGGAGATCACCAAGATCTTTGATGTCTTGGGATGCTCCGAGGAGCAAAGGTTCCTTTTGCCACCTTTTATGTTGCAAGGAGAGGCAGACATCGGTGGGAATCGGTAAAAGCGTGCCTCAACTCCGCCGTGACCGAAGATGACTTGGGAGAAGTTCCAAGAATTGTTCAATGACAAGTACTTTCCCAAAGTATTCGTCACAAGAAAGAAGTAGAATTTATCAAGCTGGAGCAAAACAACATGACCGTATCGCAGTACGAAGCCAAGTTTGCCGAGTTGTCCCGGTTTGCGACCCATTTGGTTGATAATGAGGAGAGAATGACGCGAATGTTTTTAAGAGGTTTGAAACCGGAGATACGTCAATATCTTATTTCTTATAAACTGTATTTGTATTCAGATGTTGTAAATAGGGCTCAGTTATTGGAGCGCGATAACGAGTCAACGCAATTAAAAGAGAGCAGCAGGCAAAATGATAATACCAGTGAGAGCAGTCATCGAAGTGGTGACAACAAGCGTGGAGGGAATCAACAGGCCAGAAATGGTAATCACTTAGGTGGTAATCTGGACCAAAACAATAAGAATGGACATTTCAAGAAGAGGAGATTCAACAATGATGGAAAGACGTCAACACCAACACCCATTGATAAGGAAAGAGAACGACCACCTATTATATGCTTCAAATGCGGAGGGGAGGGACATATCAGTCCATACTGCATGATGTCGTCCAAAGCATGTTATAATTGTGGAAGAGAAGGTAACCTAGCCCAATTTTGTCATTCACCAAAGACAAGTTCAGCTAGGATGGAGGCACCAAAGGCTGTCCCAAAAAAGTTAAAGCCGGTAGTGCAAGGGAGAGCGTTTGTTGTGACCTCCCAGAAAGCAAGGAAACCGAACGAGGTCATTACGGGTAAGCTTATCATAAACTCTAGCAAAGTTTATACCTTATTTGATACCAGTTCTACCCATTCTTTTATTTCTCCTACTTGCGCTCAACGTTTAAATTTGTCTCCAGAGAAATTGGACTTTGACTTATCTGTTGAAACTCCATTGGGAGAAACCTTCATTACATCCACAGTTTATAAGTCTTGTTTGGTTCAAATCGGTACCCTCACATTACCTGTCGATCTTATTTCATTGAAAATACTTGCATTTGATGTAATTCTAGGGATTAATTGGTTAACTACTCATCATGCAAAAATTGATTATTTTCGTAAGGTTGTTAGCTTTCATATTCCTAATCAACCTATTATGCGAATTCAAGCAACCAACCCATTAAAATCAATCACTGACATCTCAAGCCAGAAAGCTATTCGTTTATTGAAAAACGGATGTCAAGATTTCTTAGCTCATGTCACGGATCAAAACAAAAATACGTCAGTGTTGAATGATATTTCTATTGTTAATGAATTTCCTGACGTATTCCCTGAAGAACTTCCTGGCCTACCCCCAGAACATGAAATTGAATTTGTATCGACCTTGAATCTGGTACAAAACCCATTTCCAAAGCCCCATATCGAATGGCTCCTATTGAACTTCAGGAGTTAAAGACCCAACTGCAGGAATTGTTAGACATTGGCTTTATTCGTCCTAGTACTTCTCCTTGGGGTGCTCATGTTCTATTCGTGAAGAAGAAAGATGGGAGTATACGACTTTGTATTGATTATCGGGAGTTAAATCATGTCAGCATCAAAAATAGGTACCCATTTCCACGTATTGATGAGCTTTTGACCAGTTGCAAGGCGCCAAATTCTTTTCAAAGATTGCAAGGCGCCAAATTCTTTTCAAAGATTGATCTTCGTTTCGGATATCACCAATTGAAGATTAGAACCGATGACATTCCAAAGACGGCTTTCAAAACTCGATACAAGCATTATGAATTCCTAGTCATGTCTTTTGGATTGACTAATGCTCCTGTTGCCTTCATAGATATGATGAACCGAGTATTCAAAGAATATTTGGATCACTTTGTGGTCGTCTTTATTGATGACATCCTTATTTATTCCAAAAGCCGTGAAGATTATGAGCAACACTTGAGGCTGATACTCCAAAAGCTTTGTGAATATAAGCTTTATGCCAAGTTAAAGAAATGCGAGTTCGCTTGAAGAAGTAGCATTCCTTGAAGCACGTGGTATCAAGTCATGGAATATTTGTCGACCCAAAGAAAGATCGAAGCTATTCAAAGTCGAACAACCCAAATCAAGAATCGGTAAGTAGCTTTCTCGGTTTAATTTGGTTATTATCGGAGATTCGTGGAAGGATTTTCTCGAATAGCTACTCCACTAACTCACCGACTCGGAAAGATACAAAATTCTATTGGAGCGAGGAATGTGAGAAGAGTTTTCAAGAACTCAAGAGAGACTCATTTCAAAGACTGCTCGACAATACCATCTGGCTCGGAGGGATTTGTCATCTACAGTAATGCTTCGGGCAAAGGGTTAGGATTTGTTCTCATGCAACATGGGAAAGTCATAGCCTATGCCTCAAGACAACTCAAAGAATATAAGAGGAATTATCCTACTCATGATCTAGAGTCGGCAGCTGTTGTCTTCGCACTTAAAATTTGGAGGCATTACTTGTATGGAGAGAAAGTGGAGATCTTTATGGATCATAAAAGCCTCAAATATTTCTTCACTCAAAAGGAACTCAACATGCGACAACGACGTTGGCTTGAACTGTTGAAAGATTATGATCATACCATCCAATACCATCTTGAAAAAGTGAACGTGGTAGCCGATGATTGAGTAAAGATCATATGCAGCACGAAAAGCGATATTTTCAACGCAGCGCCCATTTGTGTGACTTGCAAAGGATGGAGATAGAGTTAAAAACTCTAGGGACCCATGTGATGATGGCAAATATACGAGTACAACCAACTTTAATTGATAAAGTCAAAGCTGCTCAAACTACAGACCTGGAGCTGATGCGCATGAGGAAGAAAGTACAAGAAGGTGCTATGCCGGAAGCAAGAATCGATGAAGAAGGAATACTTTGAGTCAACTCCAGACTTTGTTCCTAACGACCTCGATTTAAAGTATAAAATCATGATGGAGGTGCACAACACACCGTTTGCAATCCATCCTGGGAGTACCAAAATGTATCGTGATCTTCGTCATACATTTTGGTGGAGCAATATGAAGAAAGAGATAACGTTGTTTATCTTAAGGTGTCTAACTTGTCAACGAGTTAAGGCGGAGCATCAAGTACCAAAAGGTCCATTGCAACTACTTGAAATTCTAGAATGGAAGTGGGAGCACATTACCATGGATTTTGTTACTGGTCTTCCCAAGGTTTCTCAAGGTATTGATGCAATTTGGGTCATTGTTGATAGATTGACCAAGTCTGCTCACTTCTTACCAATAGGAGAAACTTATACACTTGAACGTCTTACTCGTATGTACATAAACGAGATTGTAAGACTGCATGGTATGCCAGTATCCATAGTTTCTGATCGAGACCCAAGATTCACTTAACGATTTTGGGTTAGTTTACAAAAATCTATGGGCACGGATTTACGATTTAGTTAAGCATATCATCCTCAAACGGATGGACAATCAGAGAGGACTATTCAAACTCTGGAAGATTTATTAAGACTCTGTGTCCTTGACTTCAAGGGAAGTTGGGATAAGTTCTTACCATTGGTGGAGTTTTCCTACAACAACAGTTATCAAGCAAGTATTGGCATGGCTCCATTTGAGGCGTTGTATAGAAGAAAGTGTCGTTCTCCAGTATGCTGGGATGAGGTGGGTGAAGCAACGTTATTGGGACCGGAGTTGGTACGTATGACTACGGAAAAGATTCAAATAATCCAAAAACGTATAAAAACCTCACAAGATCGACAAAAGAGTTATGTTGATCTTCATCGAAATGACGTGGAATTCGATATAGGAGATCATGTGTTGTTACGTGTTGCTCCATGGAAAGGAGTTACGAGATTTAGAAAGAGATGAAAGTTCAATCCTCGATTCATTGGCCCATTTTTAATCCTCGAACGAGTAGGAACTGTGGCCTATAGACTTGCTTTACCGCCAAGTATGTCTCGTGTTCATAATATTTTTCACATATCTATGTTACGTAAATATGTGAAAGACCCGCACCACATTATTGAGTTAGAACCAGATGAAATAGCGGAAGATTTAACGTATGAAGAGGTTCCTGTTCAAATCGTGGATAAGAAGGAACATATTTTACGCTCCAAGGTTATACCTCAAGTCAAAGTTTTGTGGAGAAACCACGATGTTGATGAAATGACCTGGGAGTTAGAATCTGAAATGAAATCAAGGTATCCTTACCTCTTCGATATACCAGGTACATACCCTAATTTCGAGGGTGAAATTTCATAAGAAGGGGAGGTTGTAAGACCCCAACTTTTTAATAAAAAAAGAATTTTCTATAAATATCATTTTTGAATATTATGGAGTAAATTTGATATAATGTTATAGTTTTGGGTAATATTTACAATTTTTGCAAAGTCTGCAAGTTGTCATATTATATTCGATTGGTTCTGAAATATTCTTTTGGTCGTGGAATATCCGATGCAACGAGACAATCATTAGTGGACCCCACAATAGAATTATTATCTGATTGAGAAAATGACAAAATATTTTATCAAAATAACTACGAAGTTTTACTGCTAATATTATTGTTGAACTACTCTTGTTAAAAAAGTACATGTCTGCTGCGTCGTTGCAAGTAGCACACGGTATTGATTATTGATGCTTACGTGAGAAGTCACTTAGTTTTGTTCAATTATTGCTACAAAGAATTGCTTTTGATAATATCTCACGTTATTTGATTCAATTATTATCAATATTTTATATATTATTAAATCAATAATTGAGACGACAAAGTTATAAATATTATTATTTGCTATATTAACGATGTCTAGAAGTTCTATCGTGGAGAGGTAAAATATATTTATATATATAAGTATGTGATGTGTGTATATATATAATATATAATGTGAATGGAAAGTGGTGGAAAAGGTGGAGTGTATTATATAATTATATAATTATATATATATATATATATATATATATATATATATATATATATATATATATAGAGGAATCATCGTGATTACGGGTTCATCGTGACTTTCATCACTGTAAGAGGAATCATGAACTTGAAGATCCGATTTCTTATCATCAATCTCTTTTCTTAAGTTAGAAATATATATATATATATATATATATATATATATATATATATATATATATATATAAGATGTCTAGTGGTGTATATATAAATATATATTAAATATAAATATGATAGTGGGATGGGATGGGGAGTGATATGTTAGTCACTAAGTCATTCTTGACGTAAAAGAAAGAAGAAAGAATTGACAAGAAGGAGTATAATTATTATTATTATTATTATTATTATTATTATTATTATTATTATTATTATTATATATATATAGGTTTATAACATGTGTGGAATATATATATAGATATGTTTTATAATTTTTTATTATTCTTATTGGTTGAAGGATTGACAATTGCTAGATTTATTTGGCAGATTGTGGGATGCTTTTTCAAACCTAGACATTAATTGGCCAACCCCTTGAAAATGTGTACTGATACATAGAAACTATTAAGTTGTGTTGTTCATCCGTAAATAATTGTTGTGTCTGTTTCTTAACAGTACCCCTTCCATTCTCCTATAAATAGAAGCTCATTCCTTCATTATTTCTTACGAATTCACTGAAACTCTAGAGAGAGAAATTATAGAGAAACTATAGAAAAGTATTATGCTACTTCCCTACTCTTATATCCAGTTTTTTTAACGGTAAGGGGTATTATTTCTTTTGTATTTGTGAAGAGAACTTTTGTTATTCCATTATTTATTATTCATTGGAATAACTCAGATACGCCAAGTACCCTATACTTGGTGAAATTCTTCCGTTATTCAATTCGTTATTATTCTGCTGAATATCCACATGCATGCGCTTTCTACGTACGGACCGATTTCGCCTTTATTATTCTTGGAATATCCCGTTTACGCGCTTTTACGCCGAACTGATTCCGCCTTTATTATTTTGTTGGAATATCCTCTCTCATGCGCTTTTATCTTGGACTGGTTCGTTAATTATTATTTTGTTGGAATAACTTTGCATATAAGCCTATCGCATGCCCGGGTGATTTCTTTTGTTATTCCATTCCTTATTACACTCAGTTGGTTAAAGTTTTGACTTCTATACTCCATGAAATTAGTGTAATATCCGTGATATTTGCGTTTCATCCTGTATCTTTAAATGAAAATATTCTTCTGAGCATTCTTGAATTTTACTCTATAAAGCAGTATCATGTTGACAATTTGGACATTATTGGTTCTTAGATAAATTAATTCTTGAACTTATTTTATTGAATTCTTATATCATTGTCATCATCCTCATGTTTATATTTTGTTGAAAGTCATCTGTGGCCTATAGTGCATAGATGGACTAGGTATGATTATGACTAGGGATTATTCGGTATAATCATGACCGTAGTGTTACAAATGATGTGGTAAAAGTCTTCTTTGGCCCGTAATGCATTGATGGACAGTTGTTGGCATGATCATGATTATTGATGAATACACGAATATCCTTGGCCCGTAGTGCATGGATAATTTGTGGTCGTGATACTAATGAATATCCTTGGCCGTAGTGCATGGATGATGTAGATTATTTATTAAGTTGTGTCCCAGCGATAATAGTGATGAAAAACCTTTTAAATCATAAAAGATATTAGATTTTATTCTATACTTAACTCTTTTAATGGATTGCTTGATCCACCGCAGCTTAAACTTGATGTCTATTGTATTTTATCGCTTTAACATCATTGAAGACCGATGATAATTTATTCGCATTATCTTAGTCATAATATTTCTTCTTGGGCTAGTTGAGCTCACCTTTCTTTCACCGTTCTCTTCGGAAATAAGAACGTAGTTAGGATGAGTCGGGGAACGGAGTGATGGTCCTGATGATAAGTATTAGCTAGTAGTCCTCACTATTCTGCTAAATAGTGTGACAATAAATGTAATGAGGACTTATTCGAGAGTGAATATTGTCTGAAGATGTGATTTGTATTTAAACTCACGTCTTGTTGTATAATTAAGATTGTATTTATATTTTGTACCGTATATTTGGCGACTCGAATTGGTGATGTATACCAATTTTGGGGCGCCATAATTTATATATATATATATATATATATATATATATATATATATAAAATGTAATCGTAAGGGGGGGAGGAAGGAAATGGGAGGTGGAGGAATATATATAAAATTATATTTAATAAGTTTTGTTTTATATGAAAAATAGAATATATTATATTTGATTATGCATAGTGTTTGCATAGTGCCTGCATAGTGTTTAAATAGTAAAATCTATTTTTTTTTTAAAAACATCCGGTGCCCGTGAACCTCCATACCGTGCGTCCGTGATTTTCTTTTTCAAATAATATCATTTCCATTCTCCTATAAATAGGATGCTTAGTTAGAATTGAAAATCACACCAGAATCAGAGAATTATTCTTCCTTAATATTGAGCGTATTTCTTTCGAGTTTTATAAAGCTTTGAGCGTAGAAAACAATGAAAGTTTTCTTCAAGAATATCTCCGCTATACTAGTTGGAATACTCTTTTTTTTCAAGGTAATGGATGTTATTTTTGTTCAATATTCGCCTGAAATAATATTTTCTTCCATACTCTGTAATATGTAAGTAATATTATTTCGTTTCAAATTTTGAATTCTATACTCATTTGGTTAAAGTTTTAGCTTCTATACTCCACGAAATTAGTAGAATATCCATGATATTTGCGCTTCATCCAGTATCTTTTCATGAAAATATTATTCTAAGCATTCTTGATAAGTTTTAACTTTTTCAAGTCGGAGTACTATTCACGGGATTACTATTCCTAAAATTACTATTCATGAGGAACTATTCACTCAGTTACTATTCACTTGGGGTACTATTCATGATGAAAATTGATTCCTTTTCGGTCCAAATCATTTTTGATACAATATTATTCTTGAATTATACTCCACAAAGAAGTATCATTTTGACAATTTGGACGTTATTGATTTCTGGATAAATTAAATTATAAATCTTTAAAAATTTATCATTTGCTTTCAGTTAATTGAATTCTTATATCATTGTCATCATCCTCATGCATATATTATGTTGAAAGTCATCTGTGGCATGTAGTGCATAGATGGACTTGGTATGATTATGACCAGGGATTATTTGGTATAATCATTACCGTAATATTACAAAAGATGTGGTAAAAGTCCTCATTGGCCGGTAGTGCATTGATGGACAGTTGTTGGCATGATCATGACCATTGATGAATACACAAATATCCTTGTCCCGTATTGCATGGATAATTTGTGGTCGTGATACTAAAGAATATCCTTAGCCGTTGTGCAAGGATGATTCGATGATGTGGATTATTCATTAAGCTGAGTCTTAGCGATAAAAGTGATAAAAAAAACCTTTTAAATCATAAAAGATAGTAGATATCATGCTCTATCTGACTCTTCTAATGGATTGCTTGTTCTGCTATTGTTAAACTCAATGTTTGTTATATTTTATCAGTTGAACACTGTTGAAGGCTAACGATAAATTATTCTGCAATATCTTAGTCATAATATTTCTTACTGGGCTAGTTGAGCTTACCCTTTGGCTTTCATTGTTCTCTTCAGGAAATGAGAACGTAGCCGGGACTAGTCGGGGAACGGAGTGATGGTCCAGATGTTTGTATTAGTAGTCCTCACTATTCTATGAAATAGTGTGATAATAAATGTATTGAGGACTCCATTTGAGTTTGAATATTGTCTAGAAGAAAATATTTATATTAAAACTCTCAGTTTATATTTTGTCGTATTTTACACGACAATTGTATTATTAAGTTGTATTTGAATTTTGTACCATGTATTTGGTGACTCAGAATGGGTGATGTATACCTATTTTGGGGCGTCACAGTTGGTATCAAAGCTTAGGGATATGATCCCTGGCTGAGATGTGAGACTAGAACTAGGAAGGGTGAGACGGGTAATTCCTTCGCTAGTATGACCTACTTAAGTTTATGGCAATGTTTGTGGCATGTCGATTAACCCTTGTTTTATGGCAGTGTTTGAAAATGACATCCAAGAATGTTGAGAATAACAATGGAGCACAGGAGACCGTTGAGTCACCACATATCAACACCCAGGATAATGTGCATCAGGAAGGCAATAATTCTCAGGTGAACAACAACACCGACAAAATGGCGAACGACGGAATATTTAGGAGCTTTCTGCAATTCATACAACATCAGGCAAGAGAGACTCCTGTCCAAAATGCAGGTTGAAACACTGGCAACTCTCGGACGGTCACCGCTAAGTAGTTTAAGGAGCTGGGACCACCGGAGTTTATTGGAGAGCCAAAACCACTTAAGGCGAAGACGTGGATAAAGTAGATCAAAAAGATATTTGATGTCTTGGGATGCTCTGAAGAGCAAAAGGTTCCCTTTGCCACCTTTATGTTGCAAAAAGAAATAGATTACTGGTGGAAATCGGTAAAACGTACTCAACTTGCCGCACTGAAGATGTCTTGGGAGAAGTTCCAAGAACTATTCAACGATAAGTACTTTCCCGAAAGTATTCGTCACATGAAGGAGGTAGAGTTCATCAAGCTGGAGCAGGACAATATGACTGTGTCGCAGTACGAAGATAAGTTTGTCGAGTTGTCCCGGTTTGCGTCCCATTTAGTTGATAACGAGGAGAGAATGACGTGGATGTTTCTAAGAGGTTTGAAACCCGAGATACGTCAATATCTAATTTCTCACAAACTGTGTTTGTATTCAGATGTTGTAAATAGGGCTCAATTATTGGAGCGCGATAACGAGTCAACCCAACAAAGAGAAAGCAGTCGGCAAAATGATAATACCAGTGGTAGCAGTCATCGAAGCGGTGACAACAAAGGTGGAGGGAATCAACATGCCTGAAATGGTAACCTCTTCGGTGGTAATCGTGCCCAAGATAGTAAAAGTGGTCTTTTCAAGAAGAGGAGATTCAACAATGATGGAAAGACGTCAGCACCAGCACCCGTAGTTAAAAAAGGAGAACGACCACCGATCGTATGTTTAAAATGCGGAGGGGAGGGACACATCAGTCCAAATTGTGCGCAGCAGTCCAAAATATGTTACAATTGCGGAAGAGAAGGTCACCTAGCTTGATTTTGTCGTACAGTAAAGCCAAATTCAGCTAGGATGGAGGCACCAAAGGCTGTCCCAGAGAAGTCAAAACCAGTAGTGCAAGGGAGAGCGTTTGTCGTGACCTCCTAGAAAGCAAAGAACCTGAACGAGGTCATCACAGGTAAGCTTATCATAATCTCTAGCTAAGTCTATACCTTATTTGATACCGGTTCTTCCCATTCTTTTATTTCTCCTACTTGCACTCAACGTTTAAATTTGACCCCGGAGAAATTAAACTTTGACTTATCTGTTAAAACTTCATTGGGAGAAACCTTTATTACATCCACTGTTTATAAGTCTTGTTTAGTTCAAATCGGCACCTGCACGTTACCTGTCGATCTTATTTCTTTGAAAATACTTGCATTTGACGTGATTCTAGGGATTGATTGGTAACTACTCATCATGTAAAAATTGATTATTTTTATAAGGTTGTTAGCTTTCATATTCCTAACCAACCTATTATGCGAATTCAAGAAACCAAACCATTAAAATCTGTAACGCCCCCAAATTCAGGTACTTGAAACCTGAACTTAGTGCTTTACGATACCATTTCTATGAGCGGAATAATACTAATAATAATAACAATAATATAAATATCAAACTTAATTTACATTTATCAGAGCCTAATCCCAAGTACGCAACCTTTACTACATTCATTACATGATAGGTAATACATATAAATGTCTTAATCATGTCTATCTATTATAAAATATACCATAACACTTATTATGTTTGCTTTCCTTTTCATTTGTTCCTGCCCGGACCTTCAAATTGATAACGCTTAGCTGAAAACATTTAAATTAAGCAAGGGTGAGCATTTGAGTGCCCAGCAAGTAATAACAATTATAAATATAATTAGCTGAAAGAATTAAATGTTTTCTTTATACATCACTTCTACAATGATTCAATAGTTGTGAAGTAAACTAAACCGATAATAATAACATAACAACTCTATATCACATTTTTGAAACTACGTATTGACTATAAATAGGTATTAGTCGACAGACTATGAACATTGTTTTCAATTTTCGATAAGGTTTAGCAGAACTTCATCTGCAAACCGTTAGGACTTACGGGCGTGAGGGTGATCATCCCAATGTGCCCTATATTGATCAATACTACATGCAAGAACGATATTATCGTTCATCTTATCCGCCTTTAGCGCACAAAAGTTTTCCCAGATTAGGGATGTTCATACTTATTCGCGAATCCGAACCAAAACAATTTGATTGGATACAAAAAGGTTTTATCATATTCAATGATATTTCTAAATCTATGTCTAGCTGATCAAATAGCTTAGAAGGGTTTTCATTAATGTATACATACGGGGAATCAATAAGTATATATAAATATATCAACATGTAATTAAATACAATGATTATCCAAGTGAGGTCACTTGATAACCATATTTAGAAATTAACGAATGTAATAAATATATCCGAATTATATAATAATACCATGTTTATAAACAATGATCGATATAAAATATATAACAATAAGGTTAATAATCTAGCACAATAATAATATAATTCTTAAACTTTCTTACTTATGTCCATTGCATAAAGAAAATGCAAAGGTAGGATACTTGCACAGTCTCACTTACGATTACAAACTTAGTTTTATCTTTTATACCGAAACCTATCATCATTAAGATCATTCTATCGATTATAATAATATATCATACCACATAATACTGCTTATTGCAGTCAGCACATTACATATTCACATTATCACACATAATCAACAGTTCTTGATTTATAAACGAACATTAATACAGTCAAAATATCTAAGTACAGATCCATTTTTGAAACATGTCTTGCAAAATTTACTCGGCTTTATCGAATGTAATTATCGAGTCTAAGACTCTTTTTCAAGTTCAATAATTGTAAAAGTATCACCATATTATTTTTAAACGACTCATAATAATTTTAAACATTTGTTATAATTTATCATAAATTTTCAAACACCTAATCATTATTAAATGATTTAAATATTAAATAATTCTATTATCATTAACATTTAATTAATATTAAACTATTAATGAAACCATTGCTAAAATATTAAAGTTATTTATAATAACTCAAAATATTTTTAAAGTACTATTATTACACTTAAATGATTTTTATATCATTTAAAATCATTTTAATAATTACCATTAATATTTCATTATTAATGTATTACTTATCAAAATATTAAAAGTCCTTAATTATAACTTAAAATATTTTTAATCCATTTATTTCCTTTTAAAATGATTTTAAATCAATAAAATCATTTTAAATTATTTATTTAATATTATTATTAAATAACTCTAATATCATTTCATATTAAATTATTAATGAAATTTACCTTTAAATATTGAAATTTATATTTTTAACTTCAAATATTTTTAAACTATTTATTTTCATTTAAAATGATTTTTCTAATATTAAAATAATTTTAAACTAATTTATTTAATATAATTATTAAATAAATCTAATATCATTAATATTAAAATATAAATATTTTTCATGAAAAATATCAAAAGTTATACTTTATAACTTAAAAATATTTTATAACCTTTAAATTATTTTTAAATCATTAATTCTATTTTTTCATAATTTATTTAATACATTTATTAAATAACTTAATTATCGTTAATATTAATTTATTAATGAAATTTATCACAAAATATTAAAATTCATTAAAAATAACTTAAAATATTTTCTTATACCATAATATAATTTTAAATGATTTTTCAAATATTAAAATCATTTTTAACTAATTTATTTAATATTATAATTAAATAAATTAAATACAATTAATATTTCAAAAATATTAAATATTAATGAAATATACTTAATGTGACGCCCCAAAATAGGTCCATTCCATCCAACCCATTCTTAGTTGCCAAATACGTTAGTACATAAATAACTACAACTTTATTATTACAACATATAAATCATGTGAGTTTAAATACGAGATATTGCCATCTGTATAATATCCACACGCAAATAAATCCCCATCATAATTATTGATACATTATTTTACAAAAATGGTGAGGACTACTAAACAACTCTCTCTAGAACCTTCATTCCATACCCCACTAGTACTGCTACATTCTCGCCTCCCGAGAAGAAAAAATGGAACAAAAAGGAAAAGGGTGAGCTCAACTAGTCCAAGAAAGAATATTATGACTAAGATAATATACAACAAATTATCGTTAGTCTCCAACAGGAAAAATCTAATTGAATACAATAGACAAACAGCTTTAAATCAACAATCGCAATGAAAACAACAATTCATTAGAAGAGTTAAGTAGAGAATGCAAACTACTATCTTCTATATATATGAATTTAAAAGTTCATCGTCGATATTTTATCCCCGTAACATCAATCAATATATATCTGAATCAAATATTCATCTTTGCACTACTGAGCCAAAGATATTCATCGATTAGTCATGTTTATCTAAACACCTGCTCATCTTTGCATTACGGGCCAAAGATATTAATCGATCGGTCGTGTTCATCTCAACACTGCTCATTCATTTTGCACTACGGGCCAAAGATATTAATCAAGAAATCATTCATCTTTTGCACTACTGAGCCAAAGATATTCAAGAATATCATCATTTAGGATCGAGGATGATGAAAAATATTTTAAAGAAAAAAGCGAATCCAAAGGAAACAAAAGAAACAAATATTAAGGATTAGTATTTTAAACAATCCAAGTTCAAAAATTCTTCATAAGTAATCGTAGTGGAGTAAAATTCAAGAATGATCAAAACATAGATACAATCAAAGCTAGTATCCGAATAGATATTTTGGACAAAAGAAGAAATTTCATTTTTCTATGAATAGTCTTGGATATCGTGAATAGTAACTCAGACACCAAAAGATAGAAATTTCACAAAAAAATCATCATGCTTAGAATGAATAGTACTCGTGAATAGTAACTTTCGTGAATAGTAACTCGTGAATAGTAATCCCATATGAAAAAAGTTCTAAATTTGATAAAAATTCCAACCAATATTTCAAAGATAATGATATTGAAGAAATAATATCATTTGAGAAGAAAATAACATCCTTACCTCGAAAGACCGTACTTCTAGTTGAAACACCGATATAGACTATGACTTGAACTTGCATCGTATAGCAATACTCAAAGTATACTCAAAATACTCACAAGAATACACTTTCGATAATATAGAGAGAAAACTTGAGCTTACGGTGTGATTTTCAATTCTAACCTAAGCACCTATTTATAGAAAATGCTTAGAACACCAAAGCGTAAAATTTAATATAATAATATATTTATAAAAATTTGTCTACGCCAACCTTTGAGAATCTAAAATCAAACAACCTAACACATGTAAAATGAGGCTCATGCATCTAAAAAACGTTTTTGTTAATTAAAACAATTAAAACTTCCAAAAATCAATTATTTCGGAACTTTGGAACTTCAATAATTCATAATAAATAGCTCTTTTATCAGAAAAATTGGAAACTCGAAACTTTCCATAGGAAATTCCATTATCTACAACTTTGCAGAAGAAAGATTTTCCAAATTCCAAACAGAAATTGACCGAAATCCACAAACGGGCGATTTTACATGCTATAATCAAATTTCAGTCAAGAAATGGGGTCCACCGACACACAAAACATGTGTTAATCGTTTAATGCCACAAAAATACTCTTCTTCCTCATATACTTACATATCGTACATTCATTATAAAAATATCACCGTTAATATATTATTAAAATAATATATTTAAATGAATTATTTTATCGGAAAAAGATAAAATATTAATTTTCAACAATTGTCACATTAAAAATTTTCTCCATCTATATCTACATAAAATCAATATTTTCCTCATCATATAAATCAATAATTAATTATTCACAAATAATATTACGTAATCACAAAGATCGCAACCGTGTAGTTCATAGAAAGAGGGGCTTTCGAATAAGGATCTCTCTCTTCTTGGCCGCTGCAATTAGGTGACCAAACCTCTCCTTAGATGTAACTTTCTAGATATTGCCAATAATGTTATCCAATAATATTATTCGATAATATGAATTATTGCTCTGATAATAAAAAATCGTGTAATGACAATTTATTGAAACAACAATAATATAAAATATCAACGCAATTATTGAATCAATAAAATAAAATAATTGAGCGATAATTCTTGTAATAATTATTGAGTAAGGCCTTCTTACGTAAGAATCAATAATTGGTGCAATACCGTGTCTTCTTGCTCAACAACACGTATTAGTGTGTTTTAACCACCGGGTATTCCAACAAATTAATTGTGAATAACTACGCCAAGTATTTATAAACAACTTATATTTGTCATTTTCTTCATCCAATTGATTTCAAGCATGGGCCCATAAAAGATCAAGTAACGTCAGATGAATATTCCCAAACAAAGTCGAATATTCCACGACAAACGAATATTCCCAGAACAATAATGAATATTTTATAACCACTTGCTTATTCAAATATTTGCAGTATTTTACCCATAACTATCCACATTAATCAAATCAACCCTTACTATTTCAAAATAATAAATAGAGGAAAATAAATTTCATTTATTAATAATTTGGGGTCTTACACTTAAAATAATAAAATACTAATTTTTGGACTTTGAAATAATTTTTAATAATTTATTATGTTTTTTTAATAATTTAAAACTATTTTTTTTCAATTTATTTAATTAAACTAATTAATTTCCAAAAATATTTGTCTCCAAAGGGCCCTATAGCGACAAAACTGTCGCTATAGGTGTTCTTGAGCTGTTCTTGGTCAAACCCAGAAACCCAAGTCAGTTGTCGAGTCATCTAGTTTGACCAACATTTTCCTCATGATCTTAATGTATTCTGGTCAGCTTAAAGTCTTTAGGTTGTAGTATAAATGTAATACTACCAATAATAATCGATATCACGGCCATAACACAACAGGTCAGAGAGTTATAAGCCTTCAAATCTCTTGTCAAAGTTGTTCTTCATTTCAGGGTTTTTCCAGAAATGAAGAACAGTTCATACCGCCTACATTCAATCAATATATCTCTCACTACAGGTCTTCTTTATGTGATCTAATACTTTTAATGTGTAAAAGACATGCAAAAGAAGAGATCTAATACATAAAACACATATAACATCAACAGAATCGATAGATACCAGCCGGTCAAACCATACAAAAAAAAAATCGCTAATGAAGGTTGTGGGTTTCCCAGAAACCTTCATAAATCAAAACGGTCAACGTACTTTGACCAGGGTTAACTTCGATTATGTTCATGTTCTGGGTAATATAAAGGTATGAATGTGTAGTTCTTATGTCATATTACAACATCAAAACAACATCATGGACTAACTATCAAAGATAAGCAAGATCAAAGACTTTAAAAGTGGTACATCGAAATTCGAAATTTGGAAATTTTTCTGGGTTGCCCAGAATTTTTTTTTCGTGACCAATAACCCCTGTTTGACCACTTATAACTTTTAATCTATAATAGATATGAACCTGATTCAAGTTTCATATCAAAGAATTCATGACATACTACAACTTGAAACATATAAACAACAAAAACATATAACTGAATGAGATTTAAAGGGTCTGACATTAGGTTGTCCGACTCATTTAAAAAAAATCCAGATTTTGAAAAACATCAATTTCGAGCCTCTAGATGTTATTGATCCACTATGTACCAACCCAGATCATTGATTAACACTACATAGAACATATTACAACACATAAACATAACTTCTAACACATCATTCAAGATTAAATTTTCGGTTTAGATTTTATACCTCTCATGATCAATTCTTGATTCTAGGCTCTTGATTGGTTATGGCCAGTAGTGGGGCTGTGTGTTTGGGACTGGTATGCAATAGAAATTCGTGAGTGTGGAGAGAGAGCAACTTGGTTTGGTGCTAGATAACAAATGAGCCAATTCTTTGGACTTTCACTTTATTTAATCACTCTAAATTGATTCTTGTGGTTGAGAAGGTTGTTATGTGGCTTCAATTGGCTGATTCAAAGTGTTTGGTAATGGCTTAAGAAATGTGGCACAATTTTTTGCCATAACTATATTCAACTTTAAAATATAAGAAAAGGGTAATTTGGTCATTTGGTTTACAAATTTAATGGCACAAATGTAATCTTGGCAAACCCTTAGGGTTTGACCCTAAGGTTTTTCAAAAAATTGATTTCTAGTATTTTATTTTAGGGTTAAATAAAAATACAAAATTTAACTTTCTAATTTTTGAAAATTAAGGTTTCTAATTATGTTTAATTTTCTAATTACATTATACATGAATATTAGGGTTTTAATGTCCAAAATTAGCATTAAGCTTGATAATTAACAATTAAGGTTACAAATTTAGTAAATTAGGGTTTCTAATTTACAATTAGGGTTTCCCAATAATTAGGATTTCCAAAATTAATTAGGGTTTTCACTAATTAATAATTATAATTCTAACACTTGTTAATTAATCACATTAACATAATTACAAATAATCTTGAACTCTAATTTGAGTTTTAAATTAGGGTTTCACAAATTAACCATACACTCTAACATACATATTTAGAGCACTTGAAAAATAATAATATTATATTATTATTCTCATTCCTTAATCAAAATCCAAAATTAGGGTTTGGATTCCATATCCGATCTATCTTGCAAAAATATCATTTATTAATTAAGTTAAAATAATTAACTTCACTAATATAAATAAATTCACATAATAAAATAGTTATTATAATAATACTAATAATCATTTCATATATATTATTTAAATAATATAAAAATTTATTTTCATGGAAAATAAATTCCAAAATCAATTCTACTATGAAATTAATTACTATAAAATATAGTTTATAATGATTATTAAATCTTTACAAATTTATTTGTAATTATTCAGAAATAAATAAATTTTATTTATCACTAAAATACATACACATTACCCCGCTCATATTCTCACCTATAAAACAAATAAAAAAAAAATATCATAAATTTTTGATTTAATTATATAGAAAATATCGGGTTATTATTGATCAAGTTCAATTGTTATATTAAAGATTAATTATCTTTTCAAAATATGATTACTCAAGTTATACAATAATTGTCCTATTGTGTACCTCTTGAGATTATTATTCAATTTAATTTATTGTTGAATCTTGTTAGACTAGTGAACCCTCATTTGATTCAACTAGTCCATAGTTGATGAACGTTCTAAATTTCAGAACCCTTATTGATTTATCCAAACCAAACTTCATTTGGTGCGGACTCTAATGTCAAACTGAGATGAACAACCCTGTATAGGGATTACTTATGCGTTAGCGTCAAGATATTGTGCACAGTATGGTACTAAGGCTGATCCTCCTAAGTACAAGTAGAAAGGTCCATAGTCTTATGACTGCTAAAGGTTCCAAGTATAACCCTTGATAACCTAGGACATAGTTCAAGGTCTTATGACCCTAAGAAATCTTTTAAATTCTTGTTATTCATTCTTGATTCAAAAGTTGAGCTTTTATTTCAGAAGTCTTTGATTCGCTCGCATGTTATTATATATTGTTCTTTCATTTTATACTTGTGGGAAATCATGCTCACTCTTGCATAATAATAACATTGCAGTTAAGAACGAAAGGTGCGATGAACCTTCTACTAGCAAAGGCAAAGCTAATAAGTGATGAAGACTTATTATTTAATTTTTAGAATGTTATTGTAAAGACTTGATGTTGTTTAAGATTTATTTTTTTATGTTTCCGCACAGATGTTTAAGGTTAGTTTGGCCTGGGATTGTATTTATTATTCAAATGTTGTAACCCCATAAGGGGAGGATTTATTTCTATCTATTGCATGGTTTGCATTTATTATGGGTAGATAGATAGATGATATGTGTACAGTGAACACCAAATCCCGTGGAATTTAAGTACCCAGATTTGGGGGTGTCAGAGGTTGGTATCAAGCTGTAGGTTATGAACCTTAGGTGGGGGAACAACCTTAGGTAGTAGCCTTATAGAAAGAACATAGTGATGGAAAACTCTTATCGAGTTCTAAGAAATGAATTTCTTTAATTCATTGAAGATAATAAAAGACTTTATGTGCTTATGTGTTAAATTATGTGCTCACTAGTACGACTTAGTAACTAAAAACTTGAAATTATGTTGTTAGGATGTCGGACGTTGGAGGAACTAGTTGAGCTGGGGAGGAGGAGCCCCGAGTACCTACAGTACCGACAGAGGAGGAGCCCAGAGACAGTCATGTCATTAGGGAACAATTGGTACAGAGAGAGTCATCTCCATTGATCACCATTGTTGGTCAGGAGCATGAACCTGAGACTGATCCTGAGGAGGATCTTGAGGAGGAAGATGAAGAGGAAGAAGAGGAGTTTCCACCGCACTCCATTGATATTGAGATGTACGATGCATTATACGACAGTAATGTAGAGTTACGGGACAATGTCTAGGATCTGACTGAGCGAGCGATTATTCAGCAGATTACTCTCGAGCAGAAGGAGAGGGAAATTGAGACTCTTCACTCACGACTAGGAAATGTAGAGTGAGATTTGGTCCACGAGAAGGGTCAAACCGAGGATAAGACCGAGGAGATAGAGAAGTTGAAGAAGGAACTGAAGGAAAGCTCGGAAAGGCTGATCATAGCAGAGGAGGGCTGGGTAAGAGAGTCACGTCGTGCTGACCTTGCGGAAGAGGATTGTCGTGCAAAGAAGGCTAAGCTTGGGGAGACGTACTCTACACTTAATAAGTCAATGGATGAGGCCCAGGATCGAGTATTGAGGTACCCAATCTAGTTCGAAGGACTACCATCGTACATGCTGGACCGTAGGACAATGTCTCGCATCATGGAAGAGGAGCGTTGCAAGGCTATTCAGCACCTTAACTAGTAGTGATAGAATTTGTTTAATTATGTGAAAAACTTATTTGGTATTTAGATGTAAATTCCGATGTAGTTATGAACAAAGGAATATTTTAATATTTAAATCTTGTGGATTCTTTATCTCAGGATAGTTGATGTAAATAGCAATGATGTTATCGTTTGATGTTAAAACTTTTGATTTAATTAAATATATCAAGTTGTTTGAGATAATGTGTTAAATAATAGTGTTAAATTGTTGAGTAATGCCTTAACTATTTAGAGAAATAAACAAAGATCTAATAAACATATATTTTAACAGAATTATGCCGCCAAGAAGAAGACAACAACGTCAACCAGCTCAAGAAGGATCTACTAATAACAACAATAATGCCAATGCTAATCCTGTTCAGCAATTGGTTAATTTACTAGCTGGAGCAATGAATAATCAACCTCAAGCTCCACCAAATACTACGTTTAAGGATTTCAAGGCGGTGGGACCGCCAGAGTTTAAAGGTTCCATGAACTCGATTGAGGCTCAAACGTGGGTTATGGAAATGGAAAAGGTTTTCGATGTTGCTAGAGTTAGAGAAGACCAAAAGACCGCTTTCAGAACATTTATGCTGAAGTCTGAAGCCAGTTACTGGTGGCAAGCAAACAAGGTTGGTGGGGGTGAAGGCGTGATTACTTGGGAAAGATTCAAAGAGATGTTTTTTGAAATGTATTTCCCGACCAACTCGTAGAACCAAATGGAGGTTCAGTTTCTGGAGTTGAAGCAGGGAAATATGACTGTACCAGATTATGTGGCTAGATTCAACAAGTTGGCAAGGTTTGCCCCGTATCAAGTACACATATATGAGTGAAAAGCAAGAAGATTTGAACAAGGACTGAAGCCTTGGGTTTATAGTAAAGTATCAATGTTTCAGCTAAACACTTTTATTGGAGTACTGGAAAAGGCCATCCTCGCTGAAGGTGGAAGCGATGCGGTGACCAAGTACAATCAGGATCAGAAGAAGAAGAAGACTGAAAGTGAAGGAAATAACAAGGCTAGTGGAAGTGGCATAGGAGGTGGTAATTTTAATCAGAAAAAGAGGTGGAATGACAACTCATCATCGGGGAATCAACAAGGAGGTCAAAAGAAGAGAATCGAAGCATGGCCGACCTGCGGGAATGCTCATCTGGGAGTTTGTATGAAGGGAAAAAGGGTGTGCTACAATTGTGGTCAGTAGGGCCATATAGCACCTAACTGTCCTAACCTAAAGGAGGGTGCCTGCTTCACTTGTGGTTCAAAAGATCATTTAACAAGAGACTGTCCTAAGAAGGGATCTGGAGGGGGCAGGATCAGGAGGAAACAAAGGAAATAGCAGTGGAAACGCCTTGACTATCACTGGACCAACCGCAACCAACCGACCGACCGCCAGGACTTTCAACATGACGGTGCAGGATTCAGTTCAGTCTCGTGATGTGGTGTCAGGTATCATTCTGATCAATAAAGTTAATGCTTATGTATTATTTTATCCCGGTGCTACTTGTTCCTTAATATCCGATGACTTTTGCTAAAATTTAGATTTGCCTAAGGATGAGTTGGATTACCCCATGAACATAGAAATTGCGAATAGAGAAATAATCCTCATTAAGTACATACATAAGAACCGTAGAGTGGATATTAAGGGTAATATCATGAATGTAGATCTTATCCCTATTCGAGTAGGAATTTGACGTTATTTTGGGAATGGATCGTTTATTCAATTACTGGTCAGTAATTGATTGCCAAAAGAAACATATTAACCTTATGACTCACTCCGAAAGGTTGTCAGGTTTTGTAGCAAGTCACCTAGACAAGTGAGTTATCCTCGGCGATGATGCGAGCCGAAATTGTTAAGACAAGGTTGTGTAGGATACTTAGCTTATATAGTCGACAGTCGTAAAGAGAATTCGAAAGTAGAGGAGATACCGGTAGTGAGAGACTTCGTCGTTGTCTTTCCAAACGATTTGCCAGGCCTTCCGCCATATAGAGAAGTTGATTTCGTGATCGATTTGGCACCAGGAACCGCTCCAATATCGAAGGCAGCATACCGAATGGCACCAATAGAGATGAAAGAATTAATGGTACAACTACAAGAATTACTGGACAAGAAGTACATTCAACCGAGCGTATCGTCGTCGGTGTTGTTTGTGAAAAAGAAGGATGGAACGATGCGGCTCTACATTGACTATAGAGAACTGAATAAGGTCACGATTAAGAATAGATATCCATTACCGAGGATCGATGATCTGTTTGATCAATTGAAGGGAGCGAGATATTTTACCAAGATAGACTTGAGGAGTGGTTATCATCAACTGAAGGTGAGACCAGAGGATGTACCGAAGACAACGTTTAGAACACGATATGGTCACTACAAATTTTTGGTTATGTCGTTTGGTCTAACGAATGCTCCTGCGACATTTATGAGATTAATGAATGGTGTTTTCAAACCATTTTTGGAAAAGTTCATAGTGGTATTTATAGACGACATTTTGGTTTACTCGAAAACCAAGGAAGAACATGAAGAGCATTTGAATTTAACGTTGGAAGTATTGAGAAGGGAGAAGTTGTATGCCAAGTTTTTGAAATACGAATTTTGGATGGAGCGGGTGCAATTTCTTGGGCACGTGATCGATAAAAACAAAATTTCTGTGAGATCCATCCAAAGTCGAAGCCGTGATTAATCGGGTTCACCGAGAGGCGCCAGTAGAAAGTATGAAGTTTTCTTGGATTGGCGGGGATATTACGTAAGATTCATACAAGACTTTTCCAAGATTGCAACTCAGATTAACGAATTTAACTCGAAAAAAGTCATGAAATTTGTTTGAATGAGGAGAAGTGTGAGGAAAGCTTTCAAGAATTGAAGAAGAGGTTGAGTCTGACACCGTGTGTTGTCTCTTCCGGACTATACTGAAATTTTGTTTTTATATAGTGATGCGTCGCATAAAGGACTTGGTTGTGTCTTTGATGCAAAATGGCAAAAGCTATTGCGTATGCATCATCACGACAATTGAAGGATTACGAGAAGGGATATCCACCCCACGACTTGGAGTTAAATGTAGTATTTTTGCTTTGAAAATTTAGAGGCACTATCTCTACGGGAGAAGTGTAAAATATATACTGAGACCACAAAAGTCCTAAATATATTTTACCCGTAAAGACTTGAATATCGCTTGAAGGTGGTTGGAATTAATTAAGGACTACGACTGTGAGATTTTATATCATCCGGGTAAGGCAAATGTTGTTGTCGACACCTTAAGTAGAAAGGGTCGGGAGAAGTTGATGATGTTGACCGCTCGGGAGGAGCTAATTTCAGAAATGGAGAAACCGGAGTTAAAAGTGAAGTATCCTATGGAAATTGATGAGAAGCTATTTCAGATGCAATCTGGTACAACCTTACTGGATAAAGTTAAGGAGGCTAAACTTCAGGACGAAGAATGTAAAAAGGTGACAAAGAAGATATCTGAAGGAACTGAACCGAGATTCAAAATGGACAAGGAAGGAATACTGAGATTTGAAAGCAAAATTTGGGTACCGCCAGTTACAGAGATTAAGGAAGACATTTTGAGCGAGGCTCATAGCTCACGATATTTGATTCACCCTGGTAGTACCAAAATGTACCAAGATCTTCGACAACATTTCTAGTGGCCAAATCTGAAACGTGATGTTGCAAAATGTGTTGCCAAGTGTCTAACCTGTCAGAAAGTGAAAGCAGAACATCAGAGACCGAGTGGATTGCTACAACCGTTGGAGATCCCAGAATGGAAATGGGAACATATTACAATGGACTTCGTGGTTGGCCTTCCTACAACTCAGAAAGGCTACGACGCAGTATGGGTTATCATTGACCGATTGACGAAATCTGCACACTTCTTTCCGATCAAAATCAGATTCAACTTAGATCAGTTGGCAAGGTTATATGTAAAAGAGATTGTTTCGAGGCACAGAGTGCCGATGTCAATTGTTTCCGATAGGGATCCGCATTTTACATCGAATTTTTGGAAACGTCTACAGGATTGCATTGGTACGCAATTGCGGATGAGTACGACATATCACCCTCAAACAGATGGAAAAGTGAAAGAACGATTCAGACATTAGAAGATATGCTAAGAGCCTGTGTGATGGACTTTAAAAGAAATTGGGACGATCACTCTACCGCTTGTAGAGTTCAAATACAATAATAACGGTTACCACGCTAGTATTGGCATGCCGCCTTATGAAGCGTTATACTGCGCAGAAAGTGCGAACTCCGCTTTCTTTGGGATGAAGTTGGCAAAAGACAATTACTAGGCCCGAAATTGGTGCAAGAGAGACACAATGAAATAGTCAAAGTAATCCAACACGATTGGTAGCGACTCAAGATGAGCGAAGAGATACAATTCGATCCACACCGTAAAAATATTGAGTTTGAATCGGGTAGTTATGTGTTTTTGAATGTCTCTCCTGGGAAGAAAAAAATCGTGTTCGGAAGAAAGGAAATTAAGCCCAAGATTCATTGGACCCTTGAAATCTTTGCGAAGAATCGAAGAAGTTGCGTATGAGGTAGCCCTACCTCCAACACTCGAGAATATCCACAACGTCTTCATTGTTTCTAATTTACGACCTTTCAAAGCTGATTACAAACACGTAATTAAATACGAACCCCTCCATTTTGAAAAAAGACTTATCTTACGAAGAAATTTCTGTTCAAATTATCGACAGAAAATAACAAGTTCTCAGAAATAAAGTAATACATTCTGTTAAGGTAATCTGGAGGAACCACAACGCTAAAGAAGCTACATGGGAACTCGAAGAGAATATGATGAAGAATTACCCTCATTTATTTACTTAAATTATGTATGGCGATTACGGGGGACAAAATCTTTGTAGGGGAGAATGTAAAGGGTCAAATTTATTGAATCATGATGATTCGGGGACGTAATCCTTTTAAGGGGGAAAAGATTTGTGAGCGAGATTTTGTAATTTAATTTTAATATTTATTGAATTAAATAAATATTTTCGATGATTTAATTATTAGATTAAATAATCAATTGATGCAATTGTGATAGATTAATTTAATTTTATGTGTTATATTTATTAAATTAATGTAGAGAATTTTATTATTCGATGTATTTAATTATGTGAGCTTATTGAATTAAAAGAAATATTTAATAAGCATAATGTTATTTTAATTAAATTAATAATTATTTAGAGATTTAATAATTTGACATTATTAATAAATGAGAATTTAATTATTTGACTATGTGAATTAATGAGAAATTATTATATTTTATTTAAATTAAATTAAACAAGATAATTGAATTGGGTGTGACTTGATTTAAATTATAGTATAAAAGTTTAATTAAATTAAATGGTTTTGAAACCTATTATTGCTTACCAAACAAGACCCTAAGGGGACTTGATAGCAATTACCCATGATTGAGTAACTGACCTCAACGCGTCAGTTGCTTCCTTTATTATACGTATTCTTTTTCTTCACTTTTCTAAGTCTAGCAAAGAAAATACAGAGATAAATTATCAAAGAGAATTCAGAAGAATTGTGGGAGAAAACTCATGATTGAAGTAATATCTCAAAAGGGATTGTTATCTTTACTCACTCTACATACTGGTAATTCTCTCCAACCCAATTCTCATTTTTTCTTACGTCGTTTAGTTTTTTATAAAAATGGCTTCACCTTTTATTAAAAAACTTTGTGAATAGGAAAGGGGTATGATTATGGGTTGTGTATGGGTTTAGATGTATCATATCGTATTTGATTATATATATATTATACAAACCATATCATCAGTTTCATAATTACAACGTATGTTATGGCCTCAAAATTACAAAGTATGGAATATGGCCATATGGCCCTTATACGTGATTTTAATATGTGTTAAACATAAATTATTTTGTAAAATTTACACTCATATATGCTTATGCATGTTAAAACGAAGGAAACGAAACTTGAATGGATGGATTTGGTGTTATAACGAATCCGTAGTGTTAAGATTATGTTTTATGTTCAATATTTTCAAGAACATCAAGAACAGTGAAAAATTACATGTTTTAATTCTGTGATTATGTGTTTTAATTGGTTAAAATCATGCTAGAAGGGTTAAGTAGTGATTATATGTGTATTATAATGTTTGGGTATGTCAAATTTCATGTAAGAAATAAGAAAATTGGTAGAAATTGGCATGTTTTGCGATTTTTAAATGAATGTCTGCAATTTTTGTATATGAAATACGTCGTAGCCCTTGTGCCACGAGAATCGATATAACAATGGCGCCGCAACGCCACTCTCCAAAAGGTTCAGAAACAAAATTTTAAAGTGTTCAAGTCCATGAATGTGTTGTTAACCTAATTTAATGAACATAAAAATATGTTAGAAGTATAGTGAGATGTTAAAACAGATTCTTAACATGTCAATAACATAATTGCATGTGGATTGAATTATTGAATGCATAATTAGTTTAGTATTCGTGAAGTGTTTATTATGTGACAATAAGTGTGATAATGTGACTAAGTATAGTCATAACCAAAGTTTAGACAAAAGAATGAACTTATGATGATTAATTATATTATAATTAACTATATTTGTGAATGGAAATAATATGTAGGATTAAATTCAAGGAACGTGTTTAATTAACATGTAATCTACGCACGAGGCAAGTTTCCTAACCCTACTCGTTATCATTATTCAAGTTATTCTCATTAAAATTAATCAAGTTCAATTGTTATATTAAAGATTAATTATCTTTTCAAAGTATGATTCTGTTATACAATAATTATCTTATTGTATACCTCTTGAGATTATTATTCAATTTAATTTATTGTTGAATCTTGTTAGACTAGTGAACCCTCATTTGATTCAAATAGTCCATAGTTGATGAACATTCTAAATTTCAGAATCCTTATTGATTTATCTAAACCAAACTTCCTTTGGTGCGGACTCTAATATCAAACTGAGATGAACAATCCTGTATAGGGATTACTTATGCGTTAGCGTTAATATATTGTGCACAGTATGGTACTAAGGGCTGATCCCCCTAAGTACGAGTAGAAAGGTCCATAGTCTTATGACCGTTAAAGGTTTCAAGTACAACCCTTGATAACCTAGGACATAGTTAAAGGTTTTATGACCCTCAGAAATCTTTTGAATTCTTGTTATTCATTCTTGATTCAAAAGTTGAGCTTTTATTTCAGAAGTCTTTGATTCACTCGCATGTTATTATATATTGTTCTTTCATTTTATACTTGCGGGCAATCATGCTCACTCTTGCGTAATAATAACATTGCAGTTAAGAACGAAAGGTACGATGAGCCTTCTACTAGCAAAGGAAAAGGCAAAGCTAATAAGTGATGAAGACATATTATTTAATTTTTAGAATGTTATTGTAAAGACTTGATGTTGTTTAAGATTTATTTGTTTATGTTTCCGCACAGATGTTTAAGGTTAGTTTGACCTGGGATTGTATTTATTATTCAGATGTTGTAACCCCATAAGGGGAGGATTTATTTCTATCTATTGCATGGTTTGCATTTATTATGGGTAGATAGATAGATGATATATGTACAGTGAACACCAAATCCCGTGGAATTTAAGTACCCGGATTTGGGGGTGTCACAGACTTGGTATGATTATGACCAGGGATTATTCGGTATAATCATGACCATAATGTTACAAATGATGTGGTAAAAGTCCTCATTGGCCCGTAGTGCATTGATGGATAGTTTTTGGTATGAATATGGCCATGGATTCTCTTCGGCCAAGGGTGAAAAGATGAATTATTTTATGGCATGATCATGATAGTTGATGAAAACACAATTATCCTTGGCGCGTGAGTGCATGGATAATTCGTGGTCGTGATATTAATGAATATCCTTGGCTCAGAAAAAGCAAGGATGATTCGATGAATTGGATTAATTATTGAAATGAGTCTCAACGATGAAATATTAATTCATGGATGTGATAATAATGGATATCCTTTCTTAGTAGTGTGATGCCCCCAAAATATGTATACATCACTCATTCTGAGTCGCCAAATACATGGTACAGAAATAAATACAATTTCAGTAATACAATTGTCGTGCAAAATACGACAACACATATACTGTGAGTTTGAATACAACTATTGTCTAATAGAGAGTATACAAACTCAAAAGGAGTCCTCATTACAATTATTGATAAAATATTTTATAAAATAGTGAGGACTACTAATACAACTATCCTGAACCATCACTCCATACCCCGACTATTTCCTGCTATGTTCTCACCTCCTGGGAAGAAAGATGGACCAAAAAGGAAACGGGTGAGCTCAACTAGCCCAGTAAAAAATATTATGACTAAGATAATATACAACAATTTATCATTAGCCTTCAACAGGGAAAATCTGATAAAATAAAATAGACAACAAGTTTTAGATCAACAACTGCAGTGGAAACAACAATCCATTAAAAGAGTCAAGTAGAGAAAGAATTCTACTATCTTCTAAGATTTAAAAGTCCATCATCAATATTTTATCCCTGTAACTTAAATCAATATACATCTTGAATCAAAAATTCATCTTTGCACTACAGGCCAAAGATATTCATTTGTATCACCAGTTGGTCATGTTCATCTCAACACCTGTTCATCTTTGCACTATGGGCCAAAGATATTCATTAGGTTATCATTCATCTTTGCAATATATGCCAAAGATATTTAATTATATCATCATTTAGGACTGAGGATGATGAAAAATATCTTAAAGAAAACGAATCCAGTGAGATAAAAGAATAAATATTAGGGATTCGTATTACAGTTTATCCAAGTTCAATAATACTCCATATTAACCAATTTTGAAGAAGAATTCAAAAATAAAGATCAAAACATGGATACAATCAAAGATAGTAACCATAATAGACATATTGGACAAAAAGAAGAAAATTTCATTTTTCGGTGAATAGTGCCCAATTCGTGAATAGTGCCCTATTCGTGAATAATGTCGTATACATGAATAGTAATCCCGACACAAAAGATAGAAATTCCATAATTAAATTCATACAAATATTTCGGTATAATGATATTGAAAGAATAACATTATTTAAGAAGAAAATAACATCCCTTACCTCAAAATAACGGTATTTCTGATCGGAATATCGGAAATAAAGTCGAAGGAAGCTTGTACCGAACAACAACTCTCAAAGTATCTAAATACTCTCAAAAATACGCTCGACAATATAGAGAAAAAGAAAACTTATTTCTGGTGTGATTTTCAATTCTAACCTAAGCGCCTATTTATAGAAAAACGCTAGAACGCCAAAGGAGACTAAAATAATAAAATAATATTATTATTTTGCAAAATCTCTACGCATGCTTCAATTGAATTGATGAGCAACCATTTTGGAAGAAAAAATAGCAGCCCATATGCATTCAAAGCCAACCATAAGTGGGTTCCACCCAATTTAAATAAAAAATATTTTATTTTCAGAAACTTCAGTAATTCATAGAAATTAGCCTGTTTATAGGAAAAATACGAATTTTATGTCCATTCCACAAGAAATCGAATTCTCTACAACTTTGTAGCTTTAAGTTTTTCCAAATTCCAGACAGAAAATATCCGAAATCCATAAACGGGTGATTTTAATACTTAAACCACAAAATCTCGATAAAACACGTCAAGCATAATTTCTTCATTTATAACCACAATAAATATATCCATCATTTATATCCACATCAAATAAATATTTTCTTATCATATAAATCAATAATTAATTATTCACAATTAATATTACAGAATCACAATAATACATGCGAGGCATATTCCCGAGGAAAGAGGGGGCTTTCAGATAAGGATTTCTCCTTTCTTGGCGTCAATTAGGTGACCAAACTTCTCCTTGAGAGAACTTTCTAGACATTGCCAATAATGTTATCTAATAATATTATTCAAATAATATGAATTATTTATCGATAATGGAAAATCTTGAAAAGCGACAACAATTATTGAAACAACAAAATATAAAATATCAACACATCAATTATTGAATCAATAAAATAAAATATTGAATAGTAATTCACATAACAATTATTGAGTAGTGACTTCTTACGTAAGAATCGAAGAATTCAACAATCTTGTAATCTGGTATCTTTCTTGTGCAACCACGCAGCGTATTCTTTATTTTAACCACCGGTATTCCAACGATGTTACTTGATAACCATTACTGTTGTTATTTATAACAACTCAATCTTATCGTTTTCTTCATCCGACAATTATTCGTTATGGGGCCCATAAATGGTTGCGCCGTCGTACGAATATTCCCCGACAACAAGAATCTTCCACGACCAAACGAATATTCCTCGACAAAATGAATATTTTATAACCACTTGCTTATTTTACAAAATTTGCACATTTCACCCATAACTAAAGTATTATATCAAATTATCACCTTATTATTCACAATATTAAATAGAGGAAATTCGATTTTATTTATAATAAGTTGGGGTCTTACACGAAATACTCACAAAAATACGCTAGACAATATAGAGAGAATGAAAACTTATTTCTGGTATGATTTTCAATTCTAACCTAAGCGCCTATTTATAGGAAAATGCTAGAACGCCAAAGGAGACTAAAATACTAAAATAATAATATTATTTTTTAAAATCTCTACGCATGCTTCAATTGAATTGATGAGCAGCCCATGTGCATTCAACACCAACCAAAAGTGGGTCCCACCAAATTTAAATTAAATCATTTTATTTTCCGAAACATCAGTAATTCATAGAAAATAGCCCGTTTATTGGAAAAATACTAATTTTATGTCCATTCCACATGAAATCGAATTCTCTACAACTTTGTAGCTTTAAGTTTTTTCAAATTCCACACAGAAAATATCTGAAATCCACAAACGGATGATTTTTAATACTTCTAGTCCAACAAAATACTGATAAAACACCTCAGCATTAATTCCTTCATTTATAATCACAATAAATATATCCATCATTTATATCCACATCAAATAAATTTTTTCTTATCATATAAATCCATAATTAATTATTCATAATTAATATTACGAAATCACAATATTGACGACCGAGCGGTTCCGGAAAGGGGGCTTTAGATAAGGATTTCTCCTTCTTGGCGCGCAATTAGGTGACCAAACCTCTCCTTGTGAGAACTTTCTAGACATTGCCAATAATGTTATCTAATAATATTATTCAAATAATATGAATTATTGATCCGATAATGGAAAATAATGCAAAATGACGATTATCGAAACAACAATAATATAAAATATCAACACGAAGAATTATTGAATCAATAAAATAAAATATTGAATAGTAATTCTTTGTAATAATTATTGAGTAGTGCCTTTTCTACGTAAGAATCATTAATTCAACAATCTTGCAATACCGTGTACTCTTTGTTCAACCACGCGTATTCTTTGTCTTTTAACCACCGGGTATTCCAATAGTGTTAATTGATAACCATTATTACGTTATTTTTATAACAACTCAAACTTATGCGTTTTCTTCATCCAAGCAGGTTAACTGCTATAGGGGCCCACAAATGGTTGCGACGTCGTTCGAATATTCCCCAACAACAAGAATATTCCACGACCAAACGAATATTCCCCGACAAAATGAATATTTATAACCACTTGCTTATTTTGCAAAATTTGCACATTTCACCCATAACCAAAGTATTATATCAAATTATCACCTTATTATTCACAATAATAAATAGAGGAAATTCGATTTTATTTATAATAAGTTGGGGTCTTACAACCTCCCCTCCTTATGATATTTTATCCTCAAAATTGACGTACGTATCTGGTGTTTCGAAAATGTGAGGATACCTCGCTTTCATTTCTGATTCCAACTCCCAAGTCATTTCTTCAATAGCATGGTTTCTCCACAACACCTTAACTTGTGGTATAACCTTGGTGCGTAGGACATGCTCTTTCCTATCCAAGATCTTAACAGGTACCTCCTCATATGTTAAATCTTCGGCTATCTCGTGTGGTTCTAACTCAATAATATGGTTCGGGTCTTTCACATATTTACGAAGCATAGATATGGGAAAAATATTATGAACACGAGACATGCTTGGAGGTAATGCGAGTCTATAGGCCACATTTCCTATTCGGTCAAGAATCTTAAATGGACTAACAAATCTTGGATTAAGCTTTCCCCTCTTCCCAAATATTGTAACTCCCTTCCATGGAGCAATACGTAACAATACATGATCCCCAATATTAAATTCCACGTCTTTTCGATGAAGATCCGCATAACTCTTTTGTCGATCCTGTGTCGTTTGTATACGTTGTCGAATCATTTGGATCTTTATTATAGTCATGCATATCAATTCTAGTCCCAACAACGTTGCTTCTCCAACCTCATCCTAGCATACTAAAGAGCGACACTTTCGTCCATACAATGCTTCAAATGGAGCCACACCTATACTTGCTTGATAATTGTTGTTGTAGGAGAATTCCACAAATGGTAGGTACTTATCCCAACTCCCTTTGAAATCTAGGACACAAAGTCTTAATAGATCTTCAAAAGTTTGAATAGTCCTCTCTGATTGCCCATCCGTTTAAGGATGGTATGCCAAACTGAGTCGTAAATCTGTGCCTATAGCTTTCTGCAAGCTAACCCATAATCGTGATGTAAATCTTGCGCCATGATCCGAAACTATGGATACTGGCATGCCAAGCAATCTCATAATCTTATTCACGTACATACTAGCAAGACGTTCAAGGGAATAAGTCTCCCGTATAGGCAAGAAATGAGCAGACTTGGTTAATCTATCAACAATAACCCAAATCGCATCTATGCCTTGAGAAAACTTGGGAAGACCCCTAACAAAATCCATAGTAATGTGTTCCCACTTCCATTTCAAAATCTCAAGTGGTTGCAATGGACCCTTTTGGCATTTGATGCTCCGTCTTTACACGTTGACAAGTTAAACACCTCGAGATAAACTCTGCGATCTCTCTCTTCATATTGTTCCCTCAAAATGTATGTCGAAGATCATGATACATTTTGGTACTCCTAGGATGGATTGCAAACGGTGTGTTGTGTGCCTCCATGATGATTCTATGCTTCAAGTTAGAATCGTTAGGAACACAAAATCTCGAGTTGACTCGAAGTATTCCTTCTTCATCAATTCTTGCTTCTGGAATAG
The DNA here is from genome assembly GCA_020205615.1 of Panax quinquefolius. NCBI lineage: Eukaryota > Viridiplantae > Streptophyta > Magnoliopsida > Apiales > Araliaceae > Panax > Panax quinquefolius. The sequence goes on along the minus strand of CM035172.1, from coordinate 78,289,839 downwards.
CACTTTCTTGCACTTTCTTCTTCATACGCATCAGCTTTATGTCCGTAGCTTGAACAGCTTTAACTTTATCGATTAAAGTCGGTTCTACTCGTATGTTTGATATCATCACGTGGGTACTTGGAGCCTTAACCTCTATCTCCATCCTTTGCAAGTCATACAAAATGGTCCTTTGTGTTAACAACATTGCACTCGTACCCGCATATGATCTTCTACTCAATGTGTCAGCTACCACGTTTGCTTTTTCCAGGATGATATTGGATGGTGTGATCGTAATCTTTTAACAACTCGAGCCAACGTCGTTGCCGCATGTTGAGTTCCTTTTGGGTGAAGAAATATTTGAGGCTTTTATGTTCTATATAGATCTCAACTTTCTCCACATACAGGTAGTGTCTCCAGATCTTTAATGCGAAAACGACTACTGCCAACTCCAAAACATGAGTACGATAATTCCTCTCATATTCTTTGATTTATCGCGAGGCATAGGCTATGACTTTCCCATGTTGCATGAGAACACATCATAACCCTTTACCTGAAGCATCGCTGTAGATAACAAATCAATCCGAACCAGATGGTATTGTCAGAACAGGTTCCGAAATGAGTCTCCTCTTGAGTTCTTGAAAACTCTTCTCACAATCCTCGCTCCAACCGAATTTTATATCTTTACGAGTCAACTTAGTTAACAGAGTAGCGATTCAAGAAAATCCTTCTACGAATCTCCGATAATAACCAGCTAAGCCCAGAAAACTACGTATTTCGGTCACCGACATCGGTTGCTCACAACTTTGTATTGCGTCAATCTTTTCCGGGTCGACAGATACTTTATGTTTTGACACCACATGCCCAAGGACTGTTACTTCCTCAAGCCAGATCTCGCATTTCTTCAGCTTGGCATATAGCTTGTTATCACGAAGCCTTTGCAGTACCAGCTTCAAATGGTGATCATGATCTTCACGACTTTTGGAATAGATGAGGATGTCATCAATAAAGACAACAATGAACTGATCCAAATATTCTTTGAACACACGGCTCATCATATCCATGAAAGCAGCAGGAGTCAATCCAAAAGAAATTACTAAGCATTCATAATGCCGTCTGCATCAATTACTCAAGGCGCCTTTGGAATATCCTCAGTTTTAATCTTCAGTTGATGATATCAAGAACGAAGATTGATCTTTGAAAAGAATTGTGCTCCTTGCAACTGGTCAAAAAATTCATCTATGTGAGGTAGCGGATACCTATTCTTAATGGTGACATGGTTCAATTCTCGGTAGTCAATACAAAGTCGCATACTCCCGTCTTTCTTCTTTAAGAATAACACAGGAGCACCCCATGGAGATGTACTAGGACGAATGAAACGATGTCCAACAACTCCTGTAGTTGGAACTTTAACTCCTGAAGTTCAATAGGAGCCATTCGATATGGGGTTTTAGAAACGGGCTTTGTACCATGTTCAAGGTCAATAAGGAATTCAACTTCACGTTCTAGGGGTAGACTGGGAAGTTCTTCAAGAAATACGTCAGGCAATTCACTAACAACAGAAATATTATTCAAATCTGACATGTTTTTGTTCAAGTCCGTGACATGGGCTAAGAAAGCTTGACATCAATTTTTCAATAAACGAATAGCTTTATGGCTTGATATGACAGTGATTGACTTTAATGGTTTGGTTGTTTGAATTCGCATAATAGGTTGGTTAGGAATATGAAAACTAACAACCTTACGAAAACAATCAATTTTAGCATGATGCGTGGTTAACCAATCAATCCCTAAAATCACATCAAATGCAAGAATTTTCAATGAAATAAGATCGGCAGGTAATGTTTTAGTTCCAACTTGAATCAAGCAAGATTTATAAATAGTAGATGTAATGAAAGTTTCTCCTAACGGAGTCTCAACAGATAAGTCAAGGTCTAATTTCTCCAGAGTCAAGTTTAAACGTTGAGCACAAGCAGGAGAGATAACAGAATGAGTAGAACTGGTATCTAATAAGGTATAAACTTCGCAAGAGTTTATATTAGCTTACCCGTGATCACCTCGTTTGGGTTCCTCGTATCAGTCATGACAAACGCCCTTCCCGGAACCACCGACTTCGACTTGTCCGAGACAGCCTTTAGAGTCACTATCCCCATTGAACTTGGTTTCGCAACTAAACAATCTCTAGCTATATGACCTTCCTTTCCACAGTTATAACACACCTTGGATTGTTATGGGAAGTTTGGGCTGATGTGTCCGTCTTTCCCGTATTTGTAACAAACGACCGGTGCTCATTCTCCTCCCCTAGAAATAGTTGATGTTTGTGCTGATGTCTTTACGTTGTCATTGTTGTACCTTCTCTTCTTGAAATCTCATCCCAACTCGCTCCTTCTATTATCACGGCCACGATTACCACCAGAGTGGTTACCGCTTTTGTCCGAATGTTTTCCTCCATTCTGGTTTTCATTGCTTCGATGACTGTCGCCTTGAATATACTAATTATCTTGCCTAATAATTGAGCCCTGTTTACAACATCTGAATACAAAGAAAATTTATGAGAGATAAGATATTGACGAATCTTGGGTTGTAGACCTCTCAGAAACATCCTCGTCGTTCGTTCCTCATTCTCGATCGAATGAGGTGCAAACCTGGATAACATTGCGAACTTCTCCTCTTACTAGGACACCGTCATGTTGTTTTGTTCCAGTCTGATAAACTCTACCTCCTTCATATGATGAATACTTTCAGGAAAGTACTTGTCATTAAACAGTTTTTGAAACATTTCCCAAGACATGTTGAGTTCGATAGGCTGGGTACGCTTCACAGACTCCCACCAGTAGTCTGCCTCACTGCAGAACATAAAGTTGGCGAATGTAACCTTCTGTTCCTCCGTGCATCCCAAGACATTGAATATCTTGGTAATTTGCTTTACCCACATTTCCGCCTTGATCGGATTCGGCTTTCCAATAAATTTTGGTGGTCTCAACTCCTTGAACTACTTGGTTGTGACAAGCCGCTCATTGCTATCATTTCCACCCGTATTTTGTGCATGAGTCTCCCTCGTCTGGTATTGCATAAACTGCAAAAAGCTCCTAAACATCCCATCATTCATCATTTGTTTGGTAGTGTTGTTTATAGGAGGAATATTGCCTTCTTGTTGCACGTTCCCCTGGGTGGTGATTAAATGTGTCTCCACGGTCTTATTCACTACATTGTTAATATTTGCAGCTGCCATTCTCAAAAACTGCCACAAAACAAGGGTTAATTGAAATGTCATATTAGCGAAGGAATTCCCCGTCTCTCCCCTCCTAGTTCTCGTCTCACATCTCAGCCAGGGATCATATCCCTAAGCTTTGATACCAACTGTGACGCTCCAAAAATAGGTATACATCACCCATTCTGAGTCGCCAAATACATGGTACAGAAACAAATACAACTTCAGTAATACAATTGTCGTGCAAAATACGACAACACATATACTGTGAGTTTGAATACAACTATTTTCTAATAGAGAGTATACAAACTCAAAAGGAGTTCTCATTACAATTATTGATACACTATTTTACAAAATAGTGAGGACTACTAATATAACTATCCTGAACCATCACTCCATACCCCATTTGCTAGTTCCTCTTTATGTTCTCACCTCCCGAGAAGAAAAATGGAACAAAAGGAAAAGGGTGAGCTCAACTAGCCCAGTAAAGAATATTATGACTAAAATAATATACAATAATTTATCATTACCCTTCAACAGGGAAAATCTGATAAAATATAAAAGACAACAAGTTTTAGATCAACAACTGCAGCAGAAACATCAATCCATTAGAAGAGTCAAGTAGAGAAAGAATTCTACTATCTTCTAAGATTTAAAAGTCCATCATCAATATTTTATCCCTGTAACTTCAATCAATATACAGCTTGAATCAAATATTCATCTTTGCACTATAGGCCAAAGATATTCATTTGTATTACCAGTTGGTCATATTCATCTCAACACCTGTTCATCTTTGCACTACGGGCCAAAGATATTCATTAGGTAATCATTCATCTTTGCACTACATGCCAAAGATTTAAATTATATCATCATTTAGGACTGAGGATGATGAAAAATATCTTAAAGAAAACGAATCCAGTGAGATAAAAGAACAAATATTTGGGATTCATATTACAGTTTATCCAAGTTCAATAATACTCCATAATAACCAATTTTGAAGCAAAATTCAAAAATAAAGATCAAAACATGGATACAATCAGAGATAGTAACCATAATAGACATCTTGGATAAAAAGAAGAAAATTTCATTTTTCGGTGAATAGTGTCGTATTCGTGAATAGTGTCGTATACGTGAATAGTAACCCCGACACAAAAAGGTAAAAATTCCACAATAAAATCCATACCAATATTTCGGTATAATGATATTGAAAGAATAACATCATTTAGGAAGAAAATAACATCCCTTACCTCAAAATAACAGTGATTTCCGATCGGAATATCGGATATAAAGCCGAAGTAGGCTTGTATCGAACAACAACTCTCAAAGTATCTAAATACTCACAAAAATACGCTCGACAATATATAGAGAAAGAAAACTTATTTCTGGTGTGATTTTCAATTCTAACCTAAGCGCCTATTTATAGGAAAATGATAGAACGCCAAAGGAGACGACAATAATAAAATAATATTATTATTTTGTAAAATCTCTACGCATGCTTCAATTGAATTGATGAGCAGCCATTTTGGAAGAAAAAATAGCAGCCCATGTGCATTCAACACCAACCAAAAGTGGGTTCAACCCAATTTAAATAAAAATTATTTTATTTTCCGAAACTTGAGTAATTCGTAGAAAATAGCCCGTTTATTGGAAAAATATGAATTTTATGTCTATTCCACATGAAATCAAATTCTCTACAACTTTGTAGCTTTAAGTTTTTCTAAATTCCAGACAGAAAATATCTGAAATCCATAAACGGGTGATTTTTAATACTTCAAATTCGACAAAATACTGATAAAACACCTCATCATTAATTTATTCATTTATAACCACAATAAATATATCCATCATTTATATCCACATCAAATAAATATTTTCTTATCTTATAAATCAATAATTAATTATTCACAATTAATATTACAGAATCACAATAATGATAATGACAGGTTCCTCCTGTGAAAGAGGGGTCTTTCCGATAAGGATTTCTCCTTCATCGTCATCAGCAATTATTAGGCGACAAAACCTCTCCTCGATGTAACTTTCTAAACATTGCCAATAATGTTATCTAATAATATTATTCAAATAATATGAATTATTGATCTAATAATGGAAAATACTTGCAGCGGATAATTATTGAAACAACAATAATATAAAATATCAACGCAAAGAATTATTGAATCAATAAAATAAAATATTGAATAAATAATTACCGTAATAATTATTGAGTAGTGCCTTCTTACGTAAGAATCAATAATTCAACAATACTATGCAATACCGTGTACAATCATGCAACCACGCCATTCATCGTATTTTAACCACCGGGTATTCCAACGATTGTTAATTCAGTAATAATTACGTCGTTATTTATAACAACTCAATCTTATCGTTTTTCATCCTAAAGCGCTTATCCGTTATGGGGCCCATAAATGGTTGCGTTGTCGTATTTAATATTCCCCGACAACAAGAATATTCCACGACCAAACGAATATTCCCACAAACAAAATGAATATTTTATAACCACTTGCTTTATTTTGCAAAATTTGCACATTTCACCCATAACTAAAGTATTATATCAAATTATCACCTTATTATTCACAATAATAAATAGAGAAAATTTTATTTTATTTATAAAAAGTTTGGGTCTTACACGTAGTGCATGGATAATTCATGGATGTGATACTAACGAATATCATTGGTCGTAGTACATGGATAATTCGGTGATGTGGTTTATTTATTAAGCTGAGTCTCATCGATAAAATATTGATAATAAACTTTTAATTCATAGAAGATAGTAGATATCATGCTCTACTTGACTCTTCTAAAATACAGTTGCATGTCTTTGGCCTGTAGTGCAAAGATGAATCATAATGAATATCTTTAGTCAGAGTGCAAAGATGAATTTATTAGTATGATTATGAATAGGAATTGTGATTTGGTATAACCATGATCTTTGATGTTTCAGGTAAAGACATGTGATGAAAATTATCTTCGTCCTGGGTGCGAAGAAAAATTTAGAACCACAATTATAATTATGAGTTATTCACATGATTGTGGACAAGAATTGTTGATTGATGTTACAGGGATAAAATATTGTTGGTGGACTTTTAACATGGAGAAGATAATAGACTTTTATGGTCTATTTGACTCTTCTAATGGATTGCTCGTTCCGCTGCAACTATGGTTGAAAAGTTTTATCATCTACCATATGTTCTAAATCTACGATTTATTATTGACGAAGGCTATTGATAATATTATCTTTAGTCATGATATTCTTTACTGGGCTAGTTGTGCTCACCCTTTTGCTTCACAATTCCTTTCAGGTAATAAGAGTGTAGCTGGGTCGAGTGGGGGTAACAAGGGATTAGAATGGTGGTCTATAGTTGTTAAGGTTCTCCCTAAACAATATGAAAATAATTTTATTGAGAACTTTGGATAAGTGATTGTATTTTATACGTCATTTAATAGTTATATTTGGTGAATCAAATAGGGTGAGGCGAACCCAACTTTGGAAGGGTGTTTTGCCACTATCATACAAGATGGCTAATAACATATGACTTCGTGTTATCATAAGACAGGGTTGTGCACATCCACTTGCTTTGTATATCTACGAGCACTACCTATATAATCTTGGAGTTTGGTTGAAATATAATTCTCAATCAGAGATAATGGAGATAAATATATGTCAAGAGAAGACTCACAATTAGAAAGAACATGATAGTAATCTTCTCGTTTTTCTTTGGGGACTATTGGGTCAGCCAAGGATAATTCTGTGGGTATATGATATCTATCATAACCTGACGCGCGTATGCGTCCAATATCTGAAAGGTTTCTTTTTGAGTATTTTCCAAAGATTTTAATTTCTAAAACAGTTATTGACTGTACCTTTATGTAAGGTACCATTGTAAGGTGTTGTAGTCGAGGCACCATGAGAGTTACATATATTTGAATTAAAACTCACAGTTTAACTGTGATCATATTCCGCACGACAGTTGTATAAATGGAGTTATCAGTAGTGTATAGATGGGTGATCTATACCTATTTTGGGGGCGTCACATTATACATAAACATTAGGATTTTAATGTCCACTAATTAGCATTAAGCTTGATAATTAACAATTAAGGTTACCAGTTTAGTAAATTAGGGTTTTAAATTGGAAATTACGGTTTCTAATTTATAATTAGGGTTTCCCAATAATTAGGATTTCCAAAATTAATTATGGTTTTCACTAATTAATAATTATAATTCTAACACTTGTTAATTAATCACATTAACATAATTACAAACAATCTTGAACTCTAATTTGAGTTTTAAATTAGGGTTTCACAAATTAACCATACACTCCTAACATACATATTTAGAGCACTTGAAAATAATAATATTATATTAGTATCCCCATTCCTTAATCAAAATCCAAAATTAGGGTTTGGATTCTATATGTGATTTATCTTGCAAAAATATCATTTATTAATTAAGTTAAAATAATTAACTTAACTAATATAAATAAATTCACATAATAAAATAGTTATTATAATAATAATAATAATCATTTCATATATATATTATTTAAATAATATAAAATTTATTTTCATGGAAAATAAATTATAAAATCATTTCTAATATGAAATTAATTACTATAAAATATAGTTTATAAAGATTATTAAATCTTTACAAATTTATTTGTAATTATTCAGAAAAAATAAATTTTATTTATCACTAAAATACATACACATTACCCAAATTTCATATTCTCACCTTTAAAACAAATAAAAAAAAATGTATACGCAAAATTTCTTATTTAATTATATAGAAAATATCGGGTTATTATAAAATCAATCACTGTCATCTCAAGCCATAAAACTATTCGTTTATTGAAAAACGGATGTCAAGCTTTCTTAGCTCATGTCACAGATTTTAAAAAAAATACGTCAGTTTTGAATGATATTTCTATTGTTAATAAATTTCCTGACGTATTCCCTGAAGAACTTCTTGGCCTACCCCTAGAGCGTGAAATTGAATTTTATATCGACCTTGAACCCGGTATAAAACCCATTTCCAAAGCCCCATATCGAATGGCTCCTATTAAACTTCAGGAGTTAAAAACCCAACTATAGGAATGGTTAGACATCGGTTTCATTCTTCCTAGTACGTCTCATTGGGGTGCTCCTGTTCTATTCGTGAAGAAGAAAGATGGGAGTATGCGACTTTGTATTGATTATAGGGAGTTAAACCATGTCACTATCAAAAATAAATACCCGTTGCCTCTCATTAATGACATGTTTGACAAGTTGCAAGGTGCCAAATTCTTTTCAAAGATTGATCTTCGTTCCGGATATCACCAATTGAAGATTAAAACCGATGACATTCCAAAGACGACTTTCAGAACTCGGTACAAGCATTATGAATTCTTAGTTATGTCCTTTGGATTGACTTATGCTCCTGCTGCCTTCATGGATATGATGAACCGAGTATTCAAGGAATATTTGGTTCACTTTGTAGTCGTCTTTATTGATGACATCCTCATTTACTCCAAAAGCCGTGAAGATCATGAGCAACACTTGAGGCTGATACTCCAAAAGCTTCGTGAAAATAAGTTATACGCCAAGTTGAAGAAATGCGAGTTCTGGCTTGAGGAAGTTGAATTCCTTGGGCACGTGATATCAAATCACGGAATATCTGATGACCCAGCAAAGATTGAAGCAATACAAAGCTTGGAGCAACCTAAATCAATGACTGAAGTACGTAGCTTTCTCGGCTTAGATGGTTATTATCGGAGATTCGTAGAAGGGTTTTCTCGAATCGCTAATCCATTAACTCAGCAGACTCGGAAAGATAAAAAATTCAGTTGGACCGAGGAATTTTAGAAGTGTTTTTAAGAACTCAAGAGGAGACTCATTTCAGCAACTGTTCTGAAAATACCATCTGGCTCGGAGGGATTTGTCATCTACAGTGATGCTTCATGCAAAGGTTTAGGATGTGTTCTCATGCAACATGGGAAAGTCATAGCCTATGCCTCTCGACAACTCAAAGAATATTAGAGGAATTATCCTACTCATGATCTAGAGTTGGCAGTTGTTGTCTTCGCACTTAAAATTTTGAGGCATTACTTGTATGGGGAGAAAATGGAGATCTATACATATCATAAAAGCCTCAAATATTTCCTCACTCAAAAGGAACTCAATATGCGGCAATGACGTTGGCTCGAACTGTTGAAAGATTATGATCATTCTATTCAATACCATCCTAGAAAAGAGAACGTAGTAGTTGACGCATTGAGTAGAAGATCATATGCGGGTACGAGTGCAATGTTGTTAACACAAAGGCCCATTTTGTGTGACTTGCAAAGGATGGAGATAGAGTTAAAGACTCCAGGGATCCACGTGATGATGGCAAACATACGAGTAGAACTGACTTTAATTGACAAAGTTAAAGTTGCTCATGCTACAGACCTAGAACAAATGCGTATGAAGAAGAAAGTGCAAGAAGGAACCAAGAATCGACGAAGAAGGAATACTTCGAGTCAACTCCAGACTTTGTGTTCCTAACGATTCTGACTTGAATTATAAAATCATGATGGAGGCGCACAACACACCGTTTACACTCCATCTTGGGAGTAACAAAATGTATCGTGATCTTCGACATACATTTTGGTGGAGAAATATGAAGAGAGAGATCGCAGAGTTTATCTCAAGGTGTCTAACTTGTCAACGAGTTAAGGTAAAGCATCAAGTGCCAAAAGGTCCATTACAACCACTTGAAATTCCAGAATGAATGTGGGATCACATTACCACGGATTTCATTACTGGTCTTCCCAAGGTTTCTCAAGAAATAGATGCAATTTGGGTCATTGTTGATAGATTGACCAAGTCTTCTCATATCTTACCTATACGAGAAACTTATACACTTGAACGTCTTGCTCGTATGTACATAAATGAGATTGTAAGACTGCATGGTATGCCAGTATCCATAGTTTCTGATTGAGACCCAAGATTTACTTCACGGTTTTGGGTTAGTTTTCAAAAAGTTATGGGCACGAATTTGTGATTCAATTTAGCATATCATCCTCAAACGGACGGGCAGTCGGAGAGGACTATTCAAACTCTTCAAGATTTATTAAGTCTCTGTGTCCTTGACTTCAAAGGAAGTTGGGACAAGTTCTTGCCATTGGTGTAATTTTCCTACAACAACAGTTATCAAGCATGTATTGGCATGGCTCCATTCGAGGCGTTGTATGGGCGCAAGTGTCGTTCTCCTGTATACTGGGACTAGGTGGGTGAAGCAACGTTGTTGGGACCAGAATTGGTACGTATGACTACGGTAAAGATTCAAATGATCCGGCAACGTATAAAGACCTCACAAGATCGACAAAAGAGTTATGCTGATCTTCATCAAAAAGACGTGGAATTCAATGTTGGAGAGCATGTGTTGTTACGTGTGGCACCATGGAAAGGAGTTATGAGATTTGGAAAAAGAGGAAAGCTCAATCCTCGATTCATTTGCCCATTTGAAATACTTGACCGAGTAGGAACTGTGGTTTATAGACTCGCGTTACCGCCAAGTATGTCTCGTGTTTATAACGTTTTTCATATATCCATGTTACGTATATATGTAGAAGACCCGAACCACATTATTGAGTTAGAACCGGATGAAATAGCGAAAGATTTAATGTATGAAGAGGTTTCTGTTAAAATCTTGGATAAGAAGGATCATATTCTACGCTCCAAGATTATACCTCAAGTCAAAGTTTTGTGTAGAAAACACGATGTTAAGGAAATAACATGGGCGTTAGAATCTTAAATAAAATCAAGGTATCCTTACCTATTCGTCATACCAGGTATGTGCCCTAATTTCGAGGGTGAAATTTCATAAGAAGGGGAGGTTATAAGACCCCAACTTTTATGAATAAAGATGAATTTTTTTTTCTATAAATATCATTTTGAATTATTATGGTGTTGATTTGTTATAATATTAAAGTTGTGGGTAATATTTATAAATTTTGCAAAGTAGGCAAGTTGTTATAAAATATTCGATTGGTCAAGAATATTCGTTTAACAGGAAATATTCGTACGACGGCACAATCATTGGTGGACCCCACATTGAAATGAGAAAATGACATAAATATCTTTTTATGAAAATAACGGTGGAAGTTTTACTGTTAATTGTTGAAATAACCGGTGTTAAAAGTACTGTAATACGCGTGGTTGCATAGTATCACACAATATTGATTATTGATACTTATGTGAGAAGTCACTCATTTTTATTCAATTATTGTTATAGTAATTAAAACACTTATCCTTTTCTTGACCACCAAGTGGCCAACCATGACTCAGCTATGGGGCCCCACATGGGTTGCCCCGTGGGTTTTTCTCACCTGGTAACCCATCTGTTCGATCCACAGGTCCGGTTCTTGGTTCGGGCTTAGGTTTAAATAACATTGGGCTTTCATTACTAATCTTTGGGCCTTAACAAGATTGCACTTGGGCTTGCCCAAATCCTACACAAATCCTACAAGTCCATTACAATTGAATTTAAGGTTTTAATGTATAATCCTTGTATTCTTCTCGTAGACTAATTCGTATAATCATTCGTTATATACGCCATACTGTCTTTCGTATATACTAGTACGATACTTCGTATCATACTCGTATTCATTACTTCGTATAATACTTTCATTATATGATCATATTCATTCAATTCTTCATTTTCTTTCGCATTCTTAAACTTAGTACGCACACGAAAAACTGCATTTGTCATAACTGAATTATTATTACATAATCCATCATTCCTTATTATTATATCATTACGTATTTCTTGGAAGTTCAAAAATAATTCTCGAGTAAAAATGGATGAATAGTACTTTTCAGAAAATTTCTCAGAAAGAATTTATTTTCATCTTGGAAATTCAAACATCTTAATTCTACCACGTACCCAGAATACTACGACATTACGCCATATTTAGGTTATAGAATAACCTTCATCTTGCTTACTCATTATAATAACATATATTATAATTTTATTCATTATTTAATCAAATAAAATTAATTTACAATTAGTCCGATTTTCTCGGTCGGTACAATTAATCTTGTTTTTCCATAGAGTTATCAGATTTCCATTCTTCTTGGGTCATGTCTGCTTTAATAGGCATGGTTGTTGTACCAGTGATAAAATGTTGCATTCCGTTAGCTTCAATTGACATACGACATGCTTGTGACCAAGCTAAACAATTGTTTCCATCTATAGTTATTAACGAGACAAATCGAGGCGAGTCGATAGTCGGGAGTGTGACAGCCCAAAATCCAGGTACTCAAACTTCTCTCAGATTTGGTGGTCACTCAACAAAATAATTAACATCTAATTACCCATAATAATTGTAAGACCCCAACTTTTATGAATAAATTTAAATTTTCTATAAATATCATTTTTGAATATTAAGGAGTGAATGTGATATAATGTTATAGTTGTGGGTAATATTTATAAAATTTGAAAAGTACGCAAGTTGTTATATTATATTCGATTGGTCGGGGAATATTCGTTTTAACAGGGAATATTCGTACGACGGTACAATCATTAGTGGACCCCACAACGTAATTATTATCGGAGTTAGAAAACGACAGAAATATCTTTTTATAAAAGTAACGGCGGAAGTTTTACCGTTAACTGTTGAAATACCCAGTGTTGAAAGTACAGTAATACGCGTGGTTGCATAGTAGCACGCGGTATTGATGTTTACGTGAGAAGTCACTCAGTTTTATTCAATTATTATCACAATAATTGTTGCATAGTATCTCACGTTATTTGATTCAATTATTGTCACTATTTTATATATTATTAAATGAATAATTGGGATGACAAGTTATTCATATTATTATCTGCATAATTAACAATGTCTAGAAAGTTCTGTCGAGGAGAGGTTTCGTCACCTAATTGTGCGCCAATAGGGAGAAATCCTTATCAGAAAGCCCCATCTTTCCTGAAAACGATCTGGTTGTTAATATTGCGAGTTATAATAATAATGAATAAATGTTGTTAAAAATATTGAGGGGATGTTTATGAAGTTTTTGATGTAAATGTTTCTTATTTTATGGACCCCCATTTATCTGTTTCTCCAAATAATCGGTAGAAATTTATCACGGGTGGAGTACTATATTGTGTATGTGTGTGTGTGTATATATATATATATATATATATATATAAATAAAATATAATCAGAATTGTTGCATCATATCTATCATATTATTGATTCAATTATTGTTATAGTATCATCTGCATAATAATGATATATATTATTAAATCAATAATTAAGACGACAAAGTTATTCATATAATTATTTGCAATATTGACAATGTCTAGAAGTTCTGTCAAGGAGAGGTTTGGTCACCTAATTGTGCGCCAATAAGGAGAAATCCTTATCGGAAAGCCCATTCTTTCCTGGGAACGACCTGGTTGTTTAATATTGTGAGTTATAATATTAATGATGAATAAGTTCGTGTTGATTAAAGATGAATTTTATAGTTCCATTGTGTTGGAATTATTTGTGTTAATGGAAATTGACATTTGTTTCAATAATAATTGATGTCTGGAGGTTATATTGTTCAATCGGGTATTCGGGGCACTTTTCGTGTCGGAGTACTATTCACGAGTTACTATTCATGAGTTATTATTCACAGGGTATTATTCACCCGTAAAATATATTTCTTTTCGGTCCAAATCATTTTTTGGTACAATATTATTCAATGAGGAGATGTACTAATTTTTTAGACCGTTGGTTGAAGATATAATAGTAAATCAATATGGACCTCTGGTGGAAAGTTATAATATTAAATCAATATGAATCGCTGGTTTAAAGTTTTAATAGTAAATCAGTATGGACCGTTGCTTTAAGTTTTAATAGTAAACTAATATGGACCGTCTGCTTAAAAAGTAAATCAATCTGACTGCTTCATGAATTAGTTACTATTCACCCCATTCTCCTATAAATAAAGCTCATTCCTTCATTATTTCTTACGAATTCATTGAAACTCTAGAGAGAAAAACTATAGAGAGAAGAAGAAAAGTATTCTCGCTACTTCACTACTTCAAAGATTCGCTTTTCTAAGGTATGGGATATTAGTTGTTGACTCGTAAGGGGTATTCTTTCTTTCTTATTCATGAAGAGAACTTCGTTATTCCATTCTTTATTATTCTGTTGAATAATATGTATACGCTGCTACACTACTATACTTGGTGAATTTCTTCTGTTATTCCATTCTTTATTATTATGTTGAATATCCTCGCTTATGCTGGCACCGCATACATGGTGAAATTCCTCTAATATTTCGCTCTTTATTATTCTTCGCCGTAATATCCTCTCCGTATGCTTACGCGGACCTAGTTCCATTATTTATTATTCTGCTGGGAATAACCCATGCATGCGATCCTATCGCACGCATGGTGAATCCTTATATTATTCCATTCTTTATTATTCTGTTGGAATAACCTGTCTATGTGGATTACCACATGCACGGTGAATGATTCTTCGTATTCATTCCTTATTAAATTGTGGAAATGATCTGTCTACGCGGATTACCGCATAGCGGGCGAAAATCCATCTACAATTTCATATATTCTATTATACTCAATTGGTTAAAGCTTTGGCTTCTATACTCCATGAAATTAGTGGAATATCCTAGATATTTGCGCTTCATCCAGTATCTTCTCATGGAAATATTCTTCTGAGCATTCTTGAATTTTATTTCACAAAGTAGTATCAAGTTGACAATTTGGACATTATTGAGTTCAGGATAAATTAACTTATAAATCTTTAAAATTTATTCTTGAACTTGTTTTATTGAATTGTCATCATCCTCATGTTTATATTATGTTGAAAGTCATCTTTAGCTTACGTGCGTAGATGGACTTGGTATGATTATGACCATGGATTATTCTTTATAATCATGACCGTAATGTGACGAATGATGTGGTAAAAGTCCTCATCGCCCGTAGTTCATCGGTGGACAGCTTGTTGGTATGATTATGACCGTGGATTATTCTAAGATAGTCATAACCATTGATGATTACATAAATATCCTTGGCCGTGGAGCATGGATGATTCAATTTTATTTATTAAGCTGAGTCTCAGCTATAAAGTTGATGAAAAAAATTTTAAATCATAGAAGATAGTAGATTTTATACCTTACTTGACTCTTCTAATGGATTGCTTGATCCGCTGTAGTTAAACTTGTTGTCTATTATATTCTATCAGTTTAACATTGTTGAAGGCTAATTATAATTTATTCTGCATTATCTTAGTCATAATATTTCTTCTTTGGGCTAGTTGAACTAACTGCTTTTTTCACCGTTCTTCGTGAAATGAGAACGAAATGGGACTAGTCGGGGAACAGAGTGATGATCCTAGATGGTGTATTAGTAGTCCTCACTATTCTGTGAAATAGTGTGATAAAAAATATAATGAGGACCGCATTGAGTTTGTATATTGTCTAGATGACAATATTTGTATTATAACTCACAACATATGTTTAGTCGTATTTTACACGACTGTTGTATATTTAAGGTTGTATTTGTATTATGTACCTTGTATCTGGCGACTCAAGATGGGTGATGTATATCTATTTTGGGGGCGTCACAGTTGGTATCAAAGCTTAAGGATATGATCCCTGGCTGAGATGTGAGACAAGAACTAGGGGGGAGAGACGGGGAATTCCTTCACTAGTATGACCTACCTAAGTTTATTTGGTGTTTAACTGGTCGGTCAGAGTACAAGGATAATATATGATATATTAATTAACCCTTGTTTTGTGGCAGTATTGTAAAATGGCATTCGAAAATGTTAAGATAAGCAATGAAGCACATGAGATCGTTGAGTCACCACATATTAATACCTAGGATAATGTGCAACAGGAAGACAATAATCCTCAGGTGAACAACAACACCGACCAAATGGCGAACGATGGAATATTTAGGAGCTTTACTTCGCAATTGCATAACATCGTGCAAGATAAACTCCTATCCAAAATGTAGGTGGAAACACTCGAAACTCTCTTGACGGCCACCACTAAACAGTTTCAAGGAGCCGGGACCACCAGAGTTTATTGAGAGCCAAAACCACTTAAGGCGGATGTATGGATAAAGCGTATCACCAAGATATTTGATGTCTTGGGATGCTCGAGGAGCAAAAGGTTCCTTTAAGCGACCTTTATGTTAAGGTAAGAGAGGCATATTACCGGTGGGAATTAATAAAGCGTACTCAACTCGCCGCAGACCGAAGATGTCTTGGGAGAAGTTCCAAGAACTGTTCAACGACAAGTACTTTCCCGAAAGTATTCGTCACATTAAAGAGGTAGAGTTCATCAAGTTGAGCAGAACAATATGATCGTGGCGCAAAGACGGGTTAAGTTTGCCGAGTTGTCCCGGTTTGCATCCCACTTGGTTGATAATGAGGAGGGAATGACGCGGATGTTTTTAAGAGGTTTGAAACCGGAGATACGTCAATATCTTATTTCTCATAAATTGTGTTTGTATTCGGATGTTGTAAATAGGGCTCAAGCTTATTGGAGCGCCGATAACGGGTCAACGTAACCAAGAGAAAGTAGCCAGCATAATGAAAATACCAAAGGGTAATACCATCGGCTTGTGACAACAAATGTGGAGGAATCAACATGCCGTAAATGGTAACCACTTTGTAATCATACCAAGACAATAAAAGTGAGAGCTTCAAGAAGAGGAGATTTAATAATTATGGAAGGACGTCAGCACCAGCACCTGTTGTTAAGGAAGGAGAACGACCGATGGTCGTATGTTACAAATGCGGAGGGGAGGGACACATTAGTTCAAACTGTACACAACAGTCCAAAGCATGTTATAATTATGGAAGAGAAGGTCACCTAGCCCGATTTTGTCGTGCACCGAAGTCAAGTCCAGCTGGGATGGAGGCATCAAAGTCCATCCCAGACAAGACAAAATCGGTAGTTTAAGGGAGAGCGTTTGTTGTAACCTCCCAGAAAGCAAGGAACCCGAACGAGGTCATCACGGATAAACTTATCATAAACTCTAGTGAAGTATATACCTTATTTGATACCGGATCTACCCATTCTTTTATTTCTCCTACTTGCGCTCAACGTTTAAATTTGACTCCGGAGAAATTGGACTTTGGCTTATCGGTTGAAACTCCGTTGGGAGAAACCTTCATTACATCCACAGTTTATAAGTCTCGTTTGATTCAAATCGGTAACCGAACATTACCTGTCGATCTTATTTCTTTAAAAATACTCGCATTTGACGTAATTCTAGGGATTGATTGGTTAACTACTCATCATGCAAAAATTGATTGTTTTTATAAGGTTGTTAGTTTTCATATTCCTAATAAACCTATTATGCGAATTTAAGCGACCAAACCATTAAAATCAATCACAGTCATTTCAAGCCATAAAGCTATTCATTTATTAAAAAACGGATGTCAAACTTTCTTAGCTCATGTCACAAATTTAAACAAAAATACGTCAGTTTTGAATGATATTTTTATTGTTAATAAATTTCCTGATGTATTCCCTAAAGAACTTCCTGGCCTACCCCTAGAGCATGAAATTGAATTTTGTATCGACCTTGAACCTGGTATAAAACCCATTTCCAAAGCCTCATATCGAATGGCTCCTATTGAACTTCAGGAGTTAAAAGACCCAATTGCAGGAATTATTAGACATTGGTTTCATTCGTCCTAATATGTCTCCTTTGGGTGCTCCTGTTCTATTTGTGAAGAAGAAAGATGGAAGTATGCGACTTTCTATTGACTACCGAGAATTGAACCATGTCACCATCAAGAATAGGTATCTGTTACCTCGCATTGATGACCTGCTTGACCAGTTGCAAGGAGCACAATTCTTTTCAAAGATCGATCTTCATTCGATATCATCAATCAAGGTTAAATCGAGGATATTCCAAAGACGCCTTCGTAACTCCTGCAGACGGCATTATGAATTCTTGGTCATGTCTTTTGATCGACTAATGCTCCTACCGCTTTCATGGAAATGATGAACCGAGTATTCAAGGAATATTTGGATCACTTTGTGGTTGTCTTTATTGATGACATTCTCATATATTCCAAAAGCCGTGAAGATCATGAGCAACACTTGAGGCTGATACTCCAAAAACTTCGTGAAAACAATCTTTATGCCAAGTTGAAGAAATGTGAGTTTTGGCTTGAGGAAGTTGCATTCCTTGGGCATGTGATATCAAATCATAGAATATCTGTTGACCCAGCTAAGATTGAAGCAATTCAAAGTCGAGCAACCAAAGTCGATGACCAAAGTACGAGCTTTCTCGCTTTAGCCGGTTATTATCCGAGATTCGTGGAAGGATTTTCTCGATTCGCTACTCCATTAACTCAGCTGACTTGAAAAGATACAAAGTTCGGTTGGAGCGAGGAATGTGAGAAGAGTTTTCAAGAACTCAAGGAAGACTCATTTCAAAGACCGCTTCGACAATACCATCTGGCTCAAAGGGATTTATCATCTACAGTGATGCTTCGGGCAAAGGGTTAAGATGTGTTCTTATGCAACATGGGAAAGTCATAGCATATGCCTCTCGGTAACTCAAAGAATATAAAAGGAATTATCCTACTCATGATCTAGAGTTGGCAAATTGTTGTCTTCGCACTTAAGATTTGAAGGCATTACCAGATGAAGAGAAGGTGGAGATCTATACGCATCATAAAAGCCTCAAATATTTCTTCACCCAAAAGGAACTCAACATGCGGCAAACGATGTCATTTTAATCTGCTGAAAGATTATGATCATACCATTCAATACCATCCCGGTAAAGCGTAATGTAATAGCCATTTGATTGAAAGTAGTAAGATCATATGCGGCACGAGTGCATGATTGTCAACACAAAGGCCCATTTTGCATGACTTACAAAGGATGGAGATAGAGTTAAAGACTCCAGCGACCCATGTGATGATGGCGCATAATATACGAGTAGAACCGACTTTAATCGATAAAGTTGAAGTCGCTTTCAAGCTACGCACTGGAGCCGATACGTATGAGGAAGAAAGTGCAAGAAGGTGCTATTCCTAAGCAAGAATCGATGAAGAAGGAATACTTGAGTCAACTCTGCACTTTGTGTTCCTAATGACCCTTATTTAAAGTATAAAATCATGATGGAGGCGCACAACACACCGCTTTGCAATCCATCTCGAGAGTACCAAAATGTATCATGATCTTCACATACATTTTGGTGGAGCAATATAAGAGAGAGATAAGAGTTTATCTCAAGGTGTTTAACTTGTCAATGAGTCAAGATTTTAGCATCAAGTACCAAAAGGTCCATTACAACCACTTGAAATTCCGTAATTGAAGTGGGAGCATATTACCATAGATTTCGCTTATCGGTCTTCCCAAGGTTTCTCAAGGCATCGATGCAATTTGGGTCATTGTTGATAGATCGACCAAGTCAACTCACTTCTAACCTATAATGAGAAACTTATACACTTGAACGCCTTACTCAGATATATACATAAATGAGATTGTAAGATCAGATGGTATGCCAAGATCCATAGTTTCCGATCGAGACCCAAGATTCACTTCACAATTTTGGGTTAGTTTGCGCAAAAGCGATGGGCACAGATTACGATTTAGCTTTAAGATATCATCCTCGAGATTGACGGGCAATGGAGAGGACTATTCAAACTCTTGAACATCTATTAAGACTCTCGTGTCCTCGACTTCAAAGGAAGTTGGGACAAGTTCTTACCATCAGTGGAGTTTTCCTACAACAACAATTATCAAGCAAGTATCGGCACGACTCCATTTGAGGCGCCAGATGGGAGAAAGTGTCGCTCTCCAAAGATTCTCGATGAGGTGGGTGAAGCAACGTTGTTGGGACCGGGAGTTGGTACATATGACTACGTAAAAGATTCAAACGATCCGACTACGTATGAAAACTTCACAAGATCGACAAAAAGAGTTATGCCGATCTTCATCGAAAGGACGAGAATTGATATCGAGATCATGTGTTGTTACGTGTTGCTCCATGGAAAGGAGTTACGAGATTTGGAAAGAGAGGAAAGCTCAATCCTCGATTCATTGGCCCATTTTAATTCTCGAGCGAGTAGGAATCGTGGCTTATAGACTCGCTTTACCGCTAAGTATGTCCTCGTGTTCATAATGTTTTCACATATCTATGTTACGTAAATATGTGAAAGACCCGAACCATATTATTGAGTTAGAACCAAACGAGATAAAGGAAGATTTAACGTATGAAGAGTTGCCTATTAAAATCTTGGATAAGAAGGATCATGTTCTACGCTCCAATATTATACCTCAAGTCAAAGTTTTGTGGAGGAACCACGATGTGGAGGAAATGACTTGGGAGTTAGAATCAGAGATGAAGTTAAGGTATCCTCATCTCTTCGACATACCAGGTATGTACCCTAATTTCGAGGATGGAATTTCATAAGAAGGGGAGGTTGTAAGACCCCAACTTTTATGAATAAAGAATAATTTTCTCAAAATATATTTTTGAATATTATGGTGTGGATTTGATATAATGTTATAGTTGTAGGGTTGTAATAACTTATATTTTCTATGTAAATAAATAAAAAATTTACATATAATTTTTTTTATTATTATTTTAATGATGAGAATATGTGTCAAGTAATGTATGATAAATGCAAATATATTTATTACCTATAAATAATTTTAGAATTTCTAATCACCACAAATTATATTCCTATAGTAATTAATTTTTTGTAAGGTAAATGTTTTTATTAATTATTTTCCATAAAAATATGAGTTTATATTATTTAAATAATATATGAAATGATTATTAGAAGTATAATAATAAATATTTTATTATATGAATTTGATCGTAATATTTAAGTTAATTATTTTAGCTTAATTATTGATGTCAGATACTGAAGAATAAATTAGATATGGAATCCAAACCCTAATTTTGGATTTTAAGCAATGAATGAGAATATTAATATAATATTAATTATATTTTAAATTTTTAGTGCTATAAATATGTACTGTAAATGTGGAGACTGATAATGGTTATTCAATTATGGTAAATTAGGTCATAAACCTCATGTCGTATTATTAAACCCTAATTGCTAAACTCTAAGCATGAAGTTCGAGAAGGTGTAGTACTTGTGTTATATGAATTTTACTGTGTATTATATAATTTCTGTAATTAGGAGAAACCCTAATTATTAATTAAAAACCCTAATTTGCTAAAATTAGAAACCCTAATTACTATTTTTGTAAATTATAATGATAATTAGGAAACCCTAATTGTTAATTTGGGAACCCTAATGATGTTAAGTAACCCTAATTATTTAAACCCTAATTTTCTATTAAAAACCCTAATTTCTATTAAAAAACCATAATTTAATTAGTGTGTTTAAAATTAAAATTTTATTACACTTTAATTTTAATTGTCCAAATCCTAGAAATTATTTGGGAAACTTTAAGATGTAAAATCTAGTGATTAAACCCTAGATTTAATATCATTGGACAAGAATACCCTTGAAATTAAAAATAATTACCAAAATGCCCTTTTGTCCCATTAGTTGAATTATTACTAGCAAATCTTATCCAATCTTACAAGCCACCCTACCCTATATCAACCTAGCAGCTACATGACCAGCATATCAGATTCAATTCACGAGCCAAATTCATTGCATCAATTTAATTGCATAGATTAAGAGAGAGAAAATGCATTATTACTTTATTTGTGCAACAAACACCTAGCCATACTCTCTCAAGACCAAACCCATGAAATTCCCTTGTTAGATCAGTCCATGATCAAGCCCCACGATTACCAAGAGCGATCGTAAGAACAAAATCGTAATCAAAGCTTAGAAAAGGTACAAAACCCTAAATCAAATCATCCAAACATTTTGTGTTAGATGTTAATTTTGAATGTTAGAATATGTTGGTTGTAGTCCATTTTGATGATCTGGGTTGGTAGTTTACAGATCCATAACATCTAAGTCTTCTAATTGATGATTTTTCAAAATCTGGAAAATTTATTTTTGGGTCTGACAGCCGAATGTCAGATCGTCTACATCTTAGTGTATTTATTTATTTTATGATTTAAGTGTTGAATATTGTAGTATGATATACGATCTTTACTCTGAAAGTTGAATCAAGCTCATAGCATGAATATATTGTCAGATATGGTTGGTCAAAGGTCATTGACCGACCATGACCAAACCATTTCTGGGCAACCCAGAAGGTCATCTCCAGAGTCTGACAAAGTTTTTCAAGGCTCGGATATGACAGGTTTAATGTTGTTTGATGTTATTTGTTTGGTAAATGATGTATCTGGTTATGTGGAATATATATCTGGGTCATTATATCTCTTAAAACATCAAGATATTGATCAAAGTTAGGGTGGTCAAACTAGCCAACTGGAACGATTTATCGCTTCTCGAATCTCCCAAAAACCTGGAAGAACATGTTTTTCGACATACGCTTTGATCGCCCATAGCATCTTGATTCGTTGTTTTTTTAGTTATGTTTTGTGATAGATCTAGTCTTTGACATGATTTCTAGATACCGAAACTCTCAGATCACAAAAAGAACACAAGATTAGCAAGTTGTGGAAGCCCAAAAGGATAGTCGAATCGTTTTTCATTTCTCGGTAACCCGTAAAAATGAAGAACATGATCTGACAACATTTTTGGAGGCTCGAGATCTCTTTTTATTATGTTTTATGATCATTTTGTTGTTCGTTCATGTAGACGTGCACTTATACTACAAGATCTAGTTCATAGTTAGTCCGTAAACACTTTGTGTGATGAAAGATTTATAATCAAACATACCAACTCTAAGCATCGACTTGATTTACGGTTTTGCATGAAGAACACCTATATAGCGGCATTTGCCTCACGTTATAGATATGCTTTTAGCTTACGATAGTATTTTATTTTTCGTAAATTAATAAATAATTATAAAAAAATCGTTTTTAATTATTAAAATACAAAATAAATTATTAAAATTATTTTAAATTCTAAAAATTAGTTTTTAATTATTTTAAATATATTTCATAAATATTTAATATTTTTAGAATATTAAAGGTATTTTATTTATTTAATTATATTATTAAATAAATTAGTTAAAAATGATTTTAATACTTGAAAATCATTTAAAATTATATTATGATATAATAAAATATTTTATGTTATTTATAATGACTTTTAATATATTGTGATAAATTTCATTAATAAATTAATATTAATGATAATTAAGTTATGTACTAAATGAATTAAATAAATTAATTAAAAATGATTTTATTATATTAAAATCATTTTAAATAATAATAAAGTATTTAAAAATATTTTAAGTTATAAAATATAATTTTATTATTTAAAAGTAAATTTCATTAATTAATTATTATTAATGATATTAAAGTTATTTAATAATTATATTAAATAATTTAGTTTAAAAATGGTTTTAATAAGATAATAATCATTTTAAATAAAATAAAGTGTTTAAAATATTTTAAGTTATAAAATATAACTTATAATTTTTAAAGGATAATTTCATTAATAATTTAATATTAATAATTATTAATTTATTATTAATAATATTAAATTTATTTAATAATTATATTAAATAAATAGTTTATAAATGGTTTTATTAATTTAAAATCATTTAAAAGGGATATAAATGGATTAAAATATTTTTTAAGTTATACTTAATGACTTTTAATATTTTGACAAATAAAACATTAATACTTTAATATTAATGGTAAATATTTAAGAATGATTTTAAATATTTTAAAAATCATTTAAGGGTAATATTAATAATTTAAAAGTATTTTGAGTTATTATAAATAACTTTAATATTTTGAAAATGATTTCTTTAATAGTTTAATATTAATGATAATAGAATTGATTAATATTTAAATCATTTAATGATGATTCCGATGTTTGAAAATTCATGATAAATTATAATAAATGTTTTAAAATTATTATAAGTCATTTAAAAATAATATAATCGATACTAAGTTATAGGAAAGAGTCTTGACTTCGATAATTACCTAATAAAGTTGTTTGCATAATCAAGCATGTTTCGTAAATTGATCCTGACTTAGATAATGTAATTAGATATGTGATTATTTAAGATTCAATGGTCATTAAACATGGGTAATAATGTGATTAGGTTATGTCTTGAATCGGGAAATGCGCATCTACGTGTTATAGTATATTGTTCTAATCGAACGAATGATCTGATTAATGATAGGTTGAAGTATAAACGATAAAACTAAGTTGTGAACTCGTAAGGCCAAAGATCGTATAAGTATCCTACTTTTGCATTTACTTTATGCAATGGACATGAGTAAGAAAGTTTCGTAATTATATTATTATTGTGCTGCATTATTAACTCTATTATTATTGATTATGTATCCAATCTTTGTATTCATACAAGTTCTTACATTATCCGATCATCAGTATTATCAGATAATTTATATTTATTATGTTCGTTAATTCAGATATAAGGTTAGATAAGTGTCCCCACTTGATAACCATCAGATTTAATCATATGTTGATACATACTTATCGATTTCAAGTATGTATACGCCGACTTAAAAGCCGCCTAAGCTATTTGATTCAAATAGAAATAAAAATATTATTGAACAAGATAGAAGTTATCAGATCCAACCAGATTATTTTTTGTTCGGATTCCCGACTAAGTATGAACATCCCAATACGGGAAAACTTTTGTGCACCTAAGGTGGATAGAGTGAACGATAATATCGCTCTTGCATGTAGTATTGATCAATACAGGCATAACGGGCTGATCACCCCCTGCGTCCATAAGTTATGATTTTTATGATGAAGTTCTGCTTAACCTTTCAAAATTGAAAACAATGTTCATAAGATGTCGACAGATCTCGCTTATAAATCAGACGTAGTTTCAAAGATTTCATATGGAAGTGATATGTTGTTATTATTGGTTCAAATTTTACTTCACAACTCGCTGATTCGTTGTAGAAGTGTCTTTCAAAGAAAACATTTAATTCTTTCAAATTAATATATATTGTTGTTATTATTACTTGGGTAATCCAATGCTCATTCTTTCTTTAAATTTAAATGTTTTCGCTTAAGTATGATCAACCAAAAGTTCGTATAAGAACAAGGGAAAGGAAAGTCAGTATTTAATGAGATTTATAATATGTTGTATAATAGTTATAGTTTATTAAGACAATGATATTTATTATCTATGATGTAATGAATATGTAAAGGTCTCGCACTGGGAGTAAACTTTGATGCATATGTAAATTAAGTTTAAACTTTATATTATTGTTATTATTATTAGCATTATTCAGCTTATAGAAATGGTATCGTAAAACACCGAGTTCGGGTTTCAAGTACCCGGATTTGGGGGCGTCACATAGGTAATATTTACAAATTTTGCAAAGTAAGCAAGTGGTTATATAATATTCGATTGGTCTGGGAATATTCGCTTTCATGGAATATTGTACTACTCAAGACAATCATCAGGACCCCACAACATAAGTATTGTCGTAGTTAGAAAATGACAAAATTATCTTTCTATAAAAATAACTACGAGGTGTTACAAGTTAAAACCGCTGAACTACCCAAAGAGTAAAAGTACAAGAATCCGCGTACGACATAAGAGCAATACCAGATTGATTATTGATGTTTACGTGAAAGTCACCCGCTTATACTCAATTATTATTATGTGAATTGCCGCATCATATCTCTCATATTATTGATTCAATTATTGTTACAAAGATCATCTCGCATAACATGATATATTATTAAATCAATAATTGATAATGACAAAGTTGTTCATATTATAATTTGTAATATTGAAAATGTCTAGAAGTTCTATCAAGGAGAGGTTTGGTCACCTAATCAGTGCTATAATAAGAGAAATTTTTATCTGAAAGCCCCTCTTCCCTCGGGAACGACCGTTGTTAAATATCGTGAGTTATAATATTAATGATGAATAAGTTCATGTTGATTAAAGATGAATTGTATAGTTCAATTGTGTTGAAATTATTTGTGTTAGTGGAAATTGACATTTGTTTCGATAATAATTGATGCCTGGAGGTTATATTGTTCAATCAGGTATTTAGGGAACTTTTCGTGTCGGAGTACTATTTACGAGTTACTATTCACGAGTTACTATTCATGAGTTACTATTCAAGAGTTAGTATTCACAGGGTACTATTCACCCGTAAAATATATTTATTTTCGGTCCAAATCATTTTTGGGTACAATATTATTCCACGAGGAGATGTGCTAATTTTTCAGACCGTTGGTTGAAGATATAATAGTAAATCAATATGGACCATTGGTGGAAAGTTATAATAGTAAATCAATATGGATCGCTAGTTTAAAGTTTTAATAGTAAATCAGTATGGACCGTTGCTTTAAGTTTTAATAGTAAACCAATATGGACCGTCCGTTTAAAAGTAAATCAATCTGACCGCTCATGAATTAGTTACTATTCACCCATTCTCCTATAAATAGAAGCTCATTCCTTTCATTATTTCACGAAATTCAATTTAAACTCTAGAGAGAAAAACTATAGAGAGAAAGAAGAAAAGTATTCTGCTACTTCACTAATTCACTAAAACTCTAGAGAGAGAAACTATAGAGAGAAAGAAGAAAAGTATTCTGCTACTTCAGTATTCAGTTTTTCTAAGGCAGGGGATATTATTTGTAGTACTCGTAAGGGGTATTCTTTCTTTCTTATTCATGAAGAGAACTTCATTATTCCATTCTTTATTATTCCGTTGAATAACTCAGATACGCCAAGCTACCCTATACTTGGTGAATTTCTTCATTATTCCATTCTTTATTATTATGTTGGAATAACTTGTTTATGCGAAGTACCGCATACATGGGAAATTCTTCTAATATTTCGTTCTTTATTATTTTGTCTTAATATCCTCGTCATGAGTTTACAATTTAATTCGGTTCCATTATTTATTATTCTATTGGGAATAACTTATCTCGCGGCAAATTAATCGCATCGCATAGTGAATCCTTCTCTTATTCTATTCTTTATTATTCTGTTGGAATAACCTGTCTATGTGGATTACCAAATGCACGGTGAATGATCCTTCGTATTCATTCCTTATTAAATTGTGGAAATGATCTTTCTACGTGGATTACCGCATAGCGGGCGAAAATCCATTTACAGTTTCATATATTCTATTATACTCAATTGGTTAAAGCTTTGGCTTCTATACTCCATGAAATTAGTGGAATATCCTTGATATTTAAACTTCATCCAGTATCTTTTCATGGAAATATTCTTCCGAGCATTCTTGAATTTTACTTCACAAAGTAGTATCAAGTCGATAATTTGACGTTATCGAGTTCTGGATAAATTAACTTATAAATCTTTAAAATTTATTCTTGAACTTGTTTTATTGAATTGTCATCATCCTCATGTTTATATTATGTTGAAAGTCATCTTTGGCTTACGTGTATAGATGGACTTGGTATGATTATGACCAAGGATTATTCAGATAATCAACCGTAATGTGACGAAATGATGTGGTAAAAGTCCTCATCGCCTATAGTTCATCAGGTGGACAATTGTTGGTATGATTATGACTAGGGATTATTCTAAGTATAGTCATGACCATTGATGATTACATGAATATCCTCGGCCGTGGAGCGTGGATGATTCAATTTTATTTATTAAGCTAAGACTCAACGATAAAGTTGATGAAAAACTTTTTAAATCATAGAAGATAGTAGATTTTATACCTTATTCGACTCTTCTAATGGATCGCTTGATCCACCGCAGCTTAAACTTGATGTCTATTATATTCTACCGCTTTAACATTGTTGAAGGCTAATTATAATTTATTCGCATTATCTTAGTCATAATATTTCTTCGGGCTAGTTGAGCTCACCTTTCTTTCACCGTTTTCTTCGTGAAATGAGAACGAAATGGGACTAGTCGGGAAAAGAGTGATGATCCTAGATGGTGTATTTGTAGTCCTCACTATTCCGTGAAATAGTGTGATAATAAATGTAATGAGGACCCCATTCGTTTGTATATTGCTCTAGATGACAATATTTGTATTAAAACTCACAAAGATATGTTTAGTCGTATTTTACACGAATCGTCTGTATATTTAAGGTTGTATTTGTATTTTGTACCTTGTATCTGGCGACTCAAGATTGGTGATGTATATCTATTTTGGGGGCGTCACAATTATATTTTATTATGCATAGTGTTTGCATAGTGCCTGCATAGTGTTTGTATAGTAAAATCATTTTTTTTAAAATAAAATCAGCCGGCGCCCGTGAACCTCCATACCGTGCGTCCGTGATTTCCTTTTTCAAATAGTATCATTTCCATTCTCCTATAAATAGGATGCTTAATTTGAAATGAAAATCACACCAGAATCAGAGAATTCTTCTTCTATAATATTGAGCGTATTTATTTCGAGTTTTAGAAAGCTTTGAGCGTAGAAAACAATGAAAGTTTTCTTCAAGAATATCTCCGCTATACCAATTGGAATAGTCTTTTTTTTCAAGGTAAGGGATGTTATTTTTGTTTAATATTCGCTTGAAATAATATTTTCTTCCATACTCTATAGTATGTAAGTAATATTATTTCATTTTAGATTTCAAATTTTATACTCATTTGGTTAAAGTTTTGGCTTCTATACTCCATGAAATTAGTATAATATCCTTGATATTTGCGCTTCATCCAGTATCTTTTCATGAAAATATTATTCTGAGCATTCTTGATAAGTTTTAATTTTTTCATGTCGGAGTACTATTCACAGGGTTACTATTCCCAAAATTACTATTCACGGGGTACTATTCACTCGGTTACTATTCACCCAGGGTACTATTCATGACGAAAATTGATTCCTTTTTGGTTCAAATCATTTTTGATACAATATTATTCTTGAATTTTACTCCACAAAGCAGTATCATGTTGACAATTTGGACGTTATTGATTTCTGGATAAATTAAATTACAAATCTTTAAAAATTTATCATTTGCTGTTAGTTAATTAAATTCTTATATCATTGTCATCATCCTCATGCTTATATTATGTTGAAAGTCATCTGTGGCCTGTAGTGCATAGATGGACTTGGTATGATTATGATCGTGGATTATTCAAGATAATCATTTAATCGTAATACTACAAAAGATGTGGTAAAAGTCCCTCATTGGCCGTAGTGTATCGATGGACAGCTGTTGGCATGATCATGACCATTGATGAATACACAAATATCCTTAGCCCGTATTGCATGGATAATTTGTGATCGTGATACTAAAGAATATCTTGGGCCGTAGTGCAGGGATGATTCGATGATGTGGGTTATTTATTAAGCTGAGTCTAAGCGATAAATGTGATGAAAAACCTTTTAAATCATAGAAAATAGTAGATATCATGCCTACTTGACTCTTCTAATTGATTGCTTTCTCTCAG
This sequence comes from Panax quinquefolius, assembly GCA_020205615.1. NCBI lineage: Eukaryota > Viridiplantae > Streptophyta > Magnoliopsida > Apiales > Araliaceae > Panax > Panax quinquefolius. Next base: position 78,260,214 of record CM035172.1, on the reverse strand, counting down.
AGTTAAACTTGATGTTTGTTATATTTTATCGCTTTAACACCGTCAAGGCTAACGATAAATTATTTTGCAATATCTTAGTCATAATATTTCTTATCGGGCTAGTTGAGCTCACCTTTTGCTTTCATTGTTCTCTTGTCAGAAATGAGAACGTAGTGGGGACTAGTCGGGAACCAGAAAGTTACTATCCGTATGTTTGTATTAGTAGTCCTCACTATTCTATGAAATAGTGTGATAATAAATGTATTAAAGACTCCATTTGAGTTTGAATACCGCCTAGAAGACAATATTCAGATTAAAACTCTCATTTATGTTTTGTCGATTTTTTACACGATAGTTGTATTATTAAGTTGTATTTGAATTTTGTACCATGTATTTGGCGACTCAGAATGGGTGATGTATACGTATTTTGGGGGCGTTACAATAATGATAACAATTAAATTGAAATAAAAATTCCCCCAATATAGGGTTACAACGTCTTAAATGAATAAATTCCAGGTTATCTAACCTTAATATATCATATGTGGAAAAATCATAAACAAATAAGTTTTAAACATCACATTATAAGTCTTAATATAAACATTCAAATATTAAATAAGTCTTCATCATTTGCTTGTTTTTCCCTTGCCCTTACTTGAGGACGACTCATCAACTCTTTAAATCTTAGCTGCAATGTTATTATGCAAGAGTGAGCAACAATTCCAACAAGTTTAACAATAGAATAATAATAATAACATGCGAATAAACAATGGATACTAAACCAAAAGAAGTCTCGACTTTTTAATCAAGATTAGAACAGGAAACAAAAGTACATCTAAGGGTCATAAGACCATAAACTATATCTCAGGTTATCAAGTATTTCTACTTTAAACCTTTAACAGTCGTAAGATAATATGGACCTAACTCCTCGTACTTAGGGGGATCAACCATATGTACCATGTATGTGCCTAACATCTTAATGCTATTGCGTAATATAATCCCACATAACAGGGTTTTTCATCTCAGTTTTGACGTTAGAGTCCGCACCAAAGGAAGTTTGGTTTGGATTAGCTTCAAGGGTAATTTAGAGTTCAATAATCATCAACTACGGATTAGTTGAAACAATAAGGAATCACTATCTATTAAAGGTTTCAATGCAATATCGAAATCAATAATCAAATCAAAGATTGAATCTCAACTCTATATAATTGACTGAAAAGATTGGATCGCAATTCTACGTAATTGAATGAACTTTGTACAATAGAAGTAATACTTCAAAAGAATTAGAACATTTCAATTGGAATCATAAACTTGAATAATTAAGCTTTGAACAATTCGAAAGAAGAATACGAAGGTTTCTCAATAATAATAAGATTTAAGAACTTGCTCAATGTAAGAATAGGGTTTGGAAACTTACCTCGTGCGTAAGCTAAACGATTACTACTCACGTTCACCACAAGTCCTAGACACATACCATATGTATTCACGACATTCATTAGTTACATTAATACAAACCTTATAGGTTTAGTTCCTTCTTTTAATACAACTTGTTAACTTGGTTTAAATTCTGCTCATTACTATCATTCACATATACAAGACTGAATCTCAAATCTTAAGTTTAAACAACATCATATCATCTCATGGACATTATTTTACGGGGTTTAACCATTTACAAAACATAGTAGTTATAAGGTCACAAGACCTTTTCTAATTTATTTTTATAATTCTCTTATTATATGGTCCATTAGTCATACTTTCACTTAATTATTTAATACAAACTCCACTTTATTTAACAAATCATTACCCTTCTAATTTAATTACTTAATTAAATTAAAATATTTTCATTCTCTTACTATTACTACACTCGAATAAATTATCTATAATAATTTCCATCGAATATTTATTTTATTCCATATATATTTCAACTAAAATATTCATTTTATTTGATAAATATTATTATTATTATTTATTATTTATTTTTATTTTTATTTTATTTTGCTTGGTACGGGTGATTTAATCTTGGTAACGCCTCACGGCCTCGGGTTACCTGTGATGCGCTTTTTAGCTTCACGAAGAACACAAAATAAAGCCAATTTAGGCCAAAATCTCACCTAAACAACGAAATCAGTTTCACCCATATGTTTTAAACTTAACATAAACATTTTATAACATTCTTAGCATGTTTTTAACAACTTTAATCACATAAACAATAAGATTTGAACTCATAATTTTCATGTTCTTGCTATTTTTCAAAGTTTCGTCGAATTTCATGAAATCTCAAATCACAGATTCGTTATAACACCAAATCAGTATGTTTAAGTTTCGTTCTTTTTATTTTTACATGTATAAACATAATCAATTATCAATTTACTGTTTAACATACAATTAAGGCTCCGATTTTTGTACTTATGAGTCACATTCAAACATTATTTCTATGTAACCTTCAATATTCCAACTTAATCTTAAGTTCATGGATTAATTACTCTAAAACACATATAAATCATATATAATTGAATTATACATGTTAATAAACATCTAACACCAAGTTTTTGACTAATAATTCATGAATTTCCAATTAACAGAGGACTTAATATACATTCATGGAGAAAACTTTAAAAACATAAATTTAAAACTGGAATTAAGAATTTACCTTTACTAACTCTGTTAAGATTAGGCAAGATGATAGAAACTCTTTAATTCTCCAACTCCTTATTCTTAAATATCAATTTCTCTCAAGGTTTCTTTCTTTTTCTCTCTGAATTCGCATTCCAAACTTGACAAAATAAAATAGAATGCGTATTTTTAAAAATAACTGGTGTGGACATGGGTTGCGGTTAAGTGCAGTATGGCCTTAACTGCTCCCATGTCCTCAAGGCCATGTTTTCTTACTCAATAAATTCCCTTTCTAATTTATTTTAATTAACTTATTTATTATATAGTTTATTTGTCATACTTTTAATTAATCAAATAATATTATTTAACTCCAATTAAATAAAATGTAATATTACCCATTAAATCACATCATCACATAATTAAAATTCTCATTTATTAAATATAACACATAATTTATATTCTTAATAAATCCCTAATTAATTATTTAATTAATTAGAACAACATTAAAATTATTTGAGAACTCATTTAAATTACTTATCTCAATTAAATTCTCACTTTGATCAATAAATTATTCCACATTAATTTAATTAATGTGACACACTTAATTAAATTAATCTATCACAACTCCATCAAATAATTATTTAACTTAATATATAAATCAACAAAATATTTATTTAATTTAATAAATATTTAAAACTTAATTACAAAGGTCTCGTTCTTCACATCTTTCCCCTCTTAAAAGGATTATGTCCCCAGAATTCCGATTCACGATTCACTTAATTTGTTCTGTCACATTCTCCCCCCTTACAAAGATTTTATCCCCAGAATCATTACACATATATTAAGCAAATAAATCAGGATAATTTTTCATCATTTGTTCTTCAAGTTCCCACATTGCTTTTTCAGCGTTGTGGTTCCTTCAGATTACCTTAACATAAGGTATTACTTTATTTCTGAGTACTTGTTCTTTCCTGTCGATTATCTAAATAATAACTTTTTCATAAGACAAATCTTTCTCAAATTGTAGGGGTTCATATTCAATAACATGTTTGTAATCGGGCTTATACAGTCGTAACAAAAAAACATGAAAAGCAGTATGGACATGCTCTAAGGCCGGAGGTAAGGCTACCTCATATACGACTTCACCAATTATCATCAACACTTCAAAGGGTCTAATGAACCTCGGTGTAAGACCCCAGCTTTTTATAAATAAAATTGATTTTTCTCTATTCATTATTTTGAAATAGTAAGGGGTGTATTTTATTAATGTGGTTAGTTATGGGTAAAATGCGGAAATATTTTAACTAAGAAAGTAGTTATAAAATATTCATTGTTATCGGGGATTATTCGGTTGGTCGTGAAAAATTCTTGCTGTCGGGGAATATTCATATGATGGCGCAACCATTTGTGGGCCCCATTATGGAAAACTGTCGGATGAAGAAAATGACAAGTATGAGTTTTTTTTTATAAATAACGACGTAGTTGTTACCATTAACACTGTTGGAATACTTGATGGTTAAAGTACAAAGAATACACGCGGTCGCACAAAGAAGATACTTGTATTGCACAATATTTTTGGATTATTGATTCTTACTTAAGAAGGCACTACTCAATAATTTTTACAGTAATTACTATTCAATATTTTATTTTATCGATTCAATAATTGTTACGCTTAATATTTTATATTATTGTTGTTTCAATAGTTGTCACACCGCATAATATTTCCCATTATCGTGTCAATTATTCATATTATTTGAATAATATTATTAGATAGCATTATTGTCATTGTTAAGGAAGTTCTCGCTCTGTGAAAGGGTTTGGTCACCTAATCATGCGCCAAGAAGTGAGAAATCCTTATCGAAAAGCCCTCTTTTCCGAGAAACGACCACCGATCATTATTGTGGATTCTCAGAATATTATTTGTGAATAATTAATAATTGATTTATATGATTAGGAAATATTTATTTTATTTGGATATAAATGAAAGAATTAATGTTATGGTGTTTTATCAGTATTTTGTCGGAATAGAGGTATTAACATTCATCCGTATGTGAATTTCGGTCATTTTCTGTTTGGAATTTGGAAAAACGTTCTTCTACAAAGTTGTAGAGAATTAAATTTTCTATGAAAAGGACATAAAATTCGTATTTTTCTGATAAAAAAGATATTTATTATGAATTATTGAAGTTTCTGAATACTGTTTAAATTTAAAACATTTTGGTGGAGATTTTCTAGAATGGGTGGGCCTCACTCTTGTTCTTTGTTGGTGTGCTGAGAATTATTTGTGCTCATTTTTCAAAGATGGAGTGTTGCAAAAGCCTCCGTATGTAATTTTAGTCTTCTTTGGCGTTCTGGCATTTTCTTATAAATAGGGGGCTTAGTTAGAATTGAAAATCAAATCAGAATCAGAAGTTTTTTCTCTCTATAATCTCGAGCGTATTTTTGTGAGTATTAGATTGTGACGCCTCAAAAATAGGTATACATCACCCATTATGAGTCATCAAATACATGGTATGTAAACAAATACAACTTCAAGAATACAATTGTCGGGCAAAATATTTATTAACACATATAATCGTGAGTTTGAATACAAATATTGTCTAATGTATAATATACAAACTCAAAAGGAGTCCTCATTACACTTATTGATACACTATTTTACAAAATAGTGAGGACTACTAAAACAACTATCCTCGAACCATCATTCAAACTCCTATTAGTTCGTTATGTTCTCAGGATGACCCCAAATCCCGGTACTTCATTACCTCAAGATTTGATGTTCACTTAATCAAAACATTCATATCTAACTACCCAATCATAATAAAATGGAATAATAAAACCAGCCCATACAAGACTACATTAATAAAAAGATCTCTCAGGTTATCTAACCTTTAATTACAATCATTCAAATGCGAAAATTAAATAAATACTTCATTTCATCAATCAAATTAAAGTCTGATAAATAACTGTCAACATATTACAAATTTTCAATACTTGTTCATCTTCCTTTTTCCATCAATGCCTAGGTTTCCCTAGCCAAGGGATGAAGAACCTTGAAGATGTGAACATTGAGCAAGCAAAGGAGTTGATGGGATACCAAAGAAACCCTAGCTTCAAAGACATGAAGAAGAAGGAGTTCCTCAAGAGTATGAGTTCCTAAAATAAATTGTAGGAAAGTATATCGTGCAAAAACACCGCATACGATACTTGATCGATCAACAATCAAGATAATGATACCTATAGTTCAAGAAACAAATCGACTTTGAGCTATTTTGTTTGATCATATCTCTAAGTGGGTAGAGAAGGCTAAGAAGAAGCCACTGACCAAAGTATTTCATGGAAGGTTGCTGAGCATCATTCTGAAGAAGAAATTAGGAGGAAAAATCAAGGAAGATGAGTGAGAAGCCTTGAATGTGCACAAGTTGATGTCTCCACAGCCTATTTGAGAACCTGGAAGAAGAATCCTAAGGAGAACAAAAGGTCGACAAATGGGAGCAAAGAAGAGAGCCTCCGCAAAGAAGAGAAAGATAGAAGACGGAGAGCCTGAGTCCAAAGGACTCAAGAAGAAATCAAATCACACCACCTGTGAAGAAATCAAAAGTGCTTTGAAAAAGTCGGTGATGTGAAGAAAGCCTGTGCCCCACCAAGGAGAGTCTCCTCCTTGAACAAGAATGAAGAAGAAAAAAAGGCCCAAACCATCAAACCACAAAAGAAGAAGTAGACGTCATCAAGGGCCAATCAAGAAGAAAGTTAAGATGGATGACAAACCAAATTTTAGCTTCTCAATCAATACATCGGCCAAGAAAGGACGTGGAGTCGCCAGGAAGGGAAGAAACAGAAGATGTAGTCCAGTCCCACAACAAAGATCCAAAGAATGAGAATGAAGCGTATGTGATGAAGGAACGTGAAGAAAATGTCAAGAAGTAAAGTGCTCAAGCCCACGGCTAATCCTCGCAAATACACTCCGATGAAGAAAAGAAATTCATGATGATCAAAGTGCATCCCCAAATGCAACTCTCTAACTAGCCCAGAGAATGGGTCGAAAATGCTATTCAAGAAGAAGAAGAAGAACATGTCCCTCAAACCAAGAATGCTCTCTATGTTGGCTCAAAAGTGATGAGGCCAAGAAAGAAGAGTCCGCCTCCCGCCAATGCCGATCTCCAAGAAGTCTATCCGATGAGCAAGAGGAGTCGAGATCGAAGAAGAAGAAGAAGAAGAAGAAGAAGAGGCGTGTCTCCAATAATTGAACCTCCATGAAGAAGGAGAAGCTACAGTCGCAAGCCCGCCATTGCCAAAAGGAACAAAGTACAATCAAATGCCATCATCAATTAAGTGATGATGAATCAGATCCCGTGGAGAAGATGTCAAGAAGAAGCCAAAGCCGTCAAGAAGAAGAATTTAAGGAAAGACTTGCTAAAGAAAGTTCAGATAATGAAATTCAAAGAAGAAGGATTTTCTCAATGAAGATGATCAAGAAGAGTCTCAACATGAAATGCAACAAGAAGACCTCTCGCTTGAAGTCGATCTAAACGGCTCTGCTCCGAGAAGAAAGAAGTAGGAAATGATTCCAACTCAAGATCGTGAATCGTAAAACTCGAACTTCACCCCTGCTCTCTCACCCGCAAGATTTACTAAGAGAATTGTGGTAGAAGTTCCTAATGAACAATCGAAACTCCTCCCGGCTGTATGGGTAAACCATGGAGGCAATGATCGTAATAGTAAGAATGACCTCCTTCGACTTAGTCAAGAACTCGAACAACATGGAAATGGATTGCACAACAATTCTCTACAACCCCGATGATTTGTCATTGAGATGGTTCTTCCAATCAATGCCTCGTCAAGGCCTTTATCAAGGAGATGGAAGTTACTTCACCGGTGTTACAAGACTTTTCCAAGCATGGAACTGGTAGCCCTAAACTTTCCAAGGGTAAAAACTTATGCTACCAAGATGATAACAAACCAGCCTCACTTCAAGGTCTATCGACAAGCTGAAAATCTCTACATCCCCTACGATCGTAGAGTAGATTCTGAAGGAAGAAGGGTCATGACCAAGGAGCTGATCATGGAGTCTGTTCATTCTACGGCTGATGGTATTCAAGCCCAATCTCAGAAGCCTCCTTATGATCAAGCACGGCTATCAGTCACTCCATCATCCTCCACAAGCAATTGGTACTCCACGATTGTTCAGATTATCCAAACATTTAAAAAACTGTCCAAAGATGATGATCGTAGAGTCCAATCCATTGCTCAACCTGAAGCTGCCAATCAAGAGGATCAAACTGTGATGCCCCCAAAATAGGTATACAACACCCATTCTGAGTCGTCAAAATACATGGTACAGAAACAACTACAACTTTATTAATACAACATAAAAACTGTGAGTTTAAATACAAATATTGTCATCTAGACAATATCCACACTCAAATAAGTCCTCATTACAATTATTGATACACTATTTTATAGAATAGTGAGGACTACTAGAACCACTTCTAGAACCATCATTCCACACCCCGACTAGTACTCGCTACATTCTCGCCTCCTGAGAAGAAAAATGGAACAACAAGAAAAAGGGTGAGCTCAACTAGCCCATTAAAAGAACATTGTGACTAAGATAATATAAAACAAATTATCATTAGTCCTCAACACGGAAAAATCTAATAGAATACAATAGATAACCAGTTTTAAATCAATCTTCGTAGCGGAAATAATAATTCATTAGAAGAGTTAAGTAGAGAATGAAATCTACTATCATCTATGAATTTAAAATTCCATCATCGATATTTTATCCCTGTAACATCAATCAATATACATCATAAACCAAATATTCATCTTTGCACTGCAGACCAAAGATATTCACCAGTTGGTCATGTTCATCTAAACACCTGCTCATCTTTGCACTACGGGCCAAAGATATTCAGTTATATCATCATTTAGGACAGAGGATGATGAAAAATATTTTAAAGAAAACGAATCCAGTGAAACAAAAGAACAAATATTAAGGATTCGTACTTTACACAATCCAAGTTCAAAAAGACTTCATAAATAACCAGATTGGAGTAAAATTCAAGAATGAAGATCAAAACATAGATCCAATCAAAGATAGGAATCATAACAGACAATCTTTGACATATAAAAGAAAATTTAAATTTTCTGTGAATAGTGTCATATTCGTTAATAGTGCCGTATACATGAATAGTGTCATATACGTGAATAGTAACTCCGACCTCAAAAGATAGAAATTTCACAAAAAAAACATCATCATGCTTTATGAATAGTACTCGTGAATAGTAACTCATGAATAGTAACTCATGAATAGTAACTTGTGAATAAGAACTCATGAATAGTAACCCATACATGAAAAAGTTCTAAATTTGATAAAAATTTCCAACCAATATTTCTTAGATAATGATATTGAAGAAATAATATTATTTTCTAATAAAATAAAGCATCCCTTACCTCGTAAAGAAAGTACTTCTAGATGAAACACCAGATATAAGCTATGACTTGAACTTACATCGTATAACAACACTCAAAGTATTAAAATACTCACAAGAATACGCTCAATATATCGAGAGAGAAAGAGAAATCTATAGTTTCTGGTGTGATTTTTAATTCTAACCTAAGCACCCTATTTATAGAAAATTGCTTAGAACACCAAAGTAAAAAATTTAATAAAATATTAATATATATTTTTAAATTTCCTTTACCTTTATTTTGCCCAAAACATCGACCACCAAGTAGCCACCACACAAAGCTTACAAAAACGGTTTTTCTAACTATAAATATTTTAAACTTCCAAAAATCAATTATTCTGGAACCTCGGAACTTCAATAATTCATAATAAATAGCCCTTTTATCACAAAATTCGAATCTCGTGCTTTTATTTTATAGGAAATTCAATTCTCTACAACTTTCCAGAAGAAAGTTTTTCCAAATTCCAAACAGAAATTAACCGAAATCCATAAACGGACGATTTTACAGGCTATAATCAAATTTCAGTCAAGAAATGGGTCCACCAACATATGTAACATGTTTTAAACAACTTTTACAACAAAAATACTCCTCATTCTCATATACTCATATATCCCACATTCATTGTAAAAATATCTCCATTATTATATTATAATAATATAATAAAATATTATTTTATTAGAAAAGATAAAATATCAATTTTTAACAATTGTCACTTTAAAAAATTTTCTCCATCTATAACCACATAAAATCAATATTTTCCTCATCATTTAAATCAATAATTAATTATTCACAAATAATATTACAGAATCACAGTACTGGCAACTAGGCCGTTCCTAAGAAAGAGGGTGCTTTCCAATAAAGATTTTTCCTTATTGGCGCGCAATTAGGTGACCAAACCTCTCCTTAGACAGAACTTTCTGCTATTCCTCCATGACACGAAACATCGTTCTACGATCCAGCATGTACCAAGGTAAGTCCTTGAACTGGATTGGATAGTACATAACTCGATCCTGAGTTTTGTTCATCGCAGTGTAGAACGCACCATCCATCTCCCCCATCTTGGCCTTCTTCGCTTGCACCTCTTCCTTGGATACATCTGCTCCTTGGGAAGCCTCCTCCTAAGCATCTTCAGCTCTGGCTCGTTTGGCTGACTCCTCTCTCAAATCATCCTTCAGCTTTGCAACCTCTGCCACCAGCTTCAAATTGTCACCCTCTCAGTGAACTAATTTCCACTCCACATTTCCAAGACGTACATCAAGACCTTAGATTTCCTCATTTTTCTGAAACTATAGTGGTCTGGCATTCATCTTCCAGCTCCTCCAATTCTCTGACTCTATCTTGAAGCCCAATGTTACGGTCATACACCTCGTCATACATCTGAGCTGCAATAGAGTTCGGTGGGAATTCATCTTCATCCTCTTCCTCATCAAGGTCAGTCTTAGGCTCATGCTCCTGACCCACAACAGTGATCAATGGAGATAACTCTCTCTGTACCAACTGCTCCCGGATAATATGAATGTCTCGGGGCTCCTCCTCTTTAAGTTCTCGAGCTTCCTCCTCCTAATCCCGACTAGATCCTCCAACATCAGACATCCTGGCAACAAAGTTTTAAGTTTTAGTTACTAATCGATACTTGTGAGCACATAAGTATATCACATAAGCACATAAAGTCTTTTAAGGAATTTATTTCTTAGAACTCGATAAGAGTTTATCACCACTATGTTCTCAATCTCCTATAAGGCTACTACTTAAGATTTTTCTCCCACCTAAGGTTCATAACCTACAGCTTTGATACCAACCTGTGACACCCCCAAATCCAGGTACTCAAACTTACCTCAGATTTGGTGTTCACTCAACAAAATAATTAACATCTAACTACCCATAATAATGATAATAATAAAATTGAAATAGAAATCCTCCCAATATAGGATTACAACATATTAAACAAATAAATCCCAAGTTATCTAACCTTAATACATCATATGTGGAAACATCATAAACAAATTAGTCTTAAACATCACATTATAAGTCTTAATATAAACATTCAAATATTAAATAAGTCTTCATCATTTACTTACTTTTTTCCTTGCCCTTACTTGAGGATGGCTCATCAACTCTTTCAATCTTAACTGCAATGTTATTACGCAAGAGTGAGCAACAATTACCCAAAAGTTTAACAATAGAATAATAATAACATGCGAATAAACAATGGATATTGAACCAAAAGAAGTCTCGACTTTTGAATCAAGATTAGAACATGAATCAAAAGTACATCTGAGGGTCATAAGACCATGAACTATGTCTCAGGTTATCAAGTATTTGTACTTTAAACCTTTAACAGTCGTAAGACAATATGGACCTAACTTCTCATACTTAGGGGGATCAACCCTATGTACCATGTATGTGCACAACATCTTAATGTTATCGCGTAATATAATCCCCCATAACTGTAACAATTCAGAATTTTAATTGTAATTTCAAATATTTATTAAATTAAATAATTATTTTAGTTGATGTGTTTGTTGTTAAATAAATATTTTGTTAAATAAATATTTGTTTAATTTAATTAAACAAATGATTCAATGAGTTGTGGGAAGTAACTTAATTAAAGTGATGTGTTAATTAAGTTGATAATTGGTAATTTGATATTTTGAATTTAATTAAAATAAAAGAGTGAAGAATTAATTATTATGAGGTAATATTCTAATTTAATTTTATAATTAAATTAGAGAGTTGATAAGGATCGAATGAGTTGTTATAAAGTTGTTTTAATTTAATTTAGTAATTTAAGTGATGTATTATTTATTAAATAAAATTATAATGAAAATTATAATTTTATCAGATTGATTATATGGCAAATCGATTTAATAGTTGTTGTTAGTTTTAATTTAATTAAATTTGAATATAGAATTTAATTAAATAAAGTAGGACAATAAACTATATCATAAATGAGTTATGAAAATAAATTAAAAGTGTTTTAATTTGGTTTTATCAAACAAAGCCTTAGAGCTTTTGAAATTCTTATTTTTAATCTTGTTTTTTCCAAACAAGGCTTAAGGAATGATTACGTCATTTTTTTATAATTGGTTTTGTCAAACAAGGCCTTATGGCTTTTGAATTTGAAAATTGATAAAAATTTATTTTTCAGATTGTGTAACTGATGGTTAATTAGGCATATTATGTTTGTCAATTTTTTTTCTTTTACGTATTATTTTGGCCTATCTAGTTACAAAGTAAGAATAGAAGAGAGAAACAACAGAGAAGAAAATAGAGAGAAAAGAGAGAGTTTTAGAGAGAGTTTGAGAAAGAAATTATGAGAAGAAGTTTGATACGAATAAGGAGTAGCAATCAAAGTCTTGTAATCATCTTCTAGCTAAGAAATCAAAGGTAGTATTTTTAGTTTCAAGTTTGAGTTTGTGTTCTTGAGTTCTTCATATAAACTTTGATTTTGTTGCTAAAATTGATGAGATGTGGTTTATATATGCTAATTGATGGTTTGTAATCTATTAGTTATCACCAAGAAATGATTTTCAGTAAATAAATTCATATAAACATGTTTTAGAATGAAGAATTGGATTATGTGATAATATGTGTATTTTTGTCTAGTTAGAGACTAAAATTTGTTATGAGTTTATGGTATAATCTGTAAATTGATGATTGATATTGTTAATATGTTGGTATGCGAAAAGAATGTAAGTCGAATGGCTTGATTTGATCAAGAAACAAATTTGTAGTGTTCGTATGCACTACATGTGTTGAAATATGAATATTAAGCATAAACACTATTTTTGAAGGCTCTAAATTGGCTATTAGTTTTATTTGTGTTATTATAATGGTTAAATTTATATGTGATATTGTTTGACTGGAATTTTAGTGTCTGTGTGTGTGCTTGTATTGCTGGTTGAGTGAGGAATTTGGAGTTTGGTTTCAGCAACAGTGCATGAATGTATCTAGCAGATTCTGAAATCTGCGCACCAACATACGGTCATACTGGTGCCAAAGCTTTAAATGGCGCGGCCGCACCAACCCTTGACAGAAACTATTTTTTTTCAGTCAAGAGCATGCAATCGTAACTTAATCTTATGAACATAAAAAGGTGTTAATCATATTATAATATGTAATAACATATTGTAGATGCATTGTAATACCAAATATGGAAATTTTAAGTTATTAATTAACAAGTTATATATAACGATTGAAACTCGACGTTTGCAAAAGTTAGAGATGAGAATTGAATGGCATATCTTTACGTTATATGTTAGTGAGTTTTTAGATTCGTGTTATGTGGTTGATCAATTGGGTTAGATCTTAAGTTAAATGTTGTAACTTAAACGAGATGGTGAATGAAACTTATAAGGTTAGTGTTAGTATAACTAAACTAATCGATATTGCAATTCTAATGGTATGTGTAGGGTATTTTGGAGAACATATGTTATAATTGTGTAGCTTACGCACGAGGCAAGTTTCCTAACTTCATTCTCTTTATAATGAATGCAAGTTTAATAACTCTATTTACCTTTTGTTGTCGAGTAAATATTTATCTTTATCATGATTATGATTACGCAAGTTTCCCTAAACCTTATTCCTTTATGTAAAGCAAGATCCTTATCCTATCTTGTTATCATTATTATGCAAGTTTTCATTATCCTATCCTACTTACTTTACGCAAGTTCCTAATTTCTATTATTCTTATGTTGAGAAAGCTTTATTCCTCAACTTATTATTAATCATGCGAGTTCATTAACTTAGTTCTTTTACTGAGTAAGATTATAGCCTTAGCTTATTGTTGATTAAGCAAGGTTGTTATAATATCCAATGCTTATGCTTTCTAGTTCATTTTTAAAAGCATGACTTCAGTGTATAATGTTAATTCCCTTATGATTCATGATTTTTGACTATTCCATATCATATTGTTATCAAACACTTGAAATGATATCAAACTTTATTGATTCAACTAATCCTTAGTTGATGTTCGTTGAACCCTAAATTACCCTTGAAATCTATCCAAACCAAACTTCCTTTAGTGCAGACTCGTATGTTAAAAATGAGATGAAGAACCATATTATAGGGGATTTATTACGCTTAAGCGTTTAGATGTTTGTGCACAATACATGGTACGAAGGGCTGATCACTCTAAGTACGGGGAGTCCCTACTGTAACGCCCCCAAATTCAGATCACACTTGTCTCAAATTTGGTTGTCACATGCTAACTCTAATAACCAATCAAAATCTCACACAACAGAATAATAGAATAAATTACATTGTTATAACATAATTGTTCTTGTCCCAAAGTCTCGCAACCGTTACTAATAAAATACAACTTAAATTAAACATAGCTTAATATAATTAAGTTCTTCTTCAATAGAATAATAATACATCCCTAGTACTATGGAAATAACTATTCCAAAGCCTTCTCTTTACCGTTGTCCTTGCCAGAGGGTTCACCATGTTCTGCCTTAATCGAAAGTTTTAAGGAAAACAAGGATGAACAATAATTTTTCCCAGCTAGTAATATAGCAATAAGGGTGTTCAATGTAGGTGTATATTACTCAAGGGTATAACAATAAGGAAGTATCGATGATTATCAACAATAGTCGTTATGGACAGAAAATATCAATAATATTAAACGATTAATCAATTCAAGTTTTCAAAGTAATGAATACTGAGTAGTCACTAAGGACTATGAACTTCTCCTAAAATTAACAGTAATAAACTGATAATTCTACAAAATGAGTACAACAGGTGATCATCCTAAAGTACCATATGTCATGAATACCATTTAATCTTTCTTATGTGCGCACATCGGTTCCCCGACAAATATATAAGTCCCCTACCAAGAGGGTTGTTCATCTAAGTTATAAGAGTCCACACCAAGTTAATTTGGTTTGGATAGCTTTCGATCAAATATCAATAGTCTAGCCGAAACAATGGCTTAGACAGTTTTCTTTCACGGTATATATAGGAACAATTATCGTTCGAAATCAAGGTTTAAAACCACTTACACTATGAAGTATTAAGTCATTAAATATGAATCATACTTTCAAAAATTTACTTGTACAACCAATAATCATACAAGCTCAAGTAATTCTCAATAAAGAATAGGGTTCGAGTACTTGCCTTAAGCGTAGTTTACCAAGTATAGCTTATTAATACTCTTTCGAGTCCTAACATAATATAGATACGCGTATAAGATATTCATTATTTACATATACTCATACATGATATGTAAATTTAAACGCACACATAAACGTCTAACTTAGTCGTATACTCTACCTATACTTCACCACATACTTTGGCGTACTTATAGCACAAATCAGATTACAAGACATCACAAAGCAAAACAATATCGTTTCTAATCATGGCTTATAGTTCTCAAGCATCTTTTGGACTTATCATTTCGAAGTTTAAAATCAAACATTCAATTCTATCACTTAGCATGATTCTTAATACTTTTAATAGAATACTGGTCATATAATATAAGTTAAAGTAACCATATAAGCATACCTTGAACTTCAGACCACAAACAAAATATAGAATCGATCGCAAGATATATTTGCATACAATGTTAGGCTTAGGGACTACGTAGGCTGCTGATGTCCTCTAGCCCTCGACCAAAAGTTGAGCTTCGCTTCAGGTTCCAGTCAATTCCTTCACATATTAAGTCATTATTAACTATCATGTACACATGCTAGAGGGCTTTACATACGCATATGACCACTTCAAGATCAACCTTATATGGGGTTAAATACATTTTCCCCCACTCTACTAGGGGTCGATTTACAAATGCAACACTGAAGTGAATATTTTTACAATTAACTCATTGAACTATAATTTTTTTATAATCCGTTACATTTTCTGTTAAATAAGTTGACTTTTAACAGATTTAAAGCACGTGATTGGGATGTGGTGTCCTTGTCATATGTTTGTCAAGTTGTCTTGCCGTGTGGAAAATAAAATTAAAAAAAATCAAAATATTCAAAGCAACATCTTAGCCTTTCTCTATCCTTCATCTCTCTCTCTCTCATCCTTGCCCCAAATCATCATCTTCATCAACACACCAAAATTAGAAGCAAGAACACCAACTTCCATTTTCTTTCTACTAATTTCTTTTTACACCAATCAATCCCATCAATTCTTTCCATTTTGTTAGTGCTCCTAGATTTTGACTTCTATATCCCAACAACCAAGCTCGACAAAACCACCACAACTTCTGACAGCAACGATTGTGAAGGCTGCAATGAAAGATATCAATTTTCGATGAAGAAGAAGGCCCAAATCCCATATTGTTGCTTACTCACTCCTCCCTCACCATCAAACCCTTCAGTTTCCCTCAAATAGATGCCTCCATGATTGGATATCCCAACCCTAAAGATTCAAGCATGTGTTCTGGGTTTTCCAATAATAAACTAATTGTTGAACCAGAACCCTTCAGTTTCCCCCAAATAGATGCCTCCATGATTAAATATTTGATTTTTTATTAAATTTACATGACCTCGGCTGTCAGTACTTTGTTCTGCAATTTATTTTATCATCGGAATCCTTGGTTGATGGTGGTGTTTATTTTACCATTGGGTTGTTGATGTTGATGGTGATGGTTATGGGTAATGGTGGTGGTTATGGATGTTGGTGGCGGTCGATGGAGGTTGTGAGAAAGATGAAGTTTTTTTTGGTTTTTTTTTTTCTCTTTTATCTGGAAAAAGGAATAAGGAATATGGTAATAATAATAAAAATAATAAAAATAATAATAATAATCCCTCCATTTCAAAATATTAGATAAGAAATTATACATTAATGTATTTCAATATATTTCACGTGTTATGCTTAGGGAAAATTATATATTAATTTATACATAATCCCTCCAAATTTCGAAAGGAATTCATTAATTTATATAAATATATTTGTAAAAATTATACATTAATGTATTTATTATTAATTTAATTATTTGTTATGTACATTAATTTAATTTATATTTTGGTTAATTATTTGTTATAGAATTGATAATTGTTGTGTTTTTTAATTGTTGAATATCCACCTAAGCATTTGATGTGTCCATCTAAGCATCTGACGTGGTGCCACATAAGCATTCTGTTAACTTTTAACACTTTTAGACGTAAATTTTAATTTTTGTAAAAAAGTTATAGTTCAATGAGTTGACCGTAAAAAATTCACTTTAGTGATGCATTTGTAAATCAACCCCTACTAGAGTGGGAAAAAGTGTATTTAACCCACCTTATATGTTAGGGACTTTAGTTTAGGATTTTCACGAAATTAAGGCCAAATAGGGTTATGTAATAACCATGCGTACTAATTAGCCTTATGTTCACATAAATATATCATATAATCTGTTAATATAATGCTCATACTGTTCATATCATTTATTCATAGTTAGCATTGATTATTGCTTTATAACATACATAAACTCATGCTTGGTCTACTACCATTATATCAAACACATAAGAATCATGTTTAGAGATATAATGATCATACACATGTCATCTTAAATCTTCAGAATCTATTACTCGTGCTTAATGCACTTGATTTGAAAACATAATCAAGTTTGCCCTTGAAATCATTTTAAACTTGAACGATGCACTTCAACACACACAAGATACCTTTAAAGTTCTTATCATATGTAGTTAAGAATGTTAACATCTTCACAAGATCAGAATGTACATCTTGTAGTATTCATGTATATTTGCTTTGATATGTCAAGCTTTTCTTTAAAAAAGTCTAACAAGTTGGTCATGAACAAAAGAACTATAAATCAGATAACATGCTCATTTAGGTTCTAAATCAGTCATGTGTGTGTACTACTAAGTTCAAAACTTGTAGAGCATGTGTTCCATCAAAGTTTGTTTTCAGCACTTTAAGTTTTGTTAAAACTCTCCTACTTAATCATGTTGGTCACTTCATAACTCAAAAGAAGGCTTTGTACTACATGTCATACCTATTTTTATGCATGTTCAAGTCATATCAGTATGCTAGAATTAACCAGATTGAAATTAGAAATCAAATTCACATATTGGGTCCGGCGCATCTGTGTTGCACTCTAGTATAAACTAGGCGCAACTGCGCCCTACATGGACCAACTCCAGTAACATACTCTGTTTTGCAGAGCATCATCCAATTTTGATTCTTCTCTGTTTAAACATGTTTAAATCCATCATTAAAGGTTCCATATATGTAAACATACTTCATAACCACATGATAGCATACTAATTCATATTAATTGTCAGAGAATTCATGTAATTTCTAAGAATTTGTCAAAACCAAACTAAGAACAAAAGTTAGGACTTTTATACCTTTTGAAGCTTAGTGTGCTTAGTTTCTCCCTTTTGAGATTACTAGACTCTTCTTTGAACAACAAACACTCAAACTCAAATTCTCAGAATTTCAACAGACAAAACACAGCAACTTGAATTTAGTAACATAGCTGCCATTTTATAGAGGAATGGTGGGCTGGCTAAAGGCTTTACACCAAAGGTTGTATCCATGGTGTAGAAGGAAAACACACTAGTTAAGTAAGAGTTGGTCAACAACTCACCATTAACTATTTCAATAGCCAATGATCACAACTTGGAAGTTACGTAAATAAAGTGTAGGTTACAGTTCATGTACTGTTTGTTCAACTAAGCTTCTCAATTCTTAGCAACGTGATTAAAATGCTCAGTTTAGTTACTTTAATTCCCAGAAATGTATTGTAATGTACAATTGTTACCATATTAGGAAAATTATGGATTATTTATGTACTCGCATCATATAATCCATGTACATTAGGTACACATAATAAAATAATGCAGTTAGGTATTATTGTCCGGGTACCTCCCATGCATATTTTTACTACTCATATATCCACATAATAACATTATTCAATATTAAATGTTCATATTAAACATTTAATTCCTTTCCCACTTTCTGGAGTATACAGTTACTTAATTATTTATGTACTAAAATGTCACATATGATTTCATTGTACTACTTAGTACCTTATATCATTAGACTGTACTCTTATCATATTATTTTATTAATGTCACACATTACAATAATGTTCCATTTCATTTCTATAGTAATAATCATCTTTTTCGGACTAACCATCGTCATGAATTCTTGCCAGATACTGCTAGGAGGGTGCAAATTGCCTTGGGTCCTCAAAGATGCCAAATTGTGACGAAATGATTTGTTTGAGTTATGATTCTCGGGGATGTAATCCTTGAAAGGAGGAATGATGTAACAATCCGTAATTTTAAATTATAATTTAAAATATTTATTGAATTATATAATTATTTAATTGATGTGTTTATTGTTGAATAAATATTTATTTAATGTGATTTGATTTGATTATTTATTTGTTAAATAAATAATTTATGAGATAAGGAAATTAATGATTTTGAGATAATATTCTAATTTAATCAAATAATTTAAATTAGAGAGTTGATATGGATTAAATGAATTACTATAATGTTTTGAATTTAAATTTATAATAAAAGTGTGACAATAAACTATGCTATAAGTGAGTTATTAAAATAAATTAAAGGAGTTTAATTTAGTTTTGCCAAACAAGACTTAAAGACACTAAGTCTTTATTTTTAAAGTGTTTTGCCCAAACAAGGCCTAAACAAAATTAAGTCTTTATTTTAATCAGTTTTATCCAAACGAAGCCTTATTGTTTTTAAATTTTGAATTTGAATTATAATAAAAAAAAATCAATATAATATATGTAATATTGTATAACTTATATGGAGTTATTATAATAATAATTATACGGCAGTTACATACGTTTTAGAGAGCGTTTGTTTTATTTACGTGAAAAGCTTTTGGCTTAAGCCTAAGAAGAGAAAAGAGAAGAAAGAATACAGAGAAAAGAAAAGAAAGAGAGTTTGCAGAGAGAAGTTTGTGAGAATTTGAGTGAGAGTACTGTGATTCTAAAACAATTCTCTGTGGTTAGCAATGATTATCCAAGCAATTGAAGGTATATTTTCAAAGCCTTAATATTATATATATGAATATTTTATATTCACAAGTCTTATGTTTTCTGTGAATTCATGTTGGGTGAATTATTGTTATAAACTGAATTGTTGTATTTATATGTATTCGTGATGTTAGAACTAGCATCTAGATAAGTATTTAGGGTACAAATTACTTTCTTTACGTTCAAAAAGAAGAAATATAGTTTTACAGTGAATATGTGTATGAGCATGGCTTATAGGAGTACCAAAATTGATAGTTGATTGTGAACTAATAGGTAAATTGATCATTGATTGTATTAATTCAGTAAGTAACGAAGAGAACGTAGTTTGAATAAGTTAATTTCGTGTACAATGGTGATTACAGTGTTAATTTTGTTATAGAGGTCACAAAAATTGAGTTTTTGTATGAAACATGAAATTGAAAGGTTTTAAATTTGATGTTCATGTTATCTATATGGGTAAAAACATGAGAGAGACCTTCAATTATGTTTATGTGAAATCTATGTAAGTTATACGGGTTAAATTGGTTGCTAGTTGGTCAAATTTGGCTTTGCCTATGCTCGCGTTGCATGAAACTGAACTTCTGCGCCGCAGCGCCGCCTCTAGCATCGCATCGCCAAGTCTCGGGCCACAGTCCCTATCATAGGCATGTGCCTCGTCTTATAACGTCATTCCCAAGTAGTAATCGGGCGCCCATGACCCATTAGCGTAATGGCCGTAAAGTGTATTATAATTACACATAGTCTGTAATTTTTGATAAGTGGAAATATTATGACTGTTAAGATGTGATTTTGGTATTATAATACTAAGAATGAGAATATTATTAACAATTAACGAGTTTTGTTATTACATTACTAATGTGACTTGACTATGTGATTAAAACCAATCCATATATGAAATAGATATTTATTTGTATACAGAGTATATGCAGTAACTAATTGTGTTATAATGACATGTATATAAGATATTGTGAATCAAATTATTATGGTTTAGCTTACACGCAAGGCAAGTTTTCTTATGTTTAACTTGTTTCTTTGTATGCAAGTTCTCTAACTCTATTGTTGCGATTGTGCAAGTTTCTTAACTCTAATTATATCGTGCAAGTTTCTTTACTCTACCTTGTTTATTATTGAGCAAGTTATTCCTAATTATGTTCGTGCAAAGCTATTTAACCTAACTCTTACTTTGAGAAGGTTTCCTACTTTAACTTATTTCTTAGCATGCAAGCTTCTAAATTCTGATACACTTATGTTGAACAAGTTTTATCGTTCAATTTGCTATTTATTATGCATGCTCAATAACTCAATTCTTTACTAAACAAAATTCTAGCCTTAGCTTAATATTGTTCAAGCAAGGTATGTTACGTGATTCAATGTTTATGCTATTAGTTCATTTCTAAAGCATGACCTTACTATACAATGATGATTCATTTATGACTTATTCCTTAGCATATTGTTACTTAATTTTATTCAACTAATCCTTAGTTGATGTTCGTTAAACTCTAAATCACCTTGAAACTTATCCAAACCAAACTTACTTTGGTGCGGACTTATATTTTAAATGCTGAGATGAATAACCCTATTACAGGGGATAATTTACGCGTAAGCATTTAGATGTTTGTGCACAATACATTGTACGAAGGGCTGATGTGACGACCCCAAATCCGGGTTACCTGACTCCCAAGTTTGGTGCTCACGATCCACAATATAAATAACATCTAACTACCCATTTAATTATGAATAAAAATTTACACCACATTAACTGATATAGTTAATACACTCGTCCCAGGTTATCTAACCTTCATATTACAAACATACCCTTTAGATATACAAAAAGGGTTTACAAATACAACGTATTAATAATGTTCATTAAAACTACTCCAATACTATGCCTTTGCCTTTGTTCTTCTTAGCTCCATTAGCCTCTTCATTCCTAGCTGAAATATTTTATTTAGCAAGGGTGAGCAATAAATTTGCCCCGCAAGTTATGACAAACAATGAATGTATAAGAATCATTAATAACAAACTATCTAATTTTATAAAATAACACCAAAGTTCGGGGAACTTTGAAATAGCTGAACAATTCGTTAATTACTAACAAGTCTTCTCGCATTCTATGCAACACAATAATCTGATAATGAAAGAGTACAACGCTTTCAAAGTTTATACGATATTCTAATGAATAATCAATAATCAATTCTACGTAATAACAAAGTGGAATGTTTTCCAGATTTATGTTGAGCGATCCATTGGATCTTGAACTTCTCTTCTCGAGTAACTATCAAAGATTTGACTTTGATATACCCAGGTGTATCAGATAACCATAAAGATTAAATCATACTCCTCTACAAGTACTTAGAGCGGCTAACTCTTTTGTATCCTATATTATGCATAATACTTACACATCGCCAAGATCTATTTAATATACGACCAAAAATGTTCTCTTTAGATTAAAGGTTATTCTTCTCAGTCTTATAATCAAAGTTTGATTTATAACAAAGAAATATAATGATTTCAATTTCTAATCACTTCTCGATCTAGCCGAAATAATTGGCATCGATTTGTCAATAATAATTGAATTCTCTTCTCGAACCTATCAAGTTCTAACAAATATTTGTCTAGCCTGAATAATTAGCTCAGACATTGCTCAACACGATTCTACAATACACAAAAATCAATTGTACTATGTACAATCAAAAATAACTTCTACAGATGTGAATAACCAATAACAGTTATTCCCCAATCATATTCTCAAAATCAATAATTCAATTTGAATTGATAAACATGCACTAACTGCGAATAATCAACAAAAATTCTCAGACGTGGTATAATCAGCAATAACTAACCATAATTATATTTGGAAACTAATAACTCAAGGTTGAGTTAAGGAAACTTGCCTTCCGCGTTGATTACTGCTACACAAAATACTTATCTGCGTTCGTAAGACCTATAATCAATAATATCAGTCTCACAATTAGCACAATAAATCATAACACGTATCACTGTAATTTATAGTCAGTATTTCTCCTACACACATTACCACATAGTCACATCAGTGTTTATAACCTTTATAAACACTTAACAAGTCTAACTAGTTCTGTTTGGTTAGACTTCGGTCTATTCTCGGTGTCTTGGTCACCGTATCTGACAATTAACACTTATATTGTCAATTAAATTCGGTCTCAAAGCTTCAATATCATATTATAATTTTTATAATTTATTTTCTATTTTTAATCAATTTCCGGAAGCTTTTGGAGTGTCAGCCTCAAGTGTTGCTCATGATCTTCATAGTTTTTGGAATAAATAAGGATGTCATCATTAAAGACGACCACAAAGTGATCCAAATATTCCGTGAATACTCGGTTCATCATATCCATGAAGGAAGCAGGAGCATTATTCAATCCAAAGGACATGACTAGGAATTCATAATGCCCATACTGAGTTCTGAAAGCCGTCTTTGGAATGTCATCAGTTCTAATCTTCAATTGGTGATATCCGGAACGAAGATCAATCTTTGAAAAGAATTTTGCTCCTTGAAACTGGTCAAACAGGTCATCAATACGTGGTAATGGGTACCTATTTTTGATGGTGACATGTTTCAACTCTCGATAATTAATACAAAGTCGCATACTCCCATCTTTTTCATGAATAGAACAGGAGCACCCCAAGGAGACGTACTAGGACGAATGAAACCAATGTCTAACAATTCTTGCAATTGGGTCTTTAACTCCTGAAGTTCAATAGGAGCCATTCGATATGGGGCTTTGGAAATGGGTTTTCTACCTTATTCAAGGTCGATACAAAATTCAATTTCACGCCTGGGGTAGGCGGAAGTTCTTCGTGAATACGTCAGAAATTCATTAACAATAGAAATATTATTCAAAACTCGATTATTTTTGTTTAGATCTGTGACATGAGCTAAGAAAGCTTGACATCCATTTTTTAATAAACGAATAGCTTTATGGCTTGAGATGACAGTGATTGATTTTAATGGTTTGGTTGCTTGAATTCGCATAATAGGTCGATTAGGAATATGAAAGCTAACAACCTTACGATAATAATCAATTTTTGCATGATGAGTAGTTAACCAATCAATCCCTAGAATTACATCAAATGCAAGTATTTTCAATGAAATAAGATCGACATGTAATGCGAAGGTACAGATTTAAACCAAACAAGACTTATAAACCGTGGATGTAATGAAAGTTTCTCCCAACAGAGTTTCCACAGATAATTCAAAGTCTAATTTCTCCGGAGTCAAATTTAATCGTTGAGCGTAAGTAGGAGAAATAAAAGAATTGGTAGAACTGGTATCAAATAAAGTATAGACTTCGCTAGAGTTTATGATAAGCTTACCTGTGATGACCTCATTCGGGCTCCTTGCTTTCTGGGTGGTCACAACAATTGCATTCCCTTGCACTACCGGCTTTGACTTTCTGAGATGGCCTTTGGTGCCTCCATCCTAGCTGAACTTATCTTTGATGAACGACAAAATCAGGCTAAGTGGCCTTCTTCCATAATTATAACATGCTTTGACGGCATTGCGTAGTTTTGACCGATGTGTCCTCCCTCCGCATTTGAAGCATATGATAGTGGTCGTTTCCTTCCTTAATAACGGTGTCGGTGTCGACGCCTTTCCATTATTGTTGAATCTCCTCTTCTTGAAATGTCCATTCTTATTATTTTGGCCCTGATTACCACCAAAGTGGTTACCACTTCTGGCCTATTGATTCCCTCCACGCTTGTTGTCACCGCTTCGATTCGCTTCACCGGTATTATCATTTTCTTCACCGCTTCTTTTGGTCAAGTTGACTCATTATCGCGCTACTAATCGTGTGTCCTATTTACAACATCTAAATACAAACACGCTTTATGAGAAATAAGATGTCGACGTATCTTTGGCTTTAAACCTCTTAAAAACATCCGAGTCATTCTCTCTTCATTATCCACCAAGTGAGACGCAAACCGAGAAAACTCGGCAAACTTGGCTTCGTACTACGACACGGTCATATTATTCTGTTCCAACTTGATGAACTCTACCTCTTTTATGTGATGAATACTTTCGGGAAAGTACTTGTCGTTGAATAGTTCTTGGAACTTCTCCCAAGACATCTTCAGTGCGGCAGGTTGAGTACGCTTTACCAATTCCCACCAGTAATCTGCCTCTCCTCGTAACATAAAGGCGACAAAGGGAACCTTTTGCTCCTCGGAGCATCCCAAGACATCAAATATCTTGGTGACCGATCCTTGAACTATTTAGCGGTGACCGATCGAGAGTTTCTAGTGTTTCCACCTACATTTTGAACAGGAGCCGCTCTCGCCTGCTGTTGCATAAATTGCATAAAGCCTCTGAACATTCCATCATTCATCATTTGGTCAGTGTTGTTGTTTGCATGAGGATTATCGCCTTCCTGATGCACATTATCCAGATTATTGATATGTGGTGAATCAACGGTCGCCTGTGCTCCATTGCTATTCTCAACATTCTCGAATGTCATTTTCAGATACTGCCACAAAACAAAGGTTAATTGACATGTAACATATAATCCCTATATTCTGACCGACCAATTAAATACCAAATAAACTTAGGTAGGTCATACTAGCGAAGCAATTCCTCGTCTCTCCCCTCCTAGTTCTATTCTCACATCTTAGCCAGGGATCATATCCATAAGCTTTGATACCAACTGTTACGCCCCCAAAATCGGTATACATCACTTATTCTGAGTCGCCAAATACATGGTACAAAAGTAAAATACAACTTAATTATGCAACAGTCGTGTAAAATACGACTAAACATATGCTGTGAGTTTTAATACAAATATTGTCATCTAGACAATATACAAACTCAATGGGGTCCTCATTACATTTATTATCACACTATTTCATGTAGAATAGTGAGGACTACTAATGATATTATCCGGACCATCACTGTTCCCCGACTAGTCCTCCTTACATTGTCATTTCCTCAAGAGAACAATGAAAGCAAAAGGTGAGCTCAACTAGCACAAGAAGAAATATTATGACTAAGATAATGCGTAATAAATTATCATTAGCCTTCAATAGTGTTAAACCGATAAAATATAACAAACATCAAGTTTAATCTGCAATGGAACAAGCAATCCATTAGAAGAGTCAAGTAGAGAATAAAATATACTATCTTCTATGATTTAAAAGGTTTTTCATGACTTTTATCATTGAGACTCACTAATAAATAATCCACATCATCCCCTTTTCTACTACCAAGGATATTCATTAGTATCACAACCATAAATTATCCATACACCACGAACCAAGGATATTCGTGTATACATCAATGGTCATGATCATGCCAACAACTCGTCCATCAATGCACTACGGGTCAATGAGGACTTTTTCCACATCATTTATAACATTACGGTCATGATTACATCGAATAATCCCTGGTCATAATCATACCAAGTCCATCTATGCACTACAGGCCACAGATGACTTTACACATAATATAAACATGAGGATGATAACAATGATATATGAATTCAATAAAACAAGTTCAAGGATTAATTTATCCAGGAACTAATAATGTCCAAATTGTCAACATGATACTTCTTTGTAGAGTAACACTCAAGAATGCTCAGAAGAATATTTCCATGAAAAGATACTGGATGAAGCGCAAATATCAAGGATATTCCACTAATTTCATGGAGTATAGAAGTCAAAACTTTAACCAACTGAGTATAATAAAGAATGGAATAACAAAAGAAATCACCAGGCATGCGATAGACCGCCCAGACAGGTTATTTCCACAGAATAATAAATAATGGAACCAGGTCATACGTAAACGCACCGACATGATATTCCAACAGAATAATAAATAATGGAACCAGGTCATGCGTAAACGCACCGACAGGATATTCCAACAGAATAATAAATAATGGAACCAGGTCATGCGTAAACACACCGACAGGATATTCCAACAGAATAATAAATAATGGAATCGTGTCACGCCAGAAACGCACGCATGTGATGTTCCAACAATGTAATAATCGTGGACGCCTCCAAAATTTGGGTATATATCACCCATCTTGGGTCGCCGATACATGGTACAAAATTTAAATACAACTTACTTATACAATACGACAAACATAAACTATGAGTTTGAATATAAATATTATCTACTAGAGATTATACAAACTCAAAAGGAGTCCTCATTACAATTATTATCACACTATTTCACGTAATAGTGAGGACTACTAATGCTATCCTCTGACCATCACTCGCTCCCCGACTCGCCCCAAATTATATTCTCATTTCCTCAGAGAATAAGTGAAAGAAAGGGTGAGCTCAACTAGCCCAAAGAAGAAATATTATGACTAAGATAATGCGTAATAAATTATCATTAGTCTCCAACAATGTTAAACCGATAAAATATAATAGACATCAAGTTTAATCAAGCAATGAACAAGCAATCCATTAAAAGAGTCAAGTAGAAAGTAAAATCTACTATCTTTTATGATTTAAAAGGTTTTTCATCACTTTTATCACCGAGACTCAAATTTTAATAAATATTCCACATCATCGAATCACCCCCGCACTACTACCAAGGATATTCTTTAGTATCACGCACCACAATTATCCATGCACCTACGTTGGCCAAGAATATTTGTGTATTCATTAATGGTCATGATCATGCCAATAACTCGTCCATCAATTCACTACGGCCAATGAGAACTTTTACCACATCATTTGTAACATTACTACCATGATTAAACCAATAATCCTCGTCATAATCATACCAAGTCCATCTATGCACTACATGTGCCTTATATGACTTTCAACATAATATAAACATGAGGATGATAACAATGATATAAGAATTCAATAAAACAAGTTCAAGAATTATTTTATCCAGAATTATTAACATCCAAATTGTCAACACGATATCGCTTTTAGAGTAAAATTCAAGAATGATCGTAAGAATATTTCCATGAAAAGATATCGGATGAAGCGCAAATATCAAGGATATTCTACTAATTTCATGGAGTATAGAAGTCAAAACTTTAACCAACCGAGTATAATAAAGAATGGAATAACAAAAGAAATCACCACGCATGCACGCCAGATTGACATAGATAGGTTATTCCAATGTAATAATAATAATGGAACCAAAGTCAAAAAAATTCGCACCGATCATGATGTTTCCAATGTAATAATAAAGAATGGAACCGAACAACAGTCCTGTCACCAAAATACATGTATGTGTTATTCCAAATGTAATGTTCCAATGTAATAATAATGTAAGAATAAAAAGATTTTAATGTCCCAAAAAACACATGCATGTGATGTTCCAATGAATAATAATAAAGACGGAACCAGTCCCAAGAACACGACATGTATGTGATGTTCCAATAGAATAATAGAAGAATGTCACCAAGTATAGGGTAGATCACAGATATAAAGTTATTCCAATGTAATAATAAGAATTGGAATAACAACAGCTTTCTCTTCATGAATAAGAAAGAATAACACTCTTTACGAGTACAACAAATAATATTCCCTACCTTAAGAAGAAGAGTACTCGGATATATAAGTAGTGAAGTAGCGTAATACTTTCTTCTTTCTCTCTATAGTTTATCTCTAGAGTTTTAGTGAATTCGTAAGAAAATAATGAATGAATGAGCTTCTATTTATAGAAAAATGGAATGCATAGAACTAACTCATGAAACTTGAGATTGATTTACTTTAATCTGACGGTCCATATTTAAAGCAAAATAAAATATAATATATATTCTATTTATAATCTAATAAAACGAATAACTTTATAAAAGATTTTACTATGCAAACACTATGCAGCAATATATAAAAACACTATGCATAATAAAATATAATATATTCTAATTATTGTCTAATAAAATGATAACTTTATAAAAGTATTCTGCTTTTATATAAAAGATTTTACTATGCAAAACACTATGCGCATACTATGCAACACTATGCATAATAGAATATAATATATTCTATTTATATAATAACTTTATAAAAGTATTCTGCTTTATATAAAAAAGATTTTCAGATTATTACATTAATAATACCAACAAAACCGAGTGACTTATCACTTAAGCATCAATAATTAATACCGCAGCTACTATGCAACCACGCCAGACATCGCATTTTTAACACCGTGTTTCAACAGCTAATTCTAGAAAATTCTCCACCGTTATTTTCATAAAAAGTATTTTTCGCTTTTCAATCCGACAATAATTCCGCTAGGGTCCACCAATGATTGTGTCGTTGTACTAATATTCCCCGTTAAAACGAATATTCCCTACCAATCTAATATTATATAATAACTTCATGACTTTTAAAATTTATAAATATTACCCACAACTATTATATCAATTTCACTCCATAATATTCAAAAATAATATTTATAGAAAATTCATCTTTATTCAAAAAAGTTGGGGTTTTACAATCTCCCTTCTTATGAAATTTCGCCTCGAAATTAGGGTAATACGACTGGTATGTCAAGAGGTAAGGATACCTTGATTTCATTTCATTCTAACTCCCAAGTCATTTCCTCAACATCGTGGTTTCTCCACAAAACTTCGACTTGAGGTATAACCTCGTGCGTAGAATATGTTTCTTCTTATCCAAGATTTGAACAGAACCTCTTCATACGCCAAATCTTCCGCTATTTCGTCCGGCTTCAACTCAATAATGTTGTTCGGTCTTCCACATATTTACGTAATATGGATATGTGAAAAACGCTATAACACGAGACATACTTGGCAGAAAAGCGAGTCTATAGCCACAGCTTCCTACTCCATCAAGGATTTAAAATGGGCCGATAAATCGAGGATCGAGCTTTCTCTCTTTCCAAATCTCGTAACCCCTTTCCATGGAGCAACACGTAACAACACACGATCTCCTATATCGAATTCCACGCCTTTTTCAATGAAGATCAAGATATTTCTTTTGTCGATCTTGTGAGGTTTTTATACGCTCCTGGATCGTTTGAATCTTTTCTCAGTAGTCATACGTACCAACTCCGGTCCCCAACAACGCTGCTTCACCCACCTCATCCCAAAGATACAGAGAACGACACTTTCTTCCATATAATGCTCGAATGGAGCCATGCCAATACTTGCTTGATAATCGTTGTTGAGGGAAAACTCCACCAATGGTAAGAACTTGTCCCAACATCCCTTGAAATCAAGGACACAGAGTCTTAATAGATCTTCAAGAGTTTGAATAGTCCTCTCCGATCGCCCATCCGTCTCGAGGATGATATACCGAGCTAAATCAGAATTGCGCTCCATAGCTTTTTGCAAACTAACCCAAAATCGCGAATCAATCTTGGGTCTCGATCGTAAACTATGGATACCGCATATCACGCAATCTTACAATCTCGCTTATGTACATACGAGCAAGACGCTCAAGTGTATAAGTCTCTCGAGACGATAAAAAATGAGCGACATATGGTCAATCTATCAACAATGACCCAAATCGATTTATGCCTTGAGAAACCTTGGGAAGACAAGTAACGAATCCATGGTAATGTGCTCCCACTTCCATTCGGAATTTCAAGTGGTTGCAATGGACCTTTTGGTACTTGATGCTCTACCTTGACTCATTGACACGTTAGACACCTCGAGATAAACAAATATCTCTCTCTTCATATCGCCCCAAAAAAAATGTATGTCAAGATCATGATACATTTTGGTACTCCTGTGATGGATTGCAAACGGTGTGTTATGCGCTCCATCATGATTTTATACTTTAAATCGTGGTCGTTAGGAACACAAAGTCCGGAGTCGACTCAAGCATTCCTTCTTTATCGATTCTTGCTTCCTAGATAAGCACCTTCTCGTACTTTCTTCCTCATAAACATCACCTCCGGATCCAGAATTTGAGCAAATTTTAATTTTATCAATTAAAGTCGGCTCTACTCAGATATTTTCCATCATCACGTGGGTCCTGGAGTCTTTATCTCTATCTCCATCCTTTGCAAGTCATACAAAATGGGCCTCTGCATTGACAATATCAGACTCAGACCTCGCATATGATCTTCTACTCAATGCGCACCTACCACATTCGCTTTTCGTAGATGGTATTAGATGGTATGATCATAATCTTTTAATAGCTTCAAGCCAACGTCGTTGTCGCATGTCGAGTTCCTTTTGAGTGAAGAAATATTTGAGGCTTTTATGATCCGTGAAAGATCTCCACTTTCTCCCATATAAGTAATCCCTCCAAATTTTAAGTGCGAAGACAACAAATGCTACTAATTCCTCCTCATATTCTTTCGAGTCATGAGGCATAGGATAATTTCTCCATCATATTCACATCCTAGTTGTCGTTGGAGGATCACCAGAGCTATGAATTTCCCCATGTTGCAAATAAAAATGAGTCACATCCTTGAAAACCTTCTTCTCGCCCCAACCGAACTTTGTATCTTTCCGAGTTAGCTGAAGTTAGTGGAGTAGCGATTCGAGAAAACCTTCTACGAATCTCCGATAATAACCAAATGTTTAAGCCGAGAAAGCTACGATTTCACATCATCGATTTAGGTTGCTCCCACTTTGAATAGCTTCAATCTTTGTTTGGGTCAACAGATATTCCACGACTTGATACCACGCGCCCAAGGAATGCTACTTCCTCAAGCCGTAACTCAGATTTCTTCAACTCGCATAAAGCTTGTATTCACGAAGCTTTTGAGTATCAAATCAAGTTTTCCTCTTGATCTTCAAGGCTTTTGGAATATATGAGGATGTCATCAATAAAGACGACCACAAAGTGATCCAAATATTCCTCAATACTTGGCTCATCATATCCATGAAGGCAACAGAGCATTAGTCAATCCAAAGGACATGACTAGGAATTCATAATGCCCGCACTTTAGTTTTGAAAGCCGCCTTTGAATATCATCGGCTCTAATCTTCAATCGGTGATATCCGAATCTAAGATCAATCTATGAAAAGAATTTGGCTCCTTGCAACTAGTCAAACAGTCATCAATACGCGGGTAATGGGTACCTATTTTTTGATGGTGACATGATTCAACTCCCGATAATCAATACAAAATCGCATACTCCCATCTTTTCTTCTTCACGAATAGAACAGAGCACCCCAAGGAGAAGTACTAGATTAATAAAGCCAATGTCTAACAATTCCTCGCAATTGAGTCTTTAACTCCTCAAGTTCAATAGAGCCATTCGATATGGGGCTTTGGAAATGGGTTTTGTACGGGGTTCAAGGTTGATACAAAATTCAATTTCACGCCTGGGGTAGGCCAGAAGTTCTTCGTGAATACGTCAGAAATTCATTAACAATAGAAATATTATTCAAAATCGACGATTTTTGTTTAGATCTCGTATACGAGCTAAGAAAGCTTGACATCCATTTTTAATAAATGAATAGCTTTATGGCTTAAGATGACAAAGATTGATTTTAATGGTTTGGTTGTTTGAATTCGCATAATAGGTCGATTAGGAATATGAAAGCTAACAACCTTACGAAACAATCAATTTTTGCATGATGAGTAGTTAACCATTCAATCCCTAGAATTACATCAAATGCAAGTATTTTTAATGCAATAAGATCGACAGTGTAATGTGTGGGTACCAACTTGAACCAAACAAGACTTATAAACCGTGGATGTAATGAAGGTTTCTCCCAATGGAGTTTCCACAGATAAGTCAAAGTCTAATTTCTCCTGAGTCAAATTTAATCGTTGAGCGCAAGTAGGAGAAATAAAAGAATGGGTAGAACCCAGATCAAATAAAGTGTATACTTCACTAGAGTTTATGATGAGCTTACCCGTGATGACCTCATTCGGTTTCTTTGCTTCTCGGAGGTCACAACAAACGCTTCCTCACACTACCGGCCTTGACTTTTCTCGGGACAAACCTTTGGTGCCTCTATCCTAGCTGAATTTGTCTTCTGTGAACGACAAAATCGAGCTAAGTGACCTTCTCTTCCACAATTATAACATGCTTTGACTGACATCGCGCAATTTGGACCGATGTGTCCTCCCTCCGCATTTTAAGCATATGATAGGTGGTCTTTCTCCTTCCTTAACAACGGTGTCAGGCCGACGCCTTTCCATCATCATTGAATTTCTCTTCTTGAATGTCCATTCTTATTGTTTTGGCCTGATTACCACCGGTGGTTACCATTTCGCTTGTTGATTCCTCCACGCTTGTTGTCACCGCTATGATGATCGCTTCACATCGGTATTATTATTTTCTTTGTCACTTCTTTTTGTCATATTGACTCACTATCGCGCTTCCACCAACTCGAGCCCTATTTACAACATCTCAATACAAACACGCTTTATGAGAAATAAGATATCGACGATTTCCGCTTCAAACCTCTTAAAACATTCGCCATTCTCTCTTCATTATCCACCAAGTGGGACGAAAACCGAGATAACTCCGTAAATTTTGCCTCGTAGATCATGCGACACTACCATATTGCTTTTGCTCCAATTTTATAAACTCCACCTCCTTCATGTGACGAAATACTTTTGGAAAGTATTTGTCGTTGAATGCACTTGAACTTCTCCCAAGACATCTTTAAGACGGCAGTTGAGTACGCTTTTACCAATTTCCACCAAGAATCCGCCTCAAGCAAACATAAAGGCGGTAAAGGGAACCTTTGCTTCCTCGAGCATCCCAAGACATCAAATATCTTGGTGATCTGCTTTTATCCATGCTTCCGCCATAAGTGGTTTTGGCTATCCCTTAAACTCCGGTGGTCCCAGCTCCTTGAATCGCTTTAGCGGTGACCGCCTCGAGAGTTTTCAAGTGTTTCCACCCCACATTTTGGACAGAGCCGCTCTCACTTCTGTTGTCAGATAAATCGCATAAAGCCTCTAAACAATCCATCATTCAAAGATTTGGTCGGTGTTATTGTTTGCATGAGGATTGTCGCCTTCTGATGCATATTCTCCTCGATTATTGATATGTGGAGACTCAACTAGCCTCTTGTGCTCCATTGCTATTCTCAACATTTTGATGTCATTTTCAGACATCGCCACAAAACAAAGGTTAATTGACATGTAATATAATATCTCTAAACTCCGACCAACCAATTTAAATACAAAATAAATTTAAGTAGGTCATACTAAATAAGGAATTCCCCTCTCTCCCCTCCTAGTTCTAGTCTCACATCTTAGCCATGGATCATATCCCTAAGCTTTGATACTAACCGCGACGCCCCAAAATTAGGTATACATCACCCATCTTGGGTCGCCGACACATGGTACAAAATTCAAATACAACTTACTAATACAACTGTCAGTATAATAACGACAAAACATATATCGTGAGTTTGAATACAAATATTATCTACTAGAGATTATACAAACTCAAAAGGAGTCCTCATTATAATTATTATCACACTATTTCACGTAATAGTGAGGACTACTAATGCTATCCTCTCGACCATCACTCCGCTCCCCGACTCGTCCCCATTATATTCTCATTTCCTCAAGAGAACAAAGAAGAAAGGGTGAGCTCAACTAGCCCAAGAAGAAATATTATGACTAAGATAATGTTGAATAAATTATCATTAGTCTCCAAATAATGTTAAACCGATAAAATATAATAGACATCAAGTTTAATCAGAATGAACAAGCAATCCATTAAAAGAGTCAAGTAGAAAATAAAATCTACTATCTTTTATGATTTAAAAGGTTTTTTCATCATTATCATCGAGACTCACTTAATAAATATTCCACATCATCGAATCACCCCTACACTACTACCAAGGATATTCTTTAGTATC
The DNA here is from genome assembly GCA_020205615.1 of Panax quinquefolius. Taxonomy (NCBI): domain Eukaryota; kingdom Viridiplantae; phylum Streptophyta; class Magnoliopsida; order Apiales; family Araliaceae; genus Panax; species Panax quinquefolius. The sequence goes on along the minus strand of CM035172.1, from coordinate 78,225,420 downwards.
ACGACCACAATTATCCATGCACTACGGGCCAAGAATATTTGTGGTATTCATTAATGGTCATGATCATGCCAACAATCATTCCATCAATGCACTACGCACCAATGAGAACTTTTTACCACATCATTTGTAACATTACTACCATGATTACAATCAATAATCCCTGTCATAATCATACCAAGTCCATCTATGCACCACAGTGCCACGTATGACTTTCAACAAATATAAATATGAGGATGATGACAAATGATATAAGAATTCAATAAAACAAGTTCAAGAATTATTTTATCCAGAATTATTAACGTCCAAATTGTCAACATGATACCGGTTTTATAGAGTAAAATTCAAGAATGATTAGTAAGAATATTTCCATGAAAAGATATTGGATGAAGCGCAAATATCAAATATATTCTACTAATTTCATGGAGTATAGAAGTCAAAACTTTAACCAACTAAGTATAATAAAGAATGGAATAACAAAAGAAATCACCACGCATGCGGTACTTGCAGATGTATGTGTTATTCCAATGTATAATAATAATCTAACCAGTCGTGCAAAATTTGCACCGGCAGTGATGTTCCAATGTAATAATAATAAAGAATTTAACTGAAGTCCTGTAAAAACAAACATGTGTAAGTTCCAACAAAATAATAATAAGATGTAAACTAGGTCCTGTAAAACACACATGATAGATGTTCCAATAATAATAATAAAGATTTTAACCAGTCCTGTGTAAAAACACATGCATGTGATGTTCCAACGGAATAATAATAAAGATTTTAACCAGTCCGCATTGTAAAACACACGTATAGGATGTTCCAATAGAATAATAAGAAGAATGTCACCAAGTATAGTAGTAGATCAGATATACAAAGTTATTCCAATGTAATAATAAGAATTGGAATAACAATAGCTTCTTCATGAATAAGAAAGAATAACACCCTTACGAATACAACAAATAATATTCCCTACCTTAAGAAGAAGAGTAATCGGATATATAAGAAGTGAAGTAAAGTAGAACTTTCTTCTTTCTCTCTATAGTTTATCTCTCTAGTTTCAAAGAATTCGTAAGAAAATAATGAATGAATGAGCTTCTATTTATAGAAAAATGGAATGTATAGTAACTAACTCATGAACTATTGAGATTGATTTACTTTAATCTGACTATCCATATTTAAAGCAAAATAAAATATAATATATTCTATTTATAATCTAATAAAACGAATAACTTTATAAAAGATTTTACTATGCAAACACTATGCAGCACTATGCAAAACACTATGCATAATAAATATAATATATTCTAATTATTATCTAATAAAATGTATAGCTTTATAAAAGTATTCTGCTTTTATATAAAAAGATTTTACTATGCAAAACACTATGCATTAATTACGCAACACTATGCATAATAGAATATAATATATTCTATTTATAGAATAACTTTATAAAAGTATTCTGCTTTATATAAAAGATTTTTTTGTATTATTACATTAATAATACCAACAAAACCGAGTGACTTATCACTTAAGCATCAATAATTAATACCGTGTGCTACTATGCAACCACGCCAGACATCAGATTTTCTTTAACACCGAGTGTTTCAACAGCTTAACGGTAAAACTTCCGCCGTTATTTTCATAAAGTATTTTTGTCGCTTTCTCAATCCGACAATAATTCCGTTAGGGTGCACCAATGATTGTGCCGTTGTACTAATATTCCCCGTTAAAATGAATATTCCCCACCAATCAAATATTATATAACAACTTGCATGATTTTGCAAAATTTATAAATATTACCCACAACTATTATATCAATTTCACTCCATAATATTCAAAAATAATATTTATAGAAAATTCATCTTTATTCAAAAAGTTGGGGTTTTACAATAATAAATAATGGAATAACAGAAGAATTTTACCAAGCATAGGGTATCCCGCGTATACAGGTTATTCCAATAGAATTATAAATAATGGAATAACAAAAGAATTTCACCAATAAGAAAGAAGGAATACCCCTAACGAGTACAACCAATAATATCCCTTACCGTAAAAGAAGAGTATTTTGATTGGTAGGGCGAGGATATACTCAAAGAAAACTTGCACTACGCCAAAAGCTTTCTTAAACTCTAAAGAAATACTACCAAGATTATAAAAAAGAACTCTCTATATAGTTTTTCTCTTTATAGTTTCAGTGAATTCGTAAGAAATAATGAAGGAATGAGCTTCTATTTATAGAAGAATGGATCTATATAAGAACTAATTCATGAACGGTCCAGATTGATTTACTTTAAACGAGACGGTCCAGTTTGGTTTATAATAAAATATAATATATTCTATTTATAATATAATAAAACGAATAACTTTATAAAAGTATTTTGTTTTATATAAAAGATTTTACTATCTGCAAACACTATCGCAGTAGCCTTTATGCAAACACTATGCATAATAAAATATAATATATTCTAATTATTGTCTAATAAAATGTATAACTTTATAAAAGTATTCTATTTTATATAAAAAGATTTTACTATTAGTCTAATAAAACGAATAACTTTATAAAAGTATTCTATTTTATATAAAAAAGTTTTCTGCTTTATTACATTAATAATACTAGTAAAACAAAACTCATCATCATTATTATAATTCACAATATTAATCGACCAGTGTGTCGCCCCTGAAAAGAGGGGCTTTCAATAAGGATTTCTCCCATTGGGCGCAATTAGGTGACCAAACTTCTCCTTGAAAGAACTTCTGTACATCATTAATATTGCAAATAATAATATTAATAACTTTGTCATCTCAATTATTGATTGTAAAATATTGACAATAATTGAATCAAATAACGTGAGATACTATGCGAATTATCGTGAATAATAATTGAACAAAACCGAGTGACTTCTCACGTAAGCAATCAATAATCAATACCGTATGCTATCTTTGTAACTAACTCTGGCGATTCTCGTACTTTTTAACACCGTTGTTTCAACAGCTTAACGATAAAACTTCCGTCGTTATTTTTATAAAGTATTTTTGTCGTTTTCTCAATCCGACAATAATTCTGTTGTGGGGTCCACCAAAGATTGTGCCGTACGAATATTCCCTGTTTAAACGAATATTCATCGACCAATCGAATATTATATAACAACTTGCGTACTTTGCAAAATTTGTAAATATTACCCACAACTATAACATTATATCAAATTCATTCCATAATATTCAAAAATGATATTTATAGAAAATTCATCTTTATTCATAAAAGTTGGGGTCTTACATCTTGAGTCACCAATTACATGGTACAAAATTTAAATACAACTTAATTATATAACTGTCGTGTAAAATACGACAAAACATAATCTAAGAGTTTTAAAAAGAATATTGTCATCTAGACAATATCCATACTCAATGGAGTCCTCATTACATTTATTATCATAATATTTAATAGAATAGTGAGGACTACTAATGCTATCATCTGGACCGTCACTCCGTTCCCCGACTAATCCCAGCTATATTCTCATTTCCTGAAGAGAACAATGAAAGCAAAGGGTGAGCTCAACTAGCCCTGTAAGAAATATTATGACTAAGATAATGCAGAATAATTTATCGTTAACCTTCAACAGTGTTAAACTGATAAAATATAATAGACAAAAAGTTTAACTGCAGCGAAACAAGCAATCCATTAGAAGAGTCAAGTAGAGTATAAAATCTACTATCTTCTATGATTTAAAAAGGTTTATCATCAGTTTTATTTTTGAGACTCAACTTAATAAATAATCCAAATCATCGAATCACCCCTGCACTACGACCAAGGATATTCTTTAGTAACATGACCACAAATTATCCATGCACTACGGGCCAAGGATATTCATGTATTCATCAATGGTCATGATCATGCCAATAATTGTCCATCAATGCACTACGGGCCAATGAGGACTTTTACCACATCATTTGTAATATTACGGTCATGATTAAGCCGAATAATCCCTGGTCATAATCATACCAAGTCCATTAATGCACTACAACCACGGATGACTTTCATCATAATATAAACATGAGGATGATGACAATGATATAAGAATTCAATTAAAAGAAATAAAGGATAAATTTTTACAAATGTATAATTTAATTTATCCAGAAATCAATAAAGTTCAAATTGTCAACATGATACTGCTTTGTGGACTAAAATTAAAGAATAATATTGTACCAAAAATGATTTGGACCAAAAACAAATCATTTTTTATCATGAATAGTACCCCCGGTGAATAGTACTCGAGTGAATAGTAGCCCATGCATAGTACTTCGTGAATAGTAACCCATGAATAGTACTCTGGCATGAAAAAGTTAAAACTTATCAAAAATACCCAGAATAATATTTTTCCTGAAATGATACTAGATAAAGCGCAAATATCAGGGATATTCTACTAATTTCATGGAGTATAGAAGCCAAAACTTTAATCAAATGAATATAGAATTCAAAATCTGAAACGATATAATATTACTTAAATACTACAGAGTATGGAAGAAAATATTATTTCAAGCGAATATTGAACAAAAATAACATTCATACGAATATAAAAAATAATATATCTTCAGAATATGAAATAAATAATACCCCTTACCTTGAAAAGAAGAGTATTCTAATTGGTATAGCGGGGATATTCTTGAAGATAACTTTCACAGTTTTCTACGCTTAAAGCTTTCTAAAACTCAAAAGAAATACACTCAATATTATAGAAGAAGAATTCTCTGATTCTGGTGTGATTTTCAATTCTAACTAAGCATCCTATTTATAGGAGAATGGAAAGGATATTATGCAATAAAATATTCTAATAAAACGAAAACTTTAAATAAAATATAATATATATATATATATAATAATAATAATAATAATAATAATAATAATAACAACACAGTACTCCCCCGTGAATTCTTTGTAACTCATTCTGCCAACTTTTTCAAACATATATATATATATAATACACCATAGTACTCCTTCCCGTGCATTCCACCATATATTCCCCCTCCTTTTATTAACAATTATATATATATGGTGGAATGCACGGGAAGGAGTACTATGAAAAATGGGTAAGTGGGGGTTCATATAATAAGCAAAATTTATAACAAATACTTCATAAAAAATCCCCTCAATATTTTTAACAACATTTATCATCATTATTATAATTCGCAATATTTAACAACCAGGCCGTTCCCAGGAAAGAGGGGGTTTTTCGATAAGGATTTCTCCTTATTGGCGCACAATTAGGTGACCAAACCTCTCCTTGACAGAACTTCTAGACATTGATAATATTGTAAATAATAATATGAATAACTTTTGTCGTCTCAATTATTGATTTAATACTCTAAAATATTATGCATATGATAATGTGACAATAATTGAATTAATAATATGAGATATGATGCAAAGAATTATCATGAGTAATAATTGAGTATAACCGAGTGACTTCTCACGTAAGCATTAATAATCAATACCGTGTTACTATGCAACCACGCCAGACATCGCATTTTTTTAACAATGGTTATTTCAACAGTTAACGGTAAAACTTCCGCCGTTATTTTCATAAAAAAGATATTTATGTCGTTTTCTCATTCCGACAATAATTATGTTGTGGCGTCCACCAATGATTGTGTGTCGTACGAATATTCCATGATAAAATGAATATTCCCCGACCAATCGAATATTATATAACAACTTGCTTACTTTGCAAAATTCATAAATATTACCCACAACTATAACATTATAACAAATTCAAACCTTAATATTCAAAAATGATATTTATAGAAAAATTAATCTTTATTCATAAAAGTTGGGGTCTTACATAAAATTTCCAAAAGAATCCGATGAACGACTATTCCAGATAGAAGCTAGTCTAACCTTGGTGGACAAGGTAAAGAATGCTCAACTACAAGATGAGGAATGCGGAAAATCAAAGAAAGAGTGGTTGAGGGTAGTGAAGTAAAATACAAGATCGATACCGAAGGACTACTAAGATTTGAGGGAAGAATTTGGGTTCCAGCAGTACCAGATATTAAAGACAAAATCTTGACCAAAGCTCTTAACTCAAGATACTCGATTCATCCGGGAAGTACAAAGCTGTATCAAGATTTACGACGACATTTTTGGTGGCCAAACATGAAAAGAGATGATTCAAGATGTGTCGCGAAATGCTTGGCATGTCAAAGAGTCAAGGCCGAGCATCAAAGACCAAGCGAATTACTTCAAGCGTTGGAAATGTCGGAATGGAAGTGGGAACACATCACAATGGATTTTGTGGTGGGTCTTCCAACTACTCAGAGAGGATACAATGCGATTTGGGTAATAGTGGACAGGCTAACAAAATAAGCACACTTTTTACCAATAAAGATAAGGTTCAATCTTGACAAGTTGGCAAAATTATACGAGAAAAAGATCATTTTGAGACATGGAGTTCCAGTGTCAGATAGAGATCCACGATTCATGTCAAACTTCTGGAAGAGACTACAAGAATGCAGGGGAACACAGCTGATAAGTGGATTTCATATCCACGAATCGATGTTCATTTCAAGCTTAAAGCTGTTGTTATTTTCTTGTTTCGTGTTCGTTTTCACTCGTTTTGTGTTCTTTTCTGTGTAGGGGGGTCTTTGTAGCATTTAACAAGATTTGGAGTCAATTGGGATCATTTTGGGATGAATTTGTGAAGGAAAGGAAAATTTCACTCGGCAACTTTTCATAAAATTAGCATAAGACACCCCCGCCGGGGCGGGCCCTTTTTGCTTGTACACCCCTGTCGGGGCGGGGGGTCTCAACCTGCTGACTCTCCTGAATGCTTTAGGACTGTGCTTCCACATGGGTTTTAGTGATGTTAACACATATGGACTCTATAATATAAGGGATTTCGATTGGGACACAAGAGGAGACGTCCAATTACTCGACTAACAACAGATTTCGCAACACACAGGAGCACAGGAGAAGATTATTTCCAGATTTTCACAAAAAGCTTTGGAGGAGTATTTTGAAGAGATTTTCATGATGATTGCAATTCTAGGCTACGTGAAGGGTGTTCATCACTATTCTTCTCTTTAGTCTTTTATTTGTAATAGCAAGGATGTTTTCTTTAGATTATTCAGATTTTATTTCATTCGTTATGAACTAATTCACTTATTAGGCTTATGATGGATCCTTGGGTGAAACGATGATTTTATAATTATGATTTTCCAGTTCAATAAAGTATTTTCAGTTTATCTATATTAATTTGAGCGTGAATTTATGAATTACTTGATCAACAATTCTTTGTGGATTTGTATGGAATCGAGAGAGGATATTCAAATCTAGACTTAGTTAATATATTATGTGTCATGAGTTTTGTGAATAGCAGATTCTTGATTATTGTTAAGGTAGAGATATTCTTGACATCACATGTAATCGAATAGAGAACTTAATCTTAAACCTTCTTTAATTTCAGTTCACATAGAGATATAGTGAGTTGGTTGATTTAGGTGTTTAACTTGGTTCTATCTAATTTGTGGATTTGAGTTAATACGGTATTAGTGCATTGAGAGGTGGCTAGTACTACATTCGTGTTCTTGATTAATAAACTGAGTGTTAGGTTTGTAATATTTATGAACGCAATCAAATTGCATAAAAGTGCGGAAACGTGTAAAAATTAGAGTTTAAAAAATTTACAAACCATATACCCGGATCACCCTTTATGCATAATTATTAATTAAACGAAAAGATAAAGAATAAAATCATACCCTTGAAGATCGAGCTTCCTCAGGTACAAGTTCACCTCCAAATCCTTTCGCGTTCAACTTGAATTCACCGGGTTTGGTTCCTTCCTTTGATCAATGTTAGCCACCCATATGTTTGGCCTCTAGAGGTGATCCACCAAGGAAAAATAAAGATTCAAGAAGAAGGGATATTTGGCTCAAACCCTAGTTTTCTATCTCTATAGAAAAAGGTGTACTCTCCCAACAATTGGAATTATGTCGTATGTTGAAAAAGTCAACAACCCCCTCACCCATAATAAGACTCCTCTTATTTATAGATGTGGGCAACCCACCTTAACAATTAAGGAATTGGGTTTTATTTAATTAATTAAATTCTTTTAATTAATTAAGCTCCTTAATCTTATTAGGGATAATTAATTAAACTCCTTTAACTAATTTTCCTTCCTAATCCAATTAGGAATAAATGAGAGTACTTATATTAAATTAATTTCTAAACTCTTTTAGAAATTAAAATAATAATAATTGTAATAATATTAATAAGACTCCTCTTATTAATTTATATTTAATATTTCTAAAATATTAAATAATAAATATTAAGCTATTTAATTTATTCTATCACCATAGATTAAATTAAATATACTTAACATATTATTACGATTATGCCATTAACTTCTTAAATAATTATTCTTTCTTTTATGGTGTGACCCTTTAGGTTCTCCATATTAAACCGGTTGTGAATAAATCAATTAGAACAACTCTAATCTTATTTAAATAAATAAATTAAACAATTAATTTATTTAAATAATATTTATTCTACAATAGGGATAAGCCTCCACTAGCGATCAACGACTTTCCGGATAATATAGATTTCAACATTAATCATTAAAGAACCTTTGAGTAAATAGTTACCGTATAATTCAATCCTTCCACCATACAATGTCCCAATTAAATATAAGACATGGAATTTCCACAAGTCTTATTTTATTTAATTATATGTATTTCGACTCTTAAATGCACAACTCAAATAATGCAAATTAGAAACTCCTTTCTAATTTCATTCTCGCCTTAACCAAGGACTAATGGGTTGTCATTTATCGAATCACATAGACATTTCTCTTCTTTATTAGAAGTGGTAGATTCTTTATTGATCATACATTATCTCCATGTACAACTTATTATACCCAAGCATACCCTTTGATATACCCTAAGGGTCTTAAGGAATAAGTCAAAGTATAACTCATCATACACAAGATACTATGATGATCTCAAGTCCAAGGATTACTTGTACTACTATCACTACAGAATTCCTATTGACAGCAAATAAAACTCCATTAGGTATTCCTTAGCGAGCCACGTTCAAAGTGAACTTATTCTCTAATAAGCACCTACATACTTGCTTTAGTGTCTCCACACAAATGATCATGAGATCAATCATCCTCATCCAATGAGCAAACAACGATGTACCAATCTATCCGGATTCACTAATCCCCAATTTAGTAATCCAATGATTGGGAACTATTTTAGTTTTAAGCTTTCTAAGAATTTAGATCTCATTAGAATGATCATCATCATTATTCTAAAAGCATTGCTTAAAACTATGGGTTTATCACATATTATAAAACAACATCATGTAGATAATTAAAAGCCTTTAATAAATTAATACTTTTTATTAATAAATGAATAAGATTGTTACAAAGTATATGCTTTATCATCAAACATGATTGGCTTGTGTGCATACTACTTTCACTGAGATATTGAGTTGAATTGAAATAAAGGTTTGAAAATCAGAGTGAAGCTTAGGGTGAAATCATAAGTCTAATTCTCCATTAATTGTTTGAAATTTCGGATTTTGATATTTGCGATTGTTTTGTGATAGTTTGTTTATTTATTAATTTAGTTTCTACAATTTTAATTATTGAATTGAATAGTTTAATAGAATTAGGATTAATAGAAAATTGGTAATTGTGAAGTTAAATTTCTTGCTAATTTTTTTTCGTGGGAACAATACTTTATTCACTAATATATTACTTGTTGACCACGTATACTTGCATGTTTTGCATATATACATTTTACCCAACAAGTTTTTGGCGCCGTTGTCGGAGAAAATTTAGCCTAGATTTTAATATTTTTACAATATTAGTTTAATTAGTCTAGTTTTACTTAAACATTTTTGTTTTTATTTTTGTTCTTCCCATTTCAGGTTTTTGACATTGGTTTATGCAAACACGATCCAAAAATCCAGACTTGCTTCCTTTTGAGGACGACATTGAAAGAAGATTTCAGAGGTTAAGTAAGTGGATCAAGGAAACAAGGAACGAATTCAAAAATTCTGATAAGGAAGAAGCAATGGTTGCCGAAGACCAGAAAGCGTTGAGGGATTTTGCAACACCTAAGGTGACTGATCTGCAGTCGAGCATCACTAGGCCTGCAATAGCTGCGAATACTTTTGAAATCAAGCTTGGGACCATTCAGATGATGCATAATTTAGTCCAGTTTGGGGGAATGGCAAATGACGATCCGAATGAGCATTTAATCAGTTTTCTGGAAATTTCCGACAATTTCAAGTACAATGGGGTGTCGGATGAGGCAGTGAGACTTTGCTTGTTCCCGTTCACTTTACGGGACAAGGCAAAGAGTTGGTTACATTCTCTGCCATCGGGATCAATAACTACGTGGGAAGACTTGGCTCAAAAATTCCTTGCTAAATTTTTCCCACCGGCAAAAACTGCCAAAATGAGGAATGACATAACAATGTTTGAGCAGCAAAATGGGGAGTCGCTATATGAGGCATGGGAGAGGTACAAGGAGTTACTTAGAAAGTGCCCACATCATGGATTGCCCAAGTGGCTGCAAATGAACACCTTTTATAATGGATTACATTGGAATGTCAGAACGAGTATTGACATAGCATCGGGCGGAGCATTCATGGATAAGAGTTACGAGGAAGCCTACAATTTGATTGAAACCATGGCGGCCAATAACTACCATGTGCCCACAAAGAAGAATGACACAACGCAGGCGGTGGGGTTTTGGAAGTAGATCACGGTGACATCTATACAAGCACGATTTACTTACTTGTCCAACAAGTTGAATCTTTGTGTGAGGACTCAAGTACAACAGGTTGCGGTAGTTTGTGAATTGTGTGCGGATGATCATCCTACAGATCAGTGCGCAATTAATACAGCATTCGTCCAGTTCATAGGTAGCTATAACAGAATTTCGCAAAATACATACCAAAACACTTACAACCAGGGGAATAGAAACCGGCCAAATTTCTCGTGGAGCAATAACCAGCAAAATCAATGTAACGCCTGAGAAAATCGGATTTTTAGGAGAATTAATTTTTTTTTTTAATTATGTGGATTAAATGAATTTAATTAATTATTTATGGGAGCAAGCTAATTGAAGGTCGTTCTATGACCTAAACATATCAGAACGTCGTAGGATTTTGGCTACGTGATAGAATTAAAGTGTTTGAATTTCCAAGACGAAAATAAAAGTTTTTCGAGAAATTTTTTGAAAAACACTATTCACGCATTTCTGCTCAGGAATTATTTTTGAACTTCCAAGAAATACGTAACGATAGAATATCAAGGTGAGATGGAATATCCAATAATATTTCAATTATGAAAAATGTAATATTTCGACTGTGGACTTAATTTGAGAACGTTAGTAAAATCAAGCGTTAAGAAGTTAGGGTAATGATTGTATGATACGTAGGTATTGTACGAGGTAATGAATACGAATACTATATGAGGTATTACACGAGTACGTATGAATGATGGTATGTTGTATATGATAAATAAGTAGACAAGTTAGATTATGAGAATTATACGTATATTATACGTTATAAGGCTTTAAGCCAAAAGAAAGGAACTTGTAGGATTTGTTAAGTATTATGTTAGCCAAGTATGGAAATGGTTAAGTCCAATGTGAATTAATAAGCAAGCCCAATGTTTGTTTAATTACAAGTCCAATGTACAAACTAAGTTAGTTAAGTTAATTAAATGCAAAGCCCCATATATATAAGTTAAGCAAATTATGATAGAAGCCCAACTGATTAAGTTAAGCTAATTAAGCTAAAGCCCAAAGTAAGAACCAAAGAGTTATGGGTTGGTTTAAACCCATGGTTTAAACCATGGGTGATCCAAAGTGATAAACAAGTAACTTAATGACTAAGTGTTTTGGTGAGCAAGAAAAGTGCATATATGTGATTAGTAAGAATACTTAAGGGTTAAGTGTTGTGATGGGCAAGCAAAGGATAGAAGTTGTGTGGAACAAGTTAACTTAATGGCTAAGACATTAATGTGATGGCCAAGTAAAAGTTGTGGGGAGCAAGTAATGAATAGTAAGGAGGTGGAAGTGGCTTAATGACCCTTATGCCCTAACCTAGGATGTCCTATAAATAGAGAGCTTAAGAGTACATTTGTTGGTTGTTTCTTTTTCCTCCAACACCTTATACATTATAAGTTGAGAGCTTATTTACTTAAGAGAATAAGCACATATAAGCTAGACTTCCTTTGTCAGATTTTCAATAAGCAAGAAGGAAGAAGAAGTTTAAGGTGTAGCAAGTGAACATCAAAGAGTAAATATTCTTTAACCATGATTCTCTTTCTCTTACATTGTTAGAGAAGGGGGTATTGGTAGAACTAGCATGCTAAGGAATGTTAAATCTAAGGGCTTAAGTCTTAATAAGCCGTATAAGTCATGAATAAGTAATTCAATCATAAATAAGTTATGAACTTATAATGAAAGTATAAGAACTTGTGAGAACTTGTAACATGTTTACATTAATAAAGTTGGTATGATAATAAGAAGTAAGAATAATGGTTAAAAGTTATTAACCATAATGAGTCATATGAAAAGAAGACATAAGTCATGAGAAATGGAAACATAAGTATTTTTATACTTTAATAAGTTACAAACTAATCAAGAATAAGTAATAACTTATCATGTTTATAAGTTAATGAAGTATGTATGTCAAGAGGTTAGTATGATGAATTGAATCCATTTGAAACAAAGAACAAATCTTAAGTAACGAAGTTTCGTCGGAATTCACACGATTAGACGACAATCGTCGAATTCGTGAAATTTTCGGAATGGATGTCGAATTTTGATTTTGAGCTTGGAAACGTTGGTTTTCAATGGAGACAAGTTGTATTTGGCATTATAGAGGTGCGGACTCAAAAATGGCCGGATTCTGACTTAGAACGAAGAAACGAGCGTTGAACGTTCATGAACGTTTATCGTTTTTGTTAAAAACGGACTAATAGGTGAAATTTTTGCAAACGAAGTTGAATAGATAAAATTCTTACATGACCACGTAGAGTACGTGATTTTTGAACCGTAAGCTCTTGAACGGGCCAATTCGGACTTATAACGAAGAAGTTACGAGTCCGGGAATTTCACAAGTTTGAAAATCTGTCAAATTTATCTCTGGCACAGAGTCCACGCCGCACCGCGACTCGAAGCCTAAATAACCGGCGCATGCGGCTACAAAGTGAGCCTCAAATTTCTACAAACTTGCACTGTGCACTACAATTAAACAAAGGGACTCGCACATGTAACGCAAAGTCCTGGCCTCCAAGCCCTAATGGTGACCTTAGCAGCGTGTCATAACAAAAGCAACAACTGGTGGCATATTTCCAACCCGTAAAAGATAGACAGAAAAGTATGGTTTCAAGTAAAAGATGAAGGGGAATTGTTTAGTAACGAACTAAGGGACTTAATAAAACATTGCTAAGTCATAACTAAACCTCATGTGTGATCACTTAGAGTTAAAGAAAGTTAATTGAATGTAAATAGGAACGGTGTACAATAAGTGTACATAACCAATGCCGATTAAGTGTCAATTAATAACGTAAGGACGTTAGTAAACTGTGAGGAAGGATAATTAACTCGAACCAAGTTGTATTAATGAAATAATTTCAGTTAAGTTATTGAAGAGAATGAAGTTAGTAAGAACGATGTAAAAGAACAACGGTAAGTCGGAACCAATAAATAACAAATCTAATACATGATTAGATTGAGAAGAAGGGTAAGATTCTTTAAGAACCAAGTATGTTCATTCATGATCTAATTTGGTATGTTATGTGATTATGTGTTGTAGAGACCGTAAAGACTCAAAGGAAACGTAATTATACTGTAGTAGACGCTGAAGGTAAGTTTTTCTAAACGGTTGTCTAACCTTCGTGTTAGCCAGGTTTTTAAATGATTCAAGTTATGAGATGCATGTATGGTTTTAAATAAAGAGTCAAGGCCCGTTTTAACTCGGCTAGACTAATCTTGATAGATTGATTGATTTATTTACAAGTCTTTCAATATAGAATTGCTAACGCTATCCTACGCCAATTATCGGTACAGATTCAAGGTAAGCCTGAATATGAATAAACAAATATATTTTCATCGAGTATTCGATGGGCACGTGAGGTTGCCACAACTTAAACGTACACACGTTTAATAGATTTAGTGTTGATCAACATAGAGTACTATAGGCTGATCACCTAGAAGTGCTCGTAAGATATGTCGGACTTACGAACTTCGTGTCGGGTTGTCCTTTTTAAAGAAATTATGAAACACTCATTGTCTTGGACCAGAATTAGTGTTTTACTGAATATTGTTATGGTAAAACGTTTTGAAGGAAAAGGAACGCTATTTTGAATTATTGATAGTACTTCATAACTATTACCCAGTTATTGAAGATATATGATTCATATGTTTCAAGCATGCTTTTTAAATGAAATTGTTGTACTTGTTGAGCTTGTTATGCTCACTCTTGCTTGAACCATATGAATGCAGCTTAGACCGAATGGACCAAAGGATTCGACAAAGATAAAGGGAAGGCTAAAGCGAACTTGTAGATTACCTATGTAATAGTATAGGTTTGTAATGATAATATTTGATATTATGATAAGAACAAATGTAACGGTTACAAAGAACCCGGGGAATAGTAGTATTGTTTTGGAATATATATATATAAGACATATTCGTTCTTTTGAGGAATTTCAATTGAATGTTTGTGTGAACTGTAGCAACGTGGAGCACCATATGTCGGGTTGGAAGAGACCCGGATTGGGGGGCGTCACAATCAAGCAATGGCAATGAAATCACAAGAGATGGCTATCAAGAATCTAGAAAATCATATAGGACAGATGGCCTTAGCATTGAATAATAGACCACAAGGAACGTTACCAAGTGACATTGAGAGAAATCCGAAGGGTGGTCATGAGCAATGTCAAGTAGTTATGTTGAGAAGTGGAGAACATCTCGTGAGTAATAATGCAGAAATTCAGCGACACCGAAGGAAAAAGTTGATGACATAATGTGGTTGAAGGTAACAAGGGTGAGGATAAGCAAAGTGAGGACATAAAGTTAAGCAATAACCCAATTGTTTATCCTCCACCACCGTTTCAGCAGAGGGTTCAAAAACAGAAATCAGATAAGCAGTACGCAAAGTTTTTAGAAGTGTTTAAGAAACTCCAGATTAACATCCCATTCGTAGAAGCCCTAGAGCAAATGTCGAGTTATGCGAAGTTCATGAAAGGAATTCTGTCGAGGAAAAAGAAATGGGAAGATTTTGAAACAGTGGCACTAACAGAGGAGTGTAGTGCGGTGTTACAGCAGAAGTTACCACCAAAACTTAAGGACCCGGGGAGCTTTACTATCCCATGCACGATCGGGAAAATTTTGTTAAACAAATGTTTATGTGATTTGGGGGCAAGTATGAACCTTATGCCATTGTCAGTATACACAAAATTGGGTTTGCCCGCGCCAAAGCCTACGAATATTTCATTGCGGTTAATGCGGATAGGTCGGTCCACATGCAGAGAGGCATAGTAGAGGACATTTTGGTTAAAGTGGATAAGTTTATATTCCCAACGGACTTTATCATTCTGGATTTCGAGGAGGATAAGAACATCCCGATTATCTTAGGGAGACCTTTCTTGGGCACGGGAAGGACACTCATAGACGTGTAAAAACCAGAACTTACTACGAGAGTCCAAGATCAAGAAATCAAATTTAATGTGTTCAAGGCCATGAAATTCCCTACGGATGAAGAAGAATGTTTTCAGATGGATTTAATTGAGCAAATCATCGGTGAAGATATGAGTAAGAGTTTGGTCAATGATCCGCTAGAAGCAACTTTATTGGGGGATGAAGATAACGACGACCCAGAATTTGTGGACTACTTACAGATGTTAGACTCATTTCCACGAGTTAGCCGATTCAGAGCATCGTTTGAACCTTTGCACACTGAGGAGACAGTCGTAGAAAAATTGAAACTGTCATTGGAGGAGCCACCAACATTGGAACTTAAGCCACTCCCTAAACATCTCATGTATGCGTACTTAGGCAATTCAAATTCTTTACATGTAATTATTTCTGCTGCACTTAACGAATTGTAGGAAGAAAGGTTGTTGAGGGTGCTTCGGGAACACAAATCAGCGATTGGTTGGACGATTACGGATATAAAGGAAATTAGCCCTTCGTTTTGCATGCACAAGATTCTGATGGAAGATGATGCAAAACCGACGGTGGAGCAACAACGAAGACTTAACCCGATTATGAAGGAAGTGGTAAAGAAGGAAATTCTGAAATTATTGGATGCCGGTATCATCTATCCAATTTCTGACAGTAAGTGGGTTAGTCCAGTTCATTGTGTACCAAAAAAGGGGGGAATGACCGTGGTACGGAATGACAATAATGAGTTAATTCCAACAAGAACAGTGATAGGTTGTAGGTTGTGCATCGATTATAGGAGGTTGAATAAGGCAACCCGAAAAGATCACTTCCCGCTACCCTTTATCGATCAAATGTTAGACAGATTAGCGGGACATGATTACTATTGTTTATTGGATGGATACTCAGGCTATAACCAGATCGCCATCCCTCCTGAGGATCAAGAAAAGATAACATTCACGTGCCTTACGGCACATTTGCATCAGGAGGATGTCATTCGGGTTATGCAATTCACCTGTAACCTTCCAACGGTGTATGATGGCCATTTTTTCAGATATGGTGGAGAAAAATGTTGAAGTCTTCATGGATGATTTTTCTAGATTACGGAGACAACTTTGATACTTGCCTAGGGAATTTGGTCATGGTATTGCAAAGAATGTAAGGATACAAACCTCATACTCAATTGGGAAAATGCCACTTCATGGTTGAAGAAGGCATAATTTTGGGCCATAAGGTGTCGGCTCAAGGATTGGAGGTGGACAAAGCAAAGCTAGAAATAATCGAGAAACTACCCCCACCGAGCTCAATTGAGGGTTTTAGAAGTTTTCTGGGACATGCTGGATTCTACAGGAGGTTCATAAAGGACTTCTCTAAAATTGCAAAACCCTATGCGATCTTTTAGAGAAGGATGCTACTTTCGGCTTTCTTGAGGAATGCAAATCGGCGTTTGAATCATTGAAGAAGAAATTAACTACGGCCCGTGATAGTCGCATGCCGGTTGGAATATGCCATTCAATTAATGTGTGATCACGGCGCTTATCTTGATTGAAATTTTTTTTGGCAAAAGACGAGACAAGGTGTTTCACGCCATATATTATGCAAGCAAAACACTCATAGAGACTCAAATGAATTATACAACCACAGAAAAGGAATTACTTGCAGTGGTGTACGCGTTTGACAAATTCGAGGCATACTTGATCAGAACTAAGGTGATAGTCTACATGGACCATTCGGCGATTTGATACCTAATAGCGAAAAAAGATGATAAACCACGCCTTATCCGATGGATTCTCCTACTTTAAGAGTTTGACTTTGAAATTAAAGATAGAAAGGGGACGGAGAATCAAGTAGCCGATCACTTGTCTAGGCTGGAAAACCAAGGGAAAGTGAAAGAAGATATATGTGAAATTAACGAGTCATTCCCAGATGAGCAACTCTTTGGGATTTCTGCAGAATTTCCATGGTATGCGGATTATGAAAATTTTCTTGTGAGCAATATTCTTCTACCTGACCTCACAAGACAACAGAAAAAGAAGTTTCTTCATGATGTAAAGTGGTACATGTGGGATGAACCGTATTTATTCACACAATGTGCCGACAAAATGATTAGACGATGCGTCCCCTATAGTGAAATGAAGAACATTATGCATGAGTGTCATTCATCTGCATATGGCGGGCATTATGGCATCGAGCGGACAGCAGCAAAGGTATTGCAAGCTGGGTTTTATTGGCCTACAGTATTCAAAGATGCTCACCAATTTGTCAAACAATGCGATAGGTGTCAAAGGGTGGGAAACATCTCGAAACGGAATGAGATGCGCCTATAAACAATTCTTGAAGTGGAAATTTTTGATGTATGGGGCATCGATTTCATGGGGCCATTCCCTTCGTCTTTGAACAATCAGTATATTCTACTCGCAGTGAATTACATTTCGAAGTGGGTTCAAGCTACAGCACTACCATCCAACGATGCCAAGGTAGTCCTCAAATTCCTATAGGAAAAACATTTTCACGAGGTTTGGCATGCCAAGAGCGATAATTAGTGACGAAGGTAGTCACTTCTTCAATAAGGCATTCACAGCTCTTTTTGACACGGTATGGGGTCCACCACAAAGTAACGACAGCGTACCACCCTCAAACTAGTGGGCAAGCCGAGGTATCAAACTGGGAAGTAAAGAAAATATTGGAGAAAGTAGTAAATCTGAGTTGTAAGGATTGGTCACTTCGGTTGGACGATGCATTATGGGCATACCGGAATGCGTACAAAACTCCAATCGGGATGTCACCATATCAACTACTGTACGTGAAGGCATGTCACTTACTGGTCGAACTACAACACAAGGCTTATTGGGCGGTTCAAAAACTCAATTTCGATCAAGCAACTGTAAGGGAAAAAATACTACTTCAACTGAATGAGCTCGACGAATTCTGCTTTCACGCCTATGAGAACTCCAAATTATACAAAGAAAAGGTAAAAAGATGGCACGACCAGAAAATTGTGCATCGAACATTCGTGCCGGGTCAATCAATCCTCTTGTTCAACTCACGGCTGCGATTGTTCCCAGGAAAACTGAAGTCAAGATGGTCGAGGCCATTCTCTATTAAGCGAGTATTCTCTCATGGTGCTGTTGAACTCTACAATCATAATCCACTAAAGACGTTCAAGGTCAATGGTCAACGGATAAAGCATTACTGGGGTGGCGATTCAAACTGGGATGTCTTCAACATTACCCTCACCGATACACGTTGAAGCGAGGGGAGTAGTCGAAATTTGACGACTTAAAATCAAGTGTTAATTGGGAGTCAACCCAATATTTTGTTATTTTTCGTATTTTCATTTATAATTTTTGGAATGTAGTTTTTATTAAGTATTAGGTAGGTATTATAGAGTAAAAGTTTTATTGAATCTCTTAATCATACTCCAAGTAATCAATAATCTCACATCTTGCATGTTTATGGTTGTAGGAGGAGTCAAAAGTGAGTAATAGCAACAACAGGCAAGAAAAGAAGAAAATAAGGCTAATTTGGATCTGCACAATTTGAAGCCAAAAATCCGGAGTCAAGTCAGCTGAGAATGAGTACGGCATACCATCCACAAATAGACGGCCAAAGCGAACGAACAATCCAGACGTTGGAAGATATGCTTAGAGCATGCATCATGGATTTCAAAAGGAACTGGGATGAACATTTACCATTGGCATAATTTACCTACAACAACAGGTACCACGCAAGCTTAAATCATGCCGCCTTTTACAGATGTTATGCGACGTAAAGTGCGAGAACTCCAATCGGCCGGGATAAAGTCGGTGAACGTCAACTATTAGAACCAGAACTGGTACAACAAACTGCTGAGGTCGTAAAACTCATCATGACAAGATTGGTAGCTGCTCAAGACAGACATAAGAAGTATGTTGATTAACATAGACAAGATCGTGAATTCAACATAGGAAATTACGTATTCTTAAAATTTTCTCCTTGGAAGGGAAAACATTTTTTCGGTAAAAAGGAAAAACTAAGCCCAAGGTTTATTATACCCTTCGAGGTGCAGCGAAGAGTAGGAGAGGTGGCTTATGAGGTAGCTCTACCTCTAGAGTTAGAACACGTTCATAATGTTTTTCATATTTCGGTGTTACGACCGTATAAACCCGATTACAAGCACGTGATCGAGTACGAACCATTACAGTTCGATACGGACTTATCTTATGAGGAAGTTCATATCCAGATAGTTGAAAGGAAAGAACAAGTGCTCAAGAATAAAGTAATACCTTCCGTGAAGGTGATATGGAGGAACCACAATGTTGTAGAAGCTACGTGGGAACTCGAAGATAAAATGATGAAAGATTATCTTGAGTTATTTGTTTAATCTGTGTCTTCGATTCTGAGGACATAATCTTTGTAAGTAGGGAAGAATGTGACGAATGATTTGTTTAAGTTGTGATTACGAGGACATAATCCTTGTAAGGAGTGAAGGATGCAACAATCCAGAATTTTAAATTATAATTTCAAATATTTATTGAAATATATAAATATTTAATTGATGTGCTTATTGTTGAATAAATATCTATTTAATGTGATTTGATTTGATTATTTATTTGTTAAATAAATTATTTATGAGTTAAGGAAATTAATGGTTTTGAGATAATATTCTAATTTAATCAAATAATTTAAATTAGAGAGTTGATAAGGATTAAATGAATTACTATAATGTTTGAATTTAAATTGATAATAAAAGTGTGACAATAAACTATGCTATAAGTGAGTTATTAAAATAAATTAAAGGAGTTTAATTTAGTTTTGCCAAACAAGACTTAAAGACACTAAGTCTTTATTTTTAAAAGTGTTTTGCCCAAACAAGGCCTAAACAAAATTAAGTCTTTATTTTAATCATTTTTATCCAAACGAAGCCTTATGGTTTTTAAATTTTGAATTTGAATTATAATAAATAAAATAAATCAAAATAATATATATAATATTTTATAACTGATATGTATTTATTATAATAATAATTATACGACAGTTACATACGTTTTAGAGAGCGTCTGTTTTATTTACGTGAAAAGCTTTTGGCTTAAGCCTAAGAAGAGAAAAGAGAAGAAAGAATACAAATATAAGAAAAGAGGGAGAGTTTGTAGAGAGAAGTTTGTGAGAATTTGAGAGAGAGTACTGTGATTCTTAAACAATTCTATGTGGTTAGCAAGGATTATCCAAGAAATTGAAGGTATATTTTCAAAGCCTTAATATTATATATATGAATATTTTATATTCACAAGTCTTATGTTTTCTGTGAATTCATGTTCGGTGAATTGTTGTTATAAACTGAATTGTTGTGTTTATATGTATTCTTGATGTTAGAACTAGCATCTAGATAAGCATTTAGTGTACCAATTAGTTTCTTTATGTTTAAAAACAAGAAAAATAGTTTTATAGTGAATGTGTGTATGAACATGGCTTGTAGGAGTACCAAATTTGATAGTTGATTGTGAACTAATATGTAAATTGAGCCTTGATTGTATTAATTCAGTAAGTAACGAAGAGAACATATTTTGAATATGTTAATTTGGTGTACAATGGTGATCACAGTGTTAATTTTGTTATAGAGGTCACAAAAATGGAGTATTTGTATAAAACATGGAATTGAAATGTTTTAAATTTGATCTTCATGTTATCTATATGGGTAAAAACATGCGAGAGACCTTCAGTTATATTTATGTGAAATGTATGTAAGTTATACGGGTTAAATTGGTTGCTAGTTGGTCAAATTTGGCTTTGCCTATACTCGTATGTGCACAGGCCCGAACTTGGCGCATTACACCACCGCTCTAGCTGGCCGTGGCAACTCTCTCACGCCGCATTGCCTATCACAAGCCTCTCGCTCACCGCCAGACCGCCATTCCACAATGTAAACTATGGCGCGTCAAAGACCTTGGTTAGTAGAATGGCCAGAAAGTGTATTGTAATTACACAAAGTCTATAATTTTTGATAAGGTGAAACATTATGACTGTTAAGATGTGATTTTAGTATTATAGTACTAAGAATGAGAATATTATTAACAATTAACGAGTTTTGTTATTACATTACTAATGTGACTTGACTATGTGATTAAAACCAATCCATACATGAAAAAGATACTTATTTGTATACAGACTAATTGTGTTATGATGACATGTGTAAAGGTTATTGTGAATCGAATTATTACGATTTAGCTTACACGCAAGATAATTTTTTTTTATCTTTAACTTGTTTCTTAGTATGCAAGTTCTCTAACTATATTGTTACGATTGTGCAAGTTTCTTAACTCTAATTATATCGTGCAAGTTTCTTTACTCTACCTTGTTTATTATTGAGCAAGTTATTCCTAATTAAGTTCGTGCAAAGCTATTTAACCTAACTCTTACTTTGAGAAGGTTTCCTACTTTAACTTGTTTCTTAGCATGCAAGCTTCTAAATTCTGATACACTTATGTTGAATAAGTTTTATCGTTCAATTTGCTATTTATTATGAATGCTCAATAACTCAATTCTTTACTATACAAAATTCTAGCCTTAGCTTAATATTATTCAAGCAAGGTATGTTACGTGATTTAATGTTTATGCTTTTAGTTCATTTCTAAAGCATGACCTTACTATACAATGTTGATTCATTTATGACTTATTCCATAGCATATTGTTATTACATTTTATTCAACTAATCTTTAGTTGATGTTCGTTAAACTCTAGATCACCTTGAAACTTATCCAAACCAAACTTACTTCGGTGCGAACTTGTATTCTAAATGCTGAGATGAACAACCCTATTACAGGGGATAATTTACGCGTAAGCGTTTAGATGTTTGTGCACAATACATTATACGATGGGTTGATCCCCCTAAGTACGAGAAGTCCCTACATTCTTATGATTGTATAGGTTTAAGTTGAAAGAATACTTATAACTTTGGACATAGTTCGTGGTCTTATTACCCTCAGATATATATTTCAAATTATGTTCCTAATTATCATTGATAAAGAACATTATTTGTGATGCCCACAAAATAGGTATACATTACCCATCTTGGGTCGCCAAATACATGGTACAGAATTTAAATACAAACTTAAATATATAACATGAGCTGTGAGTTTTAATACAAATATTGTCTTCTAGACAGTATTCAAATTCAAAATAAGTCCTTAATACATTTATTATCACACTATTTCACATAATAGTGAGGACTACTAATGCAACCATCTGGACCGTGAATCCATTCCCTTACTAGTCCCAGCTATATTCTCATTTCCTGAAGAAAACAATGAAAGAAAGGTGAGCTCAACTAGCCCAAAGAAGAAATATTATGACTAAGATAATGCGAGAATAAATTATCCTTAGCCTTCAACAATATAACAATGATAGAATATAATAGACAACAAGTTTTAGATCAACAATCTGCAATGAATAAACAATCCATTAGAAGAGTCAAGTAGGCGTAAAATCTACTATCTTCTATGATTTAAAAAGTTTTCATCAACTTTATCATTTGAGACTCGACAATAAATAAAATCGAATCATCCTGCATCACAAAGAAAGGATATTCATGTAATCATCAATAATCATGATTATACCCGAATAATCACGGTCATAATCATACCAAAAATTGTCCATCGATGAACTACGAACCAATGAGGACTTTAACCACATCATTAAATCATATTACGGTCATGATTATACCGAATATTCCCTGGTCATAATCATACCAAGTCCATCTATGCACGTAAGCCAAAGATGACTTTCAACATAATAAAAGCATGAGGATGATGACAATTCAATAAAATAAGTTCAATAATAAATTTTAAAGATTTATAAGTCAATTTATCCTGAACTCAATAACATCCAAATTGTCAACGTGATACTGCTTTGTAGAGTAAAATTCAACAATTCTCAAAAGAATATTTCCATGAAAAGATACTGGATGAAGCGCAAATATCAAGGATATTCCACTAATTTCATGGAGTATAGAAGCTAAAACTTTAATCAACTGAGTATAATAGAATATATGAAACTGTAAATGGATTTTCACCGCCATGCGGTAATCCACGTAGATAGATTATTCCAACTGAATAATAAAGAATGGAATAACAGAAGAATTCACCAGGCGTGCGTAATCCGCACAGACAGGTTATTCCAATAGAATAATAAAGAATGGAACCAGGTCATACGTAATCCGCACAGACATGATATTCCAACAGAATAATAAAGAATGGAATAACAACAGAATTCACCAAGCGTGCGATAGACCGCACAGACAGGTTATTCCAACAAAATAATAAAGAATGAAATAACAGAAGAATTTCACCATGTATGTGGTACTTCGCATAGACAGGTTATTCTAACATAATAATAAAGAATTGAATAACAGAAGAATTTCACAATGTATGCGGTACTTTGCATAGACAGGTTATTCTAACATAATAATAAAGAATGGAATAACAGAAGCTCTCTTCATGAATACGAAAGAAATAATACCCCTTATGAGTACAACAAATAATATCTCTTACCTTAGAAAAACTGAATACTGGAGTAGTGAAGTAGCAGGATACTTTTCTTCTTTCTCTCTATAGTTTTTCTCTCTAGAGTTTCAGTGAATTCGTAAGAAATAATGAAAGAATGAGCTTCTATTTATAGGAGAAGTGATTGAATCACCGCGGATCCGGTTTGATCATCTTAACACTATTACTATATTTGCGGAAGATATAAACATAAATTGTTTATACATTAAACTTACATACTTTTCCCCAAGGTCGAGTAACCTTAACTTATACATAATTCATAACTTAACTAACACATAATATTTTATCATACAAATATTACAAAACTAATTGCGCACATTAACTTTAAACTGAATCTGTCTTTAACCTTTCCTTGTATCCGACGCATTCGTCTTAATCGCAATGTTTTATCATGATAAAGCAAAGGTGAGCATAAGGATTGCCAATGAAGTTTAAATTGATAATATAACGATATATCATGATTGAAAGAGTCTCAATAATAAAATTTGGCTATAATTCAACAATATAATTGTGAACTAAAGAGGAAACAATTTATGGTATACAAGTATTATACATGAACAACTATATCTCGAACCAATTTGGTAATGAAGGTGTTCAATTTTTTCATACCAAAATTTATATATACAATATGTACAAAGTACAATTCATGGCAACCAAATAATGATTAACCATAAGCTTATCCTAGATAAAACACTCTTAGTAGAGTTAAGTAAAAACAAACTTGCTTCAGGCGATTGATTACCGCTACCACAATTTATAACGCTTTATCCAAGACCTAATATTAGTAATATAGATCTCCAATATTAGAATAATATCATCACAATATAATACTATATAATATATATATATATACATGGAATAACCTAAACACATAACACATAACACATAACCCTATTAGTCTATAACACACATAATAATTAGTATCAGGTCAAACTATTTCAGTCTGACTTGAATCTGACAAAATTCTAACGTCCCCGGCTGGCCTTAATGACACAAAGTTTCGAGTTTAAGTTCAATTAATCTCTTGCTTAAACACTTAACAATTATCTAAGATAATTTATTAACGATCAAAATAATTTTCATAAAGTATCGGAATAATTTTTAAATAATTATTACTATTTATCTTGATTTTTTCAATCATTAAAATCGTATTTATATAAATTAAATACCACTTAATTCCTTTATCATTAATATTTATTTATTATCAAATATTAATGAAATATATCGTCATAATATTATAATATATTTATAATATTTCAAAGTATTTTTAATACCTTAAAATCACCTTTATATGATTTTTAAACAATTAAATTCATTATCCAATAATTTCTTTTAATATTAAAATATTAATATTTTCATGACAAAAATATCAAAAGTTATATGTTATAACTTAAAATATTTTCTAACACTTAAATCATTTTATATAATTTATAAATCATTTGTTCTATTTTTCCATAATTTATTTAATATATTTATTAAATAAACTAATTACCATTAATATTAATTAATTAATGAAATTCATCATGAAAATATTAAAAGTCATTAAAATAACTTAAAATGTTTTATTATACCATAATATTATTTTTCATGATTTTCATGAATTAAAATCATTTTAAATAATTTATTTAGTACAATAATTAAATAAATTAAATACCATTTATATTCCAAAAATATTAAATATTTATGAAATACATTCTAAATAATTTAAAACTATTTTTCAGATTTTAAAATAATTTTTCAAAATTTATTATGTATTTTTAATAATTAAAACCATTTATTTCTATTTTTAAATAATTTCCAAAAATAGTAAATTAAATAAATTCAAAACCTTTCACATCGGCCCTATAGCAGCGGACACATCGCTATAGGTGTTCTTGAGCTTTCTTCTTCAACGACCCAGAAACTTCATATCAAAGTTCAAGGTATACACTTTGACTACAATTTAAACTTTTATTTTGTTGATATCTGGGCTAGTTATGGTACTAAGGTTGTAGTGTTCGTGTAATACTGCAATTAGAATCAAATGTCAAGGCCATTACACAACATCACAGATAGATCTAAGCTAGCAAAACGTCTGACAACGTTGTTCTTCATTTTCTAGGTTTTCCAGAAAATGAAGAACAAACGTAGGTACTACTTTGGTCCTTTTAATCTACACATCTCCGACTTGTTTAAGGTGTTTGATTGATTCAGTACTGTAGTATTAATGGCAGTGTACAAGTTTATAACACTAAATCATAACAACAACATCACACAAGACAGATTTGAGCCGGTCAAACTCTGACAAAAAAAACACGTTCATGAAGATCTGGGTTTCCTAGATTCTACTTCCAGCCAGTTGGTCAACGTAAGTTTGACCCGTATTATTTTTCATTCTACTAAGGTTCTGAGTAATCTAAGGGCATATACGTGTAGTCCACATGTCCAGCTACAACATCAAACTAACCTCATGTCATAAACCATTACCAGAAGCAAGATCAAAGCCCAACAATATAACTGTCAGACTTTCTAGGTTTCTGGGTTTGCCCAGATTTCCAGAAGTCGTGCTCGGTCAACGCCTTTTGACCACATATATCTCACGATCTAGACAAGCTATGACCCTGTTTCCAGTTCCAGAATAAAGACCATATGGCATACTACAGATTCATAACATAAAACACTATAAACATCTACTAAATAAAGATTTAAGGCCTCTGACATTCGCCTGTCAGGCCATAATTTTCCAGTTTTCCAGATTTGCTTAAAACTTGATTTTGTGCATCTAGAGGTTATAGATCCATGATCTATCTACCCAGATCACTAAAGGACACCCTATTACACATCTTTAACCAATCATTTACAACATGTAACATCAAATCGTAAGATTTTAAAAATTAGGGTTCTTATCTTCTTATGCTTTGATCTTTGATCTGTTATTGGAAAGCTATAAACTGAACTTGGTTTTGTTTATCACCCTCCTCTCATTCTTAAACCCGAAATATAGAGAGAGAGTGGATTGGTGAAAAATGAAAATGTAAGTATCCCTTTTCTCTCTCTTAATCTATTTAAATAACTTGTATGCAATGTTATGGCTGCTGATTTCGGCTAGGATTGCTAGATATAAGTCACATGTATAGGCTAGGATTGCTCAACCACTCACCTTAGGTCTAGATCTACAAGCAACATCCAATAATGCACAAAGGGGCAAAATAGTCATTTAACAATTAATTTTAATGGCATTTTAGACAATTGGCCAATCCCTTAGGGTTTAGGATTTGGAAAAATTTAGGGTTTAGGGTTTGCAATTTAATTTCTAAAATTTCCAATTTAGGTTTTCAAAAATAGAAAATTAATATTTCTAAATTATAATTAGAATTTTTTAATTATATTAAAATGCCTTAATCACAAATTAAATATTGCTAATTAGGATTAGTATTTCCTAATTAAAATCTCTAATTAAGCAATTAGGATCAAAATGGTCATTAATGTTTATAACCCACGATTTAGGGTTTCTAATAGAAAATAATTTTCTTAAATTAGAAATTATATTTTGTAATTAGATTAGGGTTTTCTAATTACTTAACTTGAAAATTAGAATTAATATATCCTAATTAACATTAAAAGTATTTAATTAACACTTAGATCTTCCGTAATTATAAATTAGGGTTTCAAATCTAGGAATTAGGGTTTTCAAAATGTAAAATTAGGGTTTGCTAATTAATTAAGCTTTATCCTAATTAATATTATAATTAAAAGCAATTAAGCAATATAATAATTATTTAAGTCCGTTGGATTAGGGTTTCAATTCTAATTAGGGTTTTGATTCCCGGAATCAAAAATTAGGGTTTCGAACCAGGTTTCTAGGGTTTCTTATTAATCGCTAGGATTTTCTAACCGAACGTTGACGTTCTTAATATATACCTAGGGTTTGTTACAGATAGCGTTTATCTGGTCAACCCTTGACCCTTAACCACATCATGCACACATATACACAAAACATAAACGCTTATTCCCTTAATATTGAATAATTCACCTAAATCCTTCACAGAATTTTGAAATCCTCAAAATTCCTTCTTAAAAATATCAAACGCATACACTAATTTTCTGTCTAGGTTCTAATTTTTAACCTTAAATAAATTAATAAAAATTTAAAAAATATTCAAAATTCTTGGGTTGTCACAATAGTAACTAATTCATGAACGGTCCAGATTGATTTACTTTTAAACGAACGGTCCATATTGATTTACTATTAAAACTTAAAGAAACGGTCCATACTGATTTACTATTAAAATTTTAAACCAGCGATCCATATTGATTTACTATTATAACTTTCTGCCAGCGGTCCATATTGATTTACTATTATATCTTCAACAAACGATCCATATTGATTTACTATTATAACTTAAACCAACTGATGCGAAAAATTATCACATCTCCTCATGGAATAATATTGTACCCAAAAATAATTTGGACCGAAAAGAAATATATTTTTCAGGTGAATAGTACCCACATGAATAGTACTTCGTGAATAGTACCACAATGAATAGTACCACAAACGAAAAAGTGTCCCAAATACCCGAGTGAACAATACTAGAGTGAATAGTGAACTTAGGGTGAATATGTAGTAACCTAGTGAATAATAGTACTCGAACACGAAAAGTGCCCCGAATACCCGATTGGTCAATATAACCTCCAGACATCAATTATTATCGAAATAAATATCGATTTCTATTAACACTAATAATTCCCACACAATGGAACTATCAATTTATTCTTTAATCAACACGAACTTATTCATCATTAATATTGTAATTCACAATATTTAACAACCCGGTCGTTCCCAGGAAAAAGGGGGCTTTCCGATAAGGATTTCTCCTTATTGACGCGCAATTAGGTAACCAAACCTCTCCTTGACAGAACTTCTAGACATTATCAATATTGCCAATAATAATATGAATAATTTTGCCGTCTCAATTAATTATTGATTTAATAATATATAAAATATCGACAATAATTGAATCAAATAACATGAGATACTATGCAATAATTACTGTAGCAATAATTGAACAAAACTGAGTGACTTCTCACGTAAGCATCAATAGCCAATCTGGTGTATTCTTAC
The DNA here is from genome assembly GCA_020205615.1 of Panax quinquefolius. Lineage (NCBI taxonomy): Eukaryota > Viridiplantae > Streptophyta > Magnoliopsida > Apiales > Araliaceae > Panax > Panax quinquefolius. The sequence goes on along the minus strand of CM035172.1, from coordinate 78,196,098 downwards.
TATGCAACCACAGCAGTATTCTTTGTACTTTTTTAGTATCGGGTAGTTCAATGTTTAAACGGTAACTCTTTCACCGTTATTTTTATAAAAAGATAATTTTGTCATTTTCTAACTACGACAATACTTCCGTTATGGGGTCCACCAATGATTGTGCCGTCGTACGGATATTCTCCAACAAAAAGAATATTCTCCGACCAAACGAATATTTTATATCAACTTGCATACTTTACAAAATTTATAAATATTACCCATAACTATAACATTATATCAAATCTACACCATAATATTTAAAAAAAAAAATTCGAGAAATTTAAATCTTTATTCATAAAATTTGGGGTCTCACAATCTCCCCTCATGAAATGTTTCCATCAAAATTTATGTACGTACTTGGTATGCCGAAGAGATGAGGATACCTTGACTTCATTTCAGATTCTAACTCTTGAGGTATAACCTTTGAGTGTTGAATACGATCCTTCTTATCCAAGATTTTAACACGTATTTCCTCATACGTTAAATCTTCTGCTATCTCGTCTATTTTTAATTCAATAATGTGGTTCTGGTCGTCCACATATTTACGTAATACGTGAAAAACGTTATGAACACGCGGCATACTTGGCGGTAAAACGAGTCTATAGGCCACAGTTCCTACTCGATCGAGGATTTCAAATGGGCCAATTAAATCGAAGGTTGAGATTTCCTCTTTTCATCGACTCTTGCTTCTAGAATAACGCCTTCTTGAACCTTCTTCTTCATATTCATCAGCTTTGAGTATGTAGCTTGCACGACTTTAACTTTATCGATTAAAGTCGATTCTACTCGTATATTTGATATTACCACGTCGGTCCTTAGAGTCTTTAACTCTATCTTCATCATTTCTAAGTTATATGAAATTGGTTTTTGTGTTAACAACATCGCACTCGTAAACGCATACGATCTTCTACTCAACACGTCAGCTACCACATCCGCTCTTCCAGGATGATATTGAATGGTATAATCGTAATCTTCAATAGCTCGAGCCAACGTCTTTGGCGCATAATAAATTCATTTTGGGTGAAGAAAATATTTGAGGGTTTAAGAAATGGGTTTTGTACTAGGGTTAATACAAAATTCAATTTCACGTTCTAGGGGTAGGCTAAGAAGTCTTCAAGAATACATCAGGAAATTTATTAACAATAGAAATATCATTCAAAACTGTGACTCTCATCCAAGACTTGTATAGCACGTCACAATGATACCTATCAACTTGCCACCGTTATTCACAACGTCCCCTACGGAAAGTTCGACTTCAGTGCATTCCACACAAGGAAGTCACCAGCAAAAGGCTCGGGGCTCTTTACTTATGGCTTAATATAACAGTGATTGACTTTAGTGGTTTGGTTGCTTGAATTCGCATAACAGGTTGGTTAGGAATATGAAAGCTAACAACCTTACAAAAAGCTTGATGAGTAGTTAACCAATTGATTCCTAAAATCACATCAAAGGCAAGTATTTTCAAAGAGATAAGATCGACAGGTAACGTGAAAGTGTTGATTTGAATCAAACAAGATTTATAAATAGTGGAGGCAACGAAGGTTTCTACTATCGAAGTTTCAACCAATAAGTGAAAGTCTAATTTCTCCGAAGTCAAATTTAAACGTTGGCGCCAAGCAAAGAGAGATAAAAGAATGGGTGGAGCCGATATCTAATAAGGTATAGACTTCAGAAGAATTTATAATAAACTAACCCGTGTACTAACTTTGTTCGTTTACTCGCTTTTGAAAGTCACGAAAAACGCTCTTCCTGAAACCAATCGACTTTGTTTTGTCCAGTATCCGCCTTTGGTGCCACCGTCCCAACTGGACTTGACTTTGGTGCGCTGACAAAATCGAGCTAAATGACCTTCTCTTCTTGAAATTTCCACTTCTATTATCTTGGCCATGATTACCACCGAAGTGATTACCATTTTTGGCTTGATAATTTCCCCCACGATGGTTATCATTGTTCCAATGGTCGTTGCCACCGGTATGATTATTATCATGTTGTTGGTCGTTACCTTTTGGTTGAGCTAACTCAACGGTCTCATGTGCTTCATTGCTTATCTCAGCATTTTCAGATGCCATTTTTAAACACTATCACAAAACAAAGGGTTAATTAACATATCACATATAATCCCTATACTCTGACCGACAAATTAAATACCAAATAAACTTAGGTAGGTCATACTAGCGAAATAATTCCTCGTCTGTCCCCTCCAAGTTCTTGTCTCACATCTCAGCTAGGGATCATATCCCTACGCTTTTATACCAACTGTGACGCCTCAAAAATAGTTATACATCACCTATCTTGGGTCGTCAAATACATTATACAGAATTCAAATACAAACTTAAATATACAACATGAGCTATGAGTTTTAATACAAATATTGTCTTCTAGACAGTATTCAAACTCAAAATAATTCCTCAATACATTTATTATCACACTATTTAACAGAATAGTGAGGACTACTAATGCAACCATCTGCATCGTCAATCCATTCCCTGACTAATCCCAGCTATATTATCATTTCCTGAAGAGAACAATGAAAGAAATGGTGAGCTCAACTAGCCCAGTAAGAAATATTATGACTAAGATAATGCAGAATAAATTATCCTTAACCTTCAACAGTATAACAACTGATAGAATATAATAGACAACAAGTTTTAGATCAACAACTGCAGCGGAATAAGCAATCCATTAGAAGAGTCAAGTAGAGCATAAAATCTACTATCTTCTATGATTTAAAAAGTTTTTCATCAAATTTATCGATAAGACTCAGCTTTATAAATAAAATCAAATCATCCATGCATCACGGCCAAGGATATTCATGTAATCATCAATGGTCATGATTATACCGAAATAATCCTCGGTCATAATCATACCAACAACTGTCCATCCGATGAACTACGGAGCCAATGAGGACTTTTACCACATCATTCGTCACATTACGGTCATAATTATACCGAATAATCCCTGGTCATAATCATACCAAGTCCATCTATGCACGTCAGCCAAAGATGACTTTCAACATAATATAAGCACGAGGATTATAACAATTCAATAAAACAAGTTCAAGAATAAATTTTAAAGATTTATAAGTTAATTTATCCTGAACTCAATAACGTCCAAATTGTCAACATGATAATGCTTTATGGAGTAAAATTCAAGAATGCTTACAAGAATATTTCCATTAAAAGATACTGGATGAAGTGCAAATATCAAGGATATTCCACTAATTTCATGGAGTATAGAAGTCAAAACTTTAATCAATTGAGTATAATAGAATATACGAAACTGCAAATGAATTTTCACCGCCATGCGGTAATCCACGTAGACAGATTATTTCAACTGAATAATAAAGAATGGAATAACAAAAGAATTCACCAGGTGTGCGTAATCCGCACAGACAAATTATTCCAACAGAATAATAAAGAATGGAACCAGGTCATGCGTAATCCGCACAGACAGGATATTCCAACGAATAATAAAGAATTGAATAACAATAGAATTCACCAAACATGCGATAGACCCTTGAGACAGGTTTATTCAAAAAAATAATAAAGAATGAAATAATGTAAGAATTTCACCATGTATGTGGTACTTCAGATAGACGAAGTTATTCCAACATAATAATAAAGAATGGAATAATAGAAGAATTTCACCATGTATGCGGTGATTTCATGCATAAAAGTTATTCAACATAATAATAAAGAATGGAATAATGAAGCTCTCTTCATGAATCTGAAAGAAATAATACCCCTTTCAAGTACAACAAATAATATCCCTTACCTTAGAAAAACTGAATACTGGAGTAGTGAAGTAGAAGAATACTTTTCTTCTTTCTCTCTATAGTTTCTCTCTCTAGAGTTTTTTAGTGAATTCGTAAGAAATAATGAAGAAATGAGCTTCTATTTATAGGAGAATGGACTGAATAGTAACTAGTTCATGAACAGTCTAGATTGATTTACTTTTAAACAGACGGTCCATATTGATTTACTATTAAAACTTAAAGCAACGGTCCATATTGATTTACTATTAAAACTTTAAACCCAATGATCCATATTGATTTACTATTATAACTTTCCACCAATGTCCATATTGATTTACTATTATATCTTCAACCAACGATCCAAATTGATTTACTATTATAACTTCAACTAACGGTTCCGAAAAATTATCACATCTCCTCGTGGAATAATATTGTACCCAAAATGATTTGGACCAAAAGAAATATATTTTTTAAAGTGAATAGTACCCAAGTGAATAGTACTTGGAATAGTACCCGTGAATAGTACATGCTGCAAACACGAAAAGTGTCTCAAATACCCGAGTGAACAATACTAGAGTGAATAGTAACCGTGAATAACCCATGAATAGTACTCAACACAAAAAAAGTGCCTGAATACTTCGATTGTCAATATAACCTCCGGACATCAATTATTATCGAAATAAATATCGATTTCTACTAACACTAATAATTCCTACACAATGGAACTAACAATTTCATCTTTAATCAACACGAACTTACTCATCATTAATATTATAATTCACAATATTTAACAACCCGGTCGTTCCGAGGAAAGATGGGACATTCTGATAAGGATTTCTCCTTATTGGCGCGCAATTAGGTGACCAAACCTCTCCTTGACAGAACTTTTAGACATTGTCAATATTGCAAATAATAATATGAATAACTTTGCCGTCTCAATTATTAATTTAATAATATATAAAATATCAACAATAATTGAATCAAATAACGTGAGATACTATGCAATAATTACTGTAGCAATAATTGAACAAAACTGAGTGACTTCTCACGTAAGCATCAATAACCAATACCGTGTGCTACTATGCAACCACGCGTATTACTGTACTTTTACTACCGGGTAGTTCAATAGTTTTAACGGTAACTCTTTCGCCGTTATTTTTATAAAAAAGATAATTTTGTCGTTTTCTAACTACGACAATACTTCCGTTATGGGGTCCACCAATGATTGTGCCGTCATACGGATATTCCCCGACGAAAAAAAAATTTCCATGACCAAACGAATATTTTATAACAACTTGCATACTTTGCAAAATTTATAAATATTACCCACAACTATAACATTATATCAAATCCACACCATAATATTTAAAAAAATATTTAGAGAAATTTAAATCTTTATTCATAAAATTTGGGGTCTCACATTATTCAATTCTATTGACCCTATTCATTTGGCAGATGTTTTGATGTTTTATTCATTGTCATTTCAAGTGAGCATTGTTTGCTCACTCTTGCTTATATAAATATTACAACTAAAGTTGAGAAGGTCGATGAACCTACCACCAGTAAAGGGAAATGAAAGATGAACAAGTATTGAAGACTTGTAAACCTGTTGACTTTTATACTGTCAGACTTTATTTTAAATATTGTGATGTAGTTATTTGATTTTCCCAGTTGATATTTGTATTTAAAGCATAGATGATCTGTGTGACTCCCCCAAAATAGGTATACATCACCTATCTTGAGTCGCCAAATACATGGTACAAAATTCGAATGCAACTTAATAATACAACTGTCGTGTAAAATACGACAAAACATAAACTAAGAGTTTTAATACGAATATTGTCTTCTAGACAGTATTCAACTCAAATGGAGTCCTCGATACATTTATTATCACACTATTTCATAGAATTGTGAGGACTACTAATGCTATCCTCTGGACCGACCACACTCCGTTCCCCAGACTAGTCCCGACTACGTTCTCATTTCTGAAGAGAACAATGAAAGCAAAAGGGTGAGCTCAACTAGCCCAAGTAAGAAATATTATGACTAAGATAATGCGAGAATAATTTATCGTTAGCCTTCAATGATGTTAAATCGATAAAATATAACAAACATCAAGTTTAATCTGCGGTGGAACAAGCAATCCATTAGAAGAGTTAACTAGAGCATAAAATCTACTATCCTCTATGATTTAAAAGATTTTCATCACTTTTATCATTTGAGACTCGACAATAAATAATCCACATCATCGAATCACCCTCACTTTACTGACCAAGGATATTCTTTAGTATCATGACCACAAATTATCCATGCACTACGAGCCAAGGATATTCGTGTATTCATCAATGGTCATGATCATGCCAACAATCTTGTCCATTAAAGTACTACTACGACAATGAGGACTTTTACCACATAATTTGTAACATTACGGTCCATGATTATACCAAGAATAATCCTCAGTCATAATCATACCAAGTCCATCTATGCACTACTGGACCACGGATGACTTTCAACATAATATAAACATGAGGATGATGACAATGATATAAGAATTCAATAAAACAAGTTCAAGGATAAATTTTTAAAGATTTATAATTTAATTTATCCGAAATTGATATTGTCAAATTGTCGACATGATCTTCGCTTTGTGGAGTAAAATTCAAGAATGATAATGTATCAAAAATGATTTGGACCGAAAAGAAATCAATTTTGTTTATGAATAGTACTCACGGGTGAATAAATACTGAGTGAATAGTATCCCGTGAATAGTACTTTGGGAATAATACTCCGTGAATAGTATTTTATGAATAGTTCTCGTGAATAGTACTTTTGTGAATAATCTTAGTATAAATGAATAGTACTTTCATGGACAAGATTACTCAAAGCGAAAAACTTAAAATTTAACAAGAATGTGCAGAAAATATCCTTGTGAAGGGATACTAAATGAAGAGAAAATTTTAAGGATATTCTACTAATTTCACAAAATATAGAAACAATACTTTAACCGAATGGTGGTATAATCAAGAATACGAGACGAACTAATATTACTCACATACTACAGAGTATGAAAGAAAATATTATTCCTATGAATACTGAACAAAAAAATATCTCTTACCTCAAAAGAATACTAGATACTGGAATAGTGAGGTAACAGACTTCTCTTCTACTTTCTCTCTAAAGCTTCTCTCTCTATAAATTCTCTTGTTAGTCTTAGTGAATTGGTGAGAATGAAAGAAGAATGAGCTTCTATTTATAGGAAAACATAGTTTCGATAATTGCATGTTTTGGGGCTCGAAATATTACAGTATAATACCTTCCTTTTTTTCTTTATTTTTAATTTAGTCCTGCAAGTATTATCAAACTTGCACCACCTCCCCTAATAGTAAATCATCTAAATTAATAGCTCATTCATGTGACTCAATAGTATAATCATGTGAAAAAACTAATTACAGTATAATACATTCATCTCTACCTCCATTTTTAATTTAGTCATGCAAGTATTATCAATCTTGCACCAACTCCCCTAATAGTAAATCATGTAAATCAATAGTACACACATGTGAACACATAGTTATAAGCATGTGAATTAATAGCAATTAATTGCTCATTTATCCGATTAATTACCCGATTGGTCAATATAACTTCCAGACATCAATTATTATCGAAATAAATGTCGATTTTCACTAACACTAATAATCCCAACACAATGGAATTATCAATTTCATCTTTAATCAACACGAACTTATTCATCATTAATATTATAACGCATAATATTTAACAATCAGGTCGTTCCCCGGAAAGAGGGGGCTTTGCGATAAGGATTTCTCCCTATTGGCCCGCAATTAGATTATCTAACCTCTCCTTGATAGAACTTCTAGACATTGTCAATATTGCAAATAATAATATGAATAATTTTATCGTCTCAATTATTGATTTAATAATATAACATATTATGCAGATGATACAGTGACAATAATTGAATCAATAATATGAGAGATATGATGCAACAATTACTGTAACAAAATTTGAGTATAACTGAGTGACTTCTCACGTAAGCATCAATAATCAATATCGTGTGCTACTATCCAACTACGCGTATTACTGTACTTTTACTATCGGGTAGTTCAACAGTTTTAACGGTAACACTTTCACCGTTATTTTTATAAAAAGATAATTCTGTCATTTTCTTACTACGACAATACTTCCGTTGTGGGGTCCACCAATGATTATACTGTCATACGGATATTCCCCAAAAAAAAGAATAATCCCCGACCAAACGAATATTTTATAACAACTTGCATACTTTGCAAAATTTTCACATATCACCCTTAACTTTAACCTTTTATCAATTTAACCATTTACGAAATAATAATTATAAGAAAATTGAATACTTTCATTTCATAAAATTCGGGGTCTTACAATCTCCCCTCCTTATGAAATTTCACCCTCGAAATTTACGTCGTCGTGGGTATCTTAGAAAGAGGTGAGGATACCTTGACTTCATTTTAGATTCTAACTCTTGAGGTATAACCTTTGAGCGTTGAATATATTCATTCTTATCAAAGATTTTAACAGGTACTCTTCATACGTTAAATCTTCCGCTATCTCGGCCGGTTCTAATTTAATAATGTGGGTTGAGTCGTCCACATATTTACGTAACATCGATACGTGAAAAATGTTATGAACACGCGACATACTTGGCGGTAAAGCGAGTCTATAGGCCACTGTTACTACCCGATCGAGGATTTCAAATGAGCCAATTAAATTGAGGGTTGAGATTTTCTCTCTTAATCGACTCTTGCTTCTAGAATAACACCTTCTTGAACCTTCTTCTTCGTTTTCATCAGCTCCGGGTCTAAAGCTTGAGCGGCTTTATCTTTATTGATTAAAGTCAGTTTTACTCGTATATTCGATATCTTCACGTGGGTCCCTAGAGTCTTTAACTCTATCTTCATCATTTGTAAGTTATACGAAATGGGTCTTTGTGTTAACAACATCGCACTCATAAACGCATATGATCTTCTACTTAACGCGTCAGCTACCACGTTCGGACTTCCACGGTGATATTGAATGGTATGCTCGTAATCTTCAACAGCTCGAGTCAACGTCTTTGGCACATTATACGATCATTTTAGGTAAAGAAGTATTTAAGGGTTGAAGAAATGGGTTTTGTACAGGGGTCAATACAAAATTTGATTTCACGCTCTGGGGTATAGGCCAGGAAGTCTTTAGAGAATACGGCAGCAAATTTATTAACGATAGAAATATCATTCAAAAATGTGACTCTCATCCAAGACTTGGATAGCACAACCAATGAAGGTTTCTCCTAACGGAGTTTCAACCGATAAGTCAAAGTCTAATTTCTCCGGAGTCAAATTTAAACGTTGAGCGCAAGAAAGAGAGGTAAAAGAATGGGTAGAACCGGTATCTAATAAGGAATAAACTTCGCATGAATTTATAATTAACTAACCCGTGCTAACTTCGTTCGGGTTACTCATTTTTTGAGAAGTCACGAAAATGCTCTCCCTGAAACCACTGACTTTGTTTTGTCCATATCCGCCTTTGGTGCCACCGTCCCAGCTGGACTTGACTTTGGTGCATGACAAAATTGGGCTAGGTGACCTTGTTTTCTATAATTGTAACATGCTTTGGACTGCATCGTGCAGTTTGGACTAATATGTCCCTCCCCTCCGCATTTGAAGCATACAATTGGTGGTCATTCTCCTTCCTTGAAAACGGGTGTTGGTACTGCTATCTTTCCATCATTGTTGAACCTTCTCTACTTGAAATTTCCACTCCTATTATCTTGGCTATGATTACCACCGAAGTGGTTACCATTCTTGGCATGATAATTTCCCCCTCGATGGTTATCATTGTTCCGATGACCGTTTCCACCGGTATGATTATTATCGTGTTGTTGGTCGTTATCCTTTGGTTGGGCTGGCACATTATCGCGCTCCAATAACTGAGCCCTATTCACTACATCTGAACACAAACAAAGTTTTTGAGAAATGAGGTATTGACGTATATCGGATTTCAAATCTCTTAGAATGATTCGCGTCATTCGCTCCTCATTATCGACCAAATGGGATGCAAACCTAGATAACTCGGCAAATTTAGCCTCGTATTGCGACACGGTCATATTGTTTTGCTCCAACTTGATAAACTCCACCTCCTTAATGTGACGAATACTTTCGGGAAAGTACTTGTCATTGAACAGCTCTTGGAACTTCTCTCAAGACATCTTGAGTGCGTCAGGCTGGGTACGTTTTACAGATTCCCACCATTAATTTGCATCTTCACGCAACATAAAGGTGTCAAATGGAACCTTTTGCTCCTCGGAGCATCCCAAGACATCAAATATCTTGGTGATCTGCTTTAACCATGTCTCCGCCTTAAGTTGTTCTGGCTTTCCCAAAAACTCCGGCGGTCCCAGCTCCTTGAACTGCTTAGCGGTGACCATCCGAGAGTTGCCAGTGTTTCCACCTTCATTTTGAACATGAGTCTCTCTCGCCTGATGTTGCATGAATTGCATAAAGCCTCTTATCATCCCATCGTTCATCATCTGATAGGTGTTGTTGTTTACCTGAGGATTACTGTCTTCCTGTTGCACATTATCCTGGGTATTGATCGTTGGTCACTCAACGGTCTCATGTGCTTCATTGCTTATCTTGACATTTTCAGATGTCATTTTCAAATACTGCCACAAAACAAGGGTTAGTTGACATGTAACATATTATCCATATACTCTGACCGACCAATTAAAAACCAAATAAGCTTAGGTAGGTCATACTAGCGAAGGAATTCCCCATCTCTCCCCTCCTAGTTCTTGCCTCACATCTCAACCAGGGATCATATCCCTAAGCTTTGATACCAACTGTGATGCCCTCAAAATAGGTATACATCACCCATTTTGAGTTGCCAAATACATGGTACAAAATTCAAATACAACTTAATAATACAATGTTACTTGCAGTATAAAATACGATAAAACATAAACTAAGAGTTTTAATACGAATATTATCTTCTGAGGCGATTTCAACTCAAATGGAGTCCTCAATACATTTATTATCACACTATTTCATAGAATAGTGAGGACTACTAATGCTATCCTCTGGACCGTCACTCCATTCCCTGACTAGTCCCAGCTACGTTCTCATTTCCTGAAGAGAACAGTGAAAGCAAAAGGGTGAGCTCAACGAGCCCAGTAAGAAATATTATGACTAAGATAATGCAGAATAATTTATCGTTAGCCTTCAAAAGTGTTAAACTGATAAAATATAACAAACATCAAGTTTAACTGCAGCGGAACAAGCAGTTAATATGTGATAATATGTGTATTTTGGTCTAGTTAGAGACTAAAATTTGTTATTAGTTTATGGTATAGTCTGTAAATTGATAATTGCTATTGTTAATATGTTGGAATACGAAAAGAATGTAAGTCGAATGGATTAATTTGATAAAGAAACGAATTCATAGCGTTCGTATGCGCTAAATGTGTTGAAATATGAATATTAAGCATAAAACTTATTTTTGAAGACTCAAAATTGGCTATTAGAGTTGTTTGTGTTATTACAATGGTTAAACATATATGTGATGTTGTTTGACCAAAATTTTTGTGTCTGTGTGTGTGTTTGTATTGCTGGTTGAGTGAGGAATTATGAGTTTCGTTCGCAGCAGGTGCATGAACAGACTTCAGATTTCAAGATCGCACATCATCAAGTAGCATTAGCACTAGTGCAAAGATTAAAATGGCGGCACTGCCATAAACCTCGATGAAACTATTTTGTTTTTTTATTATTATTTCAGTCTAGAGCATGCAATTGTAACTTAATCTTATGAACATAAAAAGGTGTTAATCATATTATATGATGTAATAACAGATTGTAGATGCATTGTAATACCAAATATGAAGGTTTTAAGTTATTAATTAACAAGTTATATATAACGATTGAAACTCGACGTTTGCAAAAGTTAGAGATGAGAATTGAATGCTATAGCTTTACGTTATATGTTAGTGAGTTTTTAGATTCGTGTTATGTGGTTGATCAATTGGGTTAGATCTTAAGTTAAAGGTTGTAACTTTAACGAGATGGTGAATGAAACTTATAAGGTTAGTGTTAGTATAACTAAACTAATCGATATTGCAATTCTAATGGTATGTGTAGGGTATTTTGGTGAACATGTGTTATAATTGTGTAGCTTACGTACGAGACAAGTTTCTTAACTTCATTCTCTTTATAATGAATGCAAGTTTCATAACTCTATTTACCTTTTGTTATCGAGTAAATATTTATCTTTATCATGATCTTTATTTTGCAAGTTTCCCTAAACCTTATTCCCTTATGTAAAGCAAGATCCGTATCCTATCTTGTTATCATTATTATGCATGTTTTCTTTATCCTTTCCTACTTACTTTACGCAAGTTCCTAATTTCTATTATTCTTATGTTGAGCAAGCTTTATTCCTCAACTTGTTATTAATTATGCGAGTTCATTAACTTAGTTCTTTTACTGAGTAAGATTCTAGCCTTAGCTTATTGTTGATTAAGAAAGGTTGTTATAATATCCAATGCTTATGCTTTCTAGTTTATTTATAAAGCATGACTTCAGTGTATGTATAATGTCGATTCATTTATGATTCATGATTCATGACTATTCCATATAATATTGTTATCAAACACTTGAAATGATATCAAACTTTATTGATTCAACTAATCCTTAGTTTATGTTCATTGAACCCTAACTTACCCTTGAAATCAATCCAAACCAAACTTCCTTTGGTGCGGACTCGTATATTAAAACTAAGATGAAAAACCCTATTATATGGGATTTATTACGCGTAAGCGTTTAGATGTTTGCACATAATACATGAGTCTGAAGAGTGATCACCCTAAATGCGTGGAGTCCCTATGGATCTTATATTTGTTTAGGTTTAAGTTGAAAGAATACTTATAACCTTGGACATAGTTCATGGTCTTGTGACCCTCAGATATATTTCAAATTCTGATTTTAATTCTTAATTATCAATGATAGAGAATATTATTCAGTTCTATTGAGCCTATTCATTGGAAGTTATTATGTTGTTATTATTCATTTTAATTTCAAGTGAACATTTTTTTTTGCTCACTCTTGCATATATAATCATTGCAGCTAAAGTTGAAAAGGTTGATGAACCTACCACCAGCAAAGGAAAAGGAAAATTGAATAAGTGTTGAAGACTTGTAAATTTATTGACTTTATGTTGTCAGACTTTGTTTTAATTATTGTGATGTAATTATTTACTTTTCCGTATGTGATGAATGTTTAAGGTTAGGTAACTTGCGATTTTATTGGATTTAATGATGTAACCCTTTAATGGGAAGTTATATTTGATAAAATGTTATTATATTTGGGTAGTTAGAAATGAATGAATGGAAAGTGAACGCCAAGTCTTGTGGGAATGAAGTACCCATATTTGGGGGTGTCACAATAACATGGTTGTTCATCTCAGTTTTAACATTAGAGTTTGCACCAAAGGAAGTTTGGTTTGGATTAGCTTCAAGGGTAATTTAGAGTTCAATAATCATCAACTAAGAATTAGTTGAATCAATAAGGAATCAATATCTATTCAAGGTTTCAATGCAATATCGAAATCAATAATCAAATCAAAGATTGAATCTCAACTCTATATAATTGACTGAAAAGATCGAATCTCAATTCTACACAATTGAATGAATTTTGTACAATAGAAGTAATACTTCAAAAGAATTAGAACATTTCAATTGGAATCATAAAGTTGAATAATTAAGCTTTGAACAATTCAAAATAAGAATACGAAGCTTGCTCAATAATAATAAGATTTAAGAACTTGCTCAATGTAAGAATAAGGTTTGGAAACTTGCCTCGTGCGTAAGCTAAACTATTACTACTCATGTTCACCACAAGTCATACACACATACCATATGTATTCACGACATTCATTAGTTATATTAATACTAACCTTATAGGTTTAGTTTCCTCTTTTAATACAACTTGTTAACTTGGTTTAAATTCTGCTCATTACTATCATTCACATATACAAGACTGAAATCTCAAATCTTAAGTTTAAACAACATCATATCATCTCATGGACATCATATTTTTTAACGTGATTTAACCATTTACAAAACATAGCAGTTATAAGGTCAAAAGACGTTTTCTAATTTATTTTCTAATTTTCTTATTATATTGTCCATTAGTGAGACTTTCACTTAATTATTTAATATAAACTCCACTTTATTTAACAAATCATTACCCTTCTAATATAATTACTTAATTAAATTACAATATTTTCATTCCTCACTATTATTACATTGAATAAATTATTCCATAATAATTTCTATCGAATATTTATTTTATTCCATAAATATTTCAACTAAAATATTCATTTTATTTGATAAATATTATTTTTTTTATTTTTTTTTTTTTATTTTATTTATTTATTATTTTATTTTATTTATTTATTATTTATTTGCCTAAATTAAAGGCGGGTGATTTAACTTAGTAACGCTCACGTAAATGGGTTACCAATTCGATTCACGTAGTTCATGAAGAACACAAAACAAGGTCAATTTAGGCTAAAATCTCACCCAAACAACGAATTCAGTTTCACTCATATGTTCTAAACTTAACATAAACATTCTATAACATTCCTAGCATGTTTTTAACAACTTTAATCACATAAACAATAAGATTTGAACTAATAATTTTCATGTTCTTGCTATTTTTCAAAGTTTCGTCGAATTTCATGAAATAAGAAATCACAGATTCATTATAACACTAAATCAGTCCATTTAAGTTTCGTTCTTTTTCGTTTTTACATGTATAAACATAATCAATTATCAATTTACCGTTTAACATACAATTAAGGCACCGATTTTTGTACTTATGGGTCACATTCAAACATTATTTCTCTGTAACCTTCAATATTCCATCTTAATCTTAACTTCACGGATTAATTACTGTAAAACACATATCAATCATATATAATTGAATTATACATGTTAATAAACATCTAACATCAAGTTTTTGACTAATAATTCATGAATTTTCAATTAACAAAGAACTTAATATACGTTCATGGAGAAAACTTTAAAAACATAAATTTAAAACTGGAATTAAGAATTTACCCTTACTAACTCTGTTAAGATTAGGCAAGACAATAGGAACTCTTTAATTCTCCAACTCCTTCTTCAATCTCAATTTCTCCCAAGGTTTCTCTCTTTTTCTCTCTGAATTCGCTCTCTAGACTTGACATAATTAAATGAAATAGAATGCGTATTTTTAAAAACAACTGGTGTGTACATGGGTAGCGGTTAAGCGCAGTATGACTTTAACTGCTCCCATGTCCTCAAGGACATGTTTGGTTGCTCAATAAATTCCCTTTCTAATTTATTTTAATTAACTTATTTATTATATAGTTTATTTTTCACACTTTTAATTAATCAAATAATATTATTTAACTCAATTAAATAAAAGGTAACATTACCCATTAAATCACATCATCACATAATTAAAATTATCATTTATTAAATATAATACATAATTTATATTGTCAATAAATCCCTAATTAATTATTTAATTAATTAGAATAACATTAAAATTATTTGACAACTCATTTAATTTAATTATCTCAATTAAATTCTCACTTTGATCAATAAAATTATTCCACATTAATTTATTTAATGTGACGCTTTAATTAAATTAATCTACCACAACTCCATCAAATAATTATTTAACTCAATAAATAAATCAACAAAATATTTATTTAATTCAATAAATATTTAAAAATTAATTACAAAGGTCTCGTTCATCACAGGGAGCTTAAGCGCTTAGGCAATAATGCGTCCGACTAGTTGTTCGAGGGTCGACAAGTCGTTAAAAATATAAATTTTATACATATATTACAAGCAATACTCTTAAATAACATTAAAAACAAAAACATATTAATATTTCACATTTATATCTGATTTACACTAATTGAAAACTAAACTAATGAATAGGGAATACTGAAAATATGGGTGTCTAGGGGTTAAAATGTAAACTTAAGAAACTTAGGGGTAATTATGAAAGAAAAATAAGGGCTTAAATGAAAAGTCTGCAACTTAAGGGATTAGATCTAAAGTTTAAGAAAATATGAGGTACTAAAGCTGTATTTGTAACGATCGAGAAATTTTATAATTAATTTAAATATTTATTGAATTAAATAAATAATTTAAATAATTTATTTATTGAGAAAAATAAATAATTCTGAAATTGTGGTGCAATAATTTAGTAACTAAATTGATTAATGGAAATTTTATTATTTGAGGATTTAATTTATTGAAATAATTCATTTAATATTTAAGAAAATAATTAAATTAAATAAAGTAATAGTTTGTTTGTAGTTTTGTGGTTATATGTAAAATATAGTTTGTTTTGAAACTGAAATTTATGCTTGAATCATGTGACAATCTGTAAACTTGTTGTAGATGGTGTTAATACATTCAAAAATGAAAACAACGAAATTGAAATGGGTTAAATTGGTTATAAACGAAGTTTTGGTGATTGAATTCACTAAATGTGTTGAAATTGAAGAGAATGGCAAAAATGTGGTTTCTAATCCTCTAAATTTGGTTATGTAAATTATTTTTAGGTATTAGAATGATTGATTGTATATGTTATGAGGCTTTGGTTAAGTTTGTAGAGTAAGGGTTTGTCTATGGTGCTGTAGAAATTAAGAAATTGGAATTCTTGTATAAGAGCAGAGTCTGTGATCGTGTCTCTTGAAAACCGGATTACGATCTTAGAAGCTAGCATCACCGCTGCCTCTGGTAGCAAATTTAAAGGGAGTCATCGCACGGCCGTGCCAGTGGTCAGTCAGATCTAGTAAAGAACTGTTAACAACATAGTCTAGAGAATGTTCACTTATCATATTTTTGTGATTGAAAAAGGACCTAAAACATGTTATAAAACGTAATAACATATAGTAATCACAATGTTGAAACTAAAGATTATGAACTAGTAAGTTGTGAAAGTTTGTAACATGATATCATGGGAATTTGTGTTGATATGCGATCACCATGTTGGGTTTATGGTACATGAGTGATTAAAATAACTAGGTCTTAATTTAGAGACTATATACTTGATTAAAATGAGAAGTAAGCCCATGAAGTTAGTTTTAATATAACTAATTGGTATTGTGATCTTAATGGTATATGTAGGGTATTTGGCGAACGTTTGTAGTAATTATATAGCTTACGCACGAGGCAAGTTCCCTAACTTTATTCTCTCTGTAATGAATGTAAGTTTCATAATTATGTTTATCCTATGTTGTCAAGCAAGGTTTCTAAACGTAATTTATCATTATGCAAGTTCTCAAATCTTGTACGTAAGTTGAGCAAGCTTATTGATTCCATCTTGTTTATGATGATACAAGCTCTTGTATTATAATTCTTTACATCGAGCGAGTTTCACATTCCTAACTCTTGTTGTTGCTATTCAAAGCATAAACTGTTTACATTCATTGTTCTGAATGGGTTTTCTAACTCTTTTGGATGTAGTACTTTGTTTATACCATGTCTACTCAATTGTACATTGTTATTGTTCAATCTTATCTTATTGTGTTGAACTTTTGAATAACGAATAAAACCTTTATTGGTTGGACTAATCTGTAATTGATGAGTGTTCAAAAATTCTAGAACCACTGATAAGCTAGTTCCAAACTAAACTTTCTTTAGTGCAGAAATCCTAAAGTCAAACTGAGATGAACAACCCTAAAATAGGGGATTATGTACGCGTTAGCGTTTAGATGTTTGTGCACAATACATGGTACAAAGGGCTGATCCCCCTAAGTACAAAAGTAATAGTCTGTATAGTCTAATGACTGTTAAAGGTTGAAGTAGGAATACTTAAATAACCTCTGGACATAGTTCATGGTCTTAAAGACCCTCAGATATAAACCTCAAACTTGTTTTTCTAGTTTTGTCCCGAAGAACAAGTTCTTATTTAATAAGTATTCATTGCTTACTCTTATGTTACTACTATTATTATCCTTTATATTAGTGAGCAATTGTTTGCTCACTCTTGCAATTAATAATGCAGCTAAAGTTGAAAGAGTTGATGAACCATCTTCTAGCAAAGGAAAGGGCAAGATGTCCAAGTGATGAAGATTTATTTGAATTATTTACGTGAATTATGTTATAAGACTTATGTTATTTTGTGATATATTTCGCAGACTTATGTAATAATTAAAGGTTAGATTACCTGGGAATGTTTTTAAGTTGATGTAACCCTTTAATGGGAAGATTATTGTTTGAGTTATTTAAGTTATGTCTTTATCTTTTTTATGGGTACTTAGATATAATTATTTTTGGTTAGTGAGCACCAAATCATGTGGGAATGAAGTACCCGGATTTGGGGGAGTCACAGGTTGGTATCAAAGCTTTAGGTTATGAACCTTAGGTGGGGACACCTTAGGAAGTAACCTTTAAGGAGACAGAAAACATAGTGGTGACAAACTCTTATCGAGTTCTAAGGAATGAATTAAGGAATTCATTAAAGATAAAAAAAAACAATAAAAGACTTTATGTGCTATGTGTTAATAACTTATGTACTCGCGATTATCGAAGAATGTCGCATAATAAATAAAACTTAAAAGTATTTTGTTGTCAGGATGTCTAACGTTGGAGGAACTAGTCCAGCTAGGGAAATGATACCTCAGATACCTAGAGATGAAGAACCCCGAGATGTCCACGTTGTGCGGGAACAGCTGATTCAGAAAGAGCCTTCTCTGTTGGTTGCTGAGGAAGAATAGGAGGATGAGCCTGTGTCTGATCCCGAGCATGAGAACTCTGTTCAGATGGAGGAGGAAGATGAGGAAGAAGATCCTATGGACTTTCCACCAAACTCCATATCAGCTGAGATGTATGATGCGCTATATGATCGAAACATAGAGTTATAGGATAATGTTGAGGAGCTGAAGGAGTTGGCTGAGATGCGTCAAGCTCTATAGAGCAGAAGGATGTGGAGATTCAGGAACTCGACTCACGACTTGGAAATACGGAGTGGGACCTAATTCATACAAAGGTTTAGCAAGAAGATCTGTTGGCTGAGAATGAGAAAATGAAGACTGATTTGGAGAAGCTGAAAGATGACTTAAAGGAGGAGTCATCTAAGCGTGCGAGAGCAGAAGACGCTTGGATGAAGACGAATCAGCGTGCAGACCGTGCTGAAGCTAAGGTCCAAACGAAGAAGTCCAAGATGGATGAAATGGATTATGCCTTTCATTCTGCGATTGATAGGGCCCAAGATCGAGTCTTTTATTACCCACCTAAGTTTAAAGACTTGTTGTGGTTCGTGATGGATCGTAGGACGGCGTATCGTATTATGAAGGAATAGCGTAGAGAAGCCTCTCGACGTCTTAATATGCCAAGATAGGAAGAAAATTAATAATAATATGTGATTAAGTATGTGGATAAATAAATTATAAATCCCTTATTTTGAGATAAATAAAGGAGTAGTATGAGTATGTAATCCTGAAACTTGGCTAGTTCAGGGAAATTGATTATGGTAATAGAGATGTTATCCTTACTATGTTATGAAAAGTTTTAAATGAAAAAAAAAATCAAAATTTATTGAAATGTTATGTGTTAAGCGTTAATCTTAGTATGTTTACAGTTAAACTTTAGAATATTCAAAGAATTGAATATTGATCTAATAAGCGTATATGTTAACAGAAAATGCCTCCTAGAAGAAGACAACCACATCAACAACCACCTCCTGAGGGGTCTACTAACAATAATAATGAGGCCAACTCTAACCCAGTTCAGCAGTTGGTGACTTTGTTAATGGGAGCACTTGCGAATCAACCGCAATCTCAAGTTACGACCTTTAAGGAATTCAAAGTGGTTGGACCGCCGGAGTTTCAAGGGTCTATGAATCCAGTTGAAGCCCAAACCTGGATCATAGAAATGGAGAAGGTGTTCGACATTTCCAGAGTCAATAAGGATCAAAAAACTTCTTTTGCGACGTTTATGTTGAGGTCTGAAGCTAGCTATAGGTGGCAGGCGATTAAGGTTCGTGGGGGACAGGGAGTAATAGCGTGGGATAGGTTTAAAGAGTTGTTTTTCGAGATGTATTTTCCGACGAGTTCTCAGAATCAGATGGAAGTTCAATTCTTATAATTGAAGTAAGGAACCATGTCGGTGCCGGAGTATGCTGTGAAGTTTAATGAGTTGGCAAGGTTTGCTCCGTACCAAGTTAATACCGATGAGCGTAAGGCGAGAAGGTTTGAACAAGGGTTGAATGTAAGACCCCAAGTTTTATAAATAAAGATTAATTTTTCTCGAAATATATTTTTGAATATTATGGTGTGGATTTGATATAATGTTATAGTTGTGGGTAATATTTACAAAATTTGCAAAGTAGGCAAGTGGTTTTAAAATATTCGATTGGTCGATGAATATTCGTTTTAACAGGGAATATTCGTACGATGGAACAATCATTAGTGGACCCCACAACGGAAGTATTGTCGTAGTTAAAAAACGACATAAATATCTTTTTATAAAAATAGTGGCGAAAGTTTAACGTTGAACTACCTAGTAGTAAAAGTACAATAATACGCGTGGTTTCATAGTAGCACACGGTATTGATTATTGATGCTTATGTGAGAAGTCACTCAGTTATACACAAATATTGCTACATTAATTACTGCATAATATCCATAAGATCCCAACTTTTATGAATATAGATTAATTTTTCTAAAATATATTTTTGAATATTATGGTGTGGATTTGATATAATGTTATAGGTGTGGGTATTATTTACAAATTTTGCAAAGTAAGCAAGTGGTTATATAATATTAGATTGGTCAGGGAATATTCGTTTTAACAGGGAATATTAAATGCGACGACCAAATCATTAGTGGACCCCACAACGGAAGTATTGTCGTAGTTAGAAAATGACATAATTATCTTTTATAAAAATAACGCGAAAGTTTTCTACCGTTAAAACGTTGAACTACCCGAGGTAAAATGTACGATGTCTGGCGTGGTTGCATAGTAGCACTACGGTATTGATTATTGATGCTTCGTGAGAAGTCAAGTCACCGCTTATACTCAATTATTACTCACGATAATTGCTTGCGATCATATCTCTCATATTATTGATTCAATTATTGTCACGATTATCATCGCATAATATTAATTATTATTAAATCAATAATTGAGACGACAAAATTATTCATATTATTATTTGCAATATTGACAATGTCTGTAAGTTCATCAAGGAGAGGTTTGGTCACCTAATTGCTTGGCTTGATAAGGAGAAATCCTTATCGAAAGCCCCTCTTTCTTGGGAGCGACACGGTTGTTAAATATTATGAGTTATATTAATGATTATTCGTGTTGATTAAAGATGAAATTGATAGTTCCATTGTGTTGGGATTATTAGTGTTAGTTGAAATCGACATTTATTTCAATAATAATTGATGTCTAGAGGTTATATTGACCAATCGGGTAAATAATCGGATAAATGAGCAATTAATTGCTATTATTTCACATGCTTATAACTATTTGTTCACATGTGTGTACTATTGATTCACATTCATGTACTATTAGGGGAGGTGGTGCAAGATTGATAATACTTGCATAACTAAATTAAAAATGGAGGTATAGATGAAGGTACTATACTGTAATTAGTTTTTTCATGATTAAACTATTAAGTCACATGAATGAACTATTAATTCACATTATTTACTATTAGGGAGGTGGTGCAAGTTTGATAATACTTGCAGGACTAAATTAAAATGAAGAAAAAGAGGAATGTATTATCTTGTAATATTTCGAGCCCCAAAACGTGCGAATTATCGAAACTATATTTTCCTATAAATGAAGCTCATTCTTCTTTCATTCTCACCAACTCACTAAGTCTCACAAGAGCAATTATTATAGAGAATTATAGAGAAAGAAGAAGAGAAGTCTGCGCTACCTCACTATTCCAAAGATCCGGTTTCTTCTAAGGTAAGGGGTATTATTTCTTTCATATTCATGAAGAGAGTTATTTTCTTTCAATACTCCTAAGGGTTGTTATTCCATTCTTTATTATTTTGTTGGAATAACTTTTATCTGCAATAGGCTATCGCATGCACGGTGAATTCTTTTGTTATTGCATTCTTTATTATTACATTTAGAATAAGTTCATGCATGCGGTCTATCGTGATGCACAGTGAATTCTTTTGTTATTCCATTCTTTATTATTACATTGGAATAACTCCTACTTTCATGATCTATCGCATGCATGGTGAATTTTTCTGTTATTCCATTCTTTATTATTCTGTTGGAATAACATGTCTATGTGGACTACCGCATGCATGGTGAATGATCCTTCGTATTCATTGTAATAACCGTGAATTTTAAGTCACTATATATGTATGTACATTATTGATATTTAAAACTTTGTGTTATATAGTGATTTAATATGTGACAACATATGGGAAGTGGTGCATGGATCAATAACCATATATACTATAGTTATGGATATATATACATTTATAGATTTCATTAAAATGAAAGCTTACAGAACCTAATTATACATTAGGTTAGACAATTAAATAACCTAAGGGTTATGGTAATAAGGAAATGTTAGTATTTAATATGTATACTAACTTAAGTGGATAATCTTGTTATTTCAAGTGACTAATAATTATAAATCTATTTCTAGTAAACCTAATTAGGTTATGAGCTAAAGTCACTTGTATAAGTAATTATATTTCATAAGTTTGGGAATGGAAACCTAAAATAAATAAAATGGGTAACCTATATTAAAATTGTTAGACTATGTTCATTACACGGCCCAAAAACAATTAAAGGAGAAGCCCAAAAGAAATAGAATGCAAACCAATACTTAGCCCACTTGATTAAAATTATTGTAGACATTTGATTAATCAAAATTGGGCATTAAAAATAAAAGCAAAATGAGGATTTGGAGAGCTTGGGGCCGGCCCCCTTGTGTCCATATAAGGCAAATTTATTTGCTAACCCTCTTTCCTTAAATAGCTAATGGCCTTACTTTTCTTAATTTCTTACACAAATTACAATGTTGTCTACACCTCATTGGTGGAAATCTCACTAAGCATACTTAAGAACAAGATAAGGGGTTTTGTCTAATGGACAAGAAAGGTGTGGGGGATAATAGCTAGATACACTAAGTGTATCTAAATTTTTGCAAGTATCCTTTTATTTCATTTCTTCTCTTCATTCCTTCTAAGCTTGCAAAAGAAAACCAAAGAGAGAGAAACAAGAGGGAGGGCCGAATTTTAGGAGTGCAAGAAAGGGAGTGAGATTTGGTTCATGCATCCTAATTTTATATCATACTTTGGAAGAACAAGAAGTATAGCAAAGAAAACTAGGTAAGGATTCTCTTCCATTCTTTTCTTATTCTTCTTCTATTTTGGTTGTTACCTCAAAATATGTGGAGGTTATGGTCTAATACTCCAAGTAACATAGTTCTACATGTCTTATGTACAGGACTAACCATCTTGTGTATTAGGCTATAGATTTAGAGGAAGGAAATGAGCATATGTTCTCCAAGGGGTGAAACCCTTGTTTTTCTTCCACTAAATCTTGTGTAACTCAAGTTTTACAACTTGGATTTGTGATCCGTTGAAGGGGGTGCTAGATACATGAGTTATCTAGTAAACCCAAGTGGTAGAACACAAATCTAGCAAGTATTGAAGTCTTAAGGGTTGTTTTCCCCAAAACAGTCCACATAGAAAGTTTAGGTTTTGAAACCCTAAAAGCTCACTGTCCCATTTTTCTTGAAATTTGTTTTGGTTGGGTTCAAGTCTTTTAAAAATCAGGAAAAAGCACGAGGTACCTCTGTAGGAAAAAGAATACTTATCTACGTGTAGGAAAAAGAACGGACGCGTTTCGATTTATAGGTTGTGCGTAATGGCTATTTCTGTAAAGGACTCCTAAATATTAACACTCGAATTTCACACTGTGTATACACTGAAAAATTCCATAATGTTTACAGTAGGTTCATATATGTTATTAGACTATACCCTGAAAAGTTCAAATATTTCGGAGCAGAACTCAATTTATGAAAAATGAAGCAAGATCCGAGTGTTTTGGGAACTTTAAAATTAGTAAATCATTTTCTAAAATTCCAGAAAACTTTGGAGATCATTGTTGGTTCATATACTGTCCAAATCCAAAAAATGAGAATTTTTTGAATCAGTTTGCTATTTTTCCTAAAATGATTAAGTTATGAATAAAAGGAAATAAATAGTTAAATGATGTCTTAAATAAGAAAAATGTGATTTTAATGCTTGAATACTCCTAATGTAAGACCCCAACTTATTATAAATAAAAATCGAATTTCCTCTATTTATTATTGTGAATAATAAGGTGTTAATTTGATATAATGTTTTTGTTATGGATGAAATGTGAAAATTTTGCAAAATAAGCAAGTGGTTATAAAATATTCATTGTTGTCGGGGAATATTTGTTTGGTCGTGGAATATTCTTGTTGTCGGGGAATATCGTGATTGATGGTACTTGACCATTTATGGGCCCCATAATGGATAAGCGCTTAATATGAAGAAAATGACAAAATTGAATAACTTGGCGTAGTTATTCACAGATTAAGATATTAGAATACCCGGTTGGTTAAAATACGATGTCTGGCGTGGTTGCAAAGCGATGGCATCACGGTATTACGCATGTATTGTTGAATTATTGATCCTTACGTAAGAAGGCACTTTTCAATAATTGTCATAGTAGTTCTTTTATTCAATATTTTATTTTATTGATTCAATAATTGTTTGCGTTGATATTTTATATTATTGTTGTTCAATAATTATCATTGAACGATATCTCCATTATCGGATCAATAATTCATATTATTTGAATAATATTATTAGATAGCATTATTAGCAATGTCTAGAAAGTTACATCGAGGAGAGTTTGGTCACCTAATTGCGGCGTCGATGAGGAGAAATCCTTATCGAAAGCCCCTCTTTCCGTGGAACAACCCGGTTGTCATAAATGTGATTACGTAATATTATTTGTGAATAATTAATTATTGATTCATATGATAAGGAAATATTTATTTTATGTGGATATAAATGATGGATTTATTTATGTGGTTATTAATGAAGGAATTAATGTTTGAGATGTTTTATCGATTATTTTATCGGATTAGAGTATTTAAAAATCATCCGTTTGTGGATTTGGTATTTTTTCTGCTTTGAAATTTGGAAAAACTCAAAGCTACAAAGTTGTAGAGAATTGATTTACGTGTGGAATGGACATAAAATTCGTATTTTTTACGATAAACGGGCTATTTTCTATGAATTATTAAAGTTTCTGATTATTGTTTAAATGATAAAACATTTTGGAAAATTCTAGAATTGGTTGGTGAGAAATGTGCTCAATTGAATTTCAAATGTGGTGGGTGGCAATAGTAATGAATTAAAGCCATCCGTGGTAGCAAGTTAGTCTTCTATAGGCGTTCTAAGCATTTTCCTATAAATAGGGTGCTTAGTTAGAATTGAAAATCACACCAGAATTCATAAGTTTTCTCTCTTTCTCTCTCTATATTATCGAGCGTATTCTTGTGAGTATTTTGATACTTTGAGTGTTGCTATCGGTGCAAGTTCCTTGAAAGACTATATCCAAAGATTCCGACCCGGAAGTATTATCTTTTTTGAGGTAAGGATGTTATTTTCTTCATATATGATATTATTTCTTCAATATCATTATCTTAGAAAGTATTGATCTGAATTTTTTTTCAAATTTGGAACTTTTTGTGTCGGGGTTACAATTCACGTATCACGGCACTATTCACGTATCTGACTTTATTCACGAATCGACACTATTCATTCAAAAAATAAAATTTCTCCTTTTGTCCAAGATGTCTATTATGGTTACTATCTTTGATTGTATCAATGTTTTGATCTTTATTCTTGAATTTTGCTTCGAAATTTGTTATTATGGAGTATTATTGATCTTGGATAAACTATAATACAAATCTCTAATATTTCTTATTTTGTTTCACTGGATTCGTTTTTTTTAATATATTTTTCATCATCCTCGGTCCTAAATGATGATATTCTTGAATATCTTTGGTCTGTAGTGCAAAGATGAATGATTAACTGATGAATATCTTTGGCCTGTAGTGCAAAGATGAATGATTACCTAATGAATATCTTTGGCCCGTAGTGCAAAGATGAACAAGTGTTGAGATGAACATGACCAACTGGTGATACAAATGAATATCTTTGGCCTGTAGTGCAAAGATGAATATTTGATTAAAGATGTATATTGATTGTTATTCTGAGGATAAAATATTGATGATGAACTTTTAAATCTTAGAAGATAGTAGAATTCTTTCTCTAATTGACTCTTCTAATGGATTGCTTATTCATTGCTGCGATTGTTGATCTAAAACTTGTTGTCTATTATATTTTATCGATTTTTCCTGTTGAAGACTAACGATAATTTGTTGTATATTATCTTAGTCATAATATTCTTTACTGGGCTAGTTGAGCTCATCCTTTTCCTTTTTGTTCCATTTTTCTTCTCAGGAGGTGAGAACATAGCAGGATCTAGTCGGGGTATGGAGTGATGGTTCTAGAAAGATATTTTAGCAATCCTCACTATTTCAGAAAAATAGTGTTTGAATAATTGTAATGAGGACTTATTTGAGTGTGGATATTGTCTAGAAGACAATATTTGTATTTAAACTCACAGTATGTGTTGTCTTATTTTGCACGACAATTGTATTATTGAAGTTGTAGTTTGCTTTCTGTACTATGTATTTGGCGACTCAGAATGGGTGTTGTATACCTATTTTGGGGGCATCACGATTAGTATCAAAGCTTAGGGATATGATCCTGGCTAAGATGTGAGACAAGAACTAGGAGGGAGAGATGGGTAATTCCTTCGCTAGTATGACTGATTAAGTTTATATGGTATTTAATTGGTCAGTCAGAGTATAGGGATAATATGTGACATGTCAATTAACCCTTGTTTTGTTGCAGTGTTTGAAAATGGCATCTAAAAATGTTGTGATAAGCAATTAAGCATATGAGACCGTTGAGTCACCAACGATCAATACCGAGATAATGTGCATCGGGATGGCAATAATCCTCGGTGAACAACAGCACAGAACCAAATGATGAACAACCAGTGCGTTTAGGAGCTTTTAGAATTCATTCGACACCAAAACGAGAGAGACTCGTGTTCATAATGTAGGTGGAAACAATGGCAACCCACGGTTGGTCACCGCTTCAGCGATTCAAGGAGCTGGGACCACCGGAGTTTTTGGGAAAGCCAGAACCACTTACGGTAGAGACGTGGATAAAGCAGATCACCAAGATATTTGATGTCTTGGGATGTTCCGATGAGCAAAAGGTTCCTTTTGCCACCTTTATGTTGTGAGGAGAGGCAGATTACTGGTGGGAATCGGTAAAGCGTACTCAACCTACCGCACTGAAGATGTCTTGGGAGAA
The DNA here is from genome assembly GCA_020205615.1 of Panax quinquefolius. Lineage (NCBI taxonomy): Eukaryota > Viridiplantae > Streptophyta > Magnoliopsida > Apiales > Araliaceae > Panax > Panax quinquefolius. The sequence goes on along the minus strand of CM035172.1, from coordinate 78,168,800 downwards.
GTTCCAAGAATTGTTCAATGTCAAGTACTTTCCCAAAAGTATTCGTCACGTGAAGGAGGTTGAGTTCATCAAGCTGGAGCAAAACAATATGAATGTGTCGTAGTACGAAGCTAAGTTTGCGGAGTTATCCCGATTTGCATCCCATTTGGTTGATAATGAGGAACGAATGACGCGAATGTTTCTGCGAGGTTTGAAACCCGAAATACGTCAATACCTCATTTCTCACAAACTTTGTTTATATTCAGATGTAGTGAATAAGACTCAGTTATTGGAGCGCGATAATGAGCCAGCCCAACTGAAGGATAACGAGAAATAACACGATAATAATCGTACCGGTGGCAATGATCGTGAACAATGATAACCATCGTGGAGGAAATTATCATGCAAGAAATGGTAACCACTTGATGGTAATCATGGCGAAGATAATAGAAGAAATGATTCAAGTGGAAATTTCAAGAAGAAGGTTTAACGATGACGGAAGACGTTGGCAACAAAGACCACAAGACACAAACAACAAATTCTAGGGGAGGAGAATGACCGCCAGTTAGATCTTCTGAGATCACGGAGAGGAGGGACATATAAGTCCAAACTGCTCACGCCTTTCCAAGATATGTTTTAGTTGTGGAAAAGACGATCACATAGCTCGATTTTGTCCTTTAAGCGAAATCAAGTCCGATTGGGGACGGTGGCACCAAAGGTGGATCTGGACAACAAAAGTCGGTGGTTTCTGAGAAAAGCGTTTTCGTGACTTCTCAAAGAGCAAGTAACCCGAACGAAGTTAGCACGGGTTAGTTATTTATAAATTCTTGCAAAGTCTATACCTTATTAGATATCGGTTCTACCCACTCTTTTATTTCTCCTGCTTGTGCTCAATGTTTAAACTTAACTCCGGAGAAATTACACTTTAACTTATTTGTGGAGACTCCGTTAGGAGAAACATTTATCATATCCACTATTTATAAATCTTGTTTGATCCAAATGGGCACAATCACATTACTTTTTGATCTTATCTCTTTAAAGATACTTGCATTTGACGTGATTTTAGAGATTGATTGGTTAACTACTCATCATGCCAAAATTGATTGTTTTCGTAAGGTTGTTAGTTTTCATATTCCTAACCAACCTGTTATGCAAATTCAAGTAACCAAACCATTGAAGTCAAACACTTTCATATCAAGCCATAAAGCCATTCGTTTATTGAAAAACAGATGTCAAGTTTTCTTAGCCATTTCATGGATTTAAACAAAAATACGTCAGATTTGAATGATATTTCTTTTGTTAGTGAATTTCCTGACATATTTCCTGAAGAATTTCCTGGCATACCCCCAAAGCGTGATATTAAATTTTGTATCAACTTTGAACCCGGTACAAAATCCATTTCTAAAATCTCTTATCGAATGGCTCCTATTGAACTTTAGGAGTTAAAAACCCAACTACAAGAGTTGGTACTCAAGCCTCTATCTGGTAACTTCCTTTGTGGAATGCACTAAAGCCAGACTCTCCATAGGGGACACTATATTTGTTTGGTGGTAAAACAATAGGTGCTATTGTGACGTGCTATCCAAGATTGGAATATGAGTCACAGTTGAGAGCAACATAAGTCAGTAATCGAAATACGTAGCTTTCTAGGCTTAGCTGGTTACTATCAGAGATTCGTGGAAGGATTTTCTTGAATCGCTAATCCATTAACTTAGCTGACTCAGAAAGATACAAAATTCATATGGAGCGAGGAATGCGAGAAGATTTTCCAAGAGCTCAAGATGCGACTCATTTCGGAACCTGTTCTGACTATACCATCCTAGAAAAGTGAACGTAGTAGCTGACGCGTTGAGTAGAAGATCGCATGCAAGTACAAGTGCGATATTATCGAACACAAAGACCTATTTTGTATAACTTACAAAGGATGGAGATAGAGTAAAGGCTCCAAGTACCCACATTATGATGTTAAATATACGAGTTGAATTGACTTTAATTGATAAAGTTAAAACAGCTCAAGCTATACACTAGGGCTGATGAATATAAAGAAGAAGGTGCAAGAATGCGTTATTTATAGAAGTAAGAGTCGATGAAGAGTAGAAAGCTCAAGCCTTCAATTTATTTGAAATCCTCGATCGAGTAGGAACTGTGGCCTATAGACTCGCCTTAACGCTAAGTTTGTCGCGTGTTCATAACATTTTTCACGTATCGATGTTACGTAAATATGTGGACGACCCAAACCACATTATTGCGTTAGAACCAGACAAGATAGCCGAAGATTTAACGTACGAGGAGGTACCTGTCAAGATATTGGATAGGAAAGAGCATGTCCTACAAACAAAGGTTATACCACAAGTTAAAGTTTTGTGGAGGAACCATGCTATTGAAGAAATGACTTGGGAGTTGGAATCAGAAATGAAAGCAAGGTACCCTCACCTTTTCGAAATACCGTAATGTCACGTCAATTTCGAGGATGAAATTTCATAAGGAGGGAGGTTGTAAGACCCAACTTATTATAAATAAAATTGAATTTCCTCTATTTATTATTGTGAATAATAAGGTGTTAATTTGATATAATATTTTGGTTATGGGTGAAATGTGAAAATTTTTGCAAAATAAGCAAGTGGTTATAAAATATTCATTATTGTTGGGAATATTCGTTTGGTCGTGGGAATATTCTTGTTGTGAGGAATATTCAATACGATAGTAGCAACCATTTGTGGGCCCTATAACGGATAAATCTATCGGATGAAGAAAATGAAAAAATTGAATATAACTTGGCGTAATTATTCTGAATTAAGAGGCTGTTGGAATACCCGGTGGTTAAAATACGATGTCTGCATTGGTTGCCTGATAGCACGGTATTGCCTGATATTGTTGAATTATTGATCCTTATGTGAAAGGCACTACTCAATAATTGTCATAGTGAATTCTTGTTCAATATTTTATTTTATTGATTCAATAATTCTTTGCGTTGATATTTTATATTATTGTTGTTTAATAATTATCAACACTTTACAATATCTCCATTATCAGATCAATAATTCATATTATTTGAATAATATTATTAGATAGCATTATTGGCAATGTCTAGAAAGTTCTGTCAAGGAGAGGTTTGGTCACCTAATTGCGCGCCAGTAAGGAGAAATCCTTATCGGAAAGCCCCCTCTTTCCTGGGAACAGCCTGGTTGTCATAAATGTGATTCTGTAATATTATTTGTGAATAATTAATTATTGATTCATATGATAAGGAAATATTTATTTTATGTGGATATAAATGATGGATTTATTTATGTGGTTATTAATGAAGGAATTAATGCTGAGATGTTTTATCAGTATTTTATCGGATTGGAAGTATTTAAAAATCATCCGTTTGTGGATTTCGGGTATTTTTCTGTTTGGAATTTGGAAAAACTCAAAGCTACAAAGTTGTAGAGAATTCAATTTTGTGTGGAATTGATATAAAATTCGTATTTTTCTGATAAATGGGCTATTTTCTATGAATTATTAAAGTTTCTGATTATTGTTTAAATGATAAAACATTTTGGAAAATTCTAGAATTGGTTGGTTGGAAAATGTGCTCAATTGAATTTCAAATGTGGTGGGTGGCAATAGTAGCGAGTAAAAAGTCATCGGTGTAGCAGTTAGTCTTCTATGGCGTTCTAAGCATTTTCCTATAAATAGGGTGCTTAGTTAGAATTGAAAATCACACGAAATTCATAAGTTTTCTCTCTTTCTCTCTATATTATCGGCGTATTCTTGTGAGTATTTTGATACTTTGAGTTCTTGCTATCTGATTATGAAGTCCTTGACACTATATCCGATATTCCAAATTGTAAGTATTATCTTTTTGAGGTAAGGGATGTTATTTTCTTCATATATGATATTATTTCTTCAATATCATTATCTTTGAAATATTGATCTGAATTTTTTATCAAATTTGGAACTTTTGTGTCTGGGAGTTCTATTCACGTATACGGCACTATTCACGTATCACGGCACTATTCACGAATCACGACACTATTCATAGAAAAATAAAAATTTTCTCCTTTTTGTCCAAGATGTCTATTATGGTTTACTATCTTTGATTGTATCCATGTTTTGATCTTTATTCTTGAATTTTGCTTGAAATTTGTTATTATGGAGTATTATTGATCTTGGATAAACTATAATACAATCTCTAATATTTGTTATTTTGTTTCCTTTGGATTCGTTTTTTTTAATATATTTTTCATCATCCTCGGTCCTAAATGATGATATTCTTTGAATATCTTTGGCACGTAGTGCAAAAGATGAATGATTAATCGATGAATATCTTTGGCTGTAGTGCAAAGATGAATGATTACCTAATGAATATCTTTGGCCCGTAGTGCAAAGATGAGCAGTGTTTGAGATGAACATGACCAACTCGGTGATACAAATGAATATCTTTGGCACATAGTGCAAAGATGAATATTTGATTAAAGATGTATATTGATTGTTGTTACAGGGATAAAATATTGATGATGAACTTTTAAATCTTAGAAGATAGTAGAATTCTTTCTCTAATTGACTCTTCTAATGGATTGCTTATTCCGCTGCAGTTGTTGATCTAAAACTTGTTGTCTATTATATTTTATCGATTTTTTTCTGTTGAAGACTAACGATAATTTGTTGTATATTATCTTAGTCATAATATTCTTCTTTGGGCTAATTGAGCTCACCTTTTTCCTTTTTGTTCCATTTTTCTTCTCAGGAGGTGAGAACATAGCAGGATCTAGTCGGGGTATGGAGTGATGGTTCTAGAAAGATATTTTAGCAATCCTCACTATTTAAAAAAATAGTGTTTGAATAATTGTAATGAGGACTTATTTGAGTGTGGATATTGTCTAGAAGACAATATTTGTATTTAAACTCACAGAGATGTGTTGTCTTATTTTGCACGACAATTGTATTATTGAAGTTGTAGTTTGCTTTACATGTACCATGTATTTGGCGACTTCGAAATGGGTGTTGTATACCTATTTTGGGGCGTCATGATTAGTATCAAAGCTTAGGGATATGATCCCCGTAAGATGTGAGACAAGAACTAGGAGGGGAGAGATGGGGAATTCCTTCGCTAGTAGTATGACTGATTAAGTTTATATGGTATTTAATTGGTCAAATTCGAGTATAGGGATAATATGTGACATGTCAATTAACCCTTGTTTTGTTGCAGTGTTTGAAAATGGCATCTAAAAATGTTGTGATAAGCAATTAAGCATATGAGACAGTTGAGTCACCAACGATCAATACCGAGATAATGTGCATCGGGATGGCAATAATCCTCAAATGAACAACAACAAACCAAATAACGAAACGATGATGCGTTTAGGAGCTTTTAGAATTCATTCGACGCCAAGCAAAGAGAGACTCATGTTCATAATGTAGGTGGAAACAATGGCAACCTACGGTTGGTCACCGCTAAGCGATTCGAGGAGCTGGGACCACCGAGTTTTTGGGAAAGCGAACCACTTACGGCGAGATGTGGATAAAGCGGATCACCAAGATATTTGATGTCTTGGGATGTTCAGAAATGAGCAAAAGGTTCCTTTTGCCACCTTTATGTTGTAAGGAGAGGCGATTCTTCGGTGGGAATCGGTAAAGCGTACTCAACCTACCGCCTTGAAGATGTCTTGGGAGAAGTTCCAGAATTGTTCAATGTCAAGTACTTTCCCAAAAGTATTAAATCACGTGAAGGAGGTTGAGTTCATCAGTTGGAGCAAAACAATATGAATGTGTCGTGATCTGAAGCTAAGTTTGCGGAGTTATCCCGATTTGCATCCCATTTGGTTGATAATGAGGAACGAATGGCGCGAATGTTTCTGCGAGGTTTGAAACCCAAAATACGTCAATACCTCATTTCTCACAAACTTTGTTTATATTCGATGTAGTGAATAGGACTCGATTATTGGAGCGCGATAATGAGCCAATAATTGAAGGATAACGAGAAATAACACGATAATAATCGTCTTAGGTGGCAACGATCATCGAACAATGATAACCATCGTGGAGGAAATTATCATGCAAGAAATGGTAACCACTTGGTGGTAATCATGGCCAAGATAATAGAAGAAATGATTCAAGTGGAAATTTCAAGAAGAGAAGGTTTAACGATGGCGGGAAGGCGTTGGCAGCAAGACACCCGAGACCAAAGAACAAATTCTAGGGAGGAGAATGACCGCCCGGTTAGATGCTACTGAGATGCGAGAGGAGGGACATATAAGTCCAAACTGTTCACGACTTTCCAAGATATGTTTTAGTTGTGGAAAAGACGATCACATAGCTTCGATTTTTGTCTGTATGGCGAAATCAAATGTACGATTGGGACGGTGGCACCAAAGGTGGATACGGACAACACGAAGTCGGTGGTTTCAGGAAGAGCGTTTTTCGTGACTTCTCAAAGAGCAAGTAACCCGAACGAAGTTAGCACGGGTTAGTTATTTATAAATTCTTGCAAAGTCTATACCTTATTAGATATCGGTTCTACCCACTCTTTTATTTCTCCTGCTTGTGCTCAATGTTTAAACTTATCTCCGGAGAAATTACACTTTAACTTATTTGTGGAGACTCCGTTAGGAGAAACATTTATCATATCCACTATTTATAAATCTTGTTTGATCCAAATGGGCACAATCACATTACTTTTTGATCTTATCTCTTTAAAGATACTTGCATTTGACGTGATTTTAGAGATTGATTGGTTAACTACTCATCATGCCAAAATTGATTGTTTTAAATAAGGTTGTTAGTTTTCATATTCCTAACTTGACTTTGTTATGCAAATTCAAGTAACCAAACCATTGAAGTCAAACACTTTCATATCAAGCCATAAAGCCATTCGTTTATTGAAAAATGGATGTCAAGTTTTCTTAGCCATTTCATGGATTTAAACAAAAATACGTCAGATTTGAATGATATTTCTTTTGTTAGTGAATTTCCTGACATATTTCCTGAAGAATTTCCTGGCATACCCCCAAAGCGTGATATTGAATTTTGTATCAACTTTGAACCCAGTACAAAATCCATTTCTAAAATCTCTTATCGAATGGCTCCTATTGAACTTTAGGAGTTAAAAACCCAACTACAAGAGTTGGTACTCAAGCCTCTATCTGGTAACTTCCTTTGTGGAATGCACCAAAGCCAGACTCTCCGTAGGGGACGCTATATTTGTTTGGTGGTAAAACAATAGGTGCTATTGTGACGTCTTATCCAAGATTGGAATATGAGTCACGATTGAGAACAACATAAGTCGATGAATCGAAATACGTAGCTTTCTAAGCTTAGTAACTGTTACTTATCGGAGATTCGTGGAAGGATTTTCTTGAATCGCTAATCCATTAACTTAGTGACTCGGAAAGATACAAAATTAAATATGGAGCGAGAGGAATGCGAGAAGATTTTCCAAGAGCTCAAGATCGACTCATTTGAACCTGCTACGACTATACCATCCTAGAAAAGCGAACGTAGTAGGTAGCGTTGAGTAGAAGATCGTATGCAAGTCTGAGTGCGATATTATGGAACACAAGGACCTATTTTGTATAACTTACAAAGGATGGAGATAGAGTAAAGGCTCCAAGTACCCACATTATGATGTTAAATATCTGAGTTGAATTGACTTTAATTGATAAAGTTAAAACGACTCAAGCTATACACTAGAGCTGATGAATATAAAGAAGAAGGTGCAAGAATGCGTTATTTATAGAAGTAAGAGTCGATGAAGAGTAGAAAGCTCGAGCCTTCAATTTATTTGAAATCCTCGATCGAGTAGGAATCGTGGCTATATGACTACGCCTTAACGCTAAGTTTGTCGGCGTGTTCATAACATTTTCCACGTATCGATGTTACGTAAATATGGGACGACCCAAACCACATTATTGCGTTAGAACCGACGAAGATAGCCAAGATTTAACGACGAGGAGGTACCATCAAGATATTGGATAGGAAAGAGCATGTCCTACAAACAAAGGTTATACCACAAGTTAAAGTTTTGTGGAGGAACCATGCTTATTGAAGAAATGACTTGGGAGTTGGAATCGAAATGAAAGCGAAGGTACCCTCACCTTTTGAAATACCGTGCGTCGTCGATTTTGAGGAAGAAATTTCATAAGGAGGGGAGGTTGTAAGACCCCAACTTATTATAAATAAAAATTGAATTTCCTCTATTTATTATTGTGAATAATAAGGTGTTAATTTGATATAATATTTTGGTTATGGGTGAAATGTAAAAATTTTGCAAAATAAGCAAGTGGTTATAAAATATTCATTGTTGTCGGGGAATATTCGTTTGGTCGTGGAATATTCTTGTTGTCAGGGAATATTCATATGACTTGCGACCTTGACCATTTGTGGGCCCTATAACGGATAAGCTGTCGGATGAAGAAAATGAAAAATTGAATAACGGCGTAGTTATTACTGAATAAAACCTGTTGGAATACCCGTGGTTAAAATACTGATGTCTGGCGTGGTTGCACAAGATAGCTACCGGTATTACCGATATTGTTGAATTATTGATCCTTATGCAAAAAGGCACTACTCGATAATTGTCATAGTAGTTTCTTGTTCAATATTTTATTTTATTGATTCAATAATTGCTGTGTTGATATTTTATATTATTGTTGTTTAATAATTATCACTGCACAATATCTCCATTATCGGATCAATAATTCATATTATTTGAATAATATTATTAGATAGTATTATTGGCAATGTCAAGAAAGTTACATCGAGGAGAGGTTTGGTCACCTAATTGCGGCGCTTGATGAGGAGAAATCCTTATCGAAAAGCTCCCTCTTTCTGGGAACAACTTTGGTTGTCATAAATGTGATTACGTAATATTATTTGTGAATAATTAATTATTGATTCATATGATAAGGAAATATTTATTTTATGTGGATATAAATGATGGATTTATTTATGTGGTTATTAATGAAGGAATTAATGTCTTTGAGATGTTTTATCGATATTTTATCGGATTAGAAGTATTTAAAATCATCCGTTTGTGGATTTGAATTTTTTTCTGCTTGGAATTTGGAAAAACTCAAAGGTACAAAGTTGTAGAAAATTCGATTTTGTGGTGGAATGGACAAAAATTCAAATTTTTCCTGATAAATGGGCTATTTTCTATGAATTATTAAAGTTTCGATTATTGTTTAAATGATAAAACATTTTGGAAAATTCTAGAATTGGTTCTTGAGAAATGTGCTCAATTGAATTTCAAATGTGGTGGGTGGCAATAGTAACAGGTAAAGTCATCGTGGTAGCAGAGTTAGTCTTCTTATGGCGTTCTAAGCATTTTCCTATAAATAGGGTGCTTAGTTAGAATTGAAAATTACACCGTAATTCATAAGTTTTCTCTCTTTCTCTCTATATTATCGAAGCGTATTCTTGTGAGTATTTTGATACTTTGAGTGTTGCTTTATCTGGTTCTGTCAGTTGTTGACACTATATCTAGTATTCGGCCGAAGTATTATCTTTTTGAGGTAAGGATGTTATTTTCTTCATATATGATATTATTTCTTCAATATCATTATGCCGAAGTATTGATCTTAATTTTTATCAAATTTTGAAATTTTTGTGTTGGGGTTACTATTCACGTATACGGCACTATTCACGTATACGACACTATTCACAAATATGACACTATTCACCGAAAAATAAAATTTTCTCCTTTTTGTCCAAGATGTCTATTATGGTTACTATCTTTGATTGTATCCATGTTTTGATCTTTATTCTTGAATTTTGCTTCGAAATTGGTTATTATAGAGTATTATTGATCTTAGATAAACTTTAATACGAATCTCTAATATTTGTTATTTTATTTCACTGGATTCATTTTCTTTAATATATTTTTCATCATCCTCAGTCCTAAATGATGATATTCTTGAATATCTTTGGCTGTAGTGCAAAGATGAATGATTAATCGATGAATATCTTTGGCGTATAAAAAAAGATGAATGATTACCTAATGAATATCTTTGGCCCGTAGTGCAAAGATGAGCAGTGTTGAGATGAACATGACCCAATGGTGATACTGAAATGAATATCTTTGGCTTTATAGTGCAAAGATGAATATTTGATTAAAGATGTATATTGATTGTTATTCTGAGGATAAAATATTGATGATGAACTTTTAAATCTTAGAAGATAGTAGAATTCTTTCTCTACTTGACTCTTCTAATGGATTCTTATTCTCCACTGCGATTGTTGATCTAAAACTTGTTATTTATTATATTTTATCAAATTTTTCTCTGTTGAAGACTAACGATAATTTGTTGTATATTATCTTAGTCATAATATTCTTTACTGAGCCTAGTTGAGCTCACCCTTTTCCTTTTTGTTCCATTTTTTTTTTCTAAGGAGGTGAGAACATAGCAGGATCTAGTCGGGGTATGGAGTGATGGTTCTAGAAAGATATTTTAACAGTCCTCACTATTTCTGAAAAATAGTGTTTGAATAATTTTAATGAGGACTTATTTGAGTGTGGATATTGTCCGAAGACAATATTTGTATTTAAACTTAAAGATGTGTTGTCGTATTTTGCCTACAATTGTATTTTTGAAGTAGTAGTTTGCTTTCTGTACTATGTATTTGGCGACTCAGAATGGGTGTTGTATACCTATTTTGGGGGCGTCACACCTAATATATAATATTATGACTATTTTAGGGCATTTTGGTAATTTATAATAAGAAATATTATTTATGACGTTTTATGGATATTAAATAAGAGGTTTAATAACGGGTGAACAATTAGAATAAATTGTTTATTAATCCGATAAATTATTAAAAATATTATTATGATATTAATAATATTAGAATATGATATTGTTAAGTAAATAAAAATATTAAGATTAAAACTTTATTAAAATATTATTAAATGGTTAATGTTAACGCCAAGATCTTTTGTCGAGTCCCAATCACGTAAGGCATACGATCCTCGCAGTTCGAACAAGTCAACACCAAAAGCTTGATGACTAACTATTAGAGGATAGCTCCGGCGTGAGAGTCAGTATCGGCGATCACAAGGTTAACAATGGAGAAAATAATGTCTAGTGCTTGAGAGAGAATAATAATCTGATTGTGTGTTGTAAAAAATGTTTTGTTACCTACCTTTCTTGTGTGATCCTTGCCCCATACGTACCACAGACCCGGTTTACCGTGCCAACCACTATCTCCTGACATCTCCCCCCCACTCCCGGTCATTTCAGCCGAAAGTAAGTAGCTCACCTCCTACCGCTACTACTTTGCTTGCTCTGGTATCATCTTTGAGTCCCATCCTCATTAATGCCGTGTGCGAAGGTGGCGAACATAACTAATCAACTATTATTTGGTGTATTGATTACCGGTCAAAGATGGGTTAAATAACAATTTTTATAATGGGCCAATGTAATGACTAAGCCCAAATAATGGAAATGACCCACGCGACCGGATTCAACCGAAAAGGACCCAATAGAATAATCAAGTAACTGGGCCCCAATCATTCGGACCAACAGGACAAAAGTAACATATTCCAGGAGGAGCCCATTAAGTCCAGCCCCAATAATGAAAAGGATCATGGCTGAACATTGCCCCTAGTCTTTTATTAAACAGGGTGTTTAATGGAAGACTGTAAATAATATAGGCCCATGATATAATGAATTATGATAAGTCACAAGGGGTCCAAAGTGAAACTCACCAAGGTTTAACAATGTCGGTCCAAATTGATATCAGAGACAGAAATGGGAGGCCCAATAGACATAAGTCCACTCCGGTTGAAGATATTTAGACCCAAAACCGGACGCTACCTCTTCCAATTCACCATCATTGCTGCTAATTAAATGTGTCGCCCTCGTGTAACGTGCAACCGTCAATATAAAAGGTAATTTTCCTCAATTTTGACAGTTTTACTTACCATTTCAAATTTTAGACGTCTTTTCGAGCTTTAGAATTCCTCCTCTCTCAGATTTCTTTCTTTTCTCTGAAAGTCGTAAACAATGGCAGTATCATCGAGTACTGATAACGCCTCTCCACTTTGCATAACCCCGATCACCACTGTTCCTCCTACACCTAACCCTAATAAGGCCACTTCGAGTAAGAGCACACCGAAAAAACCCCTTCCAAATCCCTCTATTTTCTTCCAGAGTGCGACCCAATTCCCTCATGCCAATACCGCCTCCACCATGAACGCAAAAAGCATTCAAAATGCTTATGTATGCGATTACCGAGTTCAATGACTCATCGGTTTATTTGCCCACCACCAATGAGAGGATGTACCAAAGGACGGGCATTTACCGGACCGCCATGCCTCTGACCTTGCTAGAAAAAGGGGTTCGATTCCCTTTACACGTTTTCTTGGTCACCCTTCTAGGGTTTATTGGCGTCGGCTTCGCCCAATTTGTCCCGAACTCATACATTCACATCTTGGCGTTTATCGCCTTCTGTCATGAAGTGGGTGTCGCCCCCACCCTCGACTTTTTCTTCTCCATATATTCCGTCAACAAGTCCAGGGAGAAGGGATTCAAACTTCTGGGCAAGATTCCTTCAAAAGTCGGAGAGGATTTAGAGCGACGGTCTCTGGTGAATACTCCTTCCAGTAACAAAAGATGACATGAGCAGTGGTTCTTCGTTAAAGAACCTGAGATTGCCTCTCTCCCTTACTAGACAACATTAGACAATGTATCTGCTGACTTCGGAGATATAGCTAAGGAACGCGTGAAAGAGATGATTGTACTTCTGGATAACTTCTCGAAGAAGGAGTGGAGTTACAATCTTCTCACCAAACAAGCTTGGTTGTATGACCACAAATGTGAGTCTCAAAGTTTTCGAATTTTTATTGAAGTAAAGTTTTCGTGTTACTATTGTGGAAAGATCTAATAGAGTGTGTTTCTTTGTTGCAGTGTCTTTGATCAAACCTTCCTCGATGGATCGAAGGGATCTAGAAAAATTCCTTTCTGGCAAACCTCCAACATCTTCTCCTACCGAAACCCCCCAGGAAGAGATTCCGGCTTCTGAAGCTCTAGATGCCAAGATCTTTCACAGTAGAATCGAGAAGTCATGAAGAGACTCTCCAACTTCGCAAGAAGAAGAGAGCTGTTCGAAAGCCAAGAAGTATCGCTCAAGAATCCCAACGGATTCCTACTTGCAGCCTGATCGATATGCCTGAAAACGAATGAATACAGGCTCCTCGAATCAAGAAAAGGCGAGTCAAGGTAACTCCGTTGTCTGCCGAAGAGCTTCAGGTTCCTACTGGCCCAGTGGGAATTCAGGTTTCTGAGGATTGTCCTGAAGAACAGCCTAAGGCTTCAAATGCCTCTCAGAAAAGAAAACAACCCTCGGATGACCAACCACCGCCACCCGAAGAACCGATGCCAGACCAACCACATCATCACCTATCCATTCACCGACCCGGGAACCTACTCCTGCTCGTTCTCCATCCCCTGAGAACATATACCTGGATCCTTCACCATCCCCTTCGCCTAAAGAACGAACACCTTTCATCTCAATCCCATCTGCCGATGAGTTTGAGAATGATGCAAGGGGGTCCCCAACTTTGTGGCCCCATTTTAATGTGAATTATCCCTTCCATCTCTTCAACTCAATTGTCAGGGAAACCGATGAACATCGGTTCGGCAATAGTTCAATCATGGATCTCCTTAAAGAAGGCATGAGCTATCACGCCAAGGTAAAAGTTCAATGTTAACGCCAAGATCTTTTGCCGCGTCCCAATCACGTAAGACGCCCTAATCCTGCACAGTTCAAAAAGTCAACACCAAAAGCTTGACGGCCTAACCGTCGGGGGATAGCTCCGGCGTGAGAGTCAGTATCGGCGATCACAAGGTTAACAATGGAGAAAAATAATGTCTAGTGCTTGAGAGAGAATAATAATCTGATTGTGTGTTGTAAAAAATGTTTTGTTACCTACCTTTCTTGTGTGATCCTTGCCCATACGCACTTTGGCACCGGTTCATCGTACCAACCACTATCTCCCCGACATCTCCCCCCTCTCCCGGTCATTTCAAATTGAAAGTAAGTAGCTCACCTCCTACACTGCTACTCTTTGTTTATACACGCCGCGCCTTTGAGTCCCATCCTCATTAATGCCATGCAGGAAGGTGGCAGACATAACAGTCAACTATTATTTGGTGTAATGATTATCGGTCAAAGATGGGTTAAGTAACAATTTGTATAATGGGCCAATTTAATGACTAAGCCCAAATAATGGAAATGACCCATGCGACCGGATTCAACCGAAAAGGACCCAATAGAATAATCAAGTAACTGGGCCCCAATCATTCAGACCAACAGGACAAAAGTAACATAATCCAAGGGAGGAGCCTATTAAGTCTGGCCCAATAATGAAAAGGATCATGGCCCGATAGTTAATAATATTTGATTTAAGCATTAATAAATGATTAAAGTATTATTAAATAATTAATAATATTAGAATAAAAATATTAATCTTAGATTAAAATATTATTAAAAGATTATTAATATTAATTTAAAGTATTATTATTGAGTAAATAATAATATTTGAGATTAAATAAAATATTATTAAAAATGTAATATAACATTAGTAAAGGAATAAAATATTATTAAATGATTAATAATATTAGTGATGGAATAAGATATTATTAAATGATTAATAATAATAGTAAGCGAATAAAAGTATTATTAGTGAAATAATAATACTAAGAGGTGAATTAAATATTATCTAGATTAATAATATTAAGTGAATTAAAGGTAGTTGTTATTTAATAGTAACATTATCGAAGCAGGATAATATTTCTAAGAACTAAATGTAATATATTATAGCTATGTGATTACATGATCTAATGTTATGCTATGACTAATTGAAAGATTAACTATAGGTCTCTCAAAGAAAGATAATTAAACTGCTTAGTGGATAGAATTTAATTGTGTAGCTGTAACCTACAAAAGAGGCAAGTTTCCTAACTCAAAATCGAGTTATTATTTTTAAGGCATGTTAGTGAATAATTATTGATGATTATTCACATCTATATTGATTATTGAAATTTGCACTTTGTGCAATTGAATTCTTGTTCTATTATTATTGAACTGTGAATTAAATTAAAGTTCTTTCATTCACGAACTGTTTATGAGATAGATCTATGCTAATTGTATAAGCTAGATCAAGCATGTTTAAATTTGTTAAATCAAATGTGTTTTAAAAATATGTTCTTATTAAATAGATATGATAAGAACTCTTGACTGAGAAAAGGACAAATTTGATTAAGGCATGATATCGATGTTGGATTATTAAGTGTTTATGTATAAATCATGGGGTATGAAAGGCTGATCCCCTTGAATACCAAAACTTATTAAGATGTCCAGTTTAAATGACTGAGAACCTTGGCAAATGTTCATGGTTATTTCAAAACCACTCAGTACACGTTAATCAATTATTCAAATATTCAATTTTTGATTTTTAATTCATATTCCTTCACAATCTTATACTATTGTTGAACATTGAAAGAAAAAACTTCTTTCTAGTCATGATATTTCTCCCTTGTATATAAACTTGCTAAGCAAATTAGTTGTTTACCCTTGCTATATCATGACATTTATTTCAGTTAAGCCTGAAGGATCCAATATGAAAGACAAAGGCAAGGGCAAGATCCAAGAATAGTTTAGAATGAATGTTATCTATTATTATAATCTGATGGAATTTCTTATGTAAACCTTTTGTAATGTAAATGGTGTGTTTAAGTTAAGGTTAAGAAGACCTTGGGACTATGTTATGAAACTTTATTATAATGAACAATGTATGTTTATTATTCCGTAATAGTTTATAGAATGCTTATGATGATGATAGATCGTGAGCACCGAATATGAGGTTAGAGAACCCGAATTTGGGGGCGTCACAGGTTGGTATCAAAGCCATAGGTTTTAAACATTAGGAATGCGAAACCTAGGTTATAACCTTAGTAGAAAACTCTTATAGAGTATGTTAGGAGATGGATTGTGGAAATTCATTGAGTATGTGTTGTACTTAATAAAATAATATTTTATTTTATCAATGAATATATTTTATTTTGGTACTGATGTTGGTTTTATTTATGGTGTTTGTAGGATGTTTGAAGAACACCAGGGTAGTCACTCAGTGGAGCAAGAGCTCATTGAGCGTGAGGTCACGGAAGAAGCCCCTCAGGGTCCTGTAATAGGGGATTTATTGGGAAGAATCAGTCAATTAGAAGGCAGAGTGTAGAACTAGAGGTTGAAAACCACACACTCCAGTTCACAGAAGTTCAATACAAGGAGGCAGCTTATCAAGCCTATATGGAGGTAGTCGAACAAAAGGGAAAGTTGGATGAGTCAGAGTTACAAGTTGGGATGCTGAGGGTACAGCTAGAGCATGAAAAGGAAATGTTCGGAGAGCTGAGCGTAGAGCATCTGGCAATGCGGGGTGAGTTTGACGTGGAGATTGCAGATAAGATTCACATGGCGAAGGCATTTTATAATGTAACTAAGAGGGTCGACCAGTTGAAAGGTGAGCTACTGGCGAAATATACTAGGATAGAGACACTAGGGCTAGCGCTTGATGCAGCCTTCCAGAGCCAGAAGGGACTGAGTGTTAGGTCTCACGTGGAGATAGGGGAGTCGAGTCGATCCGTTCGGTATAGAGTTATAGAGGGGTGGTTTCCCCAGGAACCTGTTCAGGTGCCCAAGCAGGGCCCCTAGTGATGATTATGCTATGGACCAGTTGTAGATAGATGCATTAGTACCCCTTTTGTGTAATAAGGTTTTATGTTGATGTAAACCTCAACAGGTGTGAGGTAGTAGGTAGTTAGGTAGTATCCCTATTTGTGTTTGTAAGGAAGTATCATTTTGAGTTAATCCCATCTTTTGTGTTTAAAATGGGATAGTAGCATTTATAAAAATATACCTGTATTGAACATATGAGGCACCGAAGATCGGTATATGAATATAAATGCATTATTATGATATATGTTAGAAATTTTAAATAGTAAACTGTCTATTTAATGTTATGTGAATCCAGTAGACTGATTTGGAAAATTTTCTTTAAAAACAAACTTAACCCACTAATCAAGGAGAAAGACTTCCAAAATCTTGGTAATTTAAAACTCTCACATAATGATCATCTGATTGTTTGAATACAGTAGCGTGTTACATGCTAAGTACTTATATGATAATAAAACCCGAGTAACGTGTTAGAATTTTGTTTCACAAGATAATGCCGCCTAGACGTGTATTGTGAGGGCCCCGAAGCCGAGGTCCCGAATCACCGCGGATCCGGTTCGATCATTCTAACACTATTACTATTAGCGAAAGATATAAACATAAATTGTTTAGGCAAAAAACACTTTTTCACCACTGTGGTTGTAGTGTTTTAAGCAATTAGCCACTATGCTTTTAAAATATTCAATTAGCCCACTGTACTTTTTAAAAATATTCAATCAGCCCATTCCGTCCAATTTCTTGGACGGACGTTAAAAAATTGCACACGTGGCATTGAATTTTTTTTAAAAAAAATCATTATTTCCTACGTGGCAACCTTGTCAGCCAAATTCTTAATACTATTGAGTCACTGCACTTTAAAAAAAATGCAATTGGCCCACTGTGGTTTTAAATTTTTTTATATTTTATTTTCTTTCTTTTTCATTACCTAAATATTTATAATATGTATAATATTAATAAAAATAAATATTATAATATTTATAATATGTATGTTTTATTTTAAAATAAAAAAAATACTTTTATGTTTTAAAACACTTGTTAAATTTTTAAAAATAATTTTTTTTATATTTTATTTTCTTTACCTAAATATTTATAATATGTATAATATTAATAAAATTAATATTATAATATTTATAATATGTATGTTTTATTTTAAAAATAAAAATAAAAATACTTTTTACGCTTTTATAATATTTATTAAATTTTTAAAATAAAAATAATATTTTATTTTATTTTCTTTCTTTTCTTTACCTAAATATTTATAATATGAATAAATATTTAGATATTAATTTATGTATTTCATAACAATGAGCAAAGAAAGCCATCGAGTTGGGTCTTTGATGAGTCCGCCATTGTAGACATGAGGTCTTCTCTCACTACCAAACCACCCTCGATTCATAATTGATGAAATCCCATAATCCCGTAATCCGTAGCCCAAATTTCTTGTTGAGTATTTATCTAAATCCCAAATTTCTTGTTATCTTCACCATCACATACCTTATCTCTCACAGACTCTCTCTCTCGTTGAATCCCAAATTTCTTGTTAAGTATCTATCTAAATCTCTAATCTGGATGAATTACAGAGATATATTGCCCGATCATACACACACAAATCTGAAATTTCTCGATCTTGCCTCTTCGTCAATCACTAGTTTAAATCTGGATTGTTTCGCCGATTCTGTATGGCTTGGGTAAAGTGGCGGTGGTGGTGGTGGGTTATTTGATTTCGAGTTTCAATTTTGGTGAGGAAGAAGATGAATGAGGTTTCAATTTTGGTGAAGAAGAATATGAAATGTAGGGGGTTTGAGTTTGAATTAATTAGGAAAAATGAGGATAAATAATGTTTTATTTATGTTTGTAATTTGCATTATTTCTTTTTTTGTCTAAAAATTTCAAAAAAACAAAATTGGTCTTATACTTAGCAAAATTATATTTTTATTTATTATTTTATTTTAGGCTTATTTAATCATTTTGAAGGAGAAAGAAAATAGGAAATGAAAAGTTATTAAAAATAAATTAAAATATTTATTTTAATTTTATTATTTAAATTATTTTTGTCACGTAATTAATGATTTTTATTTTTATTTTTTGTTGAAATTAATGTAATGTTGTAATAGATCTCATTGATACAAAAAAATTGATTTATTATTTGTATTATTTGGAATTAATTTTTAAAATAAAAATAATTATTAAAAGAAAGGAAAAGAAAAAAAATAAAATATTTATTTTAATTTTATTATTATTTTAATTATTTTTTTACCACATAATGATTTTATTATTTTATTTTTTTGATTGAAAAGAAAAAATTATAAAAAAAAACCATTAAAAAATAAAAGAAAGGAGCTGATATGTATCTATTGCCACGTAATTATCACGTCATTTTTTATTTTTTTTCGAAAGCCACGTAAGCAATCTATGCTGATTTGTTAACGTTCGTCCAAGAAATTGGGCGGAATGGGTTGATTGAACATTTTTAAAAAGTACAGTGGGCTAATTGAATATTTTAAAAGCACAGTGGCTAATTGCTTAAAACACTACAACCACAGTGGTGAAAAAGTGCTTTTTGCCAAATTGTTTATACATTAAACTTACACACTTTTCCCCAAAATCGAGTAACCTTAACTTATACACAATTCATAACTTAACTAACACATAACATTATTATCAAACTATACAATTACAAATCTAATTACGCACATTAACTTTAAGATGGAACTGTCTTTAACCTTTCCTTGTATCCGACGTATTCGCCTTAATCTGTAATGTTTTATCATGATATAGCAAGGGTGAGCATAAAAGTTGCCCAACAGGTTTAAGTTCAATAATATAACAATATATCATGATTGAAATAATTTGAATAATAAGCTGTCTATAATTCAACAATATAATTGTGAACTAGCAGGAACAAACTTTTGACTGAACAAGTATTATACATGAACAAATATATCTGAACCAACTGGTAATGAAGGTGATCAGCCTTTTTATACCTGACTTATACATGCAATATTTTAAAAGTACAATTATACATGGCAATCAAAGAATGATTAACCATAAGCATATCCAGATGAAACAACTCTTAGTAGAGTTAAGTAAAAATAAACTTACTGGGCTGATTTGATTACCGCTACGCAATTTATAACACTTTATTCGAAGACCTGATATTAGTAAAATAGATCTCCAATATTAGAATAATATCATCACAATATAATACTATTATATATATAGATATACATAGAATAACCTAAACACAAAACACATAACACATAACCCTATCAATCTACAACACACATAAGATTTAATATCAGGTCAAACTATTGTAGTCTGAGTGGAATCCGACACAATTCTAACATCTCGACGGTCTAGTCGGACAAAATTTTGAGTTTAAGTTCAATTAAACTATGCCTAACACTTTACAATTATCTCATATAATTTATTAACAGTCGAAATAAATTTCATAAGCTCGTAATAATTTTTAAATAATTATTACTATTTATCTTGATTTTTCAATCATTAAAATCGTATTTAAATGAATTAACTACCACATAATTCTTTTATCATTAATATTTATTTATTATCAAATATTAATGAAATATGTGTCATAATTTTATTAATATATTTATAATATCACAAAGTATTTTTAATACTTTAAAATCACTTTTATATAATTTTAAACTATTAAATTCATTATCCGATAATTGCTATTAATATTAAAATATTAATATTTTCATGGAAAAATATCAAAAGTTATATTTTATAACTTAAAATATTTTTATAATACTTAAATCATTTTTATATAATTTATAAATCATTAATTCTATTTTTCTATAATTTATTTAATATATTTACTAAATAAACTAATTACTATTAATATTGATTAATTAATGAAATTCATCACAAAATATTAAAAGTCACTAAAACTAACTTAAAATATTTTATTATGCCATAATATTATTTTTCATGATTTTTATGAATTAAAATTATTTTAAAATTATTTATTTAATATTATAATTAAATAAATAAATACCTTTTATATTCCAAAATTTTAAATATTTTTGAAATATACTTAAAATAATTAAAAACTATTTTTCAGACTTTAAAATAAATTTTCAGAATTTATTATGTATTTTTAATAATTAAAAACCATTTAATTGGATTTATTTAATTAAAATAATTATTTTTCGTAATTAAGTGTCGCTAAAGGTCCTATAGCTGACGTAAACCGTCATTATAGGTGTTCTTCAAATTGCTCTTGAAAGCGTGCCCGAGCCTATGTCAAAGGTTTAAAGTACTAGTTCGACCGATTTTTAATCTATGTTCTTGTTGATTCTGGGCTTCTAATTTGTATTAAGATTGTAGTATCCATGTAATACTACATCTGAAATCAAGTTTTAAGGTCATTACACAACATCACAACAAGATATAAGCTAGCAAATAAAACGATATCGCCGTTTCTTCATTTTCTCGGGTTTTCCGGAAAATGAAGAACAATCAGGTACTAGTTTTCGATCGCCTTAACTTGTATCCCGTAACTTTTTTGGGTGAACTATTGGTTCAATATCATTAGAGAACATGTCGTAGTACATATATATATATATATATATATATATATATATATATATATATATATATATATATTATCATATCCTCATAACAATACCAAACTCTCAAGATTCAAGCCGGTCAACGTGCTTGAAAAACAACTGTTCTTGGTGAATTCTGGGTTTTCTAGAAATTCAACCGGACAGTCGGTCAAAGCATGTTTGACCACTGATTACTTTGGTCCTGAGCAAGATCTAGGTGATATACTGGTTTGAGTATGTAGATTACATGTCAGAGTACAATATCCAACAAACAACATGACATAAACACTAACAGACTGCAAGATCTGAGCCTCCAAAAATGGTTGTCAGACTTTTCTGTGTAATCTGGGTTACCCAGATTCATTCAGTCATGGTCGGTCAACGACCTTTGACTGCTCATATCTTGAACTCTAGACCTGATATTACTATGATTCAAGTTACAAAATAAAGATCACATGGCATACAACAGATCTATAACATAACACAACACTAACACTTAACAGATAAAGATCTATAGCCTCTGACATATGGTTGTCAGACCATTTTTCAAGCTTTCCCCAGATTTCTAAAA
Organism: Panax quinquefolius; assembly: GCA_020205615.1. Taxonomy (NCBI): domain Eukaryota; kingdom Viridiplantae; phylum Streptophyta; class Magnoliopsida; order Apiales; family Araliaceae; genus Panax; species Panax quinquefolius. The sequence goes on along the minus strand of CM035172.1, from coordinate 78,146,960 downwards.
ACTCAAATTTCGAGCATCAATATGATATGGATCTGAGTTTTAGCAACCCAGATCATCAAATGACACCCTCTAACACATATCTAAACAACAAAACAACATTAAATCACATGATTTCTAAAATTAGGGTTTATACCTCATTCATGCTTGATTTTTGATTCTGACTTTGTAATCTGATCTTGGTAAGTAGTTAATAAGCTAATTTAGCTTTGATTCTCTCTCTCTCACTCTTAGTCCCGAAATTCTAGAGAGAGAAGGTCTTGGTAGAAAATGAAAAAGAAAAGTGGCTTTCTCTCTCTCTAAAACAATATATGTTATAATCGATGCTGATCTATCTCATTTATTTCTACCGATTGGTTGGATATAAGTCATAAGCTAGGCTTAGGGTGGTTGACGCACTCACCTTAGGTCTAGATCTACAAGTTAAATCAAATAATGCACAAAAGGGCATTTTAGTCCTTTTGCATAACATTTTAATGACATTCTAGTAAATGGCCAAACCCTTAGGGTTTAGGGTTTAGGTTAGAGTTTAGGTCTTGAACCCTTAGGGTTTAGGGTTTGAACACTTAGGTTTTGGCAATTTGATTTCTAAAATTTCCAAATTAGGTTTTCAAAAATAGAAAATTAATATTTCTAAATTATAATTAGAATTTTCTAATTATATTAAAATTTCTTAATTATAATTTAAATCTTGCTAATTATGATTAGTATTCCTAATTAAAATTTTTAATTAAGCAATTAGGGTCAAAATTGATCATTAGGGTTTACAACCCACTTAATTGTAGGTTTCAAATAGAAAAATAAATTTTCTAAATTAGAAATTAGGTTTCATTATTAGATTAGGGTTTAATTTCTAATTACTAATAAATTGAAAATTAAATTAATATTTCCTAATTAACATTAAAACTTTTTAAATTAACACTTAGGTTTTTCCCTAATTTATAAATTAGGGTTTCCAATCCATAAATTAGGATTTAAAATTTGAAATTAGGGTTTGCTAAATAATTATGGTTTACCCTAATTAATATTATATTATATAGCACTTAAGCAATATAATAATCATTTAAGTTCCCATATTAGGGTTTCATACATCGAATTAGGGTTTCTAATTCCCGGAACTAAAATTAGGGTTTTCAGAACCGGTTTCTATGGTTTCTTATTAATCGCAAGAATTTTTTAACTAAACATTGACATTCTTAATATACATCTAGGGTTTGTCACAGATATCGCTTATCTAGTCAACCCTTGTCCCTTGACCACATCATGCACACATATACACAAAACATAAACGCTTATTCCCTTAATCCTGAATAATTCACTTAAATCCTTCATAGAATTTTGAAATCCTCAAAATTCCTTCTTAAAAATAGTAAACGCATACACTTATTTTATGTCTAGGTTCTAATTTTGAACCTTAAATTGATTAATAAAAATTTCAAAAATATTCTAAATTCTCGGGTTGTCACATTCACCCCTTCTTCTAAAAATTTCGTCCCCGTAATTTACCTTACACCCTACACCATACTGCTTACACCATTCACATACATTATCACATACTACCCAATACACCACTCACAAGAGTAAAAATTTCCAAATTTTGCTGAGGAGTCATATAGACTATTTGTCTGTCATTTTCTCAAAGGTTTTATGGAAATTCATCCATAAACCGTCCATAACTTACGTATACAAAGGGTGATTTGCCGATATGCCTGTCTTGGCCAAGTCTTCACTGGGCTCAATAATTTGTTCCTCTTATCCGCCTTGGGCGCATAAACTTTTACCTCAATCCTTAGCAAAATCCGCACCAAAATAATTTGGTTTGGGAAATTTCTTTCAATAAACACTTAGAGTTTTCATAAAATTTAGTCTAGCTGAATCGAATTGCATAGACCCATATCAATAATTCAATTCAATCGAATTATTTAGGTGTAGCCAAACCCCGTTGGCAAATTAAAATTTTGAAAATATTTTTTGAGAATGACGTCATAATGTCGCATCAGATTAATGGTCAGCTTTGAGGATGCCGTCATTATATGACTTTGTCATAACACATCATACAATAGTGGAACAACGATTTTAGATCAAATTCACACTAAGTATTCCTGCATTTATAACTCTATAAACTTTTATCATCTCTGCACCAGGTTACATGGCACATGAGTGATAAATAAAATATATTTTGATATTTCAAATAATTTGCGTCTAGCCGAAATAAGTAGCATAGACTATACTTTAAACCGTTTCAAAAATGATTACGAGTCTACACTTTTTTTTAAAAGCACATAGTGCATATTTAGCTTGATGTCAAAATTTTGAAGTCTAGCATATCTAAGACTTTTGGAAAACTTATGTTCCTATAATCTTCAATTCTCCATTCACACACAACTATGCCCAGTTCTTAAAACCACACTTATGAGTCCATAAATTGCCACAATCATATGAGTTTAAGAAGTTTCCTAGACAGACCTTTGGCGTCCATTCGCTGAGGGGTTCATAAACATTTCATATAATTATGAATCAAGTATGTCACATAAGTATGAGTTTTAAGAACTCGTACTTAACCTTATATCCTCTACCTATGACTCTATCTATCTCATTATACACATGAGAAAGGAATCACCCTCTTAACATGCATATATCAAATAAATGTGACACAAATATTTCATAATCCCCACTTAATCCTAATCCCCTTCTCAATAATGTAATTTCATTTAATTCAGATTCATAATCCTTTCCGAATCATGCACTCATTCACACGTAAATCTTCAGTAAACTTTTCAATCATCAGATTGATTCTTATTCCATATTATAACCTTATCAGATCATGGGGTGATCTCATCATATATATTACGATTCATTTCTATACTATGATCGTTTTGTTTTATGATCTCCTATCCATGCACTTTTAGTCTTTTAGACTCGATCTATTCATCACTACTATTCAACTTTATTATCAGAGTTAGAAAACTCTGTATCTTATAACTCGCCGAGATTCGTCTTTGAATCTTACCGACCAACTAACTCTATATGAGTTAGATCTTATCCTAATCACTACGGTTATTAGTCTCAGGTATTCCTACCTAAGGTTCATAACCTACAGCTTTGATACCAACTGTGAGGGCCCCAAATCCGAGGTCCCGAATCACCACGGATCCGGTTCGATCATTCTAACACTATTACTATTTATGGAAGATATAAACATAAATTGTTTATACATTAAACTTTCACACTTTTCCCCAAAATCGAGTAACCTTAACTTATACACAATTCATAACTTAATTAACACGTAACATTATTATCAAACTATACTATTACAAATCTAATCATGCACATTAACTTTAAGCTGGAACTGTCTTTAACCTTTCCTTGTATCCGATGTATTCGCCTTAATCTGTAATGTTTTATCATGATATAGCAAGGGTGAGCATAAAAAGTTGCCCAGCAAGTTTAAGTTCAATAATATAAAGATATATCATGATTAAAAGAATATGAATAATAAGCTGGCTATAATTCAACAATATAATTGTGAACTAGCAGGAACAAAGTTTTGACTGAACAAGTATTATACATGAACAAATATATCTGAACCAACTGGTAATGAAGGTGATCAACCTTTCATACCTGACTTATACATGCAATATGTACATAGTAAAATTATACAAGGCAATCAACAATGATTAACTATAAGCATATCCGAATGAAACAACTCTTAGTAGAGTTAAGTAAAAACAAACTTGCATGCACTGTTGATTACCACTACACAATATATAACGCTTTATCCGAAGACTTAATATTAGTAATATAGATCTCTAGTATTAGAATAATATCATCACAATATAATACTGTTATATATATAGATATACATAGAATAACAAAAACATATAACACATAACCCTATCAATCTACAACACACATAAGATTTAATATCAGGTCAAACTATTGCAGTCTGAGTTGAATCCGACACAATTCTTACATCCCGACGGTCTAGTCGGACAAAATTTCGAGTTTAAGTTCAATTAAATTCTGCCTAACACTTAACAATTATCTCAGATAATTTATTAACAGTCGAAATAATTTTTATAAGCTCGTAATAATTTTTAAATAATTATTACTATTTATCTTGATTTTTCAATCATTAAAATCGTATTTAAATGAATTAACTACCACATAATTCTTTTTATCATTAATATTTATTTATTATCAAATATTAATGAAATACATGTTATAATATTATAATATATTTATAATATCACAAAGTATTTTTAATACTTTAAAATCACATTTATATGATTTTTAAACAATTAAATTCATTATTCGATAATTGTTATTAATATTAAAATATTAATATTTGCATGGAAAAATATCAAAATTTATATTTTATAACTTCAAATATTTTTGTAATACTTAAATCATTTTTATATGATTTATAAATCATTAATTTATTTTTCTATAATTTATTTAATATATTTATTAAATAAACTAATTACCATTAATATTGATTAATTAATGAAATTCATCACAAAATATTAAAAGTCACAAAAAATAACTAAAAATATTTTATTATACCATAATATTATTTTTCATGATTTTTCACGAATTAAAATCATTTTTAAATAATTTATTTAATATTATAATTAAATAAATAATACCTTTTATATTCCAAAAATATTAAATATTTTTGAAATATACTTAAAATAATTAAAAATTATTTTTCAGACTTTAAAATAAATTTTCAGAATTTATTATGTATTTTTTATAATTAAAAACCATTTAATTGGATTTATTTAATTAAAATAATTATTTTTCTTAATTAACTGTCGCTAAAGGGCCCTATAGCGACAGAACCGTCACTATAGGTGTTCTTCACCGTGTTCTCGAGCCGCCTGTAACGCCATACGTCGTATGTCAGTTAAAGGTACTAGGTTTGACCGATTTTTAATCTATGTTCTTGTTGATTTTGGGCTTCTAATTTGTATTAAGATTGTAGTATCCATGTAATACTACATCTGAAATCAAGTTTCAAGGTCATTACACAACATCACTACAAGATATAAGCTAGCAAAATGTCTGACAACACTGTTCTTCATTTTCTGGGTTTTCCAGAAAATGAAGAACAGTCGAGGGTACTAGTTTTCGATCGTCTTAACTTGTATCTTGTAACTTGTTTGGGTGAACTATTGGTTCAATACTGTAGAGAACATGCCAGGTACACACATATATATATATATATATATATATATATATATATATATTATCATATCATCATTACAATATCAACACTACTACAAAATAGTAAATAGACAACGTTTAAAAGACAACATTTTTTATAAAAATATTGTGGTATTTTTTTCACAACTTTTTTTAACAAAACGTTGTAGTTATCTATTTAATAAGAGCATTTTTTGATTTTAAATAGATAACGTTTTTTTTAAAAACGTTATCTTTCGAAAAAAACACGGAGCTTATTTTCTTTTCACTTCAAATTAAAAACCCTCATTCTTGCCTCCCAGCCTTCCAACATCGCCTTCCAACATCTGAAGCTCTCCCAAATCCCAATCTACACCCTCCCCTATCTCTCACTCATCATCACTCTCTCACCTCAATCAGATCGGAAAACAACATGGTAAGCTTTGAAATCGGCGTCGTCCCCTTCAACCCCGACGCAATGGGACCGGTTTAACCTTAGCTAGAAGCGCTCGCAGAAACCTACGACTCGCTTTCGACTTCATCGGCGATGATTCCTTCACGTGTAATGCAGACGACGATGCCTCCTTCCGCTTTGTCGATTTAAAAAACTACCTCCCCGCCCCCCAAATTTGGACCCAAGTGGCGCCGGAAGTCATTGCCTTTCAAATCATCCGTCGATATTCAATATTCTTCTCTTTCTAATTCAGCTTTTTTATTTTACAATTAGTTCGATTTGGATGTTTGTGGTTTTTATTTATATGATTCCATTCATTTTTTGGTTCTGATTTCTAAATTTTACAAATTTTGAGCATCAAAATGATATGGATCTGAGTTTTAGCAACCCAGATCATCAAATGACATCCTCTAACACATATATAAACAACAAACAACATCAAATCACATGATTTCTAAAATTAGGGTTTATACATCATTCATGCTTGATTTTTGATTTTGACTTTGTGATCTGATCTTGGTAAGTTAATAAGCTAACTTAGCTTTGATTCTCTCTCTCTCTCTCTCTCTCTCACTCTTAGTCCCAAAATTCTAGAGAGAGAAGGTCTTGGTAGAAAATGAAAAATGAAAGTGGCTTTATCTCTCTTTAAAACAATATATGTTATAATGCAATACATGATCTGCTGATTTCGGCTGGGATTGCTGGATATAAGTCACAAGTTACGCTTAGGGTGGTTCACCCACTCACCTTAGGTCTAGATCTACAAGTTAAATCAAATAATGCACAAAAGGGCATTTTAGTCTTTTTGCATAACATTTAATGGTATTCTAGTAAATGGCCAAACCCTTAGGGTTTAGGGTATGGGTTAGGGTTTAAGGTTTGAACCCTTAGGGTTTAGGGTTTGAACCCTTAGGTTTTGGCAATTTGATTTTTTAAATTTCCAAATTAGGTTTTCAAAAATAGAAAATTAATATTTCTAAATCATAATTAGAATTTTCTAATTATATTAAAATTTCTTAATTATAATTTAAATTTTGCTAATTAGGAGTAGTATTCCCAACTTAAAATTGCTAATTAAGCAATTAGGGTCAAAATTGATCATTAGGGTTTACAAACCACGAATTTGGGTTTCAAATAGAAAAATAATTTTTCTAAATTAGAAATTAGGTTTCAGAATTAGATAAGGGTTTAATTTCTAATTACTCATAAATTGAAAATTAAAATTAAAATTTCCTAATTAATATTAAAACTTTTAAATTAACACTTAGGTTTTTTCCAAGATATAAATTAGGATTTCCAATCCATAAATTAGGGTTTAAAAATTTGAAATTAGGGTTTGCTAAATAATTAAGTTTAACCTAATTAATATTATAATATATAGCACTTAAGCAATATAATAACCATTTAGTTCCCAGATTAGGGTTTCATACATCGAATTAGGGTTTCGAATTTCCGGAACTGAAATTAGGGTTTCTAGAGCCAGTTTCTACGGTTTCTTATTAATCGCAAGAATTTTTTAATTGAACGTTGACGTTCTTAATATACACCTAGGGTTTGTCAAAGATATCGCTTATCTGGTCAACCCTTGACCCTCGCTTATCTGGTCAAATATACACCTAGGGTTTGTCAAAGATATCGCTTATCTGGCACCATGAGAGTTGCATACATTTGTATTAAAACTCACAGCTTATCTGTTGTCGTACTATGCACGACAATTCAACAATTGTATAAATAAAGTTTGTATTTGATTTTTATAGTGTGATATCTGGCAATTCAAGATGGGTGATGTATACCTATTTTGGGGGCGTCACAAATGGTATCAGAGCTTAGGGATATGGTCTCTGGCGGAGATATGAGTCTAGAACTGTGAGGGGAGAGATGAGTAATATACTTCACTAGTGTGTGACTTACCTAAGCCGAAATCTTTACTTGATAAGTTGACAATTTGTGATATGTCAATTGACCTTTCTTTTGAAGATATATTCTAGAATGATATCTGAAATACAGGAGATGAGCAATGGAAAAATCATGATACAGAGGATATAACCGGGAAGGTAAAATCCAAAAAGAAAGCAAGGTATTCTCATCTCTTCGAATACCAAAGCAAGATATTCTCATCTCTTCGAATACCAGGCACGTACGTAAATTTTGAGGGCGGAATTTCATAAGGAGGGGAGATTGTAAGACACCGAATTTTATGGAATAAAAGTATTCAATTTTCTTATAAATATAATTTTATTTCATAAATGGTTAAATTGATAAAAGTTTAAAGTTAAGGGTGATATATGAAATTTTTTGCAAAGTAAGCAAGTGGTTATAAAATATTCGTTGTGTTGGGGAATATTCGATTGGTAGGGAATATTCGTACGACGACACAATTATTGGTGGACCCTACAACGATGTATTATCATATTTAGAAAACGACAGAATTATTTTATAAAAAATAACGATGAAAGTGTTACTGTTAAAAACCGTTGAACTACCCATTAGTAAAAGTACAAGAATACGGCGTGGTTGCATAAGTAGCACCCTTATTGATTGTTGATGCTTACGTAAGTCACTCACCCGATTATACTCATTTATTGCTCTGAATTGATGCATCATATCTCTCATATTATTGATTCAATTATTGTCACAATGATCATCTCGCATAATAGGATATATTATTAAATCAATAATTGAGACTAAGCAAAGTTATTCATATTATTATTTACAATATTGACGGTGTCTAGAAGTTACATCGAGGAGAGGTTTTGTCACCTAATTAATTGCGCCAATAAGGAGAAATCCTTATCGGAAAGCCCCTTCTTTCCTAGGAACGTCCTGGTTGTTAAATATTGTGAGTTATAATATTAATGATGAATAAGTTCGTGTTGATTAAAGATGAAATTGATTGTTCCATTGTGTTGGAATTATTAGTGTTAGTAGAAATTAATATTTATTTCGATAATAATTAATGTCTGGAGGTTATATTGTTCAATTAGGTATTCGGGGCACTTTTTGTGTCAGAGTACTATTCACGAGTTACTATTCACGAGTTACTATTCATGAGTTACTATTCACGGGGTACTATTCACCCGTAAAATATATTTCTTTTTTGTCCAAATCATTTTTGGGTACAATATTATTCCATGAGGAGATGTGCTAATTTTTCAGACCGTTGGTTGAAGATATAATAGTAAATCAATATGGACCGCTGGTGGAAAGTTATAATAGTAAATCAATATGGATCGTTGGTTTAAAGTTTTAATAGTAAATCAGTATGGACCATTGCTTTAAGTTTTAATAGTAAACCAATATGGACCGTCCGTTTAAAAGTAAATCAATCTGGACCGTTCATGAATTAGTTATTATTCAGTCCATTCTCCTATAAATAGAAGCTCATTCCTTCATTATTTCTTACGAATTCACTGAAACTTTAAAGAGAGAAACTATAGAGAGAAAGAAGAAAAGTATTCTATTACTTCACTACTCCAATATCCAGTTTCTTCTAAGGTAGGGATATTATTTGTTGTACTCGTAAGGGGTATTATTTCTTCGTATTCGTGAAGAGAACTTCATTATTCCATTCTTTATTATTCATTGGAATAACTTTTATCTGCGTGGTCTATCGCATGCCTGGTGAATTCTCATTGTTATTACATTCTTATTATTTTGTTGAAATAACTTTTGTTATGCTAAGTACCGCATACATGGTGAAATTCTTCTAATATTCCGTTATTTATTATTCGTTTAATATCCAAATTATGCGCTATCGTTCTGTGGACTTGGGTTCTATTATTTATTATTTTGTTGGGAATAACCTGTCTGTGAAGTCTATCGCACGCATGGTGAATCCTTATGTTATTCCATTCTTTATTATTCTATTGGAATAACCTGTCTATATGGATTACCATATGCATGGTGAATGATCCTTCATATTCGTTCCTTATTAAATTGTGGAAATGATCTGGTTACGTGGATTACCGCATGGCGGGTGAAAATCCATTGCAGTTTCATATATTCTATTATACTCAGTTGATTAAAGCTTTGACTTCTATACTCCATGAAATTAGTGGAATACCCTTGATATTTGTGCTTCATCCAGTATCTTTTCATGAAAATATTCTTCTGAGCATTCTTGAATTTTACTCCACAAATCAGTATCATGTTGACAATTTGGACATTATTGAGTTCAGGATAAATTAACTTATAAATCTTTACAACTTATTCTTGAACTTGTTTTATTGAATTATTATGTCATTGTCATGATGAGTTATGTTGGTTATTATGTGAAAACATGAAAGTTTCTTAGAAATCACAAAGGGTTGAAAATCATATTTTGGTAAAAATTGAGTATGAAATTCAATTGACGATATCTCCTATTATATTTCGAATTTTTGAGTGTGGTCAAGTTCAAGAGTTAGATCTATGATTTTTCTAACTTATCCAAGTGGAATCACTGGAAAAGGTGTTGTAGATTTTCGTGTGGACTGATTTTAGCAAATGAGCCAAAAATTGAAATTTCCAAAAAGGCTACTGTCCAAAATCTTAAAAGGGCATTTTCGGCCACTTAAATTGTGAGACAAATTCCGGCCTTTTGGGACATGAAAATATATGGTATAAAGTACGTTCTGTCCAAAAATGAGCTCATTCCGACTTAAAATGAACAAGTTATGACTATTTCAATATTTAGGTTTTTTTCGACGAAAAACGCTATAACCATTGTTCTGTAACTCCGATGACCATGAAATTTAAATTGGAAGCTCACGTTAACATGTATAAGATTGTGTCAAGATTTGGGAATTTCTGAAGTTAAACTTGAGGTAGCTAATTTCTTAAGGAATTAATTATAAATTGATTTTTGAAAAATAATAAATAAATTTTAAAAATTCCAAGAAAAATATATGTTCAATATGGGACTATATTATGCCTAATCCCAGAAAAGAATAATTTTTGGGATTGATTTGGTATTTTTCATGAAAATAGTTTAGTTACGAACATATGCGTTAAATATGTTATGTGAAGTTGAAGAATTGGTAAATAGGATTTTAGGGCTTGAAAATCCTATATAAGGTATATGCAGATTTTTGATAAGGGATTTGATCATTGGTGATGAAATCTTATGAGTATGGCATTTTTGAATGATTAAATGCATTATTTAGTAAAGTGTAAACAATTAAAATAAATTGTTTATAAGTTTAAGAAGTGATTAAAATATTGTTATAATATTAACAATATTAGATTATGAGTTTATTAAGTGATTGATAATATTTGGATAAATTAAAGTCTTTAATATTTATCCTTGTTTTCGTTTTGATTAATGCTTATATTATGTTGAAAGTCATCTTTGGCTTATGTGCATAGATGGACTTGGTATGATTATGACCAGGAATTATTCGGTATAATCATGACCGTAATGTGACGAATGATGTGGTAAAAGTCCTCATTGGCTGTAGTGCATTGATGGATGAGCTTATTGGTATGATTATAACCGAGGATTATTCTTATAATCATTACCATCGATGATTACATGAATATCCTTGGCCATAGTGCAAGGATGATTCGATGATGTGGATTATTTATTGTCGAGTCTCAAATGATAAAATATTGATTATACACTTTTAATTCGTAAAAGATAGTAGATATCATGCTCTACTTGACTCTTCTAAAATACAAATTGTATGTCTTTCTTTTGGCTAGTTGTGCTCACCCTTTTTGCTTCATAATTCCTTTAAGGTAATAAAAGTGTAGTAATTTGAAAGTGGTATTAAGAGGATTAGAACAAAGTGGTTCATAGTCATTGAGGAGTTCTCCCTAAATAGTATGGAAATAATTTTGTTGAGAACTTTAAATAAGTTTGTCGTATTGTATACGTCATTTGATATTTAATTTTGATGAACCGAATAGGGTGAGGTGAACCCAACTTTGGAAGGGTGTTTTGCCACTGTTATACAAGATATCTAATGACATACAACCTCGTGTTATCATAAGACATGGTTGTGCACATCCACTTGCTGAGTATATCTACGAGCACTACTTATATGATCTTGGAGTTTATTTGAAATATAATTTTCACTTGGAGACAACGGAGATATTTATATGTCAGGAGAAGACTCACCATTGGAAAGAAGATGATAGTAATCTTCTTGTTTTTCTTTGGGGACTTTTGGGTCAACCAAGGATAATTCTGTGGACATATGATATCTATCATAACCTAGACGCATGGCCTCCCATGTACGAAGATTTTCTTGAGCACTTCCCAAAGATTTTAATTTCTAAAACAGTTTTGGACTGTACTTTTATGTAAAATACCATTGTAAGGTTGTGGTCGAGGCACCATGAGAGTTGCATACATTTGTATTAAAACTCACAGTTTATCTGTTGTCGTACTATGCACGATAGTTCAACAGTTGTATAAATGAAGTTTGTATTTGATTTTTATAGTGTGATATCTGGCGATTCAAGATGGGTGATGTATACCTATTTTGGGGGCATCACAATAACATTATGTGCTACTTGAATGAAGTGGATCAGAAATAATATACGAAGAATTATATTTTAGCTAAAGTTGTTATTTCCTTAAACCATGATTAAGACTCGTGAGATGTATTAAATGTTTTATGATGTATAGTTTTATATTGAGTTGTAAAGCTAGAGTTAGAGTTATATGATATGTAAAGGTTATCGGATTGAAATGTAAAATTTTATATAATAACAGTGATAAAGCGAATCATAAGATAAGATTTATTCAAAGACATATAGATGATAAAGGTTTTGATTCAGGGAATTAAAGTAAGATGATAGAAAAGTTTTAATTATTCCGCATTTTATTAAGTTTAACATTGAATAATGGTGTAAAATCAGAAATTAGACGTATTATTAACGACCGAAGTCGAGAATTAAATTGTATTTATTTTGGGGTCGTTACAGTTGGTATCAAAGTTGTAGGTTATAAACCTTAGGTAGGAGTATCGTAGGCTATAACCTTAGAGAAGAGATGTGAAGATAATGAAAGAATAAGCTCAGATAGAGTTTGAACAATAAGAAGTAATTTAAGAAACACATAAAGAAGGGATTAAAACATGTGTAAGAGGATTAAAAGAAAAATCTCGCAGAGTTATAAGGAATATGAATGTGGGGTTACCCAACTCCAATAATAAGGATGGTGACAATAAATAGACAATGTCTATAAGAAGAGAATGATAAAGAAGTTAAGAATAAAAAGGTTATATTTAAGTATGGTATAATTGTACTCTTTAATGGTTGATGTATGGTATATGGGCTAAACGATTCCTTCATTGAGCGGAGGTATATACGAACTAGCAACTCGGAACCTAGTTTGTTGGTTGTTTGTGAGAAACCACTCAGTATACCATATTGAAACTGTTAGAGACTCGATGTGTACCAAGTATACAAAATGGTTACGTATGATGAAAATGTGAAAGTCAAATGAAATGTTGAGCAATGTAAATGAAGTTAGAAATTCTTAAAGTAAGAATTGTTATATAAACAAGAAAATTCAAAGAAGAATCTTGAAGAGATATAAAGATAAGAAATGGGAGTTACCTAACTCCAATAGCCAAGATAACGAATAATGTCGTAAATGATGAAAAAGGAAAGAAAGGGGATCGTAAAACAAAACGATCACGAGTTAAGAAAAGAATTTTAAGGAAGATGATTATAGAATAAGATCACGACGCGATCTGTTTAAGTTATAAAAGAAAGATGGTCTGTAATGTTTGAATAATTATAGCTTGATGCTATGAAGATAATATACTATGAAATAATACAAGATAAACTCGCGAGGAGTTATAGATAATGTGATACGAGGAATTTGTATCGAGCAAAGAGAAAGTTAAGAGTAAGATAGAGTTAGGTGGGATTTCAATTGAGGACTCATATGATGGCTGAGTTGTACAAACCTTTGTATGGGCGGGGGTTTTGTGCTTGAACTCAGTTTACCACATTGATGATCATTGGAATGTTGGTGTCGCGCTATCAATGTATATGTATGCGAAAAAAGTGATTCTTTTCTCATGTGTATATCCTCGATAGTTAGAAACTATTAAGGTTAGTCAAATATTATTAGGATTAGGTGCAGTTCTTAAAACTAATGTATATGGTAAGTTCGTGACTCACAATAATATGGTATGTTTTGAACCCCTCAGCGAATGGACACCTATGGTCTGACTAGGATAAGTTCTTAAACTCATATTATTATTGCAAGTTTATAAACTTCCAATGTGCGGTAAGTTTGATGAATTATACTGGGGATATAGGAGGTCTGTAAGTTGAAATACAACAATATTTAGTATAAAGATTGAAATTGAAGGAGAAAATTAGATATTCCAAATCTTCTAGCTTTGCTAGATTTTCGAATTTTACTGACTTTGTGCCGTTGGTTATACTTTTGATTTTTTTTTTTGAAAAAAATGTTGGGTCACATTAGTGAACCAGAGGATTTTTTTTAAAAAACAATGCTATTATTCGCATATCTATGCTGTTTGTTTCGGCTAGATAAAAAAATGATTTTTTTTTAATTTTCAAAATATATTTTACTTATATGAATCGGGTGATATGATAAACGATGAAGTCATCAATGCAATGGAACCTGGTGTTGGATGTGATCATATGATCATCAGCCAACTATGGTGAGATGTAGTATGACAACGTCATAATCATGACGCCATAAAAAGGTTTTTGAGAATTCTTTAAAATATGAGAATATATATATATATATATATGTATATGTATATCTCGATTGATGTCCAAATTGTTGTAGAAGTCTATGCTATGTGATGCAGCTAGACGAATATTGAAAGGTGTTCATGAAATTCAAGCGTTTCTTGAGAAGTTATTCCAAACCAAATTGTTTTGGTGCGGATTCAGATATTGAAAAGCTGAGGTGAACAACCCTATAAAAAGGGGACATGTTATCGGAAACAATGGTTCTGAAAGTAATGCATATAGTCGTTACGAAGTTAAGATGTAATACGTTGTGCAGTACGTACGTAGAATACGATAAAGTCGATCACCTAGAGTACTTGCAGAGAGTGTTTTCAGTCTGTGTGATTGCTAAACAGTTTGTTAATGGCGGTTTATAGTGGTGATGCACTGTTAAACCTAGGGAAGAGTTCAAGGTCCGTATAGTCTTATGATTGTTAATGGTTCAAGTTGAGATACTTGATAACCTAGGGACGTAGTTTAAGGTCTTATGACCCCTCTGAAAGTAATATGCACACAAGCCAATCATGTTTGATGATAAAGCATATACTTTGTAACAATCTTATTTATTTATTAATAAAAAAGTATTAATTTATTAAAGGCTTTTAATTATCTACATGATGCTGTTTTATAATATGTGATAAACCCATAGTTTTAAGCAATGCTTTTAGAATAATGATGATGATCATTCTAATGAGATCTAAATTCTTAGAAAGCTAAAAACTAAAATAGTTCCCAATAATTGGATTACTAAATTGGGAATTAGTGAATCCGGGTAGATTGGTACATACGTTGCTTGCTCATTGGATGAAGATGATTGATCTCATGATCATTTGTGTGGAGACACTAAAGCAAGTATGTAGGTGGTTATTAGAGAATAAGTTCACTGAACGTGGCTCGCTAAGGAATACCTAATGGAGTTTTATTTGCCTGTCAATAGGAATTCCTGTAGTGATAGTAGTACATGTAATCCTTGGACTTGAGATCATCATAGTATCTTGTGTATGATGAGTTATACTTTGACTTATTCCTTAAGACCCTTAGGGTATATCAAAGGGTATGCTTGGGTATAATAAGTTGTACATGGAGATAATGTATGATCAATAAAGAATCTACCACTTCTAATAAAAGAAGAGAAATGTCCTATGTGATTCGATAAATGACAACCCAATAGTCCTTGGCCAAGCGCGTAATGAAATTAGAAAGGAGTTTCTAATTTGCATTATTTGGAGTTGTGCATTTAAGGATCGAAATACATATAATTAAATAAAATAAGACTTGACAGTAATTCCATGTCTTATATTTAATTGGGACATTGTATGGTGGAAGGATTGAATTGTACGGTAACTATTTACTCAAAGGTTCTTTTATGATTAATGTTGAAATCTATATTATCTGGAAAGTCGTTGATCGCTAAGGAGGCTTATCCCTATTGTAGAATAAATATTATTTATTTAAATAAATTAATTGTTTAATTTATTTATTTAAATAAGATTAGAATTGTTCTAATTGATTTATTCACAACTGGTTTAATATGGAGAACCTAAAAGGTCACACCATAAAAGGAAGAATAATTATTTAAGAAGTTAATGGCATAATCATAATAATATGTTATGTATATTTAATTTAATCTATGGTGATAGAATAAATTAAATAGCTTAATATTATTATTTAATATTTTAGAAATATTAAATATAAATTAATAAGAGGAGTCTTATTAATATTATTACAATTATTATTATTTTAATTTCTAAAAGTGTTTAGGAATTAATTTAATATAAGTACTCTCATTTATTCCTAATAGGATTAGGAGGGAAAATTAATTAAAGGAGTTTAATTAATTATCCCTAATAAGATTAGGGAGCTTAATTAATTAAAAGAATTTAATTAATTAAATAAATCCCAATTCCTTAATTGTTAAGGTGGGTTGCCCACATCTATAAATAAGAGGAGTCTTATTATGGGTGGGTGTGGTTGACTTTGACAACTACGTAATAATTCCAATTTGTTGGAGAGTACGCCCTTTCTATAGAGATAGAAAACTAGGGTTGAGCCAATATCCCTTCTTCTTGAATCATTATTATTCCTTGGTGGATCACCTCTAGAGGCCAAACATTTGGGTGGCTAACGTTGATCAAAGGAAGGAACCAAACTGGTGGATTCAAGATTGAGCGCGAAAGGATTTGGAGATGAACTTGTACTGAGGAAGCTCGATCTTCAAGGGTATGATTTATTCTTTATCTTTTCGTTTAATTAATAATTGTGCTTAAAGGGTGATCCGGGGTATATGGTTTGTAAAAATTTTAAACTCGATTTTACACGCTCAAGACTTTTTATGCAATTTGATTGCATTCATGAATATTACAAATCTAATAAAGGCATCGAGCCAAACCTTTATGCTAATTATTAATTGTTTTAAAATTGATATGTATATTGATATGTGTTTAGAACAATTTAATTGGGCATAATTTAATTGTATAAAATTTAAATAAATTAAAAAAAAAAAAGGTTCTTTGAGCGGAAAAACTACTATCCTAAGTATTATATTATATATATATATATATATATATATATATATATATATATATAGTTAACTAATGATTATTTAATGATTATCTAATGATTATCTAATGATTATATATATATATATAGATAACTCACTAAATCAAGCGTGAGTTAAGTTCCCGAGATCATCATTTTTTTTTAAAAGGAACGTTTGGATATATATATATATATATATATATATATATATATATATATATATATATGTTAATGATTAACTATATATATATATATATATATTTGGTTTATATTATATATATATATAATAGTTATATATATATTATTCTTAATTATTTTATAATTAAAATAAAATATTTATTTTAATTTTAAAATAAAAGTTTATTTTAATATTAAAATAAAAGGTTTATTTTAATTTTAAAATTAGAATTTCATGCTAACTAATTAGAGTTGGAATTGGATTCCATGATAACTAATTGGAGTTGAAATTGGATTATAATTTCCTAAAATAAAGGAGTTTATTTAGATATGAAATATGATTTCATATTATTCAAAATAAAGGAGTTTATTTTTGAAAGGAAAGAGAATCCTAATTTCCTTAAATAAAGGAGTTTATTTAAATATGAAATAAGATTTCATATTATTCAAAATAAAGGAGTTTATTTGTGAATAGGAAAAATTCGTGTTTCCTTTAATAATTTTTTTTTTACATGGAATTGGATTCCATAATTAATTAAAATAAAAGAGTTTATTTTAATTAAAGATTTTTATATATGGAATTGGATTCCATAATTAATTAAAATAAAAGAGTTTATTTTGATTAAAGATTTTGATTAAAATAAAATAGTTTATTTTATTCAAAATAGGATAATTAAAATAAAATAGTTTTATTTTGATTTAAATTTGGATTAAAATAAAGGAGTTTATTTTGATTCAAAATTAGATTTTATACCAACTAAATGTTGCCCATTAAATGATATCAATATATATATTAAATGTTTATTATTCATGAGATGAATGTTATTTATTGATGCATATGGTGATGTGTATGATAATAAATGGGATTGATTATGGATTATTGACAATGTGATTGGATTTTATTTTAGTTGGATGCATGAATGTATGGGTTTTATTAAATGGGGTCTGCGTACCTCCGTCTTCTCTAATTTTTCTTAATGTAAATTCTATCTTCCTCCTATGTATTTCCCTTTGATCTTGATCAAGGTTTCTATTTATTTTAAATAGTTTTGTAATAGGAATATTTAGAATTATTTTGAAGAATTAGAGATCAAGGAACAAGAAGCGCATGAAGACCCGTTTATAATGGAGCCCGGTTTAAATGTAATAGTTATATTTAAATATTATTTCTTGCACCCTAAGGTTTGACCTTTTGGTTCACTTGGGCTGGCTCTAGTAGAACCAAACTAGAATAAAAGTCCATAATTAATCCGGGTAGAATATAGTATTCTATATGTGCATGCTTATACTATATATATTATATATTATACAAACATGCTTCGCATGTTCATTAATATGACGCGTTTTTATATATATATGTAATGCTAAAACAAGATGAGACAAATTAATAACAAACCCCTCAATTTTATATTAAGTCCTAAGCGTTCAAAGATATTTGGAATATCGAGCGTTAAGCCTTCTAGTATGATAAAATTAATAGAGTATTAAATATTTAATATGAGTTTGTTGTGTCACCACAAGGCAAGTATTAAGTATTTAAGATGTTAATTTATCACATTTGATGCTTATAAAGAAAATTGAACAATATTGTTTTGTTGTGTCACCACAAGGATGATATTTTTCTTTTACGAATATATGGAGTGCTAGGTCGGACTTAACTTGGATAATTTTGATTCGGATGTGCCACCACTTGATCAAAATAATCTAAGAGGCAAAAGAAAAGGAGTTGCATAGTTGATGTAATTGACAAAAGTTGTCTACCTATTTATTTATATATAGTTTGTTGTGTCACCACAAGGCTATATACATTTGAAATGGGATCCTTATTCTCACTAGCAAATCTTTGATTAGATTTTGCCGAACTATATAAGTGAGGGTAATATAGTTTGAAGAAAATAGTAGGGGAGATACCAATTTAAAACAAGACCTAATTTATTTTGGTAATTAATAAAAGAATGTATGTTAAAATGTTGTTAATTACAAATTCATTTACTGAAATTTTACAATGTCTAAAATTACTATCATTTGCGAAGCATATTAGATGCTAAATTAACCGAATCAATTAAATGGATTGGTTAAGGAATTTGAGAATAGTTCTCATAGTCGAAAAGCTATCTTATGTCCTTCGCCTATCCTCGCAATGGTTGCGATAATGCCTCTAAGGAAGAGATTGCTACTTTTAGAAAGTGGCAAGATGATGCACTGATTGGCTCGATGCACCATGCTCATCCACGAAGTAACAAGCTTGAGCGTCGAAGATAAAACTATGGATGCTCTTACTATATTCCCCGCACATCAAGTAGTTGATGGTGAGGAAAGTAGGGGCCGATAGATATCGAGATATCTAAGGAGCTCTTCCGATCTAGAATGACCGATGACACTACAATGATGGATAAAATTCCTTAACATTATCAATTTGATTGATCGATTAGGACAACGAAGTTTTGTCATGGATGGAGAGTTGAGCCAAGATTTGATCTTGCACTCACTCCTGGACTCCTTTCACATTAATTGTTGTGAATTTTCATATGAACAAGCTAGATATCGCCTTTGTTTGATTTGCTTAACATGTTGAAAAATGTTGAGAGTCACTTTCCAACCAAGAAAGACCATGTCTTCTTGGTAGGGGCCAAAGGATCTTCCGAAAAGAAGAACGATTCAAAGAAGGTAAACAGAAAGGCGTAAACAAAGGATAATAAGAACAAAACTGATATGGATGGCAAAGGCGTTTGCTTCCACTGCAATAAGCCTGGACACTGGAAAGAAACTGCGAGAAGCATATTGCAGAGGCTAACCAAAGAAGCTTAGTGAAGTTTCGGTTACAATACAGTTTTTGTTCATGATTGAAATAAATTTTTTCTTTAAGTCAAGGTTCTACTTGGGTATTGGATACCGACTTTAGTTATCATAAATATAGATTTATGAAGGGACCAAGCAGAAGTAGAAAGCTAAACAAATATAAGTAATCCTATGTGCAGGAAATGTAACAAAGGTTGCCACATTAGCCATAGAAACTTATAGTTTAGCAATGCCTACGGGCAAATCTATTAAGTCAATAAGTTGTTATTGTATTCCAGTTCTTGTTAAAAATATTATTTCCATTTTATTGTTGGACAATGAAATCGATGGTATTATAATTAAGAACAATTGTTGTTCTATTTATAATAATAATGTTTTGTATAGAACTGAAATATTACTTAATAGATTTTGTATACTTGACTTACGTGGAAAATTATTTTATAAATTGAACAAAATAATATAAGAAAAAGGAGATGATCATTCAAAGAGTTGAATAAATGTATTTGTTGAAATACAAGTGTGAATTATTTGAAAGGTTCAAAGAATTCAGAAGTGAAACAAATTGGCAATGTATTAAGATTCTTTGATTAGATCAAGGAATAAATACTTGTGCAATAAGTTTCTAGATCATCTCAAATGGTTTTCTAATAATGGACACATCCCGATACGCAATAATTGATTGATGTATCTGAATGAAAATCATACCTTGTTGAACATGGTACGGTCCATAATGATTTCTGCAACATTCCAAAGTATCCTTCTAGGGTCATGTCCTAGAAATGGTCGCATATCTACTGAAAAAGGTAACCTCAAAATCAGCCCCAAGACTCCATAAAAGTTATGGATGGGGAGGATTCTAATCTTAAGTATGTTAAGATAAGGGTTGTCCAACTTATGTGAAAAGGTTTCAAAGGATAAGCTTGGGACAAGATTTGACAAGTGTCGATTTGTGGGACATCCTAAAGTAAGTTTAGGGTATATGTTCTATAATCCTCGCTTAACAAAAGGTGTTTATTACGAAACACCACCGCCTTTTAAGATAAAGATGTTTATCATTGAAGGGGCTAGTGGGAGGATAATAGATCTTGAAAAGTTCATGATCCACAAAACATATAAGTCAAATAAGAAGAACACAGTAGATAGACCTATTGTACCTTGGCAACCGAATCGTAAATCTGGAATAGTACCAAAGATACCTAGGAGGTATGGATTCATCATGGATGATGATGATGAGGTACACATCATAGAAGATGATGATCCAGAGTTACATTCGATGAGGTAAGACTTCTAGTGTGTACAAAAGGGTCGATGGGGCGCGTCGTGAAATTTCTAGTATTATATGTTGATATACTACGGATGAGGAATTACATACCAATGCTACAATCAGTAAAGATAAAGTTGTCTAAACATTCCTCCATGAATGGTTTGGGAAGAGTATCTTAATTGGGGATAAAATCTATATAAATAGATTTAAGAGGATGCTCGACTTAATCCAAGGAACGTATATTCATATGATGCTAAAGTCGTTTAGCATGGCAAACTCAAGAGATGTCTCATGTCATTGAGCTATGGAGTGTATCTCTCTTAATAGTCCCCACAGACTCTCGAAAGAGAGGTCGCATGAGTGACAATCATGCATGCAATGAAATGTACGAGACCGATGTTGATCAGTCATATTATGGAGAAGTTCACTATGAGTCGGTGATAAACATCTTAAAGTGCTTAACCAAGCACTAAGGATGTGATCATATTCATGGTGGATCT
Source organism: Panax quinquefolius (assembly GCA_020205615.1). NCBI lineage: Eukaryota > Viridiplantae > Streptophyta > Magnoliopsida > Apiales > Araliaceae > Panax > Panax quinquefolius. The sequence continues at coordinate 78,125,335 of CM035172.1, read as the reverse complement.
TAATTAAAACTAGAGGGCTTAATGGACTCAAGTTTTTCGATGCACCAAAAACACGAAAAATCCACTTTAAAGTAAAGCGTTATCTTGAACAGTGGTGCGATAATTGAAAGGTTCCAACGACAAAGAGTTCTTTGGTTTAGTGATAAAGACAAAGTATATAGCTATAAATGAAAGTTTTGCAAGTTGATTGTTTGGATTAAAAGTTCATTACTGAAACTAGGAATAGTTCCTAAGTCTCATCTTGGATCTAAACATGTGTTGTGGCACTTTCATTTGATTATTAGAATCATTGAAGATGGGAAATCACTATAGAGACAAAGTGGACTCTCAAGAACAACATTACATATCCATTAACTAAAGCTTATCCAACAATGCGGGATAATCGTCACTTAGAGAAGAAGAGTATGAGTTACCATGTCGATTGACTTTAGTGCAAGTGGGAGATTGAAAGTAATATGCACACAAGCCAATCATGTTTGATGATAAAGCATATACTTTGTAACAATCTTATTCATTTATTAATAAAAGTATTAATTTATTAAAGGCTTTTAATTATCTACATGATCTTTGTTTTTATAATATGTGATAAACCCATAGTTTTAAGCAATGCTTTTAGAATAATGATGATGATCATTCTAATGAGATCTAAATTCTTAGAAAACTAAAAACTAAAATAGTTCCCAATCATTGGATTACTAAATTGGGGATTAGTGAATCCGGGGTAGATTGGTACATACGTTGCTTGCTCATTGGATGAGGATGATTGATCTCATGATCATTTGTGTGGAGACACTAAAGCAAGTATGTAGGTGCTTATTAGAGAATAAGTTCAATTGAATTGTGGCTCGCTAAGGAATACCTAATGGAGTTTTATTTGCATCAATAGGAATTCTGTAGTGATAGTAAGACTGAAGTAATCCTTGGACTTGAGATCATCATAGTATCTTGTGTATGATGAGTTATACTTTGACTTATTCCTTAAGACCCTTAGGGTATATCAAAGGGTATGCTTGGGTATAATAAGTTGTACATTGAGATAATGTATGATCAATAAAGAATCTACCACTTCTAATAAAAGAAGAGAAATGTCCTATGTGATTCGATAAATGACAACCCAGTAGTCCTTGGCCAAGGCAGAATGAAATTAGAAAGGAGTTTCTAATTTGCATTATTTGGAGTTGTGCATTTAAGGATCGAAATACATATAATTAAATAAAATAAGACTTGACAAATAATTCCATGTCTTATATTTAATTGGGACATTGTATGGTGGAAGGATTGAATTGTCGGTAACTATTTACTCAAAGGTTCTTTTATGATTAATGTTGAAATCTATATTATCCGGAAAGTCGTTGATCGCTAGGAGGCTTATCCCTATTGTAGAATAAATATTATTTATTTAAATAAATTAATTGTTTAATTTATTTATTTAAATAAGATTAGAATTATTCTAATTGATTTATTCACAACCTGGTTTAATATGGAGAACCTAAAAGGTCACACCATAAAAAGGAAGAATAATTATTTAAGAAGTTAATGGTATAATCGTAATAATATAAATATGTATATTTAATTTAATCTATGGTGATAGAATAAATTAAATAGCTTAATATTATTATTTAATATTTTAGAAATATTAAATATAAATTAATAAGAGGAGTCTTATTAATATTATTACAATTATTATTATTTTAATTTCTAAAAGAGTTTAGGAATTAATTTAATATAAGTACTCTCATTTATTCCTAATAGGATTAGGAGGGAAAATTAATTAAAGGAGTTTAATTAATTATCCCTAATAAGATTAGGGAGCTTAATTAATTAAATAAATCCCAATTCCTTAATTGTTAAGGTGGGTTGCCCACATCTATAAATAAGAGGAGTCTTATTATGGGTGGGTGTGGTTGACTTTGACAACTACGTAATAATTCCAATTTGTTGGAGAGTACGCCCTTTCTATAGAGATAGAAAACTAGGGTTGAGCCAATATCCCTTCTTCTTGAATCATTATTATTCCTTGGTGGATCACCTCTAGAGGCCAAACATTTGGGTGGCTAACGTTGATCAAAGGAAGGAACCAAACCCGGTGGATTCAAGATTGAACGCGAAAGGATTTGGAGGTGAACTTGTACCTGTGGAAGCTCGATCTTCAAGGGTATGATTTATTCTTTATCTTTTCGTTTAATTAATAATTGTGCATAAAGGGTGATCCGGGTATATGGTTTGTAAAAAATTTTAAACTCTGATTTTACACGCTTCCGCACTTTTTATGCAATTTGATTGCGCACATGAATATTACAAACCTAACACCCTCAACATGATTTAGAATCTTTTAAATTCCTGTTATTCATATCTCTTCCCAATTATTGAGCAATTGTGGAAGATTCTTGTTATCTTGAAAGGTGAAAGTGGAAAGGATGAGAAAATTAAGCAAAACATAATAATTTCAAGAAAGAAAGGAAATTCCAGAAAGAAGAGAAATGTGAAACTCTTAGAAGAAGAATATGATGATTTTACAAAGATCCTTAGAGAAACAATTTGGTTGCAGAACCTAATGAATAAATATATATTAACATAAAATCTATTTTGCTAAATGGAATGAACGAATATTAGTAAATAAAAATTTCGAGGATGAAATTCTTAGAAGAAGGGGTGAATGTAATGTCTCGAGAGTTTGAAAAGGGATTTGACGAAAACCTGGGTAAGGTAGGGTTTCGGTGATTTCGAGGACGGAATCCTTATAAGGAGGGAAGGATGTGACAACCTGGATTTTTGAAAATTAATTAAATAAGAATTTAATAAATAAAATTCTTATTATAAGATGTTTTGAAATTAAGTATGGGTATATATGTGTTATATATTGTGAAATATGTGATATGGTGTGAAGAGAAATATATATATATATATATATATATTAATATATTAGGAAAGTGAGGTTTAAATAGTTAATTTAACTATTGAAGAAATTAAATGAATTTTGTAATTAATTTTAAATATTTATTAAATTAAATAAATATTTTAATTATTTTATTTATTGGGATAAATAAATAATTGATGAATTATTGTATAATAATTTAGTTACGTGTATATGATAATTAAATTAAAGCAAAGGTAAATTTTATTCTTTGAAGATTTAATTTAATGAATTAATTAAATTAAATGAGTTGTTTAATATGAAAGAAAATAAGTATATTAAATAAAGTAATGTTTAAGTCTAATTTATTAATTAAATTAGATACATGTAATTATTTATTAATTATAAGTATAATTATAATGAGATTATAATTATTATTATTATAAGTTATTTAAATTAACTAAAGTGTGGCAAGTGAAAACTATATAATATAAGACTATTAAAATAAATCGGAATTTGGGAGTTGGTGTGTAGCCAAACACAGCCTTACGGCTTTTGGCCTAACATAACTGATGAACGTGGGGAGTCTTCAGTTTATTTCTATGCGTCTTATTTCAAGCCAAGTACAGAGAGGGTTGGAGAGAAGAAGAAACACAGAGATTTTAGAGAAGAAAGAGTACCAGTGGTTTGGAGAGAGAGTCACCATCTCTGGCTAGCATACAACTAGGGTTGAAGGTAAATTCTACTTCTAATGCTATGCTTTGAGTTTTCTACGATCATCCTTTGTAAATTACTTAATCACATGGGATTTATACATGTGTGTATGTGGTTTATAATATGTTAATCATCTTATATGGGTGATATTGGATGATTAGAATACATGAAATAGGTTTTGTAGGGAGAAAAAATAAATATCAGTGGTTATGTTTGAAAAATGGCTTTAGAAAGTACAAAATTTTATGTCTAATATGTGTTATAATCTATAAATTGGTATTGGATTATGTTTGTATGTGAAGAGATGAAAACGGCGTAGTTTGAATCATGTCAAACGGATGAAAAAGGAATTCGTAGCGAATGAATTCGCTAAATATGTTTAAAACATGAAAGTATAGCATGAATAGGGAATTGGAACCCTTAAATTGATTTGTTAAAGATTTTGAAATGTTAAAATTATTATGTAGATGAGTAGTTCAGTGTGTCACGAGTTCATAGAATGGAAAACCAACTAATTTCGACTTAAAACGAAGAAGTTATGAAGGTTTGAAGTAAAAACATTACAAAATCTGTAATCTGGGCGTAGCGAAGCATGGGCGCACGGCCCAGGAGTGCGGGCACGCATCTGGGTGCTGCCAAGTCATGCGGGCGCGCTGAAACCATGAAAGAATTGGGCGCGATCGCGCCCCTAGTGTGCAAGGTGTGACTATTTTGACCTAGTTTGGTAAAACGGCAATAACCTTTTCATACGAACTCCGATTGAGGTGATTCAAGATGATCCGGATCAAGGACGAATAGACCTACAACTTTTATTCTTTAGGGTTTTCAATTTGAGGTATGTAACAGGGGGAAAAAAGGTCATCTTTAGGACTGTTGTGTTTTCAGAGGCAATCAGAGGGCGTTGGACATGCACGTATGCAAGTGTAATGCTCTTGACGATAAAAGATGTTGTTCTAAGTTATAGAACATGAATATTATGAATTATAATGATGCTTAACATTAATAAATGATATATTAGATAAGTTGTATACGCATACTAAGCACACACAAGAGAGACAAATCGGGCGTGTGACGAATGAACGTCGAAACGCCGTAACAAATGTTAATGAACGTAAAAAGTATTTTAAATCAAATGAAATGAATATAATAAAATATTGAATAGTGTTAATATAAAACCAATAAGTAGTCCTAACAAGACTTAAACACTTGAATGAACCTCGAATATGAAATACTGTGAGATATAAGTTGAAAGTTAACATAATAAAATTGAACATTGTGTATATATAATAAGAAGGGTTATGAGATGTAAAGTAAAGTTTACATTAGAACTACTATGCGTTTCTATGTGACTAATAGTAGTACATCATTCATCCAACATACATCATTATATACCCCCAAAATAACGACATACACTCTCAAATCCTGTGTTCTCATTAAACCTTATAACCTTTTTTCATTACAAATATTAATAAATACATTATTCATTTCATCTTACAAGAGTGACTTTTATCCGCCTCCAAGGATACATAATAGTTCATTAAACTAGTCTATAATTTAATTTCTTATTTTTACATTACAAGTCTTCACTTGATCTTCTCGCTCATTCACATTCTGAATGGTAAATTCATCCGGATACCGCCGACTTTGATCTTTACGGATCTTTAAGTTCTTCTAACCTTGTTCATTTGAAAATTGTTTTTCATTTAAAGCAAGTGTGAGCATTCAATTGCCCAAAGAAGTCATAACAAATGAACAAACAACTTCGTAATTAAAATATTTCTTTAAAACTTCTATAACCAAACAAAGGTTAAGAAGCTTGAATAATAGGAATAGTCTCGATTCCTATCATCTTAAAACATCAAATCATTTTCACTTTGAAATACTTTCATTCTTCTACCTTTTTCATACACATCCTATCTGGCTAGAATCATTAGCACAACTTAACAATAACGGTTCATGTATAAATGTAACATACTTGTATTGAATATTTCAATCACGTAATAATGCATATCATAGAAACACCAAGTGTTCAAATTGTGGCTCAAGGCCTCATACGTTTCTACCACATTGTACAAATATCGCACATTCAAGATATGATGTAACTTCTCAAGTACAACATCTAAGAAGTTTAAGAAACTAGCATTCATGTAATATGAATGAAGTTAGAAACTTGCTTTACGCCTACTATATGTTTTACGTTGAATCGCTCATTTCAATTCCTATATAACACATAAGGAAAAACATAAACACCAATTAGTCATATATTGAACTTACGCATTGGTTTACTTAACTTTACTTCTTAGGGTTCGCGTTCTTGCAATATAAGTTTACGCGACTAACTTCCTTTACTAGTTTACTGGCTTTTGACATACTGGAGATGTCTTACTCATACGCTCATCATCTTGATGATTTATATTCTTATCTTCTTCTTATAACCTCTCTAGGACTCAACACACATCGCTTCTCTCGCTAGTAGTCCATATGGTACTCTGAGTGGTTTCCACAAAACAACCAACAAACAAGTTCTCGCCTCATCTACACCGCCATCACAAATGAAGTTAGATCGGCCACCAGTTTTGTATATACCTTCGCTCTCTCAAGGAATTGTTTAGCCCAACTCCATATGTCAACCATCAAAGTTACGATTGTACCACAACCTAACTTCTCTTAACTTATACGAACTATTAAACTATAATGTTCGATTAAGTCAATTTCTTATTCCTTACGGATTTTTCGGCAACTAAATGTCATACTCCGTGATTCATTCTTATCGACTCACATTCTATTTCATTAATCTTATTACCGTTTGTTACGACTTTCTTGATAATTCATATCTTATTAATACTTTAGTTATCCATTACATGAACCCCATGTTCATTACCCTCGTCGCTTCAACCTCTAAGGAATCACAACCATAGCAATCCTCACGTTCATTCATCGCGACTACGGTCCCCGGATATCTAAGTTACGTAACCCGCAACGATTATATTCTTTTTATCATTTAATCTTGTTTAATCTATATGTTCAACCTTTAATAAAGGTTTACATCACTTGATTAAGTGTTACATTAGTTGAATATTATATTCTTTATCTTCCCTTACATTTCCCCCAAGAGTCGAAAGCGCTTAAAAGCTCATCTCTTGGCTTTTTTCCCAACATTGGCCGGCCAAGCGCCACTCTTTTCTTTATCTCTCTCATGCTGCATGCGCCAGTTTGCAGTATGCTGCCCCCGGCCTCAAGCACCAAGCCACACACTTTATAAGGCATGATGGCGCCACGCAAGCAAGCCAAGCCCTAACCCTAGAAAATTTCTCTAAGTGTTAAATCAATTTTGAGATGCTTACTTCGTGATCTCATAACTCCTTCGTTATAACTCGGAACGAGGTCGTTCCAAAGCCATTCTCTTCCTTATCTTACGTACTTTAATACCCCTTGATCATAAATTCATTAAAAATCTGTCAACATACCATTTGATTGGTTTGATCTTAACCCTTTGTTCATTTTACGTTTTTAACGCTCTTCGTTCGTTCGTCCGTAATTCGGTCATCCTAACTCGAAACTCGTTCATTCTTGAGTCCACGACTCACGTTTTCAATGTTCTCTTACTTTCTTATGAAACTCTGCCCACTCGAGTTCATTTACTAACTTTCTAATTCTCATTTGTCTTTTATGAAATTTTTGCCATAACTTCGTTATAGCTAAGTTTTAATCCGTTCTTCATGAACGTTTCTACCATTCCTAACCAAGCAATACACATCTAACTTATACACGATGGTTTTAAACTTGTCCATCAACAACAATATTCCTACGGTGGTTTTAAATTTGTCCATCAACAACGCTCTTCGTGTTCTTCGCGTGTTTCTTCGTGTTCTTCGCTCGTTCTTCATTTTAATCGATATTTTGGATTATGATTTCACTTTTTATTGAATTTGATGTTATAGAACATCATTCCTTACTTATTTCACCTACTTATTCATATAATCCACTCGGATCGCTCTAATTCATTACTTAATCTTATACTTCCTTAAGAAATTTATTTACTAAACTTTAAATTCTTATTTCTTCATTTTCTTATGATTTCAACCATATGAAATCATTCCAATCTTCTTTACTTCTTAATCTTATTAAGTTATGTTTTTAAACATAAAACTTAAAGAAAATTAAAAGAGACTAAGTTTTGGATTACTGCTTTCTCCTTTAATCTTCTCCCGCTTGGACAAAGTTTGCACATGAACAAGCTCTTCCTCCTCCTTCTCTTCCTTCCCATCCTCTCTCTCTCTCTCTCTCTCTCTCTCAGTTGGAGGATTTTCAAAATCCCAAAATAATGAATTTAAGCTTCCTATTTATAGAATTTCCAAGCTTAGGGGTATTTTAGTCATTTTGCCCCCCACCTCCTTACTATTCACACCTCCTTACTATTCCCACCTCCTTACTACACCTCCTTATTATTCACGTAGCTTCCCTTGGAAGCTTCGTGCTTCCGTCTTTCGGTTTTCGTCTGACAGTTCAAAAACTGCGATTCCTGGAATCCAAATATTTTTGGATATTTCGTCTTTCCTTTACCGACCAATTTTTACGTATTCTTCTGATCTTCAAAAATTGAAAACACTTTTTTTGACGCGTTGAGCATTTTCCTTCACGCTTTTACCCTAACGTAGCTAAACGAGTGAAAAGTACATAGCAAGATTTTCGTCATTTTTATTTCGTCCGATTTCTGCACGTTTTTTGAGAAAAACTTTTATCGGCTTACTTAACTTTTCACAACATATTATCGTGAAATCTTTCGATGGAATGTCATTTCGACATACCGAACTCTCATAATGGCCTAGGTTATTCAAACTCTAACCCTTAGGGTTTCGTCGGGTGAATAGTGTCTATTTCGTCTTTTTCCCCGAAAAATATTTTATTCCCGAAAAATTTTTATTTCAGTCTTGAAAATTCTTATTCGTTCAGTCTAGCTTGTAGCCAGAATCCTCCCAATTTATAATTATCTTAGGTTATAGAATGATTAACTAACACATAGCACATAATAGTATTAATAAAATTCATTTTACTAATAACTAATTCTTTAAACCTAAATTCTGGACGATTCAAATTTCCGGGTCGTCACATTCTTCCCTCCTTATAAAAATTCCATCCTCAAAATTTCTTAAAACCACACCCTTACCCGGGTCATCACATTCACCCTTCTTAATAGAATTTCGTCCTCGAAATTTTAACATACCTTTCTTCTCAACTTCACTTCAATGGAGTTCTTATCTTTCCCTCATTCCTAACCCCCATAACATATCAAGAATCATGAAGTTGAAGGAATAACGAGGAATATAAAATTTCCTTTTAAAACGTTTCATACTTTTGCTAAGGGGTCAAATTGACCATGAACTCTTACTAGGTTAAACAACATTTCGCCAGTAAGTCTTCTTTAATCTGGCCGCTTTACAATCACAAAGAAAGTAAACTACCTCTTCCATGTTCTCCTCGAGACTTAATCAAAACAATTTGGTTTGGCACCACTTTCTCAAAGAAAGCTCGATTTTCTTTTAAACATGACATACCATTTGTCTAGCCAAATCAAGTAGCTTAGACCATACCAATAAATTGGATATCAACGTGAAACATTCGTCCTAGTCAACTCAATTAACATCGACTACTTCTTTAAATTCTTTTCGCAATACATCAAAACGTTTTATGACGCCATGATACCATGCATTTTTTCACAAGACGTTGAGGACTTCGTCGGCCAGTGACTTCATCATTATACATCATACCATAAAGCGGGTTGTTGATCCTAAGATCACATCCAACACCGTGTTCAATTGCATTAATAACTCCATCTTTTTACCATCCTTGCATCAAATGCACTGATGATATAAAATTCATTTTGATATTTTAAATCAATTTCTGTCTAGCCGAAGCAATTAGCATAGACATACCAAGAATAGCTCTTTTAAAATACGTTGGTTCCAAAAGTTGAACCAATTCTTTCCTTTTCAAAATGTACATATCAACACGAGTTCAATAAAGTTCAAAATCTAGCATAGCTAGATGACTTGGAATATCCTATTTCTCCATCTTCCTTCATTGTCTTACTGCGATAATACTTAATCTTCTCTAGCACCTTCAATACTAAGCCACTACTAAAAACAACTCATTTTCGGTCTAAACATTCCTATATCTTAGTACAAATTCATCAACTTACCACACATTATGAGTTCAGAACTTTCCACAATAATATGAGTTTAAGAACTATCCGATGCACCATAAAGGCGTCCATTCACCGAGACGCTCAAAACATACCATATTATTATGAGTCACTTAACTTACCATAAGTATGAGTTTCAAGAACTCGCACCTACCTTATCGTTTCTCTACCTACCAAGTATATACATGAGAAAAGATTCACCTTCTCATCATATACATCTTGATAACGCGACCAATCCCAATGATTATCACCGTAATAAGCTAAGCAAATTGTTACACCAAGCACAAACCTCCTCGCCCATAACAAAGGTTCATACAACTCAGCTATCACATGAGTCCTCAATTGAAATTTTACAACTTCTAAATCTCTCTCTACTTAATACAAATTTTCTTTAATTCGTATACTATCCTTCATAACTCAATCTAAGTTCTTCTTCCCCATACTACTTCATAGTACCTTCATTCATAAAGATTAGCTATAAATCATTCATCGCTTAACAACCCATCTATTACTACTTAGAGTCACTATGATCACGTGGTGATCTTCTTATCCTTCTCTCTCTACGATTATAGTCTTAGGTACTCCTACCTAAGGTTTATAACCTATCGCTTTTGATACCAACTTGTAACGCCCAAAATCCGGGCTATCTTCACACCTTGGATTCCGTGACGTCACGAAAGTACATCATTCATCCAACATACATCATTATATACCAAAATATAACAACATACACTCTCAAATCCTGTGTTCTGAAACCTTATAACCTTTTTTCATTACAAATATTAATAAATACATTATTCATTTCATCTTACAAGAGTGACTTTTATCCGCCACCAAGGATACATAATAGTTCATTAAACTAGTCTATAATTCAATTTCTTCTTTTTACATTACAAGTCTTCACTTGATCTTCTCGCTCATTCACATTCTCGAATGGTAATTCATCTCGGATACCGTCGACTTGATCTTTACGAGATCCTTAAGTTCTTCTAACCTTGTTCATTTGAAAAAATTGTTTTTCATTTAAAGCAAGTGTGAGCATTCAATTGCCCAAAGAAGTCATAATAGTTGAACAAACAACTTCGTAATTAAAACATTTCTTTAGAACTTCTATAACCGAACAAAGGTTATGAAGCGGCTTGAATAATAGGAATAGTCTCGATTCCTATCATCTTAAAACATCACCATTTTCACTTTGAAATACTTTCATTCTTCTACCTTTTTCATACACATCCTATCCGGCTAGAATCATTAGCACGCACTTAACAATAACGGTTCATGTATAAACAGAACATACTTGTATTGAAACAACTCAATCACGTAACAATGCATATCATCATAAAACACCAAAGTGTTCAAATTATGGCTCAAGGCCTCATACGTTTCTACCACATTGTACAAATATCGCACATTCATTATCATATACATGAACTTCTCAAGTACAAACATCCGAGAAGTTTAAGAAACTAGCATTCATGTAATATGAATGAAGTTAGGAAACTTGCCTTACGCCCAGCTACAGCTTACGCTGAACTGCTCATTTCAATTCCTATATAACACATAAGGAGAAAATATAAACACCAATTAGTCATATATTGAACTTACGCATTGGTTTACTTAACTTTACTTCTTAGGGTTCGCGTTCTTGCAATATAAGTTTACGCGACTAACTTCCTTTACCAGTTTACGGCTTTATGACATACGGAGATGTCTTACTCATACGTTCATCATCTTGGATGATTTATATTCTTATCTTCTTCTTATAACCTCTCTAGGACTCAAAGACACATCGCTTCTCTACTAGTAGTCCATATGGTACTTTCGAGTGGTTTCCCACAAACAACCAACAAAAACAAGTTCCCGCTCTCATCTACACCGCCATCACAAAGAGTTAGATCGGTTTGCCAGGCCAGTATATACCTTCGCTCTCTCTCAAGGAATTGTTTAGCCCAAATCCCCCATATGTCACCATCAAAGTTACGATTGTACCACAACCTAACTTCTCTTAACTTATACGAACTATTAAACTATAATGTTCGATTAAGTCAATTTCTTATTCCTTTACTTTCTTTCGCAACTAAATGTCATACTCTCGTGATTCATTCTCTATCGACTCACATTCGGCTTTCATTAATCTTATTATAGTTTTTACTTTTCTTTTGATAATTCATATACTATTAATACTTTTGTTATCCATTACATGAACCCCATGTTCATTACCCTCGTCGCTTCAACCTCTAAGGAATCACAACCATAGCAATCCCTCACGTCTGTTCATCGCGACTACGGTCCCCTGATATCGGTTATGTACTCCCGCGTTTATATTCTTTTTATCATTTAATCTTGTTTAATCTATACATTCAACCTTTAATAAAGGTTTACATCACTTGATTAAGTGTTACATTAGTTGAATATTATATTCTTTATCTTCCTTACATTTCCCCAAGAGTCGAAAGCGTTAAAAGCTCATCTCTAGCTTTTTCTCAACACCGCGCCAAGCGCCACTCCTCCTTTTTTTCTCTCTCTCTTGCAAGACTGAGTTTTTTAATACCCGACCCCTCTCTTCTTGCTATCGCTACCACTTTATAGCAGCATGATGACTGGCTGCAATGCCACAAGCCCCAACCCTAGAAAAATTTCTAAGTGTTAAATCAATTTTGAGATGCTTACTTCCATGATCTCATAACTCCTTCGTTATAACTTCGAAATCGAGGTCGTTCCAAAGCCATTCTCTTCCTTATCTTACGTACTTTAATACCCCTCGAGCATAAATTCATTATAAATCCATTAACGTGCCATTCGATTGGCTTGATCTTCACCATTTTGTTCATTTTACGTTTTTAACGCTCTTCGCTTGTTCGTCCAGAATTCGGTCATCCGAACTCGAAACTCTCGTTTTTCTTGAGTCCACGACTCACGTTTTCTATGTTCTCTTACTTTCTTATGAAACCCTACCCACTCGGGTTCATTTACTAACTTTCTAATTCTCGTTTGTCTTTTATGAAATTTTTGCCATAACTTCATTATAGCTAAGTTTTAATCCGTTCTTCATGAACGTTTCTACCGTTCCTAACCAAGCAATACACATCTAACTTATACGCGATGGTTTTAAACTTGTCCATCAACAACAATTATCCTACGATGGTTTTAAATTTGTCCATCAACAACGTTCTTCGTGTTCTTCGTGTTCTTCGTGTTCTTCGCTCGTTTTCATTTTAATCGATATTTTGGATTATGATTTCACTTTTTATTGAAATTTGATGTTATAGAACATCATTCCTTACTTATTTCACCTACTTATTCATATAATCCACTCGGATCGTTCTAATTCATTACTTAATCTTATACTTCCTTAAGAAATTTATTTACTAAACTTTAAATTCTTATTTCTTCATTTTCTTATGATTTCAACCATATGAAATCATTCTAACATCTTCTTTACTTCTTAATCTTCATTAAGTTATGTTTTTAAACATAGAACTTAAAGAAATTTAAAAGAGACTAAGTTTTGGATTACCGCTTTCTCTTTTAATCTTCTCCCGTTTGACAAAGTTTGCACACGAGCAAGCTCTTCCTCCTCCTTCTCCTTCTCATCCGACTCTCTCTCTCTCTCTCTCTCTCTCTCTGTTGAGGATTTTCAAAATCCCAAAATAATGAATTCAAGCTTCCTATTTATAGAATTTCCAAGCTAGGGGTATTTTAGTCATTTCACCCCCAACCTCCTTACTATTCACACCTCCTTACTATTCCCACCTCCTTACTACACCTCCTTACTATTCACGTAGCTTCCCTTGGAAGCTTCGTGCTTCCGTCTTTCGGTTTTCGTCCGACAGTTAGAAAAATGCGATTCCTGGAATCTAAATATTTTTGGATATTTCGCCTTTCCTTTACCAACCAATTTTACGATTATTCTTCTGGATCTTCAAAAAATTGAAAAACACTTTTCGACGTTGAGCGTTTTCCTTCACGCTTTACCCTAACGAAGCTAAACGAGTGAAAAGTACATAGCAATACTTTTTTCGTTATTTTTATTTCGTCCATTTCGCACGCTTTTCGAGAAAAACTTTATCGCTTTTATTTAACTTTTCACAACATATTATCGCAAATCTTTCGACTTATGTCATTTCGACATACATAACTCTCGAATGGCCTAAAGTTATTCAAACCTTTAATGAATAGTATTCAAACCCAACCCTTGGGTTTCGTCGGTCTAAAGAAAATCCCAATTAATTATCCTAGGTTTAGAATTTTTCCCAAAAATATTTTTTCCCTAAAAAAAAATTTTTTAAAATTTAAATTTTGAAAATTTTATTCGCTCGTCTAGCTCAGCCAAATCCTCCCAATTTATAATTATCCTAGTTATTATAAACGATTAATAAACACATAGCACATAATAGTATTAATAAAATTCATTTTATTAATAACTAATTCTTTAAACCTAAAATTATTCCGCATTTTATTAAGTTTAACATTGAATAATTGTGTAAAATCAGAAATTAGACGTATTATTAATGACCGAAGTCAAGAATTAAATTATATTTATTTTGGGGTCGTTACACAAACTTATAAACTATTGTTGAACAAGATAAAACCTTACTATTATCTAACCGAATAATTTTGGTTTGGAATCCCAACTAAGTATGAACATCCCGTACATGGGAAAACTTTTTGTGCGCCAAAGACGGATAGATAAATGATAATATTGTTCTTACATGTAGTATTGATCAATACATGGCATAACGGGCTGATCACCCCCCGTGCTCGTAAGTTATGATGGTTTGCAGATGAAGTTCTGTTTAACCTTTTCGAAAATAGAAAACAATGTTCATAGTGTGTCGACTAATCCCCAGATATAGTCAGTACGTAGTTTCAAAATTTTGATATAGAATTAATATATTATTATTGGATCAGTTTACTTCACAACTATTGAATTCGTTGTAGAAGTGTCGTACAAAGAAAACATTTAATCCTTTCAGCTAAAATTTATAATTGTTATTACTTGTTGGGCACTCAAATGCTCATCCTTTCTTAATTTAAAATGTTTTCAGCTAAGTGTGAACAACTAGAAGGCTTGGCTAAGAACAAAGGGAAGGGGAAGGTGGCAGAATAAGTTGGTGATATACTATGTAATAGTTTGACTTTACTAAGATAAGAATGATATATATATTAAGTATCATGTAATGAATGTTTAAAGGTCGTGTACCTGGGATTCAGACTTTGATGTATGTAAATTAAGTTTGATATCTATATTATTGTTAATATTATTAGTATTATTCCGCTCATAGAAATGGTATCGTAAAGCACTGAGTTCGGGTTTCAAGTATCTGAATTTGGGGGCATTACAAGTTGGTATCAGAGCTTTAGGGTTAGAAACCATAGGTGGGATAAACATTAGGCTATAACCTTAGAACAGAGGGAAACGTTGAAAATATAAATAACTCATATAGAGTTTTAAAGGAGATGAATTGGATAAATTCATCGTCAAACAAAATAAAAGATAACTTATATAAAACTATTAATTGATGTGTGTATATACTATATGCTAATCAGGATACTTTATCTGTGTAGATGTCTGGTGGAAAAGGCTTGTTATATGTTTATAGCATGAAGAAGGATCAAATCCATATACCCGAGCTAATATCGAAGCCAATAGCTGAAATAGAGGCTCATATTGAAAATAACTCGGACGAAGTGGTTATCGTGGAAAACGTAGTACCAGATCCGGAGATGGTGGAACTAACAGATAGTGATTCGGACACTAAAGTTGAAGCTGATCAAGCATCAACGGAGGTGCAGAATCTGAGGAACAAGCTTTCTTCTCTGGAAAAATTGTGGGAAATAGAAAAGCTGCTTAATAGTCAATTGCGAAAAGCCTTAATAGAAACTATGGAATAACAAGATAAGCTTAAAATCCAAATTGATCAAATGGGAGCCACAAGCAACACATCGTGTGCAGCTCCGAGCAATAAGGGGAAAAGATAGATAGAAGACCACGACTTAGGAAAATCTGATCAGAAGAAATGGAAAAAGATATGTTACATTTGTGGCTATGAGGGACATACCACTCTTTATTGTCCCAATTACAAACCAGGTGCATGTTTTATATATGGATTGGAAGGTCATCAGGTGAAAGGTTGTCCAAGAAAAAGGCGTAGTAAATAGGTAGTATAAGTTCTGTTGTGTAGGTGTGTTTAATGTAATATATATGCCAAGTATGTATGTGTAATGTAATATTCTCATCTTTTGTATTAGTCAAGGTTGTAAATCCTGACTTTTGTGGTCACAAAGGGATAACTGATGTTTAAAGCAGTATCTGTTATGCTATGTAAAGTATTCGCTAAATGAATATGAATCCAAGTTTGAGTAATGAAACAAGTTTAATATATTAAACTTATATAATAAGGTTTAGAATGTAAGTTAATAAAGAATAAATTATGTTTTATTTAATTATATAATGCCCCCAAGACGTTAAACTCGAAACCAAAGGGCAGAAGAATCTGTCAACAATGCTGAGGGACAACAACAAGCAGACTCGATGCAGCACTTTGCAAATATGATAGCTCAAGCTATGCAACAGGGAATACCAGACGCAGGGAACTAGCCAGACAATCGCTTGGCGAACTTTAAAGATTTAAAGGTTGTAGGGCCGCCAAAATTTAGAGGTACAACTAACCCTGGTGAAGCCCAAACTTGGGTTAAGGAGATTGAAAAGACATTTGTAATAGCTAGGGTAGATGAGGGGAAAAAGACAGCTTTTGTCACCTATATGATGAAAGGGGAGACGAACTTTTGGGCAGGAGAAGGAGTAGTTACTTGGGCTAGGTTTAAGACTTTATTTTTCGAAAACTACTTTTCATCTAGTATGCAGGCTAGGATGGAGGTGAAACTTCTGGAATTAAAGTAGCAGAATATTACGGTGTCAGAATACGCCGCAAAGTTTATTAAATTAGCTAGGTTTGCTCCGCATCAAGTTGATATTGAGGCTAAGAAAGCAAGAAGGTTTAAGCTGGGATTAAAACCTTGACTCTACAACAAGGTGGCGGTGTTGCAGACCCCTATATTTGCAGCACTCATGGAAAAGGCTATCATATCCGAGGAAGGGAGTGAGGCCTTGAGCCTCTACAATAAGGAGAAGAAGAATAAAGGCAAGGTAGTAGGAGCTGGGAAGGTGGAAATTAATAGTGGGAGCAGGAGTGGAAATGAAAAGAGGAAGGGGAACTATTTTGGAAATGTCCAAGTGAAACAGGAAGGTGTGAAGAAGCAGGTGGTGCCGTGTAAGAATTGTGGAAAGAACCATACATGTGAGTGTCTGAATGGAAAGTTTGTATGCTATAAGTGCGGGCATGAGGGCCATATCTCTCCCAACTGCCCCAATCTAAGGATGAACACTGGTTATTTTATATGCGGATCTATGGAGCATAAGGTAAAGGATTGCCCAAATAGGAGAATGGAAGCAGGGAGTGTAACTACTGGCAAGAGCAACGGGGCTTTGCCGATCACGGGACCAACATCATCAAACAAGCCAACGAAATCAACCGCGAGAGTCTTCAACATGACGGTCCAGGATGTCATGGCAGCTGGTGTTGGAACTCCAGGTATTATTCGTATATTGTTTATTTTTGTATACATACTTTTCTTATATATAGTAAATTATTTTATAAAGAAATTTTGAAGGAGGAATTTGGGTTCTTTTAGAAATCAATTTTTTCATTTAATCAGATAGGCAAGCTTTATGCTAAATAGTTAAAGATCTGTCCGATCGAATCTGATCGAGATCTACTTGCAATGATTGTGTATGCTATGTACCTTGGTATGTGGGAGTTTTAAAATGGGGATTTCGAGGACAGAATCTTTATAAGGGAGGGTGAATGTAATAACCCGATATTTTCTATAGAAATAAATAAGAAATTTTGCATATAATTTTTTTTTTAAAGGTGGGAATATTAGCCAGGTAATGTGTATGTATATTTGTGATAAATAAAATTTATTTATTTCTTGAATAATTACAAATAATATTTTAAAGAATTATTAATCATTATAAACAATATTTTTATAGTAATTAATTTCATAGTAGAAATGATTTTAGTATTTATTTTAATGAAAATAAATTTATATATTATTTAAATAATATATGAAATGATTATAGAATAATTATAATAATTATTTTATTTTATGGAATTATTTGATTAGTTAAGTTAATTATTTTAACTTAATTAATAATGTTATTTATCTGAGATAAATCGGATATGGAAATCCAAACCCTAATTTTGGATATGGAATAAGGAATGAGAATAATAATATAATATTAGTTATATTTTGATTTTTCATTGCTATACGTATATGTCTTGTGTGACACCCCCAAAATAGGTTCAATCCATCCAACCTATTATGAGTCGCCAAATACATGGTACAAAAAATACCTACAAATTTATTACTATAATTGTCGTGCAAAATACAACGACACATATGTTGTGAGTTTTGATACAAATATATATCAACTGTGACTCTCATCCCAACCTTGGATAGCACGTGAATAACTCATAAACCATAATTATGTCCACAATCATGTGAATAACTCATAAACCATAATTATAACCATGTTGATCAATTCACCTTTGCACTTAAGCTAAAAATATTTAATTGTAAATTCAATGGTCATAATCATACCAGTCAACAATTCAACTTTGCACTACTGGCCAAAGAGAACCCATAGTCACGATCATATCAATAATCTACCCATCTTTGCACTTAAGTCAAAGAGAAATTTCATCACCAGGATTATAAAAAATTTATGTATGATAATAAAAACAATATGATTAACAACTGCATTTAATTTCAAGAGTAAGATTCATACATCAACGATAATTTGGTCAGAAAAAGAAACCAAGTTTGTCGTGAATAGTACCCGTGAATAATAACTCATGAATAGTAACTCGTGAATAGTAACTCATATTCGTACATAGTACCGTATACGTAAATAATGTTATATACGTAAATAGTACCATATACATGAATAGTGTTGTATACGTGAATAATGATGTATACGTGAATAGTAACCCTGACACAAAAATGTAGAAATTTCATAATAAAATTCATATCAATATTTCGGCATAATGATATTGAAGAAAATAATATTATTTAAGAAGAAAATAACATTCATTACTATCCCTTACAACCCCTTAAAATCCCTTACAATCCCTTACCTCAAAAGAGCAGTACTTCTGACTGGAATATTGAATATGACGTTGAAGGAAACTGGCACTGAATAGCAACTCACAAAGTATCTAAATACTCACAAAATACGTTCGATAATATAAAGAAAGAAAGAGAGAAAACTTGTTTCTGGTGTGATTTTCAATTCTAACTCAACACCCTATTTATAGGAAAATGTTAGAACGCCGAAGCAGAATTGACCTGCTACCTGATGGCTTTACTTTCTACTATTCCCACCCACCACTTTTGAAATAGAATTTTAGCACATTTTTACCAACCAAAGGTGGGGCCCACGAATTATAGAAATTTCCAAAATTATTTATAAATTCAGAAACTTCAACAATTTCTGAATCAGTCACCTCTTAAAATTCATAACAAATCATACAATAATTTTTAACGGTTCAAAATTTGTGGACATATACTCAACTTATATATGTATAACATATCAAAAAATCACAACGATTCAACAGTCCGATTAAAAGTTATAATTCACGCAATATATCTCAAGAACACTGATTTTTCGGATTATGAGT
The DNA here is from genome assembly GCA_020205615.1 of Panax quinquefolius. Taxonomy (NCBI): domain Eukaryota; kingdom Viridiplantae; phylum Streptophyta; class Magnoliopsida; order Apiales; family Araliaceae; genus Panax; species Panax quinquefolius. Next base: position 78,105,819 of record CM035172.1, on the reverse strand, counting down.
CCTTCGGACCAGTTTCCTACAAACAGTCACCATGAACAATCCACAATGAATTTTTGGGTGATTCAAATTTCTACGATTAGCTTACTTCTAGGGCTTTCTTTTGATATATGGCTCATCTCCTAACTCATTATACACAAAGAGTTACAGATTTTACAAAATCAAGTAATAAACTAATTTTTCTGAAAATTTCCAAATTTCGTTCTTTATTTCGACAAAATACTAATAAAACACCTCAGCATTAATTCTTTCAATTATATCCACACAAAATAAATATTTCCTTATCATATAAATCAATAATTAATTATTCACAAATAATATTACAGAATCACAATTATGACAACGAATTCGTTCAGGAAAGAGGTGGCTTTCCGATAAATTTTTCTCTTATTGCCGCAATTAGGTGACCAAACCCCTTTCTGAAGTAACTTCCTTAGACATTGTCAATAATACTCTCTAATAATATTATTCAAATACAAAATTATTGATCTGATAATGGAGATACTGTGCAGTGACAATTATTGCACAACAATAATATAAAATATCAACGTAGCAATTATTGAATCAATAAAATAAAATATTGAACAGTAATTACTGTAGCAATTATTGAGTAGTGCCTTCTTACGTAAGAATCAATAATTCAAAAATACTGTGCAATACCGTGTGCTATTGTGCAACAATGCGTATTACTTTACTTTACCCACCGGGTATTCCAACAGTGTTAATAGTAACGATTATGCCGTTATTTATAAAAAATCAAATTTGTCATTTTTTTCATCCGACAGTTTTCCATTATGGGGCCCACAAATGGTTGTGTCGTCGTACGAATATTCCCCGACAATAAGAATATTCCACGACCAAACGAATATTCCCCGACAAAAATGAATATTTTATAACCACTTGCTTATTTTGCAAAATTTGCATATTTCACCCATAACTTTAAACTTTTATCAATTTAACTATTTACTAAATAGAAAAAATCGAATACTTTTATTTCATAAAATTCGGGGTCTTACATACTGTATGTATAGACTAACAATGGTTGGTCAATTATGATATATCAGTAGAAAACCTAGTAGTACTGTGATTTGAAACTCAAACCAGAGTTTAAGATCGGTCAAAAATTGTGTTAATATGATTATAATAAGTGTTAGAATATTAATCCAAGTTAGTAAACCCTAACTTCAAACTTATAAACCCCAAATTGTAAATTATAAATCCTAATTGCAAAATTAGCATGGTTAGTTATAATTAGTAAATAATAAAACCTTAATGTTCATATATAGTGCAATTAGAAAACCTATGTTAATTAAAGAAACCCTAATTTCAATTTTAAGAAATTAATTTTTTTTCATTTTTGCAAAATCTTAGAAATCCACAATTTTTATGCTAAACCTTAGGGTTAAACCCTAAGGGTCAAACCCTAAGGGTTTGCCAAGTTATAAGTTTGCCATTAAAATTGTAAGGTTATTGACCAAAATACCCTTATGTATATTTTTAATTGATAACTTGTAAATCCTACCAAATATGGAGTGTGTGACCAACTTATTTGACAATTGTGACTTAAATAATGCCAACAATCAGCCTCTAGATCAGCTGTAAGAACCCGAATTTTCGGAAAATATTAAAATAAGAATTTAATAAATAAATTTCGTTAGTGTGAAATGGGTTCGAATAAAAACATTTATGTGATAAGAGGTATGTAGGAATGTGTTACATAGGGTAATATGAACTATGTAATATATGATTTTGTGATTTATAAATATATTATTATTATATATTGTTATTGATCCCAATGATAATTCAGTTGAGATAAAAGAAGTGGGTAAAATTTCCTATCGATATTAAATAGTTTATAGGATTATTTTATCATAGTAAGTGGATGACATTAATGTATAATTGTCATTTTCTTGTTTATATGTACTAATAATCTGGTATGATTATAATATAAGTTATTGATAGTAAATGCGTAAGTTATCTACGAATGAGTTTGGATAGTGAAACATGAGTTAGTTGAGAGAATTAACTAATAAGAATAAATATTGGTTAATTGATAGTTGAGAGTTATGTTATGGAATAATATAATGTGTATGTTAAACCTTAAATAACTATGGTAATATAGTACAAGGTTTAATTTACTTAAGTAAACGAATGAATTAATATGTGTGTTAAATAGGTGATACTTTATATATGTTACTCGGAATGGTAATATGTGAGAAAGTCTAATGTACGAATAACGTTAAATATATATACATTATTAAAGCGAGACATAAATCATTATATCTTTAAATGGATATTTAATATTTGAAGAAATTGTTTTGGGAACAATTTATAGAGGGAAAGAGAAATAATAATTATATATTTCTAATAGAGGATATTAAAATAATTTCTAATATTGAGTTATTTTAATAAAAGGTGGAAATGTTATTTTTAATAATAACATTACCTTATATATTTTTTTGTATGAGGTATGATTAATAATATAGTAAATATATTAAAACATATTTGCTATATGTAAATAAATGATAACAATTTATTATAATAGAAAATAAACTTATTATCTATTATCTATATATAATATATGTACATGTGTTATACATATAGTAATTGATATTATATTAAGAATAATATCTTGAGACAATAAGAAAATTAATTTCTAATTGTAAATGTATTTATTAGGAGAAAACATAATATTTATGTTATGACAAAAATACATAATTTCTAATGTATTTTTAAGGAGTTAATTAATGAAAGAAAACTAAGTTATTTTAATATATTAAATAACTTAAGTTATTATTTTATAGTGGATGTTATCATTTAAATAACTAATGGAGTATATATTAATTATTATAAGCGTAAAGGTTATACTTATAATCAATTAAGGTAGTTTAACATTCAAATGCTTGAGTCACACAAATATTATATTGAAAGAATAATAAGTGTGGAGAATGAGAGAAGCTTAAGATCGAGCTTGTGAAATATGACTTGTGTGGCACAGTGATGAGATATATTATCTTATAATATTAATTATTGTTATGGACAATATACTAGTAGCTAGTAATTATATGATAGTATATTGAATAATTATTATTATAGTGATAGCATGATAATAAGTATAATTTGGTTATAAATATTATAAGATTTATATTTATAATTAACCATATAAATCGCTAATCAATTGTTATAGAGATTAATAATTGATTTATTATAGGAATGGATTAATTAATATTATTAATTAATTGATAAGATAAGTGATTGATTAATTTCCATGTGCATGTATGCGATAAATACATTATGAAATGTGTATGTAAATTATATAAATATGGGTAGACATTAACATAAAATGTACATGGATTATATGTATATTCCATCACACTTACTACTACCTTGAACTTTAAGTCGTGTAGTACATTAGGTTATAAAATATGGTTGATTTGTGGAATTAAAATATAACATAAGAGGGAGAAGGTGTAGAATATACAAGAATCTTTGAGATATTGTATTGTCCCAAATTGAGAGTCCTATTTCCTCCTTCACATCTCGATCACGTGTTTGATAAAAAAAGGCTAAGACCTATATTCTTCATTTTCTTCCAAGCTTGCTAGATCATGATCATGGAAGGAGTGGGCATAATGATGATCTCCAACTAACCTCCACCAACTCCTTGTTATCCTTCATGGATTCTTCCATCCCTTGGTTTGATTTCTTGAACAATGGCTTGGCATGGGTCAATGAATTTCTATAAATAGAGACTCCCACAACTTATTTCTCTTTTGTTGAGATGTCTCGAGATTTTGGCTATGCAAGGATAGTAGAATAGAGAGCAATTGGAGGATTGAAAAATATAGATAGCAAATTAAAGCCATCAAGAGGTAATGAATCTAATGTTTATGATTTTGATTTCCTAAGTTTCAATTTCTCAAGAATGTCATAAAAAGTTGCTTTTGAGTCACAAAATTGATGGCTAAGGATTGTTATAATCCATGAATTATTGTTAAATATTGTTAATATAATCAAATCTGAAATCAATGGAAGTTAAACGAACCAATTTGGTTTAGAATCGAATGCGTAGTGAATGATTTCGCTAAATTGTCCAAAACATTAACATTTGCATGAACATGAGTTATAGATTCATATTTGGGTTAGTTAATGTTTATGTTAGTTGATGGGTATTATAGCATGTTGTAGTTCTATAAATTATGAATTCATAGAATCGAAAACGAACTAATTTGGACATGTATAACTCAATTTATGAAGGTTAGAAAGTAGTTTGGCTTGTTATTTTGTAGCAGAGCATGAAACTGTGCATTTACAGTAGCTAGGCCCGCCCGAAGAGCTATTTATAGAATAATAACCACTTCGCACGGGTGTGGTCTGACTATAAATGTTTTAGAAAATCTGACAGAACATGCTTTACTAAAATGGGCATAACATTTTCATACAAACTCCGATTGACGTGATTCACGATGATCCGGAAAGAGAACGAATAGACCCACAACTTTTGTGCTTTAAGTTTTTCAATTTGAGGTCATTAGGAAGGGTAAAATAGTCATCTTTGTGATTCACGTGTAATTGAAGGCCATCGAAGGCGTCGAGTGAGCACATCATAAAGTATAGTGCTCCCGACGATGGAATATGTTATTCTAAGTGATATAACATGAAAATTCATGATATTAGACATGACATATAAGATTACCTTACTTATAGTGGAAATGCTTTATCATGACTTCGTATGTGTTTTCAAAAGAAACTTAAAGATTTTTGAAAACAAACTTTGACGAACTTGTGTACCTCTAATTCTGACCTTGATAACATATATATGAGGTCTAAGTACGCATGATGTAAGATTCAAAGTTGTATCATAGGTGTGTTAGATTACTTTGTTTTGGTTAAAATGATTTCAAAGGTAAGCTCATATATCATTTGCAAACAAAGTTTTATAAACAGGGAGTGGTTATATTTTGCCCTTGCAAACGTACGTAGAAATATGTACAAACAAGTATGATGTGTGAGTTGAAGTTGTTTTGCATGATTAGTTTAGTATGACATTGACTTTGAGAATAAATTTTTAATGTTATGAAACTAAGAGGGACGAACTTAAAGTAACTTGTGTACTTAAAGTTCTAAACATGATGACATATATACTTGGCTTAGTTAGCTATGAAAAGAGATTAAAAGTTGTACCTAGTTGTTTTACCTTGGCCTAGAATGACTTTTAAAAAGTGAACTTGAACGCCTTACGCTTCTAGACATGACGAATATGTTCATCATTTAGCTAAGCATAAATTGGACCTTTCAAGTGTGGTGTTAAATATGTCTTCCAATAATGAACTATGCTATGTCTATGTGAAGCATACTAGTAGAGGCTTATTAGTACCAATATATGGTTTAAAAGCTTATATCATCAAATCTTGTTAAAGAAAGTTGTTAAGCTTTATTGATTGAAATAAATCATTATGGAACTAAGTAGTTTGAATATGAATGACGTAGATCACGTATCTATAAACTTTAAATATGTACCGAACACATAGAGAGTCAAGTGTGTGATAAATGTACATGAATGTTGATGTCAAGTACGGGTGGTTAAGTATACTTATATATACCTAGCTATTCTAAAAGTATGATAAGAAATCGAAATGAAGGTTTTACAAATCTAGTTAGGAAATGATGTAATATTTATTATTATATTAAGAGTGTATGAAATGTATTACTGATGGATATGAATCCATAATTATATAACTGTGTAGGAATACACGCAGTGTAGATAAGCTTTAAGCTGTTAAGTCGTAATTGATAAACTACAAATATGGCAAGTCTTTCAGTTCCTATTTGATATATGAATTTGATAACTGTTAGTTGAGTTATATTATGCTATGAGAATGTTGATGTATATATATGAAATGCATATGAGATATGTATTAAATTTAAAGTTGATCTTTAATGATATGCTTGTGAAGTAAATGTTTATGCATGTTATGTGAAAAGTAACATTCGTAATAAATATTAATTGATTATAAATGCATGAACTAAGTATGCTGTTATATGCTATGTGATGCATGAAAACTGTTAGAATTGCTAGGATGTCGAGCTCACCCTTGCAAATAACCACTTTTATAGGTTAAGGACTCACGATAAAGATTTCGTGCTTCTTGGTTGACAAAGTAGATAGTTTCGCAACGCAGGATACTATTTAGATTATTACTTGAACCATGTTTAGATTCTAGGAGTGTACTTGATATATATTTACGATGTTTAATACTTGTTGTATTGTAAGGTTGTATTAGTTAATACATGGAGGATATCAATCAAGATGTAAAATCTTATACATTAATTCCAATAAATTGAACCATATTATATAGTTGATTCAAGAATTGTAATTGGTTCAGTTATTATGAAATCAATAAAAGATTTTATTCAAGAGATTGAAAAAGTTTAAATTATTCCGCGTTTTATAATATCCAATGTGATGTAATACCGGAATAGTAAATGACCGGGATTAGAAACTTATAAAAGTTTGGGGTCATTTTGCCAGATCTTGGAAATGGAATGAATTTATATTCTAAATTGTAATAAGTAAAGTTTTATTCATTAAGTTATAAATGAAAAATATAAATAGTTTGACGATAGTAGTATCATGGCGGACCGGATCCGAGGTTCGAAGGGACCTGGATTTGGGGGCGTCACAAGTTGGTATCAAAGTTGTAGGTTATAAACTTAGGTAAGTGTACCTTAGGCTATAACTTGAGAGAGAGAGATAAAGATTAAAATATATAAGTGAAGATTCAAAGAAGAATCTTGAAGTATCTAAGAGAATTATAATTCGTGAGTTTCCTAACTCCGGTAATAAAAATGATAAAGATAATATAAGAATGAACTTAATAAGAATGAACTTCGAGTGGAGTTTTGTTATATAGGAAAGAACCCTAAGGTAAATTGATGATCACGACGTGATCAGTTAAGTTATAAGTGATAAATAGTCTAAAACGACTAAGTGTGTATAGCTTGATGCTATAAGAGAATGTACTATGAAATGGTACGATGTGGACTCATAAGGAGTTGTGTATGATGAGATACGAAGAATTTGTATCGAGCAAAGAGCAAGTTAAGAGTGAGATAGAGTTAAGTTAGATTTCAGTTGAGGACTCATGTGAGAGCTGAGTTGTACAAACCTTTGTGTGGGCGGAGGCTTAGTGCTCACGCTCGGTTCCTCACAATGATAATCAATGGAATGTCGGTGTCGCGCTATCGATATGCTTATGGTGAGAAGGTGATTCCTTTATTATATCATATTTGATAGATATAGACTATTAAGATTAAGATAGAAAATATTAAGATTAGGCGCGCGTTCTTAAAACTCATGCACATGGTACGTTCGTGACTCATAATTATATGAAATGTTTTTGAACCCCTCAGCGAATGGATGCCCATAGTCTGATTAGGACAAGTTCTTAAACTCATATAATTGTGGCAAGTTCCTGAATTTCCAAAGTGCGGTAAGTTTGATGAACTGTATAAGGTATATATATATTATGAAGTTAGAAATTTTGGTGTAGTATAGATTGAAGTTGATGGAGAAACATGGATTTTCTAAATCCTCTAGCTCTGCTAGATTTTCAAAATTTATTGACTTCGTGTTGATATTTACACTTCTATTTTCCTGAAAAACATTGGATCATGTGATTGAACCAATGATGTTTTAAAAACAATATTGTTATCCATATGTCTATGCTAATTGTTTCGGCTAAGATAAAAATGATTTGAAAATTTTCAAAAAGGTATTTCGAACCATGTGCATCATTTCATATGGTGTAAAAATGGTAAACGATGGAGTCATCAATGCAGTCGAACCTATTGTTGGTTGTGATCGAAAGATCGTCAGCCCACTATGGTATGATGTAATATGACAAAGTCACATAATGGCGGAATCTTCAACGTACTACTAATGTAGTACGGTATCATGACGTCATAAAAGAATTTTTGGTTTTCTTTTAGATTATGAAGAAGGTCAATTAAGTTGGTTAAATTATTTCGATTGATGTTCGAGTTGTTGATAAAAGTCTAAGCTATTTGATTCGGCTAGACGAATGTTGAAAAATAAAAATAAAATATATTTGTGAAATTTAAGCATTCTTGAACATTTGTGCCAAACCAGGTTGCTCTGGTGCGGATTCAGTTGTTGAAAAGTTGAGGTGAACAACCCTATAAGGGGACATGTTTTCGGGGACAATGGTTCCGAGCATAACGCATATAGTCATTAAAAACACTACGTTGCGGCCCAACGTAGTGGTACAATAGGTTGGCCACCTAGTATGCAGCGTGGAGGGTGTTTTTACGTCTTTTGTGATTGATAAACACTGCGGTTTTGCGAATGTGAAGGATTTTGTTGAAGCACTTGTAAACCTAGAGAAGAGTTCACGGTTTTGTGACCCCTCAACATAATTTGGAATCTAAGATTTTTCTTACTGCTTCCCGATTATTGAAAATCGTGGAAGATTCTTATTCTTCCGAAGGAACCAAGTAGAGGAGGTTTTGGTGATTCCGAGGATGAAATCCTTATAAGGGGAGAGAAGAAGTAAGAACCCAATTTTCGAGAAAATATTAAAATAATAATTTAGTAAATAAAATGCTTAATTGTGAAATGGGTTCGAATAAAAATATTTATGTGACACGAGGTATGTAGGAATGTGTTACATAGGGTAATATGAACTATGTAATATGTGATTTTGTGATTTATAAATATATTATTATTATATATTGTTATTGATCGTAGAGATAATTCATTTGAGATAAAAGAAGTGGGTAAAATTTCCTATCGATATTAAATAGTTTATAGGATTATTTTATCATAGTAAGTGGATGACATTAATGTATAATTGTCATTTCCTTGTGTATGCGTACTAATAATTGGTATGATTATAATATAAGTTATTGATATTACGTAAGTTATCTGCGAATGAGTTTGGATAGTGAAACATGAGTTAGTTGAGAGAATTAACTAATAAGAATAAATATTGGTTAATTGATAGTTGAGAGTTATGTTATGGAATAATATAATGTGTATTAAAACCTTAAATAACTATGGTAATATAGTACAAGGTTTAATTTACTTAAGTAAAGGAATGAATTAATATGTGTGTTAAATATGTGATACTTTATATATGTTACTCGAAATGGTAATATGTGAGAAAATCTAATGTACGAATAACGTTAAATATATATACATTATTAAAGCGAGACATAAATCATTATATCTTGAAAGAGATATTTAATATTTGAAGAAATTGTTTTGGGAACAATTTATAGAGGAAAGAGAGAAATAATAATTATATATTTCTAATAGAGGATATTAAAATAATTTCTAATATTGAGTTATTTTAATAAAAGGAGAAATGTTATTTTTAATAATAATATTACCTTATATATATTTTTTGTATGAGGTATGATTAATAATATAGTAAATATATTAAAATGTATTTGCTATATGTAAATAAATGATGAAATAATTTATTATAATAGAAAATAAACTTATTATCTATTTTCTATATAATATATATGCACATATGTGTCGTATATATAGTTAATTGATATTATATTAAGAATATTATCTTGAGATAATAAGCAAATTAATTTCAATTGTAAATGTCTTTATTAGGAGAAAATATAATATTTATGTTATGACAAAATAAATAATTTCAAGTATTTTCAAGGAGTTAGTTAATGAAAGAAAACTAAGTTATTTTAATATATTAAATAACTTAAGTTATTATTTTATCGTGGATGTTATCATTTAAATAACTAATGGAGTATATGTTAATTATTATAAGCGTAAATGTTATACTTATAATCAATTAAGGTAGTTTAGCATTTAAATGCTTGAGTCACACTAATATTATATTGAAAGAATAATAAGTGTGGAGAATGAGAGAGGCTTAAGATCGAGCTTGTGAAATATGCCTAGTGTGTATGAAGGAATAAGATGAGATATATTGTCTTATAATATTAATTATTGTTATGGACAATATAATAGTATCTAGTAATTATTTGATAGTATATTGAATTAATATTATTACATCTGATAACATGATAATAAGTATACTGGTTATAAATATTATAAGATCTATATTTATAATTAACCATATAAATGCTAATCAATTCATATAAGATTAATAATTGATTTAAATGAATGGATTAATTAATACTATTAATTAATTGATAAGATAAGTGATTTATTAATTTCCATGTGCATGTATGCTATAAATACATTATGAAATATGTAAAACAATAATATAAATATGGGTAGACATTAACATAAAATGTAAATGGATTATATGAGATATTCCATCACACCTATTACCTTGAAACGTTAAGTAAATAGTGTGACATTAGGTTATAAAATACGGTTGATACGTGTATTAAAAATATATAACATAAGAGGAGAAGGTGTAGGAGTATACAAGAATGCCGAGATATTAACATTGTCCCAAATTGAGAGTCCCATTTGCTCCTCACATCTCATTTATGTGTTTGGAAAAAAAGGCTAAGACCTATGTTCTTTTTTTCTTCCAAGCTTGCTTGATCATGATCATGGAAGGAGTGGGCATAATGATGCAATCCAACTAACCTCCACTAACTCCTTGTTATCCTTCATGCAATTCTTCCATCCTTTTTGATTTCTTGAACAATGGCTTGGCATTGGGTCAATGAATTTCCTATAAATAGAGACTCCCACGCCTTATTTCTCTTTTGTTGAGATTCTTGATTTTTATATGCAGAGGATAGTAGAATAGAGGAGCAATTGGAGGATTGAAAATCTATAGAATTCAAATTAAAGCCATCAAGAGGTAATGAATCTAATGTTTATGCTTTTGATTTCCTAAGTTTCAATTTCTCAAGAATGTCATGAAAAGTTATTTTTGAGTCACAAACTTGATGACTAAGGATTGTTATAATCCATGAATTGTTGTTAAATATTGTTAATATAATCAAATCGAAAATCAATGAAAGTTAAACGAACCAATTTGGTTTAGAAATGAATTAAGAGTGAATGATTTTAGCTAAATTGTCCAAAACATGAACATTTGCATGAACATGAGTTATAGATTCATATTTAGGTTAGTTAATGTTTATGTTAGTTGATGGGTATTATATTATGTTGTAATTCTATGAATTACGAATCCATAGAATCAAAAACGGACTAATTTGGACATGTATAACTCAAATTATGAACGTTAGAAAGTAGTTTGGCTTGTTATTTTGTAATAGAGCATGAAATCGTTCATTTACAAGATAGCTAGCCCCATTGGTGAAGCTATTTATATAGAAATACCCCACCCGGCGAGGGTGGTCTAACTACAAATGTTTTAGAAAATCTGACAGAACATGCTTTACTAAAATGGGCATAACTTTTTCATACGAACTTCGATTGAGGTGATTCACGATGATCCAGAAAGAGAACGAATAGACCTACAACTTTTGTGATTTAAGTTTTTCAATTTGAGGTCATCTGGAAGGGTAAAATAGTCATTTTTGTGACTGTTACGTAATCGAAGGCCATCGAAGGGCATCAAGCGAGCACATGCGCAAGTATAGTGCTCCTGACGATGGAATATCTTATTCTAAGTGATGTAACATGAAAATGCATGATATTAGACATGACATATAAGATTACCTTACTTATAGTGGAAATGCTTTATCATGACTTCGTATGTGTTTTCAAAAGAAACTTAAAGATTTTTAAAAATAAACTTTGACGAACTTGTGTAACTCTAATTCTGACCTCGATAACATATATATGAGGTCTAAGTACACATGATGTAAGATTCAAAGTTGTATTATAGGTGTGTTAGATTACTTTGATTTGGTTAAAATAATTTCAAAGGCAAGCTCATATATCATTTGCAAACAATGTTTTATAAACAAGGAATGGTTATATTTTGCCCTTAGGAACGTACGTAGAATCATGTACAAACAAGTATGATGTGTGAGTTGAAGTTTCCTTGCATGATTAGTTTAGTATGACATTGACTTTGAGAATAAAGTTTTAAAGTTTTGAAACTAAGAGGGACGAACTTAAAGTAGCTTGTGTACTTAAAGTTCTAAACATGATGACATATATAAATGGCTTAGTTAGCTATGAAATGAGATTAAATATTGTACCTAGTTGCTTTACCTTGGCCTAGAATAACTTTAAAAAAGTGAACTTGAACGCCTTATGCCTCTAGACATGACGAATATATTCATCATTTAGCTAAGCATGAATTGGACCTTTCAAGTGTGGTTGTAAATACGTCTTCCAATAATGAACTATGCTATGTCTATGTGAAGCATACTAGTAGAGGCTTATTAGTACCAATATATGGTTTAAAAGCTTATATCATCAAATCTTGTTAAATAAAGTTGTTAAGATTTATCGATTGAAATAAATCATTATGGAACTAAGTAGTTTGAATATGAACGACGTAGATCACGTATCTATAAACTTTAAATATGTGCCGAACACATAGCGAGTCAAGTGTGTGATAAATGTACATGAATTTTGATGTCAAGTACGGGTGGTTAAGTATACATATATATACCTAGCTATTCTAAAAGTATGATAAGAAAGCGAAATGAAGGTTTTACAAACCTAGTTAGGAAATGATGTAATATTAATTATTTTATTAAGAGCGTATGAAATGTATGACTGATGAATATGAATCCATGATTATATAACTGTGTAGGAATACACGCAGTGCAGATAAGCTTTAAGTAGTTAAGTCGTAATTGATAAACTACGAATCGGGCAAGTCTTTCAGTTCCTATTTGATATATGAATTTGATAACTGTTAGTTGAGTTATATTATGCTATGAGAATTTTTATGTCTATATATGAAATGCATATGAGATATGTATGAAATATAAAGTTGATCTTTGATGACATGCTTGTGTAGTAAATGTCTATGCCTGTTATGTGAGAAGTAAATGCATAGTAAATATTAATTAATTATGAATGCATGAACTAAGTATGCTATTTTATGCTATATAATGCATGAAAACTGTTAGAATTGCTGGGTTATCGAGCTCACCCTTGCAAATAACCACTTTTGTAGGTTAAGGACTCACGGTAAAGATTTCGTGCTTCCTGGTTGACAAAGAAGATAGTTTCGCAACGCATGATACTATTTAGATTATTACTTGAACCATGTTTAGGTTCTAGGAGTGTACTTGATATATACTTACGATGTTTAATACTTGTTGTATTGTAAGGTTGTATTAGTTAATACATAGCGGATATCGAATAAAGATGTAAAATCTTATACAGTAATTCCAATAGACTGAACCATATTATATTGTTGATTCAAGAATTGTAATTGGTTCAAAGTTATGAAATCAATAAAAGATTTTATTCAAGAGATTGAAAAAGTTTAAATTATTCCGCATATTTATAATATCGAATGTGATGTAATACAGGAATAGTAAATGACCAGGATTAGAAACTTATAAAAGTTTGGGGTTATTGTGCAGATCCTAGAAATGGAATGAATTTATATGCTAAATTGTAATAAGTAAAGTTTTATTCATTAAGTTATAAATGAAAAATATAAATAGTTTGACGATAGTAGTATCGTGGCGGATCGGATCTGAGGTTCGAAGGGACACGGATTTGGGGGCGTCATATCAGCTAATTCATGCATCTAACACTCATATATATAGATTGGGAGAAAGAAAATGTCATTTGATTAGCTCATTTTTGCACAATACCCAACTAAACTCTCTCAAGATCAAACCTCCAAAAATATCAAGGCATTTCAGTCCTAAAACCAGCCCCACTAACACTCATAACAAACTTAGAAGCCTATAATCAGAAATTGATCATCAAGGTATAAAACCTTAGACCTAAAATTTGATCTTTGATTCCATGTTAGATGTTAGTTTTTGTGTGTTAAATATGTTATTAGTAGTGTATAATGACGATCTGGGTTGATAGATGTTAGATCCATAACATCTATAGGCTCAGATCTAGCATTTTTCAAAATATGGGAAAAATTTAAATTGTGGTCTGACAACGAATTGCAGTGGCTCTAGATTCTTTCTTGTTGATGGTTTTTGCTGTTTGAATGTTTAAACATGTAGTCTAACATGAGTACTTTATTCTGGAACTAGAATCGTAGCCATTTGATGTCCAGATTTATAGTTATTGTTGGTCAAAGTCGGTTGACCGACCATGACCGGGCCATTTCTGGGCAACCCAGAAACCATGAACCAGCGTCTGACAACTTATTCAAGCGTCTAGATATGTCAGTGTGTTGATGTTTTGGTTTTATTTTTGTTTCTAAGTTGTAGTCTGGTATATGAACTCCATTTTTATGCCTTAAAATCTCCTTAAAATTAAACAAGTCGATTGTAGTGACTGGTCAAAGTGGTACAGAAGTTCACGATTACGTTTTCTGGAAATTCCATAAAACTTCAAGAACGTGTTTCTGACAACAGTTTGGCCAGACCTTATCTGCTTGAGTTGTTGTTGTTATGATGATGTTATGTAATAGATCAGTAGTAGTATATGTTGTCTACAACCTAAAATCGATATATCATTAAAACATTACATGAAAAACAAGTTGTGGAAGCCCAAAGTAGGCCTCACGAACTGTTCTTCATTTCTAGGGAAACCCAGAAATGAAGAACAACTATGACAGCCACTTTGGAGGCTCAGATCGCTTTAGTTATGTGTTGTATGATCATGTTTGTTGTTGGATCTTATAGTCTTGCACTAGTACTACAATATCCGACTAACAACATGCCCAGAAACTTTATGATCCAAGATCTATGCTTGGTCAAACTCACCCACTCGGTAACTGACATGATTTTCTGGGTTTTGCCAAGAACATGAAGAACACCTATAAGACAGTTACGTAAGCTATAAGCGGTCTTTAAATGACACTTAATTTACGAAAATTATATTTTATTAAATAATTATAGAAAATTAGTTATTATTTATTAAAAATATAAATTAAATTACTAAAAATTATTTTAAAGTTTCAAAATTAGTTTTTAATAATTTTTAATATATTTCATAAATATTTAATATTTTGAAATATTAAAGGTATTTAATTTATTTAATTATTATATTAAATAAATTATTTAAAAAATAATTTTAATACTTGAAAAATCATTTAAAATTATATTATGATATAAGAAAATATTTTAAGTTATTTTAATGACTTTTAATATTTTGTGATAAATTTCATTAATAAATAAATATTAATGATAATTAAGTTATTTAATAAATGAATTAAATAAATAAATAAAAAATAATTTTATTATATTAAAAATCATTTTAAATAATAAAAAGGTATTTAAAAATCTTTTAAGTTATAAAATATTGTTAGGTTTGTAATATTCATGAACGCAATCAAATTGCACAAAATAAGCGGAAACGTGAAAAACAAGAGTTTTACAATTTTACAAATCATATACCCAGATCATCCTTTATGCGCAATTATTAATTAAACGAAAAGATAAAGAACAAGAATTATACCCTTGAAGATTCGAGCTTCCTCATGTACAAGTTTACCACCAAATCCTTTTCGCATTCAACTTGAATCCACCAGGTTTGATTCCTTCCTTTGATCAACATTAACCACCCAAGTGTTTGGCCTCTAGAGGTGATCCACCAAGGAAGAAGAAAGATTCAAGAAGATGGGTATTTGGAAAAACCCTAGTTTTTCTATCTCTTATAGAAAAGAGTGTACTCTCCAACTCTTGGAATTGCGTATGTAGATATCTGATATAAGACTCACCTTATAAAGATATCAGGTAACCCTATTTAATTAAAAATAAGGTATTATTTATTTAATTAAACTCTTTTTAATTAAATGGGCTCCCTAATCTTATTAGAGATAATTAATTAAACTCCTTTAACTAATTTTTCCTCCTAATTCTATTTAGAATAAATGAGAGTACTTATATTAAATTAATTCCTAAACTCTTTTAGAAATTAAAATAATAATAATTGTAATAATATTAATAAGACTCATCTTATTAATTTATATTTAATATTTCTAAAATATTAAATAATAAATATTAAGCTATTTAATTTTTTCTATCAACATAGATTAAATTAAATATACTTAACATATTATTACGATTATGTCATTAACTTCTTAAATAATTATTCTTCCTTTTATGGTGTGACCCTTTAGGTTCTCCATATTAAACCTAGGTTGTGAATAAATCAATTAGAATAATTCTAATCTTATTTAAATAAATAAATTAAATAATTAATTTATTTAAATAAATAATATTTATTCTACAATTGGGATAAGCCTCCCTAGCGATCAACGACTTTCCAGATAATATAGATTTCAACATTAATCATAAAAGAACCTTTGAGTAAATAGATACCGTACAATTCAATCCTTCCACCATACAATGTCCCAATTAAATATAAGACATGGAATTACTGTCAATTCTTATTTTATGTAATTATATGTATTTCGACTCTTAAATGTACAACACCAAATAATGCAAATTAGAAACTCCTTTCTAATTTCATTCTGCCTTGGCCACGGACTACTAGGTTGTCATTTATCGAATCATATAGGATATTTTGCTTCTTTTACTAGAAGTGGTAGATTCTTTATTGATCATACATTATCTCCATGTACAACTTATTATACCCAAGCATGCCCTTTGATATACCCTAAGGGTCTTAAGGAATAAGTCAAAGTATAACTCATCATACACAAGATACTATGATGATCTTAAGTCCAAGGATCACTTGTATTACTATCACTACAGGAATTCCTATTGACAAGCAAGTAAAACTCCATTAGGTATTCCTTAGCGAGCCACGTTTAATGTACTTATTCTCTAATAAGCACCTACATACTTGCTTTAGTGTCTCCACACAAATGATCATGAGATCAATCATCCTCATCCAATGAGCAAACAACGTATGTACCAATCAATCCGGATTCACCAATCCCCAATTTAGTAATCCAATAATTGGGAAATATTTTAATTTTAAGCTTTCTAAAAATTTAGATCTCATTAGAATGATCATCATCATTATTCTAAAAGCATCGCTTAAAACTATGAGTTTATCACATATTATAAAACAACATCATGTAGATAATTAAAAGCCTTTAATAAATTAATACTTTTTATTAATAAATGAATAAGATTGTTCCATGGTATATGTTTTATCATCAAACATAATTGGCTTGTGTTCATAATACTTTCAATCTCCCACTTACACTAAAGCCAATCATCATGGTATCTCATACCTTTCTTCTCTAAGTGATGATTATCCTTCTGTTAGATAAGCTTTAGTTAATGGATATTTTATGTTGTTCTTGAGAGTTCACTATCTCTATAGTATTTTCCATCTTTCAATGATTCTTATAATCAAATGAAAGTGCCACAACACATGTTTAGATCCAAGATGAGACTTAGGAACTATTCCTAGTTCTATAATGAACTTTTCATCCAAACAATCAACTTGTAGCTTCATTTATAGTTATATACTTTGTCTTTATCACTAAACTAGCAACTCTCTGCTATTTGAAACCTTTCCAATTCACTGCACCACCGTTCAAGGTAACGCTTTACCTTAAAGTGAATTTTCTGTCGTCTTGGTTTGTCTGAAAAACTTGAGTTTGTTAAGCCCTCTAGTTTTAATTTAGACCCACCATGAATATGATCACATCCTTAGTACCGGTTAAGTACTTTAAGATATTTTTCACTGACTCATAGTGAACCTCTCCAGAATATGACTGATCAACATCAGGTCTCGTACATTTCATTGCATACATGATAGTTACTCATGCGATCTCTCTGTTTGGAGTGTTTGGGGACTATTAAGAGAGATACACTCCATGTCTCATCAACATGAGACATCTCTTGTAGTTTGCCATGCTAAACGACTTTAGCATCAAATGAATATACGTTCCTTGGGTTAAGTAGAGCATCCTTTTAAATATATCTATATAGATTTGTATCCCTAATTAAGATACTCTTCCCAAATCATTCATGGAGGAATGTTTAGACAACTTTATCTTTACTGATTGTAGCATTGACCTGTCATTCCTTATTCGTAGTATATCAACATATAATACTAGGAATGTCACGACGCTCCCACTGACTCTTTTGTACACACTAGGTTCATTCTTGTTTTTGATAAAATCAAAGTCTTTTGATTGTCTCGTCAAAACGAATGTTCCATATTTGAGAAGCTTGCTTCAATCCATTTCTCTGAGTGTCTACAACTCTTACCTCATCGTATGTAACTGGATTATCATCTTCTATGATGTGTACCTCATCATCATCATTTATGATGAATCCATACCTTCTAGGTATCTTCGGTACTATTTCAGATTTACGATTCGGTTGTGGTACAATAGGTCTATCTTCAGGTTCTTCTTATTTGACTTATATTGTTTTGTGGTTCTTGAACACTTCAAGATTCTTTTATCCTCCCACTAGCCCCTTCAATGATAAACACCTTTATCTTAGAAGGTAGCGTGTTTCGCAACAAACACATTTTGCTAAGTAGGATTATAGAACATATACCCTAAACTTACTTTAGGATGTCCCATAAATATGTACTTGTCAAATCTTGTCCCAAGCTTATCCTTTGAAACCTTTTCACATAAGTTGGACAACCCCATATCTTAACATATTTAAGATTAGGAGTCCTTCCTCTCCATAACTTTTATGGAGTCTTGTGGTAGGATTTTGAGGTTACTTTTTTCGTAGATATGCAGCCATTTCTAGGACATTATCCCAGAAGGATACTGGAATTTCGATTAAATCATTATGGCCCGCACCATGTCCAATAAGGTATGATTTTTCCTTTAAGATATATCAATCAATTATTGTGTATCAGGAGGCATCCATTATGAGAAAGCCATTTGAGATGATCTAGAAACTCATTACACAAGTATTCCTTCCTTGATCTGATCAAAGAATCCTAATACTTTGCCAATTTATTTCACTTTTGAATTTTTTGAACCTTTCAAATAATTCATACCTGTATTTCATCAAATACAAACATTCAACTCTTTGAATGATCATCTCCCTTTCTTATACTAGTTTGTTCAATTTGTAAAATAAATTTTCATGTAAGTCAAGTATACAAAATCCATTAAGTAATATTCCAGTTCTATACAAAATATTATTATTATTATAAATAGAACAACAATTGTTCTTAAATATAATACCAAAGATTTCATTGTTCAACAATAAAATAGAAATAATGTTTCTAACAAGAACTGGAATACAATAACAACTTATTAACTTAATAGATTTATCCGTAGGCATTGATAAACTATAAGTTTATATGGTTAATGTAGCAACCTTTGCTTCATTTCTGGTATAGGATTAATTGTCTCTTGTTTAGCTTTATACTTCTGCTTGGTCCCTTCATAAATCTATATTTATGATAATCAAAGTCGGTATCCAATACCCAAGTAGAACCTTGACTTAAAGAAAAAATAATTTTAAATCATGAACAAAATTATATTTGTAACCGAAACTTCACTAAGCTTCTTCTAGTTTGCCTATACAACATGCTTCTTGCAGTTTCTTTCTAGTGTCCAGGCTTATTGCAGTGGATGCAAACTCCTTTGCTATCCGCATCAGTTTTGTTCTTATTATCCTTTGTTTTTGACTTTTTCTATTTACCTTCTTAGAATCGTTCTTCTTTTCACAAGATCCTTTAGCCCCTACCAGTAAGACATGGTCTTTCTTGGTTGGAAAGTGACTCTCAACATTTTTCAATATGTTAAGCAAATCAGCGAGGCTGATATCTAGCTTGTTCATATAAAAAATTCACAACAATTGTGAAAGGAGTCCAGGAGTGAGTGCAAGATCAAATCTTGGCACAACTCCCCATCCATAACAAAACCCGGTATCATAATTTATTCAATCCAATTGATAATGTTAAGGACTTGTGTCTGTACTATAGTGTCATCAGTTATTCTAGATCGGAAGAGCTCCTTAGATATATGATATCTATCAGTCCTACTTTCCTCACCATTAACTACTTGATGTGCATGAATATAGTAGGAGCATCTATATTTTCATGCTGACGATGAAGCACGTTACTTATGGATGCGAGCATGATGCATTGAGCCAACTGTGCATCATCTTGTCACTTTCTAAAAGTATCAATCTCTTCCTCAGAGGCATTGTCTGCAACCATTGCAGGGATAGGCGTATTAAGGACATAAGATAGCTTTTCAACAGTGAGAACTTTTCTCAATTTCCTTAACCAATCCGTTTAATTTGTTCCGATTAAATAGCATCTAATATGCTTCGCAGTGATAGTGATTTAGACATTGTAAAATTCTATAAATGAATTTGTAATTAACAACATTTTAATATACATTCTTTTATTAATTACCAAAATAATTTAGGTCTTATTTTAAATTGGTATCTCCCACTATTTTCTTCAAACTATATTACCCTTAATATATATAGTTCGGCAAAATCTAATTAAAGATTTGCTAGTGAGAATAAGGATCTCATTTCAAATGTATATAGCCTTGTGGTGACACAACAAACTATATATAAATAAATAGGTAGACAACTGTTGTCAATTACATCAACTATGCAATTCCTTGTATTTTGCCTCTTAGATCATAATAGTCAAGTGTGTGCACATCCGAACTAAAATGATTTAAGTTAAGTCCAACCTAGCACTCCATATATTCAAAAAAGAAAAATATTATCCTTGTGGTGACACAACAAAACAATATTGTTCAATTTTCTTTATAAGCATCAAATGTGATAAAATTAATATCTCAAAGAATTAAGATAAGCCTTGTGGTGACACAACAAACTTATAATAATTAATTAATACTCTATTATTTTTATCATGCTAGAAGGCGACGTTCGATATTCCAAATATCTTTGAACGCTTAGGACTTAATATAAAATATTTTAGGGGTTTGAATGTAATTAATTTGTCTCATCTTGTTTGGCGCACATGCACACACACACACACACACACACACACACACACACATATATATATATATATATATATATATATATATATAATACGCCATATTAATGAACATGCGAAACATGTTTGCATAATATATAATATATATAGTATAAGCATGCACATATAGAATACTATATTCTACCTGGATTGATTATGAACTTTTATTCTAGTTTGGTTCATTATAGCCACCAAGTGAACCAAAAGGTCAAACCCTAGGGGTGCAAAAAATAATATTTAAATATAACTATTACATTTAAACCCGGGCTCCATTACAAAACGGGTCTTCAAGCGCTTCTTGCTCTTTGCTCCTTGATCTTCAATTCTTCAAAATTAATTCTAACTATTCATATTACAAAACTATTTAAAATAAATAGAAACCTTGATCGTGATCGAGGGAAATACGTAGAGTAAGATATAATTTACATTAAGAAAATTATAGAAGACGAGGTCGCAGAATTCCATTTTAATAAAACTCATACATTCATTCATCCAACTAAAATAAAATCCAATCACATTGGTCAAATAGTCCATAATCAATCTCATTTATTATCATACACATCACCATATGCATCAATAAATAACATTCATCTCATGAACAATAAACATTCAATATATATATTGATATCATTTAATGGGCAAATTTAGTTAATATAAAATCTAATTTTGAATCAAAATAAACTCCTTTATTTTAATCCAAATTTAAATTAAAATAAACCTCTTTATTTTAATTTATTCAATATTGAATAAATTAAACTATTTTATTTTATTCAAAATCTTTAATCAAAATAAACTTCTTTATTTTAATTAATTATGGAATCTAATTCCAAGTAAAAAAAAAAACTCCTTTATTTAAAGGAAACACTTTTATTCTATTCCTATTCACAAATAAACTCTTTATTTTAAATAATATGAAATCTTATTTCATATCTAAATAAACTCTTTTATTTAAGGAAACATGGAATTCAATTTCAACTCCAATTAGTTATCATGGAATCCAATTCCAACTCTAATTAATTAGCATGAAATTTAATTTTAAAATTAAAATAAATAATTTTTATTTTAATTATAAAATAGTTAAGAATATATATTATATAATACATATATATTAACTATATATATAATAATCGTAATATATATATATATATATATATATATATATATATATATATATATATATATATATATATATATATATACGTAACTCGATCAAGTGAGGGCTCCTTACTTTGTTAAAATGTCAATTTTTTTTTTTTTTTTAAAACAAAAAAAAATATTTAATATTTGATGGAACCGATATTTTTCCATAATATAATATTTTGGCGTGATTTGAATACCTATACCAAAAAATGATGGTATAGTCTGCACAGACTGTATAGACCTGTTTTGTTATACGTATCCAAATCACATCCAAAACACTGTATTACGAAAAAATTTCAGTTCCATAAAATATTAATCTTTTTTTTAAAGTTATTTTAAAAAAAACCCAAAAAACAAAAAAAAGTCTGCATTTTAACAAAGTAAAAGTCCTTTACCGATCCCCGACCTTATATATATATATATATATATATATATATATATATATATATATATATAAATCCGACATACCTTAGATTTCTTCTTTGAATCACTTAACTAATTATATATGATTAGATAAAAGTTATTCAAATTGAACAAAGATGAAACAAAAGTTATCAACGAAATTGCGAGTCGCCGACGTGATGTACCACGCAAATTCACTAATTAAAAAAATAGTTTATTTAGATATGAAATAAGATTTTTTGTTCACGGAATCCGCATTTTTTGTTTTTTTATACAATAAAATTATGCCCAATTAAATTGTTCTAAACAGATATCAACATATATATCAAATCTGAACAATTAATAATTTGCATAAAGTTTTGGCTCTGATGCCACTGTTAGGTTTGTAATATTCATGAACGCAATCAAATTGCACAAAATAAGCGGAAATATGATAAACAAGAGTTTTACAATTTTACAAAACATATACCCGGATCATCCTTTATGAACAATTATTAATTAAACGAAAAGATAAAGAACAAGAATTATACCCTTGAAGATTCGAGCTTCCTCAGGTACAAGTTCACCTCCAAATCCTTTTCGTGTTCAACTTTAATCTACCGGGTTTGATTCCTTCCTTTGATCAACGTTAGCCACCCAAGTGTTTGGCCTCTAGAGGTGATCCACCAAGGAAGAAGAAAGATTCAAGAAGATGGGTATTTGGCAAAACTCTAGTTTTTTCTATCTATCGTAGAAAAAGAGCGTACTCTCCAACTCTTAGAATTGCGTATGTAGATATCTGATATAAGACTCACCTTATAAAGATATCAGGTAACCCTATTTAATTAAAAATAAGGTATTATTTATTTAATTAAACTCTTTTTAATTAAATGGGCTCCTAATCTTATTAGAGATAATTAATTAAACCCTTTAACTAATTTTCCTCCTAATTCTATTAGGAATAAATGAGAGTACTTATATTAAATTAATTCCTAAACTCTTTAGAAATTAAAATAATAATAATTGTAATAATATTAATAAGACTCTCTTATTAATTTATATTTCATATTTCTAAAATATTAAATAATAAATATTAAGTTATTTAATTTATTCTATCACCATAGATTAAATTAAATATACTAAACATATTATTACAATTATGCCATTAACTTCTTAAATAATTATTCTTCCTTTTATGGTGTGACCCTTTAGGTTCTCCTAGCGATCAACGACTTTCCGTGATAATATAGAGTTCAACATTAATCATAAAAGAACCTTTGAGTAAATAGTTACCGTACAATTCAATCCTTCCACCATACAATGTCCCAATTAAATATAAAGACATGGAATTATCACAAGTCTTATTTTATTTAATTATATGTATTTCGACTCTTAAATGCATTAACACCAAATAATGCAAATTAGAAACTCCTTTCTAATTTCATTCTACTTTTGGCCAAGGACTCACGAGTTGTCAATTATCGAATCACATAGACATTTCTCTTCTTTTATTAGAAGTGGTAGATTCTTTATCGATCATACATTATCTCCACGTATAACTTATTATACCCAAGCATACCCTTTGATATACCCTAAGGGTCTTAAGGAATAAGTCAAAGTATAACTCATCATACACAAGATACTATGATGATCTTAATTCCAAGGATCACTTGTACTACTATC